>OX465295.1:186161142-187601969 GCA_949987735.1 Leucophora obtusa
TTTTTGAAACAAAAAAAAAAAAAAAAAATCATTTATTTTTTGTTTTCAATTGCTCAAATGTTTATAAATTGTAACAAAAATTTCAAAAAAGTATTTTTTTTGTCAATACGACAACATAAAGCGAATAATTGTTTTAATATAACAAACTCGTTGTTGAATTTTATTTTTTTTATTTTTAACAAATACAAACAAGTTACAAAAAAAAATTATTGTATTTACAAAACACATTGTTAAAAAAAAATTGATTTTATTTTTAACAAATTACAAAAAAGTTACAAAAAGGGATTTGTATATACAAATTCCATTGTTGGTGCCTTTTTAAAAAATTTTTTGTTTGTTTATGCAAAAAAGGTGTTTAACATTACAAACAGAATTTTGTAAATTTTTTCTGTGTAGAATTGAGCATAAAATTATCATAAAGGATTTTCCAGAAGTAATAAAAGGCGCACTTGCTTAACAGAATTTGTGGTCAGATTAACGTTTAATTTACATGTAAGTACTTTATGGGCAGTTTTGACAACAAAATCGGTTACAGGTAGAATTGAAATTACCATTTCATTCTTATTACCTCGTCTCCTAGACCATATATAACGCAACAGTTTTTGTGAATGCATTAAGTCGTTGTGAAGAACTCGAAGTGTGAAGTGCTAATTTGAGATAAAAAAATATTTAAAAAAAAAATCATTCCAAATCAAGAAGTTTACAATGAATCCACCATCCTCTACACCGCAAGATGAAGCAATAACAACATCAACAACTATCGAAAACCCAATGAGTCATATACCCAGGCATGATGTTACTGTTTTTGGTGTGTCTACTGATTTGACTGATCTTAATTTACCAACCCATCTGGATATCTTGAGATATTATTTTTACTTGAGCGAACAAAAAAAGTTGTCCTATAAAGCATTCACTATTCAAGTACAAGATAAGTTGATTGGAATTTGGGAAAAACTTGGTATGGAAATAATGCTGAAAAAAAGTGTATGTAATAAATTGAATAGATTGCTTGACAAATATCAAGAGCAAATCAAGAGAAGAAACAAACCCCAACAATTTACAGAGTATGTAAAATCTCTGGAAACAATTTTTTTCATTGGAACATGTAAATGCGATTTGAAGGCAGCTCCATGTGAATGCGGTTTGGTTCCCGAACGCCTCAAAGAGTTTATGCACGATCAACATAATCAGAGAAGTCTAACAATGGATGGATTTGCGATGGAAATTGAAGAGCAAGGAGCAACGTCTATGTCATCAATGCCAACATACCAAGATCCCGATGATTCAACATACGCACCGCCACCGGTTCAAGAAGATTTGGATATAAGCACAAGTTCACAATACACACAGAGATACGATTGTTTTAACTTTGCCTTGGTATGTGACAGATTTGGCGTGCCTGATAGAGTAGCATCAGCAATGGGAACAGCTCTTTTCCAAGATTTTAAAATGAAAGATATCCATGGCAAACCTCTCATCATGGATAAATCGAAAGTTCGCCGAGAAAAAGAGAAATGCAGACAAGAAGTGCTTCGCAAACGGTTAGATGATACCAATTTGTTAGCATTTTCATTCGATGGCAGAAAAGATGATACTTTAACGAGAGATACAATTGATGAGAAGTATCATACTAGAATGGTAAAAGAACCTCATCTTGTTATTTTGAGAGAACCGAATTCTGAATTGATTGGTTACGTAAGACTGGAACATGAAACCGCTGAATACAAAACAACCAAATTAAATGATTTTTTCAACGATAAAAATATATCACTGGATGCATTAATTGGCATATGCACTGACGGTGAGCCAACAAACACTGGCCCAAACGGTGGAATTATACGACGATTCGAATTGCTGTTAAAAAGACCATTGCATTGGTTCGTTTGCCTTCTACACTTCAACGAACTTCCGTTTCGGCATTTGTTTGAAGCTTTGGATAAATCAACCAGCACTGGACCAAGATCGGCAACCGGAAAATTGAGCCGGCAAATCGAAACTTGTGAAACTCTTCCGGTAAGTTATTGCTATCACTCATTTATTATAATTGTCAACCGTTTTTAATTGTTTTATTTTTATATATTTTCAGGTGGTGGACGGCTTTCAGAAAATTGAGTTGAAAAATATGCCCCCTGCTCCAGAAAAAATTGAATTTTCTTATACGTACGACATGGCCCATGCAATTTCTAGCGGCGTGGTTTCAGTGGATCTGGCAAACATCGAACCAGGGAAAATTGTACATTCTCGGTGGCTCACCAAGGCCGCTAGACTATTACGATTATATGTGACAACGGAAAATCCAGATGCAAATTTAAGAATACTGGTTGAATTTATAATTACATGTTATGTGCCAATGTACTTCAATATCAAGTATTACAGCTCTGTCGTCTACGGTAGTAGATTATTTTTCAAATTCATTAGTTGGTCAAGATTTCTAGAACCTCGTTTACGCAAAATTGTCAATAAAGTAATTACAGATAATTCATATTATGCGCATTCGGAAAATATCTTGTTATCAATGTTGTTTGATGATAGCAAAGAAAAGCGCGACTGTGCTATCAAGATAATTCTACGCTATCGAACCGATGTTGACGACCCAACGGGACTTAGAGCTTATAAAAAACCAGATATAAACTTTTATTGCACAAGTTACACGGAAATGATCAATATGAATGACATAAATGACGTATTTGAACCACCATTCACGCGAAGCATTCCATACGATACTTTGAAAGAATATTTAAATCAAGATGATCCACCGTTTAATGATCCAAAAATTCCATCACACATACAAGAAACAGAACGACACGTTCAATTGCTAGCTAGCGTTTCCAAACGAGTTATACCGGAAAATGTAGAGGCTGTTATGGCGACGACATTAGAGAGCCGTGCGAAATTGCCCAGACTTGAAAGCAAAAAAGACTTCAAACAGCAATTTTTTTTATTTCCTTTTCTATTACTAAGTTAAATTAATTTTTTCATTTACATATGTTCTGACTAAATAAATTTCTAAAGAAAAAAAATAATAAAAATAAATAAAATAAATAAAAAATAATAAAATAAAGTGCCAAAAATGGTGATTTTTTAAAATGTTTGTATGGGGAACCCCCCAGGGGAGTTCCAGGGGTGTGCCACTGGCATGGGTGGATCGGCCCTCCAAAGTTAGTGGGGGTCGGTCATACATTTGGACTCGATTGGGGCACTCTAAATGGGTCAAAGTGTGATTTTTCAAAACTTGACCCTACGGGACAAAAGTCAACAGTTGGGGGGTAGTAGAATTCATTTTAGAGGTATGGTTCCTTCGGCAAAGTTTCTTATTTTGATCCCTAGAATACGATTTTCCCATGGGCGGCCTAATATATGTCCTTTATTTATTTAAATTACGTAGTAAAAAAAAGTTATTTAAGAGCCTGTATTTTCAAAAAAAAGCTTAAAAAGTGATTTTTTCGCCTTGTAAATCGTATTTCAAACTTTGAGCCCTCAGCGGCACGGGTTAAAATACTCCAATCGAGCTCAAATTTCGGCTATTTTTACATTTTTTCCTCTCTATGAGATCCGGTCACCCTAATGTACACAATTGTCCAGTGTTGCCACTTTTTGAATAATTATTCAAAAACGGGACTGTTTACACATTCCTTTGATAATTTTTGAATAATGATATTTTTGTGTAGTTTACGTGTAATTTAACTTTTTACAGAAATTTCCGTAAATTCATTTCCAGAGCTTTTTAATAATGAAATGAAAATTAGTCAATATTTCGATTAAATGAGTTTGTGAAACATTTACCACAAATTTATATTTTCCGACGAATTAATTCGTAAATTTGAAGAAGAAATCAAAAACATTGTTCTATATTTAACTTCTATTTTTAACCCCGTATATTGTTCATGTTTTGCGAATATATTTTTCAAACTTCATGTTAAAAAAGTACTTTTCTTTTGGGTGGCAAGACCATTTGAAAATGCTGCGACAGAGTGAAATTTCCATGACCAGAGAAAAATGTTTTCAACTCAACACAGTGGCTCAGAATCAAAATATTTTTAAAATAATTCAGCACTTTAGAAATAATTAACCTAGAAAGATTTCTTTTAACTGTGAACGACACCATATAATTCACAATTAAAAGCCTGAAAAAGATATTGCATTTAATTTTTTTTAGTTAATAGCATATTTTTTTCCAAACATAACCAATATTTTTCAGAAAAATTGGCTTTGATTTGGCTCTGCAGAAAACTGGACCAGGTTATTAAAAAAATGCAAAATTTCAGGCAGACTTTCACAATGCTTAAGGGGGTCTGGTTTGGTGGCATTGTGGGCTCGGCCGGAAAAACTTAAGATCGAAATGACTTTGACTTCGAAGCTAGAAATTTAATAGTAATCCAACTAGCCGGTAAAAAATCACTGTATTATTTCCAAAATATTTTGACTCTGTCCTACAACGTGCAGAAGAGTTGGTCTTAAAATTTATTAACTTTTTTGTGTAATTTCATACAGTTTTGGATAATTTTGGACCTACAGCTGTGTAATTTTTTTATTGACTGGTGGCAACACTGCAATTGTCTCATTGTGCAGTTAGAGATGTGAAATTCCATATAAAGAATTTTTTAACTTTCATTTTGTCTTTAGGTTATTTTTTTTAATCGAATACAAATTTAAATTCAATGAAAGGGTTCAGCTTCCATGGTATTCTAGAGGAACATGTTGTAGAATTGATGTGGTTTTGAACTGATTATCCACACTTTCTTGGAAGATGTAAGAAAAGGTAGAGTTCTTACAGAATTAATATGTCAATTGACAGTTGTCTTAAACAGTTTTAAAATAAATTCAACCTTGTCCTGAAGGACATGGAAATTTAATTTACATTAGTTTTAATTTTTAAAAGAATTAAAACAGAAATGAAAAATAATCTATTGTATTTCCTAAAGCCTGCTCCAGCCAGATGTCGTTTGTTTTGAGTAGTTTTTAAAAACACTTTTACTTTGGCCTTTTTTTTACAAATACATAGAAACTAGAGTTTGCTATTCGGTTTTAATCGAAACCGAAACCGCGGTTTTTCAGGCTTCGAAACCGAAACCGAAAACCGACAAAAATAAGTCGGTTTTTAATAAATACTTTAACCGATTAAAATAATTATTTAAATTGCATCCCAGTGTACAATTAGTATCCGAAAAGACTCATAAAGGAGACCTAAGGCCTTCTGAAATCATAGCCATATGAGGGTGTATTTCTTTTTTTATGACTCGTCAAAGACTCTGAATTATGAGCGTTATTGGAAAATTTAGAATTTTTTGAGCCAATATGAGTTATTTACGATTAATTTTTGAGTCATTTATAAGTATTTAAAATATTAAAAAAAATTTTAATACACTCATAAATACGAATCTGTTATGTTTCATTTATGACTCCAAATTTCAGCACTCTGAAAATAATCATATTTTAGAGTCTTTTACGAGTAATAATTTCTGGGTGCTCAGAAAAATGTATTTAATTGTAATGAACATTTTCTCCATTAAATGTTACTTTCAAGAATTTTTTTGTTTTTTCGTAGTCCACGAAATTTATAAAAATCTTAACCTCACAAATTGATAAAATTTAAATTCGTGAAAATACAACTTTAGTTGCCGACAAAAGAATAAAAAATATTTTATTTATAACGGTTTTCCGCGTATTTTTCTTCTCCCGCAAAGGTACGAAACGGCGTTATTGCCTTTATTAGAATGAGATATTCAATTGAATTTTAATGAATATATATGCCTATACTGAGGATGGGTCTGTAGCGGGACCCGAAAATACGTATTCTATACTGCTGGCCTTATCGAATTTTTACAATTTTTATTCTTAAACCTAAACCAGATAAACGCAGTGTCGTCAGTTTTTTACAGCAGTGCGACGTTTTGTCGATAAAGCAGGTTTTATTATTTTCTTTATTTCTCACTGTCGAGAAATTAGAAAAGTTTTTTAATAAACAACAGCTGCCTTCAAACAAAATTCAATAACAAATTTGTAAAAATATTGAACAGTTTTCGCGAAATGCAAGACAAATTTGACATCACTGCAGCAGTTCACTGGCGCTGTGAGTATCTAGATTGGGCTTTACTTAGAAAAATTTTATCATCTTTAATTTAAAATTTAAACGTAGAATATGTGTTAAACTATTTAATTTTTATAATAATTTAATTGTCTTAAAATAATTATATTAGTACAACAAGAAAACCGAAAAATAACCGAAACCGCGGTTTTTAAAATTTTGAAAAACCGAAACCGCGGTTTTCAAATTTATCGGTTTTTAGCAAACTCTAATAGAAACTTTAATATTTTGTTAAAATATTTGCAAAAAAAATTACAAATTAGGAGTCTCTAAAAACACATGACATGTCTCACTGGTGCAATGACGACATACCTTTTTAATCGATTTTTAAAGAATTTGATAGCATTTTAGTTAGTATTCGATTTTCTAAGCTTTTCTCACAATATCTTAGCCAAGATTAAGAAAATTATGAAGTTTTGGGAGAAAGTAAAGGAAAATTCAATATTCAAAATGTAACCGGTTAATCGACCTATTTTAGCCGATTATTCGGGTCGAATAATTATTTGAGTATTAAATTATTTGTTTCGACATTAACCGAAATAGAGGCGATTAATCGAGGAATCGGCGTTCAGCTTTACATCAGTTGTGAGCCAACTGCAGTCAATGATTGCATAAGGAAGTTAAATAAAGATCTTGACAATATTAACCGTGAATAAAATTCAAAAATTCAAAAGGTTTTATGTAGAGATTAGTAATAGGAAAAATATAAAATTAAAATTTTAAAAAAATGTTAACCCGCTCGGAGTCGGCAATATGATAATGTTTGAACTTTGATTCCAAATATCTCCGCTAGGGGGCGCTGCAAAGCCATAAAAGTAATGAACAAAATTTCTTGGGCATATTTCTACATTTCCACGAAGTTTGGTCGGAAAATTCCTAGCCATTAAAATTACCGTGTCAAAGGGTTAGTAAAAAACTAGATTGGTCAGATCACGTTAACACAATCTGTGGTATTTAGAACAGTTGCAATGATACGTAATTTGTGGATGACTCAGCATTATACTCCAATAAATATTCGTATGTTATTAGCGAAAACTTATTTGATCCCGACATTAATGTTTGGTTGTGAACTTTACGCAAACTGTGATTCCTTGAGTAGAAGGAAGCTAAATGTTAATTTTAATAATATTGCCAGATATGTTTTTGGGCTTAAACGTTTTGCCAGAACTTCACGCTATTCAAAACAAATATATAACATGTCGTTTGATAACTTGCTAAAATGCCATTCACTAATATTTTTATATAAAATAATATACACAAAACAACTTAATTACACTCTCAAAACAATTCCGTTGTGGCAACAGAATTTTTTCCAACCGAATTCGTTCGGTTGCTGCAGCTGCAACCTCGTAATTCGGTTGCCTCAACCGAATTCAGTTGTGACAGCCGATAATTCGGTTGCTGCAACCGAATTGAAATCGAATTCGGTTGCCACAACTGAATTCGGTTGGGGCAACCGAATTACGAGGTTGCAGCAACCGAATCAATTCGGTTGGCAAAAAATTCGGTTTCCACAACGGAATTGTTCTGAGAGTGAACTTGTATCAAAGACTTACCCCCCGTTTCCACATGCAAGTAAATGGTTGCAAGTTGAGAATACGTATTATGTATCAGCGAAAATTTCGAAAATTACCGAAAAAACATGAAAATAATAAATAACGTGACGGTGAAATTTTTGAAATTTTCGATTTTTCCTGGAGGTATATCAAAATAATGTGTTGTCTCTTGCTGAATTTGGTGAAAGTTTTTAACACCAGAGTTTTGACAAAAGTTTCTTTTTTTGTTTTTCGTATATTTTCGTCATGTGCAGGTAAAGTTGGCTTAATAGACATCCTTCTTGTCCTCATTTTGCTTGTCGAAAATTGTGCTTTTTGTCCCTTATTCTAAATATAGACTGAGCAAAAACCAGATGGTTTTTGTACAAAACTAAATTACAAAAGCCAAGTCATTTACACTGGTTATTTAGTTTGTCTTTGTCACATTACTTTTTTATTACACACCTTTATTTCTGTTTTTTTTTTCATTAAATTAATGTAAAAAAATTATTATTACACCCAGAAAACAGATTCGGTGCTGACAACCCAATTTGTTGCCAATCGAATGGTTCAGTTGCATCAAGCGAATTTTCCGGTTGGGACTACCGAATATTTCTTGATACAACTGAAATTCGGTTGTTACAGTCAACTTAGACCTGTCTAAATTAGTTTTCTGTTGTCACAATTGAAAAATTCGACTACCATAACCGAACCATTCGATTGGCTGCAAATGCGGCTGTCAGCAACGAATCTGTTTTCTGGGTGTATATTTAAAAATGAATAACAACACACAATTTCAAACTAAAACAATTTATAATTATTTGTACGAATGCCAAGTTTATAATTAGAACTAAATTTTTCAAAATTTTTATTTTTATATTTCTTTCCTTTTTGTGCATTAATATACGCTACAAGCCTTGTTTTAATAGTATTAATATTTTTTGCATTGCGGTTATGTTTGTTTTTTATGTGAATTACACTATGGAACATTTTTGGGATTATTGTCTGGGGGGTGAGAAATTCCAAGTCAGGGTGATGGTACTAGGTCAGTATAGTAAAACCCTCAAAGGGTTTGGCGTTCGTATGTGTTTTCCTTATCTTGATGTTTTTTCGCTTAGTTGTAACATTTTGGCAAAAACGTAGTTTAACATAACTCGAGAACCACTTGTCCGATTTTGATGAAACAAATTTAGAAAAATTTAGAATTACAATTTCTCTAATCTGTTTCTATACCGTTTTCCTATATGTGCAACACTTTCGAAGTTAAAAATGAATGTATGAAGGGAAAAAAGTATTTTTTGCCTAAAAATTTAAATATTTTTTTTTTTTAATTCATAAAAAATCCAAAATGGAAAAAAGTGCCAAAACTAATTACTTTCGCGTAAAGTCACATAACTCATGAGCAAAAAAAGGCATAGATCATGAAAATCGATGCACGCGTTTCTCATTTATTCACAATTAGGTAAATGTATGAATTTCAAAAATTTGCTCCAGATATGCACAACATTATTTGGAGAAAACATTGACACTCACAAGCCGAACTCTCTCATATTTTTCTACTGTACTAAAAGAGAAATATTGATGTGGCAACACTGGTTCTGTAATGTTCACATAAAACATGCATTGTCATTATACTTCTTCTCTTTCTCACACTGGTTCTGTGATTTTTGTCATTCAACAAGTGCCGACGAACGCGAACAGTAAAAGTGATTTTTCTCCAGTTTTTTAAAAGTGAACAAAAGAGAACAGAATATGGAACTGTGCAAGCCAGATATAAATAGCTTTTGCTACTGCTGTGGTCAATATGTCTCAACACATAAAAAAAGGGGAAATTTCAGTACAGATTTTGTTCAAACATACGAGATGTACTTCAGCCAAAATGTTATGGTGAACGAAAATTGGGTACCAAATATAGTGTGTAAAAGCTGCTACAACCGTCTAATGGATTGGAAAAATAGAAGACGTGAAAGTATGCCATTCGGTATCCCAATGACTTGGACTAATCCTGGCGAAGGTCACAATCCATTGAATTGCTATGCATGTGCGAATAAAGGAGCCGCAAAAAGGATAAGAAAATCGTATAATTACGTTGGTGTTGCAAGTGCCGCAACACCATTGCCTCATTCGGACCACATTCCTGTGCCAAAAGCTTCTAGCCCAGATATTTTCTCTTCTACGACTGCTCCGACATATCATGCACGTGATGATTCCCCATATGAGCCATCAGTATCCAATGAGCCAATTTTAATAAATCAAAATAAGCTTGATTCAATTGTTGCCAAGTTGGAATTAACACAGCATAAATCGGAAGAGCTGGCTTCCATTTTGAAATCAAACAATTTGTTGGCACCCGGTGTGAAAGTCACAGCTTATCGAAGTCGTCAGGCAACACTCCAAAGTTTATTCCTTGTGAATGATGAAAAAACTTCTGCATATTGCCCGGATGTAGGAAAATTGATGGACGCAATGGAAATAAAATATGAAGCAGATGACTGGAGATTATTTATTGACAGTTCAAAACTCAGCTTGAAGGCGGTTTTACTGCATAAGACCAATAAAAAACCTTCAGTTCCAATCGCCTACAGTACAGAAACGAAAGAAACATATGATGCACTGGAAAATATTTTAAAAATGGTTAACTACGCCAAACATATGTGGCGCATATGCTGCGATTTAAAAGTTGTAGCAATGCTTTGCGGTCTTCAAAGCGGATATATAAAATATATGTGCTTTTTGTGCGATTGGGACACACGATTTTCCGGTGACCAATATGCATGCCACGGATGGAAACTCAGAGAGCACAGCAGGTTACAAACGGCCAATATTATTCGTGAGCCTCTAGTGCCGAAGGAGAAGATATTGCTGCCTCCACTGCATATTAAACTTGGAATTGTTAAGAATTTTATCAAAACTGTCGCCAAAAGAGATGAAGTTTTCTTGTGTTTGAAACTAATTTACCCGAGACTCAGCGAAAGTAAAATTAAAGAAGGTAAGTTATAATATCACATTCATTTCCCATGATTTTCCATCTTAACAAATTAATTTTTTCCAATCAGGCGTACTAAATGGTCCAGATATACGAAAGCTGATTAAAAGTGACGCATTCAACAATATTTTGATTGACGCTGAATTGAATGCATGGCAGGCAATCAAAGAAGTAATAGAAGGCTTGTTGGGAAAGCATCGTTCTAACAACTACGATGTTTCTGTCGCAAGGATGTTAAGAGCATTCTCGGAAATTGGTGTCCACATGTCCTTGAAAATCCATTATTTACATCATCATCTGGACTACTTCAGCAAACAATTGGCTACCGAATCTGATGAACAAGGTGAACGCTATCATCAAGTTGCTATGCCATTTGAAATGAGGTAATACTGATTTTTTGTTTTTTCAAACTCATTTTAATAAAACAAAAACTTACAGATATAGAGGCAAAAAGTCGCCGAGTGCAATAATTGCGGAAATTTGCTGGTGGAGTAAGTTAGTGTGGCAAGACAAGGATGATCTTGATGATAAAGAATTTTCAGGAGATGCAGAAGGGCCAACAGTGGAGTCACACATTGACATTATGTGTGGTTCAGAAACTGATGATAGCGATGAATGCGATGCCACTAGTCCCGAACAACCACCATCGAAAAAGTCTAGGCAATATTTATTAAAATAAATAAAAATAAATAAATAAAATAAAAATAAAAAATTATAAAAATTATTTTAATTTTTGCATTAAAAAATACAAAAATTGTTTTTTCGGACTTTCTATATTTTCATATATTTAGTTAGAATATTCTTCTACCTCAAGTCCAAATTCTAATATGATATTGTCATATTAGATTTTTATTTGTTGTTTCAAATTTTATGAATTTAAAAAATTTTTTATGAATTTAAAAAATGATCAACCCTTTTTGAAACAACAAATAAAAATCTAATATGACAATATCATATTAGAATTTGGACTTGAGGTAGAAGAATATTCTAACTAAATATATGAAAATTATAAAAATGTTTACTTAATTTTTTTAGTAGTTTATGGCCAGAAGTCTGGAGTTATTGGGGAAAATTTATGAAAAAGGCGATAAATGACACTTTTTTGAATAAAAACAAATATCAATATTCTTGTCAAAATGGGATACCTTCACTTAATTGTAAATAAAAGCAGAACGCGTTAAATTTTGTTTATAGGTTATGTTACTTTACATGAAATTAATAACACTTGATCCTTTTTTCCGTTTTGGATTTTTTATGAATTTAAAAAAAAAAAATTTTAATTTTTAGGCAAAAAAATATTTTTTTTTCTCCACAAATTTATTTTTACCGGCAAAACTGTTGATTATAAAGAAAAACGTTATATGAACGGATTAAAGAAATTGTAATTCTAAATTTTTCTAAATTTGTTTCATCAAAATCGGACAAGTGGTTCTCGAGTTATGTTAAACTACGTTTTTGCCAAAATGTTACAACTAAGCGAAAAAACATCAAGATAAGGAAAAAATTTAAAAGGCCATAAAATAATAAATGACACATACGAACGCCAAACCCTTTGAGGGTTTTACTATACTGACCTAGTACCATCACCCTGACTTGGAATTTCTCACCCCCCAGATTGGCTGTTGTACTGTGTTATTGCAATACCAATGATAACTAGAAACAATGGTAATTCCAAGGATAGCATTTTCAATTTAATTCGGATTCTTGCTAAACAGAAAGAAGGTATCCATATCTGTCACATTAACGCTCAGAGTCTTAACAACAAGGTAGATGAGTTTCGATTTATTTTTGAGGGCTCCTCTATCGATGTAATTTGTGTTTCTGAGACCTGGCTTGTTGATAAAACTTCTGATAGCCTCATTAATTTAAATGGTTATAAAATGTATAGAGCTGATCGTAAAACTCATGCTGGTGGAGTGGCAATTTTTATAAAGGACAGCATAAAATCAAACCCTAAATGTTGCTTTATTGATGGTGAAGAGATAGAGTACCTTTTTTGTTGAAATTGTTTCAGAAGGGAAAAAATTACTTATTGGTTGCGTTTACAGACCTAACAGATATATAAATACTGATTAATTTTTGGGTAAACTGGAGTCTATAACAGAATCATATTTAGATGTGTTTATTGCCGGTGATTTCAATTCAAATTTACTTGAAGTTGGTCTTTCACCTATAAATCATGACATACCAACTCACTATACTAATACTGGTAATACTCTTCTTGATATTTTCTTTTTGGATGACATTGCTAAAATATTGCAATATGACCAACTATCAGCATCATGTTTCTCACGACATGATTTAATTTTTTCAACATATGGGTTTAAATTAAACCATAAAATTGAATCTTTCTCCTATCGGGACTTCAAGAAAATTAACTACCAAATCCATGGGGCACATTTTTCGTTAATTGCTTGGAACTCTATTTACTATATGCCATCTGTTGATGATCAGTTAAGTTTTTTAGAGGAGAATATTTTATACCTATATGACCTCGCCGTTCCAATTCAATTCAGATCCAATAAGCCTGGCACAAGACCGTGGTTTACAGCATTAGTAAAAGCTCACATTGAAAACCGTAACTTAGCATATTCGCGATGGAAACGGTTTAAAACTAAAGATTTAAAGGAAGAATTTTGTAGGGAGAGAAGAGAGGTAAATCGCCAAATCAGGAAGGCAAAATTTGAATATTATGCTGAACGTTTCAAAAGTGCAGTAGATGGAAAAAAAACGTGGAAAACAATACGTGAAATCGGAATCGGGAGAACGAATAATAATAATATCAGCAGTAGTGTGAGTGCGGATGAACTGAACGAAGTTTTTACAAATATACCTATGCCCATCGCCAATCCTAACACTTATAATATGCATAACAACCAACTAACTCAGGACATAAATACTTCATTCGAATTTCATTGTATTAATGACTCTGATGTATTATCCAGTATTTTGTCTATCAAATCGAACTCCATTGGTCATGACAATATAAATCCTAGATTCCTTCGTATTCTGCTTCCACATTTATTGCCGTATCTTACGCATTTTTTTAATACCATCCTTACTTATTGTGTTTTTCCGGAACGATGGAAACACGCAATGATAATTCCTGTACCTAAATCTAACTCAGATTTTAGACCGATTGCAATTTTATGCTTTCTTTCAAAAGTCATAGAAAAAATAATGCACAAGCAGATCAGTGAGCACTTGAATATTTTTAACTTATTAATTAATAGACAATCGGGCTTTCGGCCTAAGCACAGTTGTACTACTGCCCTAATCGATGTAACGGAAGATATACGTTGTGCTGTTGATAGTGGGAACTTTACCTTTTTGGTGCTATTAGGCCATTCGAAAGCTTTCGATACAGTGGACCATACCATACTATGTCTAAAGTTATATCAGCAATTTAATTTTTCGAACACAGCAACATCATTACTCAGGTCATATCTCACAAATCGTTCTCAGTCAGTATATTTAGTGGATCATTCCTAGACCTCTCTACCAGTATCAAGAGGCGTTCCTCAGGGCTCCATCTTGGGACCTTTACTGTTCTCCATGTATATAAATGACTTACCAAAACAAATATCCCACTGTAAAATCTATATGTATGCTGACGAGGTGCAACTCTATCTCAGTAGTTCGCGTAAGTCCCTTCATTACAACGTCGAAAAGCTTAACAATTATCTTCACAACATTTTCCTTTGGGCATCTGCAAATGGACTCTGCTTAAACCCCCAGAAATCAAAGTGCATCATACTACGCAAAAAGTCTACGCCGATAACCTTCAATATTTTTGTTCTAATAAATAATCAAAAAATAGGAATTGTTTCCTCTGCCAAAAACCTTGGTATAATATTTAATAACACGCTTAGTTGGTCCAATCATGTTAATGGTGTTATAGGCAAAACTTATTCTATGCTTCGCACGTTGTGTACACCTCAAAAAATACGAATGCTTATAGCTAAAACTTACCTTGTGCCTTGTCTACTCTATGGATGCGAAGTCTTCGGATGCTGTGACTCTCAAAGTAAGCATAAGCTGAATGTGCTATATAATAATATCACTAGATACGTTTTTGGTCTACGGAGATTCGATATTTGGTGTGTCTTTTGAAAATTTAGTCAACTTAAGGTTGCTTACATTCCCAGTAAAAAATGGTCGAACTAGTTCTAAAATATACTAGTTTCTTGTCTAGTAATTACATAACTAGTTCTCAAAATAATTATTTTGAACCAGTTGTGTACTAGTTAAATACGATCTATGTAGAGACTGTTTAAAAAAATTACCTGAATTAAAATATGAGATTTGAAATTATTTTTTTTGCATTTATATTTAATTAAAAAATCAGAGTTCGTAAATAAACACTTAAATTTTTTTATTGTGAATTGAATTGAGATGTAAATCAACTGATACAGTACTGGTGTCAAAGAGTCAATCCAGAACTAGTTTAGTAAATTTCTTATAAGAACCAGTACAGCTTCTTGTTTTTCTTCCAAAAACAATAATCCTTAAGAATTTGTATACCTAATAGTTTCATTGAAACTGTGCAGAGATTTCAAAAGATTGAATTTAAATACGAGTTTTGAAATACTACCTTTGTTTGTAATACGTGATACATTCTGAGTTTGCAAATAAACACTAAAATGTTTTATTGTCATTAGAAATCATAAACACAAAATATTTGAAATTTCATTTGGTAAATGGATATAATTATCTCAGTAAGAGGAAACTATCAGTCTAATCTGCGTTTTATCAAAGGAAAAACCTCTGTTTTTTATCTATATAATTCAGATACAACCAACTGGTACAGTACTATTTCCAAAGAGTCACTTCGGAACTAGTTCCGCGATTGTCACATTAGCACCAGTTTCGCTCCCTATTTTTCGTCCTTAAATTGTAATTTTCAAACTAGTTATACAACTAGTACCAAAGTGAGAGTTTAGCGACAATTGCCCCCATCCCTATGACATCTCCATGTTAAATTCTACAGTTGTTTGTATGGAGAGGCGGTAGAACTCGTACTAGTTGCCTGGTTTAAATAAACTAGTACATAACTGGTTCTGAACTAGTATTTTTTGCAACTGGGTTATTACATAAGATAGTGTACTCGAAGGTACCAACATACTTATATGAACGTTTAACTTTTGGTTTTTCGAACAGGTGAAAAAAGATAACTCAAATAGGACATCGAAGTCTGATTTCGGAGTGGCAGTTCTTTTTTAATGCTATCCATCTTTGGTATAGACTCCCAAACAGAATTCAAACAAACAGCAATGCAATAATATTCAAAAAGGAAATAACTAAACATTTTTCACAATAACTTAACCTTTGTCATAATAACTTCTAATTATTTTATTTTATTTATAATATTTATATTATTTATTGTTAATTTTGTTTTTCTCTATTTTTTAATGTTTTTATTTTTATTTATAATTAAATTTGTTTTGTTCATATATCTAATGTAATTAATTTTAAAAATTATTATAAAATTTGTTATGACAATATGCAGACCCATACTATAAATCAGAGAACGGTTTGAGTACATTCGTTTTTATTGTGCAGTCATACCATTCATTGCTTTTGCCATGTATTCATGCAACAACAATAACTAATGCTATTGCTATTATATACATTCATTGTTTTTTATGAGTGGTTTTTACGCATTATTTTTATATTGCCACAAAGAAAATCAATCACAACATTCATTTAGTATTCGTTGACCTGTTACAGTATTTTGAAAAATGCAGTGTGAAGAAATTTCCATTTTTTTTATTTAAATATGAAATATGCATATATTTTCTCATTTTGTTAATGTTTAAGTGAAAAAAATAAACACCAAAAATATACTAAAATATTTGACAGAAAAAAATTTTCAATTTTTATACAACCAAGATTGAGACCATTCGTAACAATCGGTTTGTATTCATACCAATCATTTTATATTCGTTGCTTTTGTGAGTGCTAGGTAAGATTAACAGAAGACATGCAGTGCAATGCATGGCTTTCGTCATACTCATTTTTTTCAATTGTGTCTGTATTGCTTTACTGAAATGATATGTTTTGACAACAATATACACATTTTTTGTGATTGCATTCAAAAGTATAAAATAAGGCACTCAAACCGTTCTCTGCTATAAATTAAAAGATTTTAATCTTGTTGTATGGGTGGAACAAATAAATGTTAAATCTAAATCTAAACAGAAACATTCTTAAAAAATAAAATATATTTTTTGACACTTGAAGTAATACCGGGTGTATCAAAAATGCACATTTCCGATATTTTTACTTGGTTTTTGGCAAAAAGCAGGTAGAATCTGGTTTTCAAATTCTCTGAAAATTGTACGGAAAAACTAAATAAATTTTATAGTTTTCGGCTCAAAAACTGGAAATGGCCAAAAACTACTAGTTTTTGCCCAGTTATTTAGTGTATTTACACTATTAAATAAATTATTTTTTAAGTTTAAAGATCAATAGTTTTTGTTATTATATATTATAACAAAAACTAGTTCAAATGTTATTTTCATAAAAAAAATGTGGTATGGGCAAATTTTTTGACATAATCTCCAAACTGAAAGTGAAGAATATGACCGTTAACTGTTCTTTACCCCACTCTCTAGTCCCATACATACCACATACATACAGTACATGACAAAATAAAGTACGCATATAACATTGCCGTAAATTTTCTTTAATATTGGCTTAAATTACCATTGCCTTTAATAAAACACTTGATTAGAAGTCTATTTTCTTATTTTGGCAGAAAAAATATAAATAGTTGACATATATAAGTTTTAGAACAGAAATACTGATTTATTCAAGCATTTTTACAAGACAAAAAAAAGTACGCATATAATTATATATAACAAAATCTAAACAGTTAATATTTAGTTGAACCTCCTTTGGCTTTGATGACTTCTTGGAGACGTCTTGGCATACTTTCCACCAGGTTTCTCAAATATTGATCCTCAATATCATCCCAAGTTTTCTTTAGAAGTTCGAAAAACTTACTTTTGTTTGTAACTGCAGATTTTGCCAGTTTATTGTCCAAAATGGACCACAAATTCTCTATGGGATTTAAGTCCGGAGATTGTGGTGGCCATTCGAGAAGTTTAATTTTTGAATCTCGAAAAAATTTCATGGTCTTACGGGCCTTGTGTTTAGGATCGTTGTCCTGTTGAAAAATAAATCTATCTTCCAAGCCACATTTCATTAAAGATATCTCTAAATTTTCGGAAATTATATCAATGTAGGCATCTGCGGTCATTCTTCCATCGACTGTTACCAAGTTTCCTACTCCAGACCAAGCAAAACATCCCCAAACCATGATGTTGCCACCACCGTGCTTCACAGTTTTTTGGATATTTTTGTCAAGCAGTTTTTCTCCACGTCTGGTCCATACTCTGGTCCTACGTTTATTTCCAAATAGCTCAAATTTGCTCTCATCACTCCATAACACCGTTTGCCAGAAACTGACGGGTTTATCTACGTGAGTTTTGGCAAAAGCTAGACGTTTCATTTTATTCGTCTTGCTGATGAGAGGTCTACGTTGTGCATAGCTGTTTTTTAGGCCAAATTCGTTCAGTCTTCGACAAATAGTTCGCGTAGAAACCTGAAGGCAAACGTTTTCTTGAATTTCGGTACTAGTTACCGCGGAATTTTTCTTAACTTCTCGTAAAACTTGACGATCTTCCAAAGCTGTAGTTTTTCTCTTTCTTCCACGGCCACTTTTGTCGCTTACCGTTTTAGCTTCCTGATACTTTTTGATTATTTTCCGGACGGCTCCTTCGGAAACACAATATTTCCTTGCAATTCCACGGTTGGACATACCTTTATCTTTGTCCTGTACAATTAATTGTCTCACTTGTAGGCAAATTTGTTTCGCCACCATTTTTTGCAACAAAACCGACTTTAATCAATAAAAACCACACGTCTTTTAATTTGTTTGAAGATTTCATTTCATTTTAATAATTGCAAATTTTTTCACAGCCTACTTTTTTACATTTAAATTTAAAAATGTTAAATGCGTACTTTATTTTGTCTTAGCAAAAAATAGAATATTTTTAAATATTTGCAAAAACCAACGAAACTATTGCCAGTGCATAATTTTTTTTGCACTAATATCATAACTGACATATTGATAAACATTTTCTTAAAAGACACCATTGTTCCATATCAAATACCTTAGGGCTTATTGACTAACAAAGTTTAATGCAATATGTGCGTACTTTATTTTGTCATGTACTGTACCTACGCAGAAATCCTTTACTCGCCGAAGTCGGCTTCAGACATACAACAAAATAGAAAACCCCTACGCCCAACAATGGGCAATACGTCCTTTTGAAAAACTGTCTTTAACCCATGATGAGCATGTCCTTTTGTAACTGCAGATTATGGCAAAAATCATGTTGGCAATAGTCCCCATTTTAATGGGGGGGTTTTGTGTATTTCCAACTAAAATTGAACTAAACTAAGTTGGCACAACTGAATATTGGTTTTCACAACAAAATATTCAGAAATAAATTTGCTTATGGTTGTGTTAACCGAAATTATTGGTTATAGCAACGAAAATATACTTTTCGGTGGCCACTCTATATTTTTGTGGGCAGCAAACAATATTTTCTTGGAATAGAGCTATGCTGTCACATCTGAATACCGGTTTCCACAACAAAATTCAGTTAACACAACTGAATTATAGTTTCAATACCCAAAATATTCAGGAATCACATTTTAGCTGTATAATCGCTCATACCTACACTGAGAGAATTATCTGCATGATATCAATGAATTTTTGCATTAGATCTATGAATTGTCACTGGAATTCGTCCATTGAAATTTTTCATTAAATTAATGCAATATTATTTATTAAAAATTTAATACGACTAATGAAAAAGTTTCATTAAAAATATTTTCATTAAAACTATGAAGCTTTTTCATAGAGTTTAAGAAATTTTTCATTCCTATTGTGAAGAACACTTCATTAGTTTAGTGAAAAAATTTCATTAAAACTCGTCCAAGGAATTCTCTCTGTGTACCAACGTTAAGTATTTAAAGTAAATATACGCTTAACCGCGTAAAGTATAAAATAATTTTAAACAGTTAATGTTTATAATATTCGCGTTATACTCGAACGTACGCGAGCAAAACTTTTTAGAAAGTAAAGCGAAGGAGTTAAGTTAGATGTGAAAATGCATAAACTTTGCGTTTTTCAACGTGTATAATTATCCGCGTTGCAAGTTAACGTGCATAGGAAAACTAATGTGCTATTTTTAGGTAATCCAACGTCTATTATATTCTTTTATATTAGTTTAGTTATTTTAAGATAGTACCTTGCAAATAAAAAAAATATCAGAAAAATAAAAAATGTACTACCATCCAACATACATATTGTTGAAATAAACATACAAAAAAAAGTAAAATACCAACAATACTTTCACTTCATGTAAATCTTATTTGTAATGTTAATTTTTTATTTGTTTGTCTTTTATTTTTGCTTTAATAAAATGAAAAACAAAATAGAAAAATGTGTGAAAATTAACGTGTATATTGTAAATGTGTAAGTAAATTAAAATAGAAAACAACCAGAAAAAAATAAATAAAAGAATGCACAATAAAGAAATAAAAAAAAACAATGCAACCTACAATAAAACATTAAAAATAAAGATAAAAAATGTTAAAAGTACAATTGTTCATTGTTAACACGGACACATACAAATATGTACAACAATAACAACTCACACACACACAACTGCAGATACACAAATTTTCATTGTAATTTAACACAGCAACAACAGCTATGAAAGATAATGGAGTCTGAGGTATTTGTGGCAATAAATTGCGTTCGTTCTATGGCTGTGTTAGTAACTGGGTGTTTGTGTGTATGTCCAAGTGGGTTGTAAGTTGCGTTCGGCAAAATGGTCTACAGTCATGTGAATGTTTATTTGGTTATTTTGGTTTTAGTTTGAATGGCTGTAGATCTCTCTAGGATGAGTAGAAGTTGTAATAGCACCACCAGTGTAATGGGTGAATCTTTTGGGGATATGGTTTAATTGGTTGGAAATTCTTTAAAAGATTAAAAACAAAAATAACATTATAAAAACAGAACAGACCGAAAAAAATAACACATACAAGCACACACACACAGAAATAACCAACTTGGGTTTTATGGTTTAAATGGATTTTCAACAAAAATATTTTTGTTTAAATTGCCTTTAGTTAATTAATTTCCATAAAAAAAAAAAAATATAGGCAGAATAAAATATTAAATATGTATGAAAGAGTAATAAATCAGTTTTTAAACAAGAGTTTATAACTCTAAACTTAAGGTTTTAATTTTGTTGATTTATAGCAAGCTTCAGCCTCTGCACATTTACAAAAATAAAGCAAATTTATAAAAATTAAGCTAGGTTGAAACAGTTTTTATAAATTAATGAAAAATTAAGGAATTTTTGATCTCATGATAGGATAATACTTGGCGTATAAGTGATATTAATTATATTATTTAGTTTTATGACAAAAAATCATATTGAAAAGATCGATATAAACTCCTATACGAATCCAGCTTAAATATACCTACAAAAAAATATTTGGTGCCTTAACCGAAGTTGGTTCCAACCGAATCGTTCGTTTGTCACAACGCTATTTAATTTAGTTCTGTAACTGTATTTTAAGATAAACGGTATTTCCGTTATTTTGGCAACGATAACGGCAGTCACACTAATACATAAAAATACGAAAGTTTATTTCTAATTTTTTTTTTTAGAATACACGAAAATTCCATAAAGATTACAAAGTTTTTGTAAAAGCGTTTGAAATTTTATTTTCGTAAATATAGAAAATTCGTTTATATAATGTACACAATTTCGTAGATAAAATTCATATTAAAATAACGAACATTTTGTTTATAATATGAAACTTTCGTAAATCTGTGTGTGTTTACTCAATTTCCTTCTCTCACTTTAATATTTTGAATTTCGTTAAAAAAATAGTTTTTTATTCACAAGTTTCGTTGTTTTTCATAAAATTACAAAATAAGTGAAGTGTACAAATAAGTTTCGAAGGGAAAACAGAAACAACAACAAGAATGAAATCCGGATAGGGACATGCCTACAACGGATTATTTTTACAATATGTTAAATACGTTTGGGATTTTATCACATTTAATTCCTTTAATGCAATTAATGTATATCCCGATAAAAATAAATTTAAAAAACTAATATGCAAGTGCTTGTGCAAATTTAAATGTTACTGACACTTAAGAAAACATGGTTTTCTATTGTTGTTTATACATGCTAGATCCGGCAAAACAACAGACAGAGTAGTATATTGGAAGATGACAAAACAAATTGTGCTAAATTTTTAGTTGTTGTTTCAGTTTTTTCTTTGATATTTTAAATGTTTAATAACGCTCCTAGACGAGAACAAGAAATTCTCATTGAGTTTGTAATTTAACTGAACAAATATTTCCAGAAATTCTAAAAACGTCGTCCCCTGACGATTTCCTTAGGCAAGAATGAAATCCGGATAGGCAAATGCCTACAACGGATTATTTTTCACAATTTGTTAAATACGTATGGGATTTTTAGCATATTTAATTTCTTTAATATAATATTTTCATGTTTCTGTTATTATCCGGTAGATAGCGCCACACACTGGGGATTTAGCGGAAAAAAGTCAAATTGTCAACATACTATTAATGCAATATGCAATGGCATTTTTAAATTTCGGAATAACTGTTACAATCAAATCAAAGAGAATTACTTTGATCTGACTCTAGTCTAGCCATTTCAAAATCATTACTTGTATGTTTTATTGAACTGACTAAAATTAAACCTAAAAATTTCAAGACGAATTTTATTTTATCGCTTGAGCTGACGTCTTTCTTTTTATTTTTTATTTGAAATAGGATATTTCAATATGCTAAGGTTGAAAAAATAAACACTGCAGAGACTTTTATTTTCCGTTTAAAAATATTTTTATGAACATAGAATAAAACGGCCATATTTCTCCAAACTCTTGAACCTTTAATTTTAGCTACATTTGCCTACAGTTGGAAACCACTACCAATACATTTTCTAATATCAGCTTTAACATTTTAAATCAATTTCAAGTGCACCTAGGTGCCCCTTTTTATTAGTTGTATTTATAACGGAACGCTATTAAGATCTGTATTTTTGAACTGCTCGGATTAAAGCAAAATTTTGAAGGTAATATTGCAAAGAATTACTTTATAGTAATCTTAGGTGTAAACACTTACTAGTTACTAGTAATAAACTGCGGATTGTGATAGTTATGGTGAGTTATATAACTGTTGAAAAATAACTAACAAATGCATTAAAAATAACTACCAATGTCGTAAAATTAACTGACAAATTTATTATTACAGTTAATTATTTTAATCAAAAAAAAATATTTTTTTTTTCTTTCCATTACAAAATTATGTGTAATTACTTCAGCCTATTTAAAATATGAAGTAAGAATTCCAAACCGTTCTCCAGTTATTATGCTTTTATGCATTGGAAATACAATAAAAGTTTCTAATTTTTATTTGCAAACTACACTAATAGAAAAAAGTCCGTAAAAAATTTAGTAAAAACTACTAAAAATTAGTTAAAAATGATGCTGCAGAAAAAAACTGCTAAATTAGCAGATTATTTTTGCTATATATTAGTAATATAGGAACAGCAAAACTAAAACTGTTAAATATACAGAATTTTAGTTATATATGAGCTAAATTTTTGTAAATGGAGATTAGCAAATTAACCTGCTAAAATCAGCAAAAAATTTTGCTAAATAATTAGTAGCCTAAAAAATCACCAAAAAATTTAAAATTTTCGAAGTTTTTTTTTCGATTTTTTTTTAAATGCAAATGAAAATCGAGACTTTTGAAAACAGCAGTTTACAATTTTTTAGCAAATATTTCTGCTGATTTTAGCAGAATAGACTGCTATTTGCATTCAACTAAATTTAGCTTAAAAATAGCAAAAATTTTGTAGATTTAACAGTTTATTTTTGCTATTTTTAGTCTACAAATATTTAGCAAAATTTTCTGCAGATTTTACAGTACAATTTGCTATTTTCAATTAACTAAAAGTTAGCCTAAATATAACTAAAATTCTGTAAATTTAGCAGTTTTAATTTTGCTGTTCTCATTTTACTAGTATTTAGTAAAAAAATCTGCTAATTTTAGCAGTTTTTTCTGCAGCATCATTTTTAACTAATTTTTAGTAACTTTTTCTGCTATTTTTACGGATTTATTTCTATGAGTGTAGGAATATATCAATAATAACAAATATAAACTAAACAAGAATTTTTAAAATTAAAAAAAATCAAAGAAATTTTTTTTGTTCTAAATAACTATCAAAAACAACTGTTTACTGTAAAATTACTGTTATGTTAGTTGGTTATTATGATATTAAAAATAACTGGTTTAAACAACTGTTTGCAAACTACAGTACTTTTCGTTAGTTGTTCTCTTAAATAACCGTCATAACAGTTGTTTTGCATTTTTTTTATACAAAAACAACTGTAATTACTGTTAAAAACAACAACTACTGATTACTACACAAACAACTGTCATGTAACTGTCAAACTTTTTTGAGTGTATCAAAATATGTAAATAAAAAAACTTAAACTACTATATTTTTTCAAACAACCCTTTTTTCCTCACCCACATACAAAAATTTCGACTACCCCTAACCGTGAACGGGTAGTCGAAGTAACTAATTTTTCTATTCAGCCAACAGACTTTTTATTTTGAGTGTACCTTTTAATTACCTTTTAATTACTGAACTACTTATTTTAATATGGTTATTATTGGAGGAAAGTCATTACACTGTTATTACGTGTAGGTAGTTTATCAACTGTTCTATAAATAGATGTTAAATATAAATTTAAAAAACAATGGGGGCTGGCACGAATTGATCAGCATACCTCATGATTGTCAGGCAATCAGTGTTGCCAGTTTAGCATATTTTCTGCTAGATTTAGCAGATTGAGTTCGAGAATTGCATATATGTTTTAGAAAAATATGCTAAATGATTTTTAGCATATTTCATTTGACAAAAGCAGATTTTTAGCATATTTTTGTCTAAGCAAAGTTCAGTTTTTTTTTTGTTTTTTCAACAATGATTACAATACTTTTTTAATCAGTAAACGCGTATACGTTAGAAAAACCTGTATCTAACACGAAAACTTAACAAAAACGCGGCTAGTAGAGTAAATTTGCAATATTTTTTAAGCAGCAGATTTTTAGCATAATGAATATTTCAAAATTTTTCTAAATTTTTATTTGGCATAGTTTTAGCATTTTTTTCATTTTTCAGAATTTAACAGAAATGAACATATTTTTTTCGATGATTTAGCATATTTGGAACGAAAGTTTCTGGCAACACTGCAGGCAAACAATAAGCATTAGACTATGACACACAGAGTCGCGAGGGCGACCAAAAATTAAAAAAAAGCACCTTATTAATTTAAAAAAAATTTTAATGCCATTTTATAATGTACATTTCAATTAATAAAAATCGAAATAAATTTTTGAAAAAAAAATTATTTTTTAAAGAGTTATGATACTTTAAAGTTAATAGCTTTTGGTGAGTACACAGAACACATTTTGTTCATAAATAGTATGAACTGATTTTATTACTTTCAATTCATAATATGTATGAACAAATTTCTACTATTTATGAACGTTTTTATTTCAATTTGAATTTAAAAATAACAAGTTTGTTTGAAACAGAAAAAATGTCAATAAATTTTTTTTTTTTTTGTTATTTTATAAATTAACGAAGAAAAAACTTTGGATACATTAGAAATACTAAACATTTTGCGAAAAAGATGGTATGTATATGTAAATTTTTGTAAATATGTCATTGTGGATTTGGAATACTGCAATAAATTTTCTCGATTTCCTTTTTAGATTTCAAAAACCCTGTTTCCAATGCATGTTTTCATCTTGATCAACATTTTCATCTTGCTGTTAAAATTGAACAAGTCTTTCACTGCATTTGATCTTTTAGACGCATGTACTCTGTTCGCAGCGATTTTTTCAGTACCATATACTAGAATAATAGACTTATTATTCCAGTTCAAAACCGCAGTTTTGAAGTGCAGTATTACTTGATGTGCTAATCCTCCAAACAGTGAGGGATATTCCTCAATGGTGTGAAATGAGTGGCTCAATTTATAGATTTGACAATTCGTATACATAACTTCTGTAATGTTCATTGCATTCATTTTTATTAATTAAATAAATTTCGCAAAATTGCACTCTTAATTAAAAAAATCATCAGTTTGACAAGTATTTGCCATATTCTTTTATTAGGTGCGCGAAAATTTTAATTGATTTAAAAAATTCCATCAAGAATTTTTTCATAATATGTATGAACAAATTCATACATGGTATGAAAAAGTTTTGGGAAAAAATTATCATGTTCTATTCATACATATTATGAACAAATGTCTTCAATGTATGAATTATTTTTTTCTGTGTATAAACAGATCACTAGATGGCACTTTGATCAAAAAATTGACAATTTTCTTTTTTTATTTAAAATTAAATAATAACAAACAACAAAGCAAAAAAACAAACGGATATCTCAAATTTTATTATTTGATTATATTCCCCGCTTGTTTTTTTTTCTTATTTTGTGCAGTTTTCAGCAGTTTTTGACTTTTTTAAATATAGGCTCAACTGATATTAAACTGATACTGAATAGTTGCTCAGGTAATACAAAATTCCAGCGCCCTCTATCGGTGAGTAGTGTAAGTTTTGATTTCCTATCTCTATAATTTAATATTAAAAATAATTAAAACGAATTAAAAAAATACGTCTTCAAAATACTCTTATGTTCTTTATTGTCTAAATTTTTTAAGAATTTGATTTTGAGTCATTACGGACCCAAAAAAACTAATGTGCAAAATGGCATTGTTGTATGATTACTCTTTCCATTTTTATAAATTTTTAGTTAAAAAGACATAAGGGAGGTGGGTGTGAACTTTTCCCAAATTTGTTTGGAAATCATTATTGATCCAAAAAAAAACATGTGTGCCAAATGTCATTGTTGTATAACTACTTTTTCTATTTCTATATATTACTTGATTAAAAAACGTATAGGAAGTGGGCGTGGCCTTTGTCCAAATTTTCCAAAATTTAGTTTGAAGTCATTATTTACCCAAAGAAACATATGTGCAAAATTCCATTGTTTTACGATTACTGCTCCCATTTTTATACATTTTTTGGTTGCAAGGACATATGGGAGGTGGGCGTATCCTTTGGACAATTTTTCAAAATTTGGCTTAGAGTCATTATTTGATCAAAATAGCATATGTGCAAAATTTCATTATTCTACGATTAATTTTTGGCCGCTCTTTATATGAACTCACGACACTGTGCGACATCGCTATAATTCTTAATGCTTTCATGTACACATTTATTGTGCCAACTGTTGTATGGCTATTTTTAACAAACTTTTTTGTTATCAAATACTGCTTACATGTAATGCTCAGAGTAATGAACATCAACAGTTCTATAAATACATGTTTAATATAAATTAAAAAAACAAACAATGGAAGCTGACACGAACTGATGGAAGCTGACACGAACTGATGGAAGCTGACATTATTTTAAATATTTTGTATGGTACGGTAGAAGTAAAGCCTTTACTTTAAAATTAAGTAGACTTTAACAAAAATATACCTTTGGAAAATATTGACAGTAAGGCTGATATTTTTTAAGTTTTAAATGCATATTTTTCAGTTTTAAATATATATTTTATGTAATACATAAAACAAGATTATAAAGCCCTACTGTAGTTGACAATTTTCAATTACAAATAATTGTGATTTATTTTTTGTTACAGTTACGTGTAATTGTAATTGAGTTCATTTGAAAATTTCAATTACAATTATTTCTAATTGAAAATTTCCTATTAGAATTACATGTGATTGTGTAATTGTATGTGTGATGTAGTAATTAATCCCCAGGTCCGGTTTCTTGAAATGTTAGTGGTCCCGTTTTGAAGTGAAATTTCAGTTGTTCTTTTTAATACAATTGCAGTGGTCTTTCCCTACATAATATCCTAAGTGTACTGAACATGCGCATTAAAACAACTGAAAATCAGTTCAAAATGCGACTACATACTTTTAATTCAAAACAATTGTGTTTCGTCGTTTATCATTAAAGTTTTGTTTCTAAATGACGTTTTTCGTCACACGTACGTAAATACAATAACAAAAAACATTCATTGAAAAAATTAAATAAATGTAGTCAGTCAGGCATTTGTCTCTCAAGGAACGTCTTCTAGAAAACCCCTGTAAATAACATAATCGGTAAAAGCAATAGATTTTTCGTTTATTTCAATACTCAATGTACCTACTATAAGAACTGTTTGTATTTTAAGGACAATTTTTAACCGAAGACTAAACCGCTTTACTCTTTCGGGACTACCTGCTCTTTTCTTTTAACGTGGAAATGTGCTATAAGTTTTAGTTTTTTTATTAATTCTTCACTTAATCGAAATAATCTAATATTAGCATAATTATCTGAATGTCTTTATATTTTTCCACGGCCTAGACTACTCGGCAAAAGTTATACCTGTACTGTACAGCGCCAGCCGATTTTTATATACTTATTAAAGACTTACAGCAGAATAAGTTCTGTTTTCATTTTGCGTGTAATTTTGTGTTATTAAACTCTTATAAATTGCAAGAAAAAAAAATGTTTTAATTACACCCTAAATATTTAATTAATTTAGTTTTAAATTTCTAGCCTCTGTGAACAAATTTTATTTTGTAGAGTTGTGATATTTATGACATAGCGTTAAAAATGCTTGTTGTTCACTGTAACTGTCATACGAATTTTAATTTTAAAAAAACACCACATGCAATTTTATGAGATAACACTTTTTTTTTTTGTTTAAAAAATAATTTGACATTCAAAACACTTTATCAAATTCACTTTTGACAAAGTGTTCTCTAGTCGCTTTTGGTTTCTGTTGCAGCTACTAATCAACCCATCAACGATCACTTCATTAACTATTCCATGTGTTGTTGTAGTGAAGGTGTGGACTAGTAGTGAAAACCCACATACATACACAGCTGTATATGAACAAAAAAAACGAAACATTTAGATGTATGTATAACATATAATATGATGTAGTAACAGTGTTGGAAAAAGTAATAAGGACGATAACTTGCATTTCAATAATTTTCTAAAATCTTTGCTTCAAGATTAATTTTCTAAAATCTTTGCTTTAAGATTACAAGAACAACTGAATTTGAAATATTTAGTGATTTTCCGGTGATTAATTTCACTACATTAAAGAAAATTACAACAAAAAAATAGTAAAGTCAAATAAACAAAAAAAACAACAACAGTGAAAATCAAAATCTTAATTAGCACAGGTTAAATTCGGTGTTGCCACATTGCGGGTAATTACCCAAATCGTGGGTAAAATTTAGCCTCGTGAGTAGAGCGTGGCTAATTGCTTTCATTTGTAATTTATGGGTAATCGGATATTTTCCTTTAGAAAAATATTTTTATTTAAATTTCAAAATCAATGGAATAGGAAAATGATTAAATTCTCAATTTTGTAAATTAAAATGTAAATTCATAAACACTTTGTAAAGTTATAGGAGTTTTAAAAAACCATTTTTTCATAAAAAATTTGTTCAATAAACCTCATATTACTTTATAAAGCGTTTATGAATTGAGAGGTAAATAAATAAATATGATATCAATTCAATTCCTAAATTTATAAAAACATGATTAAAAAAGAATTCAATGCATGAATTGGCCAATCGTTTGAATTTTCAGATATTTTTGTTCATTGAATAAAGTTATATAATAAATTCACTCTGGCAGTTCCAATTCAAAGGGTACATGTATTTAATGTTTACAATAATTCATTTAAAAAATGTAAACTTCAAAGTTCTGGTGTATTTTATTATATTGTTTTTACTTTTGTCAAATCCATAAAGTAAATAATTTTTTAAACGTACAGGAATGGGAAAAATTTTTTGAATTTTTTAACAGACTTAAGGGAAACAACGGAATATTTGTGGATGTAGTGAACAAGATACTAAGCTTAAGTCAACGAAATATTTCTAAGTGCATATAAATTATTATAATTTTTAAGACATTCATATTTTTAAATCATAATTTATTTTTATTAGTGTACTTTTTAAGTTCTAAAATGACTATTCTTTTTAAAAATATATCATTGACGTCTCTAGTTTAACAAATTCTCTCAGAAAAAATAACAACCCGAACAATCGGAAAGTTTTTTTTAATAAGATTTTAGATGATGTTGGGTTTTTTACTCTTAAAATTAAAAAAAAAATTAGTTGAAGTTATGCGGCAATAGAAAAAGTCAGAATCGGTTTGCTAAATATTAATAAGATACAAAATTTTAGCCATGTTCTAGTTAAGTGAAAATTACAATTTACCTAGCTAAAACCAGCAAAAAAATTTTGTTGAGTTTTAGTAGACTAAAAACTTAATAACTTTTTTTATTACAATGAGTGTTATTTTGGTTCGATTTTAAGATCAAATATGACAAATTCGAAATAAAATTCAAAATTTGTTTTACAACAAATAGAGAAAAAACTTGTGAAAAGAAAAACTTTCCTAGAACCAATGGTTTAATAATAAATTTTCAGGTACTATCAAGCACTATCATCAGATTGTCTTTTTGGGGTTCTCTCTAGGTTATAATGTAGATTTAAGTTTTTCTATTTATACTAGAGTTTGCTGTTTGGTTTTAATCGAAACCGAAATCGCGGTTTTCCAAGCCTCAAAACGGAAACCGACAAAAATAAGTCGGTTTTTAATAAATACTTTAAACAATTAAAATAATTAATTAAATTGCATATTATTGAATCTTGAAATTGGAAAAGGCTCAGCTCCTATTTTACAAAATTTTATATTTAATTGTAATGAACATTTTCTCCATTAAAAATTGCTTTAAATAATTTTTTGTTATTACGGATAACATACGATTGTCGACCGACGACAGCAAAAGTCGTCGCAAGTAATTTAAACTCAGCGACAATCGACCATCGACATTTGTTGACGTTTAGAAAAAAAGGAAAGCAAAGCAAGAATATGGTCGTATTTGTTTCGCCACAATTCTTCATCAATACAATTGGTTTTGCATTAATTCTTGTTATTTTTACATTTTATTATATTTAATTTTGCTTTTTTGCGGTAAGTTATGTATTTTTATTTCCAATTATATTTTTTCTGACAAAAAAATAAATTTTTTGTAAACAAAGTACGAATTTTTGCAACTCTAATACGAGTTTCTACAACTCTGGCAACCATTAATTAGTTAAAAATGTGGTAACAATTTGAAAAATATTTTGAGTGAGTGTTAGTGTGTCGTCATGAAAATAGAATAGATTCTATTACGACGACAAATCGCCGGACGACATGGCGACATTTTGCTTCCCATACAAAATATAAGAAAATGCAATTCTTGTTGCCGTTGTCATTTTAGAAAAAAATTGCACCAAAAGTCAAGTGTTCAGTTCAGTTTTTTACCGCGTATTTTTCAAAAAGCGTTATTTCGTAGTCCGCGAAATTTATAAAATTTTAACTTATATTCCCAGTGTAGAAACGGTAATGACATATCATTATTTTTTGGACTACCAGTAATGACACCCACTTACCTTCTGTATTATTTTAAAACATATAATAATGAGTTACTGATAATTACTTATTTTTATCATTATTTCAAATAGAAAATAATTTTTTAGATTTTTTTGAAAATTTTTTGAAATCTATTTTTAGACTCAATATTTTTTAAACACTGGTAAGGATATATGTAACCACATATTTTTTGATTTTTTGTATGTTGGCGAGTAAGCTTACTTGTGTGCAGCAGGTCAATTGTGTTTTTATCTATTAAATATTACATGTCGATATAGCTCAGATGGTAGAGCTGTTGACTGGCAATCTGTAGACCCAGGTTCGATTCCCGCACCAGCAAATTTTATTTAAAAAAAAATACAATAAAAAATATTTTTTTTTATATAATTTATTTTTTAGAAAATCTATTTTTAGACTCATTATTTTTGTCAGTACTGGTAAGCACATATGTAACGATATATTTTTTGATTTTTCGTATGCTGGTGTGTAACGACAACTCATTATTTTTCGCGACATCGCCATATAAAGGTAATAAGAAATGTAATAACAAAAGTAACTAGTTACCATTACCAAGTATGTAGTTACATAACCACATATCTGGTAATGATTTTCTACACTGGGTTGTTTTAAAAAAACCGAGAAAAGAATAAAAAATTTTAATTTATAACGGGTTTCCGCGTTTCCTCAATTTTTGTATTACACACTAACCCTTCATGCCATATTAATGACTAAGGAACCCAGCAAAAACAGACATTACCGAGTAATTAAGCGAGTAAGTAGCACACAAAGGGTTTCACTACTTACTTGGCTATTTACTCGCAACATTACTTTTGTTCGCAATGTCCAAAAATTCATGGGTGGTCATTACCCTCTCGCTTACAAAAAAAGTGCGAATAACGAGGTACCCATAGTGAAAGAATAAGTAGTTACTCCCAAAGATAGAATAAGTTGTTACTCGGTAGTTAGGAAATAAGCGGTTACCCTACATGGAAAAATAACTTTTTACCTCGGAAAATTTTCTATTCAGTTGGAAAAATGTTCGAAACAATTTAATAAATAAAATATAAATATAAATATAAAAAAACTAAATCAGTACTTATTTAATCAATTACCAGTAAGTGCTTACTTTGCAAGAATATATACGTGCTTCTATAACTTATTATCAGTAAGTCATGATTGTGTATTTTAAAGTAATGCTAATAGTAATGACCTATCATTACCTGGTAATCCGTATGGTAATGACCTGTGAATATTACTTAACAATTTGGACTGTACCTCGTCTGTGAAGTAGAATATCAACTAAGAATTTGAAGATCATCTAAAAATCTACGATAAATTTACGTTTGTTTTCAAAGTTTTTTTTAATTTTTTTTTTATGTAACAACAATTTAACGTACTGAAATTAAAAGTCTACAAATTTTAATCAAATATATTTTTATTTTAGCACGATAATTATTATATACAATAAATAAATTTGCTTTGTAAAATATGAAAAAACGACGTCTGGCTGAGTTATTCTTACTTATATTTAGCAAACATTTTCTATTGATATTAACAGTTCTCTCTGCAGGGCTCAGTTTACCTAATAACACTATGCGACAGTCAAAATCGGGATGGGATGAAACCAAAGGGAAATGTTATATCGGTCAAAAACAAGTTATACGTGTCCCGGCGTTTCGCTGGGTCACCCCTAGGAATCGAGATATATCTTTTTTTTGACATAACTCGAGAACCACTAGTCCGATTTTGCTCAAACAATTTTAAAAAAATTAAAAATTACAATTCCTTTAATCTGTTCATATAACGTTTTTCTATATACTCAACAGTTTTCCCGGTAAAAATAAATGTTTGTTACCGCTACCATAAAAATCAATAACCTTTTGTTTATTACTTTTTTTTAATATTTTAGGCAAAAAATATTTTTTTCTTCATACATTTATTTTTACCGGCAAAACTGTTGAGTATATAGAAAAACGTTATATGAAGGAATTATAATTTTTAATTTTTTTAAAATTGTTTGAGCAAAATCGGACTAGTGGTTCTCGAGTTATGTCAAAAAAAAAGACCACCAAAGGTCAAATCGATATATCTCGATTCCTAGGGGTGACCCAGCGAAACGCCGGGACACGTATAACTTCTTTTTTACCGATATAACTTTTCCCGGTAGTTTGAACCCTTCCCGATCACTGACCCCTACCATTTGTCTCACAGTGTAATTAGTAAAGTTTTTTGTTATTCGTACTAGTTTATTTGTGGTAATTTCATAATTTTTTGGTAATTTTGTCAACACGTGCGTGTAATGTGGAATTTCCATTGTGGCAACGTTGGTTAAATTTAAAATAATTGCTAAAGCTATTAAATTATTTTTATTATAATTCGTTGTCTCATATTTCGATTTGAGCCTCTAAACATCTTCCGGGGTATTTAAAATATTTATTAACGATAACAAAAGACTTCATATCGTTACCTAAAATACAAAAGGGAGTAACAACACTTTTTATTTTTTACAATTCTACAACGTGTAGAATTAAAGATATTTTATATTTAAGAGGCATATTTTCTTCTTTTGTTTAAAACACGACTATAGACTTCTGGACATGTAATTTAGCCTAGAGCATCATAATTTAAAAAAATCTGGATTTTTTTTTGTATTTTAGACTCAAAGAATTATCTTCACTTCAGTATTGAATTTCTTCATAATTTCAATGAAAATTGTCACTGGAGCTCGTCCATTGAAACTTTTCATAGAATCTATGAAACAGGTTTCGTTAGAAGTCAATGTTTATAAAAAGTTCATAAAATTAATGAAACTCTTTATAAAATGAATAGACCACTCCTGCAATGAATAAATCATTAGGCCAATGAAGAGCTTCATAAAATCCAGGAAGCAATTTCCTTTATTATTATTTATTATAGTTGGTTGTTGGCGTTGCTAAGTTGGAGTGCATAAATAAAAAGTATTTAGCAAATGCAAAAACGTAATAAAATTGTAGCATATTTTAGGGATGTACAAAATATATCTAATGAAAGAATTCATTAAATTAAAAAGTTTCATAAAATTTTATAATAAGCTTAATTCAATTAATGAAATTTCTTATTAATGCTTCGAAAAAATTAATATGATTTATAAAAAAATTTCATAGTCCAAAATTAATAATGAAAAATTAATTTAAAAAAAAAGATTATAAAAGATAAAAGATAATTCTCTCAGTATGGAAATTAATGCACATCACTAAAACTCGGCCTTATTTACATAAAGCTTTTGTATTTGAGAATTAAATGTTTAATATAAAATTGTAATTATATGAAATTTTTAAAAATTAATGAAATGATGATATTTTATAAAAAAAAAGTAAATGCTATTGAACAATTTCATATATATAAAGAACATTTTCATGAAATTTATGAAGATCTGGTTTATGAAATTCAATGGATTTTTTTAGTGAAACAGAAAGTGATATTAATTTATGATCTAGAGTCAAACTAAAGAACATTCATTTACCAAAATAAGAGATCAACTAAACATTCCCCTCATTCATCTTAAAAACACATTGACACGGTGCAAAATATAATTTAAATAACATACATTAAAAGTTAACGGTTCGTTCCAATTCAAATAATCTGTGGTTATCATACACAGAGTTGAATAGAATCAGCTGAGATATCATAAGAATTAAGGTTCGAAGCAAAAAAGAGTAATAATAACAAAGGATTAGCATTGTTAGATTTCGTTGATAACACTGTTCAAGTTGTAAAATGGTACTAACGTGAAAACCATATGGTTGTGTTTGGATGAGCCCCCTGACTACTACTCCACCGATGAAAGTGCCAATTTGGCTGATTGGGAAAAATTTATGGCGTTTTTTTTTTTGAATTTCTGTCAATTCGTCAATTTTTGACCATTTTCAGCCCATTTAAGTCGCTTTTCCTGTATTCAAAATTTCTTGTGTTATCTTTATACGGCTCACAATTACTATTTCCACCATTAGAACGCACATTTCAACTGAGAAAATCAAAATTTTTAGCCTATTTTCATGATTTTTGCCCATTTTTCATCGATTTTCCCCATTTTTGTGCTGTTTTTATGCGCTTTTTTGTAGTTCTTGCGCAAACTTATCGCCATAATTCTTACCGTTTTTCCTTTTTACAATATATTATGCAATATTATTGCCATTTCAAGCAACTCAACACACTTTTTAAATACAAAAACCATCGTTTTTTACGCTTTTTCGGATGATTTTCGGGTTTTTTATTGATTTAAATAAATTTTTTGTGGTTGAATAAATTTCTCCGTATTAATGTAATTCATTTTAAATTGGCAATTGAAATAGAGAAATAAGCAATGGAATATTATTCGTTATCCTCCAATTCCATTAACAAATTCCAGCAAAGATCTGCCAAAAGTTAATCTAATTTTTTTCCACTATACCAGTGTTCCAACTGTGCTGATACCTGGTGGAAACGTTCCCCATGCTCGTCTGATTCAGACGGCAACTGACGCTCGAAGTGATCCTGGTGGTGATGCATGAAATGCACTTTCAACGACATTCGAACACCGATGTTTTCGAAAGATTGCAGCATATCATCAACAATGTCACGCCAATTGTCCACTCGATGAATGCCGAGAACTTTTTCGATCACTGCTTTCAGGCTATCCCAAGCGATGAGTTCCTCCTCTTGAAGGACATTGTTGAAGTCTTCATCCTTCATCAGTTTGCGAATATCTGGGCCATTCAACACACCTGAAATAAATATATGATTTTATATAAAAACTTTCAAGAATACTTCATCTTTGTTTGGCGGAAAACGAATTCCAAATATTTATTTACCTTCTTTAATTTTCGCTTCACTCAAGCGTGGAAAAATGTACTCCAATCGTCCAAAAGCCAATCTATTTCCACGAACCAGTAACGCTTTGATGAAATTCTTCATTAACCCAAGTTTAATGTGCAATGGTAGCAGCAATACCTTATCCATCGGCACCAACTCCTCGTGGATAACGTTCTGCTGCCCGATTAGACGATTTGTTCTCGGTAACCAATCTCGTTTTTGATACTGTGGTGTATATCGCGAATCCCACGTACACAAGTAGCACATATTTTTAGTGTAACCAGTTTGAAGGCCACAGATAAGTGCAACCACTTTCAAATCAGCGCATATTTTCCAACAATGTTCATGGTATTTCACAGAATCCAAGATTAGTTTCATGGAATCATACGTTTCCTTTGTTTTCACGGAAGCGCAATTGGCACAGAGTTTTTTGTATTATCGAAATACAGCAGCACAGCCTTGAGACTGCTCTTCGATACATCGATGAACAACCGCCATTGGTCAGCATTGTACGTGTAATTCATGGCCGACATCAAACCATCGATATCATTACAGTACGTAAATGAATTGTTTTCGTTGCGAGTAAAAAACGGTAGAAATGTATGCTGTCGACCACGCGAACCGAACACTTTAATTTCTGGTGACAGGATGTTCACAGCTTTAAGATGTTGAGCAAGAATTATGGTTTTATTTTGTGACAACTTTAGTTGTCTTGACATTATGTTCAAGCGCTGTTGTGTAACTTCAATGTGTTTGCATGGTGGAGTAATATTGGATGGCTGATGCAAAGAAAAATTCGATTCTGGCTCCGAAAAAAAAAGATGGTGGGATGTATTCTTCAGTTGGACTCGGTTTTCTCGGGATTGGCACTGGCGGAGAATGGGGAAGAGTGGTTTGACCTGACGGAACACTTTGGTAAATATATTCCATCGCCTTTCTTCTGTTCATACCCACAACATTATTTTTACATACGTAGCACATGTGTTTTTCGTGGTCGACTGGCTCTGACCAAATCATCGGTATTCCATATGGCATGCTTTCCCGTCGACCTGTTCGCCAATCATACAAACGTGCTACACACGATGAACAAGCTATTTTAGGCATCGTATTTTACGCGTTCGGAGACACTTATTGAATGACAAAAATCGATCAATGAACATCTATAAATACTACGTAAGTTTCAATATTTTACTGAGAGGTAGTTATGAATTGGCGCATCTTTTAAGGGTGGCTATATACCTGATTCGTGTGCGTTTGTGTAAAAAAAATTTGTGTAAAAAAATCATGCAGGTAGCCAACGGAAAAAACCCAAATAACTAAAAAAGTACACTTTCCTTTTTTCCTTTTAATTGTCCACGCACATTACAGAAAAAGCGTAAAAAACGAAGGTTTTTGTATTTAAAAAGTGTGTTGAGTTGCTTGAAATGGCAATAATATTGCATAATATATTGTAAAAAGGAAAAACGGTAAGAATTATGTCGATAAGTTTGCGCAAGAACTACAAAAAAGCGCATAAAAACAGCACAAAAATGGGGAAAATCGATGAAAAATGGGCAAAAATCATGAAAATAGGCTAAAAATTTTGATTTTCTCAGTTGAAATGTGCGTTCTAATGGTGGAAATAGTAATTGTGAGCCGTATAAAGATAACACAAGAAATTTTGAATACAGGAAAAGCGACTTAAATGGGCTGAAAATGGTCAAAAATTGACGAATTGACCGAAATTAAAAAAAACGCCATAAATTTTTCCCAATGAGCCAAATTGGCACTTTCATCGGTGGAGTAGTAGTCAGGAGGCTCATCCAAACACAACCATATGGTTTTCACGTTAGTACCACAAATTTCGTGTTAAAAAATTGAACAGTGTAATTAGTCTAAGTTGAGTTGTTGATAACAAATTCGATTTACTTTCAACTGTCACATAAGTAGACAATTATTAATTATTAACCCATTCAAGGCGAAAGGCACTGATGATGTCTTTGTAGCGAAAGTCGAAAATACGTATTCTGTCCTGCTGGTCTTATCGAATTCTTTTTATTCTTTGTAATTTACTTGTAAAAATTGTATCATCTTTCTTTAATTTGAAAATAATTTAAACAGAAAGTGATATTAATTTATGATCTAGAGTCAAACTAAAGAACATTCATTTACCAAAATAAGAGATCAACTAAACATTCCCCTCATTCATGAAATTATAAAATTTTATGAAAGAAAAGTTATGAAAAATTTCATATTAATTAAATATTATATACATAATAAAATTCTTCATTGATTCTACGGAAAAAATTCTATGAAATTATATAATTAATATCATTAAGGATAATTCCTTCAGTGTAGGGGACGATAGGCTTGTTATAGACTAATGAAAAAGTTAAACCCAAATCAGTTTCTTATAGCTAAATATAAAATACTTTAAATTAATCGAAAAATGTTATCTTTCTTGTAACTTTTCGCAAAACTGTAGGCATATTGGTATGATAAGTCTATATATTTCGAAATAGCGTAGAAAAAACAAACAGCAATATTTTATTTTTCAACAGATTTTTTTCGACACTATTTCAAACTTTTGTTTATTTTTGTAGTTTATACCCAGGAAAATTTTTTATAACCAGTTTTCAACGCTAACAATGCTCAAATAGCAGTAGTGTTTGATTGGCAAGAATACATTCTTAAATAACCAATTCCACACCAATACAAAGTCGGTAAAATTTTGTGCTAAAATTACACTGCGGACAAAAACTGCTAAAATCACCAGAATATGAGTATGTTTGGTAAGCATTAGTGAGATAAAATCAGCAAAAAAAAATCTGTTAAATTTACGAAATTTTGGCTATATTTTTATTAATTGTAAGTAACAATTATCCTTAGACTAAAAAAAAATTATATTTAAAATTTTTTTTATTCTGAATACAAATGTGAGGATCTGTGCCCCTTACAAATAGGAGTGATCGAAAGGAACCTATCCCGTGACGTATCCTGTGACCGGTGTAAACACAAGCTATCTGAAAGAATCAAACCCGTGATTGGTGAAAATACGACCGGTCTGAAAGTAGTTACCTCGTGACCCGTGCCGTGACCTGTAGAAATAGACCAGTCGCGAAGGACCTACCCTATGACTGGTCAAAACAGGACCGGTGCGAAAGCACTTACCCCACGATCAGTAAAAATATGTACAAAAAAATTCAATTCATCTAAATTTTTCGTAATTAAATTTTAAATGATTCAACTAACAATGGAACGCTCGCAAGCTAGAGCTCCAATTGCGTTGAAATTTGGATATGTGATTGAGGACACAAAACTAACAGACCTGTATTTTTTTATCGGCCCGGAATCATATTTTGAGGGTAAAAAGGGGCGAGGAATACTTGGCCTATCAAGTTAAAGTTTATTTTTTTTTTTAAGAGACGACACACTAAGCAAAATAAATGTTTGTGTTGATAGCAACAATTTTTAGTTAACATGTTGCAATGAAATTTTTCTATAGCTCCGCTTTTGACATAGTGATTAATCAAAACTGGGTCGATTGTCGACCGACGACAGCAAAAGTCGTCGCGATTAATTTAAATTCAGCGACAATCGACCGTCGATATTTATTGACATTTAGAAAAAAAGGAAAGCAAAACAAGAATATGGTTGTATTTGTTTCACAATTCTTCACTAATTCAATTGGTCTTTAATTAATTCTTGTTGTTTTACATTTTGTAGTATTTAATTTTGCTTTTTTGCGGCAAATTATGTACACCTGCGGTCACGCTCATCTTACCACTGAATTTTGTTTGACAAACGCTTGTTTAAATACAAATTATAACGGCATTTTTTGCTGTATCGCAATTATATCAATTTATCTGTGCAATAAACTTCAAATTAAAAATAAATACGGAGTACCTTGCCGCGAAATTGCAAGACGGATATGCTGTAGTCATCGAACCGTAATAAATTTGCTGAAAAAAATAACCAGGACGACCGCTTAGAGAGCAGCAGCAGGAAAAGAACTAGGAGAAAGACATCTGACCGAACAGATACAGTTATACACCGAATGAGCCTGAAGAATCGTTTTAAAAGTGCCGTCGAAATAAGAAGAGATCTCGAACAAGACCACCAAGTTAGCATTAGTGTGGAAACGGTTCGCAGACGACTCCGGGAATTCGGACTTTGTGGCAGTAGATCAGCAAAAAACACCTCCTGATACAAAAAATGAGAGCTTAACAGTTGGAGTGGGCCAAAATACACCGCAATTGGACTCTCAACCAATGGCGGAACGTTATATGATATATGTTTAACTTGCACTTTGCCGACAATCTTCCGTACGTGCGACGTTTTCCAGGAGAAAGATTTAAGAACACGTGTGTAATTAGAACGGTTAACCCTTTGACGACCATAGGCAAGTATGCTTGCCCAAGGGTTTTTCGCACTTATAATTACCCAGACAAAAGATAGAGTAAATATTTCCAAAGGTGATTTGTAAAGGAGAATTGGGGGAACAAAAATGTAGTAGGCTGTAAATCCCTACCTAGTACCGCTTTCCACTTGTAAGCCCTCGAAATTGGTTATTTAGAATTCTTAATTTAAGGGATAAAAAGCACAAACTTTTACAAGCGAAATGGAGGGCAAGCAAGCGGTCTATGACGCCAGTTTTTTTTAACATATCCCTAATTTAGTTCCAGTTCACGAAAACAAATTAATAATAAAAATCACTTCATCCGGAAAGGCAGGGTCGTCAAATGGCTAATATATTTGGCAAGCGAAATGAGGGGTAAGGAGGGGTTCTACGGAGCCAATTTCTTGGCATAACCATTATTAGGTCAGAGATTATGAAAATAGAAAAATCTTCAAAATCGCTTCGGCAGAAATTGTATGGTCCTCAAGTCCCTAAGAATCAAATGATCTGGGGATGTTTTTCTATTATGTAACGGAGAAAAATATGGCGAAGTAATAACGGGACTTGTCGTGCCTAATGTGGAGGAGCAATACGGGCATTCTAGTGAGGCTATCTTTCAGCATGACTCCGCACCATATATGTCACCGTGCAAAATCGATAAGTTTTGATTATTGATATGTAGTATCATTATATTCGCATACTTGTAGCTAAAAATTATGAAATAATCTTTTAAATCTTTTTTACAGGTGCAAAAAACATTGAAGGACCTCGGTATTCAGCACATGTTTTGGCCTGGAAACTCCCCGGATTTAAATCCTATCGAACATGTATGGTACGTGATGAAACGTTAAGTGGCTCAGCATAAGCCACAAAGTAAACAGGAGCTAAAAAGAATTTTGGAAAATGAGATTTCAGACAGTGAATTGAAAAAACTTGTTGAGTCAATGTCTTCCCGAATCGAAGCTGTTATATCCTTCAGAGCGGGGTCGACATCTTTTTAGACTTAAGATTATAATAATATTTTATCTAGTATTCAAGTAAACAACCAGCAATTTTTTTATATTTTTTTTTTTTTTACAATAGACCAACACTCAGGGGATGCCCCCTACTAATGCAATGCATTGTGTTGATATCAGGAAAATAGGTTATGGAAAGGAGGAAAGAGGGAGTAGTGTTTGTGAACGTTTGACTTGAATTTCCCTAAATTGTAAGTATCAGGAAAGACATCTGCGGGGAGTTTATTCCACATACGGTTTATTCGACTAATGAACGAATTCTCTCTATAATGCGTTGTGCGATTAACTGGACAATCACCCACAAACGGATGAGATCTACTGTACAAGCGCGTGTTACGGCCAAAAACACGGGGCATGGGGATAAGTGCACTTATCTGAGCAGAACACCTCCCATGGTAGTAACGATAGAACAGTGTTACACAAGCCACATTCAGACGATGCTCCAACGAGTCAATAGAGCTGGATACCCTACTGTCATTAATGAGCGCCGACGCCCTCCTTTGTACACGGTCCAAAAGCTCCAAAATAGACTTTGAAGCCCCTGCCCATATATGGGAGTTGTATTCCATCTTCGGCCGGATATAGGTGGTATAAATAGAAAGGAGATCAGAAGAAGTGAAGTAGTTCTTACACCGGTTAAGAAAGACAAGACACTTGAATGCCTCTTTCGACACTTGAATGACGTGATCTTTCCAACGGACATCACACTGGATTCTCATGCCCAGAACATCAAGAGCTTCTGATTCTCTAATATTGATACCACCCATGTATACAGATGACAATGATGGCTCCGCGGTTTTATGAGTCAGCAAACAACATTGGGTTTTACGTGGATTAAAATCGACCCTATTCACGCGACCCCACTCAGAGATTGTAATAAGGTCTTGATTGAGTGTGTCATTCATAATCTGCCTCCTGCCCCCAATCTCTGCAAGGCTTGGCCTATGATCGAAGGAATATGAATGGCAAATGTTGCTGTCATCTGCAAAAGAGTAGATAGGATTGGAAGTCTGACAGAGGAAGTCATTTAGAAAGATAAGAAATAGAGAAGGAGAAAGAACAGAATATTGAAAATATTTTGAAACCCGTGATAAATATATGAAAATAAAAACTATCCTTTTATGTATTTTATCAATGGCCTTGAAACTCTCTCAATATTTTTTATTTGAAAAAATATTATGCGGCTTGGAACAGGAACGAACTCCGTCTGGTTAATCAGGGATGGAAAAGGCTCACTTAATCGGGATCTTATACCAAAAAATGTTCGATCGCTCTTACATATTTAAAAATGTAAGTAACTAAAAAATAGCTTTCTCTTTGGCTCGTTAAAAAACATAAAAATTAAATATTTAGATATTAGCAAATATTAGCAGAAATTGCGATAAAAAACATTTGCAAAAAGCGAAATTTTTGCAACAATATATTCGCCTGCAGAATGTCGATCGCTGATTACCTCTTTTAATTCATTTTCTGTACCATAAAGCCTTTTTCGAATTCCGCCGTTATTTTGCAATTTTTAAGTGCGGTTTTTTTTTTTTAATATGTAACCTAGGGATTAAATTTTCGTACCATAAAGTCTTTTTTCAAATTCCGCTATTATTTTGCAATTCTTTACGTGCGTTTTTTTTTATTTATAATCTAGGGGCTATAATACACGTTTCAGACAACAAAGTTTGGTGGCTAGTTGCAAAAAAAATCGCGAAAAATAAAATTTGCAAAAAGGAAAATTTTTGCATAAATATATTTTGTTTGCAGAATCTAAATCGCTGATTACGTTTCCTAATTAATTTTTTGTACCACAAAGTCTTTTTTTCGCGTTCCGCTTTTATTTTGCAATTTTTTAAGTAAGTTTCTTTTTAATTTATAATCTAGGGACTATAATAGACATTTCATACAACAACAAAGTTTGGTGGCTAGTTGCAAAAAAAAAATCGCGAAAAATAAAATTTGCAAAATGGAAAAATTATTTCATCAATATATTTGTTTGCAGAATGTAAATCGCTGATTAAGTTTTTTAATTCATTTTTTGTACCATAAAGCCTTTTTTCGCTTTCCGCGATTATTTTGCAATTTTTTAAGTGTGGTTTTTATAAATTTATAATCTAGGGTCTATAGTACCAATTTTATACACAAAAGTTTGGTGCTTAGTTTGCAAAAAAAAATAAAAAAATAAATCGCGAAAAAAATATTTGCAAAAAGGAAAATTTTTGAGTCATTGTATTCACTTTCAGATTGTTAATCGCTGATTGAGTTTTTTAATTATTTTTTCTACCACAAAGTAATTTTTCGCGTTCCTCTATTATTGTGCAATTTTTTAAGTGCGGTTTTTTAAATTTATAATCTACGGAGTATAATGCCCATTTCATAAAACAAAGTTTAGTGGTTAGTTGCAAAAAAAGAAAATTTTGGCATCGTTTGCAGAATGTAAATCTTTTAATTAATTTTTTGAACCCAAAGCCTTTTTTCGCATTCCAAAATTATTTTGCAATTTTTTACGTATGGTTTTTGAAAATTCATAATCAAGGGCTATAATACTGTTGGAATAGTATAATTCCATAGTATAGTTCCATTCTTGATTTTTGTAACTAATTTATTATTTTCCATCCCTGGTTACAATCGATGTTTGAGTCATACAAAGAGCGCACATAATGACCCTGCAAACATTTAAAAGATACCTTCCAAGAAGATATTAAAGCGATATCTTCTATTTGTCATTTGAATGAAAATAATCAAGTAGTATTTACTTTGAAATTGTCATCCTTTTATCACTTGGAAGATAATTCGGCGATATTTGGAAAAAAATAATTCAAAAATTTTATCTTTTGTCATAACTTTTTATGACAATATTGCGGCAATATCACCTTTGTATCATTTGGAAGATAAAGAAAATTTGTTTGAAATCTTTTACCAATTTGGAAAAAATTAAAACTAAATTTGTACAAAAACAATCAAACGATATATAGGAAATAAACTCGTGAAAAGTTAAGATTAATTGCGCGGTAAAAATCGGCTAAGATTAAATCAATATAAATTATAAGTTGGTCAATGGATTATGTATGCAGATATTGTTTTTCAGGCTTAAATTTAATAATGAAAAAATTAAATCGGTTTTTTATTGTACCGGGATTTTATTTAGCGATATCCCTTTTATCTTCCATATGAGTTATTGCTTTCATATTGCCTGGAAGTATTGTTTTAGTGTAACAGTTGTTTCCGACGGAGGAAACTTCCGGAATACGAAATTGATATTACCGGCAATAAATGTTTTCTTCCTGGCGATATGTTCGGAGAATCTTCTTCGTATTGTCATGTTTGCTGGGTGATATTGGTTTGAGTATGTTCCTGTTCCAAGGCACATAATAGAACAAATGCTTTCTCAGTGATAGAGAGTCCCCCAATCTCTTTATTATGTATACTCTTTGATTTTATACGGAAAAAAAGAAAAATACACTTTCGAAATCAATGAAATTTTGTTAAAAACCGTATTTTTATTTGTAAAAAAAAAATTTTGCATGTGGTCTAAAAATAAGCTGAGAAATTTAAAAAATACTGCAAAAAATTAAGTGGTAAGATGTGGGTGACCGCAAGTGTACTTTACATATATATAACTAAATGTTTCTAGATACGAGTTTTCTTGCTGTTGTTTGTCTAACAATGTTCAGCAAAATTGTTTTGCTGATTTCGGCAGGATAATTTGCCATTTGCAATCAACTAAAATATAATTTAAATATAACTTAAATTTTATAAACTGAATAGATTTTTTCTTGATGTTTTTTTCTAACCAATATTTCTGTTGCGCCCTCTTTAGCAAATTTTTAGTAGATTTTTTGTTTTTGTATAGGTTTATTTTCATGAGTGTTGTTTAAGGTAAAAGAACCGGAACAATTTTAAACAGAAATTATCCGTAATAGAACAGATATTTAAACTATTTCTAAGGCAAGATATGTTCGTGCGTTGTTTTACTACCAATTGATTGAAGCAAAAAAATTTTGTTGGGTATATAGCGACATTTTTCAACAGCATAGTATGTAGTTTTTGTCGATATGTACCTAAGCATCATCATCATCATCATTTAAAACTTGTTTAGTATTGGTGGTCACGTTGTATGAAATTCACGTAATAAAGTGTGTTAAAAAAAAGAAATCAAATATACTGTGCATTGTGGAATATTAAAAAAAACTCACACACACACACAAACAAAATAACAAGCACAAAACACACTCTATCAGAGCCACTTAACCCATATCCCAAATGCATCACTATCATGACAATGATGGACGACTATTGAAGTCTAAACTTTTTTAAATGTGTCAGTAGTAGTAGTTGTAGTAGTAGTAGTAGTAGAAGTGTAGTTTAATGTTGTTTATGTGGGTGTATTTCACACACACACACACAAACACAAGTACAGTTTAAAAGTAATGAAGAGAAAGTTTTTTGTAGTAGTTTTTGTTAAATTGCTTCGGTGACCACTACTAACATTCAAATGTCAAATGTACACACACCTGTATAACCCATATACATACATATGAGTAGCTTGAATAAATCATAACTACCAAGAAGTTAAATGGTGAGCAATAACAACAATAATTCGTGGCCCAAACAAACAAACCAAAAAAAAAAACGAGTAATAGCAGTACAAGATGGTTGGGATTAAATTAATGGTGATACATATTATATTATAAAGTTGGTTTTATATATTCTTATGTCAGTGGTATAAATACTAGTTTTGTAAGCTTTAACCCTTCTTGTTGCAACAGAATTTTTTTACATTCGGCAACTATTCGGTATTCGGCAAAATTTTGACCGAATAATTGCCAAAACCGAAACTTTTTAAAATTTAGTTTTCTAATGTAGAATATATTAATACAGTAGTCGCTCGGTTATATGAACTAATTCAAACAGAGCCTGTGTGAACATGGAGAAGTTCACATAACAGCGTTTCCAAACGAGTTATACCGGAAAATGTAGAGGCTGTTATGGCGACGACATTAGAGAGCCGTGCGAAATTGCCCAGACTTGAAAGCACAAAAGACTTCAAACAGTAATTTTTTATTTTTTCTTTTCTATTACTAAGTTAAATTAATTTTTTTATTTAAATATGTTCTGACTAAATAAATTTCTAAGGAGAAAAAATAAATAAAATAATAAAAATAAATAAAATAAATAAAAAATAATAAAATAAAGTGCCAAAAATGGTGATTTTTTTAAATGTTTGTATGGGGAACCCCCCAGGGGAGTTCCAGGGGGTGTGCCACTGTCATGGGTGGATCGGCCCTCCAAAGTTAGTGGGGGTCGGTCATACATTTGGACTCGATTGGGGCACTCTAAATGGGTCAAAGTGTGATTTTTCAAAACTTGACCCTACGGGACAAAAGTCAACAGTTGGGGGGTAGTAGAATTCGTTTTAGAGGTATGGTTCCTTCGGCAAAGTTTCTTATTTTGATCCCTAGAATACGATTTTTCTCCCATGGGCGGAGCATAGGGCGCATCTAAATAGCTGTATTGTAAATAATTCGAGCTACTCAGAGATCTTGCTCTATCTCCAACAGCCATGGGCGATTTTTTTGCATCCCCACAAATCGACCCGGCCTAATATATATATATATATATATATATATATATATATATTCCTCTAACTCCCACTGGAGCATAGGGCGCCTCTAAATAGCTGTATTGTAAATAATTCGAGCTACTCAGAGATCTTGCTCTATCTCCAACAGTTTTTCTCCCTCGTGTAGATTTGGCTTAACATTATTATTTTTTCTTTTAGTAGGTTTGAGGTTAAGAAGAAGAATAAACATTTTGCTCTAAAAATTTTTCACATTAATTTTCAAATCATACTAGATCTAGTTTCTGCCTTTTTCTATGGACAGGCTTCATCAATGATTTTGAAATTAAATTGTATTATTGTTTATAATTTATTGTCAGATTGTCTCTATATAATAATTGTTCAATAACCCGTCGGCTATAGGAATCGAATATGTGCCTATTCCTACATTACAAATGTAACTATACTAAGGTGCGACCGCTTAGCCATCTCACCCAAATAAGGCCTTGAATGCAATCGAACTAAGGGCCTGTTTATCTATTACGAAAATAGTCTAAACAAAAGAAATTGACAATCACTTTTGTCAAAAATACATGGGAAACAAAAACAAATTTTAGTTACTTTGCTTTCGTTTAGAGTATTTTCGTAATACATAAACTACCCAGGAAAATTTTCTGTTCCAAAGAATCGGTTGTAGAATAGCTGCTTTTCATTTCCAACCCCTTCTACTGTCCATTCTAACACAGATTCTATTTGTTTGAAATTGTCGCAAAAGCAACCACTTCCATAGCTGCAAAGCGAAACCGATTGCCCTAGAATCAGTTCTGAAACTAGTTCTAGAACTGATTCTACTTCAGCCATATGGGATCCCAGGAACTGGTTCCGGAACCAGTTGCAGTGGAACCAGTTGTAGAATATGTGTGGTTGGCTACCGATTGTAAAAAAATTTGCTGAGTAGGGCTAATTCATAGTTTTCTTTCCTATTCAGCTTTGTTATTGTTTTTACTCAGACGTGATCAAACACAGACACATACACACACTCTACTTTTAGATTTTTGTTTATCTTCCAATTTTTTCATAATTTGGTTTTCCCCTGGAAATTTTTACAATCGATTGCCTACTACACCAACTTTGCAACTGGTTCGACTAGCACCGATTCTATAGAACTAGTTGCGGAACCCGTTCCACGGATCTAATATGTATGGTATAGCTGACGGAGAATCAGTTCTAGAAATAATGCCTGAAGTTCTAGAACTAGTTCCAGAACTGCTTCTATGGCAACCGGTTCCACTAAAAAACTGCCGAAGAACCACACAAATTTTGAAACAGGTTCCACTGCAACCGATTCCATGGAGCTGGTTCCGGAACTTGCACCACGGATCTCAGATGGAAGGTATTACTGACGTAGAATCAGTTCCAGAACTAGTTCCAGAACTGATTCTAGGGCAACCGGTTCCACTGTGGAGCTATAGAAGTGGTTGCTTTTGGAACAATTTCAAACAAAAATCATCGGTGGTACAATTGACAATAGAAGAAATTGTAGAGGAAAAGTAGCTATTCTACAACCGATTGTTTGGAACAGAAAATTTTCCTGGGTGATTTATTTATATTACCCTTTTAAGATATTTTATTGACATAATATGCCTTAATGATGATCTTACTAAATGAGGTCGTGAAATATTAAGGCATATGATGTCAATAAAATACTTTGAAAGGATAATATAAATCACTTTTTTCGCTCTCCTAAAAACCTGTTAAAAAACACATGGCACTACTTGCAGGCAAGCCGACGGTATGTTACATTCTCTTTCGGATCATCGCACAGTGAAATATTTCACAAATTTGTTCGAAATAATTCGGCCATTTCTTACTTTGTGGTCCGATTTCAATGAAATTTAGAACAGACATAGCTGAGGTAATATCGAAGTTTAGACGTCAATATGACCCCACAAAATACGGCACCTTTCCATAAAAAATTTTGAGCGCTCAACATTTTTTGGTTTCTTATCAGATTTTCATAAAACTAACATATTTATAATCTGCTAGTACTGGCCTATAAAAAACATGCGTGGGTTATCTTTTATAGTTCCCGAGATATTCCCATTTGCAAATGTAAAATTACAAATTTGGCCCGACTCATGTCCAGTTTTTCTCGAATAGCGGGACCAAATCAAGGCTAAATTTAATCAAATAATTTCTCGAATAACTAAAAAAAATTAATGCAATATCTTGTTCCAATCAATAACTGCATTAATTTAAATGAAAAATTAAAAAAAAAAGTCAACAAAAAGCACCAACACTCTTTTACTTCAAAATAAATATTTTCTTTTCAAACATATCTGTTTAGAAGATATCTTTGATTTGTATATAATTTTTCCCCCAGCCGCTTCTAAATTTGCCACATTTTTAAAACAAATATCAATTTTAACCCATTGTTCCAAATTAGAAAGCAGAAGCGGTTGTACACAGAGGGAATTTTACTGGACGAGTTTTAATGAAATTTTTCAGTAAACCAGTGAAGTTTTTTTCACAAAATAAGTGAAAAATTTCTTAAAGTTGATGAAAAAACTTCATATATTTTATGAATCCAGTTTTAGTGAAACTTTTTCATTGAGTGTATGCAACTTTTAATAAACAAAATGAAATTTTTCACAACATTTTATCAAAATTTCCATTAATTCAATGAAAAGTTTCAATGGACGAGTTCCAGTGAAACTTCATTGGCCTTATGCAAAAATTCATTAATATCAAGCAGCTAATTCTCTCAGTGTAGATACTCCAACATATACAAAATTTATTTGATGAGTCCAATCCCTGCTTCAAATGTAGACGTGGCAGCAAAAAATGTAAAAATCCCATTTTTGGAAATTTTAATTTTATTTTTGGGAATTGTGGGATTGCTTATTGCAAGTCTTAAAAATCTTCTTCCATATAGGTTGTGTTCAGCGAACTTGTGTAAAACACTACGTTGAACATTTTTGTGGAACATTTTAACCCTTTGGACTCCTTTTGTTTACTGACTAACCACAAATTGCCAGTAACTCCCAAGCTGCATGCAGTATTTCACCATATATTGCAATTTTCTACTAAAACAATGGATTAGGACCTTGGACAGAACAAGCTTCCGAATCTGTTCACTCACACTTCAAGATGGTTTAGCACAGGTTTAAACGAACAACTTATGATCCACGATAAGCAGAATGGCTACAAAGACCAGTTTGTGAGTATAATAGGATTGATATTTAAAGTATATTATATGTAAGGTACTTACATATATCTATAATGACTTGTAGAAAAAACGACTATTCCTACTTACCTGATTTTATTTTATTTTTTGTAAAAAAAAACAAAATTTAAACATTTGGGGTCGCCTTTATACAAAAGCTGTTTTCGTACAAAGACTTCGCCGGAACTCGAAATGGAGCAATAATCTTGTGTGCCCTGCTGTACCTTTACCAACAAACGCATAATTCATTTGTTAACTTTTGTTGTTTCAGATATTATATAAAATAAAAAAATTCTAAAATTTCAAATATTTTTAAGACAAATATTTTTGTTTACATTTGAAAGAGAAAAGCCAAGTATTTTTAAGACTTGGCAGCATTTTTATAGCTACTTAATTTTTAACGGTGGGTCTCACACTGCAGGTTTAAACTTAGGTTAATAGTTAACCCAAAAATTTGTTGTTGTTTTGTGTACATTTTTTTGACATTTTATTTTGTTTTTAGTTAAGTTAAAGTTAAACCTACAGTATGAGACCCACCGTAAGAAGCTAAATTGATACCTACTTAAAAGTTTTATAAATGCTTAAATTTGTATGGAATATTTATACAAAATTCGAAAAAAACAAATCTTATATTAAATGAATAAATGGAATAGAAAATATTTTTTTTCGAAATTTCGAATTTTGGGAATTTTTAATAGTAATACACTTTTTTCCAAAATGGGCCATTTTCGTCCAACTTTCGGTACGGGTTAACGTTTTTGAAAAAAAAAATCGATTTCGTTCATTTGGGACCATTTCCAATAAAACTGGGGGGTGTAATAAACGAAAATCGCTATTTTAAGGGACAGTCTAATATATATATTTTTTTTTTAATAAAAAATACTGGTTTTTTTTTGTAAACATGGTTTTGGTGGGAATCGAACTCAGGCTGCGAGGTTATCAGCCGAGACCTTTACACACTAAGCTAACAAGACTTCTAATACGTAATATTTAAAAAATGTAAAAATACTCGACACCTTCTGACTTTAAACCTTATTTTAAGCGTAGTAATTTTTATAAAAATCATTGCTCTGCCAGTGTATTATTTTGGTACAGTTGGCAATTTTTGTCTGGGTAATCACTTCACTTCAATTACACACAAGATAATATTGATCAATATATTTATTTTGCAATCAATTAATCAGAATTTAATTATGTTCAAAAATAAGTACCAAATAAATTAAAACATATTTTGTTTTTATTTAATTAATATTATATTCAATCACGTAAGCTTTAATATAAATAACTTGCAAATTTCCCAAATGCATGCATATCAGGGGTATAACTTGTTTAGGCTAAAAAAATTAAACGGCACCATGATGTTGGCAAACTGTGCTTATAATAAAAATAATTTTCTTAGATAATTTTAGGGGAAAACACGTTCCGAACCAAGGGCAATTTCTTAAACACTATATGTCGTGTAGAAACGGCATCATTAGTTTTTTGACTACCAGTAATGACAACGACTTACTTTCTGCATTATTTTAAAACATATAATACGTTACTAATAACCAGGTAGCCACTTTCATGCAGTTGAGAATTGAAAATATCCGTTTAAAATAAGCAAAGTATGCACTTAAACGGAAATTTGCACTTGACACCAAAAAAATATGCACAAAAATTCAAAAACCATAAAAAATGCATTTTAAATTTTTCGGTTTTCTAAAATTACATTTATTATTCAGAGCATTCGCTAAAAATGAAAACCAATATAAATGTCTAAGTAGATGACAGACAACATCAACTAAAAGACTTCCCAAAAATGGTGTCATAAGAATTACACATGTCTGGAAAAAAAAAAATTCTTTCTGTTGTTTATTTTTAAAAGGGTTGGCAGGCAATAACGCTAAAATACCGTTATCGATTGAAAACCCCTTTCAACTGACTACCGTTACCCTAAAATACCGTTATCGAAATAACCAAGATACCTTTATTCTTAAAATACCGTTACCGAAATAACTGAAATACCGTTATCATTAAAATACCGATACCGAAATAAATGAAATATTGATAACCTTGAAATATCGTTACCGAAATAAATGAAATACCGTTATCCCTAAAATATCGTTACCGAAATAAATGAAATACCGTTATCCCTAAAATATCGTTACCGTTATTTTTAGTTTTATGCTTTTGGTAACTGTACGTCGTTATTGAGTACTTTTCGGGCATTAAGTTGATAAATTGGTTTTTTTTATCTCGTTTGTTTTCTGTCAAAAAACTTGCGGTATGCATCGAAATAACTGACTACCGTTACCCTTAAAAGACCGTTACCGAAAAAACTGAAATACCATTAACCTTTAAACACCGATACCAAAATAATCAAAAAACTGTTATCCTTAAAATACCGTTACCGAAATAACTAAAATACCGTTAACCTTAAAATACCGATATCGAAATAAATGAAATAGCGTTAGCCTTAAAATACCGTAACCGAAATAATCTAAAATAGCGTTACCCTTATCGATAACCGCATCGTTTCGATTACCATCCATGATTTTTCAAATCTTATTCTAATTTTGGAAAATTTGTAAAAATATGCAATTAAATGCAAAATATGTAAAAATATGCATTTATAACAGGCCTGGGGGACTTCAATTATATTTCAATTAGAATTTCTTGTAAAATTTTCAATTACAATTACCAATAAATGTAATTAAAATTTAAGAAAACTGGAAGTCGTCCATTGAAACTTTTCATTGAATTAATGGTCTTTTTCATAAAATGTTATGAAAATTTTCTCACACAGTTAATGAAAAAGTTTCATTAAAACTAGATATTTTTCCGAAGCCAGACTACCTACAATGCCATGTAATTTTTGATATGTGCAAAAAATTCGGAAACTTATATCCCTTATGCACATGTAATCAATGTCAATCGTTATTTTTTATTCTTGTTTTTTCACTTTTACTTTCAGTCATACAAAAACAACATGCTGCTTGAAACCCAGGCAACCGCATAAAATCCATCTTTGCAAGCACAAACCCCAAATACATCCATCCATACATAAGTGTATGTACATAATTGTATGTAGGTTCATGTGCATACCAACTTAAATACATAAATACAAACTATGTTTTTGTCTACTTACCGCTACGGAATTCTTCATATCAGCAATTGCTGATGCAAATTCAGAAAAATGCAATTCTGGGCAATAAATTATGGGAGCCAATAAATCTCCAGATTTACGTCCAGCTTCAACAGACTTAATTTCAAATTCTTCGGAATTTGTCAATATGGCACCATGATATTTACCCGTAGCAATACCCTAAAATACGAGAAGAAGAAAAAAAGTAAACAAAAAGTCAAGTATTGAATGAAGAGTGAAAAAGTCAATTTAATGCATTGTATACAAGTAGAAAAACATACACACACATACATACATAAAGAATGATGGGAGTATGGGCAGGGCATGACCAAAAAAAAGAAAAGGAACATTAAAAATCATGAATTATTTCCATCCAAAATGAACGCAAAAAATATGTTAAACCGAAGTTTAATGTTCAAAAGTTGAATGATAATGCCAAGGGCATCACAATGCACTTCAAATACTAAATACCAAAAAGACGCAATGGAAATGAAAGGAACTCTTTAGGGAATTTTAAAACTGATAGTTACATTTTGAGTGCAGAGAATAACAATGAATGCTAGAATTAATACGCATAAATAGAATTAGGACTGCAAGATGAATAATTATTATTAAATGTATATTTTAGATCAATAAAGAAATTAATATCTACGAACTTTTTAAACAAGAAATTATATTTTTTGAATACAAATTTTCGGTTTCTTCCGTCATTTTTTAGGAGCTTAAAAAAGCTGATATCCTTAAATGGCTTTTTTTTTGCCGAACGTGGCTTCGGCATTTAAAGTCAAATTTTAAAGTGTGATATGTAAATTTTTTTTGCCTCGAGGAGACCAGTGTTTTACTATAAAGGTAAAATTCAATGAAAAAAATTTAATAAGTCGACCCCTACGTTCGGCAACCAAAAAATAAAAAAAAATGTCTACTGGGTTTATCTAAAAACTTCCTTAGCAAAAGTTTAATGATTTTTTACGAGCTTTAATTTTCTGACTTTAGGGTTGTAGCAACTGAGATCTGGTGGGTAACTACTAGAAGGAGATACTTGAGGTAAATAGCCCTTAGAGCAAAACACTGATCTCCTCGAGAGAAAAACATCGATGAAAATGCCAAAGATATAACGAAAAATGTAAAATGGCGACCCCTACGTTCGACAAAAAAAAAAAATTTTTTTTATTGAAATTACCTTGCAAAAATACTTCATATCCCAGCAAAAAAAATTGGAAGTTATGCTTTACAAACTACTACTTTCACTGCTTCACAAGTATCCGTTAGTGTATTTTTACTGCGTTTTTAGAAGTTATTCTGAAGAACTTCAAAAAATCACTTCTTTCGTTGCTTCTAAAGTATCCGTTTGTATATTTTTACAGCTCTTTTAGAATTACTTCTGAACAACATCCAAAAAATCACTTAAGTATTGGTTCTAAAGAGTACCCAGCAAAAATAAATGGAATGACTTCTAAATGAATCACTTCCTTCATTACATCACAAGAATTACTCCCTTAGGGATGGGTTTCCCACAACATCTAATGCTGCAATGAATATATGCTAGTCAGAAGTTCTTTTTCATGGGTGATAAGAAGTTAATATTTTGTATTGGGGTTGCACAGGAACGTGCTGTCACAGAAATCAGAGGGTTCGAATCCTACCAGGTCCGAAAAAAAATTTTGTAACTTTTTTTACACAATTAATATTTTTTTTAGTTTTCAATGTAAAATTTTTGTTTTTTTTTTATTTTAGTACACTCAACGATTTAAAAACAAAAATTTTTAATTTTCTATTAATTTTTAATGAAATTTTATGGAAATGCAAAAATTCCAAATAAAAATGTAATTCTTCAAATATTTTTTTTAAATACCAAAAAGTAAATATTACAATTTGGTTTGTATTTAAAAAATTGTAATTTAAAAATCCACTTTGATCAAATTTGTATGGAATATATTTATTATTACACTAACAGAAAAAGAAAAATGCAGTAAACATTTTAATTAGAACTACTAAAAATAAGTTCAAAATTACCTTACAGAAAAAAATATTTTTTGTCTACTAATACGCTGCAAATTTATGTTATTTTTATGTTATTTTTAATTAGCTAAAAGTTAACTTAAATGTAACTAAAATTTTGTAAATTTAGCAGTTTTATTTTTCCTGTTCTTGTTTTACTAGTATTTAGCAAAAAAAAAATCTGCTAATATCAGCAGTTGTTTTGCAAGTTCATTTTTAATTTCATAATTTTTATTAGCTTTTTCTCCTATTTTTACAGCTTTATTTCTTTCTATGAGTGTATTATTTTTTATAAAAAAATAACACTTTAAAAAAAAAACAACTTTATATATTTTTCCAATATCTTATTTATTTTTGATTATAAAAAATTAAAGAAAGGAAGATAACAAGAATTTACTGAGCAAGACTGCTAAAAGTCAGCTATCATGTACAAGAAGCGATAGCACAGGGGGTAGAGCGTCTGCTTGAAATGACAACAAGTCTGGGTTCAAATCCCACACGCTGCATGATGATTTTCTTTTCTTTTTAATTAAATTAAAATAAAAAGATGTAAAAAAAGAACTTCCTTATCAAGTATACATACTTTGTTTTTAAAACGAACAACTTCTTTCCTATGACAAGCCAATGTTAAATTCATCGGTGAAAACCCCGAAAAAGAACAACCCCTTTTCAACATTTGCAGTGCTTTAACTTCTTCGTTTTCCTCACTTTTTTTCCTGGGTAATTGCTCTAAAAGTGATCTTAAAAAGCGATTTTGGTATCATTTGGCATTTCCAAACGGAGGGTCCCGGGTTCGATTCCCGGCGGGACCAATATTTTTTTATTTTTTTTTAATTTTTTTTTATTCTATTAATTTTTTTTAATATCATAATTAATTTGTTTCAATTCAATATTTTTTAATTTTGAAATTTTTAAGAACATGTATATAAAAAAAAATTAGTGAGAAATTGCTTTTTATGCACCTGTAAAAATAGTACTGAAAACAATATTGAATTGGAGTGCACCTTTTACACTTGTTTAATAAGTACTTTTATTGAAGAGAATAAGGAACAATATCACGCAGTAACGAAGTGGTGTTTTTATGCTAGTCAACTTTCATATCAAAGAATAGCTCAGCGGTAGAGCGCTATACTAGCAATCTCAAGTTCGATAAAAAAAAAAATTTTGTAAAATAAACAAATATAATTTTTTTTTTGTGATGAATTTTTTTAACTTTTAATTGGTGAAAAAGAGTTTCCTTTGCACTTTTTCAAAAAGTACTGAAAAAATGTTGAAGTGGGAGTTCTCCTCTACTATGACAACTCAATGTTAAAATCATTAGTGTTTATGTTAAAAAAGAAGTACATCTAGATCATCAATTGTAGTGCTTTTTCTACTGCTTCGGCATCTCTTTTTTTGCTGGGATTTGGAGGGTGTACGGCGCACTTTTTTTTTGCCTATAAGGTGGTACGGTCCAGTGTGCATTAACGAAATTTGAGGTAATATGTACATTAGGGTGTCCCTTAAAAATAGATTCGTCATTACACCAGCCAGTTTTATTGGAAATGGTCCCGAATGGAAGAAATTAATTTTTTTTTTGGAAAACGTTAATCCCTGCCGAAAGTTCAACGAAAATTGCCCATTTTGGAAAAAAAGTGTATTATTGTTAAAAATTCCCAAAATTCAAAATTTTGAAAGAAATTATCTTTTGTTTCATTTATTCATTTAATATAGTCAAAATGATACAGATATGGAATTTTGACTTCATCGGATATCATTAATGAATCCAAAATGACCCACTAATTTGATAAAAATGCAAAAACGTGTTTTATTTTTAAATTAATTTTAAAGATTTTTTAAAATGCCTAATTTGGAGATGTCGATTGCTATTTGTACCACAAAATAGTTGATATTAAAGAAAAAAAATAAATTGGAAAAATAATAATTCGAGTTTGTGCTTGGAGCGACTGCTTTCCAGGACATTCTACAAAAATTGCTCATTTTGTCAAAAATTTAATAAAATATTAATGTTTTCATGAAAGTTTACATAGTTTTCGGAAAAGTATCACTTAAATTTGTTAAGACTATAATTATCTTTACATTTGTTTAAAAAATCGTTAACCCTTAGTGGCCTGGGTTCAGAAGACCCATGAAACTTAATATTAATTATGACCACGAGATTGTAAAGCCTTTAAATTTGACAAAAAAAACTCAACTGGATAAAAATAATTATTTTATATAACATGATCCATGTAGGGTTAATTTTTATACTTTCGGCCAAAAACGACCCTCTAGGAAATTTACAGAATAACACCTTTCATAATTTTCAAAAAAATATCTCTACAAATGGAGGGCAAAGCCCAGATGAGTAGTTACGGAGATTAAAACTACCCATTAAAATAACGGTATCGGTAACGATAACGGTATTTGGAATTCTTTTTTAGAGGTATTGGTAACGGTATCGGTATTCCATTTGAAACGGTATTTTAGCGATGACGGTATTAAAACGATAACGGTAACCAACCTTGAAAAATATTTTAACGTATTCACTGATTCATAAAATGAATAAATTCTTATTCGTATTGATTCAAAAAAGAATTATCTTTTTCAAGCTCTGAACGAAACACAAGAGAGTAGGTTAGGCCGGCTTGGAATCAAAAACTTTCTTACACAATTTTGAAATTTTGAGATGTGTCATATCTAAATAAGAATATTTATATGAATATCGAAAATACCGAAAATTCGGTACTGGAAAATTTTCAATACCGATCCTCAATACCGATTCGGTATTGGAAACCCTAGTTTGAAACAATTAATTTGATATGTTTTTACATTTATTTTCTATTGTTTTAAGTTATTCCAGTATGAATCCATTTAATATTAATAAGCCATAGCTAATTGTCTCGATTATGCATACGCTCATAGAAATAAGTCTGTAAAAATACTATAATTTGTTTAGAAATTACTTTGCAAAAAAACTACTAAAATTAGCAGAATCAGTTTACTAAATATTAGTAAAATAAAAACAGCAAAATATGCTGTTAATGCTACTAAATTTCAGTTAAAGTAAATCGGTTTGGTACATTTTATTTTGTTTTTGATTGTTGAAAGAATGAGAAATTAGTCAAAACAACTAACAAAAATTACTTGCATTATTATTTTTAAAAACAAAATGACTGATTAAAATGAATGTTACGAATTCTCAATATTTTATGTTATTTATTTTACAAATGAATGTTATTTTCACTTCATAACAAAACTAAAATACTACTAAAACAACTAACAAATTCTGACTGCAGAAGTTCCCTGAGTGTAGCAAAAGTTGTTACCTGGAAGTTAGGAAATAAGTGGCCACCCTTACATTGTGAAATAATAACTTACAATTATATTATATTAAAATTAAATCGTTTCCAGTGTTGCTAAAGCGAAAGCTTGGTGGAAAAATATACTTAACTCTTTAAAAACAAATTAAAGATAAAAAAATAAAATCTAAAAAAGACTCCTTTAAAATCTTTTTGCAAAGGAACTTTTTAAGCCCTTTTTATAGTACCACATTTTGTATTAGGGTAATTCCATGTCAGATCAACCAAAGGGTGTGCCCTATCTCCTTCGAATTTTATGATTTTTGGTAGAAATAGAGTATATCACAGAACTAAAACAAACACAAAGTTTGGGGGAAAATCTGAAAAAACTATAAAAATGTACAAGGAAAAGTGTTATAGGAACGCAACTCGTCAAGGTCGCATTTGAAAGGTTATAAAATTAACTTTGATTTGATAAAAATGATTTTTTTTATTTTGAAAGGTCAAATGCCATTTTTCTTGACCTACATATATGTAGGGAGGCTATATCTCAGAAAGCAACCTTTTTAAAAATTAAAAAAAAAATATGTTAAAGATGGTTTCCTTCTCTACAGTTGTGCCAAATTTCAAAGTGGAAGTACTACTGGATACAAAAATATAAATCATATTGCAAAAGTAGATATTTTACAAGGAAATTAAAACTAAGTTCTAAGTCCTAGAAAACCATCATTTATTATTTTGTGACACGAAAAATTAACTTTTAAAATATGTGAAATAAAGATCAGTATGCTTAAAAATCAGATTTCAATTACAAAATAATATTTGAAAATTTGCTTACAATATGTGTAAAGTATATAATTTAATATGGTCACTCTAAACATTATATTCCTATATTCTTTCATTGTTTATGTTTTAAACATAAACCGTTATTTAAGCAAATTCTCAAATAAAGACCAGTGTGTTTAGAATAAAATTTATATCATTGTTATAAACCCGAGTAAAAATAGTTATATATTGTCACATATAATGTGATTGGGCTATATCTGACAATGAATGGAGTAACATTAAGACACATATCATTATATACAACTACATCTGATATTATTTTTTCAACGAATTTTTTGTATGGTAATTGATATTATTACATATCCCCAAATCTGACTCCATATATAAATACATAAGCCTTATAAAACTAATGAAATTATATGTAGTGATCGATATGATTATATATGATTTGATACTAAGTTTTATAACACTGTATGTGTCGTTGTACTAAAAATATATTTTAATTTTATATAACTTTCTATATAATCCCATACAAATTAATATATAGTTCAACATCAAATTTAGTTATCTGCAAATTCAGAGTTAATTACTCCATAGCCAAATAATTTTCACGTGATATTTTTGCATGTAAAATCATATTAAAAAATGATGCATACGATTTAGAAGACAAAAGTATTCAAATAAATTTTAATTTTATGTTTTAAAATTTGGGTCTTCAAAATTGTTAAAACCATAGACATTTCAATTTAATAGCTGGTATGCATAAAAAGTATGCCTACTATCAGACAAAATTTTATAAAATCAGATATTTTTATATCGAATTAGATATAATTTGATGTCCTGGATATGGACAAATCTCGGATCAAACTTTATTAAATTATATCTAATTTGATATAATTAGACACATCTAGATGACCCATTTTTCGGATCAAGTTGTATGTCGTTGTATATGGGGATTTATCAAAAAAGATATAATTATGTATGACACCATATTAAGTTTTTTACCCGGGAATCCAATATTTTTTTAAAATAAAACAAAAATTATCGTAAATGATTGATTGTTTTGTGTGTATACAATATGCCACTTAATGCACGATATTGTTGTAAAAAAGCTGGTCACTGTAAGAATGCAAAAGGACTTCGAAAAGTTCAGCAGAGGATAACTGAAATTAATAATAAAATTTCAATATCAAATAACGTTTGTTGTCTGTACAGAACGAAGCTTTATAAATTGAAAAATAGTAGAAACAATAATATCCATTAAAAGAATACAGAACTAGAAAGTTGCAGAACATAATAGCATAAAAAAAACCAAAGATCAAAACAACAACTAAAAATAGCTTTTTTTATATTTAAATAAAAACAAATAAACTTTGATTACTTAATAAAATTGTTATATGGCAACCCTAGTTTAAAATTTGCAGAAATTTTGTACTATTAAAAAAAATATATTTAATTCATGTGCTACAGAGATTTTAGTTATCCATCTTCTTTCGTTCGCTACCAATCTTATTTCAGATCGCTGTAACATATGTAGCAAAAAGTTGAATTAGAATAGTTTCAATTTCCATTGAAAATATCTTTCTTTACAATTTGATTTATATTTTTGGATCCAGTAGTACCTACTTCCACTTTGAAATTTGGAACAACTGTAGAGAGTGTGCCATATATTTTTTTTTTTTAATTTTACCGACTTATAGGTTAAGAAAATTGAACTTTTACCATTCAAAAAAAAAGTCATGTTGGATATCAAATCAAAGGTAATTTAATAACCTTCAATTGCGACCTTGATGAGTTACGTACCAGTAGCACTTTTCAAGAAAACGACAATTAAGTACAGCCTTTGTAACGAATCCCACCTTACGGCCCTGCTTCTCGGGAAGATGGCTATCTTCTGGCTCCGGCCGTGCTCAGTCTGGGGCTGGTCCTTTTCCCTTGAAGCAAATTAAGGGATCGAAAACATAAACAAAAAAAATATAAGACAGCACAAAATAAAATTAAGTGGACAGAAGAGAAAAAAGGGAAGAAAAGGAAATTGTGTTGATTTAAATCGACTACAGATGTAACTAGCAGAAGTCAAAACCCACCCTCCAATGATGGCCCTAAAGTCGGATTTACCTACCTACCATACCTAACATACGTTTCGTAAAATTTATTCTTTAAATTCTTAAATTTTCAGATTTATTTATTTTAAAATTCTGATTTAAATGACTTTATAATAATATGATAATTAAAGTAAAATTATAATAAATATAACTAATTTTCCCAATGTCAATTTCGAATATCTAAAATTTTTCCAAAAACTCTGGCAAGAAAACAAAATGCCTAATCCTCATTTTTAAAAGTTTTTCCAATTTTATTCCCCCCAAAACAATCAATATTGAAATTCAGATTCGTATTTTCAAAACATTCCAGGGATCGTAACTAAAATCGTTTTCACACCTTGTACATTTGTATAGTGTTTTCCGATATTCAAGACCTCATATTTCTGTATCCAGATGCGTCAGTGTCCTCAAACTTTGTATTTTTCTTAGTACTGTGATATACTTTATACCTACCAAAAGTTTGGAAACAGTTATGTCAAAAACAGCAATATATTAAGTTGAACTGAGATGGTTCAACCCATTAGCATCAATGTTGCATTTTGTTTTGTACATGCAAATTAATTTTGAAAGCATTAAGCAGAATGAGTAAAATCTTACTACACCATTTCCAATTGTATTTCAGAAACTATCATTTTATTTCAGAAATCATCAACTGTTTTTCAGAGTTATCATGTAATTTACTTGTAAAAATTGTATCATCTTTCTTTGATTTGAAAATAATTTAAACAGAAAGTGATATTAATTTATGATCTTGAGTCAAACTAAAATAACATTCATTTAGTTATCAATTGTTTTTCAGAAGTTATCAATTTAATTTCAGTTTTATCAGTTGTATTTCAGAAGTTATCAATCTAATTTCAGTTTTATCAATTGTATTTCAGAAATTATCAATTGTATTTCAGAAATCGTCAATTGTAATTCATAAATTATCAAATGTATTTCAGAAATTATCAATTGTATTTCCGAAATTATCAATTATATTTCAGAAGTTATCAATTGTATTTCATAAATTATTGCTGGGTTAATGCAATGAAATCACGCAAAACTATTTGTAATTATTTTTCTAATACGGGTTCACTTCACTTGTTTATTTTATATGGATACAATGTGGGAAAATTCACAAATAAAGAAATGCAGACATCCCGCCGTATTATATTTAATATAACATACCTTTACGGATCCAGGATGGGGGATCATGGTAATAATAAAGTTACAATTTTTATAGCATTGAATTGAATTTTTTATATTGTCATTCAGAATAGCAACATTTTTAACTAAAATCTCAATTTGAACTAAAAGTTAGTACAAATTTTCTATCCATCCATAGCAACTATTTTACAGTATTGGGGATAAGAAATATAGTTTTAAAAAGATGATAATAGTAAATAGGGATTGTCGACGAGTGAAGTTCCTTTCACTAGCGGTGTTACAATTTGTCTACTATTTTCTATGAGCGTACGATGTGGTTGTAGCAGTGGTAACGGCATTTAAAAAAATTAATATGCTGCTGCATTTTGAATAATTTTTATTCATTTGTTTTTGTGAATTATGTGTAAAAAACATGCACAGCTTAAAAAATTCTACAAATACCATATTAAAAATTAAATAAAGGATATAAAAAAGTATAATGAGTTTTATTTTAATTTCACAAAAAAAAAGTGGGATTTGTATTTATTCGTTTTATTAAATGCTCAGTTGGGTTCCTACAAAAAAGCTTTTAATATTAGATAATAGAAGAATCAGTGTTTTGCATTTAAATAAATTTATTTCTACGTACTTAAACAAACTGACTAAATTTATTCAATGTATTTTTTTTTCTTCAATACACTTACTCTCGCTTTTTTTAACGAAATTTTCGTATATATTTTCATCCTTGAACTGATTTTTTAGAACATATAATTTCGATTCTATTTTACTCCACCTTTTTAGAGATACAGTAGAGACTCATGGTATTAGCATGTTAAAATTAATTTAACTGCTAACAAAATTTTGTAAACAAAATGTTGTTAAAATCATGATTTGAAGAAAAAATTGGAATTTTTATTTTTTTTACCCTTTCACGACCAAACTTGAACCGCTGTGGATTTTCTAACGAAACTTGCTGAGGACAGGGACCTATGGTTGAGAATTATTGTTATGCTATTTTTGGCGCTTTACTGTGCCCCGTTTTGGAGAAAAATGGAACTAAACCTGTAATAGTAATAGACTATTGCTACACTCATAGAAATAAATCCGTAAAAATAGCAGAAAAAGTTACTAAAAATTAGTTAAAAATGATGCTGCAGAAAAAACTGCTAAAATTAGCAGATTTTTTTACTAAATACTAGTAAAATGAGAACAGCAAAATTAAAACTGCTAAATTTACAGAATTTTAGTTATATTTAGGCTAACTTTTAGTTAATTGAAAATAGCAAATTGTACTGTAAAATCTGCAGAAAATTTTGCTAAATATTTGTAGACTAAAAATAGCAAAAATAAACTGTTAAATCTACAAAATTTTTGGTATTTTTAAGCTAAATTTAGTTGAATGCAAATAGCAGGCTATTCTGCTAAAATCAGCAGAAATATTTGCTAAAAAATTGTAAACTGCTGTTTTCAAAAGGCTCGATTTTTATTTGCATTTAAAAAAAAAATCGAAAAAAAAACTTCGAAAATTTTAAATTTTTTGGTGATTTTTTAGGCTACTAATTATTTAGCAAAATTTTTTGCTGATTTTAGCAGGTTAATTTGCTAATCTCCATTTACAAAAATTTAGCTCATATATAATTAAAATTCTGTATATTTAACAGTTTTAGTTTTGCTGTTCCTATATTACTAATATATAGCAAAAATAATCTGCTAATTTAGCAGTTTTTTTCTGCAGCATCATTTTTAACTAATTTTTAGTAGTTTTTACTAAATTTTCTACGGACTTTTTTCTATTAGTGTACTGAATGGGTTAACATTTTTAAAAATTTTTAGTTGTTTATGTTTCTCTAAACTATGGCCAATCTAAAAATAATAAATAATTCTCTGTGTATTTCAAATTGAATTTTTAAAATTAAAAAAACTAAAAACAAAAAACCAAAAAAAAATATAAAAAACAAAACTTTAGTTTTAGACTTTGACCTGGCCTTGTACTGCTCTTAGACTATCTGGCTACATGTTATGGATATATAGAAAGCTACATCTCTCTAGTATCAACCACAATAAAAATGTTTAGAATCTGTTCCAATTCTACACTAATAGAAAAAAGTCCGTAAAAAATTTAGTAAAAACTACTAAAAATTAGTTAAAAATGATGCTGCAGAAAAAAACTGCTAAATTAGCAGATTATTTTTGCTATATATTAGTAATATAGGAACAGCAAAACTAAAACTGTTAAATATACAGAATTTTAGTTATATATGAGCTAAATTTTTGTAAATGGAGATTAGCAAATTAAACTGCTAAAATCAGCAAAAAATTTTGCTAAATAATTAGTAGCCTAAAAAATCACCAAAAAATTTAAAATTTTCGAAGTTTTTTTTTCGATTTTTTTTTAAATGCAAAAAAAATCGAGCCTTTTGAAAACAGCAGTTTACAATTTTTTAGCAAATATTTCTGCTGATTTTAGCAGAATAGACTGCTATTTGCATTCAACTAAATTTAGCTTAAAAATAGCAAAAATTTTGTAGATTTAACAGTTTATTTTTGCTATTTTTAGTCTACAAATATTTAGCACAATTTTCTGCAGATTTTACAGTACAATTTCTATTTTCAATTAACTAAAAGTTAGCCTAAATATAACTAAAATTCTGTAAATTTAGCAGTTTTAATTTTGCTGTTCTCATTTTACTAGTATTTAGTAAAAAAATCTGCTAATTTTAGCAGTTTTTTCTGCAGCATCATTTTTAACTAATTTTTAGTCTTTTTCTGCTATTTTTACGGATTTATTTCTATGAGTGTATCTATCCTATATATTGGTTCATTAAGAAGCGATTTCGTGGAAACAGTCCCGTAAATTTCCAGGAAAATTTTCTGTTCCAAAGAATCGGTTGTACAATAGCTATTTTTCATTCACAACCTCTTCTACTGTCGATTCTAACACCGATTCTTTTTGTTTGAATTTGTCCCAAAAGCTACCCCTTCTATTGTTCCAAAGTGGAACCGGTTGCTCTATAATCACTTCTGGAACTGATTCTACGTCACCCACACCTTCCATATAGTAACTGGTTCCGGAACCAGTTCCTGGGATTCTATATGGAAGGTATGACTGACGTAGAATCAATTCTAGAACTAGTTCCAGAACTGATTCCAGGACAACCGGTTCCACTTTGGAGCTATAGAAGTGGTTGCTTTTGGGACAATTTCAAACAAAAATAATCGGTGTTAGAATCGACAGTAGAAGGGGTTGTGAATGAAAAGTAGCTATTCTACAACCGATTCTTTGGAACAGATAATTTTCTTGGGTTGTTCATTGGAATTTTAATGTAAAGTAACACATTGGCTGAAAAGTCCATAGAATGACACATAGGTGGCGCCTCTAATGAAAAATCCACATGATTTTTTGAAAATACCAACCTTCAGATGATATCTATATAAATTTAATGACAATTCGTTCATTAGCGAACAAGTTACAGCTATTTTAGTGACGCTACTTTTATATAATTTAATGAAAATATATTGTGCAGCATGTCTCGATATATTTCAGAAAGTATCTATTAAAATTCTGAATAAAAAGTTGTATTTGCGTAAATTTCATTTGAAATTCTCCACTACTCGTATATGTGGAAAACAATTAAAAAATTCTGACACTAACTGAAAGTTCTAAAATTTTAATTCATAATTTTAAATTAAAATGAAATACACTAATAAAAAAATCCGTACAAGTAGGTCAAAATTGTGCTGACGGAAATATTTCCTGTTATTTTAGCAGAATTTTTACCTATATGTACGGGCTTTTTTAGAGAAAATAACAGAAAAATTAGTTCAATTTAATCAGAACGCGTTTAACAGACTTTTGTACTAACTTTTTTTTATGAGTGTAGGAATAGTTAATTTAAATTTATTATAAACAAAATCAGCACACAACATCATATCGACAGAGTTAAATTCTTAATTCAACTCTTTCGTTCATTAAAAAAATTGAGTACAAGTATGTAACAGACCGTGTAAAGCCCAAATTAGTTTAGAATTGTAAAAAAAGCAACGTAGCACTCTTATAATGAATAAAAAGAGTATAAAAAATAAAAATACTGTTTTTTATATTTTTCTTGTGCATAGAATTAAATGCCAAGTAATAAAATAGAAAATTTCTATCACAAATTATACCAGATATGAATCAGCTGATTTGGGCAATATGGCCGACAGAAAATGAGCAAATCAAAACCCAAAAATTTAAGAAAAACACAAAAGATACAGCACAATAATCTAAAAAGAGACAGATATATACAAAAAATGCACAATACAAAATGTTTGGAGATTTTTTATTGTTATCTCCCTCTTGACTTGACTTCCATGTAAACAAAACCATACGGTTCGAGATTACTTTTTTGACACCTGTCATTGGTTTCACATCTGGTATTAATCTGTGATTTCTATTTTCAATAGAACTTTTTTACGATACTTGACAACAGTTTCAATGCATAGAAAAAAGACAAAAATATTTCCTATTTTATTTTAACACATTGAATTGATTACAGATACTTTACGATGAAGCCTTAAAACAGGTATATTTTAAAGTTCAGGGTTGGCCGGGAATACCGCTAAAATACCGTTATCGATACAAAACCTTTTCAACTGAATACCGTTTCTCCCAAAATGCCTTTACTGAAATACCGTTATCCTTAAAATACCGTTACCGAAATAACCGAAATATCGGTATGCTTAAAATAGCGATACCAAAATAAATGAAATATCGATACCCTTAAAATACCGTTAATTACACCTGTTTATTAAATATTTTACGTACATTAAGTGAATAATAAATAACCAGACTGGTGTAGGGTATTATATAGTCGGCATGCCCGACTTTAACTTTTTCACTCGTTTTGAAATTATTTTTAATGAATTTAAAAACTATTGTCTATTATCTTTAAAATGAGGTATTGATCATCAAAATCGGGATAACGGTTATGAAATAGCGAGCGTTTAAACTTTAAAAATATTATTTGATTTAGACTTTTTTGAAAGAAAGTACTCCGAAAATATATTTTTAAGAATATGTATGTTTGTGTTTGTTATATTTGTATGCTATTATATATCACTGGAGAGCTTATCCAAAAACTGCATTAGCTTATGCAGAAAGAAATGGCATGTAAAAAAAAGTATGAAAAACTCCATTTTTCATACTTTTTTGTATGGCAATATGTGTGGAATTTAAATTTATTTTTACATAACAGGAGTGTACCGTCAAAAAGAAAAATTTTGATACCCATATTTCCTTTGTTAAGTAGTCGAAGGTTTCGAAAACTTTAAAAATATAGAACTTCGGGAAAATTCGTCTTATACCTGAAGAGGCCGAATATCAAAAAAAGCCGAACCCCTCACTTAAATATTATAAGGATTAATATATGTGAATTTGACCCTAACCCTGTTACATCCCCATACAAAACCACCTAAAATTTTGATGTTTTGCGTTATGTCCTTAACAAATAAGCATGTTTTATACACCGGTATATAGACCTCTCAAATACCGTTCGTTTGATATGAAATTTTGCTATAGTTACTTTGGAACAAATATAAAACAACGCGAAAAACTAAAAATTTGGCAATTTTTTACCCAATTTTTTATCCCTTAAATATAAGATCAGGCAGCTAAGGAAAAATAAGTGTCCTTTAAATTTGTATCTTCTATAACATATCCGAAACTCATTAAGATCCGGCAGTCCTCGTTGGCAGTCTTTCCTTGTTAGCTTTTGGAACAATTTAAAACAAATGTTATAGGCGTTTGAAGCGATAGAAGAACGGATCATATTATCCACAATAATATGGTGTGTAAGGAAATTCCTGTTTATTTTATATTTATATTTTCTAAACCGTTCCAATAGCACTTAATTAACACTGTATTTTAACTTATTGCATAGAACTAAAATTTATATGCATTACTTTTGAAAGTCATAAGGTTAATTGAAAAAAATAAATTGCAAAATTTTGTGATTTTTTTGTTCATTTTAATTTTGGTAGTGAGTGCGTAAATACAAGAGGAACATTTTATTTATTGGATTTCTTTCACTTCCATACAAAATAGTACAATATATACTACGTATGTATATAGACTGCAATGTATTTTCTCCTTATTAAAACATGACACTTTTCCCCCAATATTGTGGTGGTATGTTGTGATGTTGTTGGTATTCTATGGTGTGGTATAAGTACAAAATGCGTAACGTCGTCGTTGGGGCAATTATTATAAATCTTTTAGTGTAATTTTCTTAAAATATGATGACATTTTCTGTACATTATTGTAACTTCAACAGAATTAAAGTACTCATTGTATATTGCAAAATAATGAAAAAGTTAAATTTTTATTCATTAATGGCAGTAATAAATCAACTATTTTACATTAAAATTTTCAGATAAAGGATTTTTTTTTGTAAAATAACAATATTTGTAAATGCTAAATGCAGCTAAACTGGAGATGTTAAGACAAAATAAGCCAATTTTTAAGAATTTACCCCGTGAGAAATAGCTAATAATACAAGAAACCAAGCTGTTATATAAATTTGTAAGTGTCAAAAAATAAAGCAAGGTTCGTAAAAAATTTACAATGTTAATTTTATTTAAGTTTTAATAAAGGTATCACTGATCTCGTTGAATTCCCAAAACTGAATAGAAAGCACAAAAGGTTTTTTTTTAAATTCATAAAGAATAATTTACAATTTATATCAAGTTAATAGTTATTCTCATTATTATATTCTTATCAGACAATGAACTACTGCCAACCCAGCAGAAATTCGGAAGCGGTAAAAATGGTAAGTGCTGCTTTTCTGCTTCGTCTACTGCTTCTGAGAATTTATAGCTTGCAGTAGTGTGTTAAAAAAAGGCAATAGAGTTTTGTTTACCACACTTTATCGCTCTTACAAAGCACGAAAGAATGACAATGATAACCGAATTTACTAGCTAAAAGCTGTGATTTCATGCCATTATTTGGAGCTATGATAGAAGCGCATATCGGATATCGAAACAAGTGCTTTCACGCGAGCTATCTCGAACATAAATCATGCCTTATATCACCAATGATGCAAGCGCTACATTATTTTCTTTCCTTGACGAACCTGCTTCCAAGCAAGCAGTATTTTTTGTTGGGAAAGCTCAAGTGGGATGAGGTGAGAGTAGAAGAATATAAAGAAAATCTGAATCAACATCTAAATGAATTTAAACAACGACAGGAAGAGATCAAATTAGCAGATTTAACGGAAATTATTTGTTTAGCAAATCCTGCAAAATCCAAATTTGTAAAATCAACTAAAATGGAAAGAGATGATTTACTTTTAAGTGTCATAACGCACGTGAAAAGTCGTTCAGAGCTCTCAGCCAAAATTTACAATCACGGATTAATTTAGTCAACAACAGCAAGGAATGGTGGAATGTCTTTAAAGAAATTAGACAAACTGATACCCCTTATATTTCCGCCTGGGATTTCAAACAATATTTCTGTGATTTGCTCAACCCACCCAAAATTTCAAATTTCAGATATAATTTATGATCCAACGTATTATTTAAATGATGACTTAGACAGCCCTATAACATCAAGGGAAATAAAAATTGTTTTAGCAAAATCCAAATATTATAAGGCTCCTGGTGAAGATAGGGTATCCTACGAGTTTTTAAAAAATGCCACGGACTGTGTTATTGAAGAATTGGCAAAATCATATAACGTAATATTTGAAAGTGCAAAATTAGACGAAAAGGTTATAACGAGTATAATTATTTCCATCTTTAAAAAGGGAGATAAGGCAGTAACAAGTAATTACCGTGGAATCTCTTTCATGAATTCGGTAGCTAAAACAATGATGGGCATTTTAAATACTAGATTAAATAATTGGTTGGAGAAACATAATATCATAACTGAATTTCAGGCTGGATTTCGGCAAGGATATTCTACGGCAGATAATATTTACAATATAGCAGCCATTACACTCATAAAATATAATAGCGGTATTCAGTGTTTGGTGCGTTTTAGGTTGCAACTGTTTGCTACTGCAATAATTTTGTCATTGATACTGAGCGGTATTTTAAGCAACTTTGCAATGCTAGATGTAAATTAGGTAACAGCTGATATACAGAATTATTCGTCGTGAAAATTAACAAAAAGGTGTTTGATTATTTTGTGAAATTGTTTTAAAATGCCTATAAAAAATTACAGATTTCTCTTAGAAACTCATCTCTATATTTTCTGCCTCCTCCAAATAAGCCAGAACAATTTTTATTTAATCTGCGGTCCATTTTTTGTTGGGTTTTTCTCTTTTTAATTTTTTACTTAGAGTTGTCGGTTCAATTCCTTTAATTTTGTTTGACGATTCTAAATAGAGTTGTAAAAGAATTGAGTATTCCGGTACTGAGTATTCAATACTGACTGTTTTTTTTTTGAGTACTCAATACTAAGACCGTACTACTCAATACCTTTAAAGATTCAATTTTCGGTATAAATGTGTATTTTTCGTATGAAAATACAACTTTAAAAATAGTACTCTAAAAATACAACTTTGAAAATACAACTCTATTTGTGAAGCAAAGAAATTTGTAACGAATTTTTTCCAAATAAAAATAATTTAACAAGAAAGTGATATTAATTTATGATCTATAGTCAAATTAAAGAACATTCATTTACCAAAATTATTTATTTAATTTATTTAAAAAGTTTTGAATTAATTAAACTGTAAGTAACAACCCAGGTAGAAAAATACAAACGGCACAATGTTGGCCCGGTATTGGAGGTAGTACATGTACTGGCAATGCGTAGGATTTTTAACTTTCACTGTACTGCCATGTTGTCGAAATGATAACACCAATAAACGCTTGGCCGTAGTTATTTCCCAACGTTGGCGCAGGCTTGAGATTTTATTTTTTTTGGTATTATTCCAGTACATTTAATAACAAATTTAGTAGTTTGCTAGAACTTTACTGTCCTCTTAGTGTACATCACAGATTTTTTTTATTTTTATTTTTTTTTTGCAATGTCTTGAGACTTGATGGAATTTCTTCAAATGTATTCTTTCGAAACTTCACAAGAAAAGAATGGCGATGTCTCTCTTACATAAATAATTGTGTAATAGATGTAAAAATACGTAAAATTTATAAAATTGTTAATTTTAATAAATTAAAAAAAGCTCGTTAATTTTCAGAAAACAGTACTGGCAAAGCACGTTTTAAGTAGTACCGGCATTTCGTAAAAACAGTGCTCTCCCAGTACAACTTTTGTTGTAGCGTCGGCAATTTCTACCTGGGAATAGTTATTTAACACGTGTATGTGAATTGTTATTATTTTTCATAATAAATACGAATTCATAACATTTTTATTTTTAAATTAAAAAAACCGTTAAAAGTATTGAGTAGTATCGAGTACTCAATTGAAAAGTATTGAGTACTCAAAAAGTATCGAAATTTCACAACACTAATTCTAAATTATTGTTTACAAATGTCAGCTGTTCGAGAATCAGTGATGCAAACGCAATACACGTAGCAAAAAAAGCTATACAGTTTTAGTATTGCGCAAAAGCAATGATGCGACAATTGCAATTCTGTGTATTTTGTTGTTGGATTGCAAACAAAAGCTACAATATTTTGCATTTGCACTTTCGCAAGACCATATGCATCAAACACTGAACTCCGGACACTATATGAAAACCGGACACTATACGCTTTTTTCGTAGATTTTAAAGCCGCCTTTGATAAGATTTCTAGAAAATTTCTCGTATATAAACTGAGCAATATTGGCATTTCTACAAAAATTATAAACATTATTGAAAGTATCTATTATAAAACGAATTTCACTGTATGTACTGGAGAAGAACTGTCTGAAAAGTTTGAAACATCATCAGGTGTTAAGCAAGGGTGCTTGCTGTCTCCAACACTGTATGTTTTTGAATACAATTTTTTAATAAAGGTTTAATAGAGATAAGGAATCCTTTAGCAAATTCATGTTTTAAAGCTAAATTAAAAAGTATTTTTTGAATAATAGCGTTAGTTAATAATAAAAACAATGATGCAATTAATGTATATCCCGATAAAATTAAATTAAAAAAACTAATATGCAAGTGCTTGTGCAAATTTAAATGTTACTGACACTTTAGAAAACATTGTTTTCTATTGTTGTTTCTACATGAATGGATGTCACTACATTGCTAGATCTGTCAAAACAACAGAGTAGTACATTGGAAGATGACAAAGCAAATTGTGGAAAATTGTCTGTTGTTGTTTTTGTTTTTTCTTTGATATTTTAAATGTTTAATAATGCTCCTAGACGAGAACAAAAAATTCTCATTGAGTTTGTAATTTAACTTAACAAAAATTTCCAGAAATTCTAAAAACGTCGTCCCCTGACGATTTCCTTAGCCAAGAATGAAATCCGGATAGGGACATGCCTACAACGGATTATTTTTCACAATTTGTTAAATACGTTTTGGATATTTAGCATATTTAATTCCTTTGATGCAATTAATGTATATCCCGATAAAACAAAATTAAGAAAACAAATATATTATCATTATTTGGGTCAAATAATGCTCTCCAATATTATTTTTTTATACCGAAATGAAAAACCTATTTCCCATCCCTGTTAGCTGCATCCAAAACTACGCTCATAAAAAAAAGTTAGTACAAAAGTCTGTTAAACGCGTTCTAATTCAGTTGAACTAATTTTTCCTGTTGTTTTCGTTTAAATCCGTTGTTTAGCTAAAGTTGTTAGTTATCAAATTTCACCACAAAAACATATTTCTGCTGTACTTGAACTAATTTTTCCTCCAGATATTTAGCAATTTTTTTATAAATGATTTTGACAATGTTATCAGCTAATATAGATAAATTTATTGGCAACTTTTTTAATATTTGTTTACAAATGAAAACGATAGGGGCGCTAGTGTATAGTGATTGGTGGTGCTTGATGGTGAAGTGTGTATTTGTGAGTTTGCCGACCAATACAAATTAGAAAATTTCTAGTAACCCGAGTAAAAAAAATTATATATAATAATATATGGCATATATTACAATATATAATTATACATGTCGTTATGTATATCCATATATAATTATATATGACGTTTTTTCACAAAATTTTTCCTTATATTATGCCATATATAATTTCATCTAATTAGATATCGGCCTTCATAATATTAGATATGGCATATATAATTATATATTACATGACATGGTTGATCTTATTGCATATATAGTTATATATAGAGCAATTCCATATGAAAGCGATCACCTTTTGGACGACCCCTCTCCGATTCTAAAATAAATAGTCTCAATCGATTGCCCAGCAAAAAATAATGTACCTACATATTTTTTTTTTTTTATAGTGACTGGTTTAGTGGTGGTGTACACCACTGTCATGTGACAAAATTGAAGAATTCTTCATAAGGGACCTCATTGAAAGTTGTTTAAAAAAAAACTACTAAAGCGATCGCAACGAGTGATATCTTTAAGAATCAGCAATCAAAAAAATGGGCCCCGACTCCTTGTTTGGACAGGAGAGGAGCATTTAAGAGACCACCTTGTTCTCATTGTTTTTATATTTTTTATAATTGAATTATTTGTAATTATTTAACATTGTTTTATTTTATTATTAAAAATACATTTTAAAAATTATTTTACAGTTAAAAATACATTTATGAAGAAAAAATCTTTCTTATTTTGCTGCTTATACTTAATTACAATATTTATTAAAAATTTCAATTGTCTTGGCATCATTATAATATTAAAGTAACTTTAAATTTAGCACGTCGGCAGACGAAGAGTACCGCTTTACATTAATTGACATATCAGAAATATTTGGTATGAAGCAATGAAACTTTTGCGTTCCAGTTATAGTTTTGACATTATTATATCTGTTTTGAATTCGTCGCTCCATGGAATCGTGTTCTTTTTGAGTGCATAAAACTGTGTTAATGGCAATTTCCTTGCTTTGAATCCACGAAAACAAATGTTGTACATTTAAGATCTGGTCAGTATATGGCCTTTGCAAACTTGCCTTAGTCGCCATGCGTTTTAGGGTTCCCCCTAACGCATCGCATGGGCCCTTACCGTGGGACGTCGCAAAAAAGTGCCACTCGACCTTGCAGTTTTGTTCTTCTTCAATTATGCAAAGATTGTAAAAATTTTTTTTATTCTTGTACTGAGAAGCCGCGCCGTCTGAGAAAAACGTTACTTTGTCGATTGCATCGAATTTTGATCTTAAGAATTCAAACAGTTTCATTTGAAATAAATAAACGGACACATAATTATGAGCTAAACTCTCCGCGACAACAACAAGGCTTACGGTCTGTAGTTCGTTATCTTCGTTTTTGAAATAAATGCAAAAAGGATGCACCGTGCACTGGTCGTTTGCCCAGTGATAAGCCTGAATTTCATCCTGAACGAGAAAAGTGTAATTCTCGGCAAAGTCGCTTATCACAATGAATTCATTTTGGGCTAATTTCTCCTTACTTTCCTTTAGAAATTTCGATTGCATCTCGGATATGAAATGGTGCGCCTTCAGTTCATTCAACTTGAATCCGAATTCCTCGATGAATTCCGGAATCTGCTTTACCACGGTCTCAAGGGAACATCTGCCGCTGCTAATTATCCACTGTTTGAAATGCACCTCCTGAATTAACAGCTGTTCAAACTTTTCCGCCAAATATTGCTCTAGCTCGTCAATCTTCGGACAATTGTCGCATTTGGACAGATGACAATTTTCCGTGGGGTATGCGCACAACGACTTCGACAGGAGGTCCCTATATGTTTCAATTTCACCGTGAAATACTTTCAATTTCTTGCATGGAAAGAACATTAATTTGATGTTTTGATGAAACATGCAAACGCAGACTGAATGCGTTCCGTGCCTGTCTAATGCCAGCACGCATTCTTTTGGTCGTAGGATGGCAAACTTAGAAAATCCCACTTTTTCTGCTGGGTATTTCTCTTTGAACTGATGGTATGCTTCGGATAGATTACATAATAATAGTCTGCGCTGCTTGTGTACTTTTTCTCCATCTTCACGTGTGATAACATAGTCACGTGTACCTGGGCAGGCGCGGCTGTTGTCATCATTGCAGTAAAAATCTTGAATCAATTTCACCGTTGCTTCGCTGAGGGTCCTTGAGCCAAATTTCTTGGTGGGAGTCGCCAATATGCCCTTCTGTCGAACTAATTCTTTGCTTCTTCTCGCGATGTAAAAAGATGTTTGAAACTGTTCAGAAATCTTGCGTATAGACCATGATTGAGGCAGCACAGATAAAATGAGATATTTCTCCGGAAAAGTGGTCGCTAAATTGAATTTTCTTTTCAACTGCTCAATCATTTGTTTGCCGTCATCAACGTCATCTGCTTGACTGCATTCGTTATCAGAGCCTTCATCAAATATTGTCGCGATTGCACTCATAACCTTGCCTTTTTTCTCTTTCCTGTATTTTTCACTTCGCAACTTTCTTTTTGTAATAGGCGATTCACCTAAAGTGGTAATAGCCTCATTCAAAGGACTCCAAAGACATATTGACCATCGGAATGTCTGCTCACTATCAGATGAAACATTTTGTTCAATTGTCATTTCACTCTCGGATTGTGGTTGCATTTGTTTCAATGCATTTGCTTGTTGAGACAAATCGATTTTACACTTGGGGCAAATGAAGTCTGCTTCTTCACCGTATTGTATATTTAATTCATTCATGTATCGCTTCGAAACACCAGTTAATTTTAATACTTTTATCTTTTTCGAACGATGTCCACTCTTGTTAAACGGATTGCAGCAAAATTTATTCATTTTACTTTAAATTGTCTTTACAGCTTCACTCTTTACTTTACAAAAAAAACACTTTAACACTTTCACGTTTAGTATTCAACTAAAATTTGACTCAGAGTGTGTGAAGTATTTATATTTATTTTTTTGTAAAAAATAGGTAAAAAAAAATAAGCGATATTTGCTTTTCTTTAATAGGAAAATTTGCGTGAACTACTGGTCATAAAATGTTTTTTAAAGAGGGACTTAATTGGTTACTGCCAATAAGCCGACCACAGGTCATAAAATGTTTTGTAAATTTTTTAAATTACCAGGTAATAAATATTTCGCCATATTTATGGAAAATCCGTGTTTTATGACTTGTTTCTGCACGTGTCATTTTAGGCGAAATATTTATTACCTGGTAATTTAAAAAATTTACAAAACATTTTATGACCTGTAGCCTCAGTCGGGTTTGGTGTGCCATTACATGCCACTGCTGCTATTATCCATGGATTTATGGCCGATCTTGTGATGGCAGGCAGACCATATTCACTACACACTCAACTTGGGGCTCTTAAAAAAAATTGATTTTTTCTTCATAAATGTATTTTTAACTGTAAAATAATTTTTAAAATGTATTTTTAATAATAAAATAAAATAATCTTAAATAATTACAAATAATTCAATTATAAAAAATATAAAAACAATGAGAACAAGGTGGTCTCTTAAATGCTCCTCTCCTGTCCAAACAAGGAGTCGGGGCCCATTTTTTTATTGCTGATTCTTAAAGCAAAAATTATGAGGAATCCAAAAAAAAAAAAATTAGCCGGAAAATTTAGGAGCTTCTGTGGAAAATCAGAAAATTTAATTTTCATGGGAAAATTTAATTTTCATGGGAAAAAAGGTAAATTTCTGAGAAAAATTAGGAAAATTTTATTTTTCAATTAAAGCCTGATTCAATACCTTTCCAACGAGCTATCACTCGTTGCGATCGCTTTAGAGGTCCCTTATGAAGAATTCTTCAATTTTGTCACATGACAGTGGTGTACACCACCACTAAACCAGTCACTATAAAAAAAAAAAAAAATATGTAGGTACATTATTTTTTGCTGGGCAATCGAGTGAGACTATTTATTTTAAAATCGGAGAGGGGTCGTCCAAAAATTTGCCAATTTTGATCGTTTTCATATGGAATTGCTCTATAGAAGTATATCTTAATATATATGGTGGCATTTTAGCAATATATAATTATACATGGTATCATTTAAAAAATATATAATTATATATGGTGACAGTTAAGCTAGATATTATCATATATGGTGCCATTTAAACAATATATGGTCATATATGGTACCTCATTAACAAAATCTTTAATTAAGTTCCAGATATGATAATATATGGTACTATATATAGTGCGATATATATTTATATATGGTGCTATTTAAGCAATATATTATCATATACGGTGACATTCAAACCATATATTATCATATATGGTGCCATTCAAACCATGCCATTCATTATCATATATGGTGCCATTTAAACAATATATGGCCATATATGGTACCTCATGATCAAAATTTTTAATACAGTTCCAGATATGATAATATATGATACTATATATAGTGCCATATATATTTATACATGGTGTTATTTAAGTAATATATTACTATATATGGTGGCATTTAAACCATATATTATCATATATGGTGCCATTTCAACAATATATGCTCATATATGGGACCTCATGAACAACATTTTTAATACAGTTTCAGATATAAAAATATATGCTACTATATATGGTGCAATATATATTGATATATGGTATCATTTGAACAATATATTACCATATGTGGTGACATTTAAACCATACATTATGATATATGGTGCCATTTCAACAACATTTTTAATACAGTTCCAGATATGATAATATATGCTACCATATATAGTACCATATACTTTGATATATCGTATCATTTAAACAACCCGAATAAAAATAGTTACATATAGTCATGTGATTAAGTTATATCTGTATAAATATACAGTTTCATGCGAAGAATGGCCCGATATATTTTTATCAATTGTTTATAAATTTTTATCTAAATGTATCAGTTTAGATCAGACCTGATTAAATTATGTGTTAATCAGATGAAATTGTATCCGATTTTTGACTTGATGCAATTTTATCGGTTTATATGTAATGGTGTCAGGTTTGATCGTAATTGGTTCAATTTTATATAAATAAAATATAATTGTATCCGACATTTACCTTATACAATTGTATTAAAGTTTTAAACTGATATCAGGTCAAAATTGGGATATAACTATATAATTTTGTATACAAATATATCTATTTGGACCTAAACTGATACCATGTGATATAAACCAATAAAATTGTATCAGGTCAAAAATCAGATACAATTTCATCTGATTAACACATAATTTAATCAGGTCAGATCTAAACTGATACAATAAGTTAAAAACTGATAAACAACTGATTCAATTTTATCGGGCCATTTTTCGGATCAAATGGTACATGGATGACTCTAAGTTATATAGTACCATATAAAGCTCCATATTATTTTTTTTAATAGGGAACATACCATATATGGTGCCATTTAAACAGTATATTGTCAAATATGGTGCCATTTAAACAATATATGGTCATAAATGGTAACTCAACTACAATATAAACTGTATTTCAGAAGCTATTAATTGCATTTCACAAATTTTAAATGTATTTCAGAAATTATGGAATGTATTTCAGAAATTATTAATTGTATTTCAGAAATAATCAAATCTATTTCAAAACTTGTTGATTGTTTATCATAGTTAATAGAGAAAAATTTCTAAATTACATTTCATAATTTATGAAATACAATTGATAATTTCTGAAATACAGTTTGGTAATTTCGGAAATACAATTAATAATTTCTGAAACAGAATTGATAAAACTGAACTTCAATTGACTAGTTCTAAAAATAATTGATAAGTTCTGAAATACAATTGATAAAACTGAAATTCAATTGATTATTTCTGAGATAAAATTAATAAATCTTAAAAACAATTAATACAATTGAAATGGTGTAGAGCGTTAAAAAAATGTAAATAAAATTAGTTTATTCAAAGATTTCAATTTAATAAAAAAATAAATATATAATTTTATAAAAAAATTTATAGAAAAAAAAATTTTAATTTTATAAAAAGAAATTCATTTTGTAAAAAAATGCATATCGAACTCGAGACCTTCTGAGTTTAAACCTTATTTTAACAAAATGTTGTAATTTTTATAAAATCAGTGCTCTGCCAGTGTATTATTTTTTGAACAGTTGGCAATATATGTCTGGGATCTTATTTAATCCCAAATAAATGGAGATCTTACGTAGTACCAAATATAATGCGGCATCTAATTTTATCTGTCATTTTTATGGATACCCAGCAAAACCTTGGTAATGACTGGTCATTACTGCATGCATTACTTAGATCTCATATCTCATTACCCGTTGAATTACTTTTAAACTGAATGTAATGAGTTACCGATAATTATACCCCACACATTACTATTTCACAATAGCTGAAACCAATAATATATGTTCTAAATCATTAAATACCATAACTATGGCGTAGCCTAGTGGTTATCGTTTTTGCCTGACAGACATGAGGATCGCTGCTCAACTCGTGTTAGCTTCCATTGTTGTTTTTTTTTTGTAATTTATATTAAACATATATTTATAGAAATGTTGATGTTCATTAAGCAGTATTTAATAACAACAAGTTTTGTGAAAAATAGACATGTATAACAGTTGCCACAATAAATGTGTACATAAGTTAAAGCAATAAAAATCATAGTGTCGTGGTCTAATGGTTAGAGTGTTTGCCTGACAATCGTGGGGTACGCTGATCAATACGTGTCAGCTCCTATTGGTTTTTAAATTTTTATATTTTTTTAATTCTATATTCAACATCTATTTATAGAACAGCTGATAAACTACTTACAGGTAACATCAGTGTAATGACTTTCCTCCAATGACATCACCATGTTAAAATAAGTAGTTTAGTAATTAAAAGGTAACTAGTGAACACTTAAGATTTCAATACCTAAAACTCATTACATGGTAATGAAAGGTTTTGCTGGGTAGTTTTAGATGTCAATCCCCAAATATATTGCTGTTTCTAATTCTATCTGCCATTTTAATACCTAAATAAATTGCTGGATCTAATTCGATCTGCAATTTATGGGAAAAATTAAGATTTTACCAAATCACTAAATATATCACTGGATTCAATTCGATCTGCAACTTATTGAAAAAGTTTAGATCTTACGCAATCCCGAAATATATTACTGGATCTAATTTCATCTGTTATTTTTTTCATAAATTTAGATCTTACGTAATCGCCAAATATAATCCTCGATCTTATTCGATCTGCCGTTTTCCAGATAAAGTTAGATACAACTTAATCCTAAAATATATATGTGACCTTCTCCGAGAAAAGGGAAGGTGAAAATTAAGTTTTGAGAAGAACGCATTTAAAGTTTCATAACGCATTATCACTTTAAACACACCTTCAGTTGGGAGATGCGATTTGGTATGGTTAGATGCCTCAACTCATTTCATCTTATTCTACACACTTTTATGTACCAGAATCCACTCTTAAGTCCAAACCCGTTTTTTGACACACTAGGTCCCTTTTCTCGGAGAAGGTCACATATACCTACATCTACTTTTTCGTATAAATTTAGATCCAAGTTTATCCCCATATATATTGCTGGATCTAATTCGATCTGCCATTTTTCTGATAAGTTTAGATCCAAGTTTATCCCCAAATATATTGCTAGATCTAATTCGATCTGCCACTTTTTCGGATCAAATTAGATCTAAGTTAATCCACAAATATATTGCTGGATCTAATTCGATCTGCCAAAATTGAGATCAAATTAGATATAAGTTTATCCACAAATATATAGCTGGATCTAATTGGATCCGCCATTTTTCGGATCAAATTAGATCTAAAAATATCCCCAAATATATAGCTGGATCCGCCAATTTTCGGATCAAAACAGATCTAGGTTTATCCCCAAAGATATCATTGGACCTCCCAATTTTGAGATATAACTTGATCTTAGTTTATCGCCATATATACAATGGGATCTAATACGATATGATTGGATACACCCAATTTTGAGATCTAATTGGATCAGCTAGATATTAGAGCAGATCTTAAACAATATCAAATTGGATATGATTAGATATTGCGTGAGATAAATTTTTTTTACTCGGGTAGTTTGTACGTAACGTGCCGTGACGAATCAGCTGATTTGTTTTTGTTCTATGAAAAAGCATTTGAGTCGTTAGTTTGTCTGTAATGTAACGTGCCGTGCCGGATGAACCTGTTGAAAACAGAATTTTTGTTATCCGTTAAGTGACAGTGAGTTGACAGCTGCTATTTTGAGATCTGCGACGAATGGCTTAAACCGGCTAAGCCGAGCCGCCATCTAATTTTTGTCACCGCCGCCGTCGAAAAATTTTTTTACACGATAAAAATCTAGAAATAGTATATATTTTTTCTAATTTTCTTTTTTTACCGTTAAGCCGATGTTTTGTATGTGTCAACTTAAAGTTGGCTAGCCGATCAGCTTTTGGCTCACAGCCAGCTTTAAGCCGCCGCTGCAATTTTTTTGTTTAGCCACCGCAACCGATTAATCTGGTTGGCGCAGATCTCTGCTAAGAAAAACAACATTAAACAGCTGATACGTTGTTACGAAAAAGACTAACTACACAAAATAGCCATCCGGTACGGCACATTACAGAACCGTCACGGAACGCAAAGACTAATGGAGCCTTTAGTCAGCAAAAGAAAACGGAGGTATACTGGACATTAACATTTCGCAGTTAAAATTGTATTTAAAAAACGAGTAAAAAGGTTAAAGTCGGGCATGCCGAATATACAATAGCCTACACCAGTCTGATTAAAAGCCAACTAATGTTTGGATCCGAAATTCGAATGGGACTTGTGTCAAAATTTTCTATAATGTGAGTCAGCGAACCAAATTTCATTAAAATATCTTAATATTTGCGACCTGCAGTTTGTAACCAAGCCAATTTTGGGGGGACCCTTATATGGGCATTAGGTCTAAACATGGACCGGTGTTAACCAAAATGAATAGGCTTCGTCCTTGGGCCAACATAGGTCTGTGTACCAAATTCCATCAAAATAATATCTTAATATTTGCGACCTGCAGCGTATAAACAATATAATTTTGGGGGGACCCTTATATGGGCACTAGGTCTAAACATGGACCGATGTTCACCAAAATCAATAGGCTTAGTCCTTGGGCCAACATAGGTCTGTGTACCAAATTTGATCAAAATATCTTAATATTTGCGACCTGCAGCGTATAAACAATATAATTTTGGGGGGACCCTTATATGGGCACTAGGTCTAAACATGGACCGGTGTTAACCAAAATCAGTCTTAGTCTTTTTATGTTTGGTCGAATGAATAGTTCATTTAATTTTATTAATTTTTTGTTTAATTTAATGAAAAAAAGAAAACTATAAAACTTCTTCTATGTTTACCTTTGATGACCAATGGGATACATATGTCCCATGCTGAATTTGCGCGCTGTAAGCAAGAAAACAAAACAATTCCTAATGTTCTGGTATTTCTGAAAACAGGAGGCACAGGTCCATGCTATACCAAAATTTTGGTCTTGCAAAACCAATAACATCTGAATAAATGAGATCCAAAAAAGATGAACAAAAAAAATTATTTTTCAGATTTTGGGGTCAATTAATTAGGCGCTAAGAACACATGGGGCCAATTATTTGGTAAAATCTGAAAGCAAAAACTATCCTCTATTAATGCAAGTCAGTTTTAAAAAAATCGGTTGGAATATGTGGAAAATATATCAAAAAATAAAAATGGGACATATATCAACCATTGGTAGTGAAAGGGTTAATAACAAAAAGTGATTGTAATTTTAGCAGCATGTTTTGCAGATTTCAACTGACCCACTTTCATTTCTATTAAATGAAAATTCTTCTAAATTTTTGAATGTTAACTAAATTTTTTATATGTTTATAACCAACTAAAATTTAGCAGAAAACATGTGCTGATTTCAGCTGAGTAATTTTCATTTCCATTAAACAAGATTTCTTATAAATTATTGTATTTGAACTAACTTTTTTACCTAAAATTTAGGTCACCTAAATTTAGCAGACCATGATTCTCAACATCATTGAAATTTCTGCTGGCCATTGGCGGACTTAGGCCTATCTGGGGTGGGCTAAGCCCACCCTAGACTGATTTTTGCCCACCCCAGAATTTAAAAAAAATCTACCTACAATTCTTTTATCTATAATTTTGATGGCAAAAAATATCACAATATTACTTTTTTTTATATCAATTAATCCTGTGTTTTTGGTTTGGGAAAATCTCTACTAGATTCCTAGGCAGCTAAGTTGTTGCAATCTAAGGGTCAGTTCTATAGTCAGAACTAAGATCGATTTTTGTTTTAAATATTTCTAAAATAAGAAAGTTGTTTGAAAAATTCTTACCTAAGAAATATTTAAGAAACAAATCGATCTTAGTTCTAATTATAAAATTGACCATAGGAGTTTATCTTTAAGAAAAATTATTAGAATCGCAAAGTTGTTCAATAATAGAAATATAACGCATAATCTTTTTTGGTGAGTTAAATATCTTAGATTTCATAGTTTTCTAAATGAATAATTAGTTAATATCTAACGAGGAAGTTTCTTAAAACTAAACATTACTATGTTATTTTAATGAAATTTCAATATTTTGGAGAAAAAAAAATTGTAAGATGTTCATCTCACTGTTTTTGACCACCTCGGTAATTTAAGTGATCAAAATATGGGGTTAGAAAGGATTCGTCCGAAGTAGACGAATTAGACATTTTGATCTTAGATTTCTTTTCTCTATCATAATAATCTGAAAATATAGCTTGGAACACATTCATTGTACGAGGTTTTCTTCAGAAAAGTAGATGCACTTTTGAGCAAATAAACATCAGAAAATTAAGGGTCGCTTGCCCACCCCAGAAAAATGGTCTAGGTACGCCAACGCTGCTGGCGCAAATTCAGGTACTATTTCCTTTTATTTTAGCAGAATTTTTAACTATTTGTACGGACTTTTTTTATGAGTGTAAGACGTTATGTAAATCTTGGATTTTTCAAAATTTTAAATTGTACGTCGGACGTTTTTAGGGAGCTTTCATGCACAAACCAAGATTTTTTTGACAGAACGTCACCACTTTGTAATTTAGTTTTGGGAGATGCTTTGGAATCAATATAATTAAATTTGTGCGTAAAAAGTACGGTTTAGTGAAAACCGCTAATAATTTTATTTTTAATTTAAAGCTTAAAATCTGTATTTTTAATACTTAAAATGAAAATTATGCCACACTCTTAGAAATTAAAAATAAATAAAAAAAATAAACGAAATACAAAGAGACACGGAAATCGTCTATTGAAACTTTCCATTGAATTAACGGAATGTTGCGAAAAATTTCATTTTATTTATTAAAAGTTTCATACAGTGAAAAAGTTTCACTGAAACTGGATTCATAAAATATATGAAGATCTTTTATCAAATTTAAGAAATGTTTCATTTATATTGTGAAGAAGACTTCATTAGTTTACCGAAAAGTTTCATTAAAACTCGTCCAGAAAAATTCCCTCTGTGCAGAACAATGTATTCCTTGGAGGTCGTCCACCAATTATTGTCGAAGAAGTAAGATGCCTGCCTAGAAGACACGTATTATCATGCAACAATTAAGATCAGAATGATGCTGCCGCATTAATTCTTACTTGGCAAGGATTAACTCCAACATCCAGGACACCTATACAGCACGTGGAAAGGGCCCTCCACCTCTTCAACTGCTCGGCTTAACCGACTCATTTAGTTCCCAACTCTTTCTGAACCCATCCGATTGATGTGGCCTGCTTTTAAGATCTGAACGTAGATGGGTTCACAGAGGAACGAGAGGAAAACTAATCAAATGTTTGTACATTCACTCAAAAGAGTTTCACAGTTACTACATGACAGTTGTTTGTTTAGTAATCAGTACACTTATAGAAATAAATCTGTAAAAATAGCAGAAAAAGCAACTAAAAATGATCATGGAGAAAAAGCTGTTAAATTAGCAGTCTTTTTTTGCCAAATACTACTAAAAGAAGAATAGCAAACTGTTCTTATTTTAAATTTAAATATTAGTAGACTAAAAATAGCCAAAACAATAATGAATTTCTTCATAGTTTTAATGAAAATTGTCACTGGAACTCGCCCATTGAAACTTTTCATATAATCTATGAAACAGGTTTCATTAAAGTCAATGTTTATGAAAAGTTCATAAAATTCATGCAACTCTTCATAAAATTAATAGGCCACTCCTCCAATGAATAAATCATTCAGCCAATGAAGAGCTTCATAAAATCTATGAAGCTATTTCATTTACTATTCTTTATTATAGTTGGTTGTTCTCGTTGCTAAGCTGGAGTGGATAAATAAAAAGTATTTAAATGAATGTTATTTCAGTTTGGCTCAAGAGCATAAATTAATATCACTTTCTGTTTAAAAAGTATTTAGCAAATGCAAAAAGAGCAATAAAATTGTATAAAATACATCTAATGAATGAATTCATTAAATTAAAAAGTTTCATAAAATTTTATAATAAGCTTATTATATTCAATTAATGAAATTCGTTATTAATGTTTCGAAAAATATGATTTATAAAAAAATTTCATGGTCCGAAATTAATAAAAAATTAATTTTAAAAAAAATAAAAATTTTAAGAGATAATTCTCTCAGTATAGAAATTAATGCACATCACTAAAACTCGGCCTTATGGTTACATAAAACTATTGTAAATAATTGTAAATACTACTGAACAATTTCATACATATAAAGAACATTTTCATTAAATTTATGAAGATCTAATTTATGGAATTCAATGAATTTTTTTAATGTATTTATTAAATTTTATGAAAGAAAAGTTATGATAAATTTCATAATATTAAATAAATATTATATACATAATGAAATTCTTCATTGATTCTACCAAAAAAATTCTTTGAAATTATATCATTAATATCATGAAGGATAATTCTTTCAGTGTAAGCTAAATTTAATTGAATGCAAATAGCAGTCTATCCTGTCAAATTAACAAAATATTTGCTAAAAATATTGCAAACTGCTTGAAAAGGCTTGACTTTTATTTGCATTTAAAAAAAATCGAAAAAAAACTTCGAAAATTTAAATTTTTTTTTTTGTAAAATGTAACATGTATTTTTTCACACAAAGGGTCAATACAAATGTGGTCACAAAATGCTCAGTGAAACAATAAATGGGCTGAAACGGGTTAGTAGGTGATTAACCTGTCAGAAATCGCCAGTGGTACAAATAATCAAACACTGGCATACCACTGGGTAACCACGGTGTTAAAAATAAATGACTGGGAGAACACTTATTTGGGATGCTTTGCCAGCGTTTGCAAAAAGCGTTTTGCCAGTATTTGTTTTACAAGAATGTCTGTGGTTTATAAAAAAAACACTGGCAAAGAATGGGCTTAGTTTGATATGCCAAGATTTGCAACCAGTGGTTATTCAGTGCTACCTAGTCAGAAATTGCAAGCGGTACAAAAATCAATTCAATGGTAGAGCAATGATTCCGAGTTCAAATCCAGTTGCAAGCAAAAAATTTTTTTTATTTAAAAAATGTTTTGTTTTATAAAATTAATTTTTTTGGTTGTGGAAAAGCTCCTTTAAGGCCAACATATTAGTTGCAAAAAACTGTTTGCCAGCGCTACCATTTTAGCACAGTAGAGTTGTCCAGCTGTTATCACTCATTTATGTGTTTAGCAACCAAGAATATGTCTCGTTAGCTCAGTGGGTAAAGCAATCGTCGTCCAATCTGACGGCCTGGGTTCAAAGACGGCAGGACCAAAAAAAATACATATGAACTTTTTTTAAATTTTATTTTGGAAAACATATTTCAAGACGACCTATTTTTGGTTTTGCCAGCGTTTTGCCAACGTACAAAAATTTTGTTTCTCCAGTGTTTTCCGGCGCTTTTTGAACAGCCGGTTCTTTTGTCTAACGATGTTATCATTTTGGGAATGGGAAAGCACTTTTTGCCAGTACTTGTACCAGTAGTTATAAATGTTTCAACTGATATAGAAACCCTATTGGTTATACGTGACGTATGAATAATAAACCAAATTTTATAATTCCATTTTTAACATTTTTACCGTTACCAGAACAGTCTTAAATACTGTTACCTTTACCGTTACCGAAACAATCAAAATTACCGTTATTTTTAATATTATTCGTTTCGGTAACCAACCTTGAAATTTATAGATTTATATTTTCAGCAAAAAAATAATTCTTCAAATTTTTTGAGCTTTTTCAGTCTACTTATATCCAGCAAAAAGATTTATTGATTTTAGCAAGGATTTTTTCATTTGCAATCGAATAAATGTTAGCATATTTAGAGTATTCAAATACGAAACCGAAAACCAGTTTTTTAAAAAACCGACCTGTTTCAATTTTTTGTCTGAGTTCCAATCAGTGTTGCCAGTTTTTTTTCAGACTTTATCCCCAATTTTCAAATTGTTATCCCCAAAAATCCCCAATTTTCAATTTGTTATCCCCAAAAATCCCCAATTTTTATTTTCTGGAAAAAATTCGTATTCGTTAACTTTTTTTTTAAATTAATGAAAAATACCATATTTATTTAATTCTTTTCGGTACCTTATGCACTCAAACTCAATAAATTTTGTAATTCTAACAAATTATTAAAAAGAACAAATAAATTTAAATAACAGCATAAAAAAATGTAAGCCAAATTTTTTCGTTTTAAATATTTCAGAATCAAAATTTTCCAATTCATCAGCTTCAGACATTTTGTTGCGTATGGTACTATATAAAAAAGTTTTAATATTTCAGCAGATGGATTGAATTTTTGACAATTGAATAACATGTAAAGTATATATTTAATTTAAGAAGAGCTTCTTATAACTCATATTACATCCGAATAACCTTAAATATTTTGGAACCAAAAGGAATTCAAATTTTCACCAAAAGGAATTAAGGTTTGTACGCACATTAACTTTCCAGACACAAATTTGTGTAGCCTAAAATCATGCACTATTATCATCATACTTGAAAGAAATATATAAATATTTAGAATTATCGGGGTTAAATTCATAAAAATATAAAAAGGCAATAATATGTTATCCCCAAAAAATCCCCTAAAATTTCGTGTCATCCCCAATAAATCCCCGGATCCCCAAACGGAAATTTTTATCCCCAATGACGAAAAAAATCCCCAATTTGGGGATAAATCCCCTAAACTGACAACACTGGTTCCAATAAACAGGAAACCGGTATTTTTTAGTTTGGCATTTTAAACTATTTTTTATAGGTTGAATATATAGATCACAGATTAATACCAGATGTGAAACTAATGACAGGTGTCAAAAAAGTATTTTCGAACCATATGGTTTTGTTTACATGGAAGTCAAGTCAAGAGGGAGATACCAATATAAAACCTCCATACATTTTGTATTGCGCATTTTTTGTATATATCTGTCTCTTTTTAGATAATTGTGCTTTATCTTTTGTGTTTTTCTTAAATTTTTGCGTTTTGTTTTGCTCATTTTCTGTCGGCCATATTGCCCAAATCAGTTGATTCATATCTGGTATAATCTGTGATATAGATGAATACATTTTTTTATTGAAACATTTTCCTTTTAATTGCTTCCTTACTAAGGCATTACATTTATTGAGGTCGATTGTCCCTCCGATGACCGACAAGGTGCCTAGGGACCTTTTGGGTTTTCAGAGATGCTCCATTTTTATACGGGTTGGCCGAACTGGGTGAAACTCATTGACTTTTATATATGCGATGTTATGAACCGATTTCACTAATTTTGACACGATTCTTGTACGTATTTTATCATACATAATCAGCGGTTTGAAGACATTTTATACGTGGAGAACCTACAAGGTCCCCAGAGACCTTTTGTATGTTTTTATGTATTTTTTTCTGTTTTATTTCTATTTGTGAAATTTAGAGTGATGGTGAGAATAAAAAAATTAAAAGTGAGTCATCAGTGGCAATTATTTGTTCGTCAGCGTGAGTTAAAATTTACTCACGCGCCCATCTCAAATAAATACAGCTGTTACATTGTAATATTTGTATACTTCTGTTTTTCTTTACTGGGCAGATATCACATCCGTTGAAAGAAGGTGCCCTACCACCAATGGTATGCCCTAATAATTGGATAGACATCGTAAGACTGATTTTACACGGGTTTGTTTGTCTTTTTTTTTTTTTTTTTTAGTTATATGATTTTTTTTTATTTATTTCTTTAGTTAAGTCTATGGATTTTAAATCCTTACAGACTATATTATTTAAATTAATTACAAACAATATTATTTAATTTAATTACAAACAATATTATAAGGCTATGTATTTAAAAACAAGATAATACTACGTTTAATGACACTAACACTCAAAGAAAAGTCAATAAAATTATACATCTCATTAAAATCTCTGCATATTCTACGAAAAGGATCAGAATTTGCGTAATTTGTTTGAAAGACCTGAAGATACAATGGTGTAAAATTGCGAGTTGATCGTTGCGGAACGTTAAATTTAATATTATTAAGCAGGAATTCAGAACAAACATTACCATTAAGCAAACTAACTAAAAACGCAATGTTAAGCATTTTTCTCCGGCTTTCTAGTGTAGGCAATTTAATTCGTTCAAGTCTAACTGAATAGGATGGAAGAGCTTCAGAAGGGTTCCAAGTTGAGTTCCCTAAGCAGAACAATAAAAATTGTTTTTGGACAGATTCTATTCGATTTATGTGAACATCATAATCGGGATCCCAGATAATAGAACCATATTCGATGATTGGTCTTACCAAAGATGTGTATAACTGCTTTGTAATTATAGGATCAGTGAACTCCTTTGCCCAACGCTTTATAAAAGCAAGTACTCCACGAGCTTTGTTTATCATTGACGTAATGTGTTTTATAAAATCTAATTTTGAATCAAGTAAAACACCAAGATCTAAAATCTCTTTGACTAATTCAAGTTGGCTGTCACCTGTCTTGAGCCTGTCTGTCTTAAACATTTCTCCACCTTGAACAAATGCAATATGTGCAATGTTTCTGTATATGTGTAGGCCCAAGAGCCACCGGAGCAGCACCAGCAATATAATTACCATGTATTTTTATTTATATCATCTTTAATTTATACGTATTTTTTTTTGTCTTATATTAGCTGAATTTAATTACCTTATCGGCGAGTAACTTATTTCCAACATAACCATGGTTAAACATTAACCACAGATATTTCCATATCAATTTGACATTCATAACTATGGTTAAGCACTAAACTTAGTTTATGTTGAGATAAGTTAACGGGTCTAAGTCAATTATTTATTTTAAAGGGAGTAACTACTGTAACAACAGCATTTTAGAGGGCATATTTAAACCAATTTAAACGGTTGTCAAAAATTCAATTAACAATATTTTTATTATTTTATTTTTTTATTTAAAAGGCATATAATTTTAGTATTCTCAATAAATCCCTACGGGAAATTTTAACAAACTGTCACCGAAGTGACCCCTTTACATGAAATAGACTGGTCACTTTTACATGGCGTTGTCATAGGAGGGGGAAATTGACCCCTTGTGACATGTCACAAGACAAATCCCAGGACAGGTCCCTGAACTTTGTTTTTTATGAGAGTTCAGTAACCTGTCCTAGGATTTGTCTTGCGACATGTCACAAGGGGTCAATTTCCCCCTCCTATGACAACGCCATGTAAAAGTAACCAGTCTATTTCATGTAAAGGGGCTACTTCGGTGACAGTTTGTTAAAATTTCCCGTAGGGATATTACTTTTAAATTTCCCCAGCCAAAATCGCCAGGGTTGCCACTTCATTACAGGTCTTTTACTGGCCGGTGTAGACTTTATTATTTATTGGAAAATAAAAACGTAAAGTGATTCTTAATAGCAGATAAATTCCCTAGTCCTTATCGTGACCCAATTTTTATTTTTTTAATTTTTTTTAACAAAGTTGCCACACGAACTTAAGAATTTTAAAAACAACATTGCTTGGAATATAAAATTTATTTGACTGAAATTCAAAAAATGGGCCACGAGAAGGACTACAGTTTTTTGTTGACTACGAAAGAAAAAAACCACATCAAAATCTGTTTACCCGCTTTGGCTGTATAGTGGTAAAAAAACAAAAAAAAAAATTGTATACAAATTTAAAGCATGGAATATGACTGGAGACTAAAACATATTTTACAAAAAAAAATTTTTTAATTTTATTTCTTCGAATTTTTTATTGAAATTTTTGGAGAATATACTGAAGAGTGTGCTCTATCCAAATAAAATATAAATTGGAAAACAAAATTTTTTCTATGGTCGATATCCACCTTAACTCAATAAAAAAGAATCTTTTTTGCCCTACTTTTTTTATGTTTCTGTAAGAAATTTATATTTTGTAATCATATAGGACATATAGGTATTAAAATTAAAAGAAATAGCATAAAAAATAAGCATAAAAATAATGAATTATCTGATACATTAACATTTCAGGTCCCTGGGGACCTTGTACGTCATCGACCGTTGGAAAAAATGTCGGTCATTTGAAAAATTTTTTATGGTAAACATATTTTTTGAATAACTTATCTAAATTTGAACCAAGTATTTTTTCTAACCAATGCTAAAATTTAACCATAGAAATTTCTGTGGTTAAGAAACTTAACCAAGGCTATTCACCCTACATAAGACATTTTAATAAATTAAACTTGTAATGATGATTATTAAAAAAAAAAATCTAAAGTGCAGCTTTTACCAAACTTCGACTAAGAATCGTTTATGATGCATATAAGTATTTTCGGTGTGCACTTTACCAAAACTTACAAAAATTGCAGCAGTACTTAAAATCGTGCACAAATTTCTGCTATTTAGGATTTAGGTTTCTGCGATAGCTTACGGAAATTGGCCTCTTGTAAGAAAATTGGAAAAATTTATTTTTTTATGGGTTCAAGGAGCCAAAAGTAATTAAAATCAAAAATGGTGACCAATATTAGAACAATTTGACACGAATTATACACTTCTTTCTACAAAATGAACAGTCGCTGTCGGTAGAAGCTTTGTACATACTTTTAGTATTTTACTTGCTGATTCCAAATCTCTATTCCGAATTCTTTATCACCTTTCAATTTTGAGAAAATCGTGATTAAAAACGCGAAAAATAGCTTTTTACGTATTTTAAAATACAAAACGCATTCAAATAGCTTAAGACTTTTTGTTACGATGGTAATAAAGAATGAATTTTGTTCTCTAAAATAAATAGGACAAAATTTTTTTAATTTGTGTACCGTTATAGGAAAAAATTCTTTTGAAAGCCACTCTCAGAAAAACAATTATTTCATAAATTTTAGGTAACTTGCATTTAAGGATTTAGAATCAGCGTATAAAATTCAAAAAAATTCATGTATCAAAGCTCAAATCGCTGAAAGTTTGTTGAGGTACACGTGAAGTACAAGACTACTGAATTTAATTCTTTAATATAAAAAAGCTCATAGAAATCACTCGCGAATTAACGAAATGTGAACCAATCATGTTTTAAATATTCTAAAAGTATGTGAGGAACCCCTGGACAACCCACAGTTTTGACTCTCAATTACAAAAAGATACAAAATCATGCACAGCGATACTCACTTTGATATTCTGATCGTATAAATTGCCTTAATTTAATAATATATCACAAAATTTCCAGTTGTTTTTTTTGTAATTTTATACGCGAATCTTTCCGCGGTTGTCTCGATCAGCACGAAATAATTATTAATAGTTCAAATAATCAACTTTTATTTTATAGACTTACCAATTGCATTTAATTAAATCACTCACGTAGTATGCAAAAAGACACATCATTTTATAGTATTTAGCGACCGCGAATCTTAAAAAAAACGACATGGTCAAGCGTATTATTTTTTTTATGACCAGAAACACACAAAAAACCGCGAGAAAAACTTTTAATTTTCCCGTATTATTAATTTTTGTTTTTCCTTTTGTTTTTATTCTGACATTTCATACTAAGGTTAACTACCCAGAGTTAAAATATTGATAAGTTATTATGGTTAAATTATCCTAGGGATAAATATTTAGTATTGGTTAGTTACCCATGGTTAAGTTAAGGTTAACTGCTCGAGAAAAGTTAACGGGCCTAAATTATTTTAATAAATTACCCACTGATAAAATTGTGGAATCTGATATGTCTAAGGCTTGCGCACGAAATGACTAGTGCATACATTTTCACTTGTAAATTATTACTTAAGTAGACAAAAATTGTTTTTTTAATCACGTTGGCATTGAAAAAATATAATGGAAAATTGTGTCCAAATGAAGGGTGAACACTAAAGTGTCCCTTAAAAATAGATTTGTCATTACACCCGCCAGTTTTATTGGAAATGGTCCCAAATGGAAGAAATCGAATTTTTTTTTTTGGAAAAAGTTAACCCGTGCAGAGTGTATTATTATTAAAAATTCCCAAAAATTCGAAATTTCGAAAAAAAAAAATATTTTCTATTCCATTTATTCATTTAATATAGTCAAAATGATTCAGACATGGAATTTTGACTTCATCGGATATCATTAACCCACTTTAGCCTGGAATCCTAAATGACCCACGTGTTTTTATACCCTACACCACTATGCGGTCAGGGTATTATAAGTTTGTGCTGATGTTTGTAACACCAAAAAATATTGGTCGTAGACCCACCTTATAGTATACCGATCGGCTTAGAATTTTTTTTTATTTCGATTTAACGATGTCCGTCTGTCTGTCTGTCCATGCAATCTTGTGCGCACTCTACAGGTCGCAAATATTAAGATCCCGACTAAAAAATACGTTATATAATCATATATCACCATATATAAACCCATATTTATGTTCATATCTAATTTGATCCGAATATTGGAATATATAATTATATCAAACGAGATAAGCATGTTATCTAACCTGATACAATTTGATCCGAAAAATGGGTCTATCTAATTGTATTAAATTATATATAAATACATATAATTTTATAAAAATTTTCAAATAAAATTTTAGTAAATATTGCTGAGATCACTTATTTTCATTCATATTAAATACTAATGGCCGACAGAAAAGTTTGGCTAACAAAGTGGGTATTGGTGGATCTTTGGTATTGATGGAAATGAGGATTGAATGCGATTTAGGACGTTTTTAGGACGCAAATTGTCCTTAAACTAAGAATAACGCAGTTTGTAACTGAATTTCAATAAAAAGCAAAATTCAAAACGAGAAAAAGTTGTTTAGAAAAATGTATGCTAATAAACTTGGAAATAGCTGACAAAGTAAATTTTCGGTTTAACTCAACTTTACAAAAATTTGTCGGAACAACTTTTTCAAGTTTAGAGTTTTGGTCTTTCTTATAAAATGTGTCTTTCTTATAAAATAAAAAAAAACTCTTTCTAAGTTTGTTTTCTTCATTTGTTATAGTGCAATTAAACTTCCCAGCAAACAAAGATGATCATTAATGACTCAGAAATGAGCTCCAAAATCATAAACATTTTTCCACTTTTTCCTATGAAAGTGGTCCGTCCAAAAGAGCCCCCTGTATACTCACAAATGACTCAGAAAAAACAACGTATAAAATCGAAATTTTCCTCATAAATTTAAATAATTTTGTAATCTTCTTTGAGTCCGAAAAATGAAACCTCATTTTGAGACAGCTTTTTAGATTGTAAAGACAACTTTTTGGATTGTTTGTTGAGGGTTCATATTTTCGACCAAAAAAAGAGTGCTTTAAAAAAAACAATGATCATTTCTATGAGCTATTTAAGAGCCCTCCGAAATTGCTGGCTGGGTTTATAAAATTTTGTATAATTAGATATCATGTCATGTTATATATTTTGATATAAGATTGTTTATAGGAGCTTATATGCCATTATAAATAATTATATATAAACTATATCGCAGATCTCTTCATATATGGCTGTAGACCAAATCGCATATGATTATATATAACGTCATATCAAACATGTTTATAAAACCAAAGTGCGAATATAAATGTATATGGTTATATAAAGCCACGCATATAAACATTTATAATAATATCAAATCATATAAGATTATATGAAAACTTTTTTAGTCGGGATATTTTGATGAAATTTGGTACGCAGACCTATGATGGCCCAAGGACGAACAAGTTTGATTTCGGTGAACATCGGTCCATGTTTAGACCTAGTGCCCATATAAGGGTCCTACCAAAATTATACTGTTTATACGCTGCAGGTCGCAAATATTAAGATATTTTGATGAAATTTGGTACACAGACCTATATTGGCCCAATAACGTAGCCTATTGATTTTGGTGAACATCGGTCCATGTTTAGACCTAGTGCCCATATAAGGGTCCTACCAAAATTATACTGTTTATACGCTGCAGGTCGTAAATATTAAGATATTTTGATGAAATTTGGTACACAGACCTATATTGGCCCAATAACGTAGCCTATTGATTTTGGTGAACATCGGTCCATGTTTAGACCTAGTGCCCATATAAGGGTCCTACCAAAATTATACTCTTTATACGGTGCAGGTCGTAAATATTAAGATATTTTGATGAAATTTGGTACACAGACCTATATTGGCCCAATAACGCAGCCTATTGATTTTGGTGAACATCGGTCCATGTTTAGACCTAGTGCCCATATAAGGGTCCTACCAAAATTATACTGTTTATACGCTGCAGGTCGCAAATATTAAGATATTTTGATGAAATTTGGTACACAGACCTATGTTGGCCCAATAACGCAGCCTATTGATTTTGGTGAACATCGGTCCATGTTTAGACCTAGTGCCCATATAAGGGTCCCACCAAAATTATATTGTTTATACGCTGCAGGTCGCAAATATTAAGATATTTTGATGAAATTTGGTACATAGACCTATGTTGGCCCAAGGACGAAGCCTATTGATTTTGGTGAACATCGGTCCATGTTTAGAACTAGTGCCCATATAAGGGTCCCCCCAGAATTGGCTTGGTTACAAACTGCAGGTCGCAAATATTGAGATATTTTAATGAAATTTGGTGCGCTGACTCACATTATAGAAAATTTTGACACAAGCCCCATTTTAACCCATTCGAATTTCGGATCCAAACAATACACCAGACTGGTGTAGGGTATTGTATAGTCGGCATGCCCGACTTTAACCTTTTTACTCGTTTTTTATTAATTTTAATGATTTTTTAAAATGTCTAATTGGGAAATGTCGATTGATATTTATACCACATAATAGTTTATATTCAAGAAAAAAAATAAATTGGAAAAATGATGATTCGAGTTTGTGTTTGGAGCGACTGCTTTCCAGCACATTTTACAAAAATTGCTCATTTTGTCAAAAATTAAACAAAATTGGAAAGTTTCCATCAAATTTTACACAGTTTTCGGAAAAACATCACTTAATTTTGGTTAGACTATAATTATCTTTACACTTGTTTAAAATTTCTCTAACCCTTAGCGGCCTGGGGCCAGAAAAGACCCATGAGACTTAATATTAATTATGACTACAAGATTGTAAAGCCATTAAAAAAAATAATTATTTTATGTAACGTGATCAATATGGGGTTAATTTTTATACTTTTGGCCAAAAACGCCCCTTTAGGAAATTTACAGAATAACATCTTTCAAAATTTTCGGAAAAATATCACTTTGAATGAATAAGAAAAAAATTTTTTCCACTTGAAAAAAATTATTATTTTGAGTAACGTTAAAGTTTTTGACAAAATGAGCAATTTTTGTAAAATGTCATGGAAAGCAGTCGCTCCAAACACAAACTCGAATTATCATTTTTCCAATTTATTTTTTTTCTTTAATATCAATTATTATGTGGTACAAATAGCAATCGACATCTCCAAATGAGACATTTTAAAAAATCTTTAAAATTAATTTCAAAAAAACTCGTTTTTGCATTTTTATCAAATTCGTGGGTCATTTTGGATTCCAGGCTAAAGTGGGTAAATGATATCCGATGAAGTCAAAATTCCATGTCTGAATCATTTTGACTATATTAAATGAATAAATGGAATAAAAAATATTTTTTTTCGAAATTTCGGATTTTGGGAATTTTTAATATTAATACACTTTTTTCCAAAATGGGACATTTTCGTCCGACTTAAGGCACGGGTTACGTTTCCCAAAAAAAAAATAAATAAAAATCGATTTCTTCCATTGGGACCATTTCCAATAAAACTGGGGGTGTAATGAACGAAAATCGACAAATCGCTATTTTTAGGGACAGTCTACCCGGTGAAAAATGCTCATATATGCTCAAATATGTTCATATATGTATGGTTTATGTATGGACACATATGAACAAATATGGATTTTTTATGAACATATATGGATTTTATATGAACATATATGGAAGTATTTGTGATTCCATATATGGAAAAAGATTTCATATACAGACATATATGGAGGCATCTGTTATCTCATATATGGAAAAGGCACTCATATATGGACAAATATGGACCCGACTAAAAATGTTTTTATATAATCCTATATGATTTGATATAATCATAAATGTTTATATGCGTGGCTTTATGTAACCATATATATTTATATTAACACTTTGGTTTTATAAATATGTTTGATATGACGTTATATATAATCATATGCGATTCGATCTAAGATGTAGTTTATATATAATTATATGTGTATAATGGCGTATGAGCTTCTGTAAACAACCTTATATGAAAATATATAACACACTTAATAGAAAATTGTATTAATTTTATATATAATTATGTCTGACATGATATCTAATTATACAAAATTTTATAAAGTTTAATTTCACTATAAAAATTAAGAAAAAAAACTTAGAAATTGTGGATCTGGTTTTGAATTTTGCCCTTTCACATATAAATTAATGTTTATAATTGAATTTAACATCTATTTATCAAATATTTGGCAAAATACTCTTTATCAAAATAAAACAAAAATTTAAAGAAATAAATATGGGAAACAAATTTTTTTTCATTGTGAAATTGAAGGGCGAAATAACTATCATTTTTAAATTTTAAAATAAAAATTAGACAAACATATGTTGAAATAAATACGATTTAAATTCAGGGCGGTTACCGCGTAACTCGATTCGAAAAAAAATTTTCGAATTCGTAAATTTTGTACCTTATGTAAAAAGAAAAGTTTTTGCATAAAACTTACTTTCTGAATTTTTATATATAGTGTACAAGGCTAAGATTAAAAATAAATTAAAAAGTAGAATTTTTGTACAGAATTATTTTTTTAAGAATATTTGCAAGAAAGTTAATTTTTTTAATTTTAAAGAAAGACACACATTTTATAAGAAAGGCCAAAACTCTAAACTAGAAAAAGTTGGAATTTTGACTTAAACTGAAAATTTATTTTGTCAGCTATTTCCAAGTTTATTAATAAAAATTTTTCTAAACAACTTTTTCTCGTTTTGAATTTTGGTCTTTATCGAAATAAATCAAAATAAACCACATTTCAAAAGAAGGATTTCAGTTATAAACTGCGTTATTCTAAGTTTAACGACAATCTGCGTCTAAAAACGGCGTAAATCGCATTCAATCCTCATTTCAAACATCTTTCCATCAATAAAATTTTTCTGTATTCCATCAAAATACCAAAGATCGGCCGATACCCACTTTGTTTGCCAAACTGTTCTGGGCATTAGTATTTAATATGAATGAAAATAAGTGATCTCAACAATATTTACTAAAATTTTATTTAAAAATTTTCATGAAATTATATGTTTTTTTATATAATTTGATGCAATTAGATAGACCCATTTTTCGGATCAAATTGTATCAGGTTAGATGACATGCTTATCTCGCTTGATATAATTATATATTCCAATATTCGGATCAAATTAGATATGAACATATATATGGGTTTATATATGGTGATATATGATTATATAACATCTTTTTTAGTCGGGGAAGTATATTTTATTCAATTTATGCAAAAGGGACTTGTATATGATCATATTTGGAAAAATATATTTTTCCATATGTGTAAAAGGAGCTCATATGGATAAATATGGAATTATATTTAATTCCATGAATAAAAAAAGGAACATATGTAGTGCCTAATTTGGACGTCATACATAAATACCCAGGTGGAAATTGCCCACGGTAGAAAAATATAGTATTGGAAGAGCACTGTTTTTTTATTATGCCAGTACCACTTAAAATGTGCTTTGCCACTGTCTTCTGCTATTTTAACAAGATTTTTCTTTCTGACACTTTTTTTACCCTAACTTTTAATAGAATTTCAATATAATTTTTTTCATAATATTTTTTATATAAAACAGCGAGAAACCAGAAAATTTAAGAAAAACTTTTTATTTTCTAGTTTTGCAATTATTAATATTTTATAACACAATAAAAAACAACAAAATTAATTTGAAACAAAAATATATATTTTTTCATTATTTTATTAAAATTTAGGGTGGTTCACCACCAGATTTTTAATTGTTTTTATAGTACTGGCTTACACTGATTTTTTGTATTTGAAGTACGGGCAAGTTACTGAATATTTTTAATTTATAGTATTGGGAAAACAACAGGAAATAACAAAATCCAACACTGGGCCAACATGGGCAAATACCTACGGCCAAGCGTATATTGGTGTTATCATTTCGACACCGTGCCAGTATTGGAAACGCAAAAAATCCGACACATCGCCAGTACATGCACTACTGTCTCCAATGCTGAGGCAGTACTGTGCCGTTCGTATTTTTCTATCTGGGTATATATCTTTATATATATTTAATAAATGTATATGTTCATATATGTACATATATAAACGTATACTTAGGTGTTACCTCATTTTTCGGATCCATACATATATGGTTGAGCCATAAATGTTCATATATGGACATTTTTCACCGGGTAGTGAACACACCAAAACTGCGACACTTAGAAACTAAAAGCAGAAAAAAACTAAATGGCTTTGAAAAAAAATTTTTTTTATTCGAATACTTTGAAGTTTAGAGGTAATAAAAATATTAAAATATTAGTTATTATTTGTTCCAATATGCAACTGATCGGACTTTTCGTCGCACACGGGCCATCATCTTTTGCACGAGTACATCATCGACTTTTCGCGACGCCGACAACCACGACGCCGACACCTGTCTTCTTCAATATTCCCTTCACTATTGACCAATATTCCTCAATAGGGCGTAGCTCTGGGCTATTGGGTGGATTGCAGTCGCGAGGTACAAAATCGATTTTATTTGCATTGTACCACTGCAATGTGTCCTTGGCATAGTGGCAGCCTGCCAGGTCCAGCCTGAACAATGGTTTGGTGATGTGACTCTTAATAAATGGCAGAAGATGCTTTTAGAGGCACTCATCCCGATAAATTTGAGCGTTCATTGTTCCAGATGTGATGAAAGGGCTGATTTTACGAACACAGGAGCTAATGGCTTGCCAAACCATGTATTTTTTTGGAAACTTCGACTTCATTTTTAATTTTAGACCTTCTCTGTAGCGATTTAAAACCCTAGAAACTGTCAAGTGGTGCACTTTTACATATATCGCAATTTTACGCGCACTGAGAACCGGATTTTTTTATATATTCATGCAAAATAATTTGCCTCGTTTCTAAATCGGTGGTAATTTTTGACGAAACTTAAAGTCAAATTCGAATGAAATTTCTCATACATGAAATTTAGGTCATGGCCTACTCAGGGTATTTGAATATCAAAATATATAAATTTTTTTGAGTAAGTTATACATTTTCCAAAGTGTCGCAATTTTGGTGTGTTCACACTCAAAAGAGTTTGACAGTTACTACATGACAGTTGTTTGTGTAGTAATCAGTGGTTGTTGTTTTTAACAGAAATTACAGTGGTTATTCTATAGAAAAATGCAAAATAACTTTTATGACGATTATTTAAGAAAACAACTAACGAAAAGTACTGTAATTTCGTAACAGTTGTTTAAATCAGTTATTTTTAATATCATAATAAACAACTACCAAAACAGTATTTTTACAGTAAACAGTAGTTTTTGTTAGTTATTTAAAAAATAAAAAATTTCGTTGAATTTTAAAAATTCTTATTTAGTTTATATTTGTCATTATTGATATATTTCTAGTTTGTAAATAAAAATCAGAAACTTGTATTGTATCTCCAAAGCATAATAACTGGAGAACGGTTTGGAATTTTTACTTCAAATTTTAAATAGGCTGAAGTAATACCACATATTTTTGTAATCGAAAGAAAAACAAATTATTATTATTAGTTTTTACCGATTTTGTAAGTTGTTTTGAAATTCTTGTAGTAAAAATTTATCAGTTAATTTTACGACATTGGTAGTTATTTTTAATGCATTAATCTTTGTTTTAACTGTCATTTTCGGTAGGTTCTACCGACAAACTTTACTGAGTGCACCCTTTATTAACGACACTGCATAATTGATAATAAGAATTTTTAATGAAAATCCGAAAATCCTAGAAAGGTAAACCCGCCAAATATTCCAGAATTCAGGCCAGTGCAGTGGGAGTACAAAGCAAGTCGCCGATAACGTGAAAATATTTTCTCGTAAATGGAGTTTGTCAAGCAAGAAGATCACTGAAAATACCGTTCAAGCCCTAATGGGTGGTATTCCAGACAAAGTTAAAACTTTCATACAAAACAAAAAGTATATTTTAATTATTAATAAAATGTACATTGAAATAAAATTCGTTTCAATAAAATGTTATTTTTATTTAAATATGACGTTTAGTTCAAAAGTTATTGCGATTAATGAGCGCACTAGTCATTTCGTGCGCAAGCCTTAAATACAATTTTAAAAATTTTTGTTTGAAAATAGAAAAGTATTGTCAAAAATGCTTAGCCCATACCAAGCATGGATTCCGTAGGAATTTTTGGACAAAACTTAAACTTAAAACCAATTGGTAGAAGGATAGGCCGGTTTCGTAGTAAATATTGTTTGTAATTTTTATGGCTAAGTCACGCCATCTAGTGGTGGTATAAGTAATTCAAATTGAAACTTTGACGATCTTAAATGGTTAATATTTTTTCAAAAATCAAATTTTTATATTTTGATAATACAAATTTCTGTGAAAAAATTGCAAGAAATTTTAATTATTTATTTTGCAATATTTTTAGGAACTTTTTAAAAAAAATTGTATTTTTAGAAGTTTTTTAAATTATTCGGCATCACTAATTGCTCAGATTTGTATGCTTCTTTGGCAGTTGAGAGAAAATAGCCATTTTTATAATACAAATAAAAACGTATGAATTTTCTACATACTTAACCCTTAATCAGATCAGTCAATTTATTTTTTTAAGTGCAAACTGAACATGTGTTTATCGAATTAAACATATCACTTTTATTACGCTGCTCTTCCTGATATTTTTAAACATTTTTTGAGAAAAAGTCAAATATAGTTTTTTTAGATCATTATATGGCAACCCTGGAAGTCAAATTTTTATAATTTCTTAAATAACGGCTTTAGTCAAGGACTCAAAGTATCACATTCTTTCTACGCCATTGTAATATCGCCTTCCTATCAAAAGTAATAGGCTCTAAAAGTAGATGTGACTTTAAAGTCTCATTGGTAAGAAATGGGTTAATGCTTTTATAACCGACGAAAATGTTAACCGGTTTTTCCTTCAAAACCCGAAGCCTTTTTTGAAAAAATAGAACACCGGTTTTTTGAAAATGCCGGTTTTATAAATACTTTAAGCACAATTTTTGCTGAAAATCAGCGAGTAACGATTTTGTTGACATTCCTGACTAAAACTTTGCTAAGTCAGCAAACTTTTTGCTGACTTTACTGACTTTTTTGTTTGCTGTAGGACGTATGTACAGCTGTTGACAATTAATTAGAAACGCTTGATGATCATTATTGATATTTTCGTAAATTTACCGTTACGTTTTTTGTTTAAAACAATTGTACACTCAGATAAAAAAGTTTGTAAAAAAATTTGTAAACAGTTTCCAATCGCACTATACTATTTTGATACTGATTATTAGTACAATTTTTATTTTTAGTAATCATTTTTGCTATTCTTTTATTACAAATTACGGATTTTTTTACTAAATTTCGCTGAAAACATTTTACTAATTTTTCAAAACCGAGTGCTAAATTTAGCAGAAAAATATACTAATTTAAAAATATTTTTTTTTTTGCTTTTTTACAATTCTTGTTTAGTTATATTTGTTACTATTGATATATTCTTAGTTTGGAAATAACACTCAGAAAATTGTATTATATCTCCAATGCATAAAAAGGTAATAACTGGAGAACTGTTTGCAATTTTGACTCCAAATTTCAAGTACGATGAAGTAATTATACGCTTGTTACAATCGAAAGAAAAAAAAATTTTTTTTTAATTTATTTTATTTTAGATTTGACAGTTGTTTATTTCTTAGTACAATTTTTTGCTAATTTCAGCAGATTGATTTTAAATTACAGTTTACAGCAATTTACTGAAATTTAGTAGCTGCAACTAATTATTTATACTAATTTCATTGTACTAAAATTATGATATTTAGTAAGTTTTTTAACTGATTTTAGCAAATCGATTTTGAATTGCATTTTACATAAATTTTACTAAAATTTAGTAGCGGCTACTAATTTTTTCTACTAATTTTATTGTACTACAGATCAGCAGACATGTGTTGCTAAAATTAGCAAAAAATACCGCTGGCCTCAAAACAGTTAAATTTCCCGTAATAACAGCAAAATTTTCAGTAGCCATTATAGACTTTTTTGGTTGAGTGTATTATATTTATTACTCTTTTTATTATCATTTACACTCATTGTTGTTGTTTTGGGTACCCGCGGGAACCCAAAACGGGAACAGACATATTGTTTAGTAAAATTCTAAGAAAGTGCGACAACTAATTAGAAACGCGTAATTGTTTATTAAAGTCTTCTTGGCTAAGAGCTATTTTGATAAAAAAAATTTTTATTTTACGGTTATATGTTTCCAAATTAATGTTTTATAGCAAATAAGAAATTATAATTTTTAAGATTTATCATGAGAAAAGGCAAAAGCTGCACTCCTGAAGAACGGAGCCTAATTTTCGAACTTTAGAAGTCTGGAAAGTCTTATAGAGAAATAGCAGAGCAGCTAAAGTGTTCCAAAAAATGATTTTTAATGTTTTACAGCATATCAACAAATATGAGACCATAGCCAATGTTCCGCGAAAGAAGAGACCCAGAAACATATCAGCACATACCGACCGAATGATAACGCGAATCTCCAAATCCGGCCCAAAAAAGTCATCTACTGATATCCAACGTGATATTCAAGAAAATTTAAATGTCACGATATCCAAGCGGACTATTGCACGTCGTTTGGTGGAAGCCGAGCTACATGGAAGAGCAGCGCGAAAGAAGCCACTTCTGAGTAGGATTCAAAGAAAACGTCGTGTGGATTTCGCGAAGTCCCATTGAAATTGGACAGCAAATCAACGGAAATATGTGATTTGGAGCGATGAAACAAAGATTAATCGCCTTGGTCCAGATGGTCGGAGATACGTTAGATGACCCATTAACCAAGAATTTAATCCTCGCTTCGTTTCACGGGTAGTGAAGCATGGTGGAGGGTAAATTATGGTATGAGGATGTTTCTCCTGGAACGGTTTTGGCCCAATTTATAAAATTTATGGAATCTTAAATAAGGAGAAATTCGTTGATATACCAAATACTGTCATGGTCCCGTGGTCTGAGGAGAATTTGCCTATTATATGGCAATTTCAGCAGGATAATGATCCGAAGCACACGGCGAGGCTGGCAAAAAAAAACTCTTTGACGATAATTTCATCAACGTTTTGGAATGGCAATCATCCAGTCCGAACTTGAACCCCATAGAACATCTATGGGGGACGTAAAAACAGCCGTTAGTCTGAAAAATATAACAAATATGGCGACTCTTTTTGAGGATGTTAAGAAAGCATGGGAGGCGATACCAGTAGAGCGATGTCGACGTCTAATAGCGTTAATGCGCAACCGATGTGAGGCTGTGATAAAGCAAACGGGATTTGCAACAAAATATTGATAAAAAGTAAGAAAAATAAATTAATATTAGTTTTTTTTCTAATAATATAAAATCGTTTCTAATTAGGTGTCGCTGTTATATTTCAAACAATATAATAAATTTATAAAATATTTTTAAGACTGAATAATTTTTTAAGTTCTTTTTGTATATTTGTAAACAATTGAATATATTCAATTAAAATATTATGAAATAAATGAATATTAATTTTGTTTTATATAAAAGCTTGAGCATTATTTTAAAAATAAAAGGCGATTCTAATTAGTTGTCAACAGCTGTATGTCCAACCGATTCTTATGGGTTATGTCCACTGACAGCAAATATTAAAGAATAACCCAGCAAAAACAGACATTACCGAGTAATTAAGGGAGTAAGTAGCACACAAAGGGTTTCACTACTTACCAGGCTATTTACTTGCAACATTACTTTTGTTCGCGATGTCCAAAAATTCATGGGTGGTCATTACCCTCTCGCTTACAAAAAAAGTGCGAATAATGAGTTACCCATAGTGAAAGAATAAGTAGTTACTCACAAAGCTAGAATAAGTGGTTACGCAGAAGTTAGGAAATAAGTGATTACCTTACATTGTAAAATAGTTGTTCATATTGGCAAAAAATCTTTTTACCTTGGAAAATTTCCTATTTAGTTCAAAACAAATTTATAAATAAAATTTTAATATAAAAAAATACTTAATCAGTACTTATTTAATCAATTACCAGTAAGTGATTACTTTGCACGAATATATAAGTACGTCTATAACCTATTATCGATAAGTCATTATTTTGTATTTTAAAGTAATGCAAAAGGTAATGACCTATCATTACTTGGTAATCCGTATGGTAATGACCTGTCGTTGCCATGTTTTTGCTGGGAAGTTATCTATGTAGTACATGGAGCCTACTGCAAGAAAATAAGAGTTGTAAGAGAATGTATTGAGTATTTGGTAGTGTTTCAAATTATTCGACATAGGCGATTAACCGGTTAATGCATTATTCCAAAAATCGCTAAAATTGATTAACCGGTTATTCGGGTCGGTTATTCGAGAAAATTGGCGATTAATCGATTAATCGTTTAAAGCAAAATTAATGTATTTCCTTAACTTTTTATCAACAAAGTAACTAACAGCTTCCTGTTTTTATTAAATATCAACATGACTTATGAACACGATGTATTTAAAAAAGTTTGTAAATTTAAAAAGCACATCTACACGAGAGAGAAAACTACTATTTAGCGATAAAACAAAAACCACCCGTAATTAGCTTTATTTTGAATGAGTTAAGCTATTTGGGGGTGTTTTTTGTTCCATCTCTATCAGTTTTCTCTCGCGTGTACCTTAAGGTTGAAAAGTTTTGGAATCTGAGATTATCTAAATTTAAACATTTCTTATACTAATAGAAAAATTTCTGTAAAAATTTTGCTGAAGCTAAAAGTTAGTTTAAAATAGCAAAAAAACTCCTGAAACTGGCAGATTTTTTTGCCACATATTAATAAGTTGAAAACGGCGTAGCTCAATGTACATTTTTTATTTCTTTAAAAAAAAATTTTTTTAATCTAAAAAGCTTTGCATAAAAAATTGTTAAAAATTTCTCTGAATGCAAATTTAATCAATACTACAATAAATATAATATTGCATTTAAAAAAATTATTATCCAAAGGTTTTCCTCCTCCTCCGAAGAAATAAAAAACGCTTCGGAGCCTTTTTACATACCGCCATCGATATAAACAAAAATTTAATTCCATTTGCGTAAAATTTTAATTATTGCAAATACCAATTTACTCTGCCAAAATTTGCAAAAAAAAAGTTCAGAATAGTAGAGTTAGTAGACTAAACAATATCATAAGGAACTGTTAAATTCTCAGTCTTTTCCAGTTTTTAAGGGCCATTAACAATAAGCAAAATAACCTAAAGTTTGAGCTAACATACGGGAAGAGAATATTATTATTCCAGTTTTAACGAAAATTTCCACCAAACTAATGAAGTTTTCTTAACAAATTGAATACGTTTCTTAAGCTTCATTAAAATGATGAAGCTTTTTCATAAAATATATCAATTCTATGAAAAATTTCAATGGACGAATTCCAGCGGAACTTCATTGAATCAATGTAAAAATTCCTAAATAGCATATAGATATTCCTCTCAGTGTATAGTTAGAAATGTCTAATTCCATTTAAATTTGAATTTTTTAACTTTCATTTGGTGTTAACTTTAGGTTATTTGTTAATGCCACTAATGCGAAACAAAATTTAAATTCAGTGAAACGGGTACGGATTTCATTGACCGTTAGTGGTGTTTTAAGCGGTAAACATAAAATTTTTTGTCAAAACTAAAATTTGAATGTCTCTTATTTAATTTTGGAGACTTGTAAATACGTATACTCTTCATCTTATAATAGGAAATTTAGCGTAGATTAAAAGCAAAATAAGTTTTTTTTTAATATTTCGTCCGTTCCATGACAGAAAGCCTAAAAACTGATGAGTTATAGATTTTTTACATATGTGCTATAGGAAGCCATGTGAATCTTCCATTTTGGATATAGAATGTGTTCAGCGAACTTATGTAAAACACTACGAGGTACAGTTTTGTGGAACTATTTAACCCTCTAACTTTCAATTAAATGGAATTTTTTGGCCCCGTTTTTAAAAGGGACAAAAAGACCCGTAAGCTGAAGAGTTAGAGGGTTAAAATGTTCCACAGGAATGCTCAACATAGTGCTTTACATGAAATAGAAGAGTCACATGGTTTCCTTCTAAAATTTAGGTTTGTGGGCATTTGAGCGGCAATTGTGTATAAGTACGAAATTAACCCTTAAACACATTTTAAGTTTTAACTTATTTCTAGCATTGAACTTAAAGTTTCAACTTTGATGTCTTCAGAGACTTATAGTAGAATTTCATGGCAAATATTTTTGTGGAATATTTTAACCATCTAACTCCTCAATTAAAGGTACTTTTTGACCCTTTCCAAAAGGGCCACAAACGACCCGTAAGTTGAAGTTAAGAGGGTTAAAATGTTCCGCAGAAATATATGTGCAAAAGTAATATTTTCTCACCTCCCCACGCACTTTCTGGTAGATTGGGTGTAAAAATTAATATCCCCGCGAAAATTTATCGTCTCGGATTAAAACAGGTCAGTCACCCGCGGCTATTAGCCCTAAAAATGGACTACAATTACTTCAAAGTTTATTATACGCAAATAAACTCTTAAAGCAAAGGTTTTAGAGAAAAATACAATATAAGCATACCCAGTAGCAAAAAATACTAGTTCAGAACCAGTTATGTACTAGTTTATTTGAACTAGGCAACTAGTACGAGTTCTACCGCCTCTCCATACAAACAACTGTAGAATTTAACATGGAGATGTCATAGGGATGGGTACAATTGTCCCCAAACTCCCACTTTGGTACTAGTTGTAGAATTAGTTTGAAAATTACAATTTAAGGACGAAAAATAGGGAGCAAAACTGGTACTAATGTCACACTCGTGGAACCAGTTTCGAAGTGACTCTTTGGAAATAGTACTGTACCAGTTGGTAAATATCTAAATTATTTACGTAGATAAAAACAAACACTTTTTCTTTGATGAAACGTAGATTAGACCGATAGTTTCCTTACGGAGATAATTAGGTCCATTTACCAAACGAAATCTAAAATATTTTGTGTTTATGATTTCTAATCACAATAAAAGATTTGAGTGTTTATTCGCAATTTCAGACTATATTACTAACAACAAATGTAAACAAAACTAGAATTTCAAAACTGCTATTTAAATTTAATCTTTCGAAATAGTCTCGCATTGTTTCAATCAAACTAATAGGTACACAAATGGTTAAAAATTGTTTTAAGAATAAAAACAGGGAGCTGTACTGGTACTTATAAGAAATTTACCAAACTAGTTCCGGAGTGACTCTTCGGTACCAGTACTGTACCATTTGATTTGCACTTCAAGGCAATTTACAGTAAAAAAAATTTGGGCGTTTATTTGCAAACTCTGATGTTCTATGAAATACAAACATAAACGAAATGAGAATTTCAAATTTCGCATTTTAATTTCTTTTACAGTCCCTACATAGATCGTATTTAACTAGTACACAACTGGTTCAAAATGCTTATTTTGAGAACTAGTTTTGTAGTTTCTAGTCAAAAAACTAGTACTTTTTAGAACTAGTTCGACCATTTGCTGCTGGGTATCTACAGGCAATAATGTGGTTAGCATTTTTCTCATACGCATTTTTGACGTATCGATGACGCATCATGCTGATTTATGAGCATAAAATCAAAGTGATTTATATGTTTAAACACAAATTTGGCTTTAACCACCTAATCACCATAATGGGTCATCGATACGTCAAAAATGTGTATGAGAAAAATGCTAGGCATATTGTTGCCTGTAGATATGCCTATTTAGTATTTTTCAGTAAAACCTTTACTTTAAGAGTTATAGCGCAAAAAAGCTTTGAATTAATTTTAGTCCATTTTTAGGGCTAAAAGCCGCGGGTGACTGGCCTGTTTTAATACGAGGGCCAATTTTTGCGGGGATATTATTTTTTACGCCCAATCTACGTGGGGAGGTGAAAAAAATAACAATTTTGCAAATTCCATATATTTCATGGGTGCTCTAATGAACATGTTATAGAATTGATGTGGTTTTGAATCGACTATACGCACTTTCTTTGGAGATGTGAAAAAAGGTAGAGTTTCTACAGAATTAAGATGTCAATTGACAGTTGTGTGATACATATTTAAAAATGCAACCTTGTCTTGAAGGACATGGAAATATAGTTTACATTAGTTTTATTTTTAAAAGAATTAAATTAAAACAGAAATCTAAAATCGCCTACTATACGTCGTGTGTTTTGTGAAGTTTTAAAAACACCTTTATTTTGCTCAAAAAGGGTAACTTAAGGCTTAACGACCTCTTTCACTCAATTTTGGATGAATCTAATTGTATTTTAGTAAGGTTTTGTTTATTCTAAACTTTTCTTGTAATTTTTTAGCCAAAGTTAAGAAAATTACGAAGTTTTGGGGAAAAATAAAGGAAAAACTCCATATTACAAATGTAACCGGTTAATCGACCTGTTTTAACCGATTAATCGGATCGAATAATTATTTGAGTTTTAAATTATTTGTTTCGACATTAACCGAAATAGAGGCGATTAATCGAGGAATCGGTTAATCGATTAACCGAATTGGAAACACTAGTATTTGGGTATTGAGTTATTAATACCGACCATTTTTTCGAGTACATTGTATTTAAAAGTACCTACTCAATACTTCTAAATTTATTTTTGCATAAAGGCGTTATTGTGATATAAAAAATATTATGAAAATTAAACCCCTGTATAAATATAAAAAGTATTGAGTAGTGTCAAATCAGTATTTGAAAAGTATTGAGTAGTATCGATTATAAAGCACAGGTGTAATAAATATTGAGGAATAAAAAAATTATCATTAAAAAGTTCCAATATAGTCATTTTCAAAATTTCAATTACAAGTTTAAATTTGGTACAGTTCTAGAACTAGCAACTTAAAATATGTATGATCCATCGTTTTATTCCGGTTTATTTCCTCCATCACAACAAGAAAAACCTACTAAATAAAATTGGCAACTTTTGTAATATTCGAATGCAATGTTTGAATTTCTACTAATATCTATCAATCATTCTTGGTAATAAACTGACAATTAAGAATCTACCAAAAAATATTGTACGTATTATATAAAATATATTCATGCAATGCAAAAGCATACAATAGCATGAATCATTTTGAGTATATACTAGCAATGGGCACGTGAGCAGAATTGAGTGCTAGTGAAACCTTAATTTACTCACGTGAACGAGATTAAATCCCCTGTTTTTATAAAGCGAAGGGAATCATTCCTCCAGAGGAATTGTGTACATTTTGTTTTTGTCACAATAACAAAATACACACATTCCTCAGGCGGAATTATTCCGCTCGCTTTATAAAAACAGGGGGTAAGTGTAAGTAGAAAAAAACTGTTTGTGAGTGAAGGTGTGTCAGCCAAATTGTTGCGTGGGTGATTGTTCGAAAGTCGAGTGTTATCGAATTTTTTCGGCTTTTAACAAATATTTCCCTTATTTTTTTATTTGGGATTTTAAATTAGAAAATAAATGACAAATGTACATATTCATAGCAAATTTTAGTTTAGGATACACAATTTACCAAGGTTGATTACCAATATCTTTATAATACCGTTACCGATACCGTTATGTTTATGGGTAGTTGTCCGTTGTGCCTAAGATACCGTTTCAAATGGAATACCGTTACCAACATCTCTAAAAAAATTCTAAATAAATGTACCGGATACCGTTATTTTTTCTGAAGTGACCGGTATTTATTAAATTTTTTACAAAACGGTAATTTTATGATAACCAAAATAAATTTTTTTTTTTAATATTATAATGTAAGTTACCCGTGAGTACAAGTAAAATTTGAATTTAGTCACGCAAACTTGAGTGAGTGTGAGTAGAAAAATAGTATGCGTGAGTGATTGGAGTTTTTCTTTTGTGAGCGTAAGTAAGTGTGAGTCAAAATTAACTCACTTTCCCACCTCTAGTGTATACGTTTAAATCAATCTTGGTTTAAAAAAAATATTCAATAAATTTCTTTAACAACATTTTTACATACTATGGAGAAGAGAAAAAAGGAAAAATAATTAATAAACTCTAGTTAACAAGAACAAAAACAACATCCAAATAATGCAGGCAGCCGAGTTCCAAAATTCAAGTAAAGTAAACTTTTGTATACCCTTTGTTTGATAGAGAAACTCGAGGATTGAGAATCGAGATATGAAAAAAACTTTTATTCGATAGAATAATTTTTCAAAACTCTGTAGAAAAACTAAAATCTTAACAAACATAATACTTATTCTAATATGACAAGGAAGGTAACATTAGAGCCAGTATCAAATCTGTGGAGTAAAAATGAGATACAAAAATATTTGGAACTCCTTTGTTTCTGCATTTCAAGATTGGCCTATTAAGAACCGTTCGTTTAATACCCATTTATTTATATGCAATGCATTTTGAAAAGTATGAAAAAAAATATAAAAAAAAACAACAAATAAGGTAATTTTCATTTTTACTCCATAATGTGAGAATGGGCAGCTAAAAAGTGAGATGTTCGTTAATTATATCTGCTCTATTTATCATATATCCAAATTTTACCGCAGTCGGGGACACCTTCCTTATGAGACGAGTAATGCCTATCTATATAATAAAAATATACAACACAAAATCTACATATGGTGCATATAAATATTTGCAGTACTGTGAATAGTCAAATACACACACAACAGAATAATAAACAATAATGATTTCCAGCAAAACGTTCTCTCTCCATTCTACCATCATTGTTCTAACATATTTATGTAAAAATGAATGAATGAATAGATGAATAGATAGATGAATGAATAGACCAAATGTGTGAATGTATAATGTTGTATACACACCTGGGCACCTGTAAGTGTTGCCATATCCAGTATGATGTTGGCCTTTAAATCTTTATGGGCATAACAAACACCATCAGCCAATACCAGACGTCCCTCAGCATCAGTATTATTAATTTCAACGGTACGTCCAGAATACAATGTATGAATATCATCAGGTCTATTCACACATGTTATAGTTACAGTGTTAATTGTTGTAGTTGTTGTTGTTTTCGACATCATCGTCATTGTGTATGTTTTTGTTTTGGTGTTCAGGAGTTCATAGGAGTTTATGCATGATGGCAGGACGGTCGGCATTAAAGAATAGCATCATACAACAATATTTATTATAGTTGTTTTGTTTTATAGGTATATTGTTGTCCATAGTTGGATGGATGAATGGATAGTTGTTGATGAGTGTGCACAGGAGAATAACAATGACATGGAAAGAAAGAAAAACAAAAAAAAATATTTAAGATTTTAATTAGAAAACATTTTTATAAATGCAGCGAGATAGAGCTTCATAGCAACAATTAGTTGAGATGTTTGTTTAACAGAAAAAAGAAATAAATTTATATCAATGAATTAAAATTAAACGCTTGAAACTGAGAACCTGTTTTTTTAGGCTACAAAAGCGTTACAAAGCGAAGATTTTTTCTTTTCATATATTTAGTTAGAATATTGTTGTACTTCAAGTGCAAATTCTAATATGATATTGTCATATTAGATTTTATTTGTTGTTTCAAAAAGGTTGATTATTTTCATGATAGACAATACAATTGTTTCGTGGGCATCACCCCAACTCTTCACCCAGCAAAAACTTGGTAATGACTAGTCATTATTCATGCATTACTTAGATCTCATATCTCCTTACCCTTTGAATTACTTTTAAACTGAATGTAATGAGTTACCCATAATTATACCCCACACATTACTAATTCACAATAGCTGAAACAAATAATATAAGTTATAAATCATTAAAAACCATAACTATGGCGTAGCCTAGGGATTAGCGTTTTTGCCTGACAGACAGAAGATTCGCTGATCAATTCGTGTCTGCTTCCATTGTTTTGTTTTTTGGTTTTTTTTTTTTGTAATTTATATTAAACATCTATTTACAGAAATGTTGATGTTCATTAAGCAGTATTTAATAACAACAAGTTTTGTGAAAAATAGACATGTATAACAGTTGCCACAATAAATGTGTACATAAGTTAAAGCATTAAACATTATGGCGATGTCGTGGTCTAATGGTTAGAGTGTTTGCCTGACAATCGTGGGGTACGCTGATCAATACTTGTCAGCTCCTATTGGTTTTTAAATTTTTATATTTTTTTAAATTTATATTCAACATCTATTTATAGAACAGTTGATAAACTACTTACAGGTAACATCAGTGTAATGACTTTCCTCCAATGACACCACCATGTTAAAATAAGTAGTTTAGTAATTAAAAGGTAACTAGTGAACACTTAAGATTTCAATACCTAAAACTCATTACATGGTAATGAAAGGTTTTGCTGGGCAGTTGTCCACAAGAAGAAAATGATGACTTGAATACACAAACCGAGACATTACATAATGTACAAAAATTCAGCGAGAGGAGAATTTTGTACTTTTGTAAATGAACTGTCTGATTTGGTAAAACCACCCAGGTAGAAAAATACAAACGGCACAAGATTTTATTTTTTTGGTATTATCCCAGTACATTTAATAACAAATTTAGTAGTTTGCTAGAACTTTACTGACCTCTTAGTGTACATCACAGATTTTTAATGTATTCTTTCGAAACTTCACAAGAAAAGAATGGGGATGTCTCTCTTACATAAATAATTGTGTAATAGATGTAAAAATACGTAAAATTTATAAAATTTTTAATTTTAATAAATTAAAAAAAGCTCGTTAAATTTCAGTAAACAGTACTGGCAAAGCAGGTTTTAAGTAGTACCGGCATTTCGTAAAAAACAGTGCTCTCCCAGTACAACTTTTGTTGTAACGTTGGCAATTTCTACCTGGGCAGGCATAAATCAACACCTTTTGAAAGCAACAATTACATAAAAGTACCCTTTGGGTACTATTTATATGTATGTTTGTGTGTTCGTTGTCACTAACATTTGTAAAAACAACGCGATTTATCCCAAAAGAAAATAAATATTTTGAATGAGACTTAGCCGTGGTATGCTTTTGTTCAACAATTATTTTAATTTTTGCATTAAAAATACAAAAATTCCCAGATAGAAAAATTCGAACGGCACAGTACTGGCTCAGCGTTGGAGACGGTAGTACATGTACTGGCGATGTATCGGATTTTTTACGTTTCCAGTACTGGTACGGTGTCGAAATGATAACACCAATATACGCTTGACCGTAGGTATTTGCCCACGTTGGCACAGTGTTCGATTTTGTTACTTCCTGGTGTTTTCCCAGTACTATAAACTAAAAATATTCAGTAACTTGCCAGTACTTTAAATACAAAAAATCAGTGGATCATCCTAATTTTTAATAAAATAATAAAAAATATGTATTTTTGTTTCAAATTAATTTTATTGTTTTTATTGTGTAATAAAATATTAAATAATTGCAAAACTAGAAAATAAAAAGTTTTCTTAAATTTTGTGGTTTCTCGCTGTTTTATATAAAATATAATGAAAAAAGTTATATTGGAATAATTCGGTGTTAAAAATTAGGATAAAAGAAGTGTCAGATAGAAAAATCTTGTTAAAATATCAGAAAACAGTGGCAAATCACATTTTAATTGGTACTGGCATAATACAAAAAAACAGTGCTCTTCCAGCACTATTTTTTTCTACCGTGGGCAATTTTCACATGGGTTGTTTTTTCGGACTTTCTATATTTTCATATATTAAGTTAGAATATTGTTCTACCTCAAATCCAAATTCTAATATGATATTGTCATGAATGGGGGAAAAGAAAAGGCGAAAGGCACTGATGATGGCTTTGTAGCGAAAGCCGAAAATGCGCATTCTGCCTTGCTGGTCTTATCGAATTTTTTCAATAATTTTTATTCTTTGTAATTTACTTGTAAAAATTGTATCATCTTTCTTTGATTTGAAAATAATTTAAACAGAAAGTGATATTAATTTATGATCTTGAGTCAAACTAAAATAACATTCATGATATTGTCATATTAGATTTTATTTGTTGTTTTATGTAATTGTTGCTTTCAAAATGTGTTTATTTATGGCTGGTTTTACCAAATTTCTCGTCCCGTTGAAAAAACAATTTTTGTATTTTTTAATGCAAAAATTAAAATAATTGTTGAATTTTTCTTTTCTTAAATATTTTTTTGCATGTCTTTATCAAAATCAGAATATCACTTTTATTACACCGATCTTCAACGGAGTAAGCGAAATACATTATATTTTCTATTAGCAAATACACCCTAGAAAATGTGGTTGCTAAAAAATTCAAAACAACTGCATAAAGTAACGAAAAAAAACTATTACTACATGACAGTTATTTGTCTAGTAATGCGGTTGTATTTAGTTTAACTACAATTGCAGTTAATTTAATTAATTAATTTAGAGCAAATTTTTTTAATGTTTTTGACAGTTATTTTTTTAACCAAACTTCAAAAAATACTACATTGTAGTAATATTTATTTTATGCAGTTATTTTGAATTTTGTTACAAATACTTCAATTTTCAAGTGTGTTTGTGTGTACTAAGTAAAGAAGAATGTGTGGACGAAGTATTTGTTTAGAAATTTCTAGTGAAAGAATATATTTTATTGAATTATTAAAATAATAAAGTTAGTTTTGTAACATAAAATATAAATTTATTTACGGGAATATTACAATATATTGTATTTATTTTCTTTCAGTTCTTTTATATTTACATCCTTTTTAACTGCAGAAAATAAGGAAGCCAAACAATATTTTATCTCTCACAGACGGACATCCAGAACAATATAGTGAACAATAAAAGTGATATTAAATGTATATTTTAATTTCTCAATTTTAAATTTATTATGGAATAAAATTAAGTTAAGAGTATTTACATAAATTTGTTTTTATTAAATTAATAATTTTTTAAATAATTTTTATTTATGTTATTTTAACTACATTTGCAGTTATTTATACAGTTTTACAATAATATGCATGTACGTTGTTTTAATTGCATTTGTAGTTGTTTTTACTACATTTGTCAGTTGATTTTTAACAGTTAAAAATAACTTCACATTGCAGTTGATTTAAATGCGAATGTAGTCTACACCTTTTTAACTTCAAATGCAGTTATTTTAACTGTCATTTGCAGTTGATTTTACCTACATAATTCCCTAAGTGTAGGCTAAAGACATACCAATCGTCTCTACCACTGGTAAGAAGTCTCTCTAATTTTATAGCCTACTGGTTTTAAGAGAAACAGTTTTTAGTAGTTTTTAATGCGTATTTTTTAATATTAACCCTTAAATGCATGGTGTATCCATTTGGCAACATACCAGTTTCTTAACAAAAAAACCCACTTGATGCAAAAACTGCATTTTTGAGAATTGGGGCCCCTTCTGTACAAAGTGCTCTTATAGTTTAGCTCAGATTTTTTAAACAGTTACAGTAAAAATCTTGGTTTTGCTTCGTAAGTTTCTGAAAAATCGAAAACACGCATTAAAAAAAATTTATTCTTTGTAATTTACTTGTGAAAATTGTATCATCTTTCTTTAATTTGAAAAATAATTTAAACAGAAAGTGATATTAATTTATGATCTAGAGTCAAACTAAAAAAACATTCAAAGGAATTAAATATGCTAAAATCCCAAACGTATTAAACAAATTGTAAAAAATAATCCGTTGTAGCAAAATCCCTATCCGGATTTCATTCTTGCCTAAGGAAATCGTCATTAATTTACCAAATAAAAGATCAACTATACATACCCCTCATTCACCTTAAAAACACATGACACGGTGCAAAATATAATTTAAATAACATACATTTAAATTTAAATTTAACAGTTCGTTGTAATTCAAAAATCTGTGGTTATCATACACAGAGTTGAATAGAACCAGCTGAGATACCTTAAGAATTACGGTTCAAAGCAAAAAAGAGTAATAATAACAAAGGATAAAAATAGCATTGTTAGATTTCGTTGATGTTAGTCTAACTTGAGTTGTTAACATATTCGATTTGCTTTCAACTTTCACATAAGTAGACGATTAGCAAAGTTTAACCCGTCAAGGCAAACGACACTGATGATGGCTTTAAGCGAAAGCCGAAAATACTTAATCTGTCTTGCTGGCCTTATTGAATTCTTTAAAAATTTTTATTCTTTGTAATTTACTTGTGAAAATTGTATCATCTTTCTTTAATTTGAAAAATAATTTAACTCTTTCACTACCCTTGTACACTACAGTGAACACATCTTTTAAAGAATATATAATATTTAATAGTGCAAAAAAAACTTTATACTTTTTACAAATAAGTTTATTAGGATCTTGGACTTAAAATAAAAATCATTATATATATAAGCAGTTCAACATGACAATATGGTCGCGATATTTGTTAATGAAGTCTAATTTTTTGGTGTTTCTCCAAACTAATGAAGATAGATAATTGAAATTTGGCATATAGCTTCGTTTTATGACGAGAAGAAAACCAACCACAAGATTTTTGGGTACTCGAATGTTTCAGGGGTAAAACTGGGCTCAGAAATTTGAAAAATGATTTTCGACCGTCATTTTTGTTGGGTAGGAGGGGGAGGGGGCAAAATATGTTGCAAAGTTTTTTCTAATTTGAGGATCCTTAACAAGAATCTGAAGTCAAAATAACGATATATCCGCAAACAAAAAGTCGGTAGTGAAAGGGTTAAACAGAAAGTGATATTAATTTTTGATCTAGAGTCAAACTAAAAAAAACATTCATTTACCAAATAAAAGATAAACTATACATACCCCCATTCAAAATGTGTAATAATATTATATTATTTACATTTGACTTAGAAGCAAAGAGTTTAGGAACTTCGTTCCTTTTCTACTTAGATATATAAATATATTTTTTTAATTTATGAAATTTATGTAAATTATTATTAAACGGAAGGAAAACATTTACAAAAACATTTATGAAGCAGAGGTATAAGATAAAAATGAGATAAATTAAAGTAGATAAAATTATTATGAGATCAGTTCATTGATATGTACATTAGACCGTACCTCAAAAAAAAAGTTCGCCGTACACCCTCCAATATGAAGTATTTTTGCAAGGAGGTTTCAAAAAAAAAATTTTATTTTGTTTTGCCGAACGTAGGGGTCGCCTTTTTTGATTTTTTGTTATAGCTTTGGCATTTAAAATCGGATTTTAAAGTGTGATATATCAATTTTTTTGCCTCGAGGAGACCAGTGTTTTGCTATATAGTAAAAATCCAATTAAAAAAAAATTAAAAAGGCGACCCCTACGTTCGGCAACCAATATATAAAAAATTTTTTCTACTGGGTTTAGCGAAAAACTTCATTAGCAAAAGTTTAATTATTTTTTGCGAGCTTTAATTTTCTGACATTAGTGTGGTACATTAGGGTCGTAGCAACTGAGATCTGGTGGGTAACTACTAGAACGGCATACTTGAGGTGAAAATGCCCTTAGAGAAAAACACTGGTCTCCTCGAGGGAAAAACATCTATGTATCATACTTTAAGATCCGACTGTAAATGCCACAGATATAACGAAAAATGTAAAATGGCAACCCCTACGTTCGGCAAAAAAAAATCAAAAATTTTTTTTGAAACCTCCTTGCAGAAATACTTCATATTGGAGGGTGTACGGCGCACTTTTTTTTTGCATGTAAGGTGGTACGCTCTAATGTACATGTTGTGAGAGTTCCATTAAAATTCAGAGTCAATCTTTCGATTTTATCCAGAACGAGTTCGAAGCCAGCGAGACTGTGCAGGCGTCGGGTGGAATAGTGCCATGGTAGTTTAAATATCATTTTAAGTAGCTTATTTTGTGCTACTTGGAGATTTTTTATATGACATTTTGCAGACGTGTACCAAGCTGGAAAACAGTAAAACATTATGGGGTGGAATATAGATTTGATGATGAGTTTTTTATTGTCTATGTTCATTTCCGACTTTCTGTTTATAATTGGGTACATTATTCTAATAATTTTGTTAATTTTGTCCACTACATAGGGAATATGATTATTAAAATTAAGCTTTGTATCAAGCATTACGCCCAAGTATTTGACGTTGTTTTCCCATGGAATATTATGGTTCATGAAACGAGGTAAACTCTGGGGTATAAAACAAGACTTACGTGTTCTTGTAAAATCAATAGCCTGCATTTTTTCAGGGTTAACCAAAATCTTCCATTTATCAAAATAATTACTCAACCCAGTAAGAGCAGACTGCAAGTTTGTAATAATATCAGCTGAATAAACATCAGAACTAAGAATTGATGTATCATCTGCAAATATAGACGTAATGCAATTGGAAAAATGTTGGAATGTCAGCAATAAAGATGTTGTAAAGAACTGGCGACAGGCAAGAACCTTGTGGACATCCTGCAATGATATTTACTTGTTGTGAACAGGTTTTACCCAAGCAAACGCTGAACGATCTATTTTGAAGAAAGTTTTGAATAATTTTTATGAGTTCAATTGTAAAGTTGAATTTTTTCAGTTTAAAAATAAGTCCATTATGCCAAACGGAGTCAAACGCAGATTTTATGTCTAGCAAAATCATTCCAGTTGATTTGCCGTTTTGAAAATTATTTTTAACAAATTTTCTGATTTTTAGTTGAGACGTATTATGTTCACTTCTGAACCCGAATTGTTGCGATAGAAGTATATGGTTTGCATCGATAAAATTAATAAGCTTTTCCTTAATAATTTTTTACAAGATTTTACTTATAGAAGAGAGCAGACTTATTGGTCTATAAGAAAGTGGAGAATCAGGAGGTTTATTTGGCTTGAGTATTGGAATGGTTTTTGAGATTTTTCAATCACTGGGGAAGTAGCATAATTTAAGACAAGCATTGAAGATTTTCGTTAGATAGTTGATACCTTTATTAGGTAAATTTTTTAGAAATTTATTATTAATACCGTCTAAACTTTTTCAGTTGTAGTGAAGTAACAGTTTTGTGGGATTGGGTTAATATTACGAATAAGGTTTGCAACACCATTAACCTCAGTAATCGTAGTAGTATCACTTAAATTTGATGAAATACAGTGGTTCAAATTAAAGTTGTGAGCCAAAATTTCAGCCTTTTCTTGCTGGGTGAAACATACTACATTTTTGTGTTTTAAAATTGGAATATTGCTAGATTCCTTCTTTAACATTTTTGAAAATTTCCAAAAAGGGGAAGATGCTTTGTCCAAATTGGACAACATATTATTCCAAGTTTGGTTTCTGAAGTGGTTCATTTCATTCGTAATATTTTTATTTAAACGTGTAATAGCCCGACGATCATTAACATCTATGTAACGCTTCCAGTTTCTTTTAAATACGTTCCTTAATTGTATCATAATTTTTATGTTGTTTGGTAAGGGTTTAGAGGTTGGTGCTATTCTACGTTTGGGCACACTTTCATCTATTCCCATTTTTACTACATTATTGAAAACATTTATCATGTTGTCAATTTGAGTGCTGTTATTTATTTTATTAAAACTATCCGCCACAGGAAGATTCCTGTTTATGAATTTCATAAAATGCGGCAAGTTTGCCTTGCTGAAAGCGTAGCATAAATTGTCTACCATTTCATAATTTTAATTAATTGTACTAATGATTGGTAGGTGGTCAGAACTCAAGTCATTTATAACTTTTACAGCGGACATATTTTGAGATATGTTAGTTAGAAAATAATCTAGAGTTGACGGTTGATTACTTGGATCAGCCGGAATATAAGTATATTCATAGGGAAATACTATTTGTGTTTGGTTTAGTTGGAGTTTCTTATATAATATGTTACCTCAGCCATTACTTCTTTGACATCCCCAATAACTATGTATGCAGTTAAAATCTCCTCCTAATATGTATTTATTTGAGCTCGTTGGTTTACGAATATCTGTCGTAAATGTTTGTTTTCTTCTAGGGTCCCTGTTTGTTGACCCACCAGGATAATAGCAAGAATAAATATTTATAAAGTCATTTCCAGATTTTACCTTAACACCTATGTTTTCAATCAGTTCTGTGTTAATAGGAGGTATAAGTTGATGCTGAATGTTTTTTTTTAATTAAAATAGCTGCTCCACCTCCTCCACCACGTTGTCGATCGTATCTGTAGCAGTAGAAGTTCTGATGTTTTATTGTATATTTTTTATTTAGCCAGGTTTCACAAAGTAAACAAATGTCAATATTGGTTTTTCCCAAGAAATGGAATAATTCGTCTTTTTTAGTACGAATGCTACGAGCATTCCATTGTAATAACGTTATGTTGCTGTTCATTGGTACAAAAATTTGCATGCAAGGTTTGTAACAACTTCAAATTGCTCTTCACGAGACCTGCATTTTTTTAAATTTGAAATTAATTCAAACGTAAGATTTTTTAATTCTTCTAAAGAGAACAAATTATTATTACCATTATTTTGGGTGAATGGTTGGTTATAACCCGTTCCAGCTGGATTTGATGTTTCGGTCTGATTTAAAGCATTTGGAAAATTAACGTTGTAATTTGATTGGTTGTTGAATTGTTGGCTTCTTTGTCTGGTACTCTTTGGTTGAGCACGTTGCCTTATTTGCTTATATGTTTCCCTATTAGGGCAGTCAGGGGACATAGCCTTATGGGGGCCTTTACAATTAGCACATTTTACAATGGTTGACTTGCATTCTTCAGTTTTGTGATTCCCGGCGCAATGGGCACAAAATGTTTTAGCATTGCATCTGCTGGCACCGTGTCCATACATCTGACAATTATAACATTGGGTCAGTTTTGTTTTGTTGGGATTTTGGTATTCCCACCTGACTTTTATGTAGTTGATGGCTGAGTAGTTTTGCCTTAATTCTCTTAATGTGATTGACTTTTTTTCAAAGTAGACAATAAATATAATTTGTTCGTTGTTACTGTCCCTAGCTCCAGCATAGGCTCTAGTAACAATTTTAACTTCGATACATTTAAGGCCCATGTCTAAAAGTCTGGACTTAACAACTGATGGGTCTGTTTTATCTAGACCTAATAGTACAGCCTTATAAGACTTTTCGTTTTTAGCAGCATATGTGAAATATTCGAGCTGAAACTTCTTAGTGAGAGAGTCATAAACGGTTATTTGTGCAAAACAATTTTAGACCGATGGAAATTTTACGTATAGAGTAATCTTTGATTTATAATATTTTACACATTTCATGAACTTGTTCAATTATACATTTTTAGATTGTTATTGGTGGTATGTTAACTTTAACAGCTGGCTCGATAATTGTTTCATCATTACCCAGTAGCAAATGGTCGAACTAGTTCTAAAACGTACCAGTTTTTTGACTAGTATTACGAAACTAGTTCTCAAAATAATCATTTTGAACCAGTTGTGTACTAGTTAAACCCCATCTATGTGGGACCTGTTTAAAAAATTACACAAATTAAAATACGAGATTTGAAATTCTTATTTTATTTACATTTTATTTACATTTGTTTTTAATAAAAAAAAATCAGAGTTTGGAAATAAATACTTAAATTAATTTGTGAATTAAATTTAGGTGCAAATCAACTGGTACAGTCCTGGTGCCAAAGAGTCACTCCAGAGCTATATTGATAAATTTCTCATAAGTACTAATAAAGCTTTCTATTTTTCTTCCTAAAACAATAATTTTGAACCATTTGTGTACTTCCTGTTTTTATTGAAAGTATGCAGAGACTATTTCATAAGATTGAACTTAACCCTTTCGACCCCAACTTTAAATGGCTGCGAATTTTCCGACCAAACTTCGTGTAAATGTAGATCTATACCAAATAAATATTTTTTATTAATTTTATGGCTTTTCAGCACCCACTAACGGAGATATTTGGAATTAAAGTTCAAACATTAACATGCTACCGGACCCCAACGGATTAAGACTTTTTTTTAATTTTAATTTTATATTTTGCTATTACTAAATTCTTTTGATTTTTTGAATTTAATTCATCACACAATTTTTGAGACTAATTTAAACAAAAAATTTATTTTTCCGTAAAATTTGCTGTGAGAAAAAATGAACAATATGAAAAACAGCTCTCAAATGAACACTATCAAAGCCTGCTATATGAAATTTATACACAGGCATTGTGGAACTGCACTGCTACTGAGTAAATAAATCATTATAAAAAAAATATAACGGGAGTTATAGGCACATAACAACGAAGTTGCTTGTAGGTAACTTTGGGGTCGAAAGGGTTAAATAAGAGTTTTGAAATTCTAGTTTTGTTTACATTTGTTTTTAATAGTATAGTCTGAGTTTTTAAATAAACACTAACGGTGGGTCTCACACTGCAGGTTTAAACTTTAGTTAATAGTTAATCCAAAAATTTGTTGTTGTTTTGTGTACATTTTTTTGACATTTTCTTTTGTTTATAGTTAAGTTAAAGTTAAACCTACAGTATGAGACCCACCTTAACATTTTTTATTGCGATTAGAAATCGTGAACATAAAATATTTTATATTCCGTTAGGTAAATGGACCTAATTATCTCAGTAAGAGGATAATATCGGTCTAATCTACGTTTCATCAAAGAAAAATCTTTGGTTTGTATCTTCATAACTCAGGTCTTAATTAACTAGTTCAATACTATTTGCAAAGAGTCACTTCAGAACTGGTTCCGCGAGTGTTACATTAGCACCAGTTTTGCTCCCTATTTTTCGTCCTTAAATTAGAATTTTCAAACTAGTTCTACAACTAGTACCAAAGTGGGAGTTAGGCGACAATTGCCCCCATTCCTATGACATCAACATGTTAAAATCTACAGTTGTTTGTATGGAGAGGCGGTAGAACTCGTACTAGTTGCCTGGTTCAAATAAACTAGTACATAACTGGCTTTGAACTAGTATTTTTTGCTACTGGGTATCGTCATCATCGATAGTTTGCAGAGGTGCAAAATAATTTGAATTGCTAGCTCTCTGAGAGCTGTTTGTGGCCATTTTTTTTCTATTCATGTTATACCCAGAGCAGGCGTCAACATCTTCTTCTCGATTGCGTTTAATTTTGTTTTTGCTTTTTTTTTAATATTTAGATATTGTTAACAAACAATAACAACAAGAAATAAAGAAAAAAAATAATCCGTAAACTTTTATTACACTTTTAGGAAACAGAATAAACTATGACTTAACACATCAAATGATAATGCAAGACTGAACTGATGGGTCTGTTTTATCTAGACCTAATAGTACAGCCTTATAAGGCTTTTCGTTTTTAGCAGCATATGTGAAATATTCGAGCTGAAACTTCTAAGTGAGAGAGTCGCAAACGGTAGTAAAATCTACGTTATTTGTGTAAAACAATTTTAGACCGATGGAAATTTTACGTATAGAGTAATCTTTGATTTTTAATATTCTACATATTTCATGAACTTGTTAAATTTTACATTTTAATATTGTTATTGGTGGTATGTTAACTTTAACAGCTGGTTCGATAATTGTTTCATCATTATCGTCATCATCGATAGTTTGCAGAGATGCAAAATAATTTGAATTGCTAGCTCTTTGAGAGCTTTTTTTCTATTTATGTTATACCCAGACACTGTTGCCAACTTTTTTCCTAAAAATATCGCTAAATCAAACTAAAAAATCACTAGAAAATAGCTAAATTATAAAAAACTTATAAAATTTAGCGATAAATCGCTAAATTTCACGAACTTTTCGGGTTCTGTTGAAAAATTTCCCAAAAATAGCTATATTTTTCGAACTTTTTAAAATTTTCTGAAATAATTGTCGATACATCGCTAAATTTTTCCAAATTTTAAGTATTCCATAAAAATTTAGCGATAAATCGCTAAATAATAATGATTCAAAAATACTGTCAGGGTAATAAATTGTAAAAAAAAGCTAAGAAAACACCAAGACTGTCTTTAAAAAAAATCGCTAGTTTTCCCGCTAATAGCTAAATCATATTTTATCCCGCTAAACGAGTTGAAATATCGCTAGATTTGACGAGAAAATAGCTAAATTGGCAACAGTGTACCCAGAGCAGGCATCAACATCTTCTTCTCGATTGCGTTTAATTTTGGTTTTGCTTTTTTTTTAATATTTAGATATTAGGTCCGTTCCTTTACGTTACCGCGGGAACCCGCGGGATCCCAAACTTACCCAAAAAGCGTTCCCGTACTCGAAAATTGGGTAAATGAGAGCATTCAAGAGAGTGCATTTGTGTTTCTCTTTTTACCAAAGTTACCCAAACTTTTTCTTCGGGTAACTTTGGTAAATTGTAAAACTAACAGCTGATGCAATGATAACCAAAAACAACAATTTAAAAATTAAATTAAACAAACCAATACGCAAAAGAAATGTCTTATTTATAATAATTAATTGAACAAAATCAATAAAAACTTTTAAATGCAAATAAATATGTGTGTTTATTAAATTTTTCAAACTAAAATTATACGCATTTTCACATTTTTCTTTGAAATGCATTTTTTGGGCTCGAAAAGTGGTTTTGTGCGTTCCTTTACTTTTGGGTAATTTTGTCATTTTGTGAGAAAATTTTTTGCTTACTCTCATTTTACCGAACTTTACCCAAAAAGTAAAGGAACGCACTTATTGTTAACAAACAATAACAACAAAAAATAAAAAAAAATAAACCGTAAACTTTTATTACACTTTAAGGAAACAGAATAAACTATGACTTAATGCAAGACGGATGTGTAATAATAAATATAAATAATCACAATTCAGCTATTTGGCAAAATAAAAATATTTTTCAATAAAAATCACCTTTTTTTAAAATAAAATTTTTTTGGTATTTTTCTTGAAATATACACAGAACAAAATTTGTTCATAAATAACATGAACTAGGTTCATTGATTTTAGTTCATAATATGTATGAACAAATTCCTACCATTTATGAATTTTTTATTTTATTTGCTATACCAAAAAATTTTAAAAAATCAAGTCAGTATAAAAAAAGAAATTTGAGTCAATAAAATTATTTTTTTTTTCTAAAAAAAAGACAAATTTAATTGAAAAACTAAAAAGAAGCTGGTCGTGGACTCTGTTGTTATTCCAGGATTACGAAGGTAAATAATATTTGTTATAAAAAAATTCGAAACATTCATTGATGCAATTTTATTTTTATTTTATAATTTCATCTTAGCATAAGTTTGGTAGAGATGAAGAATCAAATAAAAGCGTTATCTCTGTTACAAGATTACCACCGAAGTTGGTACCCCGTGGTTGTTAAAACTAAGCACTAGTGGACTATTAAATTGGAAACAGCAGTGGAGCAAGTTTCTTTAAATGAAAGATATGTGGTTGTAAAATCATTGCATGTGTTGCACTTTTCAATATATATTTATGTACATACACTAATATTATTTATTAATTTATATGGATTAATAAATACTATATATTAAGCTTAAATGATTACTTGATTTGTTTAAATCCTTTAGAGATGTGCATTTGGTAAGTTTTTAGACGCGGTAAAAATTACGCTAAATTTGAAATTCATTTAAAATAGGGCAAGTTTCTAAATTTGCACAAATAAATACAAAAAACTGCATGAAAATAGTTCCAAAAAAAGTCATGTTCGGTTTCATTACATGTATGAACAAGTTCATACTCTGAATGAAAATGTTTTGGGAAAAAAAAGTCATGCTCAATTCATACAGTTAATGAAAAAAATCATTCCATGCATGAATTATTTTTTTCTGTGTACCTACCTACACGCCTTTAAATCATATATAAAAAAGGTTAAAATTGAAGAGATCATGAATTTAAGGGTTAATAAACAAAATTTTCTTTTAATTATACAAAACTAATTTAGAGAATATATCAAAAAATACAAGTGCACTTTACAATTTAATTAAAATTGCTTAGAAACAATAAAAATAATTAATTAAACGTACCAGCTTTTTCAAGTTTTTTGTAATTTTGCACAGAAACTGTCTTAAAACCAGTTCAGCTTTTTAGATTAGAGCTCTGGATAGTGGTTAGTTAAACTCAATCTAGTATTGTTGCTTAAGTCCTTCTAATGTTCTGTTATTAAACGCCAAGAAACAAAAAATTTCATTCACAATAACAAAAAACCTTATATTTTCAAACACAGGGTTGCTCTTAATCGGTGTGCTAAGAAATTATTATGACTTAACTCTATTCTAAGAAGCTGCTAGTCCTAAAAAACATTCTAGTTGACAGCTCGTTGTGTGCGATGTATAAGGAGCTACTAACTTTTCATTATGAATACATGTGTTGATGCTCTCAATACTTTGGGGAGCATTAGATAGATCGGTGCTATCATCTGGGTGTCAGGAAAGAACTTTAATTTTTTTATTTGGGCGTTGGGAAAGCAATTGATTTATATGTTTCAAAAGATACCCAGTCAGAAGTCGCCAGTGGTACAACAATTAAGCACTGGCATACCACTGGGTAACCACGGTGTTAAAAATAAACGACTGGCAGAACACTCAAAATAGGTTTACGAATGCCGATAACCGTATCGTTTCGGTTGCCAATCATGGCCAAAACAAAAACAGTATCTCCTTTCTATAAAAGTTTTGATACTTTTTTGCATGTATTTTTTCTTGAGGGTTATTCTGAAATGCTTTTTTTCTTATAATTTAAATCTTACCTTGTAGCATTTGGACCCACAGAATTTTCAGCCAAACAGAATACTGCATGTAAATTTTCTTTGAAGCCACACTTGACGGCAGCATAAAAAGCACCTAAAATTGCAGCGGCACCACCACAATCTCTTTTCATGCCAGGCATAGAAGTTTTACTTTTGATGCTAAGGCCACCAGTATCATAAACAATACCCTTTCCAACTAAAGCAATGGTTTCTTGAGCCCCTTTAGGTTCGTGAGACATCACCACTAAAGCGGGTGGTACAGTAGCAGCTTTACCAACACCATAAATGCCACCAAAACCACGTTCACGTAATTCTTCACCACGTATAACCATTGGCTTAATATTCAATTCTGTTCCAATTCGTTCGGACTCCTCAACAAAAGTACTAACATTCATTTCATTGCAAGGAGTATCGACAATACGAGCAGCTAAACGTATACCCCGAGCAGCATCTTCCAGACAAGAGATTTCGGATTGATCGAGTGGACTAACCGAAATATTGCCATCCTTTTCAATGATAATAAATTCAATAGACACAACACTATTGTCGGTAACATTTTTCATAGATGTATCTTGGTCACATTCTCGACTATTTGCAGTGGGACTTCCGCCAATATTGCCGGAAGTTTTACGTGAATATAATGGAAACGCACGTACAACAGCACAGGCACTAGCAAATAAATCCGCCCGTTCACAAACAATAACAACGTTCTCTTCGCTAACACTGAGTATATTATTCTTTACCAAACGTGTTATAGCATGAGCTCTCGAGGGCGTGTTATGACGTGAACATTTCAATGGTACTGCTGCTACAGTGGCCACATCTAAATATAATGAAATTTTATCCGTGGGAGAAGGATGTAAACAAGCAATGGCTTTAGTAAAAGTATCCTCACTGACACGTGGTTCTAATTTACAAGAAATATCAGAGAACTTTATTAAATTCAAATGCTTTAATTGTCCGATAATAAGAACTGGTTTAAAATGAGGATCGGTAGTGGTAAGAGATGCATTAAACTTCAAATCGATGGCCATCTGTAAGGAAAAATAAAATTTGAATTGTATTATATGTACTACAAATTTATAGTAAAGTTTAGTATTACACACCAGTAGTGTGATTCTCTTAAGCTTAAACCAGATGAACGCAGTGTCGACAGCAGTGTTTACCGAAGTGCGGCGTTTTGCTATAAAGCATATTTTTGTATTTTCTTTATTTGTCACTGCCGAGAAATCAGAAAATTTTCTAAATAAACAACAGCTGTCTTCAAACAACATTCCATAAGAAATGTGGTTTTGTGCGGTCCAGGTATTGTGAACCCAAAATTACGTCGAACAAACTTTTTATTTATTGAAAAAATAAAATACATAAATAAAATTAATTGGCTAATTGGAAGAAATTCTAGACTTGGCCTTGATTGCAAGTTGTTGTTGTATAATTCGATTTTGAAACCTATATGGTGCTACGGCATCCAAATCTGGGGCACTGCGTCTGCATCAAATGTTCAAAAAATTCAAAGGAAGCAGAACAATATTTTGCGAACCATTGTCTGCGCACCATGGTATATAAGAAATGCGAACATACACTCAGATTTGAATGTTCCCACCGTTAATGATGAAATCGGGAGATACACCTTAAACTACTTAAAGAGGCTGCAACTGCACCCAAATTCATTGGCTCGTCAACTGCTTGAGGATCAAGGACACCGACGCCTCCTAAGAAGGACCACCGCTGATTTGGCTCTATAGAATAAATGTATATTCTTTATAACAAAATGTTGGTTTTTAATTTCTATTTAAAAAATTAAAAATTAGTTTTTTCGACCTTTTTAAAATTAAACTTCTAATTTATCGTTTTTAATTTTTTCTATACATTTACTTTGCATCAAATTAAAAAAATATTTAATGTTAAAATTAAAATTTTGTCTGGCACTGGCTGGGCTTAATATTTTAGCTTTAGTACATAAGATTTGATAAACTTATTGTTAGTTCACTGTTGTGAAGATTCAATAAATAAAATTATGAAAAAAAAAAAAAAAAATAAATAAAAAATAAATCAGCTCATACAAATAAAAAGAAAATATAAAAAATCCCATTTTTTTCAAAAAGAAAAAAAAAGTTATTACAAGATGTTGTTATGGTGTGGTTGATATATTTCGGTAAGAGTGTATTTTTATTTGCAAAGAATTTTGTAAGTTATTAATACTGTAGCAAGGGGAAAATTACTTAGGTAGAAATTGCCGACGGTACAAAAAACAAAGCACTGGCAAAGCGTTGCTTTACAATGGTACAAAAATTGCAAAAGCATTAATTTAGAACGCTTTGCCAACCTTTGGAAAGAGTGCTTTCCCAATACTTGTTTTACAAAGTTTACCACTGTTTATGAAAAAAACCACCGGCAAAACATCGGTTCAAAACGATTTGCCAACGTTAGGTAAAAGGACTTTGCCAGTGCCTGTTTTACAAAATTTACAACCGTATATAAAAAACACCACTGTTAAAACATCGGCTTAAAACGAATTGCCAACGTTTGTTAAAAGGACTTTGCCAGTACTGTTTCACAAAATTTACGACTGTATATGTGAAGCGCAAAATAGAAAGGGACCTAAGGTCAGGAGAGCACGGGATCGGTCTCATTCGATGCTCAGATATTATCCACAAAAAAAAAAAAAAATTGATTTTTTTACCCTTAGGTCCCTTTCTCTATGCGCTGTCACATATGGAAAAATACTACTGGAAAAACATTGGATTGCAGCGCTTTGCCAACATTTGCAAAAAGGATTTTGCCCGTACTTGTTTTACGAAACTTATGACTGTATGTAAAAAATACATAAACTGATCACTTAATATTCACCCTATTTAACCCTCTAATGCTCTTTCTTCTGATTACAATAATATTTAAACTATATATTTGGCGTTGAAAATCTACTATGAAACAAATATTAAAATTTTAATTTATCGCTTTATTTAGGCGATATAGCACAACAAAGGTTGAAGACGTATCTTGAAACCCAGTGGTCAAATAATTTCGGTTTTTGCTGTAAATAACGCTATCAATAAAATAAAATTACGTACCAAAAATTGTTGATCAATCGTTGTTATTGCAAAAGTTATGGCGATTTTCGCTTTTTGAAAATTATGAAATTTGGCGAATTTGGCACTAAACATCAATAAATTTTGACGAAATTAGTTCTGCTTACTACGTATATACTACGTAAGTATATAATCTGTGTCTAATTTTAAGAAAATCTGTTGGCTAGTTTTTTAATTAGAGATATATTTCTATAGCGTATCCTGGCGTTATCCTGTGAATCCTGGGGAAAAATTTTAACTGATTTTACTATTAGAGACTTTAAACTAGCTTCGTCATTATCGGTAATGTACGCCAGATCGTAAATGTATTTTTGGCAATTTTTCAAATATTTTTTTCTGTTTTAAAAAGTTAATTTTTTCAAATTTTCTAAATTTTCACTTTACATGCTTCTCGCTTGAAACCCGTTCCTTATACAAAAAAAGTTTGAAGGCAAAAAAGTAGGTAGTTAAGTTTTCTATGGATATAATACAACTTGTTTAATAAAATATTGTTATTTAGCCAAAAACTATTTAAAATCTGAAGACCGCCTTTAGGCGGCCTTGTTCACTAGAGGATTAAGTGCCAGTTTTCAAGTCTATTGATAAAACTGGAAAATTGTTCTTATGGTAAAATTTGTGTGAAAATCTATTGTATTTGTAGTTTTAAGCAGATATGTATTCGCTTATTAGTTACAGTGCTGCTTAGGGTTGCCACATGGCCTTGAATGGCCTTGATTGTCAAGTTAATTCAGGTCTTGTCAAGTGCCAAGGTCAAATTTATTTTGTCAAGTTAAATTGAATTTTTGTCGTATCAGTAGTTAAAAAAAAACATTCAAAATTACAAAACTGATGAAATTTATTAGTGTTTAAATTTTTGAGTAGCATTTATTTGTAAACAATAAGAAAAGAAAGATGAAGTTTGCAGGAAGTCGTTGAAATTTTCAAACTTTAGGCCCAAAAAAATATATAAATTTTCCTTAATTCTCGCAACGCCATTTTAAAATTTTAGCATATTTTCTTTTCTGAAACGTAAAAACCAACACTTTTTTCATAAATTTATTAAATTGTTGATATATTATCAAAATAAAATGGCGGTTAAGATATATCTTTGGTTTTGGGAGCGTGAGTAGAGATTTACGAAAGACGGTTTTCCTTAAAAATCGGTAAACAATAATTTTACTGGGACAAGAATTATTTTGATTATATATCATCCATTTAATAAATTTATAAAAAAAAAAGTTTTGGTTTTTCACGTTTCAGAAAAAAAATATGTTAAAATTTCAAATTGACGATTCGAAAACTATGGAAAGTTTATATATTTTTTGGCCTAAAGTTTAAAAAAGTCAACGACTTTTCGTAGACTTCATCTTTTTCTTCTTATTATACAGAAATAAATGCTACAAAAAAAAATAAAACACTAATCAATTTCGTCAGTTTTTTTTTATTATTTGGTCTATTTAACCCATATGTCCAAACTTCAATGGCTGGTAGCACTATCACTATCGAGTTTGACCCCAAAAATTCAAAAAAAAACTGAAATTTTTTTTATGAATCTTAATAAAATGGCGAGTGTATTTAAAAATTATAAATTTTTGTATTAGGAACCACCCTACTGCACACATATGCACATTAATATTTTTTTATTGTCAAGTTTTTTTTTTTAAATCAAGTTATTTTTTGCGAAGTTTCTGCTGTGCTGCTATACTAAAATTTACGTTTCTCTTTTTTTTCGGGATTGGTATTTTACAGATTTTTTATAAAGAATTGAGACTAAAGTCTTCAGGTGTCCTAATGGTTTTTTATCAGTATTGCCAAGTCTTTTTTTACAAATCCCCCTAAGTTGTCCAAAAACCCCCTAAATTTGCTCTACCGCTAAAAACATCCCCCTAAAATAAATTTTCCCAAAATTCAACAATTTTCTAAGTTTTTATTTCAAATTATTTTTAATAAATGCAAATAATTGATTTTTTTGTTGTTAAAATAAAAAAAACTTTGTTATATTTTAGCTGGTTTTCTTATCTTTCCTACACTCAAAAAAATAAGTTAGTAGAAAAATTAGTAAAACGTCTTGTATATCAAGTGTACTAGTTTTCAGCAATTTTTTTGCTGAAATTCCGTTTTCAGCAAAAATTTTAGTTATATTTTTTTAGCACTAAACTAATTTTGAACTAATGTTTTACTAATTTATTTTGGTACAAAAATTGTGCTGATAACCGCAGGCATAGCGTGGACGACAACCAGATAGACAAGATGTAGATGTCGCAGCTTGTCTGGAAACGGAAATGACAAAAAAAGAAAAACAACTCTACATATATTCTATATTTAAATTTTCAGCAAATAAATTAACTAAAGTAAAATTTCACTACAAGTTCTTTGCGTTTTTTTCAGTCTACTAATATTCAGCAAAAAGTTTAATGATTTTAGCAAGGATTTTTTTCATTTGCAGTCGACTAAATGTTAGCAAAACTTTTGCTGAAGATTACTTACTATGTTTTTGGTAAAAATCAGCTCGCTGATTTTCAGCAAACCTTTTGCTGAAATTAGCAACTTTTTTGCAAGCACGCTCCTGACTAAAAATTTGCTGACACAGCAACATTTTTTGCTGACTTTACTGACTTTTTTTTTTTTGAGTGTAGTATCTAATTACGTATAATAAATTTTTAATTATTTTTTACGACTTTTTAAACATTGATATTAAATGAAAGCCTTAATAATTATTGTAAAAAATGATCATTAGAATTATTAATTAGAATTAATGCCTAATGTAATAAAGCTTTGTTTAGTGAGCACTCTGAATTAATAAAATAAAAAAAAATAAAATAAAACAAAATAAAAGGATGGAGGTACGGAAACGTGGAGGGAAAATCAATTCTCAACAGAATTCCTCTCTACATTTATGTTTTTATGTATTCAATGCATACGAAAGAAATACAAATTAATTAATGTAGCGGGGTCTTTATCTCATTGTGGTGTGGTTCTCCCTGATTTGGATAAAATTTTAATCCAAAATTTTAATATGTGAAAGAGGGGATAGAAAAAATAAAAAGAATGACAAAATCTGATCTCAATAATTACATTTTTTTATTTTTATTCAGAAGAATTACTGAATTTATTTTTGTTCCTTTTTGTAAATAAAATTATTAAAAACACAACAAGTAAAGAGTTTTTCAATAAGAGCGCTACAAAAGTAAAAAAGTTTAAATAAAACAAAAACGGTTTTGGATATCAATGAAATTCTTTATTCCTGTGAAAGTACGTTCGATGCCATTATGTATGGAAATCGATCACTTTTGCATGGCCACCACGGGCACGCTTGCAGAAGTCCAGACCCTGAAGCCAATTTTCGACGGTTTTCAAGCATAAATCGGCCAATACTGCTGCAATTTCACGTTCGATATTCGTACGAAGTTCATCAATCGTCGCTGGCTTGTTGGCATAGACCATAGATTTGACGTAGCCCCACGCTCAATTGTTGATCTGCTAGGACGATTATGACGACCATAAATTGGACGTAGCGCTCTTAACGTTGAGGCCACTGACTCCGAATTTCGGTAGTAAATTTTAATAATTTCGACTCGTTGTTGGCTCGTATCAATCATGAAATGGCAAACCTTACTGAAGAGAAATGTCAAAAGAGCGGCAAGAAATATGGCGTCGTTTGCTGTCCCTGTCTTTCTACTTTTGTAGCGTCCCTGTTGAACAACCCTTTATATGTATATTATTTTACAGAAAATTTTTTCGATTAATCGATTAATTTTAAAATTTTGTTCGATTAGCCGGTTAAGAAAAAAACCCGAATAATTATTTGCACGATTAATCGATTAAAATAAAAAGCCTATTAATTGAATACCCTACTAATTATATATGTATTTTTTAAAATTGAATAAACTAACCCCTAAATTCATAAACGCTTTGTAAAATTATTGGAGGTTTATTGAACAAATTTTGTATGAAAATGACATTTTGTAAACCTGCTGTAACTTTACAAAGCATTTATAAATTTACCCCTAAATTTTTAGACTAAAACACTTGTCCGTAAAAAAAAAATAATTAAAAAAAATAATATAGAAAATAATTTCAGAAAATTGGAAAAAATTTTGAAAATTATGGGAAAAAATTTTTACTTGAAAATTTTTAAAAAGCAATGGACAAACTTCTCTTTAATTCTGTACAGAATAAGTGCGATTCAAAATTTTTTATACAAACACTATTTAGTTGAGTGGTTTTCTGAAAAAATATATTTTTTAAATTCCTTTTAGTGCCTGTTAAAAAAACAGGAACTTAAAAAGTTCGATCAAGTACACAAATTAAACAGTGTGTTCGTTTACTCGAAAATCTTACTACTTTTACTACAATTTTGTGAGTAAATGAGCAAGATTTTTACTATTTTCAAAACGTTGGAAAATTTTGCATAAGTAAATTTGAAATAATTAACTTTATTATTTTAAACTACATTTTTTGAAATCCCGGGATTACCGGTCAAAATTCCTGGGAATGCGGGAACTGAAAAATGCCTAATTTCCCGGGAATCCCGGGACGGGAAATCCCGGGATGCATTCCCTAACTGCAACTAATTATTTCTCAAACTGCGTATGTGCCCTCCAAAAAATATAAAATTTTATGTTCTTCACGCATAGACATGAAGAGATTATTACTGTCATATCTTCTTTATTTCTGAAGGCACACTAACCAATTTGGCCTCATTTATTTTGTTAATTTGTCAGTTATATGTCAGTTTCAAATAATTTTCAATTTCATTGAGGCAAAAATTAAAAATCTCTGAAATTACTATTTATTAAAAAAACAGAGTTACAGATTTTAAGGAACTACCATTTGTTCCTAATTGAGGGCACCTATTTTTTTCAACAAGCGTGAGATTTTCTAACATCATTTCCTTTTAAAATTGACAACATGATAAATGTTTTCAATAATGTAGTAAAAATGGGAATAGATGAAAGTGTGCCCAAACGTAGAATTGCACCAACCTCTAAACCCTTACCAAACAACATAAAAATTATGATACAATTAAGGAACGTATTTAAAAGGAACTGGAAGCGTTACAGAGATGTTAATGATCGTCGAGCTATGAAAAATAAAAATATTACGAATGAAATAAACCACTTCAGAAACCAAACTTGGAATAACATGTTGTCCAATTTGGACAAAGCATCTTCCCCTTTTTGGAAATTTTCAAAAATGTTAAAGAAGAAATCTAGCAATATTCCAATTTTAAAACACAAAAATGTAGTATGTTTCACCCAGCAAGAAAAGGCTGAAATTTTGGCTCACAACTTTAATTTGAACCACTGTATTTCATCAAATTTAAGTGATACTACTACGATTACTGAGGTTAATGGTGTTGCAAACCTTATTCGTAATATTAACCCAATCCCACAAAACTGTTACTTCACTACTACTGAAAAAGTTGGTGTAATTATAAAAAAATTGAAAAACAAAAAAACTCCAGGTTTAGACGGTATTAATAATAAATGTCTAAAAAAATTACCTAATAAAGGTATCAACTATCTACCGAAAATCTTTAATGCTTGCCTTAAATTATGCTACTTTCCCAGTGATTGGAAAATCTCAAAAACCATTCCAATACTCAAGCCAAATAAACCTCCTGATTCTCCACTTTCTTATAGACCAATAAGTCTGCTCTCTTCTATAAGTAAAATCTTGGAAAAAATTATTAAGGAAAAGCTTATTAATTTTATCGATGCAAACAATATACTTCCATCGCAACAATTCGGGTTCAGAAGTGAACATAATACGTCTCAACCCCTACTAAAAATCAGAAAATTGGTTAAAAATAATTTTCAAAACGGCAAATCAACTGGAATGATTTTGCTAGACATAAAATCTGCTTTTGACTCCGTTTGGCATAATGGACTTATTTTTAAATTGAAAAAATTCAACTTTCCAATTGAACTCATAAAAATTATTCAAAACTTTCTTCCAAATAGATCGTTCAGCGTTTGCTTGGGTAAAACCTGTTCACAACAAGTAAATATCATTGCAGGATGTCCACAAGGTTCTTGCCTGTCGCCAGTTCTTTGCAACATCCTTATTGCTGACATTCCAACATTTTTCCAATTGCATTACGTCTATATTTGCAGATGATACATCAATTCTTAGTTCTGATGTTTATTCAACTGATATTATTACAAACTTGCAGTCTGCTCTTACTGGGTTGAGTAATTATTTTGATAAATGGAAGATTTTGGTTAACCCTGAAAAAATGCAGGCTATTTATTTTACAAGAACACGTAAGTCTTGTTTTATATCCCAGAGTTTACCTCGTTTCATGAACCATGATATTCCATGGGAAAACAACGTCAAATACTTGGGCGTAATGCTTGATACAAAGCTTAATTTTAATAATCATATTCCCTATGTAGTGGACAAAATTAACAAAATTATTAGAATAATGTACCCAATTATAAACAGAAAGTCGGAAATGAACAGACAATAAAAAACTCATCATCAAATCTATATTCCACCCCATAATGTTTTACTGTGCTCCAGTTTGGTACACGTCTGCAAAATGTCATATAAAAAAACTCCAAGTAGCACAAAATAAGCTACTTAAAATGATATTTAAACTACCATGGCACTATTCCACCCGACGCCTACATAGTCTCGCTGGCTTCGAACTCGTTCTGGATAAAATCGAAAGATTGACTAAATTTGAATGGAAGATGCCAACTCTCACAACATGTACATATCAATGAACTCATCTCATCATAATTTTATCTACTTTATTTTTTTTTCTCATTTTTATCTTATACCTCTGCTTCATAAAGGTTTTTGTAAAATTTTTTTCTTCCGTTTAATAATAATGTACATAAATTTCATAAATTAAAAAAATATATTTATATATCTAAGTAGAAAAGGAACGAAGTTCCTAAACTCTTTGCTTCTAAGTCAAATGTAAATAATATAAATATTATAAGAAATAAATTGAAATTGAATTAAATATAAATTAGTAAGAATATTTTAACCATCTTATGGAAGGTACATTATTTATTTTTACAATAAGCGAAATAACTAGTTTTTTAGATCTCCTGAGAAGTTTTTGAGTTGGCATTTATTGAATATAGGAGCTCGATATATTATTTGTACTAGCGGGCGCAGCCCGCTACGTTGTTAGCGTGCCTTAAAGTTTACAATTTTTTTTAAATTCGCTTTTTATTTAAAGTACAGTTTTTATATAGTAAAAGCTTTCACCCAGTCACCACAAATAAATAATTCTGCACAACAATGGGTTTAAAATAAATAAATAAATATTTGATCACTTTTTCTCATGAAAGTGGATTGTTAGTAATGAATCCATAATAAATTGCAATATACGTGTGTATGTTCCCCTTTTGACCACCATGTTTACCACGTTCCTGTCCAAAGTCCTAGAAATGCCTTGTCGATAAGTTAGCCCATACTCCATGGAAAACATATTATATATTACAGGTTTCTAGCCGAAGGGTTCGAATAGGCCATCAAGGGGGAGAATTATTCCGTTTTTACCCCTCCTGGTAGGAATTTCCAAAAATTCCGTCTTAGAGGACGTCTGCGTTGGAGGAGGAACCTACTACATACATAATTTTAGGTCTCTATATCCAGCAGTTTGGCCAGGCCGTCAAGGGGGAAGTTTTTTCCCTTTTTACCCCTCCCGGTATGAATTTCCAAAAATACCATCTTAGGGGACGTCAACGTTGGAGAAGGAACCCAAATACCGAATTTAAGCTCCCTTGTTCCAGCAGTTTGGCCAGGCCGTTAAGGGGGAGACTTTTCCTGTTTTTGACCCTACCTGTAGAAATTTCCAAAAATCTCATCTTAGCGGATGTCTACAATAGAGGAGGAGCTTTAATACCAAATTTCAACTTCCTACCTCCAGCGGTTTGGGCAGGCCTTTAAGCGGCACTTTTCGCTTCATTAATCCCCATTTTTGCAATGTCCCTGTCCAAAAAACACCTTCCCGGTATGTGAGCCCATACTCCAAGTAACATATGTTTTACATTTCAGGTTTCTAGCCAACTTTTACTATTTGTGCCCCTCTCGGTAGGAATTTCCGAAAATCCATCGACAGGGAATTTCAGCTTCCTAGTTCCAGCAGTTTGAGCAGGCCGTCGAGGGGGAGACTTTTTCCCCTTTTTGCCCGTCCCTGTAAAAATTTTCAAAACTCATGTCTTGGTGGATGTCTACGATAGTGGAGGAACCTTTATACCAAATTTCAACTTCCTACCTCCAGCGGTTTGGGCAGGCCGTCAAGGGGGCCTTTTTCCCCTTTTTAACCCCCATTTTTACAACGTCCCTGTCCAAAATTCCAGAAAAGTTAGCCCATACTCCAAGGAACACATATCTTAAATTTCAGCTTTCTAGCCAAAGGGGTTTTGGCAGGCCGCCAAGGGGGAGACTTTTCCCCTTTTTGCCCGTTCCGGTAGGAATTTCCAAAAATCCCGTCTTAGCGAACGTCTACGCCGAAAGAGGAACCTACATACCAAATTTCAACTTCCTAGCTTCAGTGGTTTGGGCTGGGCGATGTTGAGTCAGTCAGTCACGTTATTCTTTTATATATAGAGAAGATAATAAAATAATATTATTTGTATAATAAAATAAATTTTAAAAAATAAAATTTTTCTTTTTTTTTTAATTTTATTCAATAAAATTTTAAAATAATATTAACAAAAATTATTAAAAACACTAGTTGAAAAAAATGTACTACACTCATTAAATAACCCCTAAATGGAAAACCAAACTTGACAACACTGATCGAAGAAGTTTTTTTCAAAAGAAAAAAACGAAAAAATGTTTCTTAAAATGCTCTTCAAACACATTTTTGCTCTTAACCCTAGAACACACAACCGGGTACAAATGTATCCACTTGCAACTTTGCAGTGCTGTAACTCAGGAACGGCTTAACTTAGGGCAGAGATTTCGGATCTAGGAAATATAAGTAATTTCTAATATTTTAAAGGTTATTTGATCCAATTCGGATCAGTGGTTCAGGAGCTACGTGCTTCCAAAGTCGACACCTACGTAAACACACACCCGGGATACGTTTGTACCACACCAGTTTATATCAAAATAAAAGGCAACAAACCATTTTTTAGTGTTTAAATTATATCATTTTATTTGAGAAATGAAAATTATTAAATTACATATAAATATGAATTATCGTTACATCCCAGCAAAATTGTCGGATGCAAAGAGCCGGTTGTAAAGGGTTCTTCAACAGGGACGCTACAAAAGTAGAAAGACAGGGACAGCAAACGACGCCATATTTCTTTGCCATTTCATGATGGAAAGATATACGAGCCAACGAGTCGAAATTATTAAAATTTTCTACCGAAATTCGGAGTCAGTGGCCTCAACGTTAAGAGCGCTACGTCCAATTTATGGTCGTCATAATGAATGGCTTCGTCAATAAACAAAATATGCGTTATTGGTCAGACAGCAATCCATACGTACTCCATGAGTCATCATTGCATCCCGAAAAAATTACGGTTTGGTGCGGTTTATGGGCCGGCGGCGTCATTGGGCCGTACTTCTTCCGTGATGATCAAGACCGGCACGTTACTGTGAATGGGAATCGCTACCGTTCAATGATAACCGAATATTTTTGGCCCCAATTGGATGATATGGACTTGGAGGACATGTGGTTCCAACAGGACGGCGCCACAAGCCACACAGCGAATGTCACAATCAATTTATTGCAAACCAAGTTTGGAGAACGTGTTCTCTCACGAAATGGTCCAGTCGATTGGCCGCCTCGGTCGTGCGATTTGACGCCGTTGGACTATTTCCTGTGGGGCTACGTCAAATCTATGGTCTATGCCAACAAGCCAGCGACGATTGATGAACTTCGTACGAATATCGGCCGATTTATGCTTGAAAACCGTCGAAAATTGGGTTCAGCGTCCGGACTTCTGCAAGCGTGCCCGTGGTGGCCATGCAAAAGAGATCGATTTCCATACATAATGGCATCGAACGTACTTTCACAGGAATAAAGAATTTCATTGATATCCAAAACCGTTTTTCTTTTATTTAAAAAAACTTTTGTAGCGCTCTTATTGAAGAACCCTATAGAACAACTTGTTCTTGCATGCAACCTGTTCTAATTTATGTTCTATCATCGGTGATTTTTGTTTGAGTTGGTCTCAAAAGCAACAGGTTATGTTCCTCCAAACTAGAACAGGTTGCTTTGGAACCGGTTCTAGAACCAGTTATAGAACCGGTTCTGCGACAGTGAGGCCTTCCAATTTGACTTCCAGGAATCAGTTCTAGAACCTGTTCCACGGAACCGGTGGTAAAAACACATATTCTAGAACAGATTCAAAGGCAACCAATTCATAAAAATTGTGCTGGGATATTATGCAGTCGGTATTGGTGATCGAATGTTCAAGAAACATTAGCTTCTTACATTTGCCGCATACCTTTCTGGTTTTTCTACGCCGTTTTGTTTCTTGAGCGGCAGATGTCGATGGTTCCGTGTTCAACATTGATTCCAGCGGTCGATTGATATATGACTCAATCGCTATTTTGGTGGAGAAGTTTCGCGTGACTTGCCGATTTAGTGCAGGTTCTTCAATAATTGGCATACACAATGCTTCTATGAATTCATTTTTTAGTTTGTATGGGGTACCCCCAGGGGGGTTCCAGGGGTGTGCCACTGGCATGGGTGGGTCGGCCCTCCAAAGTTAGTTGGGGTCGGTAATACATTTGGACTCGATTGGGGCACTCTAAATGGGTCAAAGTGAGATTTTAGCGCACAAGGACAGGCCAATTGGTTCATCATTATTCAGCTTCAGAAAAAATGTGACGAAATATAAAACTAAAACATTTGTAAAATATTAATATAAGCATTTAAAAAAAAAATAATGAAATTGGACCATTTAAACATTAGAAAAAGCCAATATAAGCTAGTAGGTACAAACGTATCCCCGGTGTGTTTCTCGTAGAAAAAGTTGGGTATGCATCGTAGTGTTAATGCCAAATTTTAAGCAAAAATTGATGATACCGAAAATTTAAGTTCTTTTTCACTTATTTTTCAACACTATATTTCTAAGAAATATAAAAAAAATTAAAATTAAAAAAAATGTTTTCTTCTTCTTCTTCCTCCTAGAAATCAACTATAAAAAAATTAAAAAATTCTCTAAAATTTTTAGAAATAAGTGAAAATCAGCGAATTCAAATAAGCCAAATACATATGGGTGCCGTTTAAATTGTGGTAAACTTAAGTAAAATATTTTGACTTTTATCGGAAAATTTACGTAATTCAATTGTCGTTACAGCTTAAAGTGTTTATTCATAAACGCATTAGGTGTGTTCGGGTACTCAACATTGGGATCCCGCGGGATACCAATTTTACCAAAAAGCGTTTTCTTACTCCACAATTGGATAAATGGGAGCTGTCATGAGAGAATAATATTCTTGTTCTTCTTGCACGAAGAAGCCCAGACTTTTTTTCTCGTGTAATGTTGGGTAAATTGTTTTTATCAGCTGTTATGTCATCAGTTGGGCTCAACTAGTTCAATTGAACTATTCAATAATTTGAACCAAAGACCTAGTTCACAACTAATAGCTCTTTTAGTTCAATCGCTCATTTCATTCTTTCAGAAAAATATGTGTATCATTTACAAAAATTAGTGTAAAAGTTGCAAGGCTTATCGGTAATATTACAACTCCATAAAATTACCGACAATTGTTTGAAGACGCTTGTTTAAATGTGTTAAAGAGGTAAATTTGTAAATAAATCGAAGCTTTTGTTTAATATTAAAATCTTTTCCAGATTTAATAAACTATGTATTCCTTTTTGTAAATAAAAATGCCTGAGAAGGAAATTTTTATTAAAATTTTTTATTTAAAAAGGGGTTTAACTAGAAAAGCTATCTACATTTTTACAACAAATTGAACAAGATCTAGAAAGAGAGTTCACCAAAACGAACTATAATGCCCAAATCTATTGGCGTTTGTTTTTTGGGCTTCAAATATGGTTTTTCGCGTTCGTTTATTTTTGTGCATTTTTGTCACTTAGTGAGAATATTTCTTGTTAACTCTCATTTTACCGAATTTTACCCAAAAAGTAAAGAAACACACCTATTATAAAGTTGATGGGGGTTTACAAAACAAATTTTTCATATAAAATTTGTTCCATAAACCTTCTATAACTTTATAAAGCGTATATGAATAAATTTTTAAGACTACAAAATATCTCAAAAATAAAAAAATTTTATTATTTTAATTAATTTTTGTAGACAATTTCTTAAAAAAACCCCTTAAATAAACCGATTCAAATTTGTTTCCCCCACAAAAATTGTATGCACCACCTTTCTATATATAAAAGAATAACGTTACTGACTGACTGACTGACTCAACATCGCCCAGCCCAAACCGCTGAAGCTAGGAAGTTGAAATTTGGTATGTACGTTCCTCTTTCGGCGTAGACGTCCGCTAAGACGTGATTTTTGGAAATTCCTACCGGAACGGGCAAAAAGGGGAAAAGTCTCCCCCTTGGCGGCCTGGCAAAACCCCTTTGACTAGAAAGCTGAAATTTAAGATATGTGTTCCTTGGAGTATGGGCTAACTTTTCTGGAAAGTACTTTCTGGAATTTTGGACAGGGACGTTGTAAAAATGAGGATTAAAAAGGGGAAAAAGGCCCCCCTTGACGGCCTGCCCAAACAGCTGGAGGTAGGAAGTTGAAATTTGGTATAAAGGTTCCTCCACTATCGTAGACATCCACCAAGACGGGATTTTTGGAAATTTTTACAGGGAGGGGCAAAAAAGGGGAAAAAGTCTCCCCCTTGACGGCCTGCTCAAACTGCTGGAGCTATGAAGTTGAAATTTGGTATGTAGGTTCCTCGACCGGTGTAGACGTCCGTTGAGACGGCATTTTTGAAAATTCTTATCGGGAGGGGCAAAAAGGGGACAAAAAAGTACCTTTTTCCAAAAAAGTACCTTTTTCCAAAAAAAGTACCTTTTTCCAAAAAAAAGTACCTTTTTCCAGAAAAGTACCTTTTTCCAAAAAAAGCACCTTTTTCCAAAAAAAGTACTTTTTTCCAAAAAAAAGTACCTTTTTCCAAAAAAAAGTACCTTTTTCCAAAAAAAGTACCTTTTTCCAAAAAAAGTACCTTTTTCCAAAAAAAGTACCTTTTTCCAAAAAAAGTGCCTTTTCCAAAAAAAGTACCTTTTTCCAAAAAAAGTACCTTTTTTCAAAAAAAGTACCTTTTTCCAAAATAAGTACCTTTTTCCAAAAAAGCACATTTTTCCAAAAAAGCACCTTTTCCCAAAAAAAGTACCTTTTCCAAAAAAAGTAAGTACCTTTTTCTAAAAAAATTTAACTTTTCCAAAAAAAGTACCTTTTCCAAAAAAAGTACCTTTTCCAAAAAAAGTACCTTTTCCAAAAAAAGTACCTTTTCCAAAAAAAGTACCCTTCAAAAAAAGTACCCTTCAAAAAACATAAATTTTTCCCAAAAAAAAGTACCTTTTCCCAACAAAACTACCTTTTTCTAAAAAAATGTTCCTTTTCCAAAAGAAGTACCTTTTCCAAAAAAGTACCTTAAAAAACAAAGTATCTTTTTCCAAAAAATTTCGTTTTTCCACAAAGTACCATTGAAAATAATATATAATTTCAAAAAAAACTACTTTTTTTCCTCCCCCCACGGATATCTCCACTAAAACAAGGTTTCTTGATATTCGGCGTGCGCTAAGATGGGATTTTTGGAAATTCCTACCGGAACTAGCAAAAAGGGGAAAAGTCTCCCCATAAACAGTCTCACAAATTGGAAAAGTGCCTGCCCAAACCACTGGAGGTAAGAAGTTGAAATTTTGTGTAAAGGTTCCTCCACTGTAGTAGACATCGACTAATTCCCTACAGGATATCCCAAAAGCAAATTCGGAATGTGAGTTCTTCCTTCTGTGTAGGCGTCCGCTTAGACGGAATTTTTGAAATTCCTATCCTGAGGGGAAATAAGGGGAAAAGTCTCCTCCTTGACGGCCTGCCCAATCCCAACCTAAAATTTTAAATATGTATTCCTCGGAGTAGGACTAACTCACCGGTAACGTAATTTTTCTATTTTGGAACAGGAACATAGTAAAAAGGGTGGTTGAAAGGGAAAAATGTTCCCACTAACGGCGTGCCCGAACCGCTTAGGCAATGCAGTTGAAATTTGGTATGAATGTTCCTCATCCATCGCAGATAGCCGCGAAGATGGAATTTTTGTAAATTCCTAAAGGGAGGGGCAAAAAGAAGAAAAGCCTCACCTTGGTGGCCTGTAAAAACCCCTTCGGCTAGAAACCTGAAACTTAAAATGTGGGTCCCTGGAGTAAGGGCTAACTTATTAGAAAGATACTTTTTGAATTTTGGACAGGGTCGTTATAAAATGGGGGCTCAAAAAGGGAAAGTGGCCCCTTAACGACCTGTCCAAACTGCTGGAACTAGGAAGCTGAAATTCGGTACGTTCGTTCCTCTTCCAGCCTAATTCCAACCGGGAGGGACAAAAAAAAGAAAAAGTGTCCCCCTTGACAGCCTGCTCAAACTGCTGGAACTAGGAAGCTGAAATTCCCTGTCGATGGATTTTCGGAAATTCCTACCGAGAGGGGCACAAATAGTAAAAGTTGGCTAGAAACCTGAAATGTAAAACATATGTTACTTGGAGTACGGGCTCACTTACCGGAAAGGTGCTTTTTGGACAGGGACATTGCAAAAATGGGGATTAATGAAGCGAAAAGTGCCGCTTAAAGGCCTGCCCAAACCGCTGGAGGTAGGAAGTTGAAATTTTGTATTAAAGTTCCTCCTCTATTGTAGACATCCGCTAAGATGAGATTTTTGGAAATTTCCACAGGTAGGGTCAAAAACAGGAAAAGTCTCCCCCTTAACGGCCTGGCCAAACTGCTGGATCTAGGGAGCTTAAATTCGGTATTTGGGTTCCTTCTCCAACGTAGACGTCCCCTAAGACGGTATTTTTGGAAATTCATACCGGGAGGGGTAAAAAGGGAAAAAACTTCCCCCTTGATGGCCTGGCCAAACTGCTGGATATAGAGACCTAAAATTATGTATGTAGTAGGTTCCTCCTCCAACGCAGAAGTCCTCTAAGACGGAATTTTTGGAAATTCCTACCGGGAGGGGTAAAAACGGAATAATTCCCCCTTGATGGCCTAACCGAACCCTTCGGCTAGAAACCTGTAATATATAATATGTTTTCCTTGGAGTATGGGCTAACTTATCGACAAGGCATTTCTAGGACTTTGGACAGGAACGTGGTAAAAATGGTGGTTCAAAAGGGGAAAATTGCCCCCCCCTTAACGTCTGCGTCTTTAGCTAGAAACCTAAAACTTAAAGAACAAGTGTATATGGAACACTAAAATTAAGAAACTAAATAGGAAACGAGTGGAATTGAAACACTAGACAAGTGGAATGAAATGGATATAAATGTTGAACGAGTGGAATTGAAATTATAGACAATGGAAATGGATTGGAAGAGGGAATTACCTGTTCAAACACTATCCACGGAATATGAAACTTATGTAACATTGAAACATACTCTCCAAAAAGTTAAACAAATTTTCTAAAAGAAAAAAAACCTTAGAAAAGGAATGGAACTTATATATTCCGATATTTAAACTTCATGTAACGAAGCACCGGTGGAAGAAACCGACGCAGTAAATTTTCCAACTGAATTTGTGAATTTACTTGAATTGCCAGGTCTACCTTTACATAAACTGGAATTACAAAAAAAACTTTAAGGTACGCTAACACCGTAGCGGGCTTTGCCCGCTATTTTTAATATTATAAAATGCTTTCCAACCCTGCTTTACGTTATTTATTTTCATTCAAAACACAAATGAACAAAACTACTTACGGGTCTATCTACCTAAGTTCGCACTTTACCAAATTATCTTAACATACACACGTATATTGCAATTTATTATGGATTCATTACTAACAATCCACTTTCATGAGAAAAAGTGATCAAATATTTATTTATTTTAAACCCATTGTTGTGCAGAATTATTTATTTGTGGTGGCTGGGTGAAGGCTTTTATTATAAAAACTGTACTTTAAATAAAAAGCGAATTTTAAAAAAATTGTGGGGGGGGTTCTAGTTTTTCATATATGCAGTCTAATGGGAGTGAAAAAATAAGAACCAAAGGTAAGGTATTTTTTGAAAGAAAAGTCCGCGTTTAATCGAAATTTATCACTTGTCATTCGAAAAAACAAAAAGTTTATCGATGTAAAAATTACATTTATAATTCGTCTTTTCGAACTAAAATCCTATAGAAATGCATAAGTATGTTTCTTATTTTTGCATGTGCTATATCAAGGGGTACAAATTCTTCCTTTAGAAATTTCAAGCATAATTTAAATTAAAAAAAATATTTAAATATGCAAAAAATATGCATTCAAAGAAAAATACACAAAAGTATTGGATCAAAATCTTTTCTGGGCTACTAAATACAAACATGCATTTACATGAAATTTGCTGCACTGTTTTATTCGAGTTATATCGAAATTGAGATAACGAGATAAATCGAGAGTTTATGTATTTTTGTTTTTTTTATTAAACTTTAATTATTTCTGACCTCTTCTACCTTTTTCAAAAATCTCATTTTCGATCCCTGATCCAGTTGTTTATTAGAAAATCAGTGTGTTCTTTTACTCGAAATTCTTAAAGTAGTAACTTGTAGTAACTTAACGAACACGCTTAATATTAAGTGCGTTCCTTTACTTTTTAAAGATATTCAACTCCAATATAAAATCCACACTATTGTATTAAATGTCTGTGAAGATAAATGTAAATTTAACTAGCAAAGACACAAACCGATTTCGTTAACAGAGCTATGTTTTGAGTCAACAGAGCTCTGTTAACTACTTAACAGTAACATGTTAAAATTTTTGGAATAAAGGGTTATGAATTTCAAGCATTATGGGCGATAGGGGCGTGGTCCGACTGACGGAATGAACACAATCTGTGAAGCAGGGTATATATAACTTTCATCATTTTTTTTTTTGAAAACGCACGTAAGGAATACTTGTAAATAAGGTTTTCAATTCAGTAATTTTAGGCCAAACTGCGGGAAATGTTTGGAGCCACAACGGACAACTGGGAACAGGTTCCTCAATGGTGTATATACTGAAGGTAATACAAGTGATGTATGTTTCAGCCTTGCTATTGAAATCTTCCCCGTCAATTTAGAAAGTTCTAAAAAATGACACTAAAATTTTCATATTCTATGTTAAATATTTGGATGAAACTGGTGGCCAGTATGGAAAATTGGACAGAGGTTCCTGGACGAAAACAATATCGTAGGCTATTTAAGAGGTCTAGTTTCCAGCCAATGTTTTGGAATTGTGCTGCTCAATTTAGAAACTTGTTAAAAAGGACCCTAAAATTTTTAGAACCTATGTTAAGTATTTGGATGAAACTGGTGGCCAGTATGGAAAATTGGACAGAGGTTCCTGGGTGAAAATCATTTTACAGACTATATTATGGCTGAACTTTCCAATTCTAGTCCTGAAATTTTCCAGGTCAATTTAGAATTGGGAGCAATCTAACATTAAAATAATGTCCTTTTAAGTGAAATTTCATGGGTGAACCTGGTGGTCACTATGGAAAATTGGACAGAGGTTCCTGGACGAAAACAATATCGTAGGCCATTTAAGAGGTCTAGCTTCCAGCCAATGTTTTGGAATTGTGCTGCTCAATTTAGAAACTTGTTAAAAAGGACCCTAAAATTTTTAGAACCTATGTTAAGTATTTGGATGAAACTGGTGGCCAGTATGGAAAATTGGACAGAGGTTCCTGGATGAAAATCATTTTACAGACTATATTATGGCTGAACTTTTAAATTCTAGTCCTGAAATTTTCCAGGTCTATTTAGAATTGGGAGCAATCTAACATTAAAATAATGTCCTTTTAAGTGAAATTTCATGGGTGAACATGGTGGTCACTATGGAAAATCGGACAGAGGTTCCTGGACGAAAATCATTTTACAGACTATATTATGGCTGAACTTTCCAATTCTAGTCCTGAAATTTTCCAGGTCAATTTAGAATTGGGAGCAATCTAACATTAAAATAATGTCCTTTTAAGTTAAAATTCGTTGGTGAACATGGTGGTCATTATGGAAAATTGGACAGAGGTTCCTGGATGAAAATCATTTTACAGAATATATTATGGCTGAACTTTCAAATTCTAGTCCTGAAATTTTCCAGGTCAATTTAGAATTGGGAGCAATCTAACATTAAAATAATGTCCTTTTAAGTGAAATTTTATTGGTGAACATGGTGGTCACTATGGTAAATTGGACAGAGATTCCTGGACGAAAATCATTTTACAGACTATATTATGGCTGAACTTTCCAATTCTAGTCCTGAAATTTTCCAGGTCAATTTAGAATTGGGAGCAATCTAACATTAAAATAATGTCCTTTTAAGTGAAATTTCATTGGTGAACATGGTGGTCATTATGGTAAATTGGACAGAGATTCCTGGACGAAAATCATTTTACAGACTATATTATGGCTGAACTTTCCAATTCTAGTCCTGAAATTTTCCAGGTCAATTTAGAATTGGGAGCAATCTAACATTAAAATAATGTCCTTTTAAGTGAAAATTCATTGGTGAACATGGTGGTCATTATGGAAAATTGGACAGAGGTTCCTGGATGAAAATCATTTTACAGACTATATTATGGCTGAACTTTCAAATTCTAGTCCTGAAATTTTCCAGGTCAATTTAGAATTGGGAGCAATCTAACATTAAAATAATGTCCTTTTAAGTGAAATTTTATTGGTGAACATGGTGGTCACTATGGTAAATTGGGCAGAGATTCCTGGACGAAAATCATTTTACAGACTATATTATGGCTGAACTTTCCAATTCTATTCCTGAAATTTTCCAGGTCAATTTAGAATTGGGAGCAATCTAACATTAAAATAATGTCCTTTTAAGTTAAAATTCATTGGTGAACATGGTGGTCATTATGGAAAATTGGACAGAGGTTCCTGGATGAAAATCATTTTACAGACTATATTATGGCTGAACTTTTAAATTCTAGTCCTGAAATTTTCCAGGTCAATTTAGAATTGGGAGCAATCTAACATTAAAATAATGTCCTTTTAAGTGAAAATTCATTGGTGAACATGGTGGTCATTATGGAAAATTGGACAGAGGTTCCTGGATGAAAATCATTTTACAGACTATATTATGGCTGAACTTTCAAATTCTAGTCCTGAAATTTTCCAGGTCAATTTAGAATTGGGAGCAATCTAACATTAAAATAATGTCCTTTTAAGTGAAAATTCATTGGTGAACATGGTGGTCATTATGGAAAATTGGACAGAGGTTCCTGGATGAAAATCATTTTACAGACTATATTATGGCTGAACTTTCAAATTCTAGTCCTGAAATTTTCCACGTCAATTTAGAATTGGGAGCAATCTAACATTAAAATAATGTCCTTTTAAGTGAAATTTCATTGGTGAACATGGTGGTCATTATGGAAAATTGGACAGAGGTTCCTGGATGAAAATCATTTTACAGACTATATTATGGCTGAACTTTCAAATTCTAGTCCTGAAATTTTCCACGTCAATTTAGAATTGGGAGCAATCTAACATTAAAATAATGTCCTTTTAAGTTAAAATTCATTGGTGAACATGGTGGTCATTATGGAAAATTGGACAGAGGTTCCTGGATGAAAATCATTTTACAGACTATATTATGGCTGAACTTTCAAATTCTAGTCCTGAAATTTTCCACGTCAATTTAGAATTGGGAGCAATCTAACATTAAAATAATGTCCTTTTAAGTGAAATTTTATTGGTGAACATGGTGGTCACTATGGTAAATTGGGCAGAGATTCCTGGACGAAAATCATTTTACAGACTATATTATGGCTGAACTTTCCAATTCCAGTCCTGAAATTTTCCAGGTCAATTTAGAATTGGGAGCAATCTAACATTAAAATAATGTCCTTTTAAGTTAAAATTCATTGGTGAACATGGTGGTCATTATGGAAAATTGGACAGAGGTTCCTGGATGAAAATCATTTTACAGACTATATTATGGCTGAACTTTCAAATTCTAGTCCTGAAATTTTTTAGGTCAATTTAGAATTGGGAGCAATCTAACATTAAAATAATGTCCTTTTAAGTGAAATTTCATTGGTGAACATGGTGGTCATTATGGAAAATTGGACAGAGGTTCCTAGACGAAAATTGTGTCATAGCTAGCATAAAGGATATATACTCCGGTCGTGGTGGTAAAATCTTCATGGTCAACTTGGAAATGCATCAATTTACAACTTTAAAAATTTTAAATTTATGTTAAGGAATATTATTAAAATGGCCATCCAAAACTGTTAACTGAGCTATGTTAAGCATTTAACAGCGCAATATAAATAAAAATAATGCCAACCAATACTGTTAACTCAGTTATGCTAAGTAGTGGGAAATATCTGAAGCTACATCGGGCAACTGGACACAGGTTCCTCAATGGTGTATATACTGATGGTAATATAAGTGATGTACGTTCCAGCCTTGCTATTGAAATCTTTCCCGTCAATTTAGAAAGTTCTAAAAAAGGACGTTAAAATTTTCATATTTTATGTTAAATATTTGGATGAAACTGGTGGCCAGTATGGAAAATTGGACGGAGGTTCCTGGATAAAAACAATATCGTAGGGTATTTAAAAGGTCTAGTTTCCAGGCAATGTTTTGGAATTGTGCTGCTCAATTTAGAAACTTGTTAAGAACGACCCTAAAATTTTTAGAACCTATGTTAAGTATTTGGATGAAACTGGTGGCCGGTATGGAAAATTGGACAGAGGTTCCTGGATGAAAATCATTTTACAGACTATATTATGGCTGAACTTTCCAATTCTAGTCATGGAATTTTCCAGGTCAATTTAGAATTGGGAGCAATCTAACATTAAAATAATGTACTTTTAAGTGAAATTTTATGGATGAACATAGTGGTCACTATGGAAAATTGGACAGAGGTTCCTGGACGAAAATCATGTCATAGATAATCAAAAATGGACATTTTACAGACATTGTGGTATAATATTTCTGGTCAATTTAGAAATATTATTAATTTAACTTTAAATACATTATGTTAAGTTATAGAAATTAACAGGTGGCCAACCAATGTTAAGAAAGCTGGTTAACAGTGCAGTATATTTTTTTAATCAGAAATTTATTGGCGGCAAGTACCAAGTGTTGTAATTTCAATATAGGGTTGCCCACTAATATAGTAAAAATTGCATTAAAAAATGTATGCAAAATTGTTTATTGACAATAATGTCATGATAAAAGTAAAAACTGCAGTTTCCTAGCCACATATAATACATTTTAAAATGAAATAAGAAAAATACATGAAGACATTAAAGGCGTCTTCGTTTACTTACTGCAAGTTACTACTTTTACTACAGCTGGAAAAATTCAATACAACAAGTAAACAAAACTTTCCAATTGTAGTAAAAGTAGTAAGAATTTCAAGTAAACGAACACACTGATTTTTTACAATAAGGTAAGCATGAAAAAAAAGTGTTGTATGTTCAATTATAAATATTTATCAAAATATTGTAAAATTTGTAAAATGTCCGGAAAATAAAGTCCAAATATGAAGTGATGCATGCTGAATCATCTCTTTCAAGGATATTTTTATAATGTTGCATCATTAAAGACAAACCAACCGTCTCTACTGCTGTTAAAAAGTCTCTTTAATTTTATATGCCACCTGGTTTTAACAGTTTTTAAAATAAGAAAATAGATTTTCTTACCTCAAATGCACTTACGTGCCGTGCCCATCAGTCTTACCAGGTTTGACGATTTATCGTCATTTTGACGATTTTCATTTTCAAAAATAACTAACTAACGATTTGAAGATTTTTTTCTTCAAAATAACGATTTTTTTCCGAAATACAGCAAGAAATGTGCAAAAATACGATATTGTTTCAGTCTCTAATTCAAGTACTTAGTTTTTAAAATTATCCAGAATCGCAAAAAACTTAACAAAAACTGCTGCAAAATCAGAAAATTTTTCTTCTTCTGCACTATTTTTGAAAAATATTTCAGAATTTGAGATAAAAAGTATTGATATTGAAAGCCTAATCAAAATTATATTTAGAAAAAATAAGAAAATTCGTTCAAGTGCATCATAATTTTTTTATTTATTGCAAAAATGCCAATTTTGCTTTAAGACACCTATTTGAAAATGTACAAAGCTTTCATACTTACAAAATAAATACAGTCACTTTTTGTTAGTTGTTTCTGAAGTTTTTCCGTTGAGTTTTTTTTTAAATAATAACAGTTGTTCGTAGAAGAAATATATTTTTTAACTTTTTTCACAAGTTATTTAAAAGCCTAACTAAATGAAAATACGGATATTTCGTAACAGTCAAATTTTCTAGTCAATTTTTATTGTTTTAAAGTAAAACTAAAAAAATTAACCAAAAAAAGGTATTTTGTAGTAAAAGTTGTTTGAAATAAAAAAACAACAATACAATTATTTGAATTGTTTTTATTTTAAATTTTTTAGTAAAATCAAATGTAAATTTAGTTCTTCGCACCATTTTTCTTGTTATTTTTATAGTAAAAATAAATAAACTTCAAGTTGATTTTACGGTTTCTTATACTAAATTATTGGTAGTCAAAAACAAATAAAAAAATTGTTCAATTAAATGAAAATGTGAGTAGACCGGTTTTTAACAGAATTTTATTCTCTTTAAATTGTATTTTTAGTTAATTTTACCTTCAAAATAATTTGTGTGCAGGAAAAATAACAAAAAATCTGATAATTTTTGTATAAAACTTCTGTCATAATACTGTAGAATCCCAATTTTTAACATGGGGAAGAATGTCTGTAAAATACATATGGATAGAAAGTATATTTTGAAGCCTGAAATTTGGTGGTATTTCTTTTTTTAGAGCAACTATTTCAGAATATGGAAAAGTTCGATGTTTTTAAATGTCATATTAAATATGTTTAATCGAACAAGCGCGAACAATTATTAAAAAAGGATAATTTTTACATTATTTATTAAGTTTTCAGGGTTCTTGTAACACAAGGTTTTATTTTGACGATTTTAACTGATATTTTGACGATTTTTTATAACGCTATGACGATTTTGATGATATTTTTAAAAATTTTCGACGATTTTGTGCCTAATAAAACTGGCAACACTAGTTGCAACGGCGTATTTTCAAATATCCCATAAAGTGCACCATACATTTTCAATATTTTTAATCAATTTTTGATTGTTTACAAATTAATTGAAGGTCTGTGCCCTGTATTCACACAGAAAAAAACAGGGGGAATATTACCTAAGAGCTATGTAATTATACAACTACTTAAAATACGAAAATATTACTAATTTACTAATTTGGAACTGCAATATTGATGTTGAAATGTATATTTTTTAATGAAATTTGTTCTTTTCTAGTGGGCAGCCCTATATTGAAACTACAACGCGAGTACTTGCCGCCAATAAATATATTTTTGCGCGCCAATACTATGATGTTATTCTCATTACTGCTCTGTTAAACAGCTTTGTTAACATTAGGTCCATTCGATTACTGGATAATTTGTACAAATTTGTACAAATTTTTACTGGATGGCGTTCGTTAACACAAATACTCAGTAAAAATAAAGAAAAAAGAGAGAATAAAGTGACAGTTCTATGTTGAGAGTTTCTAAGTCTTCTTCTTTTTCTTGCAAATTTTTACTGGATAAATTTTTGCCAGTAAGAATTTGCAAGCAGAAAAAAACATATGTTTCGAAAACATATGATTGTTTATGGTAAATAAAAAAAAATTATTTTCCAATTATATTATTTTATGGAAATGCAAAGCAGTAAAACTTTCAAAATAAATTATGTAAAAGATAAGAAAACCTTCTAAAAATGTTCTGCTTAAGGTTTAACATTAAAAATATTCTTCTTTCATAGCGACCAGTTAAAATTTATTTGTATATTTGGTGTTGTAATCAGCTGTGTGTACAAACTTGCAAATTGTTGCAAATTTTCTGTTCGCGTACATGTTTGGGAAAATTTTATTTTTAGAGTATATCTTGTCTTACTCTCTGAAAGTTTGTACTGAGTAATTCTTACTGGACTTGACTGAGAAAAGTAATCGAATGGACCTATTGATTGGCCACATGTTAAATTATATAACTTAGCATAATGGCTGACTTCATAAACGCAGTAATGCAAAGCAACAATGCAAACATATGCGTTTACTATGCAAAACAATACTGCATGGCATCACTGCTTTGTCAAATAATGCGATGATATTTTGAAGCGTTTATGAACGCTAATACTGCTTTTCGTCTGTTTTTCACTATATTAATACATAAAGTCATATAAAATCATTGAAAAAAGCTAAATGCATTTTATTTGTATAAAAGTTATGTTAAATTTTAACTTACGATAAACTCAACCGCCGAAAATCACAAAGCAACACAAATAAAAATACTGCACAAATTTGACAAATGTTGCGCATCAAAAAGGGTTATTATGCATTAGTGAACTCACGGCATTGTCAAAAAAAAAGACAATGATGTTTATGAACACTATGCAATGCAATGTTGCTTTGCATTACTGCGTTTATTAATTCAGCCAATGTATTTTAAGTTCAATTAATAATATTTCCAAATTGACCAATTCTCCACTGTAAATACCATCCGAAAATGTAACCTACTTACTTATCACTTGTAAGAATTTTCATAATAAAATTTTTCAATTTCAACATCAAATTGTTGGAATTTCTAAAATGACCAGGAGACTGGAAATAGCATCTTTGGAAAGTACACACCCTAAAGCACCAATGATCAAACTTTCTTCCAGGAACCTTTTTCCAAACTTTAGTTGTGAGCACATTAGTTGTCACTTAAAAATTCTGTATGAATTTTCATAATAAAATTGTACAATTTCAACATTAAATTGCTCCAATTTCTAAGACGACCAGAAGAATGGAAATGGCATCTTTGGAACATACATACCCTATTGTAAAAAGGATAAATATTTCATCCCGGAACTCTTTTCCATGCATTTGTTTTTGTCATTAAAAATGTCTTCATGTATTTTTCTTATTTAATTTTAAGATGTATTAAAAAAATTGATTAAAAAAATATACTGCACTGTTAACCAGCTTTCTTAACATTGGTTGGCCACCTGTTAATTTCTATAACTTAACATAATGTATTTAAAGTTAAATTAATAATATTTCTAAATTGACCAGAAATATTATACCACAATGTCTGGAAAATGTCCATTTTTGATTATCTATGACATGATTTTCGTCCAGGAACCTCTGTCCAATTTTCCATAGTGACCACTATGTTCATCCATAAAATTTCACTTAAATATATATTTGTTCGTTTTACTCCTGCAAGGAGCATAGGGCCGCAACAAGATTATCCCAATACGTTAGATCTGATGCACGGTGTTTGATTTCATTCCAACGAAGGTGTAAGTTGGATATTTCGGTTTCAATTTGCCGTTTCCAGGTGTGTGCTGGTCTTCCTATACGTCGACTGCCTTGCGGGATCCAGTCTATAGCTTTAGCAATATCATTGGGTTGTTTACGTAATGTATGTCCAATCCAATTCCATTTGCGTTTGCGGATTTCAATTTGGGTAGGTTGTTGACCAGTTTCTGACCAGAGTCGGCAATTTGAAATTGTTCTAGGCCAGAATATGTGTAGAATCTTCCTTAAGCATTTATTCACAAAAACTTGTATGGAATGTATGTCGCGAGGTGCTGCATTCCACGTCTCGCATCCATACAACAGTGTGGATTTTATATTGGAGTTGAATATCCTTAGCTTCGTCCTTCTTGATATATGTGAAGAGTTCCACACTGACTTGAGTTGGCCGAAAGCTTCACTTAAAAGTACATTATTTTAATGTTAGATTGCTCCCAATTCTAAATTGACCTGGAAAATTCCATGACTAGAATTGGAAAGTTCAGCCATAATATAGTCTGTAAAATGATTTTCATCCAGGAACCTCTGTCCAATTTTCCATACCGGCCACCAGTTTCATCCAAATACTTAACATAGATTCTAAAAATTTTAGGGTCGTTCTTAACAAGTTTCTAAATTGAGCAGCACAATTCCAAAACATTGCCTGGAAACTAGACATCTTAAATAGCCTACGATATTGTTTTCATCCAGGAACCTCCGTCCAATTTTCCATACTGGCCACCAGTTTCATCCAAATATTTAACATAAAATATGAAAATTTTAGCGTCCTTTTTTAGAACTTTCTCAATTGACGGGAAAGATTTCAATAGCAAGGCTGGAACGTACATCACTTATATTACCATCAGTATATACACCAATGAGGAACCTGTTTCCAGTTGCCCGATGTAGCTTCAGATATTTCCCACTACTTAGCATAACTGAGTTAACAGTATTGGTTGGCATTATTTTTATTTATAGTGCGCTGTTAAATGCTTAACATAGCTCAGTTAACAGTTTTGGATGGCCATTTTAATTATATTCCTTAACATAAATTTAAACTTTTTAAAGTTGTAAATTGATGGCTTTCCAAGTTGACCATGAAGATTTTACCACCACGACCGGAGTATATATCCTTTATGCTAGCTATGACACAATTTTCGTCTAGGAACCTCTGTCCAATTTTCCATAATGACCACCATGTTCACCAATGAATTTTCACTTAAAAGGACATTATTTTAATGTTAGATTGCTCCCAATTCTAAATTGACCTGGAAAATTTCAGGACTAGAATTGGATAGTTCAGCCATAATATAGTCTGTAAAATGATTTTCGTCCAGGAACCTCTGTCCAATTTAACATAGTGACCACCATGTTCACCAATGAAATTTCACTTAAAAGGACATTATTTTAATGTTAGATTGCTCCCAATTAGGGTTTTTCTTTTCCCGGACTTTTTCATTTCCTGGGACAGCGGGATTTTTTTCTGAATTTCCCGGGATCCCGGGAATTCCCGCTCGTTAGAAAATGAATATAGCCGGCGTATGTTTACTTGAAAAACTTGATATCTATTAAAAAAAACTTACGACAAAGTTCATCTTTTGGTTGCAGTCATGAGAAAATCTACTAATATATTCTGAAATAAGGGCTTACTAAAATCAGAGACAATTAATTATAGAGATAGGAAATCAAAACTTACACTACTCACCGGTAGGGGGCGCTGAAATTTAGTATCACCTGAGCAACTATTTAGTATCACTTTAGTATCAGCTGAGCCTATATTTAAAAACTCAAAAATTGCTGAAAACTGCGCAAAATAAGAAAAAATCAAGCGGAAAAAATTTGTTCAAATAATTCAATTTGAAAATTTCTTTTTTTATTTGCTTTTTTGTTTGTTATTATTTCAATTTAAATTAAAAAAGAAAATTGTCAATTTTTTGAACAAAGTGCCATCTAGTGATAACGATATCGTTATAACTTTTGTTTTTGGTGATGCCATACCCCTGATTAAAATATCCATATCCTTCACTTTTTCGAGATCAATTCGTTTAACAGTTTAAATAGCGAACTAATATGCAGGTAATATATTTGTATGGAAGGTCGTCTTAATTTTAAAACAACTCTTAGAAATACATTAATTAAATATTAATTCGCGGTTTAAACGGTTAAACAAATTGAATCATAAATTCTTTCAGGTGCAAATTTGTATCGGACCAGTTTTAGAATCAGAACTAAGATCGATTTTTGGATTAAATATGGAATCCAAAAATTTCTATTTCTAGATATTTTGTTTCTATGCAGATTTTCAGAAGTATTCGTCTATTTTTATTAAAAAGTTTAAAAGTGAGTATTTTTCACACAAATTTTTAGGCTAACCGTCTAAATCTTTTTATAAAAATAGACACTAAAATATTATTAAATAGTTTTTTAACTTTAATTGGTATTTTTTGAATAGAACTTTTTTATGGCACAACTACTTAAAAAAAATATTTAATTTTCATTGTTGCATTTTTTTTAAATTAACATCCATATAATTTGAAAAATCATCTGATGCATTATTTTAAGAATAATAGTAAGCTTTAAGTGCAGCGAGAAGTTTTCAACTCAGTTCCGTTCAAAAATATATTTTTTAAAATATTTTATTTTTTAAATATCCCAGAGGATGATTTGCGATGCAAATCGAAATATCGGAAGAAAATTAAAAAATAAAATATTGAAAAATAAAATACAAAATATTTGGATTTTTATTTTTTAAAAATTTATGACCTAAAGCCAAATAATACTAAAAATATAACATCATCAAATTTTTTTAATGCCGAGTTTATTTTGGAGGTATTTGGAACTGAAATACTTTATTTGAACAAAGACCATCATTAAAAAATATAAAATTTCCGAGGTACGAGTATTTTTGTTGGTATTTATTTAAACTTGATAATGTCTAATTTGTTTTCGGTTTAACTAAACCCAAAAAATTCGGCCTAAATAATATTTTTTTATATTATATATTATATAATTAAATTTTAAATCGCATTTTTTTATTTTAAATATTTTTTATTTAAATTATTTTTAAAACAATCAATGTTTTTAATTGAAATAAAGCTTCCAAAATTTTAATATTCTAGCCAAAACTTCTGTAAAAGAATAAAAAAAAATCCCGGGAAATCCCGCACTAAATTCCCGGGATTGCGGGATTGAAAAAAGGGCGGGATTCCCGGGAATCCCGTCCCGGGAATTCCCGGGACATAAACCCTACTCCCAATTCTAAATTGACCTGGAAAATTTCAGGACTAGAATTTGAAAGTTCAGCCATAATATAGTCTGTAAAATGATTTTCATCCAGGAACCTCTGTCCAATTTTCCATAGTGACCACCATGTTCACCCATGAAATTTCACTTAAAAGGACATTATTTTAATGTTAGATTGCTCCCAATTCTAAATTGACCTGGAAAATTTCGGGACTAGAATTTGAAAGTTCAGCCATAATATAGTCTGTAAAATGATTTTCATCCAGGAACCTCTGTCCAATTTTCCATACTGGCCACCAGTTTCATCCAAATATTTAACATAGAATATGAAAATTTTAGCGTAATTTTTTAGAACTTTCTAAATTGACGGGGAAGATTTCAATAGCAAGGCTGGAACGTACATCACTTATATTACCATCAGTATATACACCAATGAGGAACCTGTTTCCAGTTGCCCGATGTAGCTTCAGATATTTCCCACTACTTAGCATAACTGAGTTAACAGTATTGGTTGGCATTATTTTTATTTATATTGTGCTATTAAATGCTTAACATAGCTCAGTTAACAGTTTTGGATGGCCATTTTAATTATATTCCTTAACATAAATTTAAACTTTTTAAAGTTGTAAATTGATGCATTTCCAAGTTGACCATGAAGATTTTACCACCACGACCGGAGTATATATCCTTTATGCTAGCTATGACACAATTTTCGTCTAGGAACCTCTGTCCAATTTTCCATAATGACCACCATGTTCACCAATGAAATTTCACTTACAAGGATATTATTTTAATGTTAGATTGCTCCCAATTCTAAATTGACCTGGAAAATTTCAGGACTAGAATTTGAAAGTTCAGCCATAATATAGTCTGTAAAATGATTTTCATCCAGGAACCTCTGTCCAATTTTCCATAATGACCACCATGTTCACCAATGAAATTTCACTTAAAAGGACATTATTTTAATGTTAGATTGCTCCCAATTCTAAATTGACCTGGAAAATTTCAGGACTAGAATTTGAAAGTTCAGCCATAATATAGTCTGTAAAATGATTTTCATCCAGGAACCTCTGTCCAATTTTCCATAATGACCACCATGTTCACCCATGACTTTTCACTTAAAAGGACATTATTTTAATGTTAGATTGCTCCCAATTCTAAATTGACCTTGAAAATTTCAGGACTAGAATTGGAAAGTTCAGCCATAATATAGTCTGTAAAATGATTTTCACCCAGGAACCTCTGTCCAATTTTCCATACTGGCCACCAGTTTCATCCAAATACTTAACATAGGTTCTAAAAATTTTAGGGTCCTTTTTAACAAGTTTCTAAATTGAGCAGCACAATTCCAAAACATTGGCTGGAAATTAGAGCTCTTAAATAGGCTACGATATTGTTTTCGTCCAGGAACCTCTGTCCAATTTTCCATACTGGCCACCAGTTTCATCCAAATATTTAACATAGAATATGAAAATTTTAGCGTCATTTTTTAGAACTTTCTAAATTGACGGGGAAGATTTCAATAGCAAGGCTGAAACATACATCACTTGTATTACCTTCAGTATATACACCATTGAGGAACCTGTTCCCAGTTGTCCGTTGTGGCTCCAAACATTTCCCGCAGTTTGGCCTAAAATTACTGAATTTAAAACCTTATGTACAAGTATTCCTTACGTACGTTTTCAAAAAAAAAAAATGATGAAAGTTATATACACCCTGCTTCACAGATTGTGTTCATTCCGTCAGTCGGACCACGCCCCTATCGCCCATAATGCTTTAAATTCATAACCCTTCATTCCAAAAATTTTAACATGTTACTGTTAAGTAGTTAACAGAGCTCTGTTGACTCATAACATAGCTCTGTTAACGAAATCGGTTTGTGTCTTTGCTAGTTAAATTTACATTTATCTTCACAGACATTTGTATTAATGCGAGACGTGGAATGCAGCACCTCGCGACATACATTCCATACAAGTTTTTGTATAAAAATGCTTAAGGAAGATTCTACACATATTCTGGCCTAGAACAATTTCAAATTGCCGACTCTGGTCAGAAACTGGTCAACAAACTATCCAAATTGAAATCCGCAAACGCAAATGGAATTGGATTGGACATACATTACATAAACAACCCAACGATATTGCTAAACAAGCTATAGACTGGAACCCGCAAGGCAGTCGACGTATAGGAAGACTAGCACACACCTGGAAACGGCAAATTGAAACCGAAATATCCAACTTATACCTTCGTTGGAATGAACTCAAACATCGTGCATCAGATCGAACGTATTGGAATAATCTTGTTGCGGCCCTATGCTCCTTGCAGGAGTAAAAGGAACAAATAAATATTTACTTTTTGGGTAAAGTTTGGTAAAATGAGAGTAAGCAAAAAATCCTCTCACAAAATGACAAAATTACAAACGCACAAAACCACTTTTCGAGCCAAAAAATGCATTTCAAAGAAAAATGTGAAAATGCGTATAATTATAGTTCGAAAAATTGAATAAACACACAAATGTATTTGCATTTAAGTTCTTATTGATTTTGTTCAATTAATTATTATAAATAACATATTTCTTTTGCGTATTTGTTTGTTTAATTTAATTTTTCAATTTATTTTTACAATTGTTGTTTTTGGTTATCATTGCATCAGCTGTTAGTTTTACAATTTACCAAAGTTACCCAAAGAAAAAGTTTGGGTAACTTTGGTAAAAAGAGAAACACAAACAGACTCTCTTGAATGCTCTCATTTACCCAATTTTCGAGTACGGGAACGCTTTTTGGGTAAGTTTAGGATCTCGTGGTAACATAAAGGAACGGACCTATTATAGTGCGTGCGTCATTAATCAATTAGTAGCTCTGTTTCTTTACTTTTTGGGTAAAGTTCGGTAAAATGAGAGTTAACAAGAATACTCTCCCGAAATAATAAAAATGCACAAAAGTAAACGAACGCGAAAAACCACATTTGAAGCCCGAAAAACAAATGTCAATAGATTTGTGCATAATAGTTCGTTTCGGTGAGCGCTCTTTCTAGTTCTTGTTCAATTTGTTGTAAAAATCTATATAGCTTTTCTAGTTAAACCCCTTTTTAAATCCAATTAAATTTAATAAAATTTTCCTTTTTAGGTATTTCTATTTACAAAAAGGAATACATAGTTTATTGAATTTGGAAAAGATTTAAATAATAAACAAAAGCTTCGATTTATTTACATATTTAACTCTTTAACACATTTAAAAAAGCGTCTTCACAAAATTGTCGGTAATTTTATGGAGTTGTGAAATCACCGATAGGCTTTTGCAACTATTATACTAATTTTTGTAAATGATAAACATATTTTCTGAATGAATGAAATGATCGATTGAACTAAAAGAGCTATTAGTTGTGAACTAGGTCTTTGGTTCAAATCAGTGAAGAGTTTAACTGAACTAGTTGCACCCAACTGATGATATAATAGCTGATTAAAACAATTTACCCAAATTTACACGAAAATAAAGTCTGGGCTTTCTCGTGCAAGAAGAACAAGAATATTACTCTCTCATGACAGCTCTCATTTACCCAAGAAAGAAAACGCTTTTTGGTAAAATTGGGATCCCGCGGGATCCCAATGTTGAGTACCCGAACACAGCTAGTAGTATTGAAAATGTTCAACGAATTAGATCGATGTAAACTGATTTGTAAATTTTGTTAAGAAACTCCGTCCAAGGAAAAAATGGAATTGTTAGTCATTTTAAGGACAAAACTTTTATCTACAATACAGTATCTGTGATCAACAATAATAAAAGTCTAGAAAGAAAAACTGGTTCGGGCAGGAAATATCTATTGCTAGACTCAAAAGTTCGGGCTAAATTAAACGCCGAAACCGTAGGTCGTAGCGCTGAGAAAGACGAAAAAAATATTAAATCGCGGCTAGGTCTCCTTTGCCAAAATTACTTTTCCGCAAGCTCTGAGTTCAAATATGTGATGGATGATGATTCGTACTTATAGTAGAAGGAAATGAATGGCAAGAAAATTATTAGTATGAATCTTCTGAACATGAGGCACCGAAACATCCAAGTATATATGTAAAACAAAGTTTCCTGGAAAGGTTTTATTGTGGTTGGGGATAAGTGAGCATGGAGTCAGTGAACCAGTATTTTTCAAAGGTGGATTAGATGTATATGCAAACGTTTATTATGAAAAAATTATCCCAAAACTTGAAAAATTTATCAAAAAAACGATAAAGTAAATCTACTCTGGGCAGACTTAGCGTCATCTCACTACGCCAACGCTACAATAGATAATTTAACAACCAAACAATCGTTCCCAAATTTGACCCATAGAAACTTTTTGTGCAGACTTAAAGAAAAAAGAACTAAAAACCATGTGTACAAACGGAATCCAAAGATCAATGGCTTAAGTACCGAAAAATCTAGGAAGACAAATCGTTATGGGGTCAATATTTTCTTGTAAATTTAGTTTAATCTTGTATGTAATATATAAATAAAAATTATAACCTAAATGCTTTGTTTACATATTTTTATGTTTTTCGGTTTTCTCCTTTTTTTCCCCCATACGTTTAATGGGGGAATTATTTTTTGACGGTCAAGCCAATTTGAAGTGGGTATGTCGCAATAAGAATTAAGTTTTAAGTATTAGGGGTTCTCTGCTCTGTGGTATGTCCGAAGCCGCGCTGCTAAGTACGTAAATCTCCTTAATTTTTCAAAAGATTTTTGCACTATTTAACTTATTCGATGGACAAATTTGTATCAAATTTTGAGATATTTCTACTAAAGCTGATTTTACAGGAATTTTATTTAGACCTAAATATTTTAGTTACCTTTTCCATGTTGTACATTTTTTTCCGATCGGATAACTATTTCTGCACTTATGTTTGAATTATTAATTATAATTTAAAAATTATATTTGTCATAGTCAGAATGCATACATACATACATACAAATTGTTATCTATATTTTTAAGATGAATGAGGGGAACGTTTAGTTGATCTCTTATTTTGGTAAATGCATGTTCTTTAGTTTGACACTAGATCATAAATTAACATCCCTTTCTGTTTAAATTATTTTCAAATTAAAGAAAGATGATACAATTTTTACAAGTAAATTACAAAGAATAAAAATTTTTGGAAGAATTCGATAAGACCAGCAATATTTTTGTTAAAAAATAAAGATTATAAAATAAAAAAGTCGAAAAATTATAATTATTTATATAAATTAATAAATACCGGTAACTACCCATAGAAATAACGGTAACGGTATTTGGAAAAAAAATTTTAGAGGTATGTATTGGTAATGGTATTCAATTTGAAACGGTATTTTAGCGATAAGGATATTATAACCAACCTTGGTAAATAGTACTACTCATAATAAAAATTTTTAATCGATCGGGCTCAAGTGAATAAACTCTACAGAGTAGAAATTTATGATCGATTATGGAAAAAGTCAAGGTTATTGGAACTGAAGAAAATAAGAATAAATACCCATATAAATATATTTTTAAAATCATCTCAAAAAGTTTCACATTGTATAAAATAAAAAAACGGGGCTACTCCAGTAAAATCCACTTGTTACGATACTGGTACCCTTTGCGTTATTCGTTTCGGCAACCAGAATTAAGTTCCTTTACATTGGGAACAAGCCCTTTGACGGAATTTAGTCGACCAGTATATGAGCCAACTCGCCTTAGGATCTAAAATGTTTTGTCTTTGATTTCGAAAGTTTGGTTTTGGTTAACTAAAAAGCTTCAAATTAATAAACCAAAATTTCCATCTCTGACGTACGCACTCAAAGGAGTATGACTGATTTGCGTCATTTTATGAATTAAAATATATTTCTTAATACTTCTGTGGCAAATTCCAATATTTTAAACAAGCATATTTATGTAACCCCACTTTTTTTTTTGCTTAGAATTGCAAAACAGCTTCACACAATTATTTTTAAACAGATATTTAGCACTAACCTTATAGTGAACCACTTTTTCCAACGATTTTGTTGTCGAAAATTTACAGTTTTTTGTTAAATCACCAGTTCCAACTTGTTGGCTATTTGATGTTGTTGTTGTTGATCGATGACGTGAAAATATATTTGTTATCAGCTTTAATTTGACACTTTTATTAAAATGTAATAAATTGTTATAAAGCATTAAACTTAATTGAATGCGTGAACAAAGCAAATGAATGTTGGATTTACCACCACACTAAAACTTGTTTTTACTCAATTAAATTGTTATCCAATTTGTTGGTTCTTCTGTATGGTGTGTTTAACACTACGGCTAGAAGTGCCTAATTTGGTTAATTGTTGTTATTTAGTTCTTTATATTGCAATATTTTTAGTATAATTTACAAATCCAGTTGCACAAATGCCGGGCTTTTTGACATTTCTATAAAACGAAATGTCAAGTGATGGAAAAATATGAAAATGTCAAAATATTTAGTTTTAAAAATAATTAACAGATGACGCTTTGAAACTAAAAAAGAGCTTTTATGCATCAGAATGTTGCCATAGAAATGAAAAATCTTAACGATTTTTATATTCAATTTAACTCTGAGTCATATGAATAAAACTTAGCAATTACTTCGAAGTAATTACTTTGGGCTTAGGAATGGCTTTTAACTCCAAATTTACCAATTGGCTGGTAGAATAACATGAAATGTAAACGAAAATTAAAAAATTTAATTTCTAGTGTACTCCAAAACAGACTGGATTTGTGAAGTAATTGCTTAAAAAACCCTGTATTTCCCCCTATTAGTAATATCTATTTTTTATTCATATGATGCCCAAAAACTAATCGTCGGCAGAATAACGGGAAAAAATTTGTGCATTTGTTTTGGGTGGAGAATACGTAATGGGTCATATGAATAAAAAATAGATATTACTAATAGGGGGAAATACAGGGTTTTTTAAGCACTTACTTCACAAATCTAGTCTCCTTGGGAGTAGACTAGAAATTTAATTTTTTAATTTTCGATTACATTTCATGCTATTCTACCAGCCAATTGGTAAATTTGGAGTTAAAAGCCATTCCTAAGCATAAAGTAATTACTTCGAAGTAATTGCTAAGTTTTATTCATATGACCCAATGTCAGACAATTCATTTTTTTTTTTTGCTTTTTGTTGGAGTAGGTCACAAACGAAACTATTTATTTTCATGTTTTCAATGTGTTTTTCGCTAATTTTTTTCCAATAATAAAAAGTAAATGACATTAAATTCAATAACAATGCAAATTATTTACTTTTTCTTAACATTTTATTCATTTTCTTTAGTTTTTAGTAATGCCACTAAGTAAAAATTAGATCTGGCATCGTGGTTGATGTTGCATAGTTGGGAGAACAATTCCCCCAGTCTAGACTAGCAATAAATATGTTGTCATATATTACAGCAAATGTCAAAATTATGCTATCTTCAGTGTAGACCCCCAAATTGCGTACATATTTATTGCTGGCAATATACATATGTCGCAATAATTGTTACCCCCAAGAGCTATGTAATTATACAACTACATAATTTTTAAGTTAGTTTTACAAAGTTCTAGTAAAATATCCACATTTTTTTGTAAAATATATACAATCCTTGCAAAATTTATACATATGTAGTGGAAAATATCCGAAAAAGTACATATATTTTGCTAGAAATTTGTAAAACGTACTTCGAACTTATGTAGTTGTATAATTACATAGCACTTAGATAAAGTTCCACCTGTACATTTACGGTCCGTAATACACGTATCCGTCAAAGCTTGTACGTATAGGGAACATTAACGGACCGATTAATCGGATTTTCGAACACAATACGTTTTAACTCCGTTTCCGTACCGTAAAATATGGACTTAATTGATTTTAATTTGTGTTCAAAATAAAACCAATTAAATTGATAAAGTTCCACCTGTACATTTACGGTCCGTAATACACGTATCCGTCAAAGCTTGTACGTATAGGGAACATTAACGGACCGATTAATCGGATTTTCGAACACAATACATTTTAACTCCGTTTCCGTACCGTAAAATACGGACTTAATTGATTTTAATTTGTGTTCAAAATAAAACCAATTAAATTGTTTAAAAACCTGAAGGTCAACCCTTTAGTTTGGAAAAAAATACTTTTCTGGAGATAATTGGTGGCGGTAGCTGGAATAGGTCCAACACATCATCGATTAAATAACTTCAAGATGGTAAGATTAATCAAATTTACTGCGTATTTTCAATAGTGTCTGTAAGATGGTTTGTTTTTGTAACTTAAGCTCTGTTCCACGCACGGCTATCCAATTTTTACAAAATTGTGTGTAAATTGTTGTTGTTTCGAGTAATTTGGGAACCCGCAGTAACGACGTGGAACAGATCTAAAGTTTGCGAATTTTAGTCGTATGCAAAACTCCATCGTAAATACAATAAATTAAACCATAACTAATTTTTTTTCTTTTGCATGTAGATGATCGGTTTTATTATGGGTGTCTATCGGCAATTGATGCGCTATATAAAGAGGTGAACTGAGAGGTAAACTGATGTACTAAATATAGTGTAAATTGTAATAATATCGTTATTAATAAATACATTAAAAAGCAAAAAATTATTACTCAAAATTAGTCAATTTAGATAGATATACAAGTCTGCTTTTGGTCCGGAGTCACTCCGTTTATACAAGATACAACGGTCCGTAAATGGTCCGTTATTGACGTTGTCCGTTTTTTACACGACGCAATGGTCCGTAAACGGTCCGTCAATGACGGACATTCAACGGACTTGTCAGTTTTTTGAACGACATAACGGTCCGTCATTGACGGACTTTCAACGGATTCGAATCAGTTTCGATGTTCCTTAAAATCCGTTTTCTGGTCCGTATACGGATCCAGAAAACGGTACGTAAACGGAGTTGGATTCCGTTTATGACGGACCGAAAACGGTACGTAAACGGTACGATTTGTTTGTTGGGTAAACTGATGTACTAAATATGGTGTAAATGTAAATAATATCGTTATTAATAAATCTATTAAAAATCAAAAAAATTTTACTCACAATTAGTCAATTTAAATAGATATACAAATCCGTTTTTGGTCCGGAGTCACTCCGGTTATACACGACATAACGGTGCGTAAATGGTCCGTCATTGACGGATTTTCAACGGATTTGTCCGTCTTTTACACGACATAACGGTCCCTAAACGGTCCGTCATTGACGGACTTTCTACGGATTCTTATCAGTTTCGATGTTCCTTAAAATCCGTTTTCTGATCCGTATACGGATCCGGAAAACGGTACGTAAACGGAGTTGGATTCCGTTTATGGCGGACCGAAAACGGTACGTAAGCGGAACGAATTGTTTGTTGGGTAAGTTAGCACGTTGTAAAATAGCATGATTTTTTAAGTTTAACCCATAAAAGTTGTCACATTTACGATAATTGCTAATTTACCACTTAAAATAGAATGAACTGTAAATACCCTCAATATTTAAATTTGTTTTTAAATTTGTTAAAAAAAATGGTATGATAATCAGTAAAAATGGTTGCGTTTTTATAAACTGTAATCATTGAGAGCTATCGCGAATATATATTGGTAAATATTGTATATATTTTTGTACTTCATAGCGGAAAACAAAACTGCTCAAAAATATTGAACAAAACTGTTTGTGAATTGCTGGTGGGTCTGCTTTCCCGAGACGAAGAACCTAAATATTAAAATAATTCCATGAAATCTAAGCGGGTAGTTAAATTTATTTTTTCTTTGCAGCTAAAGGCGATAAATTTATTAACAATTAATAACACTGTGCACGAAAAAGACAGTTTTTTCCCGACAGGTGGGGCACTCTGAATCTAGTTACACTCAGGGAATTATGTAGGTAAAATCAACTGCAAATGACAGTTAAAATAACTGCATTTGCACTTAAAAAGGTGTAGACTACATTTGCAGTTAAATTAACTGCAATATGAAGTAATTTTTAACTGTTAAAAATCAACTGACAAATGTAGTAAAAACAACTACAAATGCAATTGAAATAACATACATGCAAATTATTGTAAAACTGTACAAACATCTTGCAAATCTAGTTAAAAAAACATAAATAAAAAATTTTTTTTTAATTATTAATTTAATAAAAAAAAGAAATTTATGTAAACACTATTAACTTAATTTTATTCTATAATAAATTTAAAATTGAGAAATAAAAATTTACACTTAATGTCACTTTTTTTCACTATTAAGATATTGTTGTACATGTCCGTCTGTGAGGGATGAAATATGCTGTTGTTTGGCTTCCTTTTTTTTCTCCAGGTAGAAAGGGATGAGAATATAAAAGAACTGAAAGAAAATGAATACAATATTTTTTTAACATTCCCCGTAAATAAATTTATATTATAAAACTTACCTTATTATTTTAGTAATTTAATAAAAAATATATAGCCTTTTCCGTATTACGCGTGCTCACTCTTTGGAGTTGTTTTATGACTAAGACAAGAGAAAACATGTTATATTCATATTCTTTCACTAGAAATTTCTAAACAAGTGATTCATACACATACTTCTGTTTGCTTCGTGTGTGTGCATACACACTTGAAAATTTAAGTATTTGTAAATAAAATTCAAAATAACTGCATAAAATAAATGTTACTACAATGTAGTAATTTTTGTAGTTTTTTAAAAAAATAACTGTCAAAAACATTGAAAATTTTTGTTCTAAGTAAATTAACTACAATTGTAGTTAAAATAACTACAACCGCATTACTACATAAATAACTGTCATGTAGTAACTGCAGAACTTTTCTGAGTGTAGGGTACGCTGAATCTAGTGGTGCTAGCCGTTTTTCTAGGTAAGCTCTTAAAAAAAAAGATATTTGAGTTTGAAAATTATGGTTTTAAGCACCCCTAAACACTCCGTTTTTTAATTTGTTTACCGTTAATTTTTAGTTAAGTTGTTGGTTACTCTACCAAGAAACTTTGTGTTAAAAATAATCAAAATCGGTCTTGCGGTTCAAAAGTTGTGATTGAAAATGTGAGGACACCATAAAAACCTTTATGCAAATTTTTCACTTCTATACAAATTTCAGTACACGCAGAAAAAAACAGGGGGAATATTAACTAAGAGCTATGCAATTATACAACTACATAATTTTGAAGTTAGTTTTACAAAGTTTTTGTAAAATATGAAAATTTTTTTGTAAAATATATACAATCCTTGCAAAATATATACAAGTGAAGTGGAAAATATCCTAAAAATTACATATATTTTGCTAGAAAATTGTAAAACTTACTTCGAACTTATGTAGTTGTATAATTACATAGCACTTAGATAAAGTTCTATCTTTTTTTTTCTGCGTGTACATTTAACGAACCAATAAAATGTACAATTTTGTATGGAAAATTTCGAAGTGTCCTCACATTTTCACTCAGAACTTTTGAACCGCTGCACTAATTTTGATAATTTTTTACCCAAAGCTGACTGGGGAAATAACAAACAACCTGGGTAAATGGTCAAAAAGTTAGATAAATCGCTTTTTTGGGGTCCTTGGACCAAAATTTTCAAACACAAATATCTTTTTTTCAAGAGCTAATGTAGAAAAATGGCTATCATCACTGGATTCAGCGTACTCGAATTAGGTTTATCCACCGGGTCCCCCGCTTGTTGGATTTTTCAACTAGCACAGTGATTTAAAAGCGAGGGGTGTATGTCTGTTATTTGGAACACCGATTACAGAAACGGAAAGATGTTGAAATCAGGCAGGGGAAAATGCCTTCCTTAAACAAATTAAGTATTGTAAGTTTTAAATTATTTGCAGAATATAAATTTAAATTTTAACTAATTAATAATTAAATTGCACATATGCTATTTCGTTATTTTTTTAATTTTTTGTAAATAAATATTTTAAAAAACCAAAATTAATAAAATAAAAGGTCAGTTTAGCTAGATATACAGTCCGTTTTTTAAAATAACGGTACGGAAATTGAAGAAATTGTTTTTGTAACAAAAACAATTTACATTGAAAGTTCCCTTCACTTCACCCAAGTGTTTTAAAAAATTAGGTACTTCATTCTAAAAACGGAGTCACTCCGTTTTTTACACGACATAACGGTCCGTAAACGGTCTAACGCAGTCGGGCTTTCAACGGATTCGTATCAGTTTCAATGTTCCTTAAGATACGTTTTCTGGTCCGTATGCGGATCCAGAAAACAGTACGGAGTTGATTACAATTGTTTTTCTATAGAAAAATGCAAAACAACTGTAATAACGGTTATTTGAGAAAACAACTAACGAAAACTACCGTAATTTCGTAACATTTGTTTAAAGCAGTTTTTTTTAATATCATAATAAACAACTACCAAAACATTAATTTTACAGTAAACAGTTATTTTTGGTAGTTATTTAAGAAATAAAAAATTTCGTTGAATTTTTTTGAATTTTAAAAATTCTTGTTTAGTTTATATTTGTTATTATTGATATATTTCTAGTTTGCAAATAAAAATCAGAAACTTGTATTGTATCTCCAATGCATAAAAGCATAATAACTATAGAACGGTTTGAATTTTTACTTCAGATTTTAAATAGGCTGAAGTAATTAGACACATTTTTGTAATCGAAAGAAAAAATAGTATTTTTATTAAAATATACTTTTATAAAACCAAAAGAATTAACTGTGAAATACAGTAGTTTTTACCCATTCTGTCAGTTGTTTTAAAATTTTTGTAGTAAAAATTTGTCAGTTAATTTTACTAAAATTTGTCTGTTAATTTTACCAAAAATAACAAAAGTTTCAGTTATTTTAAAAGTAAATACCTTTGTCGCCGATTTAACTGCATATACCTTTGTTTTACCTGTCGTTTTCAGTAGATTCTACTGGCAAACTTTTGTGAGTGTACCTAAATTTTAAAGCAATTTTTTATTTTATACTGAATTTAGACTGAGCAAAAACCAGATGGTTTTTATACAAAACTAAATTACAAAAGCCAATTCATTTACACTGAATTTTTAGTTTTTCTTTGTCACATCATTTTTTATTAAGCACTTTTCTTTGTTTATATGGTTAAATTAAATTAAAAAAATTATTAACACATTTAAAAATATATAACAACACACAATTTTAAACTAAAACTGAAATATTAAAAAAAAAATAAAAAATATATAATATTAGCTGTATTTGTGTGACTCTCTATCAGTGTTATCAAGAACGATTTTGACAGTTTTTCAACGTATTCCGGCTTTCTACTGTCAAAATTGTTCGAGATATCATTGATAGGAATGCCGCACAAACACAGCTATTATCATCTACACGAGAGATAAAATTGCTAGAGATAGAGCAAAAAACACCTCTAAATAGCTTAAATCATTCACAATAGAGCTAATTAGAGGAGTTTTTTGCTCTATCTCTAGAAGTTTTATCTCCCGTGTAGATGTGCCTTAACAGGGTGTATCGAAAATTAGTTTAAAAAGAAATCGGGTGTATTAAAAATACAAATTTCAGATATTTTTACTTGGTTTTTGGCAAAAACCAGGTAGACTCTGGTTTTCAGTTTGTATGAAAATTGTATGGAAAAACTAAATTAATTTTATAGTTTTCGGCTCAAAACCTAAAAATTACCAAAAACTACTAGTTTTTGCCCAGTCTAAATATACTATTATTATAATACTGAATTTAGACTGAGCAAAAACTACCTAGTTTTTGTACAAAACTGGTGTTTGTTTGTCTTATATGTGTGCACGCAAAAAATAAAAATGGGGAAATCACATAAAATAAGGGTATAATTACCTAGTTTTGATGTAAATTCGCTATAAGTTTATTTTGGGTCGCGTACATGAAATTTTTTTATCATTTTCCCATAATGTAACTAAATATTGATAATTTTTTAAATAGATAAGAAAATAAAGTGATTTAACATAATGTAAAAAAGAATTTATAATGTACCAATAAAAAGTTATATTTTTAGGTAATTTATATAAAAATTTAAGGGTTTGATTTAAACTAAGCTAATGAAAACTATTTTTTTTTCTGTAGGAAATCGTTTTTACCAAGCATGTTTGTATAATATAACATACGCTAATTTTTTGCGTGTACAGATCAGCAGACATGCGTTGCTAAAATTGCAAAAAATACCGCTGGCCTCAAAGCAGTTAAATTTCCGGTAATTACAGCAAAATTTTCAGAAGCCATTACAGACTTTTTTGGTTGAGTGCAGAATGAAAGAAGTTACCCTTATGTATATATTTATTTGTTTTTTTTTTCTTTCAAAAATTGTATTTTTGTTTACTTTTGTTTCTTTAAAACATTTATTTATATTTTCCGATAGTACTTCCCCTTTTACACAAAACATTTTCATATTTTTAATAAAAAATAAATTCATACAGATTCTATTAACCCATTCAACATTTCTTACAGTGCAATTCCCATTTTCTCACCAACACAACTACATTTTTACTTTTGAACAGCACTGATTTAAAGTAATACAGAGCAAATAATTCAAACAAAACTCAAATTTCAATCTTAAAGCGATGAATACACGAAGGAACATTGAGTAGGGAACAAAAAATATCAAAAAATTTTGCAAACACGAATTGCACGATGTCAACACGCACACAAACACCCACACACATTGTCAAAAAAATTGGAATTTTTTCACGAATGTTCCCGCGTGTATTCTCAGCTTAAGAGTGTGTAAGGGTATTTTATTCATGAGTATTGTTTTTAAGCGGAGAATACACGAGGGAACATTCGTGAAAAATTCCCATTTTTTGTGAATGTGTGTGTGTTTGTGTGTGTGTGCGTGTTGACATCGTGCAGTTCGTGTTTACAAAATTTTTTGATATTTTTTGTTCCCTACTCAATGTTCCTTCGTGTATTCTCCGCTTTAAGAGCAACAAACTGGTTTAACTAAATCGGCGAATACATTAAGGAACATTGAGTAGGGAACAATAAATATCAAAAAATTTTGTAAACACGAATTCCACGAATGTCAACACGAACATTAACATACACAAATCAACATTCGTAAAAAAATGGCCATTTTTTCACGAATGTTCCTTAGTGTATTCCCCGCTTAAGGGATAAACGAACATTTTAAAAGATAAAATGTGACAATTGGTGTTATCGTTGGGACATAGGCGTACCTAGACCATTTTTCTGGGGTGGGCAAGGGCCCTATTTATGTTTGGCTGCACTTATAAAAAAAGCCCGTACAAATAGTTAAAAATTCTGCTAAAATAACAGGAACTAGTACCTGAATTTGCGCCAGCAGAAATTTCAATAATGCTAAAATTACAATCACTTTTTGTTATTAATTGAATAAAAACAAATTAATTTAAATATTGTTAATTTTATTTTCAAATAAATTACACAATCCAAAAACACTATTTGCACTTTTATTTTCTTGCCAATATGTTAAACTTCCGCTGGAGTTGTATTATTTGGTTCCTTTTTTTCATCTACCTGCGATTCGAATTTAGATGAAAATGTTAAAGGGCTGAAATAAAAGAAAACAAATAACATATTTAATAGTATTCCCTTAAATATAGTTTATATTATAAAACAAACCTCTATTATTTTATTTTTTAAATACAATTTTAACTGCGAAATGTTAATGTCCAGTATACCTCCGTTTTCTTTTGCGTTCCTTTGCTGACTAACAGAAACAAAAGAAAACATGCTCTTATCATATTATTTTATTTACTAGAACTTTCTAAACAAGCGCATATTATTTTTATTTGCATTGGTAAGCGTCATCAGTGATAACTCATCACACACATTAAAAAACACTTACTAGAAATTTTCTAATTTGTATTGGTTGGCAAACTCACCAATACACACTTCACCATCAAAAGCCATCAAGCACCATCAATCACTATACACTACCGCCCCTATCGTTTTCTTTTGAAAACACAAATATTAAAAAGTTGCCAATAAATTTATCTATATTAGCTGATAACATTGTCAAAATCATTTATAAAAAAATAACTAAATATCAGGAGGAAAAATTAGTTCAAGTACAGCAGAAATATGTTTTTGTGGTGAAATTTGATAACTAATAACTTTACAACGGATTTAAACGAAAACAACAGGAAAAGTTAGTTCAATTGAATTAGAACGCGTTTAACAGACTTTTGTATTAACTTTTTTTTATGAGTGTGTTTATTTGCCCATTCTCAGACCCTTAATCTTAAAAAACACTTTCGACATTATGCATGCGATTTTTTCATACAAAAAAAAAAGACTTTTAAAAATAACTCCCTTCCTTTTGATAAAATTTTCAAATGTTTTTTTATAGAAAAGTCTGAAAAATGCAACCTTTTTTCTGAAGAAAACCTCATGCAGGGAATGCCATACGCTCAGAATAGTATAAAATTTTGATATTTGATGGAGAAAATAAATCTAAGATCAACCTGTCTCATATTTTCTTCCACCTCTGACGAACCTATTCTTACCCCATATTTTGACCACTTAAATTACCGAGGTGATCAAAAACTGACATTTTCTTCGTAGAATTTTTGTTTCTAAAACATATCCTCAAAAATGACCACACTTAAGGCACATCTACATAAGAGAGAAAATTTCTAGAGATATAGCAAAAAACACCTCTAATTAGCTCTATTGTGAATGATTTAAGCTATTAAGAGGTGTTTTTTGCTCTATCTCTAGCTATTTTATCTCTCGTGTAGATGTGCCTTTAGAAATAAATCTGTAAAAATAGCAGAAAAAGTAACTAAAAATGATGCTGCAGAAGAAACTGTTAAATTAGCAGATTTCTTTTTGCTAAATACAAGTAAAATAAGAACAGCAAAAATAAACCTGTTAAATTTACAGTTTTACAATTTTTTTTTTAGTAAATATTTCTGCTTATTTAACATTATAGACTGCTATTTGCATATAACTGAATTTAGCTTAAAAATAACAAAAATAGATATAACAATTTGTTTTTGCTATTTTTAGTCTACTAATATATAGCAAAATTTTTTGTAGATTTTACAATACAATTTCTTATTTCCAATTAACTAAAAGTTAATTTAAATATAACTAAAATTCTACAAATTTAACAGTATTATTTTTGCTGTTCTTATTTTACTAGTATTTAGCAAAAACAAATAGTTCTTTCTGGAGCATCATTTTTAACTAATTTTTAGTTGCTTTTTCTGCTATTTTTACAGATTTATTTCAATCAGTGTAATATTAACTAATTATTCCTTTAAAAAACTATTAAATCCAAGAAATTTTTCTGTTATAGCCAGAGCTAAGATCGATTTGTTTCTTAAATATTTCTTAAGTAAGAATTTTCAAACAACATTTCTTATTTAAGAAATATTCAAGACAAAAATCGATATTAGTTCTGGCTGTGAAACTGACCCTTATGGCGTTTTCTTTTCTGAAAAAAATTTTGCCTTTTTTCTGCCCTTTTTTTACAAAATGCCTTTTTGTGTATAGTAATAAAAGGTAAACATAGACAAATTTGGTATCAAATTAAAGGTATTTCAGATATCAATCTAACCGTGTATAAAATATGTCTAATTATTCCCTAATTTTCGTGCAATTTAACAAAATGTCGCATTTTTCTATATTTTGGTGTTTTGTTAAATAAGTTGAATATTGTTGGACATTTTTTAAGGATAGTTAAATATGTCTTTAAAATACCTTTAATTTTATACCTAATATGCCTATATTTACTTATTATTTCTATGCACAAAAATACATTTTTTAAAAAAAGGGCAGAAAAAAGGCGACACTTTTTTCAGAAAAGAAAACGGCATTAGATTCCAACAAATTATCTTTCTAGGCAACTAGAAGACATTTTCCCAATCAAAAACACAGGATTAACTGATATTAAAAAAAAAAATATTCATAGAACAAGAATTATAGACAGATTTTTCTAAAATTCTGGGGTGGGCAAAAAGCAGTATAGGGAGGGCTTTGCCCACCTCAGACTGGCCTAAGTCCGCCAATGCGTTGGGATTGGTTATTTTGCTTTCAATAGAAAATAACCCTATTTTTTAAATATTGTCATATTGTGATAGAATTGTGGGTGATAAAAAAAACTGATATCGAATACGGTTTTAGCATCCAAAAATACATAAAATTAAGGTAAATTATTTTACAGTTTTTACAAACATTATTTTCGTTGACCTTTGTTATTTTAAATAATATCGAAATATATGAGACCCACCATCAGTAATCGGGCTAAATAATGAAATGAATTTGGGACCAATTTAGGAATTCAACAATTTTTTAGGGATTGGTGGGTATTTCAATTTACAAAATGGGGAGATAAGATGATGAAATTTTACTGGCAACACTATTCGTTATAAAAGTGCTAAAAATTAAGCTTTCAATCAGTGTTGCCGTTTGGCTTATTTTTAAATATTCCGTAGTCCTATAGTTGAAAAATTTCTTAGTTGATTACAAAAAAATAATAAACAACTACTTTAATCGTTAGCAACTAAGGTTTTAGTTGAGAGTTACAATATTTGTTATAGTTGAAGTAAATACTACTAATACTTTGAAATTGTCAAGAATTTAAAAACAAAACAAGTTTGTAAAATTTCAATAATATTTTTCAAAATTATTGTTTTTATTTTTATGTTCGTTAGAGAATTGTTAAACGATTCTTCTTCCTATAAATCTGGTCTAGATAATAGTAAGCATTTTTTATTTGAGTTATTTGTAAAATATTTTTAGATTGTTTTTATATTTTGCAGATTTAACATTCAGTGAAGATCAAAATTGGAAAATAAAAGGCGACAGTAACGTCAAAGTATGTGTGGAGAAGAATCATCGCATTACTAAACTACACGTGTATGTACATATAAATAAAAAGTTTCAAAATAAGCTGTTATTTGTTTTTATTTTAAAATTAAGATCAAACGTGATATATAATATCTGGCAACCATTTTGAAATGGGAATTAGTTGATTTTTACCAAATTTCGAATTTAGTTTAGCTTATCGTTGTAAGTAGCTACATTCGTAGTTGATTGCTAACACCCCAAAAAACTTAGTTGATAACAATTAAATCAGTTCAACCATATATTAGTTAGAGGTATTTCACCTATAGGATAGTTGAAATTTTCGTTATAATCAACTAAGGAATGTTTTGGGTGTACGTATACGGAACATTAACGAACCGTGTAATCGGATTTTCGAACACAATACGGTTTATCTCCGTTTCCGTACCGTAAAATACGGACTTAATTGATTTTAATTTGTGTTCAAAATAAAAACAATTAAATTATTTTAAAAACTTTTTGTGACGAGAAATTGGTTGCGGTAGCTGGAATAGGTCCCACACATCATCAATTAACTAACTTCAAGTCGCATACATATATTAGATGGTAAGAATAATAAAATTTAGTGCGAGTTTTACAATGATTTGTGTAAGATCGTTTGTTTTTGTAACAAAAGCTCTGTTCCACGTACGTTAACGCGGCTACCCAATTTTTCCAAAATTGTGTGTTGTTGTTTCGAGTAAAATACCATCGTAAATGCAATCAATTAAACCATAACTAATTTATTTTTTCTTTTGCATGTAGATGATCGATTTTATTATGGGTGACTATCGTGAATTGATGCGCTAGATAAAGAAGTAAACTCAAAGGTAAACTGATGTACTAAATATAGTGTAAATGTAAATAATAACGTTATTAATAAATCTCAAGGTTGGTTACCGAAACGAATAACGGTAAGGGTAACGGTATCGAATTTCTTTTGTTTAGGTAACGGTAAAGGTAACGGTATTTAAGACTGTTTCGGTACGTACCGGTATTAAAAATTATGTTAAAAACATATAGAAACAAGTAAAAACATGGCATATTTTTAATTTTAAGTACTGAAAATACAGATTTTAAGCTATAAATTCAATACTGGTAGTTTTAATAAGTAATATTATTATCTATAAATTTTTTTGTAAAAAAACACTCAAGATTATAAAAAAAAAATAAAAAAATTGTAATTTTTATATAAAATAATAAATACCGGTAAAATACCGGTAACTACCCATAAAAATAACGGTATCGGTAACGATAACGGTATTTTGAATTTTTTTAGAGGTATCGATAACGGTAACGGTATTCAATTTGAAACGGTATTTTAGCGATAACTGTATTATAACGATAACGGTAACCAACCTTGATAAATCTATTAAAAATAAAAAAAAATTTAGTAAATTTAATTTACTCAAAATAAGTCAATTTAGATAAATATACAAGTCCGTTTTTGGTACGAAGTCACTCCGGTTATACACGACATAACGGTCCGTAAATGGTCCGTCATTGACGGACTTGTCCGTTTTTTACACGACACAACGGCCCGTAAACGGTCCGTCAATGACAGACTTACAACGGACTTGTCAGTTTTTACACGACATATCGGTCCGTTAACGGTCCGTCATTGACGGACTTTCAACGGATTCGAATCAGTTTCGATGTTCCTTAAAATCCGTTTTCTGGTCCGTATACGGATCCGGAAAACGGTACGTAAACGGAGTTGGATTCCGTTTATGATGGACCGAAAACGGTACGTAAAGGGAACGATTTGTTTGTTGGGAGGTCAATTATGTTTTTATCTATTAAATATTACATGTCGATATAGCTCAGATGGTAGAGCTATTGACTGGCAATCTGTAGACCCAGGTTCGATTCCCTCACCAGCAAATTTTATTTATAAATAAAATACAATAAAAAATATTTTTTTTATATAATTTATTTTTTTTTAATCTATTTTTAGACTCATTATTTTTGCACATAGGTAACGATATATTTTTTGGTGTTTCGTATGTTGGTGTGTAACCATAACTCATTATTTTTCGCGACATCGCCATATAAAGGTAATAAGAAATGTAATAACAAAAGTAACTAGTTACCATTACCAAGTATGTAGTTACATAATCACATATCTGGTAACGATTTTCTACACTGGGATGTAATGTAATCAATCGTATAACTGAGCAGTGGCCTGCTTTGCATTTATATTTTATATCGTTCGACGGTAAAAGTCTGTGAATTGGGTTAACTAGTGGGCGATACTAGCTTTAAGGTTTATTTTTTATTTCTCTCATATATTCTTAATTCAATAAATAACTTAAATAAAGAATTTCAATTGGAAAAAATGCGTCTTCCATATGTTTATGACCAATTGAAATTAAATTTTAAATTAGTTTTGAGCAGTTTTACAAAAAGTAATTACGTTAAAAGTTTAATTTCATTACAAACGGTTAATTTGGTGAAATTAATTGATGTAGTTAATTAATTTAATGTAGAAAATATTTTATTGGCCGTAAGGCTGTATTATTTTTGAATGAAGGTAACTTGTCCAACTTTAAAAAATATGAAATTAAAAAAAATATACAATCTTTTTATATAGAACTTTTAAAAGAAATGCTATGAATTTTCGAGAAAAGATTTAAAACATCTTGCCATAATAACACCAAATCAAGTTTTAAATAATTTAGAAATAACTTTAGAGCCTTTATTGTCATCTTTCCCAAACTTAACAAGCGGTAATGAAGAAAACATTTTAACCCAATGAAAATTATTAAGATATTTGAACATTACAGAATTAATCAGTGACTTGGATGTAGTTGAATTTTGGGATGAAGAATCCAAATAAAAAATGGAATGGTTGAAAAATGTTTTGAATAACTAATTTATTTTGATCAAAATTCACTGACGTTGCCACATAGTTCAGCTGTTGCCGAAAGAAAATTTTCACAGCTTATTTTAATAAAAACAATGTTTTTAAATAACCTTGATTTAAAAACTATTAATAATAATAATAATATAACCCAAGAAACATTTTTACGGACTCTCCGGCACGTACGGATTCATGAATCCGGCTTTTACGGCACGTTAACTGTCCATAATGTACATATCCGTCAATGCTTGTACGTATACGGAACATTAACGGACCGTATAAATGGATTTTCGAACACAATACGTTTTAACTCCGTATTGGTGTATCCGTTTCCGTACCTTTAAATACGTATTTCATCGGTTTGTTTACAAAATAAAAAATTATATTTTTGTAAAGTCGGTGAAAATATTATTATAATGGGAATATATGGAGAATATGCAATAGGAATTCTTTCTATCATAACAACATCAAGTAACAGGGTAAGATTTATGAAACTTAATGTTTCACAATGTTAGGTGTATAACATGTGAGAATTTGCATCGTGTACACAGTCAATTAAACCATAACTAATTTATTGTCTCTTTTCCATATAGATGTTGGATTTTACTTTGGGTCCTAAACCGAGCTGGATGTGCTAAATATTGTAATTATAAATAATAATTATTAATGAATTTATAAAAAAGAAAAAAAGTACTTTGTATTGAAAATAAAAAACATATGGTCTATTTTTGTTGAAAAAATCGGTAGGATACGGACAAGGAAATACTCCGTTATTACACGACATAACGGTCCGGAAACGGTCCGGCATTGACGGACTTACAGCGGACTAGTCCGTTTTTTACATGACATAACGGTCCGTAAACGGTCCGTCATTGCCGGACTTTAAACGGACTTGTCCGTTTTTAACACGACATACCGGTCCGTAAACGGTCCGTCATTGACGGATATTTAACGGATTCGAATCAGTTTCGATGTTCCTTATGTTCCGTTTTCTGGTCCGTATACGGATCCAGAAAACGGTACGTATACGGAGTTGTATTCCGTTTATGATGGACCGGAAACGGTGCGTAAACGGAACGAATTGTTTCTTGGGAATGCAGCCAAAAGAATTGTGAAAAAAACCAAAATCATTCCCACTATGTGTGGTCTGCCAAAGAGATGTTTTAACCTTATAGAATAATTTTTTTATACCTCAAATAACAAAGTGATGAATTTTACCTGAAACTAATATGTTAATCAATATGTGCGTTCCCGTACGTTACCGCGGGTACCCGCAGGAACACAAAACAGCCCAAACAACAACAATTTATACGCAATTTTGAGTACGGGAACGCCTTTGGGCTAGTTTGTGTAACTTCGGTAAAGTACGGGAACAGACATAATATTTGGAATGAAATTAAATTTAAGGTTTTTAGTTATTAACGGTGGGTCTCATACTGAAGGTTTTAGAGTTAGCTAATAATAGTTAACCCAAAAATTTGTTGTTGTTTCGTATACAAGTTTTTGTCATTTTCTTTTATTTACGGTGGGTCTCAAACTGTAGGTATAACTTTAACTTAACTAGAAACAAAAGAAAATGTTTAAAAAATGTACACAAAACAACAAATTTTTGGGTTAACTATTAACTAAAGTTTAACCCTGCAGTATGGTACCCACCGTTAATATTTAAGTTAAAGTTAAACCTACAGTATGAGACCCGCCGTAGTAAGCATTTAATATGTTAAAGAATTTTATTTTGTTTTTTGTTAAATTTAAATAATAAATATTTTAATATATTTAAATAAAAACTAAAAAACTTTAAATTTTGGTTATTTTTCTCATTTGGTAACTTTTTTTTTAAATATTTTGGTTACAAAAAATTTTTGTTTGTGGCAACACTGCTTTCAATTGTAAATAAAAAAAGGTGGCAGGATTTAAACGGAAATAAAATAATTCTCCATATACAGAGATGCAAAATTTATGCACGCAGATTTGTTAACGGTCGTATAATTTTAATTAAATTAGAAATACATATGTATATACTAATTAAATTATTGTACAAACAAATGAATTTTAAAGATACAGTATTTTAAAATACATTAATTTCTTTTCCCAATTTTTCGCAAAGAGCAAATGAAAAAGTACTATTGTTTACAACTGCGTCGGCTTACTAAAACTTTACTAATTTTGCTTTAGTATCATTTTCTTATTACACACCATACGAAAGCAAAAAGCATAAAAATCCAATTTAAACGAATTGATAGAAAATTTCTATCAGTTAGTCGAGGTGTCGGTTTGCCAACAGTTGTGCAGCTCTTAGTAGAAAAAAATATAAAATTAAAACATTAAAGAATTACATTCTTTTTTGTTTTTGAAAAAACATAAAATAATAACCGACTTTGTGTGTGTTTTGGTTTATTTGTTGGTAGTGTGTTGTGATAAAACAAAATCATGTATCATTTGAAAAGTCTAGCTAGCAAGGCCGTCGTACGCCAGGAAGTAGCCACTTTGGTAAAGGCTCTACCAACTGCAGCTTTGCAAACTCGTAGTTATGCTGAGTATCAAATTCCCGAACGTCTCAAGGATGTGCCCACTGCCAGAGATCCACGTTTCTTCGATATGGTTGAGTATTTCTTCCATCGTGGTTGTCAAATTGCGGAAGATCGCTTGTTGGACGATATGAAGGGTAAACTTTCCATGGAAGATAAGAAAAAGAAGGTTAAGGGTATTTTGATGCTTATGCAACCCTGTGATCATATTATTGAAATTGCTTTCCCATTGCGTCGTGATTCCGGAGATTTTGAATTGATTACCGGTTATCGTGCCCAGCACTCTACTCATCGTGTACCAACTAAGGGCGGTAAGTAGATGAAATATTAAATAATGATTAAAATTTGTATTTATATACTTTTTTTATCGTTTTTATCACAAAAAAGTATACGTAATGAAGCGTAGCAATAAATTGCTTAACAAAAATTGTATGGAATTCCTTTCCACTTTGTTCTCTCGTTTGATTATGTAACAATTTTTCTTGTTTCCTTTTTTCTCTAACATTTTCTTCTTCGTCGTTGACGCATTGTAGATGTTTAATTGTTTTTGTGTGTATTTTTTTGTTGTAGGTACAAACAAAAAACTAAAAAATAAATTATTTTTGTGCTGTTTTTATAAAACATTAACTATTATGTGAATATTTTTTTTTTGTTTAACAAATTCTTATGAGATTAATGATTTTGCTGCTAAGGAAATACATGCATAAGTTTCGATTTATAAATGAACAACCACCCCTTAACGTATGTATATTGTCTATGTTTTTAGCGAAACCTTTCGATTTTTAATACCTTTTGGGCTTTCTTTTGTTTGCCTTGTTTCCAGTACACACACTTATGACCTTGCACAAATGGTTATAAAAATACAATAAATTCTTTTGGCAAACATAAATTAATTAATAATTTTCTTTAACAGTTTCATAACCGTTAAACATTTCTTCCCTCTTAACTTGTGTTGTTACTAGGCCAACAAAAAAATTTTAAAATTTGTTTTTCTAAACTTATTAGGACGCACAGTTCCATTTTGAACCCAATACTTTAAAACGGCTACATTAGAGTGGTCCATGAAAGTTGGAATTCGCGATCTCCACAATGTTGCCCCTATTTCTCAATGTCTAAAAACTCTGTGACAAGTTTCGGCTAAATCCGCTTTTATTTAGAGGTAGCGGAAAAAGTTGTCTTTTAAGAATTAGTAATTCATCTCTAGTGTAATTTATACAAAAAGTAGGATTGATTTTAAATTTAATTATTTCTTAAGCTGTACGCTATTATTAAACAAACAATTAAGTAACTTTTAAGTTATTCGCGGTTTTTTTTTAAATTATACAAAAAAATACATATTTTAGTTAAAATTACCAAATTTTCCGAAAAGATGTAATTAAAAACTCAACTTGTTTTTCCTTGTATGCGCAAATTTCTCTAATCTGATCTTTATTTTAATGAAGATTATGAATCAGCAGTCGAAATTTAAAAAAACAATGTGGTTTATAAATTATTCGCGGTTTTTGAAAATTCAAAAAAGCTCCAGTTTTTTGAGGTATTTTCCTAATTACCTGTAAACGGTGTTATCAAAAAATCCATTTTGTTATGCTTTTGCAGTTTACTTACCAAGGGCCTTCATTATATGTACATACATATATCACACTGATTTTAATTTTAAAAAGGATAACAGATATCCTTGCAAATTAACCTAAAATTTGACTTTTTTTAATATTTCGCTTTTTATTTTATACAGTTTTATTTTATACAGATATATCTTAATGCAAAAAAGAAATTTTCAGTCGTAAATATAAGAAAACATCGTGATCAAAATTGAACATTTTTTGTATGAAATTTTCAAATTTCGCGAAATCCGCGACTCCGATTTCAAATTTGATTTCATATTCGTAATGTACACCTAAAAATATATTAGATTTGATATGTCGCGATCATAATAATTATATTTAATTTTTCTCATTTTTTTTCAATTATTTTTAATTACCCAGCCAGCAATTTCGAAGAGCTCATAAATAATATTTTTAAATGGCTCATAGAAATGATTATTGTTTTTTTGAAAACATTCTTATTTTGGTAGTAAATATGAACCCTCAGAAAACAATCAAAAAAGTTGTCTCTACAATCTAAAAAGCTGTCTCAAAACCGAAGGTTCATTTTAATGTAAACCAGCTTTTAATTAAATGAAATTCTCAATTATTTAAGAAAATATTTTAAAAACTTGTGCTAAAGAATGTATGACAGAAGCTGTCAATTATCTAGACACAGATAATTGAAATGAAATTTTTCATTAAACTAATGGAGTTTACTTTACAAAGTAAATGGGTGTATGAAATTTTAAATTAATAAAATGAAAATTTTCACATTTTATGAAAAATTCCATTAATTCAATGAAAAGTGTCAATGGACGAGTTCCAGCGAAATTTTATTGGTCTTGTGCAAAAATTCATTGATATCATGCAGATAATTCTATCCGTACAGTCTCGATTATTTTCTCCCAAATGTGTAAATGTGCCTTCAGACTTATTTTTATTATTTTTTTTAACACAGAAAATTGTTTTGTATATGGGTGATATTAAAAAATGTGTTAAAAATCGTGTAACCAGCTAATTTCTAATGCATCGATTACATCTGAGTTATATATTGCGATATATATCAGCGCATTGTCACCTGTTTAACAAAATTTATACCAATCTGATCAATTTTTGGTTAATACATAAAATTTGTGAACAATTTTATAGGCCAAATGTAAACTCCGTAACCAGTAACTCATAAGGTTTTTTAACTTTAATAGCTTATATTTTAATAACTAATGAAGCTAAACACTAACCCCTAAAACAAATTTTGTATGAAAATGACGTTTTGTAAACCTGCTATAACTTGACAAAGCATTTATGAATTGAGGGGTAAAACTGTAAGAATTTTTATGAAGAGGAAAAGTGCCGTTTCAATAAAAATTAATACATTTTTACAAACTTTTTCATATATCTTTGCTAACACGATTTCAACTCTGTAACGATTTTTCGTCATAATATTTGATAAAAATGCATACACCAGAATTTTGGAGTTATCGAATAATTATATTGCGAAAAGTATAATGTTATTTATACTTAAATGATCGTTGGACTGTAAATAATCATCTAGTATAACAGACTTGAAGTTTTTCTGCAGCATGTAACATTCTCGAGATAGAAAAGGATGTCTTTAATAAGATTTGAAAAAATGTTGTAAACTCCGTTCCTAATTTTTTCACCAAACTATTTAACGAGTAAGAAAAACAATGGCATATTTGGATTCACCTTGTAGGCATCATACGATTTTGTTTCGGAAAGAAAATTCTAACAAAGCGTTTCTGAAAGAAAACGAAAAAAGTAACCAAATGTAAACTCCGTTGCTGTAAACTCCGTAACAAAAATTGTTTGCATCAGATTGCATTCAAAAAAATAACCATAAACAGAGGTGATTCAACTAATATTTTTTTTTTTTTTATTTTTTTTTATTTTTTTTTTTATTAAATCTTCATTTACATAACCGAGCCCTTAGGGCCTTATATGGCTAATTAAAGCTACTAAAAAATATATAACAGACTTCTATATAAATATATGTTAAGGCTAATGTATACAATAATAATATATAAACGCAAAATTCAAAAAATTAACATTTACACGAGATCAATTAATACAATAATATATTTAAAAATTAATTAGATCTAAAAAAAAAATAAATAATAAATGAATGCTGCAAGAATAAATTCCAGAAACAGCTGAACTCTCACAAGATAAGCTTTCAAAGTTTCATTAAAAAGGCGTACATACTAAAGCTATCCATACATCAGCAATACCATTGCGCAACCTCTCCATTTAAGTCCCCAATCTACTAACACACATGGTATTAGAATAAAGAACTAAAACGAGAAGCTGTACAACAATATTGCAAGTATATGGCCAGACTAAAGAGATGGAACATATAATTTCCACTTAAGACTCCAATACATGCAATTGTGCAAATTCTACTAATTTAGATTTAAACACAATCAGCGAATAAGTAAAATTTCTCAGTTCCCTAGGCAAATCATTCCATAAACTCGACACACGAGTTTGAAATGATTTTTCAAAAATACTTAGATGTCTAATGGGTGGAATAATTTGGGGGTTTCGAATTGAACGAGTAAAATGAAATTTATCAACAATGTATACCGGGTATCCATTAACGATAGATTTATAAAAAAATAATAATAGCCTTATGCTTATGAAATTTTCAAAAGACGATCCTATAAAATTAAATGTATGTTGAGATACATGATCTCTTCTTTTCAAATTAAAAACGTAACGAATAATCCTGTTAAAAACAAGCTTATATTTCCTCAGCGCGAAACTTCTAGTACCCGAAAAAACCTCCACGCCGTACAATATATGCGGCATTAAGATAGCCGTGGCTACACGCCTTTTTATTGAACAAGGCAGATAAATATTCAATGAATACAACCTTTTTAAAAGAAAGGATATGCGAGAGGACAAGTAATTTATGTGTGGAGAAAAATTCAGTTGGTTATCCAAGACAAGACCTAAACATTTCATCTTATTAACAAACTCAACAGGAATACCACCAATAGTAATACTCATGTCATTTGTAGCGAATCCAAACCCCATTAACTTCGTCTTGACTGGATTGACACAGAAACCATTATCGGACGACCATGACACAACTTCCCGCAATATAAAATTGACGCCCTCCTCCAACACATCGACAAACTCAGTATCAGAATAGCAAACAAATTGCACATGATCAGCATAAACATAAGGCAAGCAGGAAACACCATTAAAAGAACGTAAAAGATCATTCATATACACCATAAACAAAAGTGGGCCAATAACAGATCCCTGCGGGACACCACTAGTGATCCGTCGAGTTCGTGAGAAAGAGTTACCAATAGATACATACTGGAATCTATCATATAGGTACGACTTAATCAATTCGCATGCACGGGTAGAAAACCGGAACTCGTACAGCAATTTATATAGTAATCTAGAGTGCATTACTCTATCAAATGCCTTAGAAAAGTCTATCGAAAGCAATACAACATTCTTACGGCCATCCAAAAATTGTCTAATAGAATCCGTTAGCGCTAGCAGTAGAGAAGTAGTACTATAACCCTTTCGAAAGCCTGATTGGGATGGATGAATAAGAGAGTTGCAATCAAGGTACTCGATAATTTGGTCTTTCAAGATATATTCAACCACCTTAGAAAGGACCGGTAGTACTGATATAGGACGTATTTATGCGGCAAAAAATGATTCAACTAATAATTTGCGTCAAATCAAAAAAAAATGTATCAGTTTTTTACCCTAAACTGCTGGAGCGAAAAACGATTGATTTGGAATCGATATTTCGAGTCATTACTGACATTAGTTTGACAAATTAAATTTGTTTCACACAATTTAAGGATTTGATTTTGAATTTGATCGCGAAATGTTATGTTTTTAATATATTATTTTGTAACTTCGCAACCGCTGATTGGATTTAAAAATTTTTTATATTTTTGAAAAGCATTTAAAAGGACCAAAAATACAAAATTAAAAAAAAACAAAATATTTTTTCTCGGAATGAATTGTATTTTTATTCGTGAAACCGCCAATTTGATAAACACAAATTGTATATTATTGAAAAGCATGTTGAAAACCCAAATACGAAAAACTAATAAATTGATGAAAATTCGTACACAATTTTTTTGTTATATCTTTTGCTTGTGGAAATGTAAACTCCGTTACCACAAAAAATTCAAATTGTGCAAAAAAAGTTATTGCGACAACTTGTAGAAGAGATTTTTTGCAATTAGGTTTATAATGACTAAACTGACTGATTCCATTAAGAAAAAAGCGAAATATTAACACTTTTTGCTTCTCACAAATTTGGTCAAAAAACTTATCACATTTTTTGATTTCACCCATATAATTTTTGTTGACATTTTGTTTTTTTCATAGTTAGATTAAAGTTAACTCTTCAGCGTTAATTTTAAATTTAACTGTTGCCATGTCCTATTTGTATTTTTATTATTCAAAATTTGTTTGTCGATAACATTTTCTTATAAATGCATTTATTAAGGTTTTGTTAATAGTATAAAATCACAAAATTTTGTTGCTAATTGATTTCTAAATAGTATATTTTATTAATCTAACTTGAAATGTTGTTGTTGACACAATTATCATTAATGAATAATGCGTTTTAATATGTTAGAATAGTTTAATTTTTTTAAACTACATTGTGAATAAATATAAATTGTTATTAATGATAAGTATTAATATTTGTTTATTAGTAAATTGTTAATAATTTTTGACAATAGTTTGAAGGATAAAAAACACTATTAAAAATCGTGTTTAACATTCCAGCGTAGAAAGGTAATGAGGTTTCATTATTTTTTTGCTTGTCCGTAATGATGTCAACTTACTCTCTCTGACTAGAAAACATACATTGTATAGGCTGTGATTGAAAAAACTTCAATTAGCCACACTCGCCGCTATGCCGACCGTGGTGTATCTCGTTAAGAGGTGATACTACGAAAGATAGCCTGTGCAGAGGGCTGCCGGTTCAATCCCCGGGCATGGCAATACACAAAAAGTTTTTCATTTAGAGACAAATTAACTATTAAAATTACTTCGATCAGTTGACACATAAACTAACCACAGTTTAGTCTTTGGGTGAGACGAAACTGTGGCCGTCTGGTGGTTCCCTTGTGTCTGTTAAAATTTTCAATAGAAACGTTTTCTTCTTCCTATAAATCAGCTCAAAAATACTTTTTTTTTAATTTTAAAATTTTTTGTTAAAAATTGCTCACATTTTGGACGAAAATATGAGCCTTCTAAAATGATTCATAAAAGACAACAATTTGAGGCAAATTACACAGGCCGAAAAAATTTGATGAAATTTTCTAACCAAGAATCAGACTATACTTTCCCGAAGGTTTTAGACGTCAAGTTTTTCGAGATATTCTAACCTAAAAGTGCAAAAAACACGTGTTGTATGTACATTTGAGGTCCTCACGAAAACGAACTGTAATACACAAGCCTATTGACGTTTGTTTTTTGGGCTTCAAATATAGTTTTTCGTCAGATCTAGCTATTTCATTCCGCCCCTAGCGGGAAAAATGATCCTGTAACTATTAGCCAAAAATCTAGCGATTTATTATCAGCCTTAATATAATTATTAAAAGTCGGTTTTATGTTGAAAAATATTATAAAATTTGCATATTGATATTCTTTTATTATAAAAAACAACTTCTGAAACGATTTTAGTAGAAAAACTTTCTAAAAAATACAAATTTCGTTAAAATATGGCCATGTAGTTTTTCACAATGCCCTCTTTTGAGTATTTTCACAAATGTCGGTAGAATCTACTGAAAATGATAGTTAAAACAAAGTTATATGCATTTAAAAAGGCGACAAAGGTATTTACCTTTAAAATAACTAAAACTTTTGTAATTTTTAACTGTTGAAGACTAACTAACAAATGCATTAAAAATAACTACCAATGTCGTAAAATTAACTGATAAATTTTTACTACAAAAATTTCAAAACAACAGACAAAATCGGTAAAAACTAGTGTTTCCAATTATTCGACATAGGCGGTTAACCGGTTACTGCATTATTCGAAAAATCACTAAAATTAATTAACCGGTTGTTGTTGTTGTTGTAACGGCTTTAAAATGAGAATTTGTAGTTAATAATTCTCATTTAAAGCCGGAGTGGCAATCCTTGCTCGGATAAATTCGAAGATTCGAATACATCCGAATCGTTCCGGCACATAGTCCGATTGCCGTGGGAACCGGGTTATACCGCCCATACTCGGTCGTCAGAGCCTCGTCAGCGTTAACAGGGGACACCATGTCCAAGGTGGACTGTGGGTGAGGTTGGCATTTGGAAATAATTTCCCTTGACCCCCAATTAACCGGTTATTCGGGTCGATTAATCGAGAAAATTTGCGATTAATCGTTTAATGCAAAACTAATGTATTTCCTTAATTTTATTATCAATATGAACACAGAGCTGTCTGTTTTTTTTAATATTAACGTGACATATAACTCGATGTATTTAAAAATAGTTTTCATATTCTAACCCAGGAAAATTTTCTGTTCAAAAGAATCGGTTGTAGGATAACTACTTTTGTTTTGAAATCCCTTCTACTGTCAATTCTAACAACGTTGATTTTTGTTTAAAACTGTCCAAAAAACAATCGCTTCTATAGCCCCAAAGTGGAACCGGTTGATCTGGAAAAAGTTATGGAACTAATTCTAGAACATATGGGACTAGTTGTATAACTGATTCTCCGTCTGTTATACCTTATATATAAGATTCTAGTAAAAACAGTTGCAGAACTCGTGTGGTTGGCAACCGATTACAAAAAAATTTCTTGGGAAGGTTAAAAAGTTTCGGAATCTGAGATCTTTGAAATTGAAACATTTCCTATACATACTAATAAAAACAGGCCTGTAAAAATTTTGCTAAAGCAACTAAAAATTAGTTAAAAATGGCAGAAAAAACTGATGAAACTAACAGATTTTTTTTGCAAAATATTAGTAAGTTAAGAACAGCAAACCCGAAACTATTAAATATCTATAATTTAATGTAAAGTTTTTACATCTTTAAAAAAAATTTTAAAAATATGAGATACAAAATTTCTTTGAATGCGGTTTTTTATCAATACTGCCAACAATAAAATATAATAAGTTTGTTCCACGTAATTCTGAGTAAAGTCTGGTAAAATGAGAGTAAACAAATAATTATCCCAAAAAATGGTAAAATTGCTCACATTACCGGGAACGCACAAAACCACATTTCAAGCCCAAAAATTAACGTCAAAGTTATTCATATAAACAAAAGCTATTTTTAAGAATAAGATATCGAAGGAAATAAAGAAAAAATATTAGAATGTGGTATTTAATAACGCTATTAATAAGTGCGTTCCCGTACGTTCCCAATGTTACCGAAATTTACCCAAAGTTACCGAAGTTTACCCAAAAGCGTTCCCGTACTCGAAAATTGGGTAAATGAGAGCGCTAATGAGAGTGTATTAGTGTGTCTCTTTTTACCAAAATTTACCCAGACTTTTTCTTCGGGTAAACTTTGGTAAAACAGCTGATGTAAATATAAACAAAAAACAATTGTGAAAATAGATTTAAAATTTTAATTAAATAAAGAAATAATCAAAAGAAACTTATTTTTTTATAAGAATTAATTTAATAAAATCAAAAACAACTTTCAAATACGAATAAATATGGGTATTTGTGCCAATTTGCAAACTGAAGGGCGGATTATGGGACCGTAAACGTATATGTGATGTAACTGTACCGTGCCGTAGCTAAAAAGTACACTTATAGATTATCGTAAACGACATTACTATTTAGCATCTATTTCATGTGGTTTTATATTTTATTCTAAATTTTTCTATTTATTTGTTAATTTTTATTCCTTATTTGTTGTTTGAATCATTTTTCTTTATTCATTTCATATTTTTTCCGACTAAAATCAGTCAGCTGTTTCGATGACGGATAGAAAATTCTGATTTCAACAGAATGATCCGGCAAGTTCGTTTACATTTACGTGTTAGTAACCATTCGTATACATTTCTTCTTGTGGTATCGAAACAGCTGATTCGTTACAGATACTTTTACGGTTGGGTAAGTCAGCCTTGAAATTATACGCATTTTCACATCAGTGATTGGGATTTGTGGCACAATCTAAGATTGATTGGTACAATCCCAGTCAGAAAAATACAAACGGGAAAGCGGTGGCAAAGCACTTTAACAGGTGGTACAAGTACTGGCAAAAAGTGCTTTCCCATTCCCAAAATGATAACATCATTAGACAAAAGGACCGGCTGTTCAAAAAGCGCCGGAAAAGCACTAGAGAAACAAAATTTTTAAACGTTTGCAAAACGCTGGCAAAACCAATAAATAGGTGGTCTGGAAATATATTTTCCAAAATAAAATTTAAAAAAAGTTCATATGTATTTTTTTTAGTCCTGCCGTGATTTGAACCCAGGCCGTCAGATTGGCAGACGATTGCTCTACCCACTGAGCTAACGAGACATATAATATTTAATGGCTAAACACATAAATGAGTGATAATAGCTGGACAACTACTGGCTGTGCCAAAATGCTAGTACTGGCAAACAATTTTTTGTAACTAGTATGCCAGTGTTGGGAGGGCAAAAAAAAAGTTGCTCTTGAAGGAGCTTTCCCACAAACAAATAAATTGATTTTATAAAACAAAAAAAATTTTAAATTAAAAAAAATCCAAAAAAATTTTTTTTGCTTGCAACCGGATTTGAATTCGGAACCTTCCGACTTTTTTAACGAAGCGTCAGCATTTTTATAAAATCATTGGTTTTCCAGTGAATTGATTTTTGTACGCCTAGCATTAGCACTGGATAATCACTGGTTGCAAACCTTGGCATATCACTCTAAGCCAATTCTTTGCCAGTGGTTTTTTTTATAAACCACCGAAATTTTTGTAAAACAAATACTGGTAAAACGCTTTTCGCAAGCGCTGCCAAAGCGTCCCAAATGAGTGTTCTGCCAGTCATTTATTTTTAATACCGTGGTTACCCAGTGGTATGCCAGTGCTTGATTTTTTGTACCACTGGCAATTTCTGACTGGGATGGCACAACCGATACGATTTTGGCACATTTTCGTTATCTACAAAATTTAATAGAAAATGGATTTAAAAAATAACGATTCTTTAAAAATTCTTGAATTTTTAGTTTCTGAGCATTTATTCGAAGATATTACCAAATAACCCATGGAATTTTAAAAATTCAAATGATTTAAATTTAGCTCAGAGTTTCGAAAGAATTAATTTAAGTTTAATTCATGAAAAATTTAATTCAGTTTTAGAAAATGTTTCTATACCTATACACCATTACGAGTAACCATTCCTAAAGAATTCATTCATTGGCTGCATTCCCAAATCTTTAATAAGAATCGAATGAATTTCATTTATCATTTTAATTGAATGAATTCAAGAAAATTTTAATTCATTAGGTTAGAATTCATTCAAAATAGAATTAATTCCATAAGAATGCGATTACGAAATGAAAATAAAGTTGAATTACACGAAATGAAATTAAAGTTGAAAAATCGGGCACATTTTAGTCACACACTTGGCACAAAACAAAATTTTTCAAGTCCCATCACTGTTTCGCATTATTCTTTGAAATAAGATTTTAGGCTAGAAAAGTGGTTTTTTGTGTTCCCGTACTATTGGGTAATTTTCAGTGTTGCCATTTCAGTGCTTTTCGGGTATTTTTTGGTGCTTTTTTCCTTCCCGTACCCGGTGATTTTTTACAAATACCCGTTTAAAAAAATCGGGTATTTACGGTGCTTTTTCAGATTTCTGGCAGTGCTTTTAGAGCTTTTTTACAGTTTATATTTTTGGTATTTGTTCTCATTTTTTTACATTTTTCTTGAATTTTCTGTCAAAATTTAAAAAATAATACGAACTATACAAGAAATACATTTTTGCTCAATGTTTGTAGTACAATTTTAAATAGCAACTTCGTTACATTTAAACTTCAAAATATTGAAATATTAGTTTGGTGCTTTTTTACCCCTTTTTAGGTAATTTTTTGAACTCTTTTACACGATTTTTCAAAGTTAAAATGTGTTTTTAAATTCTTGATTTAAATTTTTCAAAAATTTAATATCGTGCTTTTTTACCCCATTTTTGGTAAATTTTTACCCTTTTTACCCGTTTTCATAATGCTCACGGTGCTTTCCTGCCTTCAGGAGTTGGCAACACTGGTAATTTTGTCATTTTGTGAGAGGATTTTGTGATTACTCTCATTTTACCGAACTTTACTCAAAAAGTAAAGAAACACACCTAATTATTTATTGTTTATAAGTTTTGTTTTGTTAATTATTTTTACAAATTTAAAACAGCTGATTTATAAACAGTTAGTGATTTGACAGTTTTACCATTTTACCCGAAAAAAAGTACGGGTAACTTCTGGTGAAAAGAGAAACAAATTATGCTCTCATCAACGCTCTCATTTACCCAATTTTTAACAATAGAAACTCTTGTTAGTAAGATTGGGTTCCGGCGGTAACGTACGTGGAACAAACCTAATATTGCATTTAAAAAAATGATATCCAAAGTTTCTAAAATTTAAATAAAAACTTTTAGTTCTATTTGAAGATACCAATTTACTCTTCAAAAAACAGAAAAAAACTTGCTGAATATTAGTAGTCTGAGAATATCATAAACAATTGTTAAATTAACTGTCTTTTCAGTTTTTTTAACGGCCATTACTAATAAACAAAATAACCCAAATTTCAAGCTAATTTATGCAGAGAAAATTCTATTGGACTAGTTTCAATGAAAGTTTTCACTAGACTAATGAAGTTTTATTCACAAAGTGAATGAAAAATATCTTAAATTTTACGAAAAAGCTTCACCACTTTTATGAAGCTTTTTTAATAAAATTTTTTTTATTGGGTGCATGAAATTTTCAATAAATGATACGAAATTTTCCATAAAACTTCATCAGTTCAATGAAAAGTTTCAATGAACGAATTCCAGCGAAACTTCATTGCATCAATGTAAAAATTCATAAACAGAATATAAATAAAAAACATCGAACTAGAGACTGAAAACTGGTCTTACTTTTGAAAATTAGTTTTACTTTTTAAAAGAATTAAAACATAAATCAGAAATTGTCTATGGTACTTCCTAAAGCATGCTCCAGCCAGACGCGTAGTGTATTTTGAGAAGTTTAAAAACACCTTATTATTTCGAGATGTTTTTCTAAAGGTTTTTTAAAAACAAGAACTTGGGTATTTTTTTTTTTAAATTTCCAAAAAATTTTATTAAAAAGCAATTGCGATAATAGTTGTGTTTGTGTGACAAGCTATCAACGTTGGCTTATGTCATTCCCATACAAATTTGAGATTATTAACGTTAAGAGTTAACACTAAACGTTGGCTAATGTCAGATTTGTATGAGAATGACATAAGGCAACATTGGTAGCTTGCCGCACAAACACAGCTAATGTAAAACAAATCTTAAAATTCATGAGTTGTCTCGCTGGGGCAATGTCAACTTGCATTGAGTTGCTCAAAAAATGGTATCTAAAGGTTTAAATACCTTTTTCAATTGATTTTAAAAGAATATGATGGTATTTAATTTAGTATTTGTTTTTCTAAGTGCTTCTTACAATTTTTTAGCCAAAGTTAAGAAAATTATTAAGTTTTCAGAAAAAATAAATGCAAAATTTCACATTAAAAATGTAACCGGTTAATCGTGCTATTTTAACCGATTATTCGTATCGAATAATTATTTGAGTTTTAAATTATTTGTTTCGACATTAACCGAAATAGAGGCGATTAATCGAGGAATCGGTTAATCGATTAACCGAATTGGAAACACTAGTAAAAACTACTGTTTTTTCCGGTAAATTCTTTTTGTTTATAAAAGTATATTTTAATAAAAAAACTATTTTTTTCTTTCGATTACAAAAATATGTGTTATTATTTGAGCCTATTATTGGAGACACAAAACAAGTTTATGATTTTTATTTGCAAACTAGAAATATATCAATAATAACAAATATAAAGTAAAGAACAATTTTTAAAATTAAAAAAAAATCAACGAAATTTTTTATTTTTTATATAACTACCAAAAATAACTGTCTACTGTAAAATTACTGTTTCGATAGTTGTGTATTATGACATTAAAAATAACTGCTTTAAAAAACTGTTACGAAATTACAGTAGTTTTCGTTAGTTTTTTGTTAAATAACCGTCATAAAAGTTGTTTTGCATTTTTATAAAGAAAAACAACTGTAATTTCTGTTAAAAACAACAACTACTGATTACTACGCAAATAACTCTCATGTAGTAACTGTCAAACTTTTTTGAGTGTAATATTAATTCAATGAATATCGGGATTCATTATTTGTAGCTTAATCGTAAAATTTTTCATTATTTATAAGTGACTTCTTATGAACATAAGTATTAAAGAAATTTTTGACTAAAAAACTTTTAGCACCATTTTTCAACAATCTACCGATAAAATCGCTAAATTTTTACATTGTTTATAAATCTAGTGATTTTCTAGCGCTTTTTGGGTTTGATCTAGCCATTTATTTTTATTTTATTTGTTGGCAACACTGCTAATGTGTCGCATATCCAGTGTTGCCATATAGCCAGTTTTAACTGTTTTTTTTTACAGTTTTTTGGGACGCGTAACAGTTTTCCAGTTTTTTCATGTAAAATACAGTTTTTTTAAATTCATGAATTTTTTTTACAGTTTTTTCATATTAAATCGGCACATTTTTTTTTATTTTTTAACTAAAATTTAAGAATTAAAATATAAAAGTGCTGATGGATAATAATTTAAAAACCTTATAACGCGTTCATAATTTTGTATAAAATATTTGTCTTATAAGCCATTTATAAACAAAGAAAGTGATTATGCATATGACACAAAAATGACAAAAAATTAGGTACAAATCGAAACATAAATAAATTTAAAAATGCCAATATAATACTACACTCAAAAAAAAAAGTCAGTAAAGTCAGCAAAAAATGTTGCTGTGGCAGCAAATTTTTAGTCAGCAGCGTGCTTGCAAAAAAGTTGGTAATTTCAGCAAAAGGTTTGCTGAAAATCAGCGAGCTGATTTTTACCAAAAAAATAGTAATTTTCAGCAAAAGTTTTGCTAACACTTAGTCGACTGCAAATGAAAAAAATCCTTGCTAAAATCATTAAACTTTTTGCTGAATATTAGTAGACTGAAAAAAACTCAAAAAACTTGTAGCGAAATTTTACTTTAGTTAATTTATTTGCTGAAAATTTAAATATAGAATATGTGTAGAGTTGTTTTTCTTTTTTTTTGTCATTTCCGTTTCCAGACAAGCTGCGACATCTACATCTTGTCTATCTGTTTGTCGTCCACGCTATGAATGCGGTTATCAGCACAATTTTTGTAGCAAAATAAATTAGTAAAACATTAGTTCAAAATTAGTTTAGTGCTAAAAAAATATAACTAAAAATTTTGCTGAAACCGGAATTTCAGCAAAAAAAATTGCTGAAAACTAGTACACTTGATATACAAGACGTTTTACTAATTTTTCTACTAACTTATTTTTTTGAGTGTACAAAATATACTTACTGGAAAAATTAAACATTTTGATAACAAATTTCATCAAAAATTAGCACGGAATAAAATTGGCTAAACCATATCTTACACGTCATAGATCCGACGGACATTTTTTAGCCGAACTTTTCAGAACATTTCTAAATGAAAATTATTTAGAAATTCATATTTTTTTGAAAAAAATTTTAAAACAATGAGTGCGTTTACCAGACGCTCAATTGTTGCTAATCCGCTACTCAACAATCTGGTGAACGATTTGATTAGCTACCGCTAAGTCAACATGTTGTGATAGCGCTACCTTGTTTTGGTAGCGTAAAAGTTTTACGCTACTTGTGAGCAGTTAATGATACATCAGCTGTCGTTTGTTTTTTATACCCTACACCACTATGTGGTCAGGGTATTATAAGTTTGTGCTGATGTTTGTAACACCGAAAAATATTGGTCGTAGACCCACCTTATAGTATACCGATCGGTTCAGAATTTTTTTTTATTTCGATTTAACGATGTCCGTCTGTCCGTCCGTCCGTCTGTCTGTCTGTCTGTCTGTCCATGCAATCTTGTGCGCACTCTACAGGTCGCAAATATAAAGATATTTTGATGAAATTTGGTACGCAGACCTATGTTGGCCCAAGGACGAACAAGTTTGATTTTGGTGAACATCGGTCCATGTTTAGACCTAGTGCCCATATAAGGGTCCTACCAAAATTATACTGTTTATACGCTGCAGGTCGTAAATATTAAGATATTTTGATGAAATTTGGTACACAGACCTATATTGGCCCAATAACGCAGCCTATTGATTTTGGTGAACATCGGTCCATGTTTAGACCTAGTGCCCATATAAGGGTCCTACCAAAATTATACTGTTTATACGCTGCAGGTCGCAAATATTCAGATATTTCGATGAAATTTGGTACACAGACCTATGTTGGCCCAAGGACGCAGCCTATTGATTTTGGTGAACATCGGTCCATGTTTAGATCTAGTGCCCATATAAGGGTCCTACCAAAATTATACTGTTTATACGCTGCAGGTCGCAAATATTAAGATATTTTGATGAAATTTGGTATACCGACCTATGTCAGCCCAAGGACGAAGCCTATTGATTTTGGTTAACAGCGGTCCATGGTTAGACCTAGTGCCCATATAAGGGTCCTACCAAAATTATACTGTTTATACGCTGCAGGTCGCAAATATTAAGATATTTTTATGAAATTTGGTACACAGACCTATATTGGCCCAATAACGCAGCCTATTGATTTTGGTGAACATCGGTCCATGTTTAGACCTAGTGCCCATATAAGGGTCCTACCAAATTATACTGTTTATACGCTGCAGATCGCAAATATTAAGATATTTTGATGAAATTTGGTACACAGACCTATATTGGCCCAATAACGCAGCCTATTGATTTTGGTGAACATCGGTCCATGTTTAGACCTAGTGCCCATATAAGGGTCCTACCAAATTATACTGTTTATACACTGCAGGTCGTAAATATTAAGATATTTTGATGAAATTTGGTACACAGACCTATATTGGCCTAATAACGCAGCCTATTGATTTTGGTGAACATCGGTCCATGTTTAGACCTAGTGCCCATATAAGGGTCCTACCAAAATTATACTGTTTATACGCTGCAGGTCGCAAATATTCAGATATTTCGATTAAATTTGGTACACAGACCTATGTTGGCCCAAGGACGCAGCCTATTGATTTTGGTGAACATCGGTCCATGTTTAGATCTAGTGCCCATATAAGGGTCCTACCAAAATTATACTGTTTATACGCTGCAGGTCGCAAATATTAAGATATTTTGATGAAATTTGGTATACCGACCTATGTCAGCCCAAGGACGAAGCCTATTGATTTTGGTTAACAGCGGTCCATGGTTAGACCTAGTGCCCATATAAGGGTCCTACCAAAATTATACTGTTTATACGCTGCAGGTCGCAAATATTAAGATATTTTTATGAAATTTGGTACACAGACCTATATTGGCCCAATAACGCAGCCTATTGATTTTGGTGAACATCGGTCCATGTTTAGACCTAGTGCCCATATAAGGGTCCTACCAAATTATACTGTTTATACGCTGCAGATCGCAAATATTAAGATATTTTGATGAAATTTGGTACACAGACCTATATTGGCCTAATAACGCAGCCTATTGATTTTGGTGAACATCGGTCCATGCTTAGAACTAGTGCGCATATAAGGGCCCTACCAAAATTATATTATTTATACGTTGCAGGTCGTAAATATTAAGATATTTTGATGAAACTTGGTACACAGACCTATGTTTGCCCAAAGACGAAGCCTATTGATTTTGGTTAACACCGGTCCATGTTTAGACCTAGTGCCCATATAAGGTCCCCCCAAAATTGGCTTGGTTACAAACTGCAGGTCGCAAATATTAAGATATTTTAATGAAATTTGGTTCGCTGACTCACATTATAGAAAATTTTGACACAAGTCCCATTTTAACCCATTCGAATTTCGGATCTAAGCATTAGTTGGCTTTTAACCAGACGGGTGTAGGGTATTGTATAGTCGGCATGCCCGACTTTAACCTTTTTACTCGTTTATATTTTTTTTAAAGAATAATAAACATATACATATATAATTATAAAAGAATAAAAAATTTAAAAAAAATCAATGAAGCATCTACAAATATTTTTATTTTAAAACAAAAGCAAAAGTAGCATCGTTTATCACATTAAGGTAATCATAAACCGCTACATATCATTTGTAGCGGTAGCGGGTTTCTCTGGTAAACCTGCCCAATGTCTCATCAAAAAAGGCCGAAATTGATTTTTTATTTTTTTAAATAAATATTTGCCAATTCTGGATAATAAATTTAGTACTATTTTTTCAATTATAATCGAGGACAATTCCAAAAAACCTAATTTTTTTACGGGGTTTATTTACACACTGTCAAACAATTCCCGACATAACAATACTGAATCCCATGAAAGATAATTTTATGTGGAATGCAAATCCATAAAGAATATTTTGAAGTACAATGAACTTTTGTTTAACTTCAGGTTCTGGCCAAGGAGACAAAAATTCTTAAAAAAAGTTTTATTAGAAGGCTGTGCAAAAAGTCGATTACTATAAATGCCAAAGGCAATTAAATTATTCCAATCTCGATATTTTGAAAATTGAGACCCTGGGATAATATTTTAGTCCCAGGATACTTCGGGATCCCAGAATTTCTTCTGTATTTTAAAATTTTTTCGAAAAACAGTTTTTCTATAAAGAAACAGTTTTTTTTACAGTTTTTCAAAAAAAAATATATGGTAACACTGCGCATATCCGATGAATTTTATTGGTGTATTGTCGTATACTTCAATTACTATTTGAAATCGTTTTGGGTATCGTAATGAATAGGGCAAGGAATTCCATGCACCTTAAAATTCGAAAATATGCGCCTAAAATATGCGGGAAAAAAGACAAATATGCGTTGTTTGGCAGCAAACATATAATATGTGTGTCATAAACAAATTATGTTTCCATGCAAATACTATATATAAATAATATATTTTTATTTTTTTGAATAAAAATTAACACCCAAGTAAAAAAAAATGATATGGAGCCATATAAAGTTATATTTAATTATATATAATCTTTTATGTAATTAGATATAATTATATCCGAAAAATGAGAACGTCTTATTGCATCATATTGTATCGAATTGTATACAATTGTATACAATTTGGTACAATTTGATACAATTTTATGCAATTTGATACAATTGTATCCGAATTTTGTCCTCATCCAATTACATAAAACTATATCTTTTTGTATAAAATTATATAAAATGTTATAAAAGTGGACATAGTTTGATACAATTATACCTAAATATTGACCCTATATTTTTACCATAATATATATGACCATATCAAACAATATACCAAATTATATTTTTAAATAAAAAAAGATATACAATATCTGGAGATCAGACCTGAGGGATTTCAATTACAATTACTTGTAATTTGTAATTGAAATTACAAGTAAAAAGTGTTTTTTGTTAAAATTTTGTAGAAAAATCTGACTGGGATAGGTTGCATAGGCATGGATGCGTATAAAAAGAATACGTCATGTTGGGCTTACCCCTAACTTGTGCTTTTTGTCATTATTTATTTTCCCAAAAAATGTAATTGACATTATTCAAATTACAAATTAATTGTAATTGTTCTTTTTTGAATTACAATTACAAATAATTTGTAATTGTAATTACAAATAATTTGTAATTGTAATTGAGTTTTTTTCAATTACAATTACATGTAATTGTGTAAATGCATGTGTAATTAATTACAAAATGTAATGATTAACCCCCAGGTCTACTGGATATCCTATAATTTCGATAAATCTTCCATTACTTTCATCCAGATTTACCATGACAGTGCATGAAACATGAACAAATTTTTATTTGTTTTTAGTAATTTTAAAATAAGGTTAACAACACTGAAATTTTTAACTTAATAGGATTGTGATATACAACCAAGATTTAAGAGATCAGTCAAGTGTGCGTTATAGTATAGAGAATTCCATATTAAAGCTTCAGTATTGTTAATTTTATGGGCGCGTTAGCCATTTTGACTCACGCTCCTAAACAAAAACAAATTACTCACGCACGAGCATTTCGTGTCTTACTCACGCAGACATGAGTATATTAAAAACTTACAATCAGAAAATTCTCACGCAAAACAGTAAAAATTTCTAAAAACATATGATGCAAAAAATAAACTCACACACGAATCATGCACGGGTTATACATTCTTACTCACGCTCACGTACGAATTATATATTCTCACGCTCACGCGCGAATTACTTTGGTATAGTAATTATTACTCATGATCACTTGTGAATAACTTCACTCACGATCGTGTCATGCGCCAATCGCTAGTAATTACTAAATCTTAAACTAGTTCAAAATCATTTTTAATATGGAACCACATTTAATACAATACGGTTTTAAAAGGACCTTATATATTTTTATATAAAATCACTTTGAAAAAATTGCTAATGTGGAATGATATATAATTATAGATGATTTTATAAAGAACGTTATATCGTTATATATAAAAGAAAGCATAAAATATTGTAGATATGAAACCATACTAAGTTATATATGGGTTCATATCCGTCAATATATAATCATATATAACACCTATTATATAATATTTCTTAAATGGCTCCATATATAGTTTTATATTATTATGTGTAGTGTCATACTAAACTATATATAAACGTATATGTAATTATATCTTTTATATGTTACTTTATGTACTTATATATAGCACATACACTTATATGTAGGCCAGTATGTAATAATATAAAATCACATATGTCTCAATATTAAAACCTTTGAGGAAAATATATTTAATAAATGACTATATAAAAGTATATATGCTTCAATTTAAAAGCATATGTGGCCATATGTAACTATAAGTTACTATATGTAATTACATAAAATAATATATGATTATATCAAAACTTTTTTACTCGGGCACCCAACATTTATAAATAATATATTTAGTTATAAAGCAATTATTAATATATGCCAAACAATAGGCGTATTTATTCTACTCTCCAAATTTCTCTATATTTTAATGGAAAAACATAAAAAGTAAAATTAATACATCTACTGTTTGGCGATTATTTAATAACTAAATATATTATAAATCACATTGAATTTTACATCTAATACAAATCTTTCATTGAAAAACAATAACTACAATCTCTTCATTTATTTTTTATTTATTTTTATTAACAAATATTAATTAAAAACTCTTATAATAAGTTAATACTATAATATACACAATTAAATAATGTTTTTTTCTTTTTAACACAATTTTATGTTTTATTTATACAAATTTATTTTATTTTTCACATCTTTCACAATAAAATTAATAAATAAAGGAAAAATATCACTAAATTTTCTGACTAGATGCAGTCTAGCTAAACTAAACGATTATTACCAACTATAAAAGTTATAATGGCTACATACAACTTTATATGTATCAAGAATGGAAATTCGCCGTTTTTCCAAATATATGTTAATTGTATCCCACAAATATAATTATTACCGGAAAATATATGTACAGTAACTATAAAAACAATATAGTTGAAAGCATACTCCAAATACATATATTGTAGTTTGTAAATATTAATAATATAATTACCTCCAAACATAAACAAAAACGTCTTTTTCCTCCGTGTATCATCGGTGATTTTTGTTTGAGTTTGTCCCAAAAGCAACAGGTTCTGTTCCTCCAAACTAGAACAGGTTGCTTTGGAACCGGTTCTTGAACCAGTTATAGAACCGGTTCTGCGACAGTGAATCCTTCCATTTTGACTTCCAGGAATCTAGAACCTGTTCCACGGAACCGGCTGTAAAAACACCCGTCCTAGAACAGATTCAAAGGCAACCAGTTCAAAATAATTTTGCTGGGTAAGAACTCTACAAGCTATTAAAATGTGCTGTTGCTTCTAATTTGAACGTATTTTTTTTTTTTTAATTCACTGAACGTAAATTTTTTTTTTCAATTCAGTGAACGTAATTTTTTTTAATTCACTGAACGTAATTTTATTTTTTTTTTTAATTCACTGAACGAAAATGAAATTGAACGAATTCAGTGGTGAATTAATTCAGTAAGGAATTAATTCACTTTTTTTCCGTTCGATTTATAAAATTGAACGCGTTCACCAGTGAATTAATTCATTTGATTTAATAAAAATAACTATTGCAATTGAATTAATTCTTTGAATTTGTTGTTTGATGACCGCGTTCACTTGGACGAATTCATTGGATTACTTAAGAAAAGGAATTCATTCAATTCTAGAGAAAATTGAATTCGATTGGTAGTGAATTCATTCAAAAAAGAATTAATTCTTCAAAGCTCTGGTTGATTTCTTGCAAAAAGTGAAATTTTAAAAATTTTGAGTTAATACCCTCTTGTTGATCAAGTGCGATATGTATTTCCATTTCAACCTCGAAAATATGCCAATCATTTTAAAATATTGCAATTATATTTTTCATAATGTTTTTTTTTCTTTTTATAAATTTGGTTTTTATCACCTGACAACCAAATCTTGTTTTCACTATTTATATATATATTTCAAGTACGTATTCAATTTTTAACTGTAACTACACATAAATATATACATATGTATTAGGGTGGGTAAATTTGTATTGGTCCGAAAAAAATGAAGCGTATACATAGCAGAAACGTGATTTATACTAAATTCTAAGAAAACTACCCGAAGAAACTATGGGTCTAAAATGAAAACCTAGCTCCCGCCGAAAACCATTTTGATTTATAAGAAAGCTCTTTTTCGCATTTCAAATTTATGTAGTTTTTACAAAACCACTAAAATAAAAATGCTTCTCGGCGGGAGCTAGGTTTTCATTGTAGACCCATAGTTTCTTCGGGTAGTTTTCTTAGAATTTAGTGTAGATCACGTTTCTGCTATACGCTTCTTCACAAAAAAATTGACTCACCCTAATATGTATGTATGTACATTAGGGTGACAGCATTTTTCCTTCTTTTATATTCGGGGATTGCCTGCATAAACTTGGTGATACTGCGCCCAAAATGTCTAGACTGAAAATTATTAACAAACTGGGCAACGTTAACCGGCGGCGCACCTCGATCGAAATTTTCTATTTTGCAAACAAATCAAATAAATATTTTATTCTTAAAAACCCTTTGTGCGATTTGAATTTTTTTATTTCTGTTCAGTATTCCCAAATTTGAACATATGTTTAATTTTTGGTTAAATTTTTTAATACAGACGATTCCACCGACAACAAAACCTCAAACAAAACACCAGTTCTGTTTGATTGTCGAACTAATCAAATCAAATATACGGGTAAGAAAAGCTAATTTTTTAAATGAGTGTTAATTTTTCATATGCTGCTGTTTTTTTAGTTTAATTTTTATAGCTATCACATTTTATGTCCCATAATTCTCGCAAATTTTTATATTAATTTATAAAATTAATCCAGTTTTCATTATTTGTAATGTCGTCATTTTCGTCTCTTTTATTTTCTTCACACCGCAAATTACAAAAGCACCTCACAGCACGACTGCTCTCAATGAATTAACACAGTAAAAATAGTAACATCGATACACACGATGGAACATTGAGTTTGGAAACACAAAATATCAAAAAATTTTGATATTTGAGGCAAAAAAGTTATAACACGAATTTCAACATGAGACATTGATACAGACGATAGAACATTGAGTAGAACATGCCCATGTTCTGACGTCTATGGCCGCATTAAAGACAGTTTTAACGTCAGAACAATAGTATAATATAGTAGCCACCCAGCAAAATATTGGTAATGACACCTCATTGCTGTCTGCATTGCCAATAATGATATATCATTACATTTTGCATTATTTTGTAATATAAAATAATGACTTCTTAATAACGGCCTATTGTAGTCATTGCTTTTAAATATAAAATAATGACTTACTCACAATAGTTTAAATAAGTACTCTTTACAAAGTTAAATTTTATACATTTATATTTATTACTTGTAAATATGTTTTGTGTTAAAATTTTTATGACGAGTTCTAAAATTACACACTAACAAAAACTTTAATTTCTCTGAATGTATTTCCTGAAGCTAATAGTATTTGTGTAACTCCTTATTTTTAAGAATCAAGTAAGCAGTCGGATAACCACTTATAATTCAACTTTTTGTAAGTATGTTTGTAACCACTTATTATTCAGAATCTCATAACTACTTGCTTCTGATTTTTTCGTAAGCAAGCGCGTAAGCGTGACTACTTATAAAAATGACCACGCCAAACAAAAATAATGAGTTTAGACGCCAAAAAATAAGTTGTGCGGAGCTATGAATTTCTATTATATAACCACTTATTTGGTAATGAAAGATTTTGCTGGGTATACTCTTTTTCTGTCATTTGAAAAAATGTAATGTTTGTAATTTTACTTATACATAACCCCCAGTATAGATTAGAAATAAATCTTAGCAATAAGTTAAGTACGTCGGCAGAATAACGGCATAAAATTGCTTATTGCCGAGCTTATGTTAAGGGTATGAGAAGATGTAATTATGTTACCTCATAATTCGCAATAATTTAACGAAGATGGTTATGCGACGCTTACCAGTAAATACCCTTGAAAAAATCAAAAATCTATAAATTTTTTTGTTTTTTTTATTTATAATTAGTTGAATTGTATTTAATTCTTCTTAATTTAATTAGTTTTTTTGTTTTTCTTGCTTTATTTTCTTTTATTTTATTAGTGGCGTCTTTTTTTTATAAATGTCAAACTAAAATGTCATCTGAGTTTGACATTTCAGCTTAGCAATATGTCCATAATAACTGTTAACGAATCTTCGTTAACAATTATGTACTCAATTTGGGAGTCTACACTGAAGATAACATAATTTTGACATTTGCTGCAATATATGTCAACATATTTATTGCTAGTCTAGACTGGGGGTAAGGTTCTTAATACCACGCCAACTACAGTTGCGAGCATAAAAAATGCAACTCTAGGCTAAATCATCTAAGTATGCTTTGATATCTTCCAAGGTTGGTTACCGTTATCGTTGTAATACCGTTATCGTCAAAATACCGTTTCAAATTGAGTACAGTTACCGGTATTTTATTAATTTATGTAAGAAATGTAAATTTTTCATAATAATCTTGAGTTTTTTTGTACAAAAAAAATTATTGATAATAATTTTACCTATGAAAACTGCCAGCATTGAATTTAAAGCTTATAATCTGTATTTTCAACACTTAAAATAAAAAATATGCTATATTTTTTACTTGTTTTTATCTGTTTTTAACTTAATTTATAATACCGGTACGTACCGGTATTGCTATTTCGATAACGGTATACCGTTACCGCAACAGTCTTAAATACCGTTACTTTTACCGTTAGCGAAACCAACGAAATTCGATACCCTTACCCTTACCGTTATTCGTTTCGGTAACCAACCTTGATTTCTTCTAATGGTTTTTTATTTGCGCTTATCTTTTGCTATTATATTCGTTGATGTGTAGGTCCATATTTCGAAATCCCTTAAATTTTAACGCTTTTTATTTCGTATTTCGCTGTCTACAAGCTCCCATAGATTCTCTATGAGGTTAAAATCGGGTGACTGTGCTGGCTACTGTAAAACTTCCACACCGTTGTTACTTAGAAATTGCCTGGCTAAGCGACTGGTGTGCTTAAGGTCATTGTCGTATTGGAATATGCTTCGAACAGCCATTTTTTCATGCATTTATTCTGTCATCAATTTTGACTTCTGGTCCAACACCATCTCGGGAGAATTCTCCTTAAAATAAAAATTTAAGACAATGATTTTATACCCCACAGCCTAAGGGATCGTCCGCCGTGTTTAACGCGTTGGTTCTAGTATCTATGACATTACCGTTTATTTGGTGGTATGCGGATGAACTTCAATCCATCGGATCCAAATAAATTTGATTTTGTTTCGTCACTAAATAAAACCTTTGCCCAGTGCCTATGACGCTTTCCAAAATCGAGACGCTTCTTTGTATTCACTTTAATTATAAAGGGTTTCTTTGCTGGACGTCTTGCTAACAAGTTTGTTTCCTTTAAGCCGACGGTTGCGCCCAAATGTTCTGAAGCATACTGCATAACATCTACGGCGGTCTTATTGGGGCCGCTTTAACAATATAGATCATATTATTGTTTTTCGGGGTCTTCCACTTCCTATTTTCCTATAAATACAATGGCCCTGCAACTCTCTCAATATTTTTTATTTGAAAAAATATTATGCGGCTTGGAACAGGAACGAACTCCGACATGTTAATCAGGGATGGAAAAGGCTCACTTAATCGGGCTCTTATACCAAAAAATGTTAGATCGCTCTTACATATTTAAAAATGTAAGTAACTAAAAAATAGCTTCCTCTTTGGCTCGTTAATAAAAATTAAAATTAAATATTTAGATATTAGCAAATATTAGCACAACTTGCGAAAAAAAATTTGCAAAAAGCGAACTTTTTGCAACAATATATTCGTTTGCAGAATGTCGATCGCTGATTACCTCTTTAAATTCATTTTCTGTACCATAAAGCCTTTTTCGAATTCTGCCGTTATTTTGCAACTTTTTAAGTGCGGTTTTTTTAAATATATAACCTAGGGATTAAATTTTTGTACTATAAAGTCTTTTTTCAAATTCCGCTATTATTTTGCAATTCTTTACGTGCGTTTTGTTTTTAATTTATAATCTAGGGGCTATAACACACATTTCAGACAACTAAGTTTGGTGGCTAGTTTCAAAAAAAAATTTCGCGAAAAATAAAATTTGCAAAAAGGAAAATTTTTGCATCAATATATTTGTTTGCAGAATCTAAATCGCTGATTACGTTTCCTAATTAATTTTTTGTACCACAAAGTCTTTTTTCGCGTTCCGCTTTTATTTTGCAATTTTTTAAGTACGTTTCTTTTTAATTTATAATCTAGGGACTATAATACACATTTTATACAACAAAGTTTGGTGGCTAGTTGCACAAAAAAAAATCGCGAAAAATAAAATTGCAAAAAGGAAAAATTTTTTCATCAATATATTTGTTTGCAGAATGTTAATCGCTGATTAAGTTTTTTAATTAATTTTTTGTACCATAAAGCCTTTTTTCACTTTCCGCGATTATTTTGCAATTTTTTAAGTGTGGTTTTTTTAAATTTATAATCTAGGATCTATAGTACCAATTTTATACACAAGAGTTTGGTGCTTAGCTTGCAAAAACAAAAAAAATAAATCGCGAAAAAAATATTTGCAAAAAGGAATTTTGCAATTTTTTAAGTGCGGTTTTTTAAATTTATAATCTACGGAGTATAATGCCCATTTCATAAAACAAAGTTTGGTAGTTAGTTGCAAAAAAGGAAATTTTGGCATCGTTTGCAGAATGTAAATCTTTTAATTAATTTTTTGAACCCCAAAGCCTTTTTCGCATTCCGATATTACTTTGCAATTTTTTACGTATGGTTTTTTAAAATTTATAATCTAGGGCTATACTACTGTTGGAATAGTACAATTCCATAGTATAGTTCCATTCTTGATTTTTATAACTAAATTATTATTTTCCATCCCTGGTTACAATCGATGTTTTGAATCATACAAAGAGCGCACATAATGACCCTGCAAACATATAAAAAAGATACCTTCCAAGAAGATATTAAAGCGATATCTTCTATCGGATATTGTTTTTGAGGCTTAAATTTAATAATGAAAAAATTAAATCGTTTTTTATTGTACCGGGAGTTTATTTAGCGATATCCCTTTTATTCTTCATATGAGTTATTGCTTTCATATTGCCTGGAACAATGCTGTTTTAGTGTAACAGTTGTTTCCGACGGAGGAAACTTCCGGAATACGAAATTGATATTGCCGGCAATAAATGTTTTCTTCCTGGCGATATGTTCGGAGAATCTTCTTCGTATTGCCATGTTTGCTGGGTGATATTGGTTTGAGTATGTTCCTGTTCCAAGGCACATAATAGAACAAATGCTTTCTCAGTGATAGAGAGTCCCCCAATCTCTTTATTATGTATACTCTTTGCTTTCACCCTAATAGGTATGTATATGTATAGATTTACCTAGGGTTGCCATTTCCCTTTTGAGAAAAAGAGGACGTCAACCTCAAAAAAGGAGGACATTTGTCTTCAAAAAGAGGACAACTTTTTTTTAATAAATTAGTTTTACAAAAATCAAAAATGCGATAAAATATACAAATAAAAATTTATTTTATAAATTAAAAACTTTTTATTCCCACTAAAAAAATTCAAAATTAGTGGTACATAGGGTTTAGGGACGGGATTCCCGGGAATCTGGCCCTTTTTCGGATCCCGCAATCCCGGGAATTTTGTGCGGGATTTCCCGGGATTTTTTTTTGTTTTTTTACAGAAGTTTTAGCTAATATTATTGCAATTTTGGAAGCTTTATTTAAATTGAAAGCATTGTTTTTTTTAATAAAATTAAAAAAATACGATTTAAAATTTAATAAACTGAATTAGGCCAAACTGTTTTTAGATGCCAGTTGAATTTGGTTTAGTTAAACCGAAAAAATTTTATCAGCCATTACCAAGTTTACCAACAAAAATTCTTGTATGTACTTCGAACATTTTTTTTGTTTAAAATGATCTTTGTACAAATAAAGAAATATTTGTATAGGCTGGTTTACACTATATTTTCGGAAAAATTCTGCAACCTTTCCTATATGTTTTGCATGTGTACTAAAGTAAAATCGTACCAAAAATCTTATAGCGTAAACCAGCCTTATTCAACATTCCAACATCATTATTTCAGTTCCAAATACCTCCAAAAAACTAGACATTAAAATTAAAAAATTTGTAATGTTTTCATATTTTCAATTGACAAGTATTTTGAGTTTCTTTTATTTAAAATAATTTAATTTTAAGTTCAATTGTTATTCCCTTATGTCAATTGTATTTTTTAAATATTATTTGTTTTCGAAATTATCCATCAGATGCTTTTTAAAATTATTTTGGATTTTTTATATGTTAATTTAAAATGCAACTAAATACGAAAATTAAATAATTTATTTTTAAGTAGCTGTGACATAAAAAATGTCTATTCAAGAAAACCAATTAAGAAACTATTTAATAATGTTGTAGGGTCTTTTTTTATAAAACGATTTAGGCGAATTTGTCTAAAAATTTATGTGAAAAATACTCACTTTTAAACTTTTTTATAAAAATAATTCTAGACGGATACTTTTGAAAATCTGAATAGAAAGCTATATATAAAATATCTAGAAATATAAATTTTTGGATTTCATATTTAAAAAGTATTTTAGCAACAAATCGATCTTATTTCTGACTATAAAACTGGTCCGACACAATCTTGCACCCATTAACAATTCCAATATATTCTGAAAAAGGGGATGAAGATAAAATACCCGTGTCTTTCACTTTTTCTATATAAATTGCTTTAACCGTTTAAACCGCGAATTAATATTTAATTAATATATTTCTAAGAGTTTTTTTTTAATTAAGACGGCCTTCCATATAAATATAGTACCTAAATATTAATTCACGATTTAAATTGTTAAACGAATTAATCCAGAAAAAGTGGAAGACATGGATATTTTATATTTACCCATCCTTTCAGAATATATTAAGTGCATTTTCTCATGGGTACAACCAAAGATGAACTTTGTCGGACGATGTTTTAACAGTAATCGAGTGCAACATATGTCGAATTTATATATTTTCTAACGAGCGGGAATTCCCGGGATCCCGGGAAATTCTGAAAAAAATTCCGCTGTCACGGGAAATGAAAAATGCGGGAAAAGAAAAACCCTAGTGGTACATAATAAACAAAAAACAACATTACGATTAACCAATTTGTGACATACATTTTCAGGAATGTACATTACTATAATTTCTTGATACGAATTGTAAAAAGTTTCATAAATTTTTTTCAATGCTTCCAATTTAAATTAGTATAAAAAAAAACTTATGAAAATTCATATCAAAATTTTATTTGACTCTAAAGCCGAGCACACACGGTCAATATAATTTATTTAAATTTTATTGATCTTTTCACACACACTTTCAATGTTTTTATAAAAATATAAATGAAATTAAAATTGATCAATATATTCCATCCTACAAAAGATTGCAAAATTTAGCAGATTTTGAAATAAAACTACGTTTACAGTGATTATTTTTTTTTATTTTGCAATAATTTATATGCTTTTTTAATTTTATTTATTTATTTTTTAACAACAAAACAAATTTAAAAAACCTAACATTTGAATATTGGCCACACACTTTTCAATGATATGAAATGAAAAAATAATGGGGTCATTTTGTAAAACGAAACTTTGCTTTCGTTTGAACGTTTTTTTATTTTTAATTTTTTTAAATTTTGTAAAACTCAAAAAAAATATGTATTTTTTCTTTTTTTTTCAATCTGGCAATATTATAATTGAAGACAAACTCCTTAATAAAACGGTATTTTATAAGACGTAAGTAAACGTTTGCAAACGAATATTATGCCATATTCAAACGAACAGAAATAGTTGTCGTTTCCTCTTAAAAAGTTAAAGTTTTTGCATAAAAAGTTAGGTAATTGCAATTTTTGGAATAAAAATTGTATAAATATGGATTTAAAAATATGAAGTAGTTAAATGTAATACTCCTATATTTTTTATTCTCAATAAAAAATAATTCTTTTAGGGTCATATGCATAATCACTTTTTAAATTTATAAACGGCTTATAAATAAAATTTTTTACACCAAAATCGTTAAAAAAATCATATTATGCATAAGCACTTAAATTTATATGCAAATTAGTGAAAATTTGGACAATTTAAAAAATATCTGATTTTAGATGCGCTAAGACACGTTTTAAAAAAAATTTTCTTTATATATAAACTTCTACGTTTGAGACCAAATGAAACAAACTGAGGGGTTTTAAAACTAAAAACTGACAATTCGAAACCTAAGGGCCATCTTAACAAACCATACCCTGTACTCCTTTGCTATCCGCTAATGGAAGGTTCTTCTTATTTAGGTTGATTTTCTGTACAATATAAAATTTTTCTTAAATATATTTGTTTCATATTATTAGGAAAAAATGTCCAAAAATATATCATAAAAACAGAAAAACTACTAATAAAAAAAATTGCCCCACACAGGATTCGATACCTGGACCCTAAAAATATTAGAACTAAAAATAACAACTCATTTATCAATCAGGCTAAACAGACTTGGAAAACTCTATGAACAAATTTTTATTTAAGTATTTGTAATTTCAAGTCACATATATTATTTTTTTTGTCTGGCAATAAGAACTCGCAAATGGCAACAAACGCAAACTACTACCCGTTTTATAAAATACCAAATAATTTCGTTTACGTTTCAAACGAAAACGAAAAAACGTTTTTCATTCGAGTTACAAAATGACCCCATAAGAATCGAAAACATTTTGAATTTTTAAATTTATGGGGTCATTTTGTAACTCGAATGAAAAACGTTTTTTCGTTTTCGTTTGAAACGTAAACGAAAATATTTGGTATTTTGTAAATCGGGTAGTAGTTTGCGTTTGTTGCCATTTGCGAGTTATTATTGCCAGACAAAAAAAATAATATTTGTGACATGGAACTACAAATTATTTAAATAAAAATTTGTTCATAGAGATTTCCAAGTCTGTTTAGCCTGATTGGTAAATGAGTTGTTATTTTTAGTTCTAATATTTTTAGAGTCCAGGTATCGAATCCTGTGTGGGGCAATTTTTTTTAATAGTAGTTTTTTTATGATATATTTTTGGACATTTTTTCCTAATAATATGAAACAAATATATTTAATAAAAATTTTATATTGTACAGAAAATCAACCTAAATAAGAAGAACCTTCCATTAGCGGATAGCAAAGGAGTACAAAGTATGGTTTGTTAAGATGGCCCTTAAGTTTCGAATTGTCAGTTTTTAGTTTTAAAACCCCTCAGTTTGTTTCATTTGGTATCAATTGTAGAACTTTATATATAAAGAAAAATTTTTATAAATCGTGTCTTAGCGCATCTAAAATCAGATATTTTTAGATTTTCCCAAATTTTCACTAATTTGCATATAAATTTAAGTGCTTATGCATAATAATTTAATTTTTTATAACGATTTTGGTGCGAAAAATTTGTTTTATAAGCCGTTTATAAATTTAAAAAGTGATTATGCATATGACCCTAAAAGAATTATTTTTTATTGAGAATAAAAAATATAGGAGTATTACATTCAACTACTTCATATTTTTAAACCCATGTTTATACAATTTTTATTCCAAAAATTGCAATTACCTAACTTTTTATGCATAAACTTTAATGGGGTCATTTTGTAAAACGAAACTTTGCTTTCGTTTGAACGTTTTTTTATTTTTAATTTTTTTAAATTTTGTAAAACTCAAAAAAAATATGTATATTTTCTTTTTTTTTCAATCTGGCAATATTATAATCGAAGACAAACTCCTTAATAAAACGGTATTTTATAAGAAGTAAGTAAACGTTTGCAAACGAATATTATGCCATATTCAAACGAACAGAAATAGTTGTCGTTTCCTATTAAAAAGTTAAAGTTTTTGCATAAAAAGTTAGGTAATTGCAATTTTTGGAATAAAAATTATATAAATATGGGCTTAAAAATATGAAGTAGTTAAATGTGATACTCCTATATTTTTTATTCTCAATAAAAAATAATTCTTTTAGGGTCATATGCATAATCACTTTTTAAATTTATAAACGGCTTATAAAACAAATTTTTCACACAAAAATCGTTATAAAAAATCAAATTATTATGCATAAGCACTTAAATTTATATGCAAATTAGTGAAATTTTGGGCAATTTTAAAAATATCTAATTTTAGATGCGCTAAGACACGATTTAAAAAAAATTTTATTTATATATAAACTTCTACGTTTGAGACCAAATGAAACAAACTGAGCGGTTTTAAAACTAAAAACTGACAATTCGAAACTTAAGGGCCATCTTAACCAACCATACCTTGTACTCCTTTGCTATCCGCTAATGGAAGGTTCTTCTTATTTAGGTTGATTTTCTGTACAATATAAAATTTTTCTTAAATATATTTGTTTCATATTATTAGGAAAAAATGCCCAAAAATATATCATAAAAAAAACTACTAACAAAAAAAAATTGCCCCACACAGGATTCGATACCTGGACCTTAAAAATATTAGAACTAAAAATAACAACTCATTTACCAATCAGGCTAAACAGACTTGGAAAACTCTATGAACAAATTTTTATTTAAATAATTTGTAATTCCATGTCACAAATATTATTTTTTTTGTCTGGCAATAATAACTCGCAAATGGCAACAAACGCAAACTACTACCTGTTTTATAAAATACCAAATATTTTCGTTTACGTTTCAAACGAAAACGAAAAAACGTTTTTCATTCGAGTTACAAAATGACCCCATAACTTTTTAATAGGAAACGACAACTATTTCTGTTCGTTTGAATATGGCATAATATTCGTTTGCAAACGTTTACTTACTTCTTATAAAATACCATTTTATTAAGGAGTTTGTCTTCGATTATAATATTGCCAGATTGAAAAAAAAAGAAAATATACATATTTTTTTTGAGTTTTACAAAATTTAAAAAAATAAGAAAAACGTTCAAACGAAAGCAAAGTTTCGTTATACAAAATGACCCCATTAATTGATAAACTTTCAATACAGTATACAGACCTTCAATTCATTTGGAAACAAACAAAAATTTATCAAAAATATTGAAAATGTATGGTACACTTATGGGGTCATTTTGTAAAACGAAACTTTGCATTCGTTTGAACGTTTTTTCGTTTTAAATTTTGTAAAACTCAAAAATATTTTTTTTTTTTTAATTTGGCAATATTATAATCGAAGACAAACTCTTTAAAAAAACGGTATTTTATAAGAAGTAAGTAATATAAAATAAATATTATGTCATATTCAAACTAACAGAAATAGTTGTCGTTTCCTATTAAAAAGTTAAAGTTTTTGCATAAAAAGTTAGGTAATTGTAATTTTTGGAATACAAATTGTATAATTATGGGTTTAGAAATATGAAGTAGTTAAATGTGATACTCCTATATTTTTTATTCTCAATAAAAAATAAGGCTTGTATTCAAAAAAATGTTTTAAATTTTATTAGTGTTTAATAAAACAAATTAATATGCAAAACAACAACAAAAATCGTTCAATTAGCCTCTAATAAGACAAAAAGTTTTTTTTTGAATAACAATGTAAATCTTTTAGGGTCATATGCATACTCGTAATCACTTTTTAAGTTTATAAACGGCTTATAAAACAAATTTTCCACACAAAATTCGTTATAAGGTTTTAAAATTATTACGCATAAGCACTTTAATTTTTATGCAAATTAGTGAAAATTTGGGCAATTTTAAATATATCTGAACTTAGATGCGCTAAGACACGATTTACATTTCAATAAATTTTTCTTTGTATATAAACTTCTACGTTTGAGATCAAATGAAACAAACTGAGGGGTTTTAAAACTAAAAATTGACAATTCGAAACTTAAGGGCCATCTTAACAAACCATATATTGTACTCCTTCGTTGTCCGCTAATGAAAGGTTCTTATTATTTAGGTTGAGTTTCTGTACAATTTAAAATATCTCTTAAATATATTTGTTTCATATTATTTGGAAAAAATGTCCAAAAAATATCATAAAATAAAAAAAAAAGAAACTACTAATAAAAAAAAATCGCCCCACACAGGATTCGATACCTGGACCCTCAAAATATTTAAACAAAAAATAACAACTCATTTACCAATCAGGCTAAACAGTCTTCAAAAACTTTATGAAAAAATTTTTATTTAAATAACTTGTAATGCTATGTCACAAATAATATTTTTTTATCTGGCAATAATAACTTGCAATTGACAACAAACTCAAACTACTACTCGTTTTATAAAATACCAAATATTCAACGAAACGAAAAAAGGGTTTCATTCGAGTTACAAAATGACCCCATTAATAATATCAGAAATAGAACTAGAAATAGTTTCTGGATTCAATTTTTTTTCTGGCGTCCACTGCGCCTTGATTAACAAAACTTTACAAAAAAGATAAAAATCATTCTGAATTTAAAATTAGTAGTACCTGAACAAACAATAAATAAGGCTTAACAAATTTATTGCATACATTTTCGGGAATGTACATTTCTATAATTTTTGATACGAATTATCAAGAATTTCATGATTATTTTTCAACGCTTTCAATTTGAATCAATATATTACTGTCGCAATTCATAAAACTCTTTACAATTCATATCAAAATTATATTTGATTTTTATAATATCAGAAATAGTTTCAGGATTCAATTTATTTCTTTTTGGCCTCCACTGCGCTTTGTATGCATTATATGGCATTATATACTGGTAAGAAAAAATAAAACTCAACAAGTTTTTTCATTTCATAGCAAACATCACTTTTAATAAAAAAAAAAATCGCACCAAAACTTATCAGTCGTGTTAATTGAATTTAAGGTTTTTTCATTTTTCATGATGAGGAATTCATTAAATAAATTTTCATCATTAAAAGCAATTTTAATTTTTTTTAATTCAACAGTTGGCTCACTGCTGATAAGCTTCTCATTTTGGCAATCAAAGTAAGTGATGCGAAGTCAATTGAAATAACAGCGACAAAACCGCGATGCCAACAATTCAAAAATTTAGAACCAATAAAAAAAGTTATGGAGAAAAGTGCAAAAAGTAGGACAACCCCGGACACTTACTGAAAAAGAAGTAAGACTGCCCTGGACGCCGTAAAAAGAGGACGGTGTCCGGGGAAAAGAGGAAGGATGGCAACCCTAGATTTACCCCACATGGGGTGTATAATCGAACGAGCCCCCATGATATTGTTGTTGGTATATGAACAACAATTCAATGTGATTTTGTTTGTCAGCCAACTCATTAGTTCCTAACTGGGTGATAGTAGCACCAACCAACCAATCAACTAACACTTTCTATTTTGCAAAACAACATAAAAAAATATAGGTATACATACGAGCACATATTAAAATTTTTAAATTCTGATTAGATTATGTGGTTTATTTTTAAATGTTTTTCTTTGTCACGCGATTTTTATTTACGCCGACCAAAAAAGCTATTAAAACATTTATTGCGTATATGAGGCTTTCCATACCAACTGTCCAGCTCAAACAGTGTGGTTAAATAAGGGCCTACACTGAAAGAATTATCCTTCATGATATTAATGATATAATTTCATAGAATTTTTTTCGTAGAATCAATCAAGAATTTCATTATGTATATAATATTTAATTAATATTATGAAATTTTTCATAACTTTTCTTTCATAAAATTTCATGATTTCTTAAAAAAAATTCATTGAATTTCATAAATTAGATCTTCATAAATTTAATGAAAATGTTTTTTATATAAATGAAGTTGTTCAATAGTATTTACTTTTTTTAATTTTTTATAAAATATCGTCATTTCATTAATTTTTAAAAATTTTCATACCATTAGAATTTTATATTAAACATTTATTTCTCGAATACAATAGTTTTATGTAACCATAAGGCCGAATTTTAGTGTTGTGCATTTATTTCCATACTGGTGAGAATTATCTTTTATAAATTTTTATTTTTTTTAAATTAATTTTTTATTTTTAATTTTGGACATAAAATTTTTTTATAAATCATATTAATTTTTACGAAACACTAATAAGGAATTTCATTAGTTGAATTAAGCTTATTATAAAATTTTATGATACTATTTAATTTAATAAATTCTTTCATTAGATATATTTTGTACATCCGTAAAATGTGCTACAATTTTATTATGCTTTTTGCATTTGCTAAATACTTTTTATTTGTTCACTCCAGCTTACCAACGACAAAAACCAACTAAAAAATAATAATAAATGAAATTGCTTCATAGATTTTATGAAGCTCTTCATTTTATGAAGAGTTTCATTAGTTTTATGAACTTTTCATAAATATTAACTTTAATGAAACCTGTTTCATAGATTCTGTGAAAAGTTTCAATGGACGAGTTCTAGTGACAATTTTCATTAAAACTATGAAGAAATACTGAAATGATGATAATTCTCTCAGCGTAACGTTTATTTATTTAAAATATTGAGGGTATTCACAGTTCCTGCTATTTTAAGTAGTAAATTAGCATTTATCGTAAATTTGATAACTTTCTATGGGTTAAACTTCAAAAATCATACCATTTTACAACGATAGCACATTAGCACTTAAGCTATGAATTCCTTCATTGTTTATTATAATTTAATGAAATTTGAAAAATAATAGAAATTTGCTTATGTCCATAAAACATTTGATGAGCAATTTGAAAAAATATTTAATTATTTATATGGTGCCCAATTTGCAGATGAATTGAGTTATCTATTACACTAATGCCTAAATTCATAAATGCTTTGTAAAGTTACAGGTAGGGAATGCATCCCGAGATTTCCCGTCCCGGGATTCCCGGGAAATTAAGCATTTTTCAGTTCCGGCATTCCCGAGAATTCCGGGATTTCAAAAAATACAGTTTAAAATAATAAAGTTTATTATTTCAATTTTTCTTATGCAAAATTTTCCAAAGTTTTGAAAATGGTAAAAATTTTACATTAGGCTTGTTCGTTTATTTACTACAATTTGCTATTTTTACCACAAATGGAAAAATTCAATAAGTAAACAAAAAAATAATTTTAGTAAAGGTAGAAAGATTTTCGAGTAAACGAATACACTGATTAATTTGTATACTTGATCGAACTTAGTGCCTGTTTTAAAAGGCACTAAAAGGAAATTAAAAAATATATTTTTTAATAAAACCACTCAATTAAATAGTGTTTGTATAAAAATTTTGAATAGCACTTATTCTGTACAGAATTAAAGACAAATTTGTCCATTGATTTTTACAAATTTTCTAGTAAGTTAAATTTCCGAATTTTTAAAAAAATTTTCTAATTTTCTAAAATTAATTTCAATGATATATTAATTTTTTTATTTTTTTTGAAGGACAGATTTTTTAGTCTAAAAACTAGTTTTGATTTATTCAATTCTTAAAAATATATAATTAGACTTATATAATTTCTAATATAAAATTAATTATTTTCTACTACGAAAATTCCAAGAAAAACCACCTGAGCTTTTCCACGATCATGAAAATTTGAAGTCTTTAAAACATTTTATTTATAAAAATTTTTAAATTATAAAATATTTTTTAATTTCCCTTTAGAAGAACGTGTAAGTCCACACAATGTAATCGATTTCGTGTTCTTCACATTGTGCGTACTTACGATATGGGATACTTGTGTATAACAATTGTATATGTAACTAAAAATATTTGAATTTTTTAAAAAAGTTTGTCTAACTTACATGCCACTATACTTGTGTGTACTTACGAAGTATATTGGCTTGTGGGCCATTACAATGCGGCCATACCCTGGGTAAAGTAAGCCAGCTTGTGTGTAGGGTTTGAACGTACTCGGAGATACTTGTGTGTACTTACTAGAACCCCCGAGTGCTTTCAAACTATACACACAAGCTGGCTTACTTTACCCAGGGTATGGCCGCATTGTAATGGCCCACAAGGAAATATTCTTCGTAAGTACACATAAGTAAAGTGGAATGTAAGTTAGACAAAATTTTTGAAAAATTTCAAATATTTTTAGTTTCATATACAATTGTCATACACAAGTATCCCATATCGTAAGTACGCACAATGTGAAGAACACGAAATATATTACATTGTGTAGACTTACACGTTTTTCTAAAGGGTTATTTCCCTTGCGGGATCCCGGGAATTCAAAATAAATTTCCCGATTTCCCGGGAAATCAAAAAGTGCGGGATTTTGCATTCCCTTGTTACAAGAGACTTATAAAACAAATTTTGTATGAAAAATTTGTTTTGTAAGCCTCCTATAATTTTATAAAGCATTTATGAATTTTTCAAATGAAACTCTAACTTGATGTGAGGCCAAAGATAATGACTAAATATGTGGATGATCTATTTTGTGTCATTTCTGAAAATGCAATTGATAATATGTTATTAGTATTAAATGAATTTAGTCCTGATATTAAGTTTACCATGGAAAAGGAATGCAATTCTAAACTTTCTTATATAGATACTTTGGTAATAAGAAGGGGTAATAATTTGATAATGGATTGGTATCAGAAACCAACAGCGTCAGGTAGAATTATTAATTTTTATTCAAAACATAATAAGAATAATAAATCAATATAAATTTAGGAGGAATAATAACACAGGGAACTTAATTGAACAGAAGATTTACAATTCTTTGGTCTATGTACCGGGAATATCAGAACGTTTAGAGAAATCAAAGATAATCGATACTAATAGATATAGAATAGCTTTTAAATCATACAATACAGTACATAAATTATACAGTAAGACAAAGGATAGGATACAGAAATTGGACATGTCAAATATAGTATATAAAATACCATGTCTTGGAAATGACGGAGAGAATTGTGATAAGGTATATGTAGGTACAACGAAGAATAAATTGAGAACTAGAATAGCTGGACATAGATCAGATCAGAAATATAGGCATATTAATTCACAAAAGACAGCATTATCTTCTCATTGTTCAAATTTTAATCACTATCCTGACTTTGAAAATGTATCAGTTTTAAATACAGAACATAATTATAAACGTCGGTATATATTAGAAATGTTACAGATAATTAATACACCAACAACAAATAGAATTAACTTTAAAGCAGATATTGAAAATGTAGCTCAGAATTATAGATATTTAATACAAAAGAAATAACACACATTACATTAATTTATAACACATTATATTAATACATTTTTTATTGTTAATTATTGTTATTTTTGTTTGTTATACTTTTATACCAAAAACTTTGTTTGCTGGTATAAATGTATACATACAATTTATATTTGACAAATGCTTTTTAAACTTTTTTCAAACTTTCAAATTGTTCATAATTTGTTAATTTCTTATTTCCTGAAGATGCTACACAATGGAGTAGCGAAATATCGAAAATAATAAAAAACTTTTTTATAATAAAAAACAAACCTTACGCTCAAGAAAATTGTGAAATTGAATTAAAATATTTTTAAATGGCGTTAAAAGCTTCGAATTCTTCATTATATTCAATGGTCGATAGCTTAATATCTAGTTTTTTCTTGACATAAAACATTCATGAAAATTTTTGTCGAAATTAGATTAGATTTTGGCAACATTTCTTCCCAATGATATACCAACAATTCATTGCCGTTTATTTAAATGTGCTAATTGGTTATTTGTATAGTTGGTTTAATTTGTATCTACGTACTAAAAATATGTTAGAAAAAGTATTTTAGTTTTTTTTAGAAAGATAACAAAATAATAAAATGTATTTTTTTGTTTTTGTTCTTCGTTCTCTTACCGTTTTTTATGCGCAATATATGTACATATACAATATACTTAACATTTTTGTATATGGTCTCATAAATAATTTCGACTTTATATGTACAGTGGAGTTCGGCTATAACGAACACGTAGTGACCGAATAATTTAGTTAGATATGCACTGAAAAAATTATATTTCATGATATTAATGATACAACTTCATAGAATTTTTTTTCGTAGATTCAATAAAGAATTTCATTATGTATATAATATTTAATATTATAAAATTTTTCATAACTTTTCTGTCATAAAATATCATAAAAAAAATTCATTGAATTTCACAAATTCGCTCTCCATAAATTTAATGAAAATAATCTTTATATACATACATATGTATGAAATTGTTAAATAGTATTTCCTTTTTTTTTGTAAAATATGGTCATTTCATTAATGTTTAAAAATTTTGTATATTTTATACTTCAACAATTATTTTAATTTTTATATTAACAAATAGAAAAATTGTTTTTTCGGACTTTTTGTATTTTTATATATGTGACAGCGCATAGAGAAAGGGACCTAAGGGTAAAAAATCAATTTTTTTTTTGTGGACAACATCTGAGCATCGAATGAGACCGATCCCATGCTCTCCTGACCTTAGGTCCCTTTCTATCCTTAGGTCCCTTTCTATTTTGCGCGTCACATATTTAGTTAGAATATTGTTCTATCTCAAGTCCAAATTCTAATATGATATTGTCACATTAGATTTTATTTGTTGTTTCAAAGGTTGATAATTTTCATGATAGACAATACAATTGTTTCGTGGGCATCACCCTAACTCTTCAGTTGTCCGCAATAAGAAAATAAAAAATTTAGTTAAAACTACTAAAAATTAGTTAAAAATGATGCTGCAGAAAAAAACTGCTAAATTAGCAGATTATTTTTGCTATATATTAGTAATATAGAAACAGCAAAAATAAAACTGTTAAATATACAGAATTTTAGTTGTATTTGAGCTAAATTTTTGTAAATGGAGAATAGCAAATTAACCTCCTAAAATCAGCAAAGGATTTTGCTAAATAATTAGTAGCCTAAAAAATCACCAAAAATTTTAAAAGTTTTTTTTTCGATTTTTTTAAATGCAAGTAAAAATCGAGCCTTTTGAAAACAGCAGTTTACAATTTTTTAGCAAATATTTCTGCTGATTTTAGCAGAATATACTGCTATTTGCATTCAACTAAATTTAGCTTAAAAATAGCAAAAATTTTGTAGATTTAACAGTTTATTTTTGCTATTTTTAGTCTACAAATATTTAGCAAAATTTTCTGCAGATTTTACAGTACAATTTGCTATTTTCAATTAACTAAAAGTTAGCCTAAATGTTACTAAAATTCTGTAAATTTAACAGTTTTAATTTTGCTGTTCCATTTTACTATTATTTAGTAAAAAAATCTGCTAATTTCAGCAGTTTTTTCTGTTTTCTGTAACTAATTTTTAGTAACTTTTTCTGCTATTTTTACAGATTTATTTCTATGAGTGTATGAAGAAATACATTACTGAAGTGAAGATAATTCTCTCAGTGTAGGTGAAATTCGTTATAAGCATGGTAAACATCTTACAAAAATTATTATAAATTTTACATTTTTCGACGAATACTGCAAAATTTAAATTTCTTCGCTTGCAATATTTAGATAATTCTTCTACTGCATTGCGTTTTTTACAAATTGAGACTTCCTTAGCCTAACCCAGCCAGCAAACAAGCCCAAAAATGAATCAAAAAAAAGCTCAAAAATATTACTAAAAGTTCAAAGTTTTGTATGAAAGTTGTTCATCCAAAAGAGCCTTCTTTTTTGATTCAAAAATTACTCAAAAAAAGATTTTAAAAAATTCGGAAGGCTCAAGAATTAATCTTTTTTTAGCCTTTTTTGAATTGTTCACAAAATATTCCAATTTGTTTATAATTCTAAGTCATTTCTGAATCATCTTTTGGATTTAATAATTTGGCTAAAATTTTTGTGTCTTTTATGATTCATTTTTTCGTCTAAAATATGAGCAATTTTTGACAAAAAATTAAAAAATTTTAAAAATATGTGATTTATTTGAGTAAGTTTTGACTCATAGAATAAGAACCCTCAAAAAAGTATCCAAATTTTGCTGGCTGGGAATCGTAAAATAAGAAAACTTACCCAGCAAACAAAGATGATTGTTAATGACTCAGAAATGAGCTCCAAAAACATAAACATTTTTCCACTTTTGCCTACACTCAAAAAAATAAGTTGGTAGAAAAATTAGTAAAACGTCTTGTATATCAAGTGTACTAGTTTTCAGAAATTTTTTTGCTGAAATTCCGTATTCAGCAAAAATTTTAGTTATATTTTTTTAGTACTAACCTAATTTTGAACTAATGTTTTACTAACTTATTTTGCTACAAAAATTGTGCTGATAACCGCATGCATAGCGTGGACGACAACCAGATAGACAAGATGTAGATGTCGCAGCTTGTCTGGAAACGGAAATGACAAAAAAAGAAAAACAACTCTACACATATTCTATATTTAAATTTTCAGCAAATAAATTAACTAAAATAAAATTTCGCTACAAGTTTTTTGAGTTTTTTTCAGTCTACTAATATTCAGCAAAAAGTTTAGTGATTTTAGCAAGGATTTTTTTCATTTGCAGTCGACTAAATGTTAGCAAAACTTTTGCTGAAGATTACTATTTTTTTGGTAAAAATCAGCTCGCTGATTTTCAGCAAACCTTTTGCTGAAATTACCAGCTTTTTTGCAAGCACGCTCCTGCCTAAAAATTTGCTGACACAGCAACATTTTTTGCTGACTTTACTGACTTTTTTTTTGAGTGTATGAAAGTGGTCCGTCCAAAAGAGCCCCCTGTGTACTCAGAAATGACTCAGAAAAAATACTTATAAATTCGAAATTTTCCTCACAAATTTAAATAATTTTGGAATCTTCTTTGAGTCCGAAAAGTTAACCCTCATTTTGAGACAGCTTTTTAGATTGTAGAGACAACTTTTTGGATTGCTTTCTGAGGGTTAATATTTTCTACCAAAAAAAGAAATTGCTGGCTGGGTATCTGTAAACAATTCTTAACACTCTGAATTGTCTAGAATATAGAAATTTTTTTCGTCTTCTATGCATTAAATCTGTTGTCAAATAAAACCGTAAGAAATTTTGTTAAAAATAGAAATTTTTACTTTTGTACTTGACATTTAGCTCCATCTACAAGAAAAAGATAAAAAAATTAAATTTTTATTTATATAGTCTTTTTATTCAGTGCAAGAGTTCTACTTTACTAAAAACTGTTCGTTATAAAAAAAAGTATTCGTTGTAGGTGAATTATACTGTATTTGTTTTTTAGTTGTTGAAATATTTTTAAGTACAGTCGCCGTCATATTTTAAAAAATCAATTTGTTTTGTTATATTTTTTCGAAGCGGATTGATTCGGTTATTTTGGTGATCTAACTACAAAATATTTGGCCTCAAGCAAATAAAATGCAATAAAAGTAGTGGTATTCATCTAACTGCATTTATGCCCTCGTAAACCGTGTATTTTTGTAATCGCGTATATTTGTAACTTTACCTGTTTGTTTGAATGGACTCACCTTTTAAAACTACTCACATTTCAATTTTGCATTTAGCCACTTTTTTGATCTTTTCATAAATTAAACATAGAATTTTTTAAATTTGTAGCGTTTAAAAACAAATAAAACAGAAAATAAAAAACAACAAATAAAACAATATAAAATAATTTTATTTTTGACAATATTCAAATGTGTGTATAAATACGAAAAAATTTACACATAAAAATCTAAGCGTATATTTACGAGGGCTCGTAAACTAGTTTTGACATTAATTGAGTAATCTTACAACATATACACAGTATACGAAGCGTAAATACTTTAAATAAATACCTTTAGTATATTTGTATATTCATGGGGTCATTTTGTAAAACGAAACTTTGCTTTCGTTTGAACGTTTTTTTATTTTTAATTTTTTTAAATTTTGTAAAACTCAAAAAAAATATGTATATTTTCTTTTTTTTCAATCTGGCAATGTTATAATCGAAGACAAACTCCTTAATAAATCGGTATTTTATAAGAAGTAAGTAAACGTTTGCAAACGAATATTATGCCATATTCAAACGAACAGAAATAGTTGTCGTTTCCTATTAAAAAGTTAAAGTTTTTGCATAAAAAGTTAGGTAATTGCAATTTTTGTAATAAAAATTGTATAAGTATGGGTTTAAAAATATGATGTAGTTAAATGTGATACTCCTATATTTTTTATTCTCAATAAAAAATAATTCTTTTAGGGTCATATGCATAATCATTTTTTAAATTTTTTTTTAAACGGCTTATAAAACAAATTTTTCACACCAAAATCGTTATAAAAAATCAAATTATTATGCATAAGCATTTAAATTTATATGCAAATTAGTGAAAATTTGAGCAATTTTAAAAATATCTGATTTTAGATGCGCTAAGACACGATTTAAAAAAATTTTTATTTATATATAAACTTCTACGTTTGAGACCAAATGAAACAAACTGAGGGGTTTTAAAACTAAAAACTAGCAATTCGGAACTTAAGGGCCATTTTAACAAACCATACTTTGTACTCTTTGCTATCCGCTAATGGAAGGTTCTTCTTATTTAGGTTGATTTTCTGTACAATATAAAATTTTTATTAAATATATTTGTTTCATATTATTAGGAAAAAATGTCCAAAAATATATCATAAAAATAAAAAAACTACTAATAAGAAAAATTGCCCCACACAGGATTCGATACCTCGACCCTAAAAATATTAGAACTAAAAATAACAACTCATTTACCAATCAGGCTAAACAGACTTGGAAAACTATATGAACAAATTTTTATTTAAGTAATTTGTAATTTCATGTCACATATATTATTTTTTTTGTCTGGCAATAATAACTCGCAAATGGCAACAAACGCAAACTACTACCCGTTTTATAAAATACCAAATATTTTCGTTTACGTTTCAAACGAAAACGAAAAAACGTTTTTCATTCGAGTTACAAAATGACCCCATCAGTATAAACACAGAGAGAGTTTTATTGCAAAAAAAGTAATGAAATGTTTATGTAAACTAATTAAACTCTTCTTCACAAAGCAAAAATTATGTGAAATTAGTGAACAGCTTCATACTTTTTATGAAATTTGTTTTGTAAATAAACTTCTACATTGAATGTACCTATGGAAATTTTAATAAATGAAATTATACATAAAATGCTTCGTTTGAGGGAAATTACAAAAACAAATTCACGGAAACATCAACCCTAACTGTACATCATGCTTGTTTGTCTATAGGCCCCTTTAGAATTTCACCATAAAACCTATCCTATCACCTTCTATTAAATATTCTTGAAATGTCGGACAGAGCCATGTAACAGAGAATGAGATGCATGCATACTCTTGAGTTTCAATGCTCATTGCTTACACTTAAAATATTTTGTATATAAGGACCGCTGTAAATGCATTTAACCCATATTCTCCTGAATTAAGAAACCGTTCGAATTTTTCAACGAAATATGTTCAAAGATATGTTCGAAATTAGGATTTTTCTGCATTTTTTATTATCGCACCACGTTCTCTAGCGGAGTTATTTCGGATATTCGGATCTTTTTTAAAATTATATTTTTAATTTGTACTCTTAAGATATTTTAAAGAAAAATTTAAACGCAATTTTACGAACTTTTTTCCTGATTTTTGGTTTTGATTTCCCAAGTGAAAAAGAGTATATATAACATATATTTTTTAATATTAAAATATATGATAATATAAAATATTGTATGCGACCTTATATGTTTTTATATGATGACATCATATGCCTTAACAATGATTGTAATAAATAAGATCGTGAATCATTAGGGCATATGATGTCAATAAAATATCTTAAAAGGATAATATAAATCAGTTTTTTCGCTCTCCTGAAAACATGTTAAAACCAAAAACATAGCACTTCTTGCAGACAAGCCGACGATATATTAGTTAATATCAGACCCAAGTTCGAGATTAACTAATATATTCGAGATTCCCGAGTAAAAAAGTGTATATAAAATTATATGTGAATGGATATATTTGCAATATGTAACTGGATATAATTTCATCCGAAAAATGGTTATATTAAATTGTTTCAAATCGGATATAATTGTATTTACAAGGATACAAAGTTATATCAAATGATAAACTTATATCCGAATTTTGTCCCGATCAAATTGGATATACGTTAATACAATACGATATGATTACATTTAAATGATAAAAAAAACTTTGTATTGGAGGGTAGCAGGATTTCGGGTCCTACACACTCAGGGGTGTGATGAAAATCGAAAACGAAAACGAACAGTTTTTCAATCCAGAATAATTAGTTTCGCGAAAATCAAATTGGCTTCAAATTATTATTTATCGTATTACTTGACGCCGGACATCTAAATTAGGAAATAAAAAATAATTGGTATTGTACAGATCGTAAAATATTTACCATTGAAAATCAGATCGTTTTCGTTTTCTATATTCATCACATGCCTGACTATCAGCCAGGGCTACTGTTGATAATGAGTAACTATTAAAGACGTTAATGTATAAATCCGTTATTCTTTAAAGACTAGATCATTTTTTATGAAATATGGGAATTTTCTTTGGACTTAGAAATTTTTTTTAAATGTGTTAAGCTGTTTTTGCATTTTAAATAAAATTTTAATGGTTAGCCCGGCAATGCACTTCTTTTTTGTTAGAGGCTCATTGTTCTCGATTTATGGAGCTTAAGATGATATACAACAATATTCAATGGCTTATTTCTCCACCCAAAACTTATCGGACCAGAACAAAATATATATCATTGGAAAGGTATGCCATGATTTTAAATGTTAATTTTTTTAAATTAAATTTTTTTCCATTCATATTTTGTGAAATATAATTTCGGTAAAAGTATAATTGCAATTTTTTTATCTAAGTAAACCTATTAGTATTGAAAATATTTGAAACTTTAAGAGAAAACATCACATCTCACAATCGTGCGAGCTGGGTCTCAAAGGGTTATTTACTACAATAATTATTAAGGCATATGATGTCAATAAAATATATTAAAACACTACCCAGCAAAAATGTGGAGGCATTAAAAACGTTTACTGCTTCCTTACTGCTACTTTTACCGCTTCTAAAAATGTATAGCTTAGTAAACAGCACTAATGAAAGGCTGAAGTTGATTAATTGTTTACATCGCTTTTTGCTGTGCTTTTCAAAAAGGCATGAAATGAGCACTACATTTTGATTGCTTAAATATTTTTGGGGTTCTTTTATCAAAATTTTTTAAAATGTGGAGAAAAGTTATTTTAATGTAAATAAGAGGTTTTACTGAAAATAAGAGGAATTTTCTCTTCACGGAAAAATATGCAGGAATATTGTGCTTTTGAGAAGGCATGATTTTAAATAGTTTAAAAGCTTTATAATATGCACTTCCGAGGAGGCAAGAATTATCGACATTTTAAAAGAAAAACAGGAGCACCAATTAAAAGCGGTGAATTCATTCCTTTTCGGATCTCGAAACAAGTGCTTTCACGCGAGCTATCTCAAACAAAAATCAGGCATGATATCATCAATAATGCAATCGCTTCACTGCTCAACTTTCCCTGACAAAACTGCTTCCAAACAAGCAAGCAGTAATTTCTGCTGGGTACTTGCAGGCAAGCCGACGATATTGTTATATAAAAACTAAAATTAAAAATATTTTTCGTATCTATTTATATGTATATAAAATTTTGAACGGTTTTATGAATAATATAGTCCTATATATAGAATTTGCAATAAAGCAAATACTGATATATGATTAAATATGATTACATATGAGAAAATTTCTAAAAAAATTTTTAATATATTATGTATTTAATATTTGATCAAAAACAATTTTTTATATGTTTTACTCAATTTTTTCATTACATTGATATTTTCTGAGCTTTTTTACTTCTAAAAGTTTTTTTTTTTAATTTAAAAACTCCAATTTATAAAAATTAACATTTAAAATCATGGCCCGGCTCGTAATGGGTTAATAAGTCTAGGCATGTTGCATATCATTGGAAAGGTATTTCAAGTACCTTTCCAACGATATATATATTTTGTTCTGGTCTGATAAGTTTTGAGTGGAGAAATAAGCCATTGAATATTGTTTTATATCATCTTAAGCTCCATAAATCGAGAACAATGAGCCTCTAACAAAAAAGAAGTGCATTGCCGGGATAACCATTAAAATTTTATTTCAAATAAAAAAAAGCTTAACATATTTAAAAAAAATTTATAAGTCCAAAGAAAATTCCCATATTTGATAAAAAATTATCTATTCTTTAAAGAATAACAGATTTATACATTAACGTCTTTAATAGTTAGGGTACAGGGGGGATCCTTCGCCACTTTTTTTTTCAAAGCACTGTCATTTCTTAACCCCTAATTATTTTTCAAAAATTACTTTCAAATTGAAGACCTACATATCTTGGTTTTAATTTCTATGACTTTTATTCTAATTGTTTGCATATTCTACATATATTACTTTTTAATGATTTTCAAAGTAACCCAAATCGGCGTAACTGCCCCAATCTTGGGGGATATTCGCCAAAAGAGCTAGATGCAATTTCAACAAAAAAATATTATTAGTACGCAAAGTCAATGTTTAAATGACTGAAATAAATAATCTAGAAAAAGTTCTTTAAGGTATATGATATTTTTTAATCAATAAATCTCCACTACATTAAAAAAAAATAATTTAAAATTATAATGTAATGATTCTTCAAAATTACAAAAAACTGAATAATTAATATAAATTTAAGAACGAACACGATTGTTCTAATTTACTATTAAATATATTTTAAACATATAGAAAAGTCTATATATAGAGCATTTTAGGCAGGGATGCACCAACTCTTCGTAGCTCCAAGGGCCATCTGGTGATTGCGCCCCAGAGACAGGCACTCACATAAAACTAATATTTTTTCACACTTTTTGAGCATTTATTAAAATCAAATTATTATTTTCTGAAAGCTTAAGATCATAGGTCTAGCATAATGTAAAATAATTTTTTTATCACACGATTTGAGGAAGTTATTGCAAAATGTAGTTGCTTTCAATTATTTTTTTGGCACCCCAAAAAACACAAAAACACGTTTGTCTACGACCACATGTGATATAAATTCGTCAAAGTGGATGTCAAGGAAAGGTAATTAAAAAATGCAGAAAATATATTTTTTCCAATTTTTTATCTCGCTTAAATTTTTTTGGTTGAATGGGAGCCCGCCAGAACGGCGAGTTCACTCGGAGGCCATAGGGCCCATTGCGATTCCCTTAATCTTCCCTTCATCCACATGGAAAGAAATACCACGACCCGAGAAATCTAGAACCATCCCGATCCCCTTAAAAAGTTCGCAAGACCAGACAGAGAAACATCGCGTAGACTGTCCAGGTCGTCGAAGAAACTGCATCCCAGATATCTGAGTCACCGTTCCTTCAGTCCCGGACATTCACAAAGCAGATGATGCACTGTCTCCTCCTCCTCCTCCTCGTCCCCACAGCCCCTGCAGTAGTCCGCCTGGGTGTAACCCCAACGCACAGCCATTCGGCCTATCGCGCAGTGTCCCGTTAGGACCGTTCGCTTGCCAAATCCAAGAAGAATCTTTGTCCTCCCCGGATCAGGCAGTGGCCATAGGGTCCGAGATATCCTACAATTGGTCAAGGTTGTCCACCTTGCCCTCGTATCCCTATCCGATATGTCGCCTATCACACTGAATAGCTCCACCAGAAGAACCAGGACCTCCGTTTGTATAGGGTCCTCAACCGACTCGGAGCCATTCCTCGCACACTCGTCAGCCAGCTCGTTCCCCGCGATCCCAGCGTGTCCTGGGACCCACGCCAGCCTTACCGAGTGCCGACGAATACGGTCAAGGGATTCAATACAGTGTCGCAACCACCCCGATCTGACAGTATCGGATTCCAGGGCTTTCAAAGCAGTAAGACTGTCCGCAAAGATGCTAATGGATGATGGATCCAAATCCCGTTCCATTATCATCCGTGCGGGCACGTCAATTGCATACACTTACTCTTGGAACACGCTACAATCACCCGAGAGTCGTATGGAGATTCGAAGGTCCAGTTCGCCGGAGTAAATTCCTGACCCTGTCCCCATGTCCGTCTTCGAACCGTCCGTGTACACTGAGATATCACCACTCCGAATAACGGAGTCGGCTGCCCAGTCTTCCCTGGTCGGTACAATCACCTCAAAAGTCCTCTGGAAATTCGTGACCGCTAAAATACAGTCCGTTTTACGATCCCTTAACATCGGATAAAAATGGGATTAGTGTATATGCCCCACTGGCGAAGGATCCCCCCTCTAACGTACTCATTATCAACAGTCAGACATGTGATGAATATCGAAAACGATCTGATTTTCAATGGTAAATATTTTACGATCTGTACAATACCAACTATTTTTTATTTCCTAATTTATATGTCCGGCGTCAAATAAAACGATAAATAATAATTTGAAGCCAATTTTATTTTCGCGAAACTAATTATTCTAGATTGAAAAACTGTTCGTTTTCGATTTTCATAACACCCCTGAGCGTGTAGGACCCGAAATCCTGCTGCCCTCCAATTCAAAGTTTTTTTTATCATTTAAATTTAATCATATCGTATTGTATTAACTTACATCCAATTTAATCGGGACAAAATTCGGATACAGTAGACGCTCGCAAATTAGAGCTTTCAGTAATTCGAACGTCCAGAAATTAGAATCAATGTTTGCAATACATTAAACGCTCTGAAATTCGAATTTAAAATTCTAATTTCTGAGCGTTTTTTTTTTTTTGTTATTTGAATACACAGGAAATCCCCAATTTATTTTTATTCTGCTTGAATAAAGTAAAACTAAAAAGGGGAATCACCAAATTATATATGTTTTTCCCTATTTGTTTTTTTTTTGTCGCATTTATGTACATTTTTGGCTAGTTTATTTGTGAAATTTGATACGCGTGTACATATTATTTGGCAGTCTCTATTAAATAGTAAAAGTGTATCATTTAAAATGTTAAATAAACGTAAAAAAAAACACTTTATCATTGGAAACTAAAGTCAAAATATTAGAAAAGCTTGACAAAGGCGTTCAAGGGAACCGGTTAGCCCTAGATTTTAATGTGACAACATCTTCAATCAGCTACATCAAATCACATAGAACAGCAATATTAAATGCTGTTTCAAACACATATCAGGAGGCAAACAATAAATCTTTGCACAGCGCTGAATATCCAAAAATGGAAAGTCGTCTGTATGAGTGGTTTTTAAATCAACGAGAAAAAAAGTGTACATTGACTGGGCCAATATTAAAAGAGAAAGCTAAACAAATATTTAGAGAGGAATATCCCGATATAGATGAAAATGCATTCCGGGCAAGTGATGAATGGTTTACCAAATTTAAGAAGCAACACGGTATCCGGTTTTTAAAAATTTGTGGCGAGATTCTTTCCAGTGATGTTGCTTCAGTCACTCCTTTTATTCATCGATATCGTGCAAAGATCGCTGAGATGGGTTTAATGGAGTCACAAATATATAATGTCGACGAAACCGGATTATTTTTTCGTTGCCTACCAGACAGAACCTATGTCTCTGCTTTTGAAAAAAACGCCCCTGGACATAAAATTCAAAAAGACAGAATTTCAGTCCTACTTGGTGCAAACTCTGATGGATCACACAAATTAATTCCATTGGTAATTGGAAAAGCAAAAAAACCCAGGTGTTTTAAAAATTTCAATAATCCTCTGCATTACAACTTTTCAAAAAATGCTTGGATGACTTCTGGGATTTTTCACGAATGGTTTCACGGAATATTTATTAAAGAGGTAAACAAAAATATTGATTTCAGGTTCAGTACATAATTTTAAAATTTTTTTCAATTCACAGGTGATCCGCTTTTCTCAGGAAAATAATTTGCCTCCGAAAGCCATTTTGCTTATAGATAATTGCTCCGCTCATACACCCATTGAGAAACTTAAAAGTGACGATGGAAACATAGTTGCATTATTCTTTCCACCAAATGTGACAGCAGCTTTACAACCAATGGATCAAAACCCTATTAAGTTAACAAAGCTCAATTACAGAAGTATGTTTCTTTCTCAGTTAATTGCTGAAGGTGGTGAACTGAAGAATCATTTGAAATCCCATTCGATCCGCAATACTATATTATTACTGAAACAAGCTTGGGATGCGGTACCACAAAGTGTTATGAAGAAATGTTGGTCAAAGTTGTCCAATTGGGACTCTAACCAATACGACAGCGACGATGACGTGCCAATAGCACAATTGTTGCAAATAGATCAGGACTGCAACGAAGTTATTCAGATAACTCAAGCTCTTTTAAAAGAAATAGCTCCCAACGATTGCATCGGTATAGAAGACATCGACAGATGGAATGAAGATATGTTTGATGACGGATCTGTTTATGTTCTCAGTAGCGATGGTGAGTCTTCAGATAGCAGCGAAGACGACGTTGTTGCAGTATCATCAGTTGTGTCTAATACTACAGCCATTGAAAGCGTAAATAATTTAGTAAAATGGTGCAAGAACAGTGAATTGTTTTCAACTAAGGACATAAGTAATCTTTTGGCTCTCCGTAATGATATTTCGGATTTAAAGAAACCAAAAAAACAAACAAATATAACTGATTATATGTCAAACAAAGATTAGTTGTTAACTTGGCCATTGTTTAATTTTAATTGTTTAATTTTTTTTAAATACAGTTTTTTAGTTTTTAATTAAAAAAAATACATGTGATGTAATTGGACTGCATTGCTATGTTTTGTTGCCATTCGTTTTTTTTTTTATATTCATATTTTTAATTTAAAAAAATACATTTGATGTATTGGACTGAATTGTTGTGTTTTGTTTTCTTGTTTTTATCAAATAAAATTGAATTAAAAATATTAAAAAGAGTTTTATTTAAGTTTTTGGAAGTAAATTTACTCAATTTTTTTCGAAAAAAAACGTCCAGAAATTAGAATAATTCAGAAATTAGAATTGCCTCAAAAACAAAGCGGTTCTAATTTGCGAGCGTCTACTGTATAAGTTTATCATTTGATATAATTTTGTATCCTTGTAAATACAATTATATCCGTTATGATACAATTTAATATAACCATTTTTCGGATGAAATTATATCCAGTTACATATTGCAAATATATCCATTCACATATAATTTTATATACACATTTTTACTCGGGTTTTTAAGCTTTTTAAAAAAATCCGATATTAAAATTCTGAAATAAATTTTTTTATTGTGGTTATAACCAAACTTATATACTAATGTGGCCGACTAGACGAACAAGCATGCTGTATTTGATCGTGTATTGCCTTTGTTTGATGAAAATTACAAAAAAAAAAAATACACGGAACAATCAAGCCAAGCTGTCCAGTTGATCGTACCTCAAAAAAAAGTTCGACGTACACTAAATATAAATTATTTTTGCAAGGAGGTTTCAAAATTTTTTTTTTTTTATTGCCGAACGTAGGTGTCGCCATTTTACATTTTTTGTTATGTCTTTGGCATTTACAGTCGGATCTTAAAGTATGATACATCGAGGTTTTTCATTCGAGGGGACCAATGTTTTTTCTCTAAGAACCATTGACATCAAGTATCCCGTTATTGTATTCACCCACCAGATATCAGTTGCTACACCCTAATATACAACCCTAACGTCAGAAAATTAAAGCTCGCAAAAAATCATTAAACTTTTGCTAAGGAAGTTTTTCGATAAACCCAGCAGAATTTTTCTATTTTTTTGGTTGCCGAACGTAGGGGTCGCCTTTTAAAATTTTTTTCATTGGACTTTTCCCTTATAGCAAAACACTGGTATCCTCGAGGCAAAAAGTCGATATATCAAACTTTAAAATCCGACTTTAAATGCCGAAGCTATAACGAAAAATTAAAAAAAGCGACCCCTACGTTCGGCAAAAAAAATAAATTTTTTGGAATTGCCTTGCAAAATATTTTATATTTGAAGGTGTACCGCGCACTTTTTTTTTGCCTGTAAGGTGGTACGGTCTACTGTCCAGCATGCTTGATCGTCTATAGGCCCTTTAAGGGGTAAAACCAGGGATGGAAAAAGCTCGAGCGAGCCAAAAATATATAAACTTTTTTTAAAAAGCTTTTAAAGAGCTGCTGAAATGAAAAAAGCTCGCAACTAAAAAAAATAAAGAGCTTATAAATATAAAAAAGGCTCGTGGACAAAACCGAATAGAGTTTTTTAAATCGAGCAGCTCGTTTTTTTTAAATTGAGCCGCTAAAAAAGCTCGCTCCCATTAAAATAATTTAGTTATTATAAAAAACAAAAACGGTAATTTAGTTACACTATATCCAGCAGTACTATAGTCCCTAGATTTTGGATTTTAAAAACCCACACGTAAAAAATTACAAAATAAAGGCGGAATGTGCAAATTGGCTTTGTGGTATAAAAAATGCATTTTTTTTGCAACTTACCACCAAACTTTGTTGTATGAAATGGGTATTAACGTCCCTAGATTAAAAATTAAAAAAATTGCAAAATAATGGTGGAATGCGAAAAAAGACTTTATGGTAGAAAAAATTAATTAAAACACTGAATCAGTGATTAATATTCTGCAAACGAATACAATGGAAAAATTTGCTTTTTTTGTAAAAATTTTTTTCGCTATTTTTTTTTTCAACCTAAGCATTAAACTTTGGTGTATGAAATTGGTATTATAGTCTCTAGATTATGAATTTAAATAAAACACATTAAAAAAATTGCAAAATAATGACCATAGTCTTTGGTGCAAAAATGATGTAAAAATTTATTTAAAAACCTTAATCAGCGAATAACATCCTTGGGTTATGAATTTCAAAAAACCGCACTTAAAAAATTGCAAAATAATGGCGGAATACGAAAGAAGGCTTTGTGGTGCAGAAAATAATATAAAAGACTTAATTGGCGATTAACAACATTCTGCAAACGCATATGTTAATGCAAATATATTCCCTTTTGCCAAAATTATTTTGCAAACTAACCACCAGACTTTGTATAAGATTTGGGTATTTTAGTCCCTTACATATGTAGTTAACAATTTTTAACATTTCATTTGAAATTCTATTGGAAATGCTGTATTTAATATCTAAATATTAAGGGTCATATGCATTTATTTATTTTTATTTTATTTTTTATTTATTGATTTCCTGCACAGCAAGACTAAGTCTTATAATTATAGTACAGGATTTGAAAAGTGTACAAATATACTTTGCCAGATTTAATAAAATATTGACTAATATAAATATAAAAATATTACAAATAAATATTAAATTAATAGAAATGTTTTAACATAAAATTATAAAAAATTACCTGGAGTATAAAAAATAAGTGAGAACAGTAATTTTTAATAAAAAGAGAGAAAAAAAAAAATCATAACTAATTAAAATGATAAAAAAGAAACTTTTTAAAATTTATTGCGTTGGTATTTATTTGTTGGTTATGCCTAAGAGCATTCCAAAGACGTGTAGCATTTATAAAGAACTGCCATTCAGAAACGAGACATCGAAATTTGGGAAATATGATCTTTTTGCCTCTTGACGATCTTGCAAAACGTATATTTTGAAATAGGTAATTCGGTTTTTTCATGAATATAATTTTTTGTGAAAATATTAATGTTTTTATCTTTAAGAGGTTTTCAAATGATACATTATAGAGAGTTTTCGAATAAAACGATACTTGATCGCGTCTTTTAAGTCCGTAAATATACCGTATAATATTGTTATATAAAACTTGGAGTTTTTTCTTACTAATGGAATCGCAATTAGAAAACAATTGGCAACCGTAAGTAAGACTTGGCACCAAATAGGCCTTTGCGAGTAGTATTCTTACTTTCAGCGGCGTAAAGTACTGGACAGACCACAACGTTCTTAGTTTCACATATATTTGTGCAACCAGTGCATTGATGTGATCTGACCAAGTTAAATTACTGTTAAATACTATTCCCAAATTTTTTGCCGTACGTACGATTTCAATTTTCTCATGGTTTATGACGATATCATCTTCTATGAGTGGATTTGCAGTTTTTTTGTGAATCACCAAACATTTGGATTTTCGTGGATTTGAACACAGGCCATTTGCAGATGCCCAACTATATATGTTGTTTAAATCGTGATTAAGTTTATTAACGTTTTCTCTGATTGATTGAACTGGACTACTGAGATACAATTGTACATCATCTGCATACATGTGGACTCTACAGTGAGATAAATGTTGTGGCAAATCATTAGCATAAATAGAAAAAAGTAGTGGTCCTAAAATGGATCTCTGAGGTACCCCTCTTGTTAGTGTTATGGGATTGGACTTAATGCCGTTTACAAATACTGATTGAATGCGGTCAGTGAGGTAAGATGATATAAGTTGCGCCGATGTTGATGAAATTTTAAAATGATCCCTTAATTTGGTACATAATATTTGATGGTTAACTGTATCAAAAGCCTTGGAGTGATCGAGAAGCACTAAGAAGTTAATCTTTCCATCGTCTATATCACGCCTTATACTCTCTGATACATCAATTAGAGCAGGTACACAGCTGTGATTAGGTCGAAAACCTGATTGTCTGTCAGACAGCAAATTATTGTCATGTACGTAAACACTCATTTGGCGGTGTAAAATTTTCTCTAAGGCTTTAGAAAGAAAGCTTAAGATAGCTATTGGTCGATACTCAGTGTTCGATTTTAGGACTGGAATGCTATCGTGCTGATGTATCGTGCTATTCTCAAATGTTGTATTTTTTCAATTTAAGTTCTAACAACTCTGTTTTTTGTTAGGACGATACAACGATACAACAAATAGCACACCCCTTATGAAAAACCTTAATATTTTTAAAATTATGTAAATTTTAATATTAAGGGTTTTCACAAGGGGTGTACTATTTGTTGTATCATTTTATCGTCCTAACAAAAAACAGAGTTGTTAAAAATTAAATTGAAAAAATACAACATTTGAGAATAGCACGATACATCATTTTTACGTATGTTTATTGTCCTATGTTTGAGTGTGCTAACAGATAGAAAACTGAATAGAAAATCGTTCTTAAACACAAATAAAAATTTTAACAGCTCTGTTTTTGTTAGGACGATACAACGATACAACAGATAGCACACCCCTTTATTGTCTGTAAAGATTAATTCCATAGACTGTGAAAACGTTGGCAAGTTAGCGCCAACCAACGGTTGGCCGTTGGCCGCTGTTATCAATCGGATAATAGGACAATACTGTTAAGATTGTTAATCCCATGTTCTGCCAACGCATAACCGACCATCGCCAATGGTATGCCAACATTGTACCGATCGTATTTTTCTGCCTGGTTGTATTTCTGGAAAGTGTAAATAGAATCGAAATCTAGACTGAACTACCTTTCTAACAAGGCATACAAATCCAAAATCGGATGGAAAATATTTAATCAATTGCAATTCGCTAGACCATTGTAGGGTTAAAATGGGATATATTATGAAAATAGTAAAAAATGTAAATATTTTTTCAAAAACTTACAATGTTATACTCCAGTTTCATTTCTAAGATCTATAAATATTCAGATATAAATTTTTGTCTCTTTTGGATTTTGCTAACCTAGTCCCAGTTATGGCCAAAATGGGATTTTTTTTCCTAAATTTGCAAAACATTGGATTTGAATTTTTTTTAAATGTTCAACAAAATATAAAAAAGCGCTCAACACATAAAGTTGTTTTAACTACACCCCAGAGAATAATTATACTGAAAATTACACATATCCCTCATTTAACTTACTTAGTAGTGACGGGGTTTTAAATTTGAAAATTTCAGAGAAAAGTATGATTTTGGCTAATAATTTAGTTAATAGTATTAACTTTTTTTTTAGCTAGGTGTAACAAAATTACTTCCCATGTTAAATAACGCTGGTTGGCCCAAAAATTTATGTAAAAACCATAATGACAATCAAAAACGAGTAAAAAGGTTAAAGTCGGGCATGCCGACTATACAATACCCTACACCAGTCTGGTGTATTGTTTGGATCCGAAATTCGAATGGGTTAAAATGGGGCTTATGTCAAAATTTTCTATAATGTGAGTCAGCGCACCAAATTTCATTAAAATATCTTAATATTTGCGACCTGCAGTTTGTAACCAAGCCAATTTTGGGGGGACCCTTATATGGGCACTAGTTCTAAACATGGACCGATGTTCACCAAAATCAATAGGCTTCGTCCTTGGGCCAACATAGGCCTATGTACCAAATTTCATCAAAATAGCTTAATATTTGCGACCTGCAGCGTATAAACAATATAATTTTGGGGGGACCCTTATATCGGCACTAGTTCTAAACATAGACCGATGTTCACCAAAATCAATAGGCTTCGTCCTTGGGCCAACATAGGTCTATGTACCAAATTTCATCAAAATATCTTAATATTTGCGACCTGCAGCGTATAAACAGTATACTTTTGGTAGGACCCTTATATGGGCACTAGGTCTAAACATAGACCGATGTTCACCAAAATCAATAGGCTGCGTTATTGGGCCAATATAGGTCTGTGTATCAAATTTCATCAAAATATCTTAATATTTGCTACCCGCAGCGTATAAACATTATAATTTTGGTAGGACCATTATATGGGCACTAGGTCTAAACATGGACCGATGTTCACCAAAATCAATAGGCTGCGTTATTGGCCCAATGTAGGTCTGTGTACCAAATTTCATCAAAATATCTTAATATTTACGACCTGCAGCGTATAAAGAGTATAATTTTGATAGGACCCTTATATGGGCACTAGGTCTAAACATGGACCGATGTTCACCAAAATCAATAGGCTGCATTATTGCGCTAATATAGGTCTGTGTACCAAATTTCATCAAAATATCTTAATATTTACGACCTGCAGCATATAAACAGTATAATTTTGGTAGGACCCTTATATGGGCACTAGGTCTAAACATGGACCGATGTTCACCAAAATCAATAGGCTGCGTTACTGGGCCAATATAGGTCTGTGTACCAAATTTCGTCAAAATATCTTAATATTTACGACCTGCAGCGTATAAACAGTATAATTTTGGTAGGACCCTTATATGGGCACTAGGTCTAAACATGGACCGATGTTCACCAAAATCAATAGGCTGCATTATTGCGCCAATATAGGTCTGTGTACCAAATTTCATCAAAATATCTTAATATTTACGACCTGCAGCATATAAACAGTATAATTTTGGTAGGACCCTTATATGGGCACTAGGTCTAAACATGGACCGATGTTCAAAAAAATCAAACTTGTTCGTCCTTGGGCCAACATAGGTCTGCGTACCAAATTTCATCAAAATATCTTAATAGTTGCGACCTGTAGAGTGCGCACAAGATTGCATGGACAGACAGACAGACAGACGGACGGACGGACGGACAGACGGACATCGTTAAATTGAAATAAAAAAAAATTCTGAACCGATCGGTATACTATAAGGTGGGTCTACGACCAATATTTTTTGGTGTTACAAACATCAGCACAAACTTATAATACCCTGACCACATAGTGGTGTAGGATATAATTAATTTCAATAGAATGAACCATTTAATGCAATCTGAGCGAACTGTGAATGAATTATTTTTGTCTAATGGTATCAAATAAATGTAACTTTTTGTATTAAATCTAATTTTATATAATTAGATAAACCCATTTTTCGGATCGTATTTTATCATAGGTGAAACAAGGTGGATCTAAATTAATACAGATCGAATTAGATCCAGCTATATGTTTAGGTATTTTATAAGATCTAAATTGGTCCGAAAAACGACAGATTGAATTAGATCCAGCAATATATTATTTTGGGGATTAAGTTATATCTGAATTTATCAGAAAAATGGCAGATCGAATTTGGAACTGTATAACTGTATTTGAAAAATCTCCAAATGCACGGACTTTCAAAATATATCTTTACATATCTTTTATTTTCTTGAATTTAAGAAATGTAATAAGATTTGAGCAGATAGCATATATAACATTCATAAAATTTTGTTTGGTATATAGAAAATAGCTAAAATGAGAAATGGGTCTAGCATTATTATTTCAGACCAAAATTAGTATTATATATGGGTGAAATCAAAAAATGTGATAAATTTTTGGCCAAATTTGTGAGAACCAAAAAGTGTTAATATTGCGGTTTTTTCTTAATGGAATCAGTAAGTTTAGTCATTATACACCTAATTGCAAAAAATCTCTTCTACAAGTTGTCGCAATAACTTTTTTTTGCACAATTTTAATTTTTTTTGTTGTAACGGAGTTTACATTTCTGCAAGCAAAAGATATAACAAAAAAAATTGCGTACGAATTTTCTTCAATTTATTAGTTTTTCGTATTTGGGGTTTCAACTGGCTTTCCAATGATATATAATTTGTGTTTATCAAATTGGCGGTTTCGCGAATAAAAATACAATTCATTCCGCGAAAAAATTTTTATTTTTTTTTTAATTTTGTATTTTTGGTCCTTTTCAATGATTTTCAAAAATATAAAATTTTTTAAAATCCAAACAGCTGTTGCGCAGTTACAAAATAATATATTAAAAACATAACATTTCACGATCAAAAAAATTCTTAAATTGTGTGAAACAAATTTAATTTGTCAAACTAATGTCAGTAATGACTCGAAATATCGATTCAAAACCAATGAAATGCAAAATCAATCGTTTTTCGCTCCAGCAGCTTAGGGTAAAAAACTGATAACTTTTTTTGATTTGACGCAAAATTATTAGTTGAATCGTCTTTTGACGCATAAATATAAGTTGAATCACCGCTGTTTATGGTTATTTTAAACTATTTTAAACATTTATCTACATTTATTTGAATTAAACCTGATGCAAACAATTGTGGTTACGGAGTTTACAGTTACGGAGTTTACATTTGGTTACTTTTATCGTTTTCTTTCAGAAACGCTTTGTCAGAATTTTTTTTCCGAATCAAAATCGCATGATGCCTACAAGGTGAATCCAAATATGAGATTGTTTTTCTTACTCGTTAAATAGTTTGGTGTAAAAATTAGGAACGGAGTTTACAACATTTTTTAAAATCTTATTAAAGACATCCTTTTTCATCTCGAGAATGTTACATGCTGCAGAAAAGCTTCAAGTCTGTTATACTGGATGATTACTTACAGTCCAACGATCATTTGAGTATAAATAACATTATACTTTTCGCAATATAAATAATAGATAACTCCAAAATTCTGGTGTATGCATTTTTATCAAAAATTATGACGAAAAATCGTTACAGACTTGAAGTCGTGATAGCTAAGATATACGAAAAAGTTTGTAAAATGTATTAATTTTTATTAAAAACGGCACTTTTCCTCTTCATAAAAATTCTTGCAGTTAGTGTTTAGCTTTATTGGTTATTAAAATATAAGCTATTAAAGTTAAAAAACCTTATGAGTTACTTGTTACGGAGTTTACATTTAGCCTATAAAATTGGTCACAAATTTTATGTATTAACCAAAAATTGGTCAGATTGTTATAAATTTTGTAAAACAGGTGACAATGCGCTGATATATATCGAAATATGTAACTCAAATATAATCCATGCATTAGAAATTCGGTGGTTACACGGTTTTTATCACATTTTTTGATATCACCCATATAACAGATGTACACCTGAAGTGAAAAGTCGCGATTTTAACGTATAGGCCGCTATAGATGAATACATTTTTTTTTTGTTGAAATATTTTCCTTTTAATTACTTCCTTACTAACATTTGTTGAGGTAGATTGTACATTCAGCGACTAAAGTCGCTGAAATAGAAAAAAAGCCATAAAAACCTACACTCACAATATATTTTCCATAACCGATTGAGGTTTATTAAAAAAGTAATAGGTAAGTTTGTTTTCAATTGAAGAATCAATTAAAATACATTGAAATATATTGTTTAACTTTTTTATCAATCAATAAAAAACAAACCAGAAAAAATATGTATCGTCTGTAGGAGTTGTTTTTTTCAGTCAAATATTCTATTTTTGGATTTCTATTTTTAGAAAAAATAATTTAAATAATTTCGTTGTTTTCTGTTTTAAAACAAAAAATTCAAATATTTTCGGTTTTCTTTTTTTGTTAAAATAGTTTGTTTATATACAAAATTATTTCAATTCAAATTACAAGAAATTCTTTACCCATACACACAAACATAGCCAATAAAAATATGAACGTATGTGTTGTGTGTATGGTGTAGTGTTTTGAAAATTAAGCCCAAACCACATAGTGAAAGTGCCAGTAAACAGTGGCAGTGCTGTCAAATTTTGTTCTTGAATTTCGCGAAAACAATTTAATATTTAAAAAAAATTCTTATTGAGTTTATTTAGAAACTTTTGTAATTTATCGGCAGTGACAAATAGAGAAAATACAAAAAACTGCTTTATCGACAAAACGTCGCACTGCGGTCGACACTGCGTTTATGTGGTTTAGGCTATGGTTTAGGCTTTAAAAAAAAAAAAACTCTCAAATATGAAAAACAAACCATTTATTTTAGTTATTTATTTATTTATTTTATTTAATTGATTCCATTTCCTGTACAACAAGACTGAGTCTTATATTTATAGTACAGGAGCGTATTACGTTACAAAAAAGAATTTTCATATTATTATTAATTAATTATAAATTATTAACATAACAAATTTATTACAGATATAACAATATTGATAATCAAAAAGAAAAAAAAATAATTATTTGAAAAAATTAAATAAAAATGTTTTGAAACTATTAGCATTGCTATTTACTTGTTGACTTAGTGGAAGATTATTCCAAAGACGAGTGGCATGTACATAAAACTGCCATTCAGACATTAGGAATTGATGTCGAGGTATTACAATATTTCGGTTTCGTGGCGATTGCAAAAACGCATTTTGTCAAATAAATACCTGGGGGTTTGACTGTTTATTAATTTATGCAAGAACATCAGGGTGCGAATTTTTAGCAGATTTTCGAAAGAGACTCCGTTAAGGTTATTTGAAACAGAGGAAACATGATCAAACCTTCTCAATCCATATACATATCTAATAATACTGTTAAATAAGAAATTTAGTTTTCTATTCTTAACGGGGTAAAATATTGTGTGGACCAGACAGCTCGTAGCTTTACATAGGTTTGACCAAACAGTGAATTGATATGATCAGTCCATGTCAAATTGATATTGAAAATTATCCCAAGGTTCTTCGCTGTGTTAACAATTTCAATCTTCTTACCATTAAAACAATATCCTCAGAAATGGAGGGAATTAAACTTTTCTTGCGTATTACAATGCATTTAGATTTACGCGGGTTCAGACAGAGTCCATTTGCAGAAGCCCAAAGGTAGATTCTGTTTAAGTCATCATTTAGATAAGCTATGCCTGAAGCAATATTTTGAACTGGGCTACTTAAAGTGAGCTGCACGTCATCTGCGTATAAATGTACTTTACATTTAGTCAGTTGTTCTGGCAAATCATTTGCGTATAAGGAAAATAAAAGTGGACCTGAAATAGCCCCTTGAGGCACTCCCCTAATAAGGGATATCTGACCATACATCGTTTACAAATACCGATTGTGTGCGGTTCGAAAGATATGATGATATAAGTTTAGTAGATGTATCGGTAAATCTAAAAAAGTAGTTCAGTTTTTTAATGGTCTACCGTAGCCTTAGAATGGTCCAGAAGCACTAAAAAGTTAATATTCCCATTTTCCAGTCCTTGCCGTATATTTTCACTTACTTCCGCAAGAGCCGGATCGTTTGTTTTTACTTTTTGTCAGTTAAAAATTGATGATTGTTTTAATAGACTTTCCAATTATTTTTATTTCTTTTATGGATTGTTTAAACAATGTCTGAAAATAAATAGCAAAATGGTTTGAATATAATGAAAAATCAGTAGTACTTTTTTAATTGTGTTTTCAATTAATTTAATATATATTTTATGTTGTTTTTATGGATAAAATATTGTGAGTGTATATAAAACGCTAAGTAGTGGTTTAAATATCAAGATTAGCACATCGCAATTATATCGTAAATATGGCCATAGGTCCTGTGCTTACATTTTAACCATGGGTGGTAACCGAAACGAATGCGGTTATGGTTAGGGTAACGATATTTTAGGTTATTTCGGTAACGGTATTTTAAGGGTAACGCTATTTTATTTATTTCGGTAAAGGTATTTTAAGGGTAACGGTATTTGAGTTATTTCGGTAACGGTATTTTAAAGATAACGATATTTGCGTTATTTCGGTATCGGTATTTTCAGGTTAACGGTATTTCAGTTATATCGGTAACGCTAGTTTAAGGATAACGGTAGTCAATTATTTCGGTGCATACCGCATTTTTTTTTTGCAAAAACCAAACTAAAGTAAAAACAAAACGAATTAATTGACTTAATTTATGTGAAATACTCAATAACCACGTGCAATGACCAAGAGCAGAGAATTAAAAATAACGGTAACTGTATTTTAAGGATATACGCTACTTCATGTATTTCGGTAACGGTATTTTAAGGTTATCGATATTTCATTTATTTCGGTATCGGTATTTTAAGGATAACGGTATTTCAGCTAATTCGTTAACGGGATTTTAAGGATATCGATATTCCGGGTATTTCGGTAACGGTATTTTAGTGGTAACGGTAGTCAGTTGAAAGGGTTTTGAATCGATAACGGTATTTTAGGGGTATTGCCTGCCAACCCTGATTTTAACACAAACAACTCATATTAATTGAATTTGAAAAATTTTTTATATAAAAAACTGAATGGACAACCGCCAAACTTTAAAGACATTTAGCGAAAAATCTGTACCATTGATCGAAAAATAAAGTACGCCATTGTAATCAGTAGGGCAAGGAATTTCATGCAAATGCATGTTTTTTCTCGATAGTCCAAAACTAATATGGACTAAATATTTATCCAATTCATCAAATTTAGAACAAAATGGCATCGATTTGTAGTTACATATTTTTGCATATTTTGTCATAAATGCATATTTTGACTTTAAATGCATATTTGGTGCCTTTTTAATGCATATTTTGTGTTTTTTAATGCATATTTGTGCATATTTTTCATTTTTTTTTATTTTGTAAAAAAAAATGCAAAATTGATACGTTTTCATATTTTGATTCAATCAAAATAAACATTTTTAAAACCTTATTGACATATGGGAAATCTTCATTTTTAAGTTTTAGAGTGCATTATTTTTGCAAAAATAATAGTTTTTGGTGCATATTTCTTATATTTTTAATGCATATTTTTCTTTTTTAACCGCATATTTTAGGCGCATATTCAGGCACGTAGCTAGGGGGGGGGGGGGCTCGAGCCCCCAAGCCGAAATGATTAGACAAATTTTGAAACGTAACAAAATGCATCGAAAGCAACAAAATTTTTTAAAAAATGTAATATAAATATTAATTTTTTGTTTAAAACAAATAGCATATGGCCAAGTTTCTTAAGTTTTCATAAATAAAATAGACCAGAAATACAATTACGAAAACTGTTTTCTAAAAAAAAATGTTAAGCTTTTTGATGCCCATAGAACGTGGGCGGTGTGGTGTAATGGTTAGCGCGTTGGACTGTTACACGTGAGGTTGCGGGTTCGAGCCCCAACCAAGGCAACATCAATTTATGAAAAATAGTAATATGTATGAGTTTTTTCTATCCCTCATACATATCGCAGCGTCCTCCTTCGGTGTTCCCATAGCAATTAACCCCACCGAAGTAAAATAATATAACAGGGCTATTAACTAAAAAGCTTCAACAAAGTTCTCCAACTCACCATCAGATGGCGCGCAACAACTGTTCTAAAAATTCAACATCTCGCGCAATTACAGTGTTGCCATATTTGAAGCCCTTCATCTTTCACCACCTTTCAATTCTTCTCTATCCCCTTTCTAAAGGAAGCAACACGTTAATGAATAGGAAGAATTTCCTGAGTGTTGCTTCTCTTTAAAAAAAAAAAAAAAAATTTCGTATATTTAACAGTTTTTTGCTGTACTTATCTTACTAATATTTAGCAATCCTAATTCCAAAGGATTTCTGTGCAGAGCCCCTTTTAATTATTATTTCTATTTTTTCCGCATTTTTTCTATCAGTATAAAATTATAATACGCTTGTTCGTTTACTTACTACAAGTTACTACATTTACTACAGCTGGAAAATTTCAATACAAAAAGTAAACAAAACTTTCCAATTATAGTAAAAGTAGTAAAAAATTCGAGTAAACGAACACAGTGATTATGTCAATGGTTTTGATAATTCCGAACAAAATAACAGAACCGAAAGGAACCGTTGAAATTTAACTTTTTCGTGAACGCGAGAGAGCTCCAAACTCTAAAAATGTGCCAAATTTTGGACTTTCGCGCAACACAGATATTTCAAGAGGCCATAAAATAAAAAACCGATCTAACTTTCCAAAATCCTCTTTCATTTCGCGTTCGAAGCATCGGGCTTGAAATTATTTAAATATTGGAATGACGCACTCCATTGGAAATCAAAATAATAATGATGTAATTCAGTTTTAATATTTAAGCTTTCCGATAATCTATAAAATTGTAATAAAACCTTTTAAAACTTATAACGAACAAGAAAACCAGGCAAATAAATTAAAAATTTGTCCAAAAAGTGTTGAAATGTAATTTCACTGTTAAAATAAAGTAACAAAACTTTGGGACACAGTATTTAAATTGTTTAACCCATTTTTTACCAACATAAATTTAAAGACGTCTACCTATCCTTCTACTAAGTATTGTCAGAAGATTCGCACGGAATCCATGCTTTGCAGAAAATGGGTAAAACAATATACTATATCACAAACGGATTGCAGAAAATTTTAAATATCGACAAAAGCCTAAAATTTTTGAAAATTTAAATCACCTAGAAATCAAATTATTAGCTATTAGTAGGCCAACCAAAAAGAAGCCAGAGCATATATTTTATTTGAAAAGGTAGAACAATTTAGATTAGATACAGGTTCTGATCTTAAAAATATAAGAATAAAAAAAAATATAAAACTTTATTTTAACAAAAGAGATTCTTTAATTTAAAATAAAAAGAAAAAAATTTTTTATATAAGAAAATTTATGTCGACTTAAAATAATGTTTAAAATTACGGATTTTATGAAAAAAAAAGCAAAAATAGGCTCTATTTTCGCATAAAAAAAGCTAAAATAAGCTTAATTTTTAAAGAAAATAGCAAAAATAAGCCAACATTTACAAAATATGCAAAATCAGATAAAATAAGCAAAAAAACCATAGCTCTAACAAATATAGCTTATTTGTTAAGCAAATAACACATTTGTGAAAAAAAAATTTAATTTTAATTATGGAAAAAATATGTGTATCTTTGCGATTTTTCAGACTAAAACTATACGCATTTTAATTTTTTTTCTTTTAAATAAAGTTTTGGGTTAGAAAAGTGATTTTGTGCGTTCCCGTACTTTTGAGCAATTTTGTTATTTAGATAGAGGATTTTGGTTTTACTCTCATTTTACTGAACTTTACACAAAAAGTAATGGTGTACACTTAACTTAAAATATTGGGTTTTTTAACGGTTATAAATTTTTTCCTGTGTACATAGTTTAATAAGTTTCCCCACTAAACAAAAAAAAAAAAAATGGGAAAAATTTAACAAAAAATTTTATCCTTAAAATACCGTTCCCGAAATAACTAGAATAGCGTTATCCTTATAATACCGATAACGAAATAAATGAAATAGCGTTAGAGATTAATCAGAACTGGGTCGACAACGACAACGAGAGTTGCTTTTTCATATATTTAATAAGGGTAGCAAAATTTCGCCATGTCGTCCGCAGATTTGTCGTCGGAATAGAATCTATTCTATTTTCGTGACGACACACTAATACACACTTAAAATATTTGTCAAATTGTTGCCATATGTTTAACTAATTAAAGATTGCCATTAGAACAGAGTTGTTAGAAATTCGTATTAGAGCTGCAAAAATTCGTACTTTGTTTACAAAAAATTAATTTTTTTTGACAGAAGAAATATAATTGAAATTTAAAATACATAAAAAAATACAAAATAAAATACAAAAGTAAAATTAAATACAGAAAAATATAAAACAACAAGAATTAGTGAAAGACCAATTGAATTGGTGAAGAATTGTGGTGAAAAAATACAACCATATTCTTGTTTTGCTTTCCTTTTTTTCTAAACGTCAACAAATGTCGACGGTCGATTGTCGTTGAATTTAAATTAATCGTGACGACTTTTGCTGTCGTCGGTCGACAATCGACCCAGTTGTGATTAACCTCTTACCCTTAAAATACCATTACCGAAATAATCTAAAATAGCGATACTCTTACCGATAACCGCATCGTTTCGGTTACCATCCATGATCATAATTGATATGTCGAATGCCCGACGCATTTTTAGTGTTGTACTGTGTTATTTATATGCTTCTATTTTTTTTATATTACAATTGAATTGATTTTGTTAAATAATCAACACGTCACACGTTTTGAAATAATCACATGGTTTTAATTGCCTCTAATTTTAGAAATTTTTTCTCAACGTTTTGCGAATAACTAAATTGAAAAATATATTGCCTTCATTATACTTAGTAACCTATTTATTGCAAAAAATCTACCAGATGTCTTGAAAAATTTACAAATGGGGCCAAATCAACAGACACTATAGCGCCTTGAAATTATCTCATTTAAGAACACTTGTTTTCCGCTTTTAACTGCAAAAACAAATCAAACACACTCAAAAAGTTTGTCAGTTACTAAATGATGTTTGTCTGTGCACTAATAGAAAAAAGTCCGTAAAAAATTTAGTTAAAACTACTAAAAATTAGTTAAAAATTATGCTGCAGAAAAAAACTGCTAAATTAGCAGATTATTTTTGCTATATATTAGTAATATAGGAACAGCAAAAATAAAACTATTATCCAAATTTTTGTAAATGGTGAATAGAAAATTAACCTGTTAAATGGTTAGTAGACTAAAAAATCACTAAAATATTAAAATTTTCGAATTTTTTTTTCGATTTTTTTTTTTAAATGCAAATAAAAATCGAGCCTTTTGAAAAGAGTAGTTTACAATTTTTTTGATTTATCGGACGTTAAATCCCATATTTTAAACCCCGCTTTAGCAGATTCAGCTGATTTCAGTAGTTTTTCCTGCATGGTATTTTGGGATTAACTAATACTTAACTTAAGCTGGCCATTCACTTGCAATATTACGAAAAGTTGTACAATAATATTGCAAGTGTATGGTCAGCTTTAAACCTTCAGAGTGAAACCCAGTCATAGTGTTTTCTTAATTAAAAAAACCGAAACCGGGTTTAACCGGTTTTTCTAAATAGAATTTTCAAACAAACCGAAAACTGGTTTATTCAAATGGAAGGGTTTTCTTTCGGGCACTCTACACCTACACTCAAATAAAGTCAGTAAAGTCAGCAAAAAATGTTGCTGTGTTAGCAAATTTTTAGTCAGGAGCGTGCTTGCAAAAAGTTGGTAATTTCAGCAAAAGTTTGTGCTGAAAATCAGCGAGCTGATTTTTACCACAAAAAATAGTAATCTCAGCAAAAGTTTTGCTAACACTTAGTCGATTGCAAATTAAAAAAATCCTTGCTAAAATCACTAAACTTTTTTGCTGAATATTTGTAGACTGAAAAAAAACTTAAAAAATTTGTAGAGAAATTTTACTTTAGTTAATTTATTTGCTGAAAATTTAAATATAGAAATTGTGTAGAGTTGTTTTTTTAATTATCATTTCCGTTGTCTGCACTCAGGCACGTAGCTAGGAATTTATTTCGGGGGGGGGGGGGGGGAGGGCTTTTTATAACACTTACCATAAACTCGTTATTTTAAGTGTGCTCCTTTACTTTTTTTGTGTAAAGTTCAGTACAATGAGAGTAAGCACAAAATCCTAAATGACAAAATTGCCCAAAAGTACGGGAACGCACAAAATCACTTTTCTAGCCCAAAACCTAATTAAAAGAAAAAAATTAAAATGCACGTAGTTTTAGGCTGACAAATCGTACAGATGCACATATTTTTTGCATTTAAAAGTTTTTTTTAACTATGTTCAGTTAATTTTTATATATAAAAGTTTTATTTTGGTAATTCTTTGCATAATTAAAATTTAAAATTTTTTCACAATGGTATTATTTGTTTATCATTACACCAGCTGTCCCTTTTACAATTTTCCGAAGTTAATAGTAAAAAGAGACACACAAATACACCATTTTCAGCGCTCTCATTTGCCCAACTTTCCAGTACGGGATCGCTTTTTGGTAAGAATGGTTTCCGCGGTAACATAAAGGAATAGACCTTTTATGTGCTAATTCAGCAGAAAAAATTAAAAAAAATTTCTTTTATTAATTGCGTGATACTGGTAAAGAAAGAAAGAAAATTTCAATATAAAAATGTTTTTTTATAAAATAGTCAGTAGGCACAAAATTTTATAAAATTATCTCCAAAAGCGCAAAAATTTTAAGCTTTTGGAAACTTTTTAAATATTAATATCTCATTTCTTTATTTTTATAAAGAACAATATGGATAACAATGAACCTTGCAGACTACTCGCGAAACAATTAAGAATGGCATACCCATATAATAAAATAAAATTTTTAACGCATTTTCTAAGTTCTAAACTAAATTATATATTTCAAGTGTAATTTAATTTCTAGGTGATTACAATTTTCAAAAATTTTAGTTTTTTTTGTCAATAATTAAAATTTTTTGCCATCCGTTTCCCATATCGAGTAGCCCAGCGAAATTGTCGGATGCAAAGAACCGGTTGTAGAACAACTTGTACTGTTCTAATTTATATTTTATCATCGGTGATTGTTGTTTGAGTTTGAACCAAAAGCAACAGGTTCTTTTCTTCCAAACTAGAACAGGTTGCTTTGGAACCGGTTCTAGAACCAGTTATAGCACTAGTTCTGCGACAGTGAAACCTTCCATTTTTACTTCCAGGAATCAGTTCTAGAAACTGTTCCCTGGAACCGGTGGTAAAAACACTTGTTCTAGAACAGATTCAGAGGTAACCAGTTCAAAAAAATTTTGCTGGGAGGTATGTTGTTTTACCCATTTTTTGCCAAGCATCGACTCCGTGGGAATTTTCAGGTTCCAATACTAAATGAAAGTAAAATTCCAGAGGATTTTGCAAAGTTAGCTCGGTTTTTTATTTTATGACCTCTTGAAATATCTGTGTGGCGCGAAACCTGAAAAATATTGCTCATTTTTAGAGTTAGGAACTCACGAATAAGTTAAATTTCAACTGTTCCTTTCGGTTATTTTATTTGGCATTATCAAACAAACCATTGCCATAATATAATCTTATACTGATGGACAAAATCCTGTAAAAATAGCAAATAAAAATTAGTAAATCCTTTTTGCTAAATATTAGTGAGATAAGAACAGCAAAAACGCAACTGTTAAGTGTACGAAATTTTAGTAATATTTGAGCTAAATTTTGTTTAAGCGAAGTGCAAATTTACCTTGCTAATACCGGCAGAGAAACGTTGATGAATATTAGTAGAAATTGTTATATATTCAAAAGTTGATTTATCTTTAAATTTAATTGAGTTGAATACAAATAACGGTCTCTCCTGCTGCGAGATACAGAAATATTTGCTATAAAATAGTAGACTGGTTTCTGTAGTGTAGATTTTTATGCGCATTAAGAAATTCAAAAGAAAAACTAAAAACTTAAAATTGTTTGTGATGTTTTAGTCGACTAATATCCAGGAACATTTTTGCCGATCTTAGCAGTGTAAATTGTCATTTTCGATTAAGTAAAATATAGCTGAAATTTTGTAAATTTAAGAGATTATTTTCTTGCTGTTTGTACTTTTCTAATGTTTAGCAAATGTTCCGCTGAGTTCAGCTGTTTTTTCAACAAATTTTTTTGAAGACTTTTATATTAGTGTATGAACAATTGAAAAAATTTCTCGACTGAACTAGTGAACTAAAATCACACACTCTCTCAAAAATAAAATTGATTGAAATGAATTGTGAACTATAATGCCCAGTTCTAGTCATTTTTATTTCAATTGTTTGTTTGTACAAAATGTTTCATTTTGTATGGAAATTTCCGGGTGTCCTGACATTTTTACTCGCAATTTCTAAACCGATTCGACAATTGTTAACATCAAACTGGTTATAACAAACAATTTGAATAAAAATAAATTTCTTGTTTCTCCTAAAGTAACTTTTTCATGGACAGTTAATAATTTTAAAAAAATTATAAAAAAACCAACATTATAATGCTTAATTTATGGTGAAAACAAAATTGTAAAATGTCAAAATTATGCCAAATTATCACCCTATAGAACAATCAGATAAAAAAGTTAGTAAAAACATTTGTAAATAGTTTTCAATCGCACTTTACTATTTACGAGTATATAGTGATTTTTATATACTCCCCGAGTAAAAAAGTTTTGATATAATCATATATTATTTTATGTAATTGCATATAGTAACTTATAGCTACATATGGCCACATATGCTTTTAAATTCAAGCAGATATACTTCTATATAGTCATATGTTAGATATTTTTTCCTTAAAGGTTTTAATATGGAGACATATGTGATTTTATATTATTACATATTGGCCTACATATATATGTATGTGCTATATATAAGTACATAAAGTAACATATAAAAGACATAATTACATGTACGTTTATATATAATTTAGTATGACACTATACATAATAATATAAAACTATGTGGATCCATATAAGAAATCTTTTATAATTTGTGTTAGTTATGATTATATATTGACGAATATGAACCCATATATAACTTATAACGTTCTTTATAAAATCATCTATAATTATATATCATCCCACATAGGCAATTTTTTCAAAGTGATTTTGTATAAAAATATATAAGGTCCATATAAAACCGTATTGTATTATATTTGGTTCCATGTTATCAATGATTTTGAACTAGTTTTAGATTTAGTAATTACTTGGGATTGGCGCGTGACACGAAATGTTCGTGAGTCACGTTATTCACACGTGATCGTGAGTAATAATTACTATACTTAAGTGATTCGTGCGTGAGCGTGAGTAAGAATAACCCGTGATTGATTCGTGTGTGAGTTTATTTTTTGCATCATATGTTTTTAGTAATTTTTACTGTTTTGCGTGAGAATTTTCTGATTGTAAGTTTAATAAGTAAGTTAATATAATCATGTGTGCTGAGTAAAAAACGAAATGCTCGTGCGTGAGTAATTTGTTTTTTTTTTTGAGCATGAGTCAAAAATGGCTTACGCACCGCACCCATAACATTAACAACACTGCAGCTTTAATACGAAATTCTCTATACTATAACGTACACTTGACTGATTTCTTATATCTTGGTTGTATATCAGTGTTGTTAACTTTATTTTAAAATTAGGTCCATTCGATTACTTTTCTCAGTCAAGTCCAGTAAGAATTACTCAGTACAAACTTACAGAGAGTTAGACAAGATTTACTCTCAAAATAAAATTTTCCCAAACTTGTACGCGAACAGAAAATTTGCAACAATTTGCAAGTTTGTAGACACAGCTGATTACAACACCAAATATACAAATAAATTTTAACTGGTCGTTATGGAAGAAGAGAATTATTGATATTAAATATTAAGTAGAAAATTTTTAGAACGTTTTCTTATCTTTTCCATAATTTGTTTTGAAAGTTTTACTGCTTTGCATTTCCATAAAATAAAATAACTGCAAAATATTTTTTTTTATTTACAATAAACAAACATATGTTTTCGAAACATGTGTTTTTTTCTGCTTGCCAATTCTTACTGGCAAAAATTTGTCCAGTAAAAATTTGCAAGAAAAAGAACAAGACTTAGAAACTCTCAGCATAGAACTGTCACTTTATTCTCTCTTTTTTCTTTCTGTTTACTGAGTATTTGTGTTAACGAACGCCATCCAGTAAAAATTTGTATAAATTTGTACAAATTATCCAGTAATCGAATGGACCTATTACTAAATTAAAAGAAATTTTTTTTCATGTTTATTGCACTGTCATGATAAATCTTAATAAAAGTAATGGAAGATTTATCAAAATTATAAGATCTCCAGCAGGCCTGGGGTTAATCATTACATTTTGTAATTAATTACACATGCAAATACACAATTACATGTAATTGTAATTAAAAAAAAAAAAAACTCATCTATAATTACATATTCGGCCTTATTACGAGTGTCGTAGTCATAGTCGAAACTAATTCGAATTTGCTAAAAATTCACTAAAAACGCAACTTTTGAACAATTTTTCAATTGGATTTACCATATATAGCACTCAGATTTAAAAAAATCCAGCATCCGAGTTTCATTTCTTTATAATTTCCATTATAAACAAAATCATTTTATATGGAGTCGAAAATTTCGACTACAAATTCGACACTCGTAATCAGGCCGATTATTTGTAATTGCAATTCAAAAAAGAACAATTGCAATTACAAGTAATTGAAAATTTTTTTTTATTTAAAAAAATTATTTTTGTATGTATATTGTTAGATATGGTCCTATATAATATGATAAAAAGTATAAGGTTAATATTTAGATATAATTGTATCAAACTATGTCCACTTTTATAACATTTTATATAATTTTATACAAAAAGATATAATTTGATGTAATTGGATGAGGACAAAATTCGGATACAATTGTATCGAATTGCATAAAATTGTATCAAATTGTACCAAATTGTATACAATTGTATACAATTCGATACAATATGATACAATAAGACGTTCTCATTTTTCGGATATAATTATATCTATTTACATAAAAGATTATATATAATTAAATATAACTTCATATGGCTCCATATCAATTTTTTTTACTTGAGTCGTAAATATTAAATTACTAATTTTTCAAAACCGAGTGCTAAACTTAGCAAAAAATATACTAATTTAACAACAAGTGGATACTTTAAGTAAATTTTATTTACAAGAATTCGTGGCTTTCTTAGAATTCTTATTTAGTTTATATTTGTTGTTATTGATATATTCTTACACCTAAATTCATAAACGCTTTGTAAAATTATAGGAGGTTTAATGAACAAATTTTGTATGAAAATGACGTTTTGTAAACCTGCTATATCTTTACAAAGCATTTATGAATTGAGGGGTTAGTTTGGAAATAAAACTCATTAAATTTTATTTTATCTCCAATGCATAAAAAGGTAATAACTGAAGAACCGTTTGCAATTTTTACTCCAAATTTTATATATGTTGAAGTAATTATATATTTTTTACAATCAAAAGAAAAAAATATTTTTTTTTATTAAATTTGATTTTAATAATTTTTTTTGTTTTTAGATTTGACAGTTTGTTTATTTTTAGTACCTTTTTTTGGCAATTTCAGTAGATTGATTTTAAATTGCATTTTACAACAATTTACTGAAATTTAGTAGCGTCTACTAATTACACTGCATGACAAAATCTTGACTTTTTTTTCGGACATGCTGATTACAATGGCGTACTTTATTTTTCGATCTAAGGTACATATTTTTCGCTAAATGTCTTTAAAGTTTGGCGCTTTTCAAATGCAATCAATATAAATTGTTTGTGGTGAAATGTAGGCACAGGACCTGTATTCATATTTAGGCTTAAAATTTGATGAATAAAAATTGATATTAAAACCATTGTTCGCGTTTTGTATGGATTTATACGATTTTTTAAGGTTTTAGCTAATTGAATCGCTGAATGCAAAATCGGCCTTAATAAATGCTACGGCTTAGTAAAGAAGCAAGTTTCCAAGTTGTCCCCAGTTGTAATTTTTAAAGAAAACCAAAGGTTAATTTATCAATTTTAGTAACAATAAAAATATCCACTTATCAATTAAAAGGTGCGAAAAAAATTTCAGTTTCCTATTTGGAGGCACATTTTATAAAGTTATTTCAGTAAATTGGAGGATTGCATTCTCTTTATTTTCTAACCTCTTTAATTATGCCTAGCACACATAACTAATAAGAATTTTTGCAAAAAAGCCTTAACAAAAACATTTTCTTTGGGCAGCAAACAGCTTAAAAATTTTTTAGAAAACAATTTCGCAATTGGATTTCGAGTCCATTTCATTTAAGAAAACTTCAGAAACTTGGCCACTTGCTATTTGATTTTAACTAAAAATAAATATTTTTTATTAAATTTTTTTAAAAACATTATTTTCGACTTATTTTGTTGCGATTTAAATTTGTCAAATCATTTGGGGGGGGGGGGGGGGGGCTAGCTACGTGCCTGTCTGTACTACATCCAGACAAGCTGCGACATCTACATCTAGTCTATCTGGTTGTCGTCCACGCTATAATTGCGGTTATCAGCACAATTTTTGTAGCAAAAAAAAAAAATAGTAAAACATTAGTTCAAAATTAGTTTAGTGCTAAAAAAATATAACTAAAACTTTTGCTAAAAACGGAACTTCAGCAAAAAAAAATTGCTGAAAACTAGTAAACTTGATATACAAGAAGTTTTTTTAATTTTTCTACTAACTTATTTTCTTGAGTGAAGCATTAGGTAAAATATGAATTTCCTACGGTTTTTCTATTTTTTTTATCACTATAGACAAATTTCGACACAAGTCCATTTCAACTAGAGATAGGCACGTGAGCAGAATTTTAGTGTGATTCAGGTGAATCACGCGTGAGTGTGAGTAAAGTCTGAATTGTCATGAGCGTGAGTGAGTGTAAGTAAAAAAAATTGTTCGTGAGTGATTGTGCATTAAAGTGGGCCGAACTTTGCCGAATTGCGAATTTCAAAAGCGGGGGGTGCAGGAAAGTTGCGTATGCGTCCAGTAACCAGTAAAAAATCCCCGCAGAGCGGTTGAAATTTCGAAATTTCGGAAAGTTTAGAAAACATCCTTAAATTTTGTTAAACAATATTTGTTGTTGTGATATATTATTTCTAATAAATTATAGTTCGCCGAATCCAAAAAAAAAAAAAATAAAAATTTTTTAATCGGTCGAAGGGGATCTGAAATATTGCTACTTGAATTTAGCTGAAAAACACGATTTTTCATTTTTCTGTCGAGCCTTCAAAAAGTTAGTCTAAAAATGTTTTTAATTTTTTTCATTTTCAAGCCTACTATCTAAATATATAAAATTATCTTTCATTTGAGTGTAAAAAAGTTTAAAATGTTGAAGGGTATTCCAAGGACTAGTGTTTCCAAAAAACCGCCTTTTTAAAAACCGGTTAACCGACCAAAAATAAAAAAAAATTAAAAAACACCAAAAATTAATATTAAATGAAAAAAAAGTGAAAAATATTGTCTAAAAAACGGTAACAGTGACAAATATATTCTCAGAGTTTTTCAGGAGGAGTATTCTTATTGAAAAATGTCGAAATATGTTATATAACTTTTCAGCGTATGCGATGTTTTATATTGAATATATTAAAATCTGACCGTTATTCTTCAGGATCAATATTTTATAGTTTAAGAGATTCACCTAACAAGGTTTTTGTGATTCAAATTTTTTTATATGAAAACTTTTTTATATTCGTAGTACTTCACTGTATCTTTCATTTAATACCCAATATGTATATACTAGGGATACCCATCCCGAAATCCCGGGATTGGGCTTGAAAAAATCCCGGGATTTCCGATTTCATTATTTGGAATATTTTATCTCTTTTTGTATTTGTTTTTATTGTTATATTCGACCTAAATCACATAAATATAATATCTTTTTAAATGTTATTAAAGAACTAATTTTTCCAATTCATAAATAATAAAGGTTGTTGACAAGGGGTGTGCTATTTGATGTGTCGTCGTATCATCCTAACAAAAAACAGAGTTGTTAGAATTTAAATTGAAAAAATACAACATTTGAGAGTAGCACGATACAACATTTTTACGTATGTTTAGTGTCCTATGTTTGAGTGTGCTAACAGATAGAAAACCCAAAAAAAAAATCGTTGTTATAGCCAAATATTTGTTGGGACGATACAACGATACAACAGATAGCACACCCCTTGTGAATAACCTAATAGATTAAAATAGATTACAGATTAAATAAATCTGAATAAAACCTTAATAATTTAAAAACTTTTATTCAGCTGTAAAACTTTTGAAAATCGTAATTCAGCTTTATTTAATCTTTTAACGGACATGTTTTTATTTATTTTATTGATGATTTGCTAAAATCATAACTTCATGCAAAATAATTTTGCCGACTAAAAACAACAAATTTTTGTTAAATTAGAAAAATCTAACAATATGCCTTTCTGAAATCAGCAGAGGTACTATATGCTTAATATTTTATGTTAGTTGATTTAAAAAAACTAGTAGTCACTAGTTTCTGATGATTTCAGCAGAGTTGTTTGTATTCAATTGATTTTAGCCAAATACAACTAAAAATTTGTAGATATAGCAGTGTTTTAGGTACTTTTGGTTAAAAAGTTTCTTCAGAGGTTAAAAAGTTTTGCAATTTTTAATTTAACTTATAAGTATATTTCGGAAATTTAACAATTATTTAGGAAACAAGTAGTTTTAATCGTGGAACATTTTTTGCTAATTTTTATTAGCTTTTTCTGCTATTTTTACATACTTATTTCTATGAGTGTAGTTTTTGTTTAAAGCCAGATACTCAATGCTGTAGTACTCCACTCTAAGTGGATTTTGTTCCTTTCTTTTTTGCACTTACATATTTTTTGTATCATGCTATCTCTATTTTACATACTGCACTCCGCAGCGTGGAGTATTCCAGCATTGTGAATCCGGCTGAATTTGTTTATATTTGCATACTACAAGAAACAATAAGTATATTTATAATGAATTATTTTAATTTGTACACCCAAAAAATTACATAGTGGCATAGTTAACAAAATTCATAGTCGATTTTCATTTTATTTGAATCAACAATGATACTTAATCATAACTATGGAAAAAATAAAAAAATAAATTTTTAAGTAACCCTGTAATAAGGAATATCAAACAACTTAAAAATTTGTCAAGAATGTAAAAAAATAAATTAGAAAATACAAAACACTTTTTTTAACTCTTTCACTACCCTTGTACACTACAGTGTACACATCTTTAAAAGAATATATAAAATTTAATAGTGCAAAAAAACTTTATACTTTTTACAAATAAGTTTATTAGGATCTTGGACTTAAAATAAAAATCATTATATGTATAAGCAGTTCAACATGACAATATGGTCGCGATATTTGTTAATGAAGTCTAATTTTTTGAAGAAATCATAATCTCCGTGAAAAGGGGGTTTTGGTGTTTCTCCTAAACTAATGAAGATAGATAATTGAAATCTGGCATATAGCTTCGTTTTATGACAAGAAGAAAACCAAACAAATGATTTTTGGCTACTCGAATGTTTAGGAGGTAAAACGGGGCTCAGAAGTTTGAAAAAATCGATTTTCGACCCTCATTTTTGGTGGGTAGGAGGGGGAGGGGGCAAAATATGTTGCATATTTTTTTCTAATTTGAGGACACTTAACAAGAATCTGAAGTCAAAATAACGATACATCCGCAAACAAAAGGTCGGTAGTGAAAGGGTTAATACACTTTTTCTATAGTTTCCTTTAATTTTTTTAAAATTTCTGTTTTTGAATTATATTTGTATGTTTTTATTTGTCATTCTAACAAAACAATTTTTATTGTAAATGAACAACAACAAATGTATCACCTATTGATCAAAAGTAGCAAACTTTTTTACGCTACCAAAATATGACAGCGCTATCTGAGCGCTCAGACTGAGCGGTTAGTGATCAGGTCGCTCAGCATATAGTTGTATAACTGTTGGAGAACTGTTGACTATTAAATTGTATCTGCCGAACGCACCCATTGTTACGAAATTGTTAGTTTGTATTTGGTATTTGACTTTTAATAGTTAAAATAACTACTTTTTTAGTTATTTCAAAGGCAAATACCATGGAAGGTAACTGAAACGATGCGGTTATCGGTAAGGGTTACGTTATTTTAGACTATTTCGGCAATTTTATTTTAAGAGTAAAAGAGTAAAGCTATTTATTTTATATCGATATTTACGGTGGGTCTCATACTGTAGGTTGAACTTTAACTTAACTGAATACAAAATAAAATGTCAAAAAAATGTACACAAAACAACAACAAATTATTGGGTCAACTATTAACCTAAGTTTAAACCTGCAGTATGAGACCCACCGTTAAAGTTTACGATACTGCAGTTATTTTGGTAACGGTATTTTAAGATTTGTAACAGTTATTTAGATGTACTTATATCGCAAATTATATATTATACAAAAAACTAAAGAAAATAAAAACAAAACAAATTTATCACTTACGGTGGGTCTCATACTGAAGGTTTAAGTGTTAACTAATATTTAACCCAAAAATTCGTTGTTGGTTTGTGTACAATATTTTGACATTTTCTTTTGGTTAATAGTTAAGCTAAAGTTAAACCTACAGTATGAAACACACCGTTAATGTATAGAACCCCCCGTTGCCACATGCAAGTAGAAGTTCGAAAAACTCGACACTCACACTTCTTCAATAATAAAATCACACTTATGCGACTTACAGCTCAATTGCAATAAAATTTTTAAGGCACTTGAGACGAGTGAAATGTCAAAATAAAGAAAAAGGCGTTGCCTGTTAAGTTTTTTATCAATTTACTAGTATTTGCTAAATTAAAAGAGTTATAAATAAAACTGATTGTGTGCATATCTTAATGGTAATTTTAAATATCGATTACATAAACTTAAAAAAAAAAAATGTTAAAAACAAATTTATCCTAGCTAGTGTAGAAAAATGTTCATGTTTTTTCGGTAATTTTAGAAATTTTTGATGAGTATTTATTCTCAACTTTTAACAACAACGTAGGGTAAAATATTTAGCAATAGCCACGTGAAATTCCCAAAAGCAGAGAATTAAAAATAATGGAATCAATATTTCAATTATTTCGGTATCGGTATTTTAACCCTCGAAGTGGCACATATTTTGAGCCCTTAGTTCTGGCACATGGTGTCTGGCCAGACCCCTATACATTTACATGCATTTGTATGGAAATAAGGGCTGTTTGCCGTTAAATTTTTTACTAAGATAGGAAAATATTTGTTATATTTTGTGTTTCTATTTCTTTTTACTATGTTATTAGCTACCTGAGGAAGAAAAAATAGACCTGAAAAAATCTTTGGAATGAAAAGGGCAACAAAAGTTTTTTGTTCTATATATATTTCTCTTTATTATGGGTAAAGTAATAAATGTTTATGACAAAATAGAAAATTATTATGAAGAATACATTGATTTTTTTATTCAGAATTTTGCGGAAGGCAACAAAAACATAAATAATCTACTTTTGAATGTTGCTGATAAACAGGATTGTTGCATTTGCAGCAAAAAAAGCGTGTCTTACGGCGTATTTTGTCACCTTGCTGCAGGCAAATTCTGCAATCTTTTTTGGCAGCTAATGTGTCTGGACCACTGCGTGAAGCCACATTAAGGTTTGCTATATTGAGAGGTCTCCCAAAGAACGCTTCAAATGCTATACGAGTTGTTGGTTGAGTCACAATGTGCGGATTATTGATGCGATTTTCAACGTTGGCCAGTACCAATTGCTTTGCAAGTTTATATAAAAATATGCGTCTTCTTTCTTTTCTTGTATTTTCATCATTTAGCTTACATATAATGTAACTTGCCAATGCCATCATATCAATCATGTTGCAGAAAAACGCGTATGTCAAGCGTCTGGTTGACCGTTTTGTTGTGTAATGAGTTAGCATTTGATCCATCGTATCGACTCCGGCTTTAGTTGAATTATAAAATAAAATTGCTTCCGGTTTCATGGCTACGCCTTCAACATGTTTCGTGTAATGCACGGTTGAAATTAAATTGACTGCCTTATTTTTTTGGGCACGTAGCTGCAAAGTGCAACAAGATTTTCATGAAAACCAAACACACTTGAAAGAATTGGTCGTCTGGTGCTCTTCATAACTTCCTTAGGAAGACATCTTTTGTTTGCTCGAATGGTGACAACAAATGCCAGTCCCATAGCAGCAAGTCGTTTAGCGCCGTTCAATGAGGTGAAAAAATTATCAGAAATAATTGTTCTGCCGCTGTTTGCGTAACAATTTGCGAAATACATTAGAACGTTTTCACCTTGATTTATCTCCCGATTGTCTCCTTCCTTTCCAGTGTATAGTTTTCCTTTCAATGGAAATTTAGTCTTAGCATCGCATGCCCACCAAACTTTGATCCCATACCTTGCAGGTTTTGATGGGATATATTGGGTGAACTTTGTGCGCCCACGATACGGAAACAACTGCTCATCGATGGTGATATTTTCATAAGGTTCATAATAATTTTGCAGATTTTCATTGAGAAAATTCCAAAGCTCCCGGATAGGAGCTGCTTTATCTGTTTGCTGTCGGAATGCCCGCGTACGACTATTATCGAAACGAATATATCTGGACAGAGTAATGAATCGTTTGTGCAACATAGCCGCACGGAATATGGGCAGCGAATCAGAACGCCACAATATACTGGAGTCTTGCATATTATTATGGCTGAGACCAGAAGCCAACAAAATCCCAATGAATGCATCTAGCTCAGAGCTTGTCAAATCAATCCATTTTCTTTGGGTAGACTCTGGATGTTCTTCATTCCATTTTCTAATTGATTCTCGCCCATGCCGATTTGTTTCACTAATGATGACGAACGTAATATTGGTTGAGAAAAATAGCTTGAATACCTGAGCCTTTGTTTTGTTCCAGATTGAAAACGTATGATATTATGCTGGCGCAAACGAGATGCAGGGTGTTCAGTTTCTTTCCATTTAGTACCGTCTTTACCATAAAAACAGCCTGAGTCGACTTCATTTGCTGCTTCAGCATCATTTCCACTTTCTTCTTCTTCATCTACGTCTTCATCACTATCATAAAGTTCGTTAGGTTCAATTTCCAAATCATTTTCTATGTCTGATGCATCATCTTCTGGCACATAATCAGCAGTGTCGTCACCATCGTTTTCAAAAACATCATCATTTTCATCAGCTTCTACCTGACTTTGAAAATCACGCACTAATGCCTCTGACAATTGGGGTTGCAAATTCGCGCTACGCAAGCGTGTATTATAAATAAATTCCAGTTCATCAGCCATAATATACTAACAACGCAACAAATCTACCTGCGTAAAATTATTCACAAGTTCAAAATTACCGCACAAAAACTAGATTACTTCTTCACTGTTCAACGTTCAATGAATAACTAACTCACAAACAAAATCAGAAGAAAGAAAGAAGCATAAAAGAATAAAGTAAATACAAATTTCCAACTCGTGCCATGTGCTTTGTCTATGCGTTCATACAAAATGCATAGGTCTGGCCAGACACCATGTACCAAAAGTAAGGTGAAGATTTTTTATTTGGCTTTTTTTCCTGTTCCAAGGACTTTTTTTCAATTATTAATTTATACATCGAAAGCCAACAATATTTTGGGAGATTACCTGAAATTACAGCCATGTACCTAAAATAGAAGTATGCTAAATTGAAGCATGAAAATGAAATATGTCTGGCCAGAACCATGTGCCACTTCGAGGGTTAAGGATAACGATATTTCCCTTATTTCGGTAACTGTATTTTAAGGTTAACGAGTTTCTCTTATTTCGGTAATGATATTTTAGAGGAAAGGGTAGTCAGTTAAAAGGATTTTGAGTCGATGATGCTATATTAGCGGCATTGCCTGCCAACCCCTGGTAAATATATTTGTCGCCTTTTTATTTGCAAATACTTACCTTTGTTTAAACTATCGTTTTGAGTAGAGTATATCGACAAACTTTTTTCAGTGTAACTAAATATAAATATAACATAATGAAAAGCGAAATTGTTGGCCATAATCCAAGTCTATTTAGTGTTAGTTTTATGCAATTGTCTACATTTTTATATAGCTATGTTACAATTTTTCATTCTTGCCAATGACTAATCTTAAAGATATTTTGTTTCTTTCCAAATTTTTCAGGTATCCGTTTTTCCATGGATGTGTGTCGTGATGAAGTCAAAGCTTTATCCGCTTTGATGACATTTAAGTGCGCCTGTGTTGATGTACCCTTCGGTGGTGCTAAGGCCGGTTTAAAAATCAATCCTAAAGAATACTCTGAACATGAGTTGGAAAAGATCACTCGGCGTTTCACACTTGAATTGGCCAAGAAAGGCTTCATTGGACCTGGCGTTGATGTACCAGCTCCTGATATGGGTACTGGTGAACGTGAAATGTCCTGGATTGCCGATACTTATGCTAAGACCATTGGTCATTTAGATATCAATGCTCATGCTTGCGTAACTGGTAAGCCCATCAATCAAGGTGGTATTCACGGTCGTGTTTCTGCTACCGGTCGTGGTGTTTTTCACGGCTTGGAAAATTTTATCAACGAAGCTAACTATATGAGCATGATTGGAACTACTCCTGGCTGGGGTGGCAAAACTTTCATTGTTCAAGGTTTCGGTAATGTCGGTCTTCACTCTACCCGCTATTTGACTCGTGCTGGTGCCACCTGTATTGGTGTTATTGAACATGATGGTTGCATCTTCAACCCAGAGGGTATTGATCCAAAAGTAAGTAACATGAGGCTTATAGAAGACGTTAGTTGTCACACGAATGAGTGACTACATGTATTTTGTTTTTGTATTACATGTTTTTTGTTATTGTGTTTTTGTTCGTGTGAAGCAAAACGTCATCTAGAAACGCCTCCTAAAATTTAAAAAAAATAATAATGAGGGTATTCACAGTCCATGCTATTTTAAGTAGTAAATTAGCATTTATCGTAAATTTGACAACTTTCTATGAGTTAAACTACAAAAAATATGCTATTTTACAACGATAGCACGTTAGCACTAAAACTGTGAATTCCTTCAATGTTTTGTAAAAACGCTATTAAAAAGCTACACGTATACTCAAAAAAAAGTCGGTAAAGTAGGCAAAAAATGCTGCTGTGTCAGCAAATTTTTAGTCAGGAGCGTGCTTGTAAAAAAGTTGGTAATTTCAGCAAAAGGTATTTGCTGAAAATCAGCGAGCTGATTTTTACCAACAAATAGTAATCTCAGCAAAAGATTGCAAATGAAAAAAATCCTTGCTAAAATCACTAGAGACATTTTACTTAAGTTAATTTATTTGCTGAAAATTTAAATATAGAAATTGTGTAGAGTTGTTTTTTTTTTTAATTATCACTTCCGTTGTCTGTACTACATCCAGACAAGCTGCGACATCTACATATTGTCTATCTGGTTGTCGTCCACGCTATAAATGCTGTTATCATCACAGTTTTTGTAGGAAAATAAATTAGTAAAAATTAAAAAGATTTTTATCTTGTTGTATGTGATATACCAAATTTTTCAATAAATAAATAAAAATAAAGCGTCTGGTTAAGTGCTAAAAAATATAACTAAAACTTTTGCTGAAAACGGAATTTCAGCAAAAAATTGATGAAAACTAATATACATTAGACCGACTCACGAAAAAAGTAAAAAAGTGCCCCCCTTAAAAAAAACTTGATTTATTTTATGAAGATTCCCAAAATATTTCGGGTCTAGCAATGAGATCTCACGAGCTGGACCATCTTTAAAAAAGGTATTTTATTTAGTTTTTGTAAGAAATTTGCATCTTAGCTGAAGACATCATCCTCAATATGGGTATCATATGAATGGTTTTTTAGAGGCGCGTCCAGCGGTATAAATAAAATGTTTAAGCATATCCTGACATATCCTATTTTCAAGGATATTCTATAAAAAAAACAAATTTTTGACTCATTTGCACGTAGATATTTGTGATTGAAATGTCAAACTTACATATCATAATCTATAGACTATTTAAGTGAACACGTGTTTCAGATTTTTTCCAAATTCGCGATTTTCCGCGTTTTATCAGAAATTCAATATGGTGGAAACAATATGATCTAAATAGACAAAATTGATACCAAAACTTTTCTTTTGACAAGTAAATCATCGCTAAGTGGATATATGTATGTAGTTTGGAAATGTGTAAATTTCGTAAATTTGGCACGATGCTTTGGACCAAATTTTGTTAAAATTTTTGAGTTACTGCAATCTGCATTTGAATTCAGTATCTAGTTGATGTAAGATAAAAATGCAACTAAACAGAAAAAAATCCAACACGCGCTTTTTTTGGAACAAATATCTCCGTAAAAAGAGTCAAAAATTTGTTTTTTTTATAGAATATCCTTGAAAATAGGACATGTCAGGATATGGTTGAACATTATAGCACCCATGAAATATATGGAATTTGCAAAAGTGTTATTTTTTTCACCTTCCCACCCATTTTCCAGTAGATTGGGCGTAAAAAATAATATCCCCGCAAAAATTGGTCCTCTCGTATTAAAACAGGCTTAAATTAAATCAAAGCTTCTTTGCGCTATAACTCTTAAAGTACACTCAGATAAAAAAATTTGTAAACAGTTTCCAATCGCACTATACTATTTTTATACTGATTATTAGTACAATTTTTATTTTTAGTAATCATTTTTGCTATTCTCTTATTACAAATTACGGTTTTTTTTTTTACTAATTTTCGCTGCTGATTTCAGAAAAACATTTTACTAATTTTTCAAAACCGAGTGCTAAATTTAGCAGAAAAATGTACTAATTTAAAAATATTTTTTTTTTGATTTTTTACAATTCTTGTTTAGTTTATATTTGTTACTATTAATATATTCTTAGTTTAGAAATAAAGCCCAAATTACTTGCACGTAAATGTAACGTGACGAATCAGCGACGAATTCAACCTGTTTGATGAGAAACACATAGTGCTGAGTACCAGTGATGGTAAAAGTGCCAAAAAAAAAATTAAGCAACATGCTAATGTTTCAAAAAATATGTTCAGCTTTTATTTCAAATATTTATACATTTACACCCTTATTATAAACTTTATAACAATAACAAAATTGTCACAAAACTGGTGTGAATGGAAATTATTATAATTTTGGTATTCACAGCAAAACCTTGACAAAATTGTCATGTAAATAAAAGCATATATTTTCATTCGTCAACAATTTAAAATATAAGTTTTATTTTCTTTTGAAGAATTTTATCATTTTTCTTCACAGAAATATAATACGAAATACCTCATTCATATTTTGAGATATTATTTAAGATGCATCGAACCTTTTACCGATTTTAAAATTCCTACAAATTCCTCCAAAAGATTACGTAGTAACATGGGATTTTTGCGGCTAAAGTTGTTAGGAATAAGCTCAAAATACTTGATGCTATAATTTAAAGGAAACTCCAAGTGCTTAGAATTAGTTCTCTCGTATTCTGCGGTTCCTGGACATTTTTTTAAGTTTTCATTTCATTTAAGATTTCATAAAATTATCGAAAAAATCGTAATTTTTCACAAATTACAATTTTTTGATCATTTTATATTATTTTTGGCAGATAAAGTTTTCACCATTGTATGGTGAAATTTTTAAAACTTTTGCTTGTCATAAAAAAACCAGAATACCATAACAAATTTTTGAAGAATTCCATTGACGGACAATACAATAGAATCAATTAAAGTTTTTATAATTTTATCCCCATTGCTTTTATTTTTAAAGATCAAAATAATTATTAAATTGTCCCCAAAGAAGTGGAAGGTGGTCCAGAAAATTGTAGAAATTTTTAGTGTGGAGTTTGTTTTTAATTTTGCTACCCGTTCTAAGTAGACGTGGCTTTTAATGAAAAACCAGCGATATCGATCTTTTATCAAATTATATAGAAATTTTCTTAAAAAGTGCCAAAATTCTATGAAGAGTGCCAAAGTGCCATTGAACATTCAATAGTGCCACAAATGGCACTTTTGTGCCACTTTTACCAACAGTGCTGAGTACTAGACGTAAACGAGTCGTAACGTGCCGGACATTTCTGTTGAAAACAGAATTTTTTCTCCGTTTTTACGTGAGAGAGCAAAACAGCTGTTTTTAGTTGCATATCAGTGATGGGATTTGTGGCACAATTGTACCATGTTTGCCACAATCAAAGTTTGATTGGTACACTGGCACATTTTTGTTATTTCCAAATATTCTATAGAAATCCAGTTTATTTAAAAAGAAATTAATTGGCAAAACCAATATTTTTTTTTTTTAATTTTCATACAAAAACTTTTGTTTAAAACGAACACATAAAATATTATATTTGAAAAGTAAATAACTTAAGTAAATAAAAATCTATTAAATTCACAAATAAATTAAATTTGGCATAAACTAATTTAATAATTGAATGAATCAAATGAGCTAAATCGACTAAAAATTATTTTCGATTTAAAATGAAATTGAATACGATTTTCAGGGATAAAATGTAATCCACAATGAATTTTTATGAAAGTTCTTGCTTGTTATTTTATAAAAAAATGCAAGTTTTGGTACTATAGGGTTCGAAATTGTACTATTTTTAAACTGGTTGGTACTATTCTGAAAATCAAATTTATCAATCCTTAATAGCACGTTTCATATTTTGAGTAACTTAGCAAAAATAAAATACCACGTTACGACTCGTTCTCGTTACATTCACGATCTAGTAACGAGACCTTAACACCCAGAAAATTTAATTGCATCTCCAATGCATAAAACGGCAATAACTGGAGAACCGTTTGCAATTTTGACTCCAAATTTCAAATACAATGAAATAATTATACGCTTGTTACAATCGAAAGAAAAAAATTTTTTTTTTAGATTTTACAGTTTTTTTATTTTTTAGTACAATTTTTTGCTAATTTCAGCAGATTGATTTTAAATTACAGTTTACAGCAATTTACTGAAATTTAGTAGCTGCAACTAATTATTTATACTAATTTCATTGTACTAAAATTATGATATTTAGTAAGTTTTTTAACTGATTTTGGCAAATCTATTTTGAATTGAATTTTACTAAAATTTAGTAGCGGCTACTAATTTTTTCCACTTATTTTATTGTACTACAGATCAGCATTCATGTGTTGCTAAAATTAGCAAAAAATACCGCTGGCCTCAAAACAGTTAAATTTCCCGTAATAACAGCAAAATTTTCAGTAGCCATTACAGACTTTTTTGGTTGAGTGTAACGGTTTTACTGAAAAATACTGAATAAGCATATCTACAGGAAATAATATGTCTAGCATTTTCTTCATACACATTTTTGGTGTATCGATGACCCATCATGGCGATTTAGGTGGTTAAAGCCAAATCTGTGTTTAACCATATAAATCACTTTGATTTTAACCTCATAAATCACCATGATGCGTCATCGATACGTCAAAAATGTGTATGAGAAAAATGCTAACCACATTATTGCCTGTAGATATGCTTATATTGTATTTTTCTATAAAACCTTTACTTTAAGAGTTATACGCAAATAAACTTTGAAGTAATTTTAGTCCATTTTTAGGGTTGAAAGCCGCTGGTGACTGGCCTGTTTTAATCCGAGAGGATCAATTTTCTAGGGGATATTATTTTTTACACCCAATCTACCAGAAAGTGCGTGGGGAGGTGAGAAAATATCACTTTTGCACATATGGTGCTCTTTTGAGCGCCTTCAGATTGGCACGAAATTAACTCTTAAACATATTTTAAGTTCTGACTTATTTCAGGCATTGAACCTAAATTTTAAACTTTGATGTCTTCAGAGACTCATAGTAGAATTTTATAGCAAATATTTTTGCGGAACATTTTAACCCTCGAACTCTCCAACTTACGGGTCGTTTGTGGCCCTTTAGAAAAGGATCAAAAAATACCTTTAATTGAGGAGTTAGAGGGTTAAAATATTCCACAAAAATATTTGCCATGAAATTCTACTGTAAGTCTCTGAAGACATCAAGGTTGAAAATTTAAATTCAATGCCAGAAATAAGTCAAAACTTAAAATGTGTTTAAGGGTTAATTTCGTACTTATACACAATTGCCGCTCAAAGGCCCACAAACCTAAATTTTAGGACGAAACCATGTGACTCTTCTATTTCATGTAAAGGACTATGTTGAACATTTTAACCCTCTAACTCTTCAGCTTACTGGTCTTTTTGTCCCTTTTAAAAACGGGGCCAAAAAAGTCCCTTTAATTGAAGAGTTATAGGGTTAAATAGTTCCACAAAACTGTACCGCGTAGTGTTTTACATAAGTTCGTTGAAAACATCCTATACCCAAAATGGAAGATTCCCATGGCTTCCTAATGGCTTCCTTTCTGTCATGGAATGGACGAAATATTTAAAAAAAACTTATTTTGCTTTTAATCTACATTAAATTTCCTATTATGTGATGAAGAGTATACGTATTTACAAGTCTCCAAAATTAAATGAGAGACATTCAAAGTTTAGTTTTGATACAAGTTTTGATGTTTACCGCTTAAAACACCACTACCGGTCATGAGTGGGTTAAAAGTTTGTATAAAGAAAATGTTTGCCTTTTCATTGTGCAAACAACAGCTATGTAACTTAATCACCAAAAGCTTATAGTTTAAAAGTTATAGATGGATAAATCTATGAACCTGTTTTAGGGTAATTTTGAGGACATAAATGTAAACGGCCTGGCCGGTTTACATCGCAGAAACCCAATTTTTGCACATATCTTATTTTTTACGGCCCTATGCTCCTTGCAGGAGTAAAAGGAACAAATATATATATTATTTTTTACTCTCATCCTATCCGAAAATGGGCGGGGAACTGCAAAAATAACACTTTTGCACATATGGGTGCTCTATTGAACATGTTGTATATACCGCTGGACGCTCCTCTAAAAAACCTTTCATAGGATACCCATACTGGGTATGTTATCTTCAGCTAAGATGCAAATTTCTTACAAAAACTAAAAAAAATACCTTTTTTAAAAATTTTAATCATATTTTCTGTATATATCCGACCAAATTCGCCTGTACTACAATCATTTGGCTATCTAACTGACTTTTGTGAGAGATCCTTTGACATGTGGTAAACCCCGCTTAAACGACTTCCAAGGGAGGTCTCGCAGATTTTTATGGACTTTAGATATGTTGTAGAGTAAGAAATTTTAAGGAAAATTTAAATTTTTTGCTGCCCAATCTTAAAGGGTTAAAAACTGGGGTCAAATGGCCCCATTTTTGGTTTTGTGGTTTTCCTTCTAATTATAGACAAATTGTGTATCCAATAAAAAGTTTTTGGAAGACACATTCCCCGGTATATAAAATATTTTGGAGAACTTCTTAATATTTTTGTTATTTGAAAAAATGTGTTTTGAGTGACAAGGAATCTACCCAACAAACAATTCGTTCCGTTTACGCACCATTTTCGGTCCGTCATAAACGGAATCCAACTCCGTATACGGATCCAGAAAACGGAACATAAGGAACATCGAAACTGATTCGAATCCGTTGAAAATCCGTCAATGACGGACCGTTATGTCGTGTTAAAAACGGACAAGTCCGTCAGTGACGGACCGTTTACGGACCGTTATGTCATATAAAAAACGGACTAGTCCGCTGAAAGTTGGTCAATGCCGTTTTCGGACCGTTATGTCGTATAAATATCGGAGTGATTCCGTTTTTAGAATGCCGTTTTCGGACTTTTATATCTACCTAAATTGACACATTACTAACTTTAATATTGTATGTTCGTATATTGTTTAATAGATTTATTAAATAATTTATTAATTTTATTAAAAACTTTTTTCACAGCCGGTGCAATTAACTTCAATAATCGGCCTCAGAATTCGCAAAATTGACCCATAACTAGATCCAATATATATCTACAAGCAAAAGAAACACTTTATTAATTGAGGTTTAATTAAATGTATTCACGATTGAGGGTTTTCATACGATGACAATTTGCAAACTTTTTTACTAAAACTTTATAAGCGGGGTTTACATTATATCATAATTCATAGAACCTGTCCAAAAAGAGATGCAGATAGCCAAAATCCTATAGCAGGGGTGGGCACGGATTTGTCACCGAGAGCCATATTATGGTTTTTTATAAATTATAAAGGGCCGCACCATAAATTAAAAAAAGTATAATGACAAATTTTTTATAAAATGAAAGCAGATTGATCTTTTAATTTTTTTTTTTTTTTGTAAGAAACAAATCGGTTCTCAAATCCATCTATTCCAAAACTGGTTCCACAAAACTGGTTCCACAAGAACAAACTCAACTTTGTTTAAATTCTGTTTTTGTGTTTTTGAATTATATAAGTAGAATTAAAAACGATTGGAACACTTTCTTATATTTTTTGCATTGATCCGCGGTGTTGCGGAATCGGCAACAAAAGTTTGAAAACTCAATGAGTTATAAGAGATCTAATATTCCGACAACAAAAACATGTATAACAAATCATAGGATTCGAATTTTTATTTAGTAATTTCGTTGCGCAAAGTAAAACAAATCCAGCTCCTTTAAAGGGGCATTATGCACTAAAGGGTTAATTTAAATGATGATTACAAACTTAAAGATTTAGTCAGTAATTTGATTGCTTTTTGATATCCTAGCAAAAAAAGAGATGCCGAAGCAGCAGATGTACGACTTTTTTAACATAAACACTAATGAGTTTAACATTTAGTTGTCATAGGAGAGGAGTACTCCCACTTCAACATTTTTTCAGTAGTTTTTGAACGAGTACAAAGGAAGCTCTTTTTCACCAAATAAAAGTAAAAAAAAAAATTCTTCACAAAAAAGTTTTTATTGCCGCTACCGGGTATCGAAATTGCGACCTCTCGATTGCTAGTCTAGCGCTCTACCACTGAGCTATTCTTTGATATGAAAGTTGACTGGCGTAAAAACACCACTTTGTTACTGCGAGATATTGTTCCTTATTCTCTTCAATAAAAGTACTTATTAAACAAGTGTAAATGCAATCCAATTCTATTGTTTTCAGTACTATTTTTACAGGTGCATAAAAAGCAATTTCTCACCATTTTTTTTAAATATACATATTTTTAAAAAATAAAAAAAATATTGAATTTAAATTAATTATAAATAATAAAAAAAAAATTAAAAAAAAAATAAAAAAATATTGGTACCGCCGGGAAGCGAACCCGGGACCCTCTGTTTAGAAATGCCAAATGATACCAAAATCACTTTTTACGATCACTTTTAGAGCAATTACTCTTTAGAAGCAATACTTAAGTGATTTTTTGGATGTTGTTCAGAAGTAATTCTAAAAAAGCTGTAAAAATATACTAACGGAACTTTGGAAGCAATGAGAAAAGTGATTTTTTGAAGTTGTTCACAATAACTCCTAAAAAAGCAGTAAAAATACACTAACAGATACCTGTGAAGCACTGAAAGAAGTAGTTTGTAAAGCATTACTTGCAATTTTTTGCTGGGATGTTAAAACGCCGACTTTTTAATACAGATCTAAATTTAAGACCAATGCGGTGCAGTATTATAGTCAGCACTAAGTACGAATTTTAATAAAACTTTATTTGAGTAAGAAATTTTCAAACTAAATTTCTTAATAAAGTAAAATTTGAATTTATAATCATGCTTTGTGCCGATTATAAAACTCGCCCACTCAACAAAAAAGTTTGTAATGGGTACTGAAAATCTCGATGTTATTACTGGAAATTTAACTATTTTGAGCCTTGGGGCAACTCATGCCTACTGATTTGTAGTAGAATGAAATTAGTAGAAAAAATTAGTTGCTGCTACTTAATTTTAGTAAAATTGTAATTTAAAAATTATTTGTTAAAATTACGAAAAAATCCTCCATCATATTTATAAGAAGCTTCATAAATGTAATGAAAAACAAAAATAAAACTTGATAAATGTGATAAAGTGTTTTTAAAATGCAAAATGAAATGTTTTTTATATTTATGAAATAATAGTTTCTCATGTATTTCTAACAAAAGTAATTATCAACGTAGACTGTTTCATAAAAGAAGTTAAATTTATTTTATAAATGATTAAGGGCCAGTTTTATATTCAGCACTAATAACGATTTTGTCTTAAATACTTCTTAAGTAACAAATATCTAACTAAACTGACCCTAAGGTAGGGTGACCATTTTTTTCTGACTTTAAATCAGTACAAATTTTAAAAAATATCATCAAAAAAAAATGATTATGCAGCCAACCTCATTTGTTGTCAACCGAATGGTTTGGTTGAGGCAACAAAATTTTTCGGTTAACCATTATACCAACCTAAAAAATCTTACACATTTCTGCCTATGACGACCCTAAGACAAAAATTTTTTTCGCATGAAAAAATCCAGTTTACAGGAAACGGACCCATTATTTAGAAATTTCAATGATCTGTTACCATTCCAGTATGAACGTTAATTCTGGCTAACGAATTTCTGTTGTCACGAGCTAATTGCCTAAACAAATGCCTAAACTAATTTTCTGTAGATACAAACTAACCAATCGATTGGCTACAAATTTAGCTGTCAGAACAAATCTTTGTTCTCTTTCCTAATTTCTGCATGATTTCTGAAATAGAAAAACTTCACATTTTGGCTACGTTTCTCTACAAAAACACATAACGTTTTTAAAAATGAAAATCTTAAGGTTTAGTGTCCTTTTTTCTATTGAAAATCCCACAGATTCGAAAATTTTTTACATGGAAATACCCACATATATATCTTCAGATTTTAAGGATTTTTGTACGGAAAAATCTTTAGCTTTTGATGCAATGTTGCCAGTTTTGACGATTTATCGTCATTTTGACGATTTTTACAATTGAAAATAGCCAAATGACGATTTGACGATTTTTCACTTCAAAATGACGATTTTTTCAATAGGAAATTGTTCAAAAATACGTTATTTTTCCATTAATTAAAATTTATTCAAGTTACTCATAAATTTTCATCATATTTTTATTTAAGATGAAAGGTTGTAATTTTAGAATCTGAAAGTTTTTTATAGCGAAACTAACACAGAACCTGGTAATTATTTTTATTTAAAAGGTTTTTTCCCAAAATCCCTAATGAATGTAACGTGTTTTTCGAAGGGATATCTATCTCATATCGGACTCTTTCTTCATGTTAATTCATTAGGAGGTACCACTGTTGGTAAAAGTGGCACCAAAGTGCCATTTGTGGCACTATTGAATGTTCAATCGCACCTTGGCACTCTTCATAGAATTTTGGCACTTTTTAAGAAAATTTCTACATAATTTGATAAAAGGTCGATATCGCTGGTTTTTCATTTAAAGCCACGCCTACTTAGAACGGGTAGCAAAATTAAAAAACAAACGCTACACTAAAAATTTCTACAAATTTCTGGACCACCTTCCAGTTCTTCGGGAACTATTTAATCATTATTTTAATCTTTAAAAATAAAAGCAATGGGGATAAAATTAGAAAAACTTTAATTGATCCTATTGTATTGTCCGTCATTGGAATTTTTCAAAAATTTGTTGTTAATCTAGTTTTTTTATGACAAGCAAAAGTTTTAAAAATTTCACCATACAATGGTGAAAGCTTTTTCTGCCAAAAATAAAATAAAATTATCTAAAAATTGTAATTTGTGAAAAATTACGATTTTTTCGATAATTTTATGAAATCCTAAATGACATGAAAACTTAAAAAAATGTCCAGGAACCGCGGAACACGAGAGAACTAGTTCTAAGCACTTGGAGTTTCCTTTAAATTTTAGCATAAAGCACCTTGAGCTTATTCCTAACAACTTAAGCCCCAAAATCCCATGTTAATACTTAATCTTTTGGAGGAATTTGCAGGAATTTAAGAATCCGTGCATCTTAAAATAATAGCCGTTTTTTCTAATCACTTGGATTTAATAAATCCAAAAAGTATTTCTAAAAGTGCTCAACAGATGGGGTTAGATTCTTCCAATTTTAAAAAAATTTTCTGTCCGACACTTCTTTCACCCTAATTTTTAATACCGAATTCGATGATGAAGGTTTTTTTTTTTTTACTTTAACTTTTAATTTATAATTATATTTTACATAAAACAGCGATAAACAGTCTGCCTTTTTATCACTTCAATTTATATTTTTACACAATTGAAAAATTACATTGCAATATTTAATATTCACTAATTGGATTTAATTAAATTACTTACTGTAGAGTGAAAAATTGCCATTTCTATTTGAGATATTTCTCCATTTCCAAGATGAAAAATATGTATTTGGTGAGGTGTAGTTTTTTTTCTAAACATATTTCATGAAAAAAAATTTAATAAAAACCCTTTATTTGTTAGTTTTTCAATTTTTTTGTTTCTCTTTTAATTTTCATTCGTATTTTTTCTGACATTAAATTAATAGGCTGTTTCATATATTTGTGCTTTTATTGTGGATTTATTAAATCCAGCTTTTTTTTTGGATTTAATAAATCCATTTTTTGTATGTAAAATTCTAAATCCAGGTGATTAAAAAACACGCTAAATATCTCAAAATATGAATGACGGAGATATTTCATATTTTATTTCGGTGAAGAAAAATTATAAAATTCTTCAAAAGAAAATAAATTTTTTATATTTTAAATTGTTGACAAATGAAACAATTTGTTTGTTATGTGCTTTTTATTACATGAGAATTTTGTCAAGGTTTTGCTGTGACAATTTTTCTTAGAATACCAAAATTATAATAATTTCCATTCATACCAGTTTTGTAACAATTTTGTTATTGTTATAAAGTTTAGAATAAGCTGAACATATTTTTGAAACATTTGCATGTTGCTTAATTTTTTTTTTGGCACTTTTAAAGCTCTTTTGGCACTATTTTTGCATCATTTAGGCACCAAACGAAAATTCTCAAATACCATCACTGGGAGGTACCTGGTGGAGGTAAAATAGCTCTATTGTGAATTATTTAAGGAAATTAGAGTTGTTTTTTGCTCTATATCTAGCAGTTTTCTCTCGCGTGTAAATGTGCCTTTATAATGAATAAGAAGAGTATAAAAAATAAAAATGTTGTTTTTTATCCTTCTCTTGTGAACAGAATTAAATGTCAAGTAATAAAATGAAAAATTTCTGTTTGCAACAGAACTTTTTTACGATTTTACTTGACAACAGTTTTAACGCACAGAAAAAAGAAACACATTGAACTAGTCCTAAAAATCCACTTACTCAGGGATGCTTACAAACTGAAAATACTAGAGCTATGGAATGACCCATATATTTTCGGGATAAAAGCTGCATCTAGAATACCAACAGAATTTTATTATATAATTTTTTTCCAGAAAATCGATAGTATCAAACATTTTTTTATCTCAAAAGAGCAAAAACTCGTGTTTGAAGACCAATGAAAGAACAAAATTGGTAGACAGTGGACAATGGTCGATGCCAAATGGGATTTTTGGTATTAATCAAAATCAGGTAGACTTTACCTAGAATTAAATTATTTTATTTAATTTTTTACTCGAATATTTTTAACTTCAAAATCCATTTTTCTGAAAGTACGGCTATAGTTATGCAACACTAGTAAAAATAAAAATGGCGATTTTAATTAGTCTAGGTTAAAAAACTTTATTTTTTTGTGGAAATATATGTTTTTTTAGATGTAACTTTTAGTTATAAGGTCTTTTATATGTCTAAATTAGTCAGAACCTCACATATCAGCTGATTTATAAGTGCGGCTATAGTTATGAAACGGAGTGTATATTAATGGCCAGCAAAAATATGTGTAAGTCATTCAAAACGAACAACTTGTGAGTTGGTTACAATGCACTACGCAATATTATTGCAGATATTATTGCCAACATTATCGTGGTTTTTCCCTACACTGTGCAATAAGATGAACAATATGAGCTACATACATATCGTATTACAAAATATTTTTCAATGATCGCAGCTTTTGAAGATATGTTTGTATAGAACACCTTGGTGATGATGATACTTAATAATACAGGGTACACTAACGGTGGGTCTCATACTGTAGGTTTAACTTTAACTTAACTATAAAACAAAAATGTCAAAAAATGTACACAAAACAATAACAAATTTTTGGGTTAACTAATAACTAAAGTTTAAACCTACAGTATGAGACCCACCGTAAAAAAGTAGTATAGAAATTAGTTAAACGGTTTCCAATTTCATTATACTAATAGTACCCAAGTAAAAAAAAGTGATATGGAGCCATATGAAGTTATATTTAATTATATATAATCTTTTATGTAATTAGATATAATTATATCCGAAAAATGAGAACATCTTATTGTATCTTATTGTATCGAATTGTATACAATTGTATACAATTTGGTACAATTTGATACAATTTTATGCAATTCGATACAATTGTATCCGAATTTTGTCCTCATCCAATTACATCAAATTATATCTTTTTGTATAAAATTATATAAAATGTTATAAAAGTGGACATAGTTTGATACAATTATATCTAAATATTGACCTTATACTTTTTATCATATTATATAGGACCATATCTAACAATATACAAAAATTATTTTTTTAAATAAAAAAGATATGCAATATCTGGAGATCAGACCTGGGGGATTTCAATTACAATTGCAAATAAATGTAATTGAAATTAAAAAAAAAAACAATTACATTTCATGTAACTGTAATTGAAAATTTTCAATTACAAGTAATTGTAATTGAAAGTGATTTCAATTACAAATTTCAATTACATTTAGAATTAAAGTGTTTTTTGTTAAAATTTTGTAGAAAAAACTGACTGGGATAGGTTGGATAGGCGTGGATAAGTATAAAAAGAATACGTCATGTTGGGCTGACCCCTCACTTGTGCTTTTTGTCATTATTTCTTTTCCGAAAAAAATGTAATTGTAATTGAAATTTTTTCAATTACAATTATATGTAATGTATAATTGCAAATTTTAAATTACAAATTACTTGTAATTGTTTTTTTTTAATTACAATTACAAATAATATGTAATTGTAATTGATTTTTTTCAATTACAATTACATGTAATTGTGTAATTGCATGTGTAATTAATTTCCAAATATAATGATTAACCCAAAGGTCTGCTGAAGATCCTCTAATTTCGATAAATCTTCCATTACTTTTATCCAGATTTACCATGACAGTGCATTAAACATGAACAAAATTTTCTTTATTTTTAGTAATTTTAAATTAAAGTTGACAAGACTGAAATTTTAAAGTCAATACGATCATGTTATATGTACAACCAAGATATAAGAAAAATAGTAAAAAAAAATAGTCAAATATTACAAAATAGTAAAAATTACTAAAAATATATGATGCAAAAAATAAACTCACACGAATCATGCACGGGTTATATATTCTTATTCACGCTCACGCACGAATCACTTGAGTATAGTAATTACTACTCACGATCGCGTGTTATTCACAGAGATGTTCGTGACTCACGAACATTTCTAGTCACGCGCCAATCCCTAGTTATTACTAAATCTAAATTTAGTTCAAAATCAATTTTAACATAGAACCACATATAATATAATACGGTTTTATATGGACCTTATATATTTTTATATAAAATCACTTTGAAATAATTGCTTATGTGGGATGATATATAATTATAGATGATTTTATAAAGAACGTTATATTGTTATATATTAAAGAAATCATGAAATATTGTAGATATGGAACCGTATTAAGTTATATATGGGTTCTTATTCGTCAATATATAATCATATCTAACACAAATTATGAAATATTTCTTATATGGCTCCACATATAGTTTTATATTATTATGTATAGTGTCATACTAAATTATATATAAACGTATATGTAATTATATCTGTAATATGTAACTTTATGTACTTATATATAGCACATGCAATTATATGTAGGCCAGTATGTAATAATATAAAATCACATATGCCTCCATATTAAAACCTTTGAGGAAAAAATATCTAACATATGACTATATAAAAGTATATCTGCTTGAATTTAAAAGCATATCCTGCCATATGTAACTATAAGTTACTAAATGCAATTACATAAAATAATATATGATTATATCAAAACTTTTTTACTCGGGTATACTAATTTTAGTATAAAGTTATTTTTTAGTAAAAGAATTAAGTATTCTCATTTTACAAATAACAGAATTGTTTACTAATTTGGGTTGATAATTCTACAAATTAAATTTTATTACATTTTAAAACGATTAGCTAAAATTTGCAAAAAAGAAATACCAATATTTTTTATTTTTAAACCTAAAAATTTTTGGTTTTATGAATAACAAAACATAAATTCAGATTCATCATGGGCGGGGACTTTAGTGCTAAGCATACCTTTTGGGGCTCGCGAATAAACATTACTAAAGGTCGAGAATTATTCAATGCAATTTCTTAAACATGCTGTGAAGTAGTATCTACAAGATCACCAACTTGCTGGCCAACAGATCCAGATAAGATTCCAGACCTTATTGACTTCTTTGTGGCAAAGAAAATATTGTATTACCATCTTTAATGATGATCGAAAACGGATTTGATTTAAACTTCACCAATTTTTCTAAAACTATTTGAAAAAGCTATGGAAATGAAAACTCACCTTCACAGAAAGAATTTACAAAATTCTAATTAAATTTTTAAACACCTTTCTCATACCAAATTTGTAAATACAAAAAAAAACTTTTTAAAAAGGCACAAACAAAGAAATTTGTAAATCCAAAAAAAAAATTTATTTATTTTTGGGAACTTTGAAACATAAAAATTAACAAACGTGTTACAAATATTTCAAACAAAAAAATTGTTAGGAATAAAATTTCCATTTGAAAGAAAATGTGATTGCTTTTACAAATTCCCATTGTTGGTGCCTACTGTTTTTTCTGTGTTTCTTAACAACCAAATTTACTGATTGGCAATACTTTAAAACAATTCTTCAAATCTTAACCTTGCATTTAATTGTTCCAGTAACCGTTGAAGATTTAGACAATATGGAGAAGACAATAATGTAGAAGATATCCTTAACAGGTACCCTGAAAATATACGAGATACGATTTCACAAAAATGGACTTTTTTATCTGGGCCATTTTTGAGAACAAGGTGAGCACTAAAAAATATGCCAGTTAGATACGCTAAAGAAAGCCACTGAACAGGAATGGGCCAAAATACTGCAATATCATATTCGTGCAGCATGCAACGCATTTTTTAACCGTTTGAAGGCCATAGTCAAGGAAAAAGGTGGTTACATCGAGCTAAAGTGAATAGATTCTGAAATTTTGATTATTTCCACACATTTTATAATTTGAATCAAAAAAATGTGGTCGTTTGAATAGGTAACACTTCAATCGCCTAACCCCGTATATCCGAAGCTTATTAAGATCTGTGGGTCTTCGTCGGCAGACTTCCCTTGTTAGTGCATTATAGTTTGAAACTAATATGACATTAAGTCTGAGGGAAAACTATCTAGTTTTTGGCTCTTGCTACACGCAAAAAACTAGCGAATGTAATATTACATGTATATATGAGAACAAAAAGTGTTTGATACTATCGATTTTCTGGAAGAAAATTACATAATAAAACTCCGTTGGTATTCTAGATTCGGCTGTTATCCCGAAAATATATGGGTCATTCCATAGCTTTAGAATTAAGAGTCGGGTTAATTCGGGGAAACGAGGAAATGTAAATGTTAATATTTATAATTAACTCACGAGAATAGAAAGCAGATGAGTCGGGTTTTTTCGGGGAAATGAGGAAAAGGTTGTAAATACGATTAGTAAATAACCAGCGGTAAAAATACCCATTATTTAATCGCTGATGTCAGTAACTTTTAGTAGCAATCAGTGATGATATTATCGCTTATATGTCTACTTAGATTTACATTGTAGTGTCATAGGCTGCTTAATCGGTGCGCTCTCGCTTAAAATGTAAGCAACGATGTCAGTAAGTGCCGTTTCAATTGCACTTACGTTATAAGTGGAGTTCTAAGCGAGCTTGATGGCACGTCAATAAATTCAGGCAAATGAGAATGTAATGCACGTCGATTACCGTCCGATTTGCACTTGTAAGGCAAGGTTATGAGGTGGTGCCATTTATCCTTGTAATTTTGTAATTGAAAGTCTAATGCACGTTTATTTAAATGTATCATTTATTTATTTTTTAAAAAATACGATTTATATTAATACATTGAAAAAAATACTTAAATAAAAATAAATACAAACAAATTAAATAAAAATAAATTAAACTTATTATTAAAGCACCGTAAGTTGTTTTTCACGTTGAAAAATTTCACTCGAACTTTAAAGGCAATTTATTGCAAATTTAGATTATAAAAATGAAAATTTTTTAATTGTATAACAAAGACACAATCACAATAAATACAAAATTTTACTTTTCCCAAAAAAAATAATAGTCTTGTACATTAAATTCGCGTGAAAACAAACTCTACACAGTTTTCACGTGAAACTCATTGTCGTAAAAAATAATTTTTTTTATGGAGTATAACAATTTTTTCACGTGAAATAGAAACAATTTACTGTGCTTAACTTATAACATTTATTATTAACTTATAATAATTATTTTTGCACAAATTTCAACAACCATTTTGTTGCACGATCAACTTTGAACTAACATCAATAATAGTGATCAGTGTTACCGTTGTGCGACTAAAGTTGCAATTTGCAACCTTTTTGACGGCCTTTGACTTTATGTGCGACTTTTTCAAACTAGCCTAATTTTGCCACTTTTCCTAACTTTGTGCGACTTTTTCCCCCTTTTTTGTAAAGTCAGTAATAAAATAATTATATAGAATGATATCTAATTAGATCTAACAGATCAGGTCAAATCTAACCTTTTTCACACGTGTAGACTAAATTTTAGCAAGCTACTAAATATATAGACAATTTAAGTAAAAAATTTAGGCTAAATTCAAGAGAAATTTTACTTGGTGTAAAAAATTTCTAGTAAAATATCGCTTAAAATGTGGATTTTTGGACACTCCGGATCCAACCCAAGATATCACCATATTTATTATTGAGAGTTGTAGATTATAAAGACACTTTTGCACCCGAGATATAGCAAAATACACTTCGAAATATCTCTATTGTGAATGATTTAAGCAAATTATAGGTGTTTTTTGCTCTATCTCTAGCAGTTTTCTCTCGTGTGTAAATGTAGTTTAAGGATAAATTTATAGGTACGGAGGGACAAATTTTTGGCCACTGTGTTGTTTCTCGCTTAGCTTCCGAGAAATAAGGTATTTTCTGATTATGAAATTAAAAATATGGGAAATAGCGCCACCCATATGTGAACCTGAATTCAAAGTCTTAAAATACCCAGAGAGAATTCCTTGGACGAGTTTTAATGAAATTTTTTCACTAAACTAATGAAGTGTTCTTCACAATAGGAATGAAAAATTTTTTAAACTATGAAAAAGCTTCATAGTTTTAATGAAAATATTTTTAATGAAACTTTTTCATTAGTCGTATTATATTTTTAATAAATAATATGAAATTATTCATTAACTTTTATGAAAAATTGCATTAATTTAATGAAAAGTTTCAATGGACGAATTCCAGTGACAATTCATAGATCGAATGCAAAAATTCATTGATATCATGCAGATAATTCTCTCAGTGTAGTAAGATTTTTGAAGTTTTATCCATAGAAAAATGACAAATTTACGACAAATGCTAATTTAAAACTTAATATAGCGCACTGTGAGTTCCATCAATGATTTAAAAACAAATATTATTTGAACTAACTAGCAAAATTTTGAAATTAAGAAACACAGATTACTAAAAATTAGCTTTCAAAATTAGGTCGAATAAAAATGAAATTAATATAGCTATGCAAAATTGGAAACTAAAAAGTATTAGTTTAATCCTAAATTTTAAGACAAAATAACATAAAAATTAGTTCAATGGAATAAGAACGCATTTTTAATGAAAATTAATTTAACCAATAAGTTAAAAGTCAAAACCTGTAACTCGATGCTATCAACTCCGAATTTGCCAGATACCGAAATAGAAGACTGAGTTCCTATTAATGAACTTGAAAAAACACAGAAACAAATTTTCAAAATAATAAATTTTTCGATGGAATTCTTATTTTTTTTGTTTAAATTGTTATTTCTTTTCGGTGGATGTGTTTAGTTTAAATAAAAACCGTTAAAAAAGTAAGTAAAAGTAACGGTAACCCTGATAGTGATACATATTTCTTGTTTTTTATGTTTTTTCAAAAGCCACTATAATGGAATTTTTTTATTTCTTTGCATTTTTTGTGCATATACACACTAACTCTCCGCTTATACTGTAATCGGAGTTATAATTAGTGGACGATATTTTTTAGATTACACACGTATAACATTCTAACTACACTCAGGGAATTATGTAGGTAAAATCAACTGCAAATGACAGTTAAAATAACTGCATTTGCACTTAAAAAGGTGTAGACTACATTTGCAGTTAAATTAACTGCAATATGAAGTTATTTTTAACTGTTAAAATCAACTGACAAATATAGTAAAAACAACTACAAATGCAATTGAAACAACATACATGCAAATTATTGTAAAACTGTACAAACAACTGCAAACGTAGTTAAAAAACATAAATAAAAATTATTTTAAAAATTATTAATTTAATAAAAAACAAATTTATGTAAACACTCCTAACTTAATTTTATTCAATAATAAATTTAAAATTGAGAAATCATGTTGTAGATGTCCGTCTGTGAGGGATGAAATATGGTGTTGTTTGGCTTCCTTTTTTCTCCAGGTAGAAAGGGATGAGAATATAAAAGAACTGAAAGAAAATAAATACAATATTTTTTTAGCATTCCCGCAAATAAATTTATATTTTATATTATAAAACTTACCTTATTATTTTTCCGTATTACGCGTCTTCACTCTTTGGCGTTGTTTTATGACTAAGACAAGAGAAAACATGTTCTACCCATATTCTTTCACTAGAAATTTCTAAACAAGCGCTTCATACACATGCTCCTGTTTGCTTCGTGTGTGTGCACACACACTTGAAAATATAAGTATTTGTAAAAAAAATTCAAAAAACTGCATAAAATAAATGTAGTTGTAGTTAGTTTAAAAAAATAACTGTCAAAAACATTGAAAAATTTTGCTCCAAGTAAATTAACTACAATTGTAGTTAAAATATTCACTGAACCGATTGATAAAGCTAACCTTTTAGCCGAGATGTTTGCAGGTAATTCATTCCTGCCGGAAAGCGATCAACCACTGCCCGAGCTTGAAAGAGTGTCGAGTACTATGCCTAAGATATTCTTTCAAGCTCGAGCAGTTAAAAGGGTTCTTGCTGACCTCAACGTAAATAAGTCATCGGGGCCAGATGGTATACCAGCACTGGTGCTGAAACAGTGTTCTTCGACGCTAGCTCGTCCATTGGCAAGCCTTTTTAGTGCTTTGTATTATGCGGTAGTTTTCCCCTCGTGCTGGAAGGTTGCCAATGTCCAGCCAATCCCTAAAAAGGGTGCGGCTAACAACCCTGAAAATTACCGCCCGATCGCAATATGCTCTGCGCTCTCAAAGGCGATGGAGAGTATGGTTAATTACCATCTTGTGAATTATTTAGAGTCCAACTCATTTCTTAATGACCGACAGTATGGCTTCCCCACACGTCGTTCTACGGGAGACCTGTTAGCGTTCCTCTCGGAGCGTTGGAGTCGGTCCATCCACCGTTTTGGTGAGAGCAAAGTGGTTGCTCTGGATATTTCAAAGGCCTTTGATCGTGTATGGCACGGGGCGCTTATTTCGAAGCTTATTGCGTTTGGTGTGGGTAATGACTTCGCTCGTTTTATTTCGAGCTTTCTCAGAGATCGCACTATTCGTGTTGTTATAGATGGGGTCTCATCCGACGAGTTTCAGCTGAATTCAGGCGTACCGCAGGGTTCTGTTCTTTCTCCTTCCCTATTTCTTATCTTTCTCAATGATCTTCTTGGTCGAACTTTCAACCCTATCTACTCTTTCGCAGATGACAGCAACATTTGTCATTCATTTTCCTTCGATCGTAGGCCAAGCCCTGAGGAGATTGGGGGCAAAAGGCAGACTATGAATGACACACTGAATCGTGACCTTTCTACAATCTCTGAGTGGGGTCGTGCGAATAAGGTCGACTTTAATGCACGCAAGACCCAATGTTGTATGTTGACCCATAGGGCTGTGAGGTCAACACTGTCATCTGTACATATGGGTGATATTGATATTGAGGAATCGGATACTCTTGATGTTCTGGGCAGGAAAATTCAGTGGAAGTGGAGTTGGAATAAACATGTTTTTCAAGTGTCGAAGGAAGCATTCAAGTGTCTAGGTTTTTTACGTCGGTGCAAGAAGTACTTCACTCCATCCGATTTACTCACTATTTATACCACCTATATCCGACCGAAGATGGAATACAACTCCCATATATGGGCAGGAGCATTGAAGTCTATTTTGGAGCTTCTGGACCGTGTGCAAAGGAGGGCGTCGGCGCTTATCAATGACAATAGGGTATCCAGCTCTATTGACTCATTGGAGAATCGTCGGAATGTGGGTTGTGTGACCCTGTTCTATCGATATTATCATGGGAAGTGCTCAGCTGAGATAAGTGAACTTGTCCCCAAAGCCCAAGTTTTTATTCGTAATACTCGCTTATCAAGTAGAGCGCATCCGTTTGTAGTCGATTGTCCAGTGGATCGCACGACGCATTATAGTGAGAATTCGTTTATCAGTCGCACTAGCCGTATGTGGAATAAACTCCCCGCAGAAGTCTTCCCTGTTACTTGCAATGTTGAGAAATTTAAATCAAATATTCACAAACACTACTCCCTCTTTCCTCCTCCTCATAACCTATTTTCCTAATACCAACACAATGCACTGCGTTAATAGGGGGGCATCCCCTGGGTGTTGGTCCATCAAAAAAAAAAAAAAATAACTACAACCGCATTACTACACAAATAACTGTCATGTAGTAACTGCAGAACTTTTCTGAGTGTACTTAAATCGCTCGCTTAGAATGTCATACTGATGTCATTGATTATAATCTAGGTACTTCGTTTCATTTACCGCTGGGTATTTCTAAGTAACTCACGAGAATAGTAAGCAGGTGAGTCGGGTTATTTCGGTAACTCGGACCTTGTTGGCTTATTCACCGCTGCAGGACGAAGTATAGTAAAATTCCAACTGGGTTCGGGTTAACTCGGCATACGGGAATCGGTAATTAAATAGGATTAGCATCCCTGATTTAGTTAATTTTTAAGACCTAATGCGTAGCCAGGTTAAAAAATCAGTTTTTATGACCATTTTTTCTTACAACATGCATAAGTTTCTCTTCCAGGATTTAAGTATACTCCAATGATCTCTCATGAAAAATGGCAATTTAAATTAGATCTATGTATGTACGTTACAGAAATTTATTTATTTTATTTTTTTTTTTTGTGAAAATGTATGTGTTTTTGATCTTCCTTTTAGTTAAGATATTTTATAGGTCTAAATTATTTAGAACCTCACATATCAGCTGTTTTATAGGTGATCTATAGTTATGCTACGGAGTGTATTGTAGAAGAATTTTCAACGTTTTCAATTTATATTTTACTCATATGTTATAAAGGATGTTATAAAGGATAAAAAAATAAGAAATAGTTTTTACTTTTTAGCTGCCTAACCTCACTTTTAGGGGTTAAAAGGGTGCGGTCAAAAATTACCCAATTTTCAGTTTTCCCTTTTTTTCGTGTTGGGTCCAAAAATTTATGAACATATTAAGTGTCAAATGAAAGAAATTTGAACGACGCATCCAACATGAGCGTGTCAAAGTTTTTAAGTTATTCAATAAAGAAAAAAAAGCGTGAAAAATTTAAACAAACTTTACTTTGTGCATAGGAGTTGGCACTTAAGATAGTTTTGCTTTTTGCTTAAATTAATAACGGTACTTCCCAGAGCTACAAGGAGATGATGCAATTGATTAAGGCCGAGTTTTTCAGATGTCATTTAAACTTGGTTTAGTTAAACCGAAAACTAATTTTGTCAATCTTATTCAAGTTTATTAACAAAAATTTCTCGGAACAACATTTTCTCGTTTAGAATTTCATTCTTTATTGAAATTAAACTAAATAAACCAAATTTCAAAAGCATTATTCCAATTACAAACAGCTTTAAACTGAGTTTAAAGATAATCTACATCTTAAAAACCATACTTGCGATTTTTTATTGGTATAGAAATTTAATTGGCATTACTTGATCTCAATGCCAATGCCAAAAAATTTCATTACCATTCAATGCCAATGAAATTTTTTGTCAATTGGCATTGATTAAAACAATGGTAATGAAATGTACACGTAATGGTAATGAAATGTACATATAATTAAAGAAAAAAGCATTCCCGACTAAAAAAGTTTTCATATAATCTTATGTGATTTGATATAATTATAAATGTTGATATGCGTTGATATTAACACTTTGGTTTTATAAATATGTTTGACATGGCGTTATATATAATCATATGCGATTTGGTCTCCAGCCATATATTAAGTGATCTGCGATATAGTTTATACATAATTATGTATAATAGCGTATAAGCTTCTATAAACAATCTTATATCAAAATATAAAACAAAGTTAATAGAAAATTGTATTAATTTTATATATAATTATATCTGACATGATATCTAATTATACAAAATTTTATAAAGTTTAATTGCATTAAAAAAATTTAAAAAAAACTCAGAAATTGTGGATCAGGTTTTAAATTTTTTACTTTGACATATAAATAAATGTTTATATTTGAATTTAACATCTATTTTTCAAATATTTGGCAAAATACTCTTTAATAAAATAAAAATAATTTTAAAGAAATAAGGAAAAAAAATTTTTTTCATTGTGGAATTAAAGGTCGAAATAATTACTTTGAAGTTTAAAAATAAAAATTAGACAAACATATGTTGAAATAAATATGCCCAGGTGGAAAAATACGATCGTGAAAACGTTTTAAAAGCATTTTAAAAGGTGGTACAAACGTTTTCAGAATATATCGATTTACAAGTTTAAAGCGTTTTGACAACGCCCCAAATGATAACCATGATTTACGGTGTGAGGGTGGTACTTTATAACGTTTTCAAAGCGTTGCAGAAAAAAAACTTTAAAATGATTTTTCAACCGTCAAACTAGCGTATGTAGAACAATCTGGTTTACACTTTCAGAGCATTGTGAAAACGACCCAAATGATAACCACCCAGCTGGAAATTGCCCACGGTAGAAAAAAATAGTACTGGGAGAGCACTGTTTTTTTTATTATGCCAGTACTACATAAAATGGGCTTTGCCACTGTTTTCTGCTATTTTAACAATATTTTTCTTTCTGACACTTATTTTACCCTAATTTTTAATACCGAATTCAGTCATGAAGAATTTCAATATTACTTTTTTCATTATATTTTATATAAAACAGCGAGAAACCAGAAAATTTAAGAAAAACTTTATTTTCTAGTTTTGCAATTATTTAATATTTTATTACACAATAAAAAACAACAAAATTAATTTGAAACAAAAATATATACTTTTTATTATTTTATTAAATTTAGGGTGGTTCACCACCAGATTTTTAATTGTGTTTATAGTACTGGCTATACACTGATTTTTTGTATTTAAAGTACTGGCAAGTTACTGCAATTTTTAATTTATAGTACTGGGAAAACACCAGAAAGTAACAAAATCCAACACTGGGCCAACGTGGGTAAATACCTACGGCCAAACGTATATTGGTGTTATCATTTCGACACCGTATCAGTACTGGAAACGTAAAAAATCCGACACATGTCCAGTACATGCACTACCGTCTCCAACGCTGATCCAGTACTGTGCCGTTCGTATTTTTCTATCTGGGCATGCTTTACGGTCTCAGGGTGGTATTTTATATCGTTGTCAAACCGTTCCAAAAACAAATTTCAAAGTCCTATCTTGACGGTCTTAAAACGTTCCCAGATAGAAAAATACGAACGGCACAGTACTGGCTCAGCGATAGAGACGGTAGTGCTTGTACTGGCGATGTGTCGGATTTTTTACGTTTCCAGTACTGGTACGGTGTCGAAATGATAACACCAATATACGCTTGGCCGTAGGTATTTTCCCACGTTGGGCCAGTGTTGGATTTTGTTACTTCCTGGAGTTTTCCCAGTACTACTATAGATTAAAAATATTCAGTAACTTGTCAGTACTTTAAATAAAAAAATCAGTGTATAGCCAGACTTTAAAAACAATTAAAATCCTAAATTTTAATAAAATAATAAAAAATATATATTTTTGTTTCAAATTAATTTTGTTGTTTTTTATTGTGTAATAAAATATTAAATAATTGCAAAACTAGAAGATAAAAAGTTTTTTTTTAATTTTCTGGTTTCTCGCTGTTTTATATAAAATATAAATATATAATGAAAAAAGTTATATTGACACTCTTCATGTTTGAATTCGGTATTAAAAATTAGGGTAAAAGAAGCGTCAGATAGAAAAATGTTGTTAAAATAGCAGAAAACAGTGGCAGAGCACATTTTAAGTGGTACTGGAATAATAAAAAAACAGTACTCTCCCAGTACTATTTTTTTCTACCGTGGGCACTTTCCACCTGGGTAATTACAACATACCAATTTTAACGCTGTCAAAGCGTTAGAAAATAAACAAATGAAGTACTTTGCCATCGTTTTAAATACAAATATGGGAATCATTTTTATATATTAACATTTTTTAATAAATTATATTTAATTAAATTTGAATTAAAATTAATTGTAAAGTTATGAAAAATACACTTAGGCCCGTTAACTTATCTCAATTTATACCCTGGTTAAGACCTCTACTAGCCTTAACCACTAAATTTTAACCAAGCATTTCTTCTAACCAATGCTAAAATTTAACCATAGAAATTTCTGTGGTTAAGAAACTTAACCAAGGCTATTTTAGAACAATTCACCCTACATAAGATATTTTAATACATTAGACTTGTAATGATGATTATTAAAAAAATTTAAAGCGCAGCTTTAACCAAACTTTAACCAAATAATCGTTTATGACACATGTAAGTATTTTCGATGTACATTTCCCCCACTTTACCAAAAGTTATAAAAATTGCATAAGTACTTAAAATCGTGCACAAATTTTTGCTATTTAGGATTTAGGTTTCTGTGATAGCTTACAAAAATTGTCCTCATATAAGGAAATAGGAAAAATTTATTTTTTTATTGGTTCAGGGAGCCAAAATATGTCTTGAATAATTAAAACCAAAAATGGTAACCAATATTACAACAATTTTACACGAATTATACACCTCTTCAAAATGAAAAGACGCTGTTGGTAGAAGCTTGATACATACTTTTAGTATTTTACTTGCTGATTGCAAATCTCTATTCCGAATTCTCTATCACTTGTCAATTTTGAGAAAATCTTGATTAAAAACGCGAAAAATAGCTTTCTACGAATTTTAAAATACTATACAAAAGGCATTCGAATAGCTTAAGACTTTTTGTTACGAATGAATTTTGTTCTCTAAAATACATAGGACCACATTTTCTTAATTTGTGTACCGTTATAGAAAAAAATGCTTTTGAAAACCACTCTCAGAAAAACAATTGTTCCATCAATTTTGGGTAACTTACATTTAAGAATTTGGAATCAGCGTATCAAATTCAAAATAAATCATGTATCAAAGCTCAAGACTACTGAATGAAGTACAAGACTACTGAATTTAATTCTTAAATATAAAAAAGCGCATAGAAATCACTCTCGAATTTATGAAATGTGAACCAATCATGTTTTAAATATTTTAAAAGTATGTGAGGAACCCCTGGACAACCCACAGTTTTGACTCGCAATTACAAAAAGATACAAAATCATGCACAGCGATTATTATACCCTACACCACTATGTGGTCATTATACCCTACACCACTATGTGGTCAGGGTATTATAAGTTTGTGCTGATGTTTGTAACACCAAAAAATATTGGTCGTAGACCCACCTTATAGTATACCGATCGGTTCAGAATTTTTTTTTATTTCGATTTAACGATGTCCGTCTGTCCGTCCGTCTGTCTGTCTGTCCATGCAATCTTGTGCGCACTCTACAGGTCGCAACTATTAAGATATTTTGATGAAATTTGGTACGCAGACCTATGTTGGCCCAAGGACGAACAAGTTTGATTTTTTTGAACATCGGTCCATGTTTAGACTTAGTGCCCATATAAGGGTCCTACCAAAATTATACTGTTTATATGCTGCAGGTCGTAAATATTAAGATATTTTGATGAAATTTGGTACACAGACCTATATTGGCCCAATAATGCAGCCTATTGATTTTGGTGAACATCGGTCCATGTTTAGACCTAGTGCCCATATAAGGGTCCTACCAAAATTATACTCTTTATACGCTGCAGGTCGTAAATATTAAGATATTTTGACGAAATTTGGTACACAGACCTATATTGGCCCAATAACGCAGCCTATTGATTTTGGTGAACATCGGTCCATGTTTAGACCTAGTGCCCATATAAGGGTCCTACCAAAATTATACTGTTTATATGCTGCAGGTCGTAAATATTAAGATATTTTGATGAAATTTGGTACCCAGACCTATATTGGCCCAGTAATGCAGCCTATTGATTTTGGTGAACATCGGTCCATGTTTAGACCTAGTGCCCATATAAGGGTCCTATCAAAATTATACTGTTTATACGCTGCAGGTCGTAAATATTAAGATATTTTGATGAAATTTGGTACACAGACCTACATTGGGCCAATAACGCAGCCTATTGATTTTGGTAAACATCGGTCCATGTTTAGACCTAGTGCCCATATAAGGGTCCTACCAAAATTATAATGTTTATACGCTGCAGTTCGCAAATATTAAGATATTTTGATGAAATTTGATACACAGACTTATATTGGCCCAATAACGCAGCCTATTGATTTTGGTGAACATCGGTCCATGTTTAGACCTAGTGCCCATATAAGGGTCCTACCAAAATTATACTGTTTATACGCTGCAGGTCGCAAATATTATGATATTTTGATGAAATTTGGTACATAGACCTATGTTGGCCCAAGGACGAAGCCTATTGATTTTGGTGAACATCGGTCCATGTTTAGAACTAGTGCCCATATAAGGGTCCCCCCAAAATTGGCTTGGTTACAAACTGCAGGTCGCAAATATTAAGATATTTTAATGAAATTTGGTGCGCTGACTCACATTATAGAAAATTTTGACATAAGCCCCATTTTAACCCATTCGAATTTCGAATCCAAACAATACACCAAACTGGTGTAGGGTATTGTATAGTCGGCATGCCCGACTTTAACCTTTTTACTCGTTTTTCTACTCACTTTGATGTGCTGATCATATAAATTGCCTTAATTTAATAATCTATCACAAAATTTCCACTATTTTTTTTAAATTTTATTCGCGAATCTTTCCGCGGTTGTCTCGATTAGCACGAAATACTTATTAATAGTTCCAATAATCCACTTTTATTTTATAGACTTACCAAATGGATTTAACTAAATCAACTCTCGTAGTATGCAAAAAGACAAAATCGTTTTATAGCATTTAGCGACCGCGAATCTTAAAAAAACGACATGGTCAAGTGTATTATTTTTTTACGACCAGAAACACACAAAAAACAGAGAGAAAAACTTTTAATTTTCCCGTATTGAAAAAAAAATTTTTTGTTATTAATTTTTGTTTTTCTTTTTGTTTTTATTCTGACATTTCATACTGAGGTTAACTACCCAGAGTTAAAATATTGATAAGTTATTATGGTTAAATTTTCATAGGGATAAATATTTAGTATTGGTTAGTTACCCATGGTTAAGGTAAAGTTAACTTCTCGAGAAAAGTTAATAGGCCTTAAATTGATAAACTTAAACATAAAAAGTATTTTATTCAGGATTTTGAATTATTTAAAATATTACACAGAAAAAAATGATTGTCCTGTTGGGTTATTCTCGACTAAAATTTTATCATATTAACAAACAAATCGGTTTTATGTAGAAACATTTAACTTTTGAAATCTCATTTATTTATATTTATAAATTGTATTATATTGTAAAACAATATTTATACCAATTGAAATTGCGGAAACTACGTAAAAAATTAAACATTTAAAATTATCAATTAAATTGTTAATTTTTTTTAAATTCACTTCATCTCACCTTGACAACGTATGCCTACTCAGTAATGGAAATATTCTAGTAATTAAAGAAATTTTTAGCATCAAACATTGTAAACACAATTGTGAAAAATGGCCAAATTTATAATGAAACAACTGATGTTTTTAAGTATCCACTTTCATTAAAAGAAATTGGATTGTATAATGTAAAAAAAATTAATGAAAATTATGCTGATATTAGTATAAACCCAGCAAAAATATGGAAGCAGTAAAAACGATTACTGCTACTTTTACCGCTTCTAAAAATGTATAGCTTTGTCAACAGCACTAATGAAAGGCCTATGTAAGTTGATTAATTGTTTACATCGCTTTTTGCTGTTCTTTTCAAAAAGGCATTAAATGAGCAATACATTTTGATTGCTTAAATATTTTTGCGGTTCTTTTATCAAAATTTTTTAAAATGCGGGAAAAAGTTATTGTAATGAAAATAAGAGGTTTTACTAAAAATAAGAGGCATTTTCTCTTCACGGAAAAATATGCAGGAATATTGTGCTTTTGAGAAGGCATGATTTTAAATAGTTGAAAAGCTTTATAATATGCACTTCCGAGAAGGCATGAATTATCGACATTTTAAAAGAAAAACAGGAGCACTAATTAAAAGCGGTGAATTCATGCCTTTTCGAATCTCGAAAGAAGTGCTTTCACGCGAGCTATCTAGAACAAAAATCAGGCATGACATCATCAATTATGCAATCGTTTCACTGCTCAACTTTCGCTGACAAAACTGCTTCCAAGCAAGCAGTAATTTCTGCTGGGAAATTAGTGCAAGTTAAGTGTATTCTTACAAATTTTCATAATGAGACAATTGCTATAACTCTTTTACATAAATAATGATTGCTATAACTCTTTTTACATAAATAATAAAATATAATTAAAATTATATATATGTATATATAAAAAAACTTTATCATTTTGATCAAACACTTTAAAAGGGGACTCTGACATTGGAATGCACTTTTTCGGTTAATCGGTTATATATTCTTTAAAAGTACTGCTAAAGTACTTTTGGCAAACGTTAGAAAAACGCTTTAAAGCAATGTTTTAACAGTGTTTTTATTTCACAAACGGTTGTAAATTTTGTATGAAAAGCGCTCCTAAAATACTGTTTGTGAACGTTCGAAAAGCAATCCAAAATAATGTTTTTCAACGCTGTGAAAACGTGTTTTTTTTGTACCATTGACAACAAACGCTTTCACAGCGCTTTGTTTTTTGTATCGTCTTCAATTTCCACCTGAGTGGTTTAAGTTCAGTTACTTTTTCAGTGAAAAAAAAATTAATTCTGAAAGTAAATTTTTTTATTTTATAAGAAAAACACACATTTTATAAGAAAAACCAAAACACTAACCTAGAAAAAGTTGTTCCGACAAATTTTTGTAATGATGAGTTAAACTAAAAATTAATTTGGCAGCTATTTCCAAGTTTATTAGCAAACATTTTTCTAAACAACTTTTTCCCGTTTTGAATTTTGGTGTTTAACAACAAAACCACATTTCAAAAAAGGATTTTAATTAGAAACTGCATTATTCTAAGTTTAACGACAATCTGCGTTCTAAAAACGGCCCAAATCGCATTCAATCCTCATTTCAAACATCTTTCCATCAATAAAATTTTTTTGTATTGCATCAAAATATCAAAGATCGACCAATACCCACTTTGTTAGCCCGACTGTTCTGTCGGGCATTAGTATTTAATATGAATGAAAATAAGTGATCTTAACAATATTTACTAAAATTTTATTTGAAAATCTTCATCAAATTATATGTATTTATATATAATTTGATGCAGTTAGATAGACCCATTTTTCGGATCAAATTGAATCAGATAGATAACACGCTTATCTCGCTTGATATAATTATATATTCCAATATTCGGATCAAATTAGATATGGACGTATATATGGTGATATATGATTATATAACATCTTTTTTAGTCGGGTTGTATACAAAAAATATTGTTTTATAAAAAAGGACATTAAGGCAAGAATGTAGAATTTCTGAGCTATAAACACTATAAATATTCGATATTTTATCAAGTTTTATCAAGTATACTGCTGTTCACTCACTCTTCTTTTAACACTGGTTAGTCTAGATGGATCAGCCTCTAGTAATGTAAACTTGACAAAAAAGCGAATATAAGAAAAAAAACACGCGAATTTTTAATTTTTTTTCTTAATTTGTTCTTTTATCGAAACATGAAAACAAATGCTTTATCATCAATTACAATTGGGTATTTAGGAATTGAACAATGCCAATTGCAAAAAAATTTCATTGGCATTGATTAATTGTAATACCAAAAAAATTTCATTGGCATTGGTCAATTGTAATGCCAATTAAATCATTAATTAATTGGTCCACTCAATTAATTAGTCCAAAAAAACTCGGCCAAAGAACTATAGATTTTTATCAAAAAACGACAATCGAAATCATGTCACTTAAGCTTTTTTTGACGGTCATGGCTCGATATAATTTAAAGCTTTTGTGAATTAATCTATCGAATTCCATAACAATGCTATTACAGAAAGAAATTTAATTCAAATTATATTAATTTTTAAAAAGTGAATTAAAGAAATAATGCATTTAAACCTTTGCTACCATGTACCTAATAATTATTGTATTTATAGAAAAAGTGCTAACAAGGGTATCTTCCCAACGCTTACAAACAAAATCGGTAAACCTTAGATTTTAATTTTTTAGATTTCTATTTCATTCAAATCGGCATATAAGCTTTGTGGGGATTGCCTTGTTAGTTAATTTTTCCATAGTATAATGCTAAAAACAAGAGTTTTCCATCACATTTTTTAACCGGTACTAATATAAATTCTATGATTTACTGTTTTAGCTCTTGGAAGACTACAAGAACGAACATGGTACCATTGTTGGTTACCCTCATGCCAAACCTTATACTGGTGAAAATTTAATGTTTGAACCTTGTGATATCTTTATTCCAGCTGCTGTTGAGAAGGTAATCAACAGTGACAATGCCCACAAAATTCAAGCTAAGGTAAAGTTGAAATTAAAAAAACAAATAAGATTACTGTTTTACAAAAAAAAAACTATTTCGAATAGATTATTGCTGAAGCTGCTAATGGCCCGACTACACCTGCGGCTGATAAAATTTTAATTGATCGCAACATCTTAGTTATTCCCGATTTGTACATTAACGCTGGTGGTGTAACTGTTTCATTCTTCGAATGGTTGAAAAATTTAAACCATGTTTCATATGGCCGTCTAACCTTTAAATATGAACGTGAATCCAACTATCATTTGTTGGGTAAGTACTAAAATTTTTTTTTATTTTTGTACATTTTACAACAAACGCTTTTTAATTCCAAAGGATTTGGCTTAATTTTTTCAAATATAGCTCAATTTTATTGCTTTAAATATATTAAATTAAGCTAAAGTTCCATATTTTAAAATTTCTATTAATTCTATAATTTAATTACTTCAATTTTTTTCTCTGTAATATTCATTACATTCATTTTGGTTTGGCTTACATATTTTACAAATATCTATTAAGTTGATATAATTTTTTTTTTCTATTTATTATTTTTCCAAATTCATACCTACACAATTTTATTTAATTTTTTTTAATACTTCCTAAAACAGTTTCATTCACTTTTGTAGATTAATATCTAGTATTGATTGATGGCATTTCGCAATAGTAATTCGTTTTTTTCGTTTTCTATTTTTTCTTAAATCAATTTAGCCTCAGTACAACAGTCTATTGAAAGATTTGTTTTGGACGGTACAGTTTCTCATTACTTTATTTTCTATAATTTACGTCTCCTTTTTTATTTTATATTCATGTTATATTATTATTATTTATTAATCACTTCCTTACAAAAAATATCAAAATCTATGCAACCATTAATTAGTTTTTTAGTTCCTTTTATTTATAGTATATGTATTTTTGAATATTCGTTTTGATATTTGTTTATGTTGAAAATTTGTCGAATAATATCGTGAATAATCGTTTTTAGTTGTCAAATTAAAACATACACTGAGAGAATTAGATACATAGTCGCTAAAATTAACTGCAAAAGCATTTAAAGAAGTATACACATCAATTGAATTTAAAATTAACTGATATTGCAGTTACTGTAACTAAAATAGCATTTAAAACCAACTGCAGTTATAGTTAATTTAACTGCAATTGCAGTGTACATTTTTCGAAACTGCAATTGTAGTTAATTTTACTGGCATAATTCCCTGAGTGTACCAACAAAAATAATAACTCCCCCTAATGCAACATTCGTATTCTGACCAAATTAAATCTTACACGTGATGGAATTTACTTATTACACCTGTTTATAAAATTATAAATTTAGCAAAACCTTCTTTTGTAATACTTCTCTCCAAATAAAATTTGGTACGATGAAACTGAATCTGTTAAGGCACATCTACACGAGAGAGAAAACTTCTAGAGGTAGAGCAAAAAACACCTCTAATTAATAATAAAGTTTTTTTAAATTTTAATAAGATTCTTCCTACAGCTACGAAATTTTCATTAAAGGCATCGATAAAAAAATTTGAGTTCTCTTTGAGATTAATTTCAGTTAATTGAGAATACCAATTTACCTTGTTTCTCAGTATCTTTTTCGTTACTAAAGGCCATTAACAGTAAAAAAAATAACCTAAAGTTTGAGCGTACTTACTCTGACAGAATTTTATCGGACGAGCTGTAAACAAAATTTTCAATAAGCTAATGATGTTTTTTTCAAAAAGTAAAAGCCATATTTATTAAATTTTATGAAAAAGCTTCACAATTTTTATGAATCTCTTTCTAAAAAAAACTTTTTTGGGTGTATGACATTTTTAATAAATAATATGAAATTTTTCATAAAATTTTATGAAAAATTGCATTAATTCAATTAAAAGTTTCAATAGACGAATTCCAGCGAAACTTAATTGAATCAGTGTATAAATTCATCAATAGCATATAGACAATTCACTGAGTGTGCAGTTACAGAAGTCAAATTCTATATAAATTAAAATTTTTTAACTTTAGGTTATTTGTTTTAATTCGAATTTAAATTCATTGAAACGGGTTCGGGTTCAATGTTGCTCTAGTGGAACATGTTTTAGAATTGATGTGGTTTTGAACCGATGTGTATGTACACTTTCTTAGGAAAAGTAAGAAAAGTTAAAGTTCTTACAGAATTAACATGTTCATTGTGTAACAGTTTTAAAACAAATGCAGACTTGTCTTAAAGGACATGTATATATAATTTATATTAGTTTAAATTTTTAAAAGAATTGAAACAGTAATGCAAAATTGTCTATTTTATTTCATAAAGCATCCTCCAGCCAGTCGTGTATTTCGTATGTTTTGTGAAGTTTTAAAAAACACCTTCATGTTAGCCTTTTGCTATGTTCTTAAGGCTTTTTTACAAATAGAAACTTTGATACATATTTTTTTAAAAACATTTGCGCAAAATTTTATTAAAAATTGGGAGTCTGATGGTACAATGTCAACTTGTTTGCGGTTGCTCGAAAAAGGTATTTAAAGGCTTAAGGACCTATTTCACACGATTTTTAAAGAATTTGATGCTATTTTAGTTAGTATTTGTTTTTTCTAAGCTTTTCTGGTAATTTTGTAGCCCAGATTAAGAAAATTGTGAAGTTTTGGGAAAAAATTAAGGAAAAATTCCATATTAAAAATGTAACCGGTTAATCGACCAATTTTAACCGATTATTCGGGTCGAATAATTATTTGAGTTTTAAATTATTTGTTTCGACATTAACCGAAATAGAGGCGATTAATCGAGGAATCGGTTAATCGATTAACCGAATTGGAAACACTAGGTCAATTATATAAAACCAGCATTAAGAAATTGTAAGATATGTAAATTAATGAGAAAGTTTTGTATGTTTTTGTTATTTATAATAAAAAGAAAAACAAAATATGTTGGTATAAAACTCTTATTTTTATTATCTGGGTGATTTTCTAGCGATATCTTCTTTTTATCTTCCAGAAGATATATCGGCGATATTTCGAACACATTTTTATATCATCTAGGTGATAATTTAGCAATATCGCCTATTTATCTTCCAGAAGAATTGCTTTCGTATTGCTGTGAAGTATTGCATTCGGGACACGTTTTCTACCAAATGGGGTATCTTCCGCAATAGGAAAACGATTATTGCCGCAATAAAGTTTTTCTTCCAGGCAATACTATTGAGGAATCGTATTCGTATTGCCATGTTTACTGGGTATATATTGTTTTTGTTGAAATAAACTATATTTTAAAAAAATAAAACTATATTAACTATCACTAGTAGTTTAAAAAAAACCCCAAATTGACACCATTGACAAATGTTTGTTAGCACGGGAAATTTTTGCATGTTGAGGCAACATTGGAATCTCTTAAATCCTCTTAAAAATCTGAAAATTCTCTTGAAAATCTGAAAAAACTCACTCAACTTCAATGCTTTTTATATAGGGAAATCTGTAAAAAAAACACTCAATCTCTCATTTTTTTTACAATGTTTACCAACATGTTTTAGTTTGCGTTCCCGACTTCACGAACAAAAATAAAGAGTAAAGGTTAACAGAGGAAGAGTGGTATAGAAACCCACTGGAAGGATTTAAAAAATTTCTGGATAATTTTGGATCATTTTGGACAATTTTGAAACTTTTTAAACAATTTTAAAATATATTTGGATAATTTTAATACATTTTTAAACAATTTTGAAATAAAACTGAAAATGGTGTAGTTGGACATGTTGTAGAATTTATGTGGTTTTGAATAGATTATACTTTCTTTGGAGATGTGAGAAAAGGTAGAGTTTCTACAGAATTAAGATGTCAGTTGACAGTTGTAGGACACATATTTGAAAAAATTTAACCTTGCCTTGAAGGACATGGAAATAGAATTTACATTAACTTTAATTTTTAAAAGAACAGAATCAAAAATCGCCTACTGTATTGATTAAAGCCTATAGAGCACTTCGTCGCTGATCCAGCCAGACACTTCGTGTATTTTGGGTAGTTTTAGAAATACCTTTATTTTGCTTAAAAAAGGTATCTAAAGGCTTAACGACCTCTTTCACTCAATTTTAAAAGAATTTGGTGGTATTTTAGTAATTTTATGTTTATTCTAAGCTTTTCTTGTAATTTTTTAGCCAAAGTTAAGAAAATTATGAAGTTTTGGGAAAAATAAGAGAAAAATTCCATATTAAAATTGTAACCGGTTAATCGACCTGTTTTAAACGATTATTCGGATCGAATAATTATTTGAATTTAAAATTATTTGTTTCGACTTTAACCGAAATAGAGGCGATTAATCGAGGAATCGGTTTGGAAACCGAATTGGAAACACTACTCAAAACTTAAGCAAAACTGACAGTGAAAATTTTCATAGCAATGCCACCGGCCGGTAAGAAGTAGCTACATTATTTCCAAATTATTTCGATCCTGCCCCCTGTGTGCACGAGAGTCCAAAGGATATACATATCGTCGGCTTGCCTGCAGGTAGTGCAGGCCTTTTAAGATATTTTATTGACATCATATACCTTACAGTGAGGTTACATGATCAAGATTTGGCTTTCAAGTTGTTAACACATACTGCTTGTCAAATTCAGTTGAACTTGAAGCTGTGACGTAGGCTGCATGCAACTTGTTAGTCAATTTTGCTTTCAAGATGCCGTCGTCAAGGAAAGAACTAAAAATGCTCGCCTCTGTGGGCTGTTTCCGCACTGTAGGCTGTTCGAAAAGACTTTATTTTTTTCTTCACATATTCCACAGACATTTTCATGTCAGCAGAAATTGATTTTTTATTTATTTTTATTTTTAAATCATTTCGTCGATATACCGAAATATTCACATTCCGTATTTTATCAAACGTGTTTTATTGCGGCACAATATTTGTAAAAACAAAAACAAATTTACAAAAACTTGACCGTCAAGTTTTCTCAAAACTTGAAAACAAAAATTGATATCAAGTTGCTGTTCAGTTTTTAAAATGTGAGTGTGTTAGTAAAAAAATGTGAGTGTATTGAAACTTGAAAGCCAAAAATTGATCGTGTAACCCCTATGTTAATGATTCACGACCTCATTTACTAAAATCATCATTAAGGCATATGATGTCAATAAAATATCTTAAAAGGCTATTTTTTAACAGTTTTTTCGCTCTCCTAAAAATGTATTAAAAAACACATAGCACTACTTGCAGGCAAGCCGACGATATATATATTTTTTTTTTATAAAAATAACGATTAATTTAAACTTCGAAAAAATTTTAATTTTTTGTTTAATTTCATACGGTTTTGGATAATTTTTAACCTACGGCTGTGTATTTTTATGTTTTTCTGGTGGCAACACTGTCGTTAACACAAATACTCAGTAAAGAGAAAGAAAAAAGAGAGAATAAAGTGACAGTTCGTTGATGAGAGTTTCTAAAGGGCGGATTATGGGACCGTAAACGTAAATGTCATGTAACTTCACCGTGCCGTAGCTAAAAAGTACACTTCTAGATTACCGTAAACGACATAACTATTTAGCATCTATTTCATGTGGTTTTATATTTTTTTCTAAATTTTTCCATTTATTTGTTAATTCTTATTCCTTATTTGTTGTTTGAACCAATTTTCTTTATTCATTTCATATTTTTTCCGACTAAAATCATTCAGCTGTTACGATGCCGGATAGAAAATTCTGATTTCAACAGAATGTTCCGGCAAGTACGTTTACCTAGTGTCTTCAAATGCAATGAAATGTGCAAAGAAATTTGAAAATAACACACAAAGCAACAACAAAATTATTTTCGTTGTTGTTGTTTTGTGTGTTATTTTCAAATTTCTTTGCACATTTCATTGCATTTGAAGACACTAGGTTACAGTTACGTGTTAGTATCCATTCGTATACATATCTTCTTGTGGTTTCGAAACAGCTGATTCGTTACAGATACGTTTACGGTTGGGTAACTCAGCCTTAAGTCTTCTTCTTTTTATTGCAAATTTTTGATGTACAAATTTTTGCCAATAAGAATTTGTAAGCAGAAAAAAACCTATGTTGCGAAAACATGTTTGTTTATTGTAAACCCGAGTAAAAATACTTATATATTGTTATATATAACGTGATTGGGTTATATCTGACGTTGAATGGAGTCACATTGAGACACATATCATTATATACAACTACGTTTGATATTATTTTTTTTAATGAATTTTTTGTACGGTAATTGATGTTATTACATATCCCCACATCTGACTCCATATATAACTACATAAGCCATATAAAACTAATCAAAATATATGTAGTGACCGATATGATTATATAACACTGTATGTATCGTCATACTAAAAATATATTCTTGTAATTTTATATAACTTTCTATATGATCTCATACAAATTAATATAAATTAAGAGTTAATTTCTCCACAGCTAAATAATTTTCACGTGATTCTTTGCATATAAAATTATATTAAAAAATGATGCGTACGATTTAGAAGACAAAAGCATTAAAGTTGATGTAATTTGATGTCCTGGATATGGACAAATCTCGGATCAAACTGTATCAAATTATATCTAATTTGTTATAATTAGACACAAGTAGATGACCCATTTTTCGGATCAAGTTGTATGTCGTTGTATATGTGGACTTATAAAATAAGATATAATTATATATGACACCATATTAATATTTTTACCCGGGAATACAAAAATTATTTTCCAATTATGTTATTTCATGGAAATGCAAAGCAGTAAGACTTTCAAAATAAATTATGGAGAAGATAAAAAAACCTTCTAAAAATTGCCTGCTTTAGATTTAACAGCAAAAATTCTGTTCTTCCATAGTGAGCAGTTAAAATTTATTTGTATATTTGGTGTTGTAATCAAACTTGAAAATTGTTGCAAATTTTCTCTTCGCATACATGTTTTGGGAAATTTTATTTTGAGAGTAAATCTTGTCTTACTCTCTGTAAGTTTGTACTAGTGTTTCCAATTATTCGACATAGGCGGTTAACCGGTTAATGCATTATTCGAAAAATCACTAAAATGGATTAACCGGTTATTCGGGTCGGTTATTCGAGAAAATTGGCGGTTAATCGATTAATCGTTTAATGCTAAATTAAGGTATTTCATTAACTTTTTATTAATTAAAACACAAAAAGCTGACTCTTTTTATTAAATATTAACGTCATATATGAATACGATGTATTTAATAAAAAAGTTTTCATATTCGAAGGTTGAAAAGTTTCGGGATCTGAGATTTTTTTAAAAAAAAGGTCTGTAAAAATGTTGCTAAATCTACTAAAATTTCGTTGAAGATGGCAGAAAGAACTGCTGAAACTAACAAAATATTAGTAAGTTAAGAACAGCAAACCTAAAACTGTTACATATCGATTACTTAACGTAGATTTTTTATTTAGAAAAAAATTTAAAAATCTGAAAAGCTTAGATACAAAATTTCTTTGAATGTGATTTTTAATCAATACTGACACTATAAAATTTAATATTGCATTTAACTTTTTCAGACCCAACTAGCTTGGAAAAATGTATTCATTTTATAACTTTAAGGTAAAATGGTACTAAAACTATTAAAATTTCCTGGTGTCAATTCATATTTTAGGAAATATAATTTAGCTAAAAGTATAACTGAAATTTTTTATCTAAATAAACATATTAGTATTGAAAATATTTGTAATTTAAGAGAAAACATCACATCTCACAATCGTGTATGCTGGGTCTGAAAGGGTTAAAGAAATGCTATACCTAAAGTTTTTTTAAATTTTAATAAGATTCTTCCTACAGCTACGAAATTTTCATTAAAGTCATCGATAAAAAAATTTGAGTTCTCTTTGAATTTAATTTCAGTTAATTGAGAATACCAATTTACTTTGTTTCTCAGTATCTTTTTCGTTACTAAAGGCCATTAACAGTAAAAAAATAACCTAAAGTTTGAGCGTACTACTCTGACAGAATTTTATCGGACGAGCTGTAAACAAAATTTTCAATAAGCTAATGAAGTTTTCTTCAAAAATTTATTAAATTTTTTGAAAAAGCTTCACAATTTTTATGAATCTCTTTCTAAAACAACTTTTTTGGGTGTATGACATTTTTAATAAATAATATGAAATTCTTCATAAAATTTTATGAAAAATTGCATCAATTCAATTAAAAGTTTCAATAGACGAATTCCAGCGAAACTTAATTGAATCAGTGTACAAATTCATCAATAGCATATTGACAATTCACTGAGTGTGCAGTTACAGAAGTCAAATTCTATATAAATTAAAATTTTTTAACTTTAGGTTATTTGTTTTAATTCGAATTTATATTCCTTGAAACGGGTTCGGGTTCAATGTTGCTCTAGTGGAACATGTTTTAGAATTGATGTGTATGTACACTAGTGTTATGACTTTTTGATTTTTTTTGCAAATATAAAATTTTACATGCCCTAGCCAAAAAGGCCATAAAAAAATATTAAGAAACGCAGTCTTACTTTTTCGCTGCTATCAAACAAGTTCCCGCACCAATAGGGTTGAAATTTGGTTTATATTGTTTTAGTTTAATTAAAATATTCCTCCGAAGTTTTAAACAAATGAAATTCAAACGATGCGTATTAAAAGCTATTTACGGTAAATATTACGAAACCTTTTTGGAGGGACTTTTGGATACATTTTTTGTCGTTTACAATAATTCTTGTAATAATTCGTTATGTAAATTATGCAAAATCCCCGAGCAAAAATTTTTTTAGAAATTGCATTTGGTGCGGAAGGTTTTTTTTGACAAAATGACTCGCAAACACGATTTTAATTATTAATTTAGTATTGCCTATCACGTGGTGATAGGTAAAATTTTTGTTCAAAATGAGTCATAACCCTAATGTACACTTTCTTAGGAAAAATAAGAAAAGTTAAAGTTCTTACAGAATTAACACGTTAATTGTGTAACAGTTTTAAAACAAATGCAGCCTTGTCTTAAAGGACATGGAGATATAATTTATATTAGTTTAAATTTTTAAAAGAATTGAAACAGTAATGCAAAATTGTCTATTTTATTTCATAAAGCATCCTCCAGCCAGTCGTGTATTTCGTGTGTTTTGTGAAGTTTTAAAAACACCTTCATTTTGGCATTTTGCTATGTTCTTAAAGCTTTTCTACTTTGATACATATTTTCTTTAAAACCTTTGCGCAAAATTTTATTAAAAATTGGGAGTCTGATTTCACAATGTCGACTTGTTTGCGGTTGCTCGAAAAAGGTATTTAAGGACCTATTTCACACGATTTTTAAAGAATTTGATGCTATTTTAGTTAGTATTTGTTTTTTCTAAGCTTTTCTGGTAATTTTGTAGCCCAGATTAAGAAAATTGTGAAATTTTGGGAAAAAATTCCATATTAAAAATGTAACCGGTTAATCGACCAATTTTAACCGATTATTCGGGTCGAATAATTATTTGAGTTTTAAATTATTTGTTTCGACATTAACCGAAATAGAGGCGATTAATCGGGGAATCGGTTAATCGATTAACCGAATTGGAAACACTAGTTTGTACTGAGTAATTCTTACCGGACTTGACTGAGAAAAGTAATCGAATGGACCTATTGCTAACGAATGTTGGCATAACAAGTCGAATTTGAGATACTAGCTATTAGTGTTTGCTTATGTCATTCCCATACAAATTTGACGTAACTAACGTTAAGAGTTAACGCTAAACGTTGGCTTATGTCAAACATGTATAGAAATGACATAAGCCAACACAGATGGCATGCCGCACAAACACAGCAACTATCGTATTTTTATTTTTTTTAAACTTCCCGACTAAAAAAGATGTTATATAATCATATATCACCATATATAAACCCATATATATGTTCATATCTAATTTTATCCGAATATTGGAATATATAATTATATCAAGCGAGATAAGCATGTCATCTAACCTGATACAATTTGATCCGAAAAATGGGTCTATCTAATTGCATCAAATTATATAAAAAAACATATAATTTCATGAAAAAATTCAAATAAAATTTTAGTAAATATTGTTGATATCACTTATTTTCATTCATATTAAATACTAATGCCCAGAACAGTTTGGCTAACAAAGTGGGTATCGGCCGATCTTTGTTATTTTGATGGAATACAGAAAATTTTTATTGATGGAAAGATGTTTGAAATGAAGATTGAATGCGATTTACGCCGTTTTTAGACGCAGATTGTCGTTAAACTTAGAATAACGCAGTTTGTAACTGAAATCCTTCTTTTGAAATGTGGTTTATTTTGATTTATTTCAATAAAGACCAAAATTCAAAACGAGAAAAAGTTGTTGAGAAAAATGTTTCTTAATAAACTTGGATATAGCTGACAAAATAAATTTTCAGTTTAAGTCAAAATTAGAACTTTTTCTGGTTTAGAGTTTCACAATTAATTTTTTTTTTTCACTGAAAAAATAACTGGGGGTAACCGCGTAACTGGATTGGAAAAAAAATTTTCGAATTCGTAAATCTTGCAAATATTCTTAAAAAAAGAATTCTGTACAAAAATTCTACTTTTTAATTTATTTTTGTTCTTAGCCTTGTACACTTTATACAAAAATTCAAAAAGTAAGTTTTATGCAAAAGCTTTTCTTTTTACATAAGGTATAAAATTTACGAATTCGAAAATTTTTTTTCAAATCGCGTTACGCGGTAACCGCCCTGAACTTAAATCGTATTTATTTCAACATATGTTTGTCTAATTTTTATTTTAAAATTTAAAAATAATAGTTATTTCGCCCTTCAATTTAACAATGAAAAAAAAAATTTTTCCCATATTTATTTCTTTAAATTTTTTTTTTATTTTAATAAAGAGTATTTTGCCAAATATTTGATAAATAGATGTTAAATTCAATTATAAACATTAATTTATATGTCAAAGGGCAAAATTCAAAACCAGATCCACAATTTCTAAGTTTTTTTCTTAATTTTAATAGTTAAATTAAACTTTATAAAATTTTGTATAATTAGATCATCATGTCAGACATAATTATATATAAAATTAATACAATTTTCTATTAACTGTGTTAATATTTTCATATAAGATTGTTTACAGAAGCTTATACGCCATTATATACATATAATTATATATAAACTACATCGCAGATCAAATCGCATATGATTATATATAACGTCATATCAAAAATATTTATAAAACCAATATGTTAATATAAATGTATATGGTTATATAAAGCCACGCATATAAACATTTATGATTATATCAAATCATATAAGATTATATGAAAACTTTTTTAGTCGGGTTATGTAACTTTTTTGTTTATGAATAAAAATATAAATTTCATTGAATTTAAAAAGCTTTTTTCTCGTTTAGAAAAATGGGAATAAGGGGGGTAGCGACCGAAAGGCCAGAAGTCACTACTAGAAAATTTGACATCGGAGTCAAAAATGATCAAAGAGGGAAATGTAGCTGTTGTGAAACTACCCGAGTAAAAATAGTTATATATTGTCATATATCATGTGATTGGGCTACATCTGACAATGAATGGAGTCACATTAAGACACATTTCATTATATACAACTACATCTGATATTATTTTTTCAACGAATTTTTTGTAAGGTAATTGATATTATTACATATCCCCAAATCTGACTCCATATATAACTACATAAGCCTTATAAAACTAATCAAATTATATGTAGTGATCGATATGATTATATATGATTTGATACTAAGTTTTATAACACTGTATGTGTCGTCGTACTAAATATATAATTTAATTTAATATAACATCAAAATTAGTTATCTGCAAATTCAGAGTTAATTACTCCCTAGCCAAATAATTTTCACGTGATGTTTTTGCATGTAAAATCATATTAAAAAATGATGCGTACGATTTAGAAGACAAAAGTATTCAAATAAATTTTTATTTTATGTTTTAAAATTTGGGTCTTCTTTGGGTGTTAAAACCATAGACATTTCAATGTCAATTTAATAGCTGGTATGCATAAAAAGTATGCCTACTATCAGACAAAATTTTATAAAATCAGATATTTTTATATCAAATTAGATATAATTTGATGTCCTGGATATGGACAAATCTCGGATCAAACTGTATCAAATTATATTTAATTTGATATAATTAGACACATGTAGATGACCCATTTTTCGGATCAAGTTGTATGTCGTTGTATATGGGGATTTATCAAAAAAGATATACTTATGTATGACACCATATTAAGATTTTTACCCGGGTAAGAACAATTATATATCATATGTTTCGATCGGACAATAAATGGCGACGCACAGTGGACCATTTCACGAGAAGGCGGTCAAAAATCCATTTTTTTTGATTGGATTGGAATTTTGATATGCGGTTTTTTTTTTTGTTTGGTAGGTGGGATTTTAGCCTTTAATTTTTGCTATAAAACGTAAATATCGACCGATAACAAAAAAAGTTATGGAGGGTTTAAAATACTTTTTAATTTTTAGTTGAATTTCAGTACAAAAGTGGTGTTAAAAGGTTAAAAAAGGTTTTTTATATTATGTCTAATTTTTTCAGTTAATTTTACAACTAATACTTTTTAAAATTTTTGTAAATTAAATTTTGTCAGAAAAAGCCAAACGTTGGCCCTCGTAAACTTTTTAGTCCTAGTATTCACAAGGGCCAAAGGTTGGCTTTTTTTGAAAGACCCCGAGTTAAAATATAATTTATTAAGCAGCGAACGTAAAAGTTACCTGATATTGGTTCAAGATAGAGAAGTTTCAATGAAAAAGTCGTATGTTTTTACTTTAGTTAAACATTTTTTTATTGTCTTTTTGAATATTTCTATATCAATTTTTATTGTAAATTTATAAAATACATACATTTTTAAATCAAGAAAAATTGTTAACTATATAAAAAAGAGAATAACTTATTGTTAGTGTACCGAAAAACTACTTTAAATCAAACAATTTTAGTAAATATTTCTTCTAAATAGCCTTGATTTTCATCTTCTAGAAGTTCTTTAGCTTCTTTGTCTAGCCTAGTTGTAGATATTTTTCTTGAATTTGTTTTTTTTTTTTTTTGCTTTCTTTTTTCTTCATTTTCTTTGTTTTTTCTCACTGTTTCGCCTAACGGACCAAATTCCAAATCATAACCCAATTTAAGAATATGCTCCATAAAACGTATTTTAGCATGAAGAGGGGACATTCCAAATTCGTAGGGTAGGTGTAACTTTTCCATCAATCATTGTGAGACATTTTAAAATTTACTTGGTCATCAAATTTAAATATTACTGGTTGAAGTTCTTTAATTTGATATTTTATTTTTTGAACTTCTTCAGTTATGACATCTTTGGTTTCCTTTTTGAATGCAAATTTTATTGGTCTGCAATACTTTGTTGAAGAAGGAATTTCGGTATCAAGGGGCGTGGCAAAAAATAAAACAAAAATTTTTGAAATCATCTTTCACTAATTCTTAATTCTTAAGTGGTGACTGGAACAACCCGCCCTAATGCATACTCTTGATATTCTATGCTCGTTGGTCCAGTTGTTTGTTTTTATGTTAATCGAAATGAAAAAATATACAGTGCCTAAAATACCTTAAACCAAATGTTAGATAGTGGATAATTGTTTAAATATGTATTTGAATCATTTGTTTAGTGTTGAATATATTTTTTTATATAACTAATGGTTGAATGCTCTTTTTTAACATAACTACTTTTTATAATTAATATATATTTTCTTTAAAAAGAATCATAGCAGCACATTACCTAACTTTTCATAACACATACCCAGCTATGCCTTTTCTATATTTTTGTTTTTTATATTAATAATTATTTTTTAGATTGATTTTGCTTTTAAATATATGTTTTGTGTTTTATTATGTTTTTTATAAATCTCAAAATGTTTTCATTAATTTAAAAAAAAAATCTTTTTCTCTAGAATCTGTCCAAGAATCTTTGGAACGTCGTTTCGGTCGTGTTGGTGGCCGTATTCCAGTCACTCCCTCCGAATCTTTCCAAAAACGCATATCTGGTGCTTCTGAAAAGGATATTGTACACTCTGGTTTGGATTATACCATGGAACGTTCTGCTCGCGCTATCATGAAGACCGCCATGAAATACAATTTGGGTCTTGACTTGAGAACTGCTGCCTATGTTAACTCCATTGAAAAGATCTTCACCACTTATCGTGATGCTGGTTTGGCTTTCTAAGGTGCTTTATAATATCCTCTGTGATGGTGAAGCCTACTATGCTAATTTCTTATTAATTTCTAAGCCTTAAAGAAGAAACAAAATTAACTATAAATTTTAAAACAAACGACCGTGTAAAAAATTCAAACTCAAAGCTAAATTAAAAAACTTCATTCGAAACTTAAAATGTTTAAATAACAAATAGACAAATTTAAAATCTTTTTAAGCAATATTTTATTTTTGAAAAAACTCTTTAAACATTAGTCATGCCTTTTGTCACAAAAAAAAAACAAAAAAATCCAATTGTTTTAAAAATTGCCATCTTTAAATTTATGAAGAACGATCAACTTTTGATGCAGTGACTTTTTCTTAATTGTTTTGTTCTTTGTATTTTTGTGTATTAAATATTTATTTTATTTGTTTTTTAATTTATTTTAAATACTTTTTAATTTTTTCCTCTTTACTTAATTATACTTATTATTGTTGCTGTTAAATTTTTTGAATTTAAGTTATTAAAGTCCATAAGCAAATGCATTTTAACCTAAAAAATATTCATTTATATGAAAATAGTAACAATTCAAAATAAAATATAGCTTTAAAAAAACCAAAACTAAACTTTTTTAATATGAAGATGGCACATAGTCGATTTATAATGTCAGTATAGTAACATCGATGCATACAAATAAGTGTTAAAATCTTGGAAACGCAATTGGATTGTGTAGAGCCACGGTTTCCAAATGGGGGTCCACTGACCCCCAGGGGTCCGTAGCAGAAAACAAGTTATTAAAAAAACTATTTTTTTTATAATTTTTAAATTATTTAACAAAATATTGATTTGAAAAATTATTTTTCCTTATTCCTGCTTAAAATTGGCCATCATTTAAAACAAGCAGGTGCTTTTATTAATTTTGGCCCATAATTTATAAAGTACCTCTCGCTCAACACTTGTTTGGGGGTCCGTGAGCTAGTAGAAATGTCTCAAGGGGTCCGTGAATCAAAACTTAGTGGGAAACGCTGGTGTAGATGTTACTATTAATATGGACAGATACGCTGAATGTTTTGTATCTTAAAATCTCTTTAGTACGATACTAACCTTAGTAAAAAATGTATTTATTGCGATAAGTTTTGCAAATGGAAACTGTTTTGCTTGAAATTTTGCAAGAGCAGTTTTTAGAGGCGATCCCATATTATACTAAAAGTTGGAGTTTGGGGACATCTTGGAAAGCTATGATGCCATACAAAATTTTTTATTTTAACGTATAGGCCGCTACAGATGAATACATTTTTGTATTGAAATATTTTCCTTTTAATTGCTTCCTTACTAAGGCATTACATTTATTGAGGTAGATTGTGCATTCGGCGACTAAAGTCGTTGAAATAGCAAAAAACCATAAAAACCTACACTCAACCAAAAAAGGCTGTAAAGGCTACTGAAAATTTTGCTGTTATTACGGGAAATTTAACTGTTATGAGCCCAGCGGTATTTTTTGCAAATTTTAGCAACACATGTCTGCCGATCTGTAGTACAACAAAATTAGTAGAAAAATTTAGTAGCCGCTACTAAATTTTGTAAACTGCAATTCAAAATCGATTTGCTAAAATCAGTTAAAAAATTTACTAAATATCAATAATTTTAGTACAATGAAATTAGTATAAATAATTAGAACACGCTACTAAATTTCAGTAAATTTTTGTAAACTACAATTTAAAATCAATCTGCTGAAATTAGTAAAAAAGTGTACTAAAAAATAAAAAAACTGTAAAATCTAAAAAAAAAATAATATAATTACTTCAGGGATGGAAAAGATGGTACAATTGTACTTTTTTTGGTACATTCTTATCTTCGTTGGTACCGTGGTACTACCGCGACTCATTTGGTACAATTTCAAAATATTACAAATTTAAAATTTTTGTTTTGATACCTACTTGCTGTTCTTTAAAGCTTTGAACAAATATTCGAATTGCCGAAGTAGACGAAAATCATTCTACCAAAACTTGTAAATATTTTCTTATATTGGCTTTAAATGACAACTTTTGGCCCAAAGCCAGGCGTATGGCATCACCAAAAACAAAAGTTATAACGACCTCGTTATCACTAGATGGCACTTTGTTCAAAAAATTGACAATTTTCTGTTGTTATTTAAATTGAAATAATAACAAACAAAAAAGCAAAGAAAGAAAAGTAATTCTCAAATTTTATTATTTAAATATATTTTGCGCTTGATTTTTTCTTATTTTGCGCAGTTTTCAGCAATTTTTGAGTTTTTAAATATAGGCTCAACTGATACTAAAGTGATACTAAATAGTTGCTCAAGTGATACTAAATTTCAGCGCCCCCTACCGGGGAGTAGTGTAAGTTTTGATTTCCTATCTCTATAATTAATAGTCTCTGCCCAAAGCTGCAAAATAATTAAAACGAAACGTTTTTTCAAGCAATTCCAAACTTATAGCGGTCCAGAAATATACACCAATACACAAAGTTTGAGTGCTATTCTCAATACACATAGTTTTAGCGCTATTAGTACTATAAGACTCGAGAATCTTTAGATACATATATAGATAGTATTATTCAAAAAAGGCATGTTCGAACCCGCCTTGTTAAAATTTATGTATTTTGAAAGATTAATAATATGTTACATTGTTCTTTTAGATTTGATAACTTACCAAAAAATAACCCGCGTTAAAAATTTACCAATGCTTTCTATAAGTTTGACCTTCATAACTACAGCAAAGCACTAAACTTTGGTCATTTTAAAATAAACTAGCAATTCCTTATAAGAATAGAGCAATGTTCCCTGCAAGCTTGACTTCGATCGTACAAACTTTTTTATTAAAAATAAATTGATGAGGTCGGAAAAGTACAAATTTTCTGCAAATTCTCTATGTATATAAAATATTTTGGTACCGTGAGGGTCGAAAAAGTACAATTTTTTTGTCTGGTTGGTACAAAATCCAAAAGTTCATTTTCCATCCCTGAATTACTTCATCGTACTAGAAGTTTGGAGTCAAAATTGCAAATGGTTCTCCAATTATTACCTTTTTATGCATTGAAGATACAATATAATATTCTGAGTGTTATTTCCAAACTAAGAATATATCAATAGTAACAAATATAAACTAAACAAGAATTGTAAAAAATCAAAAAAAAAAAAATTTAAATTAGTATATTTTTCTGCTAAATTTAGCATTCGGTTTTGAAAAATTAGTAAAATGTTTTGCTGAAATCAGCAGCGAGAATTAGTAAAAAAATCCGTAATTTGTAATAAGAAAATAGCAAAAAATGATTACTAAAAAATAAAACTCTACTAAAAATCAGTATAAAACGAGTAAAAAGGTTAAAGTCGGGCATGCCGACTATACAATACCCTACACCAGTCTGGTTAAAAGCCAACTAATGTTTGGATCCGAAATTCGAATGGGTTAAAATGGAACTTGTGTCAAAATTTTCTATAATGTGAGTCAGCGAACCAAATTTCATTAAAATATCTTAATATTTGCGACCTGCAGTTTGTAACCAAGCCAATTTTGGGGGGACCTTTATATGGGCACTAGGTCTAAACATGGACCGGTGTTAACCAAAATCAATAGGCTTCGTCCTTGGGCTGATATAGGTCGGTGTACCAAATTTCATCAAAATATCTTAATATTTGCGAACTGCAGCGTATAAACAATATAATTTTGGGGAGACCCTTATATGGGCACTAGGTCTAAACATGGACCGATGTTCACCAAAATTTATAGGCTTCGTCCAATGGCCAACATAGGTCTGTGTACCAAATTTCATCAAAATATCTTAATATTTGCGACCTGCACCGTATAAATTATATAATTTTGCGGGGGACCCTTATATGGGCACTAAGTCTAAACATGGACCGGTGTTAACCAAATAGGCTTTGTTCTTGGGCTGATATAGGTCGGTGTACCAAATTTCATCAAAATATATTAATATTTGCGACCTGCAGCGTATAAACCATATAATTTTGGTAGGACCCTTATATGGGCACTAGGTCTAAACATGGACCGCTGTTCACCAAAATCAATAGGCTTCGTCATTGGGCTTACATAGGTCTGTGTACCAAATTTCATCAAAATATCTTAACATTTGCGATCTGCAGCGTATAAACAATATAATTTTGGGGGGACCCTTATATGGGCACCGGTGTTAACCAAAATCAATAGGCTTCGTCCTTGGGCTGACATAGGTCGGTGTACCAAATTTCATAAAAATATCTTAATATTTGCGACCTGCAGCGTATAAACAATATAATTTAGTACCCTTATATGGGCACTAGGTCTAAACATGGACCGATGTTTACCAAAATCAATAGGCTTCGTCATTACATATTTGAAAATTATCTGTGTATCTAAATTTTGTTTCAAAATAAACTACATTTATACTGAATTTCGACTGAGGAAAATCTACCTAGTTTTTATACAAAACTAGTTTTTATTTGTTTTTTATGTATGTGTTTTGACAAGTAAAAACTACCCTACGGGAAATTTTAACAAAGTGTCACCGAACTGGCCCCTTTATATGAAATAGACTGGTCACTTTTACATGGCGTTGTCATAGGTGGGGGAAATTGACCCCTTGTGACATGTCACAAGACAAATCCTAGGACAGGTCCCTGAACTTTGGTTTTTATGAGAGTTCAGTAACCTCTCCTAGGATTTGTCTTGTGACATGTCACAAGGAGTCAATTTCCCCCTCCTATGACAACGCCATGTAAAAGTGACCAGTCTATTTCATATAAAGGGGCCAGTTCGGTGACACTTTGTTAAAATTTCCCGTAGGGTAGCAATGGCCAAAAACTAGGCGTTTAGTCTAAATGCAGTATTACATTTAACCAAAAACTAGTAGTTTTTGAAAACTACTTGTAGTTATTTGTCAAATTCCATAGAAAATTTTGTATCAAAAATTTAACGTTGTTAGGATCTACTAGTTTTTGGTTGTAGTGTAAATTGAGCATTATAGAAAACAATTTTAATAAATTTGTGCGGAATATTTGGGAAACGCAACAAAAATACGATTCAGAGTATAAAAAATTTCGCAAAGTGCATTCATTAAAATTATCGAGTAAACTTATGAAATTACCACTTGTGTAAAAAAATACGGGTTAATGAATGCCGCTAATATATTTGATTTTTTTTTATGTATAACGCTATTTTTTGATGTATTTGATGAAGACCACTGTAAAAGTTGAAATTCAATCATTTTGCCAAAGTATGTACCGTCATGTCCAAAACTTTTCCAACGTTCTTCTGATTGTATTTTTCTAACTGGGAGGTTTCCATGGATCAAATGCCCAATAAATGGAAAAAACAAAAAAATTAATAATTTTTGAACGCATTTTTAACCCCCTAAATTCCCGACATTGCCGATAATCTCAGACACCCAACCTTAGAATTTTTTTCACTAAATATCCGAATTTCAGAAGAGTCATTACAATTTCCTTGGCAACTGATGTTACAGACCACTGAATCAAGAAAGTCTGGTCCAAATTATAAAATTTATTGAACTAATCTACTACAGATATATTTTTTATTTTATAAGTTCCAAGAAACTCAGATAAGAAGGAATTTTTTAGTTTATGTTTTGCCAACTCGTTTTGAATTAGTGCCAAAAAGGTCAAAATTTTTAAACACCGTTTTCAAATCTACAATTTTAAAATTTTTTAAATAATTGCACAAGCAAAAAATTAGCGTATGTTATATTATACAAATATGCTTGGTAAAAACGATTTCCTACAGAAAAAAATTGTTTCATTAGCATAGTTTTTGTTTAGTATTAGATATTTTTGAAATGTAATATTATAGTAATATTTTGAATTTCTAACGCTTCCTTATGAATTAGTAGTTAGGGTTGCATTTTTTGGGTAACATGCATTGCTAGTTACATGAAAGCCTGTCTGCTAGAAAAAATTAGTAATAAATGAGAGTGAGTTTTATTGACTTGAGTCGTCGGTTTTTTGAAGGAGTCCTCATCAAGTGGTAGCAGCAGCAGGCAGCCATATTTTTTATAATAAAAAAATTGTGTATTTATTTATAATTGAACGAACCGTGATTTTTTATTTGTCCGTAAAATAACGTGACAACATTTTGGTGCCGAAACCCGGGATAGTGATCCCATTTTTCTTCAAGAATAAAAATAAAGGCTGAGTTACCCAACCGTAAACGTATCTGTAACGAATCAGCTGTTTCGATACCACAAGAAGAAATGTATACGAATGGTTACTAACACGTAAATGTAAACGAACTTGCCGGATCATTCTGTTGAAATCAGAATTTTCTATCCGGCATCGAAACAGCTGACTGATTTTAGTCGGAAAAAATGTGAAATGAATAAAGAAAAATGATTCAAACAACAAATAAGGAATAAAATTTAACAAATAAATGGAAAAATTTAGAATAAAATATAAAATCACATGAAATAGATGCTAAATAGTAATGTCGTTTACGATAATCTATAAGTGTACTTTTTAGCTACGGCACGGTACAGTTAAGGCTGAGTTACCCAACCGTAAACGTATCTGTAACGAATCAGCTGTTTCGATACCACAAGAAGAAATGTATACGAATGGTTACTAACACGTAAATGTAAACGAACTTGCCGGATCATTCTGTTGAAATCAGAATTTTCTATCCGGCATCGAAACAGCTGACTGATTTTAGTCGGAAAAAATATGAAATGAATAAAGAAAAATGATTCAAACAACAAATAAGGAATAAAAATTAACAAATAAATGGAAAAATTTAGAATAAAATATAAAACCACATGAAATAGATGCTAAATAGTAATGTCGTTTACGATAATCTATAAGTGTACTTTTTAGCTACGGCACGGTACAGTTACATCACATATACGTTTACGGTCCCATAATCCGCCCTTTACATCACATATACGTTTACGGTCCCATAATCCGCCCTTAAATAAAGGTTCTTTAAAACAACAATTTGAGCAGTGCTACAGATATCTATATAAATCGTGATTAACCACACTACTTAGTGGGATAAATTAATATAAGCTTTTAGGAAACACTAGATTGAAGTTCTTGCCTAGTTAAGCAAAGACACAAAACCTAATCAAACTTTTATGAAAGCTACAGTGGTCCTAAAACTATACAAATAGAGAAAAGGAATAGCAGTGGTCTTTAAACCGTACAAATAAAATAAGAAATCAAAACAAACAAAACAAAAACAAGCAAATTGTCAAAATAATAAGGTGACAATAGTTTTATTTGTAAACATTGAAAAGGTTTACTGAATTTGGTTTTAATTTAGAAGAAAAACTAAGGGTTTGTTGTAAAATTTATCTATAAAAGTAAATTTATTATAAAGTATGGCTGAAGATGATGCGATTAGCGATGCGGAACAAGAGAGTGGTGCAAAATCATTGCAAAAAACGATTGAAATGAAATCGTTAAGATCCAGTACCCCGTTTCTGTATCTGATGCGAGAAGTTTTCTCATCGATAAATTTATAGTCACCCTGCATTACACAGGGTGATTTAAGAGATGATAAAATGGACTGTAGTTTTAGTCGTAATTCTTTCAGATATCGTAACATTTATAACTGTGAACACATGTAGTTTTGTAAAATACCTAATTAAATTAGAAATAACTTACATGCAGCGTATTATTAGCTGATTTGGTTTCATATATATTTTATTGTCTGCGACTCACCCTATATAAAGCAGAGCAGGGTTGCATTTCACATGGTTTTTGCGAAAAGTGTTTCGATGCGAGAAATACAGAAACGGGGTGCAGCACCAAGGCCAATATCACCCGGATAAAGACACTTATCAACAAAAAGGGTACCAGCCTGTCAGTGGAAAAGCTGAATTGTAGAATGGGCATTTTGGAATCATACTTCAAGCAGTTTATGAGTGTTCAGGCGAATCTCGATAAAATGTCTCAGCACGCTGAAGGGGCCACAACTGATTCAATTATTACTGAAATTGAAGATGTTTATGTATCAACAAAATCTAAAATAATGTCGTTGATATCAAAGAGGCGGTCATCAGCAGTGGATGTTAGCGTTATGAACACAACAGCTTCATTTGCAGCCCCTAGAGTTCGTCGGGAGGTAAAATTACCGAAATTCGAAGGGAAGTATAGTGAAATTCCAAATTTTATTGCACTTTTTAATAAATTAATTCACCAGGATGAAACGTTTGATAACTGCGAAAGGTTTTTGATACTTAAAGATCATTTAGGCTCCAGGCCACTGGCAACAATTGATGACTTTGACGTCACCGATGACAATTATCCCAAGGCGCTTGAGCGATTGAAAAAATGTTTCGATAAAAAGGCGTTGATGTTCGAGGAACATGTTACGGCCCTTTTTGCGGTCCCAAAATCAACAAAATCATCGGCAGCTCATTTAAGAAATGTGGTTAATTCTGTTAACGCACATTTGAGTGCGATGCTGTCACTGGGTGATTACAAAGATATAGCGAATGCCATGTTAATCCATATGGTGATGGAAAGAGTGGATGAAGACTCGCAAATCAAATGGGAGGAGTCGGTCGATTACAGCAAGCTGTCAGAATGGGACCAATGTTCGGAAATTTTAACACGTCGTTGCGAAAATCTTGAAGCCCGTGAATCTAAGGTGAGCCAAGTGGATTCAAAAGCTACAAATGCTCAAAAAGAGTACAGAAACAAACGCCATAACCCAACGTCACTTGCGATTGTGAAGTCTTTGTGCCCGATCTGTCGTGGTAGTGGCCACGAGCTACCAGATTGTAATAAGTTTAGAAATTTACCCATTAAAGAACGCTGCAACGCTGCACGTCGAGCAAAAGTGTGTTTTAGGTGCCTTAGGAAAGGACATTTATACAAAGATTGTTCTGAGTCAAAATGCGCAATATGTAATTACCCTCACCATCAACTTTTGCATAAAGAATCCGCCGCTGAAATGCCGTCAAATGAGTTGCCATCAACTTCAGCACAAGCTACTGCTCGAGCATCAGTGATGAATTTGACGGCAAACCCTGAAGTTATCCTGGCAACGGCTATAGTTTTGGTGAAGGACAATTGCGGTAAATATCATCGTGCTCGTGCCATATTAGATTCATGTTCTCAGTTGAATTTGATGTGTGAGAATCTGGCTCAAAAGCTGCTACTTAGAAGAACGCCTTGTAAACAAGATGCAAGTGGTTTGGCCGACATTAAAACTAGTTTCAAAACGCAAGTATGGACCACAATTAAATCAAATTTAAACGAGTATGAAGCTAGACTGGAATTTCATGTTTTACCAAAAATCACGGGATCAAAACCTGATCGTTATTTCGATGTTTCAGCTTGGAATTTGCCTAAAAATGTTACACTGGCTGATCCAATGTTTAATAAACCGGCAAAAGTAGATATTTTGATTGGAGGTGAAATCTTCTTTGATTTGCTGTCAGTTGGTCATATACGTTTAGAAGGTTCGTTGGTTAAACTTCAAAAAACTGTGCTGGGATGGATTGTGGTTGGAAAGTTCCAAGAATTTTTAGCGCCAATTCATAAAGTGAATAGTTTAATGATAAACAGCCATGATGATAGTAACCTGAAATTTTTAGTTGAAAAGTTTTGGGAAATGGAAGAGATTTCTCCTAAGTCAAAGTTTTGGACTGAAGAAGAGGAGAAATGCGAGAAAATTTTCCTGAAAACAATCCGTAAGGATGCTTCTGACCGTTTTATTACAAAAATACCATTTAAATCGGTTGTAAATGAGCTAGGTGGTTCCTATAATGCTGCGGAACGACGGTTGCTGTCGCTGGAACGTAGGCTTAGTAGAGATCCCTCAACGAGAGAAGCTTATAACACATTTATGAATGAGTACCATTCCTTAGGTCACATGACTTTGGTAAATGCAACTGATATGCATAAAATAAAATATTTTACTCCTCATCAACATGTGCTACGGCCAGAATCAACGAGTACTAAACTTCGAGTTGTATTTGACTGCAGCTGTAAGACAGATAGTGGTCTGTCATTAAATGATGTCATGATGAAAGGACCGCTAGTGCAATATGATTTATTGTCAATAATTTTGCGCTTTAGATGTTACAAGTATGCAGTAACAGCAGATATAACAAAGATGTATCGCCAGGCTTGGGTCACCAATGAAGATTCTGATTATCAAGCGGTTTTATGGAGGTCTTCCCCTGAAGAAGAGGTAAAGGCATATCGGTTGCGAACCATAACTTATGGTACAACATCTGCCCCTTATTTGGCAACTAGGTGCTTGAAGAAGTTGGGTGAAGATTCAGCCAAACAATATCCGATTGGATCGAAAAAGATTTTATCTGATTTTTATATGGATGATTTGATCAGTGGGTCAAATGATGAAAATGAAATTTTTGAAATTTATAAACAAGTATCAACAGTGTTGAATACTGCGAAATTCACGTTGCGAAAATGGTTTTCAAATAGTGAACGTTTTTTGAATTTTGTGCCAGCAGCTGATAAAGAGAAGACTTTGAGGTTAAATGATGAAGAGATCATAAAAACTCTTGGTATCATATGGGCTCCAGTGGGAGATGCATTTCGGTACGTTTGGCCAAAGTTTGATGATACTAAATCAGTGACGAAAAGAATAGTGTTGGCTGAATTATCAAGGTTGTTTGACCCGCTTGGTCTAATAAACCCTTTAATCGTAAAGGCAAAGGTTTTTATGCAAGATTTGTGGATCTTAAAGATTAATTGGGATGAATCTCTGCCGATGAACCTACACAGTCAGTGGACTGAATTCCGAGAGAAATTAAAAGATGTCGAAAATATAAGTATTCCTAGATTTGTTTTGTCTAAAAAGGCAATTGTTCGAGTCGAAATGCACGGATTTTCTGATGCATCGAAAAGAGCCTACGGATGCTGTATTTATATTCGCACAATAAGCGATGATGATGACGTCACAGTGCATTTGTGGAGTGCTAAATCAAGGGTAGCACCCTTAAAAACTCAATCTCTGCCAAGATTGGAATTGTTGGCTGCAGCATTATTATCGAATCTGGTCGATAAGACGAAGGCTAATTTTCCGATCGCTATTGGTAGCATATATTTGTGGACCGATTCGGAAATCGTGCTAGACTGGTTGAGCGAGCATCCATCAAATTGGAACACCTTTGTTGCCAACAGGGTGTCTTTAATTCAAAGAGGAAACGAAGATGTGTATCTGGCGTCATGTCCCCTCCAAATCTAATCCGGCGGATATTATATCCAGAGGTTCATATGTAAATGAATTAACTAATTCTTTTTGCTTTGCAGGCCCTGATTTATTGAAGAAACCATGTTGTGAGTGGCCACCAAATAAGTGTAGGAAAAAAGGCACTGAAGCAGACCAAGAAAGATGTCGCAGTAGTGCGACCCTGATCGTTAGTCTTCCCCATGAAGTTACTGCCGATAAAAATGGTTTCAATGAAGATTTTACCAAAGACGATGACCCCAAACCAAAATTTTTAAAATGGATTGAAACCTTTAGCGATTTTGAGAAATTGCAAAGGATATTTGTGCATTTACTTAAATTTAAAAAATGCACAAAATCTTTGAATCTTTGTGAAAGATTAGATGAAGCGGTGGTTCATATAGTCTACTGTATACAAAATTATTATTTTCGAAGGGAAATTGCTTTACTTTTAAAGAATCATGAACTACCGGCAACTAGTAAATATAAAAGTCTCAGTCTTTTTGTGGAAAGCAAATGTGGTGTACCAATACTTCGTGTTGGTGGACGACTGGGTAATGCAGATTTACCTTATGATTCAAAACATCAAATACTTCTACCAAATAATACGGAAACTGTTCGTAGTTTGGTACGATTTCTCCATTTAAAATATTTGCATGCTGGCACCCAAACTTTAATGGCTATCATCAGGCAACGGTTTTGGATCGTCCACGCAAGAAGATTAATACGTTCTGTCACTGGTAGTTGCCTGCAATGTTTTAGATGCCACCCAAAACTAAGCACACAGATAATGGGTGATCTACCACCTCCAAGAGTTGCCGTATCGAAGCCATTTACCGTTACTGGTGTGGATTTTTGTGGTCCTATTACCACATCATATAAACTTCGTGGTTGCCGTACTACGAAAAGCTATATTGCAGTCTTCATATGTTTTGCAACAAAAGCTGTTCATATGGAGGTGGTTTCTGATTTAACTGCTAAAGCCTTCCTGGCTTCTTTGAAGAGGTTTGTGGCTCGGCGTGGTTTATGTGCGAAGCTGTTTTGTGATAATGCGACAAACTTTGTGGGCACTCGCCGAGAACTGCAAGAGATGAAAGAAAAGTTTTTTGATCAACAAGTACAAGGTAAAATTTCTAAATACTGTGCTGCCAATGGTACCGAATTTTGTCACATACCGCCTAGATCCCCCCATTTTGGCGGGTTATCATCTGGCCCGAATTTTCGGTCATTCGCATCTTACATTTGAAGAACTTGCAACAGTGGTTGCTGAAGTAGAAGCTGTTTTGAATTCTAGGCCTTTGACGGCCATGTCTAATGATCCAAATGATGAAAGTGTTTTGACGCCTGCCCATTATTTGACTGGTGGTCCGTTGGTTGGTATTACAGAGCCGACTGTAGACAGCAAAGATTGGTCTCATCTTGATAGGTGGCGACGTATTTCTGCCATACAGCAACACTTTTGGAAGAGGTGGTCAATGGAGTATCTTCATGAACTACAACAAAAGGTCAAGTGGACCAAGAAGCAGAACAACTTAAAGGATGGGGATCTGGTCTTAATTGCCGAAGATAATTTATCTCCGAAACAGTGGCTTATAGGAAGAGTACTGAATGTTATAAAAGATGCTAAAGGTTCAGTACGAGTAGCCGATGTGAAAACGAAGAATGGAAAGGTTCGACGAGCTGTACATAAGTTGGCACCTATCCCGTATGAAGTTTGATGTATCCCCTAATCCATCAAGGGCGGCGATATGTTTAGTATTAGATATTTTTGAAATGTAATATTATAGTAATATTTTGAATTTCTAACGCTTCCTTATGAATTAGTAGTTAGGGTTGCATTTTTTGGGTAACATGCATTTCTAGTTACATGAAAGCCTGTCTGCTAGAAAAAATTAGTAATAAATGAGAGTGAGTTTTATTGACTTGAGTCGTCGGTTTTTTGAAGGAGTCCTCATCAAGTGGTAGCAGCAGCAGGCAGCCATATTTTTTATAATAAAGAAATTGTGTATTTATTTATTATTGAACGAACCGTGATTTTTTATTTGTCCGTAAAATAACGTGACAACAGTTTTAATTAAACCCTTAAATTTTTATATAAATTACCTAAAAATATAAATTTTTATTGACTTTGGTTTTATCAAAATTTCTCCACTTCTTAGTTTTTTACACAGTTTAACTTCACTGCCACAAATGGAGTCGATAACTTTCTTTATGAGAAATGGTGAAACATTAGAAATATTTTCCTTACTATTAATTCTCTTCATAATAAGATATTTAGGTCCAATTGTTTTTATATTTAAAAATTTTGTGTTGTCCGTTTTAATCATTGTTCTTTTTTTTTGTATATGCTGTGAGTAACCCTTGTTGTTGTTTGTGTTTATTTTAATATAGACAAACAAGTGGATTAACTATGGCATATTAGCTTACTTACTTAAATATTAGATAAGCACAAGTGTTACAGTAATTTTTCTTATGTTCTTGATTTTGTTTTAGTTTTTTTTTGTTTTTATGTTATTTATACAATAGTTTTATTGTTATATATTTTTAACAAAAGAGATTAAGAATTTTACACAATCGACTAAGCGCAGTGCGTTTGATCAATTAAGCGGTCAGATTATGACCGCATACACCCAGCAGCAAAACTCATTACGTTGACGGCACTTTCACCCACAATCGAAGTAGAAGTTAAGGAGCATGAAACCCTCAACTATTCTAAAGGCGTAATATATTCGAACGATTTAAAACAAATGGACGACGAAGAAATCCTCCATGAGTTAAAATCATAAAACATTTGCGGAATAAAAAAAATCCTTAAGAAAGATGGCGACAAAATTCTGAAAGAAACCGGATTAATTATAATCACTTTCTCGTCGGTAATATTGCCTTAAGAAATTAACATTGGTTACGAAAAAGTTAAAGTTCGACCTTATGTACCCCTACCACTTAGATGTAGAAATTGCCTCCGCTTTGGGCACCTTACAACTTCTTGTAAGAACAACAAAATCTGTCCAGACTGTGCCAGAAACTTTCACCTTAAGGAAGAAGAAGAGGAAATCTGTAAGTTTGAGAAATCATGCATCAACTTTAACGATAAAAACATTGATAACTGTAAACATGGAGCGTATGATAAAACATGCCCCATATTTCTGTTGACAGGAAAAAGGCAACTGAAACGTATAAAGATCGCCACCAACAAAAATCGACTTTTGTATCAACTACTCATGAGTCATCACCAGTCCAATTAAAATCGACCAATGAACCAAACTCACAAGTAATCAGCGAGAAGACTTCTCCTAAAGTATTGGTAAATTACTCTGACATAAACCATGGGTGAGTTCCAAAACGTCATTTGCATTGCAACTGAACAAAGTCATGCTTTCCTAAACGCAATTGATGCGCATAGAAAAAGCAAACTATGCATCACAAATGTTGTTGATGCTTTGTTGACATGTTTTTATTACAAAGTAAACAACACATTTGTTTGCTTTGTATGGAAACAGTAGTAAAACCGCAACACTGCAATGTATATTGACGTTTAGGAACTCACCCCATACTACATCGGTTAAGTTTGCCCCACCCGAGCCGAAGAAAAAAGTTGTTGTTCTACCAAAAAATACTTCAAACAGGGCCAAATCAGCAGTTAAACGTCAAAATAATCGCAATAATAAACAGGTACAATATACATTAACTAAACCAAAATCTACTGAAGAAGATGAATCAGACGAAGAAGCTATGGCCCTAGATTAATATTATCTAATTAAACAATTTAAATATAAGCATTTTTCTCATATAATTTTCCATTTCTTTTATTAATAATGCTATTAAAAATTCTCCAGTGGAATTTAAGAGGCTATCTTATAAACTATAATGAATTAATTTTGCTTATAAAAAAAACATAATATTAAAATAATAGCAATTCAAGAATCTCACCTTACCTCCAGTCCTTCAAATATCCCAATACCTAATAATGTTTCCTTTTCTCATTACAATAATTCTAACTCCTTTGGAGGAGCGGCTATATTAATCCACAACTCATTACAACACAGACAGATTCCTATTGACACAGATTTCGATATTGCAGCATGTGAAATTTATTCTCAAATTAAATTTCAGATTCTCTCTGCTTACATCTCACCTACAACCAATTTTAATTCTCATTCTCTTCAAAATGTTTTTGGTACGCCTAACATTCCCACCTTGGTAATGGGAGACTTTAACAGTTGGCATAAAAACTGGGGATCTTCGAAGAACAATAAAAGAGGGAACGTTCTGAGCAAATTTATTACGCAGTCGAACTTTACTTAATGACAAATCTCCAACACATGTCTCAACCCATAATACATTTACTCACGTAGACCTAACTTTTTGCACTTCTGAGTTAACAGCTCACTCGATTTGGAGTATAGATGATGACCTTAATGGTAGCGATCATTTCCCAATACTTATTTCAATGTTTTCTATACAGTCTAATATAAATACCCATTTGAAATCCCGGTTTTTAACTGATAAGGCAGATTGGGTACTCTTCAATGAAAAGTGTTCCCAATATGAACCTCTAAGGGAAGTTAAAGATAATATTAATATGAGGCCAGCAATATCAGGAAGATTATTATTCAAGCTGCAAACGAATCTATTCCCCATTCGAGCAGAACGAGAACCTCTCCTTCAGTTCCTTGGTGGAACCCTGTACTTAACGATCTGAAAATAGACAAAATTAGATATTGGTATATATTTCGAAGAAATATTAACAAAGAGAACATGCTTAACTACAAAAGGGCAAACGCACTCCTGAAACGCGAAATTAAAAAATCTGAGAGGCGATCTCAAACTTAACATCGGAAATAAGTCCTCTAACACCATCCAATAGAATTTGGAAGAACATAAGAACTTTCTGTGGCTACAGGACTAGTAACAGTATCCACTGTATACAAAAGAACAACCCCCCAACGAAATGTGCACTGATCGTATGGGAATTGCCAATGAATTTTGCTCATTTTGGTCTTCTAATTCAGATGATAGTAACTTTCATCACCAGTTTCGAATGCATAAAACTGATATCCAACAGTCGCTAATTAGCATTAATCCTAACAGAAGTGCGAAACATATTGAACAAAATATAAATCGCCTCGAGCTTTTATCAACCCTTTCCAAATTAAGATAGCCCAAAATTCGATTGCAACATCCTTTCACTGAAAATATAATTAAATCTCTAATTGTTTCTAAAATTAGTTACGGAATTTTTCTATTTGGAAAAATCCCCTAAATCTTGTCTTAGAAAGATCACATCTATTTTCAATATTGCTATTCGTGCTTCCCTCGGATCGCTCCGTTCAACACCTATCAACAACATGCTATTCGAAACTAATATTAACGACATTCCAACTCAACGCGATTATATTACTGGGAACTTAGTGAAATCTATTTTATTTTGTAATAATAGCCCACTGCATGAAATAGTTAAAAAACATACTAAACGTAAAAAGCCCTTGAGAATACCATCCAGTATTAGCAGTTTTGCAGATATGTGCTGATTTGGAACTGACAACTAGCTCTATTAAAACCCCATCCGCAGATAATCCTCCATGGAATTTAAGTGAAGATTAGATAGATTCCTCCCTTCATTTCCATTTGAAGAACAATACGTCACCTATTCAGTACCAAGCGTTATTCCGTTGAAAAGATGAATGACTACATTTTTATTTTTACTGATGGTTCCCAACTCGGGGAAAGTACAACTTTTTCAGTCACTTTTGAGGAAAGACCAATTAAGGTTTCCACATTACCCTATTATAGTTCCATCTTTTCAGCCGAAATTATAGGAATTAATGAGGGAGTCCTTTTTGCTAATGGCAGAAGGGGAAAATACGTTATATGCACCGATTCTTTATCAGCTTTGGATGAAATTTCAAATTTGAATAATAACAATTTCTATGCAACCAACGTAAGGAACATTTTGATTAGAAATTACCCGTAAGTTGTATTAATGTGGGTTCCAGGCCATATGGGAATTCTTGGAAATGAATTTGCGGATTTCACAGCCAAGCAGGGTATAAAAGCCCCTCTAATGAAAACTCCAAACTTTAACATTAAGGATATCAGGAAAACACTCAGAAAAGAATTAAACCAGAAGCATCATACCATCTGGGATAAAACAAATACTTGGTATAGAAGTTTGAATTCGGACAGGATCAACATCCAACAGTGGATGACGTCGAAAATGGTTGTGAAAAGATTCGATCTGATAAAATACCTTAGGCTACGACTAGGACATACTAAACTTACTCATGGACATTTAGTACACAGGGTTGATCCAGCTTTATGTAGTTGTGATCATACGACAACAATCAGTATTAAACATTTTATTTCAGAATGTCCCCTATACTTTCGAGAGAGAATTGAAATTTTCAAAGATACTGATCCCCTTATATCCCTTTCCTATCCCACCAGCGAATCAATCACTAATATCATCAAATTTTTAAAACTAACATAATTGTATCATCTTATTTTAAAAACAAATCTGTTAATATTCTATAATTATAAACTTTATCAACTTTCATCTTAATTAATGAATTCTGTAAGATATCTCATCTCTAGCTTAAGGCCTAGTTGCTATAGCTATATATATTTAGCACCTAAATTTTGTATTTTAATGCTAAAACTTGAATAAATAAATAAATTTTTATTGGTACATTAATTATTTTCTACATTAATAAGTTAAATCACTTTCTTTTCTTATCTATTTAAAAAGTTGTCAATATTTAGTTATATTATGGGAAAATTATAAACAATTTATGTATGAGACCCAAAATAAACTTAGGAAATTTTACAATTCATTTATTTGTTGCCAGATGTTTGTAAAATGTGTATAATTCCTAAAAATAGCATTAAAATTGACAAAGTTGAAAATTGTTAAAAAAAAATAAAGAAGATAAAAGAATATGGCGAAAAAAAGAATTGAAAACAATATAAAACACACAAATTTAATTCTAATAAACAAACTAAATCATATATGTATATACTGCCTCAGAGAAATCCATGTGCATATTCCAAGGAAAATGTGAAGGAAGGAAGCTATTGTACAAGAACTAACATATGCATAAGTTCATTTCAGCCAACACGTCAAGTAATTAATATAATTTTTTGTTTACTATAAGTATTTTTAGTAAAATATATATTTAAGGAGTGAGATCATAAAAATGTTAACACTCATTTTTGCCTATAGCTTTGGTTTAAAGCTTCTCATATTTTTTTTCGGCAGTTTACATTTTAAAAATATGTCAGTTAATAAATTAATTTACATCATGAGTTTTAATTAGCAATTTTTTACAGAATGGACGATGAAAGAAAAGTGCGTTCAAAAATAATTAAATATTTTAATCAAAACCAAACATGGACATACAAACAAATTGCCAAAGAAACAAATGTATGCCGCCAAACAGTTTAAAAAGTGGTAAAAAGGTATCTGGAACACCTAACAATTGAAAGGAATCCGGGAACAGGAACAACGACCGGTTATCGTAACATTGGTAAAGCATATAAAGTTAAAAGCATCCTTAAGAGAGCTCCTGACACATCTGGCAGAAAAACAGCTCGGTTAGCCTAATGCTCGGACTTTTTTATACGTAAAGTAAACGAAATTCCCTAAAAAATTCCTAGTATGGCAAGCCATATGTAGCTGCGGCCAAAGAAGCCAATAATTTGTGACATCTGGCTCTATAAACAGTGAAATTTATATCAAGGAGTGTTTGCAGAAGAGACTTCTTCCATTTTTGAGTCAGCCAAATGTATCCATTTACTTTTGGCCCGTTTTAGCATCTTGTCACTATAGCAAGGAAGCGCTGGAGTGGTATAATGATAATAATGTGGTTTTTGTACCAAGAGAGGCAAATCCACCAACCTGCCCGGAGCTCAGACCAATGGAGAGATATTGGGCTCTTGTTAAAAGAGAATTAAAGGGCACAAAAAAGGTCTCCCAGGACATGCAAGATTTCAAACGTAGATGGAACACCTGCTCTAAAAAGGTGACAGAAACTACCATAAAAGCCTTAATGGGAGGATTTCCGGAAAAAGTGGATAACTTTGTTGGTAGTGGTTGGAATTCCATGCGGTTTTTTTGTTTGATTTTGTATTAACTTCCATTTAAAAAAACTTTGGTTTGAAGTCTTAAAATTCAGTGGTTGTTTTTTATTAAACTTTATATGTGTTAACATTTTTATGATCTCACTCCTTATAATATATAGCATACATGCTATATTTAATTAACGTCAACCAATTTCGTGCGGCCCTTCATTAATTTTAAAACAATCAAAAAAAATTTTTAAATTTAAAAAAAATTTAATTAAATTCAAAACAAAAAAATAAAATCAAAATTTACAAATATATATAAAATAATATAAAAAACAGCGATAACAAAATAAACATCCAATGGAGCCTCAAAAAATTACAACGATCAACAAATATCGACTTTTTACCACAGACTTCCTCTAAAACATTTCAAAGTATTTTCGCCTCCTACATACGAATATTAAGTCAAAAATTCCTTCTTTATTTAAACCTTAAGCCTGGGAAAAATACTTTGTCTCAATATGACGTAGAAGTTCTTAAGAGTCTATTATTTTGTATGAGTTTGAATTCAAAAAATTTTTTGTTGAATATTGGTAAGATTAGAAGATCAAAAATAAACTGTTAAATATAATAATAGTCATCCTGCTAAAATCAACAGAAATATGTGATGAAAATTATTAGGCTGCTAATTTTACAAAAATAGATCTTTATTCTCTTAAAACAATTTAAAAACTTTTTTATTCTACTAATATTAAGCAAGATTTGTTGCTGATTCTAGCTTTTTTCTGTGTACCTACTTAACCCGACCAATTATCTCGCTTTTGACAGTATTATACCGCTTTTTAAAGGCTTGTGTCGCCTTGAATTTTTATCCCGTTTTTAGAACAAACAATTCCGCCTTATCCCGAATTTTTAATATGATATTCAACTCTTGAATAAAGTTTTCATAATTTATTTTTTCTAGAGTTCCCAGCCAGCAAACGAGCCCAAACATGAATCAGAAAAATGCTCAAAATATATTATTAAACTTTCACTTGTATGAAAGTGGTGAACCACTTTGAGCATCCACTTTTTTTGAGCTATTTTTGAATTGTTCGTAAAATATTAAAATTTATTTACTTTTTCGAGTTTTTGGATTTTTCATCTTTGGATTTAAAAATTTTCCTCAAATGTTTGTGCCATTTATGACTCATTTTACTTAAACTATTACTTTCGTCCAAAAAAAGCAATTTTTGACAAATAGGTTTAAACATTTAAAAATATGTGCTTGTTTGAATAATTTTTGACTTTCTGAAAAAGAACTCCCCTTAAAGTATTCGAATTTTCTGGCTGGGTTATCAGCAGAGAAGACAAAATTGCTTTTTTTGCTTTTTATGGCTTGTTTTACTCATATTTGCTTCTTTTCGATTTTTTTGGATTTTCCGTGTTTTAGCTTTAAAATAGCTTTTTCTTAAGATTTTTGAGCTTTGAATTGCTTTTTTTTAAGACTTTTTGCCCAAAAATACTTTTTTTGCTCACAAAAAAAATATTTTTTCTCTTAATTTTGATTTTTCTTTTTAAAAACTGTTGTTTTTCCAAGTATTTTTACTTTTGCTTTTTTCTTGCTTTTTTTACAATATTTTTTTGCTTTAAACTTATCGTATTTTGCTTTTTTCTGTCTTCTCTGGTTATCAGTCTTGTGATTGAATTTTTAAAATTTAATAATTAATTTAATGCAATCAGAGCCTGAGAGGTTTGACATTTGTTATACATTTTCGGTACGAAAATGTTGTGGACTTATGAGTTTTAAATTTCATTTACATTCAGATTTTCTATAAAAATTATATTTTCCACCTTTTGTATAAAATTCCGTTAGTCACGTATTTAATGTTACACATTTCAATAAATAAAACAAGGGATCAAAATCAATTAAATAAATTTGAAAATATTTGAAAAACTGCTGAAAACCTTAAACCAAATTTTTTTAAATAACGCAAACTATATTTTTGAAAATTAATTCGACAAAGGTTTTTGACTTCAGATTGGCTTTAAGGAGAGGAAAATATTTTAAAAACATTTATTGAGGCTGTGCCTATATTTTTAAATGTATTTGCATCAAAAATATAAAAATTCATAAAAATATAAAAGATTTTGATGTACTTCTCCGCAATATTGACTCATAGAGTATTTGCTTAGGTGAGGGGATAAAAAGAGGAATCCCACAGCTCGAAGTCTATTCAATGGACCTTTTTTGACCTTAGATCCGGGCTTAGGAAACCAAAATACTCAAAAAAAGGTTTTAGCAGTGAGCTGTACCAAAAATTCATTTTTGTTGAGTAACATGTTATTTGGTGCGGCCCACCGTATGTTTGTGAAGTCCCAAATTTCGCCCACACCTGATATATAGTAATAAGTGTGCCATGTAATATACCTAATAGTAATAATTGTAATATAAAATAAAGAAATAACTAATTAATTGAATCAAATTGTTTTAATAATAAAATATAGCTTAATTATAATAAATTAGTGCTAACAATTACAAAACCAGATTAAGAAATATTTACCAAGTATACATATTATATAAGTATACTTGGTAAATATTTCTTTGGGTATACATATTATATAAGTTATACCCAAAAATTGGATAGAGCTATAATACATACTAAAACTAGGTAACTTATACCCTTATTTTCTGTGATTTCCCCCTTTTTATTTTTTGCGTGTAGGAATATTAAGAATATTATTTTTCGACATAGAAAAATAATATCAGGAAGTTTCATCAATATTCGCTAAGGAATATCTGTTATATTAATATGTTAAAAAAAATTAAAATCAAAAAATTTACCTTTGACGTTACACAGGGGCAATTGAATGTATTTCTATTTTGCCCTAATTTTTAAGATTGAAGTATTTCATCTTCTGTTGTTATATTTCGGCCAAAATCATGTGGAGTTAAAAGAGGAACAAAAAAACTTACCTAAAAGCTAAATAAGTGCCAAAATCGCTGTTTTCTTGAAATCTGCTGAAATGAAATCTCTGCCCTATCCAAATGAAAAATGGAATTCCTACAATTTTTGCAGTTTTCAATCTTTAAATATTTCTAATAAAACCTTAAAATTCAATCGTTAATTTTTTAAAATTTCTTTAAAAAAATTTAAAATCGCAGGTTTAAAAACAGTGTTTATAAATTCTGACCTATTTGTCACTAATTTAAAACAAGTTAGCAAAACACAATATAGGAAAATACCATGGATGGTAACCGAAACGAATGCGGTTATCGTTAGGGTAACGATATTTTATGTTATTTCGGTAACGGTATTTTAAGGGTAACACTATTTCATTTATTTCGGTATCGGTATTTTAAGGATAACGGTATTTGAGTTATTTCGGTAACGGTATTTTGAAGATAACGGTATTTGGGTTATTTCGGTAACGGTATTCTAAGGTTAACGGTATTTCAGTTATATCGGTAACGGTATTTTAAGGGTAGCGGTAGTCAGTTACTTCGATGCATCCCGCAATTTTTTTTTTACAAAAAGCAAACGAGATTAAAAGCTAGATATGGGCACGTGAGCAGAATTTTGCGTGATTCACGTGAATCACGCGTGAGTGTGAGTAAATTCTTAATTTACTCACGTGAACGTGAGTGAGTGTGAGTAGATTAACAGTAGGCATATCCATGGAGTAGGCATATCCATGGAGTAGGCATATCCATGGACCGATTTTAACCGTAATGCATAGGCTTTCCTTAGGCCAATATAAACCGGTGTAACAAATTTGACCACAATATCTTAATATTTGCGAACTATAGTGTGCGGGTATGCAAATTTTTTGGGGACCTTTACACAAGCACTAGGCCTGAAAATGGACCAAGCACTAGGCCTGAAAATGGACCAAAAATCAATAGGCTCTGTCCCTAAGTCCATGTGAATCAGCGTACCTAATTTCATTAAAATTTATTCGTATTTGAGATGTGTAGCGTGCGAAAAAGCCAATTTTGGATAGAACCTTTATATGTTCACTAGGTCTAAATATGGCCCGATTTTAATCATATTCAATAGGCTTCGACCTTGGGCAGATATAAGTCGATGCACCTAATTTCGTTAAAATGTCTTCGTATTTGTGACCTATAACGTGCGAAAACCCTATTTTTGGAGGTATCTTCTATGGGCACTAAGTCCAAATATGGACCGAACGCATCCCCCGTTTTTGTATGGAAGTAGAGTTCTTTTTTATGCGGATTTTTTTATGCGGTTTTTTTTTGGAATGCATCTACCGCATAAAAAAAGACTTAAGTGTATATGTAAAATAGTTATTTTGCAAATAGGCATGGAACTCGAAGCTTTTCCATAGGCAAATAAGGTTTTAAAAAATGTTTATTTTTAATAATAAAGAAAAAAATTTTAATTTTCGTTGAATTGTATGTATAAATTTTTTATATTTTGTACAATTTAAAAAATGTTACTAAAAATTAAATATATTAATAATAAAATATAAGCACAAAATATGCATTAAAGAGCACAAAATATGCATTAAAAAGGCACCAAATATGCATTTGAAGTCAAAATATGCAAAAACATGCATTTTTGTCAAAATATGCAAAAAATCGAAGCCATTATGTTTTGAATTTAAGGATTCGGATAAATATTTATTTTTTATTAGCTTTAGACTATCGAGAAAGAATCGATTGTAAAATAGCTACCCAACAAAATTTTCTGTTCCAAAGAATCGGTTGAAGAATAGCTACTTTTTCTTTACATCCGCTTCTACTGTTAATTCTAACACCGATGATTTTTGTTTGAAACTGTTCCAAAAGCTACCTCTTCTATAACTCCAAAGTGGAACCGGTTGCCCTAGAATAAGTTCTGGAACTAGTTATAGAACTGATTCTCCGTCAGCCATACCTTCCATATAACACCCGTAGAACTGCTTCCGGAACCAGTCCCATAAAATATGTTGCAGGGGAACGAATTGTAGAATCGGTGTGATTGCCAGCCGATGTAAAAAATTTTCCGGGTACCTTTCTTCTACAGTCTTAGAATTGAAATTGTTTGAAATTGTGCCAAAAGCAACCACTTCTATAGCTCCAAAGTGGAACCGGCTGCAATAGAATCAGTTCTGGAACTAGTTCTAGAACTGATTTTACGTTAGTCTACGTCATAATTGTTCCGGAACCAGTTCCATGGAATCGGTTGCAGTGGAACCAGTTGCAGAACTAGTGTGGTTTGAAACCGATTGTAAAAAATTGTCCGGGGCATTTACAATTCCCGCCCGGGAATTTCCGAAACTCAAACCCTATATTAATTTTTTTATCGTGAGTGATTAGAATTTTTTCTCGTGAGTGTGAGTGAAAATTCACTCACGCGCCCATCTCTATTAAAAATATAACCAATTTATCAACTTAATGTACAAAAAATATTCAATAACCACGCGAAATTACCAAAAGCAGAACATTAAAAATAACGGTAACGGTATTTTAGGGATAATGCTATTTAATTTATTTCGGTAACGGTATTTTAAGGCTATCGATATTTTATTTATTTCGGTATCGGTATTTTAAGGATAACGGTATTTCAGTTATTTCGGTAACGGTATTTTAGGGGTAACGGTAGTCAGGGTTTTGAATCGATAACGGTATTTTAGCGGTATTGCCTGCCAACCCTGAAAAATACTTCTTATCTGAGTTTCTTCGAACTTATAGAATAAAGAAATGTTTCTGTAGTAGATTATTTCAATAAATTTTATTATTTGGATCCGAATTTCTTGATTAAGTGGTCTGCGACATATCAGAAAATTGTTATTGTGGTATCGTTTTTCAGAACACTCCCAATGATATATAAGATAGAAGCGATTTCGCTATCGTATCGTTCTTTTTTTTAACAAAGTCACCCGAACCAAAAGTGTGGGTAAATTTTGGTAAATAAATAAATAAAAAGAGAAACACAAATACACTCTCAGAAGCGCTTTTAGGTAAATTTCGTACGGGAACGCACTTATTATTAGACCGATATTGTAGTAATGTTCTATTTCTTTTTTTCTATTTTTGATTAAGTAATTAAGACTAAGCTAAATTTCTAAAAACTTCTCAAATTCGAAAATTTTTTAAATCGAGCTACGCTGTATCCCGCTGGATCTAAATCAAATGCAATAAGAGTATCAAATATTTTTCTTTCGTGAGATTAATATATATGCTTGTAATTAAAACAATAAACAGGGTTAAATTTTATTTATTTTGGCACACAAATATGACAATTGTTTTGTTTAATTAAATAAAACCAATTACACAGTGCAACAATCATTTAAGGGCATCAACCAAACCAAAGTAAATTAGTGACAAATAGTTTTTAGTTTTTTCGGTACCATATACAGCTGCTTTTATTTAGTACCATATACAATTACTTTAATTTGGAAGTGATTTGGTTGAGGCCCAAAGCAATGTCCCTTAAAATGTTGCATGCATTTTTAATAATATCAACTGAAATGCAGGTTTAATTTTAAAAATATTTAATATGGAAAATAAATTACATATTAATAAAAAAAATAATTTTGTTGCAAGTAAAGCCTTAACACCTAAAAATAATATCAATACAACTATAAATTGACCTCTTTATTTTCTTTAGATATACAAAAAAAATACGTATGTATATAAATAAAGATCATTAAAATGACTACAATAATACTATAAGTACACTTTAAAGGAAGGGTGGGTGAGTAATGGGAAAACGACAAAAGGCATTGTGGAGAATAAGGTTCGACATTATAAAATTACCTTAAGAAAATGTCAGAAGTTATTAAAAAAATATGTAATATCTTTCATACAAAATATATACTTATATAAAAAGAAACCACAAAAAGTGAGGTGCAGTCTATTGAATTTTAGCACAGCACATTTATAGTAAAATTCCTAAGTATTTGGGAATACTGGCGATGGCAGGCAGCACTTATTTTACAATACCAATGATTTGGGAAACAATTTCTGTTCAACATAATCGTCGACCATAGCTTTAACAAGATCACTTGTTACTTTAGGATGTTTTAATTGATAACCAAAATCTTTCAATTTTGTATTATCCAAATTTAAATGTTTATGATATAGTTGTTCTTCATCCAAATAGGGAGTTAGAGGAGTATTATTTAAACCATTTTGGTGGCAAATTTCAGCCCATGGTACCATATGTTTATCATTTATTTCACTAACAGTATCTGATAAACTTAGCTAAAGGAAATAGAAATAGAAAAAGGAAATGTACGACAGATATATATATATTGCAATTACCTTCGTCAGATTGGACATAACAATTCCAAAATAATCAATATTTATGGAAAATATATCACCCAATATATTACTTATTGTACCCTGTGTAGATTCAGCATCATCAACAATATTATAGATTTCCCGTCTGGCTTTTGGACTTGTAGCTAATTGCCAAGTAGCAGCACAAACATCATCAACATGCACAGTTGCTAAACGCATCGAATCATTCCATAAAAGTTTCATAGTTTCATTTAAATATTTATAAATGGCAGCAACAATTATACGTGGCACTAGAGTAAATCAAGGTAATCCATTTTTGTAAAAATTTAATTTGTTTAAAAAATAAACTTACTAAAATAACGTTTATCGCCTAAACCATATACAATCGGCAAACGCACTACGGTATAACTAAAATTCTCCATAGATTGCAATTCTTTTTCAACTTTAAGCTTTTGTTTTGCGACTGCTGTCCAGGGATCATATTTGCAATCTTCTTTTAGAGGAGACTTTTCAGAACTATTGATCGAACCAGCACTAAATTCAATAAAACGTTGTGCTTTAATATTCAAAGCTTCGTTTGCACAGTTTAAACTTAATTTAACTATACCCTCCTTATAGACGGCATCAGTTTGATTGGGACGAGTTTCAGCAGCACAATTAAATACCAAATCCCACGAGCGACCAGTTGTTGGGTGTGGTGCAAAAGCATTTTTACAGGAATCTAGCAAAAACAAAAAAGGCATATAATGATAAGAATAAAAATATGTGCCAATATTAAAAACCCACTTTAAAACTGAGTTTTAGAACACATTCACATACCACAAATGAACAGTACTTTTACAAAACATTAGGGTAAATAAAAAAAAAATTTTGATTATCGGATATAATCACTTTTTTAAAGTTTTGCATAGAAAAAAATAATGGCGTTTGTTTTTCTTTTTTATTTCAACTCATTCCACTGGCGCAAGTCGGCCAGAAACGCTGATTTTAAGACCCTTTACCTCCTGAGCAAAAACAGCTGCATTTATACGAAATCTGACTTTAGAATTCGATTCTACAACAAAATTTAATATAAAAAACCTTTTTTTTTGCATTTTCAAAATACACCAGATAGCCATTCGAGTGGTTCGAAAATCCACTTTTTTCAAAAACTTCTAAAAAGTTACTTTCTTATTGCACACAATGAAAATGTATTTCCGGCTGAGTACATGGGTGCATAAATTTTGGACATACCGCGAACCGTTAAAAAGTTATTAGCTAATCAAATTTAGATTTTTTCTTTTAAATTCAATGAAAAAACATTTGAGCTAATTAAAATGCAGCTTTCAATACTCGCTGCCGCATTATAAACTTATTTTTTAGTAAAGACAAATTAATTTGTAATTTTTGTAATGTTTCCCAGCAAAAATATGTGTAAGTCATTCAAAGCAAACAGCTTTTAAATTGGTTACAATGGAGCGATAAGTGCTCTTTTTCTGTTTCGAAAGTATGTGCTTTAAAACAACTTTCAAAAATGTATATACATATGTTATTTTTTTTCTTTGTAAATACATTTGTTTGTAATTTACAAGTTTATTAGAGATTCAATTTTTTATCTCAAAAAAAAAAAAAAAACAAAGTAGTTAATTTTATTCAGGTACTTTATTAATTTACGATTATTTACATATTTTTTAATTATTCGTACTGAAGAGTAGTGTGATGGCTACGAAACAATTGTATTGTCTCTCATGAAAATGATCAACCTTTTTTGAAACAACAAATAAAATCTAATATGACAATATCATATTAGAATTTGGACTTAAAGGTAGAACAATATTCTAACTAAATATGTATATGAAAATATAGAAAGTCCGAAAAAAAAAATTTTGTATTTTTTAATGCAAAAATTAAAATAATTATATGTACATATTTTAAAAAATACTTCAATTACAGTTCCCATTGCAAAAGGGAAGAAAATAAAGAATTGGATCCCATTGAATCTCCTGTCCTATGACCCAAATATGAATTCTTCTTTTCACTAAAAGTTAACAATTAAAATGTATTGTTAAGGCTCTATAAAGTCGCTCGCGTGCTATTGCACCGTGCACCAAAGAAATATGTTAATGAAATTTGTTGCAATGTTAACATATTTTATCGTTTAACACAGACCAATCAAAAGGTTCGTTAACAGAGGTTGGTCCCTTACCTTTGCTTATACACAAAAAGTTCTATAAATGTCACCTCCTTTAAATGTCGATATGTGACAGCGCATAGAGAAAGGGACCTAAGGGTAAAAAAATTAATTTTTTTTTTTGTGGACAACATCTGAGCATCGAATGAGACCGATCCCATGCTCTCCTGACCTTAGGTCCCTTTCTATCCTTAGGTCCCTTTCTATTTTGCGCGTCACATATGCTTTAATTGCAATTACGCCTTGAAAGTTGTAAAATCAAACTAAATAAATAATTCTATAGTAGCTGTATTTTGTCTCATGCCTATCAACGTTAAGTATTTAAGGCAAATCTACGTTAAACCGATTGTACTACAAAAAAAATTTAACCAGGTTATGTTTATAATTGTTCCGTTATAATCAAACGTACGTCAGCAAAAGTTTTTAGGAAGTAACGCGAAAGAGTTACGTTAGATGTGAAAATGTATAAACGTTGAGTTTTCAACGTTGATAATTATCCGTGTTGAAAGTTAACGTGCATACGAAAAGTAAGATATTAGTTTTCGTCTTAAACGCGTTTCTATGCACTTTGAGTTTTTTTATGAGTTAACGGATATAGTTAAGTCGAAAATACAGCTAGTGACAAAAAATATGTTATTTCTTCAACTCAAAAATAGATGTAAAAAATTAACTGCCGTCAACTTTAAAATGTCAATTAAAGATCCAAATTTTAATTAAAATTAAAATTTTGCTAAATGAACTTTTTCAACATAAGAATTTAACTAATCACGTATTGCAAATTATAGCATTGGAACTAATGCATCGTTTAATAAAACGTTGATTTTAAGCTAACGATGGTTGACTTGTAAAATTAAAATGAGGCATGGTATTCGCCTTCGAAATATGTCTAGGGAAAATTGTCTTCCAACGGTTCTCGGATTCTTTAATAAATTTAAAAATAAAATTTCTATCAAAGATCTTCAACAAATTTATAATGATGTCCTTATTACTGTAGAGTTGTAAAATGTCGAAGCTTTTCTTTCCTTTATTTGTTAAAATGAAAAAATAGTTTTCTAGTACGCTTTAATATTCTGAAAATTCCTTGAGTAATGTTTAGGCCCAGTTTTTAGGATGTAGATTATCTTTAAACTTAATTTAACGCAGTTTATAACTGGAATACTGCTTCTAAAATCTATTTTATTTTCTTTCAATGAAGACATAAATTCTAAACGAGAAAAAGTTGTTCAGGCAAATTTTTGTTAATAAACTTGAAATGGCTGATATAATTCGTTTTCGGTTTAACTAAACCAAGTTTAACTGACATCCCAAAAACTCGGTCTTAGTGTATTAATCTTATTTAATTCAATATCGTATCTTTTTTGAATTTAAAGACTGAAGTAAACATGTTACAAACTTATTTAAAACGAGTAAAAAGGTTAAAGTCGGGCATGCCGACTATACAATACCCTACACCAGTCTGGTGTATTGTTTGGATCCGAAATTCGAATGGGTTAAAATGGGGCTTACGTCAAAATTTTCTATAATGTGAGTCAGCGCACCAAATTTCATTAAAATATCTTAATATTTGCGACCTGCAGTTTGTAACCAAGCCAATTTTGGGGGGACCCTTATATGGGCACTAGTTCTAAACATGGACCGATGTTCACCAAAATCAATAGGCTTCGTCCTTGGGCCAACATAGGTCTATGTACCAAATTTCATTAAAATATCGTAATATTTGCGACCTGCAGTTTGTAACCAAGCCAATTTTGGGGGGACCCTTATATGGGCACTAGTTCTAAACATGGACCGATGTTCACCAAAATCAATAGGCTTCGTCCTTGGGCCAACATAGGTCTATGTACCAAATTTCTTCAAAATATCATAATATTTGCGACCTGCAGCGTATAAACAGTATAATTTTGGTAGGACCCTTATATGGGCACTAGGTCTAAACATAGACCGATGTTCACCAAAATCAATAGGCTGCGTTATTGGCCCAATGCAGGTCCGTGTACCAAATTTCATCAAAATATCTTAATATTTACGACCTGCAGCGTATAAACAGTATAATTTTGATAGGACCCTTATATGGGCACTAGGTCTAAACATGGACCGATGTTCACCAAAATCAATAGGCTGCATTATTGGGCCAATATAGGTCTGTGTACCAAATTTCATCAAAATATCTTAATATTTACGACCTGCAGCATATAAACAGTATAATTTTGGTAGGACCCTTATATGGGCACTAGGTCTAAACATGGACCGATGTTCACCAAAATCAATAGGCTGTGTTATTGGGCCAATATAGGTCTGTGTACCAAATTTCGTCAAAATATCTTAATATTTACGACCTGCAGCGTATAAACAGTATAATTTTGGTAGGACCCTTATATGGGCACTAGGTCTAAACATGGACCGATGTTCACCAAAATCAATAGGCTGCATTATTGGGCCAATATAGGTCTGTGTACCAAATTTCATCAAAATATCTTAATATTTACGATCTGCAGCATATAAACAGTATAATTTTGGTAGGACCCTTATATGGGCACTAGGTCTAAACATGGACCGATGTTCAAAAAAATCAAACTTGTTCGTCCTTGGGCCAACATAGGTCTGCGTACCAAATTTCATCAAAATATCTTAATAGGTGCGACCTGTAGAGTGCGCACAAGATTGCATGGACAGACAGACAGACAGACGGACGGACGGACGGACGGACAGACGGACATCGTTAAATCGAAATAAAAAAAAATTCTGAACCGATCGGTATACTATAAGGTGGGTCTACGACCAATATTTTTTGGTGTTACAAACATCAGCACAAACTTATAATACCCTGACCACATAGTGGTGTAGGGTATAAAAAAAACTGTTGGACAAAAATTAAAAAAAAATTGGTTTTGTCTGATCTTGACTTAATCGAATCAGATGCAAAAGAAGTGTTTCCTTAATATTGCCCTACAAATAATAGTAAATATGCTATTTCATACATTATAAAAACCACATTTAAATCACTTTTAAAAATGTATGTATATATATATATATATATATTTTTTTTTTATGTTTTTTATTGAGACTTTTTAGTAAAAATTAAAAATTTAAAATAAAACAGAATTATTTTGTTTAATTAAGAACTAGTGTATATTATTCTAAGATGTGAAATTATGTGTCGCAAGATGCTGATTTAAATTTAAATTATGATTAGGTGGCGGTAATGGGATAATTTTGTTTGCTCCTGACAAATTGTTTTTAACATAAAAATTTAACTCAGTTATGGCTTAAGACTAAATAAAAAAAATAGAACAATAAAACAAATTAAAACAAAACAAAAGAGTACTTCTAAATCACTCTAAAAATGCAAATAAAATGTACTCGTATTAATGTGATGAAAATGTATACCTAAAAACTATACTTTATTAACATTAAGGGTTTTCGTAAGGGGTGTGCTATTTGTTGTATCGTTGTATCGTCCTAACAAAAAACAGAGTTGTTAAAAATTAAATTGAAAAAATACAACATTTGAGAATAGCACGATACAACATTTATACGTATGTTTAATGTCTTATGTTTGAGTGTGCTAACAGATAGAAAACTGAATAGAAAATCGTTGTTTTAACAACTCTGTTTTTTGTTAGGACGATACAATGATACAACAGATAGCACCCCCCTTATGAACAACCTAATTATGTATGTACTTTTAAATTACTAACAAAATGCCCAAGTTAAACTACTGACAACAGTGTAAAATAAATCAGTGTTAGAGCTAATATGTAACTACTTCACAATCAGTTGATGCTATTCGGAGTGCTTTTAAAATAACTTTTTGTAATGACTTTTTTTGCTGGGTTATTACAAAATTTTTTTTTAATTAAACATATTTGATTACTAAATAACTTTTTAACGGGTCGCAGTATATCAACAATTTTTGTAGCAATGTTCTCAGCAGGGAATACATTTTCATTGTATGTAATAAAAAAAAGTAACTTTTTGAAATTTTTGAAAAAAGAGGATTTTTGGACCACTCTAATGACTATCTGCTGTATTCAGAAAACGCAAAACAAATGTTTTTTAATTTTTGCTGTGGAATCGAATGGTAAAGTCAGATTTCCTAGAAATTTCCTTTGCTATGCAGAAAATGGGTCCCCAAATCAGCGTGGTGGTGCAGAAAAAACTGCTGAAATTAGCAGATTTTTTATCTAAATACTAGTAAAATAAGAACAGCAAAAATAAAACTATACAGAATTTTAGTTATATTTAAGTTAACTTTTAGTTAATTGATGACAAATTGTACTGTAAAATCTGCAGAAAATTTTGCTAAATATTAGTAGACTGAAAATAGCAAAAACTGGTAGATCTACAAAAGTTTTGCTTTTTCACCTAAATTTAGTTGAAAACAAGTAGTAACATTTTCCTTTTTTTTTGAATTTTTAAGGCTACTAATAATTAGAAAAATATTTTTCTAATTTTAGCAGGTTAATTTGTTATTTTCTATTAACAAAAATCTAACTCAAATATTAGTAAAATTTTGTATATTTACAGTTTTATTTTTGCTGTTCCTATCTTATTTTTATGTTTTAGTTTATATTGCAAAAGTAATCTGATGTTTACACAATTTTGGTATAAAATATTGTTCACTAAAGACACAATATAAAAGTAATAGTCTTCAATAATAAATTTGCGCGAAAAGAAATTCTACCCAATTTTTAAAGAAATTGATTTTTGTAAAAAATATTTTTCTTTTTATGAACAGTTGCTTCACATGAAACACGAACCAGTTGCCGAAAAAAATCTATATGCGGTAACCACTCGACAATCTGAATACCGTTCGTACTTCAGATCTTTAATTAATTCCACGGTTCTCGAAGTTGGTGCTTAAACCAGTGTTGTCTCAAAAAATTACATATGAAAACTCTCAGTTAATTTTAATTCGAACAAGTTCTAAAAAGCCTCGTGGTTCCTATAACAAAAACTCTTTAGATAAAGCATTTATTCAAAAACAGAGAGAAATTTAGAATAAATTCTTTACATATATTTAGTTAGAATATTCTTCCACCTCAAGTCCAAATTCTAATATGATATTGTCATATTAGATTTTTATTTGTTTTTTCAAAAAGGGGGTTGATCATTTTCATGATAGACAATACAATTGTTTCGTAGACATCACTCTACTCTTCAGTTGTCCGCAATAAGAAAATGATAACTAAACTAAAGAAATTTTTCACGAAGTGAAAGAAAAATTTCTTAAATTTTATGAAAATCTTCATAATTTTTATGAAACTATTTTTAATGAAACTTTTTCATTAGGCGTATGAAATTTTTTTTATAAATAATATGAAATTGCTGTTAAAACTTTATACAAAACTGCATTAAATCAATGAAAAGTTTCAATGTACGAATACCAGCAAAATTGGATTGATTCAATGTAGAAATTCATATAGGGTTTTTATATAGGAAAATGCATTTTAAGAATCAGGATGATTTCCTATACGGTAAAGTTGCCAGAATTAAACGACTTCTGTAAAATAAATATCGTTGAAAGTGATTTTCTAAGGAAGACTCCTCACAATTCGTGTAATATCCCTACGGGAAATTTTAACAAACTGTCACCGAACTGGCCCCTTTATATGAAATAGAGTGGTCACTTTTACATGGCGTTGTCATAGGAGGGGGAAATTGACCCCTTGTGATATGTCACAAGACAAATCCCAGAACAGGTCCCTGAACTTTGTTTTTTTATGAGAGTTCAGTAACCTGTCCTAGGATTTGTCTTGTGACATGTCACAAGGGGTCAATTTCCCCCTCCTATGACAACGTCATATAAAAGTGACCACTCTATTTCATATAAAGGGGCCAGTTCGGTGACAGTTTGTTAAAATTTCCCGTAGGGATATAATATAATCTTACGTTTTCATTAAGGAAAAAAATTGCCAACCGAATTGTTAAGCCTATTTTGGTTGCTACAACCAATAAATTCGGTTGGTGAAACCATATTGTAATGTGATTGCTAAATATTTTGAGTATTGCAATTAAAATTCAGTTGTATAAACAGAATTTTGTTGTGAAAACCAATATTCGGTTGCACCAACCTATTTTAGTAGATGTAACCTAACTTCAGTTGGAAAATGAGATTTTTTTTCTCTGTGTGTATGGAACTTTTAATAAATAAAAGAAAATTTTTCACAACATTTTATAAAGAATTTCATTAGTTCAATGAAAAGTTTCAATGATTAATATCAGGCAGATAATCTGTTCGCGTATTGCTGAAGGTTCAGAATAAATTATTGGGTTCTGGCCCACAATCGTTTGTTCTAAAAAAGGTAGCCACAAAATTGTCAGTGGAACAACAAGTAGGCAAAAATGGGTTAACAGGTGGTTAATAACAAATGTTTCGACTTATATAGCAACTCTATTGGTTATACGTGACGTACATATGAGTAATAAACAAAATTTTAAAATTTCCCCCCCCAAAATCGAAAGCTGGAACCGCCACTGCACATATGCTCATATATGCCCATGCATGATCACATACGAGCCAATGTATGATCATGTATGTTCATATATATTTCGATTTTCATATGGGCGCTCACTTTACGGCATTGCTAATTAATATTAACAAACGCTGTGGCAAATTCACCTTGAGCAATTAAAAATTTTATATTGTATGGGAGATGCTACGCCTCCACATCCATCCCACCACCCATATTTCGCACATTGCTTAGAAATATTGTGCATAATAGCCATGTCAAGTCCGGTATGGACAAAGGTAAAGAAATTTAAAAATTTGGGTTATTTGGAAGCTAACACGCCCCTCCACCTATCTCGCCCACTTTTAGCACAGCACTTAAAAATATTATTATAAAACACTACCAAATTTTACGCAAAAACTTTTAACAGCAGCCGAGTTAAAGCAATTTTCATTTTGGATTGTATTGGAGGTGCCATGTGCAATGCCCCCTTTTTTTAACACCCCGACTAAAAAAGATGTTATATATTCATATATAACCATATATAAACCCATATATACCTCCATATCTAATTTGATCCGAATATTGGAATATATAATTATATCAAGCGAGATAAGCATGTTATCTCACCTGATACAATTTGTTCCGAAAAATGGGTCTATCTAACTGCATCAAATTATATATAAATACATATAATTTGATGAAATTTTCAAAGAAAATTTTAGTAAATATTTTTGAGATCACTTATTTCATTCATATTAAATACTAATGCTTAATGTTTAGAAAAATTTTTGCTAATAAACTTAGAAATAGCTGACAAAATAAAACATTACAAAATAAAAATTTGTCGGAACAAATTTTTATAGGTTAGAGTTTTGGTCTTTCTTATAACATGTGTGTCTTTCTTATAAAATAAAAAATTAACTTTCACAATTATTTTTTTTTTTCACGGAAAAATAAATGAACTTAAACCATATTAATTTCAACATATGTTTGTCTAATTTTTATTTTTAAATTTAAAGTAAAAATATTTATTTCGGCCTTTAATTCCACAATGAAAAAAAAAAAATTTTTCCCCTTATTTATTTTTTTAACCCTTAAATGCATGATCTCTTCGATTTTAACCATTTTTTTATATATGATTTCTAAAGGCGTGAACATTTCATGAAAAGTACCAAAAAAAATTATTTTTAAAAAAGGTGATTTTTATTGAAAAATATGGTTTTTTGCCAAATAGCTAAATTGTGATTATTTTAACGTATATGAGAAAAAAAAACAAAAAAAAAATTGACAAAATTTCTTGTCGCCAAAATGAATTTTATTGCGAGAATATCGCTTTAAATATTTAAACAAATATTTTTGAATATTACACTTTTTGTAAAAAAAAAATTGATTTTTCACAAATATACAGAGCAAAACCAAGATTTTTACTCTAACTGTTTAAAAATTCTGCACTAAACTATAGGAACACTATGTACAAAAGGGGCCCCCAATGCCCAAAAAAGCAGTTTTGTGCATCAAGTGGGTTTTTTTTTTATTAAAAAACCGGTATGTTGCCAAATGGCTACGCTATGTATTTGAGGGGTAAAATTATTTTTAGTTTAATAAAGAGTATTTTGCCAACTATTTGAAAAATATGCGTTGAATTCAATTATAAACATTTATATATGTATGTATATGTCAAAGTGCAAAATTCAAAACCAGATCCACAATTTCGGAGTTTTTTTTAATTTTTATAGTGCAATTAAACTTTATAAAATTTTGTATAATTAGAAATCATGTCAGATAAATTTATACATGAAATTAATACAATTTTATATTAACTTTGTTATATATTTTGAAATAAGATTGTTTAGAGAAGCTTATACGCCATTATATATAATTATGTTTAAACTAAATTTGCTGATCTCTTAATATATAACGTCATATCAAACATATTTATAAAACCAAAGTGTTAATATAAATGTATGTGATCATATAAAGCCACACATATAAACATTTATAATTATATCAAATCATATAAAATTATATGAAAACTTTTTTAGTCGGGACGTAACATTGTAAAGCAGTCAAGAAATTAGAATTGTATGAGAGTACCACGCCTCCTTTTCAAGTAATTCCCCTTTTTCCACAGTACTTAAAAATTTTAGTTAGAAAACTCCGTACAAGATTTTGTTAAGGTACGTACATTCAACAGGAGCAGAGGTATGCCACGCCCCTGGTACTACCGCGCCCATTTTTAGAACAGTTCTTAAGAATTCTTTAAAAATTTGGATTGTATGGGTGGTGTCACACCCCCTTGTCATATACCGCCCACTTTTTAAACAGTACTTAAAAATGTTGTTAGAAAGCACAATGCCAGGTTTTGCTCAAATATGTTCAACAGAAGCCTACATAAATCGCTTTGGATTGTATGGGTGGTGCAACACTCCTTACTCTGTCACGCCCACTTTCAGCACAGTACTTCGGAAACATTGTATAAGACGTTGTGTATAATTTTATTCGAAACAGTTGAACAGGAGTCGATAAATATCACATTAAAATGTTGGTGTTGTATGGGCGGTGCCACGCCCCTTTGTGTGATTAGGATCTAATATAGCCTATTTTAATTTCAAGAGTTGGTAATGGCTGTTACGACAATTTCAAGAAAATCGGTTCAGCCGTTTGGGCCTGATGTCGCCACAAACAGACAGACAGACAAACAATTACATTTATAATATTAGTGCACGCAAAAAATTAGCGTATGTAATATTATAAAATCATTCTTGGTAAAAACGATTTGCTACAGAAAAAAATAATTAAATCAAACAATTAAATTTTTATATAATTACCTAAAAATATAACTTTTTATTGGTACATTATAAATTCTTTTGTACATTATGTTAAATCACTTTCTTTTGTTATCTATTTAAAAAATTTTCAATATTTAGTTACATTATGGGAAAATGATAAAAAATTGCAAGATTAGGATGTATGCAGATGATGTCCAACTGTATATCAGTTGTAATGAAGCCTCGTTTGAACAGTGTGTTAACACTCTAAATCAGGAATTAAATTATATTTATTTATGGGCAACCGCAAATGGTCTTAGTATAAACCCTAAAAAATCCAAATGTATTGTTATTCAAAAGCGGTTATCCAAAATCAATTTAACACCAAAAATCTATATTAACAATCAGCAAATAGAAATTGTAAAATCTGCCAAGAATCTTGGTATTTATTTCAATAACTTACTCACGAACCTTTTCGATGATAAGATCACTTTGGAAAACTCAACATTGCACACCAATTAAAATACGAATGTTACTTGCTAAGACGTACTTAGTTCCGATTTTGCTTTATGGTTGTGAACTCTTTGCTAGCTGTGATGAAATAAGTAGTGGTAAATTGAAAGTTGTCTTCAACAATATTGCCCGCTATGTCTTTGGATTGAAAAGACGTGCGAGAATATCATTGTTTGCTATTAAACTATACGGCATTAGCTTTGACGATTTGCTAAAAACGCGCATCTTATTATTTCTACATAAAATTATTTATACGCGCCAGCCTAAACATCTATTTGAAAAACTAAATTTCTCAAACTTCTCTAGCAGAGGCAAAAGGCTAATATCAATCGAACACAATAGCCTAATATCCAAATGGCAGTTCTATATTCATGCCATTCCTCTCTGGAACTCACTTCCTCATGACACTCAACTAATATGTAACGCACAACAGTTTAAGGAAAACATTATTAATTTTTTCACACACTGATTATATTACAAAATGCTAGGTAATTAATTAGTTTGATGCTCTTAATAGTTTTCAATATGATTGTTTAATTAATTAGTACATATGTTACATATATTTTCTTTTTGTTTTTTTGATCAATTGTAATTAGTTTTTAAGTTAAAAATTTCTAATATTAACGGTTTTTATTTATCAATTGTAATTAGTTTATAAGTTAAAAATTTCTAATTTTAACGATTTTTATTTTTCCACAGACTCAGTTCTATACTGTAATATGAGACTCTTAGTCTTGTGTATGGAACAGCATATAAATAAATAAATAAAAAATTCATGTACGCGACCCAAAATAAACTTAGGTTTACAATTAATTTATTTGTTGCCAGATGTTTGTAAAATGTGTATAATTCCTAAAAATACCCAATAAGCACATAGGTTTTAAAAATTCAAGTGCTTTAAATTTAGCTTGAAGTAAAGTAGATTTCAAATTCTAGCATTTGTATATTTAACAAAAATATTTCAAACTTAATGTTTGTTGCCCTTTTGCTGGAGTATGCTATTGAAATAAAACGTAATTAAAGTTGTATTCAAGCCTTGAAACTGGAAAACAGGGCTGCAATTGAACTTGTTTTCAACTTGAATTCCAGTGAAATTGTTTATTTTATTTATTTATTTATTTATTTTATTTTTATTTATTTCAAAAAAAACATTTATAAACCAAGCCCTGTGGGCCAAATACGGTTTAAATACTACTATATAACATTTTACAATAATAAAATAAACTAAATTTATAAAATATGCCTAAAATTTAATTATAACTACCCGAGTAAAAAAAATTGATCTCGCGCAATATCTAATCATATCCAATTTGATATTGTTTAAGATCTGCTGTAATATCTAGGTGATCTCAAAATTGGGTGTATCCAATCATATCGTATTAGATCCCATTGTATATATAGGGATAAACTGAGATCAAGTTATATCTCAAAATTGGGAGGTCCAATGATATCTTTGGGGATAAATGTAGATCTAATATGATCCGAAAATTGGCGGATCCAGCTATATATTTGCGGATAAACTTAGATCTAATTTGATCCGAAAAATGGCGGATCGAATTAGATCCAGCTATATATTTGTGGATAAACTTAAATCTAATTTGATCTCAATTTTGGCAGATCGAATTAGATCCATCAATATATTTGTGGAGAAACTTATATATAATTTGATCCGAAAAAGTGGCAGATCGAATTAGATCCAGCAATATATTTGGGGATAAAATTTGATCTAATTTGATCCGAAAAATGACACATCGAATTAGATCCAGCAATATATTTGTGGATAAACTTAGATCTAATTTGATCCGAAAAATGGCAGATCGAATTAGATCCAGCAATATATTTGGGGATAAACTTAGATCTAATTTGATCCGAAAAATGGCAGATCGAAAAAATGGGTTAATCTAATTATATAAAATTAGATTTAATACAAAAAGTTACATTTTATTTGATACCATTAGACAAAAATAATTCATTCAGATATCGCTCAGATTGCATTAAATTGTCCATTCTATTGAAATTACTTCTTGATTATCATTATGTCACATACAATTTTATATAATTAGATAAACTCGTTTTTCGGATCGTATTTCATCATATTAGATCCAAGGTGGATCTAAGTTACTGCAGTACGATCCACCATTTTTCGGATAAAATTTTATTTTTTTGCAATATGAATTTCTTTTTATAAAATTAATATTTTTTTTCTATACATTTTTTTATAAAATTATATTTTTTTTATTAAATTGAATTTTTTTAATAAAATAATTTTATTTACATCCTTTTGACGCTCTACTCCATTTCCAATTGTATCAAGATTTATCAATTGTGTTTCAGAAATAATCAATTGTATTTCAGAACTTATCAATTATTTTTCAGATTTATGAATTGCTTTTCAGAACTAGTCAATTGAATTTCAGTTTTATCAATTGTATTTCAGAAATTATTAATTGTATTTCTGAAATTCACAACTGTATTTCAGAAATTCTTAAATGTATTTCTGAAATTTTCCTCTATTAACTATGAAATACAATCAACAAATTCTGAAATAGATTTGATTATCTCTGAAATGCAATTAATAATTTCTGAAATACATTCGATAATTTCTGAAATACAATTAATAGATTCTGAAATACAGTTAATATTGTAGTTGCTGATGAGTTATTATATATGACAATACATTTCCGGTGAAAAATGTTCATATACGGTCAAACATGTTCATATATGGTTTATGTATGGACACATATGAACAAATATGGATTTTTTATGAACATATATGGATTTTATATGAACATATATGGAAGTATATGTGATTCCATATATGTAAAAAATTTCATATACAGACATATATGAAAGCATCTGTTATTTCATATATGGAAATGGCACTCATATATGGACAAATATGAAAGTATATGTTATTCAATTTATGCAAAAGGGACTTGTATATGAACATATTTCGAAGAATACATTTTTCCATACATGTAAAAGGAACTCATATTTGGATAAATATGGAATTATATTTAATGTCATGAATAAAAAAAGGAACATATGTAGCGCCTAATTTGAATGTCATACATAAATTTATATCTATCGTGCAACCTTATAATAAAGGACAGCAACGTTCGCATATATTTAATAAATGAGGTAACACCTAAGTATATGTTCAGATATGGACATATATGAACATATACTTAGGTGTTACCTCATTTTTCGGATCCATTCATATATGGTTGAACCATAAATGTTCATATATGGACATTTTTCACCGGGTTGTTTAAATGGTACCGTATATGAAAATATATTGTTTAAATGGTACCATACATGGTATGTTGTTTAAATGATACGATATATCAAAGTATATGGTACTATACAATATATAGTAGCATATATTATCATATCTGGAACTGTACAAAAAATGTTTGTATATGGCCATATATTGTTTAAACGTCACCATATATGGTAATATATTGTTTAAATGATATCATATCCCTGTGAAAAATGTCCATATATGAACATTTATGGTTCAACCATATATGTATGGTTCCGAAAAATGAGGTAACACCTAAGTATATGTTCATATATGGACATATATGAACATATACATTTATTAAATATATGCGAATACATGCGGACGTTGCTGTCCTTTATTATAAGGTTGTACTATAGATATAAATTTATGTATGACATTCGAATTAGGCACTACATATGTTCCTTTTTTTATTGATGGCATTAAATATAATTCCATATTTATCCAAATATGAGTTCCTTTTACACATATGGAAAAATATATTCTTCCAAATATGTTCATATACAAGTCCCTTTTGCATAAATTGAATAACATATACTTCCATATTTGTCGATATATTAGTGCCATTTCAATATATGAAATAACAGATGCTTCCATATATGTCTGTATATGAAATCTTTTTCCATATATGGAATCACATATACTTCCATATATGTTCATATAAAATCCATATATGTTCATAAAAAAACCATATTTGTTAATATGTGTCCATGCATAAACCATATATAAACATGTTCGAGTGTATATGAGCATTTTTCACCGGGATATCAATATATATTGCACTATATATAGTAGCATATATTATCATATCTGGAACTGTATTAAAAATGTAGTTCATGAGGTCCCATATATGAGCATATATTGTTGAAATGGCACCATATATGATAATATATGGTTTAAGTGTCATCATATATGGTAATATATTGCTTAAATAAATAATTTACGGCCCTATGCTCCTTGCAGGAGTAAAAGGAACGAATATATATATATTGCTTAAATAACACCATTAGGGTCTGGGGTTCGGGAAATCCCGGGAAAAGTTTGCCGGGAATTCCCGGGAAAATAATATATTTTTCCCGGGAAAACGGGAAAAATTAAAAATATTAAATTTTTTAAATTGTTTTTGTTTCGAATAGGATTTTTTAATTTTAGTCATAAAAAACATTTTAAATACCAAAATAAAAATGTCATTGTTAAAATCTTTTAAAAGGGAATACATTTATTTGACACATTTATTATAACTTCCCAGGTGAAAATGTTCATATATGTTCATATATTGTCATATATGGTTTCATGTATGAGCATATATGGTTTAATGTATGATCATATATGAACATATATGCTATGTATGGAAGCAAATATGGGTAAATACATTCAAATGTATGAATCCATATATGATAATATACTGCATTTATTGGTCCATATATTGGTTCATAAATTCCAAATATCTTCATATATGAACTCATATATTATTCCATATATGGGTAATGTTTTAAGTCTTTTTTGTCATGGGGGTAATTACTTGAGCGGATTAAAAAAATATTGAAATACAATACATTGATAATTTCTTAAATACAATTGGCAATTTCTAAAATACAATTGCCAGTTTTTGAAATACAATTGATTATTTGTAAAATACATTTGATAATTTCTGAAATGCAATTGCGAATTTCTGAAATACAATTAATAAATTTCTGAAATACAATTTTCAGTTTCTGAAATACAATTCATAATTTCTGATATACAATTAATAAATATGAAAATCAATTGATAATTTCTGAAAAGCAATTATAAAACTGGAAATAAATTGATTATTTCTGAAATATAATTGGTAAATCTGAAAAACAATTCATAACTTCTACAATACAATTGATGAAACTGAAATTCAATTGAGTATTTCTGAAATACAATTGATAAATCTGAAAAACAATTGATAACTTCTGAAATATAATGATAAATTTTGAAATACAATTGAAAATGTTGCAGTAAGATAAAAACAGCAAAAATAAAACTGCTAAATTTATTTATTAAAAACCAAAAACGAAAAAGGAACTTTGAAAATTTAAAATTTTATGTGATGTTTTTTGTCTAATTTTATTTCTTAATCACTGATATTTAGCTCAATTATAACTCAAATTTTGTAAATATATTAAACACTTTTATTTTTGCTGTTCCTATCTTATCTATATTTAGCAAAAATACTCCGCTAATTTAGCAGTTTTTAATTTTGAACTAATTTTTAGTAGCTTTAACTAACATTTTTACACACTTTTTTCTATTAGTGTATAAACAATCATTAAATAATCAAAAAACAGTCATAAAATGATTTCTAAACTTCAAGTAAAATGTTTATGTCCATTAAAAATTTCATAATTTCTCAATTTCATTCAAATGTACAAATTCATCAGTAAGAATTGTAATATTTACATTTAATTTAAATAAAAAAAGCAATATTTTTATTAAAAAATAAAAAAAAAATTATATGAACATTCATATATCTCCATATATGGCCATATACCCTCAAATTTCGGATCCGACCCCATATATGTTGCCATATATGACCATATATGAACATTTTCACCTGGGTTATTCAAAATTTAAGTAGTAAAACCTAAAAACTTGGTAAAATGTTTAAAAGAAATATGAAAAAAAAGCTTTGTTTCTTACAAATAATCGCCCTTACTATCTAAACTTTTCAAATGTATAATTTAGGTAAAGTCGACTTTAGTTAAAATATTGGGTGGTTAATTTGTTTTCAACCAATCAAAATATTTGAAAATATAAATATTTTTGTAAGGTTTTCATACACAAAATGAACAAAACCGTTTGATTAAAAATAAAGTCGACTTTAAATTTAAAATACTCCTTTATATTAAGGGTCAATAATTTTATAAATAACGTTTTCATTAATAAATGTGAAAAGAAAAGACTAATGGTTAACGGTGATATCTAAAATTGGTTATCCAACATCTAAATTTGGTTCACAAAAAAAAAAAATTTTATGGTCATGCAACTTCTCTTGAAGAAAACAACAACAAGAATCACGTTTCAGCTAAAATTAGCAAAGTACCCGAAGAAAACAGTGTAAGCTGAATAGGCATTAAAGGTTTTATGGTAGGGTAAACATTTCCTGAAATGGTATCCAAATTAGCCGCAGTCAATCCGCACCATAACTAGATCTTCGTTTATTCGAGAAAGTTTTTATAATAAAAACCTGGCATTGCAAAAAAATGAAACGGATGTAAAGAACATTATATTAAATTACTACAATCATGTAAAAGATATCATGATAAAAGAAATCTTAGATGAATGGACAAGAATATCACAAAAGAGATATTTGAACATATGTATAACCGGATATAATTCATTTTATAACCTGGGGTTGGTTTATATATCAGGAAGATGTAATGCTGATGAAATAAGAAGAATTGTAGAAATAAGACTACAAGAGTTTTATTTGTCTTTGGAAAATAACATTGTGGCCACCATATCTAATGGGCCAAGTGTGATGAACCGGTTTGTTTCCGACAGTCCAGTAGTAGGTGCTTTCTGCTGGAATCATGCAATTCATTTGGCAGTGCTGCGAGTAATTTATGTGAAATCTAATTTTCAACATTCTGATATTTTTTACTTTGAATTCTCACTACACAGACTGCATTTGTACTGAAATAGTGTTTTTTTTAACAAAAATTACTTATATAGGTGGTTTTCATTAACAATTTTGTTTAAAAATATTTCCCGGGAATCAAATTTTTTCATTCCCGTTTCCCGGGAAATAAAAAAGTCCGGGAAATCCCAAACCGTAAACACCATATATAAATATATATGGCACTATATATAGTATCATATATTATCATATCTGGAATTGTATTACAAATTTTGATCATGAGGTACCATATCTGACCATATATTGTTTAAATGGCACTATATATGCTAATATATTGCTTAAATAACACCATATATAAATATATATTGCACCATATATAGTAGCATATATTATCATATCTGCAACTGTATTAAAGATTTTGTTCATGAGGTACCATATATGACCATATATTGTTGAAATGGCAACATATATCATAATATGTGGTTTAACTGGCCCCATATATAGTTATATATTGTTTAAATGATACCATATATAATTATATATTGCTAAAATGCCACCATATATATTAAGATATAGCTCTATATACAACTATATATGCAATAAGATCAGCCATGCTATGTAATATATAATCATATATACCATATCCAATATTATAAAGGCCGGTATCTAATTAGATAAAATTATATATGGCATAATATAAGGAAAATTTTTGGAAAAAGACGTCATATATAATTATATATGGATATACATAACGACATGTCTAATTATATATTGTAATATATGCCACATATGATTATATATAATTTTTTTTACTCGGGTATACATTTTCTTATTTTTATTTTTTTATTTATTTTTTTTTTTACAGTCCGAAGTGTAGCAATAAAGAAAAAAAAACATTGGGAAGAATGTAGATGTGAGAAATATAGATAATAGAAATTTGGAAACTTATTCTTGACTTATCAAACTTCCAGAGAAGGTGACTGTACATCGAAATGATGTCTAAGTTTGCGTTTTAAAGTAGTATTTGGGAAAGTAAAATATTTCAGATGCCTAGGTAGCGAATTCCACACTCTAGTTATCCTGGCATTAAATGATCTTTCGTATATAGAAGAATTTATGTGGTGAAAAACAATCTGAGGGTTTCTACTAGACCTAGTAAACTTAAAATGTTCGACTATGTAATTCTTAATTTGTAAACGTATCTTATAATACGGTTAAATGTAAGATGAAGTAAAGTACTGTTTGTACCCGTAAATACTTCCAAAGCATAAAGTAACTGCGACATAAGAAGGGCACTAGCAACACGTTTCCTTACATGTAGAGGCAGACATAAGTCAAGAGATCATAATCGCCTCAAAGTTGCATTCACACGAGCGCAGATATAATCAATGTGCTTAGAAAAACCTAATTGATCATCTACAAAAACACCCAAACACTTCATTTCAGAAACAAAGTTAATTTCAACACCCCCAGTGATAGATCTAATTCACGGGGATCAAAACCAAAACACATTGCCTTGGTTTTGTCTGGATTAATGTCTAAACCATTCGTGTCCATCCACTGTACAATCTGATTAAGGTAAACCCCCATATTCACTTCCAAAACATCAATAAATTGTCTCTGCCCAGAAAATAAAATTTGTACATCATCTGCATAAATAAATGTTATCAATCAATGTTATAGAGTTGTTATCAATTACATTGATAAATTCATTCAAATAAATCATAAATAAAATAGGACCAATGACAGACCCCTGTAGGACACCACTTGTAACCCCCAATGCACGTGAGTTCCTGTCTCCTAATGAGACGAATTGTGACCTTTCACTAAGATATGAACTTACAAGTTTACATGCAGGTTTAGAAAAATTAAAAAAACTACATAATTTAGTTATCAATTTTGAATGCACAACTTTATCAAACGCCTTTGATAAATCTAAAGAAAGCAGTACACTTCACTTTCCCTCATTAAGTTTCCGTCTTATTGAGTCGATTAGCCCAATGAGAAGGGTTGTAGTACTATAATTCCGTCTAAAACCCGATTGATTAGGATGAAGCAATTTTCTACCATTAATATAATACATCATCTGATCCTTTATAATGTGTTCAACAATTTTCGAAAGAATAGGAATCACAGAAATCGGGCGCAAATTTTCCAACGAATTTGAATTCCCGTCCTTTTTAATCGGTACAATACGTGATATTTTCCAATCATCAGGAAATTTGGAAGTCATAAAAATCGTATTCACAATTTGAGTGAAAGGGATACAAATGTACGGGTATATTATCTTAATAAATTTCGGCGGTATACAATCATAACCAGCAGCGTTCGATTGTATCCTACTAAATGCATAATACACATCATCCGCTACTATAGGTTGAAAACAAAATGAATTTTCCTCCAGAAAATTAAGCTCATCAATAATTGATGTTGGCGGTTCCGACGACTGACTGGAGATAAAAAAATCATTAACAGTGTCAGGGTCAACATCCCCAACTTTATCGCCCGAATAAATACTTCCATTTGTCCGCAAAACATTCCACATCTGATTAGTATTAAGCCCTCCAAAGAGTTGTTCATGAGCCCTTCTCTTCGCATTTCTAATTATGGTCTTGGTACTATTCCTAACTCGGCAATATATTCTCCAATTCTCAGATGTACTCTCCCGAATATACTCCCTATACGCCAGATCCCTTAGAGAGATACTATAAGTAATCTCCCTTGACTTGAACCACGAATTATCATTGAAATCCCTTACCTTGCGTGTAGTGATCGGAACAAATTCGTATAAAATATGTATATTGTACATTAAATTAGTGAGTTGTGCATTAACATCATTAGTCCGATATACTGGATCAAAATCACATGCCGATGCTACTTGATCGAGCCTAGCCTGGCATTATATTATAATTACGAAATTCCACATACCGATCGCTTTCCAAAAGAGGCAACTCAAATGCAGCAAAAATAAAAGCATGTCTAGAAATGCCTGGGAATTGCATCTGACCAGAAATATGAACACCTAAACATGGACTAATGATTAAGTCTATTACATAGACTGAACATCGAAGCAGACTTTGAAGAACAAAACAAGTTATGATTGTAGTCCCCTATAATGATAATATTCTCATATTTGACGACCAAATCACTTATTGCCCCATCAAATGAAGCAATATCTCCACTTGGAAGGTACACCACACCAATAAGAACTCTAGAAACACCTAACTCTATCTCTAAAAATAAAAATTCACACAATGTAGAATCAACTAATTTTCCTGGATAGAAGAAAAGCAACTCCACCTCCCCTCATATCTACAGGACGATCATTTCTTAACATTACATAACCCGGTATATTTATAGCATTTGAAAGAATGACAATTGAAATGTCCTACCTTTAGACCATTATGATTATTTCCGAGACATCCCTGCAAATAACTATTATCACTACATGTCGGACCTAAATTATTAAAGAGATTCATTAAAGAACTTAACTCAAAATAAGATAAACAGGATAATTTTGTTTGTAATATTCAAAGCATATGGTTTGTTAAGCAAAATCAATTGAAATTATTAATATTAATCTATAATTCTAAAAAAGGAATTAATACTTGTGAGTATCAGGCAAATCAACAATGAAGTATAACACAACATTCAAATTGCCGAAGTTGAAAATTGTTAAAAAAATAAAGAAGATAAACAATATGGCGAAAAGTAGATGCCAAAAGTGAAAAAAGTTAGAAAAATGTAAAATAATATAAAATTTTATGCTAAATGTCATATGGAATTGTCGGTGGGTAAGGACAATCTCAAACGGATATGGCTTTATATTCACATAAGACACAACTATCGGTGCGTTTACAAATTTATCGTCCACATTTTCATCAATGGGTTCACCTAAAGATTTTTGGTTAGTAAAACTATTATATAATCAAATTAAAATAGTTAATAACTTTCATTTTTATTTGCATTGCAGTTTAATGGTCTAATTCATAAACTTTTACAACAGTCTTATTGCAGGATTTTAAGCTAATTTGTGAAAAACAGTATTCATATTTGCTTAATAACGAAAAAAATAATATAGGTTTATAGTCGACTCTCATTAACTTTAAACCTTTTATAAAGTTTGGAGTGAGGAAGCCACCATTTAAATGTTAATTATTTAATTTTCAGCCATGAAATTATTTATTAAAGCCATCCCATCCCTAGAATATGTGGCTTCCAACAACTTGCATCCATCAAATTAAAAAAAGCTACAACAATTGTGTTGCTAATGACGTTTTTCGAAAAAATTTACAAAAAAATGTAAAAATAAAATTAAAAAGAAAAACAAAACAATAGTGATGTGCAGACTGTCAAAACATTATTCGAAATTCGATTACTTTTGTATGCTTCGAATAATATGTTCTAAAAAATTACTTTTTTACACACATTTGCATTGATTTGCTTTATAAAGAAAATAAAAAATATTTTTAATGGCTTTTAAATTTATCTTGGCACATCATTAGTTCTCTAATTTTAAAAAATACATTTTCACTTCCAATTACCGAGTCAATCGTTTACTAAATTTGTACATCAATTGCGACTTATTTGGGAGAAGAGAGAAAATAAACAATAGTGTTGCCAGTATCAAATCGAAAAATTAATTTATAGTTAAAATACGATTATGAATCAAGATTTCTAATAACTCTTTATTAAGCGAAATATGTACTTTAATTATAGCAAGCTTCAAATACCAAATAATTTTTTTTTTATGAATTACCACATAAGTTTTTAACAAGTTGATGAAATCTGGAAATGGTTGGCTGATTATCCAGAATGTGCTGATTGTCATTTTTCATGGTTGCAGTCACAAGCTAGGGGTGATCAACATGTTTTAGACTAGAAGGCTGTTATTTATATGGCCCAACGATTGCCCTCAACCAAAAAAGTCTGTAATGGCTACTGAAAATTTTGCGGTTATTACGGGAAATTTAACTGTTTTGAGACCAGCGGTATTTTTTGATAATTTTAGCAACACATGTCTGCTGATCTGTAGTACAATAAAATTAGTAGAAAAAATTAGTAGCCGCTACTAAATAAAATTTATGTAAACTGCAATTCAAAATCTATTTGCTAAAATCAGTTAAAAAGCTTACTAAATATCATAATTTTAGTACAATGAAGCAATGAAATTAGTATAAATAATTAGTTGCAGCTACTAAATTTCAGTAAATTGTTGTAAACTGTAATTTAAAATCAATGTGCTGAAATTAGCAAAAAATTGTACTAAAAAAAACAAAAACTGTAAAATAAAAAAAAAATATTTTTTTTCTTTCGATTGTAACAAGCGTATAATTACTTCATTGTACTTGAAATTTGGAGCCAAAATTGCAAACGGTTCTCCAGATATTACGTTTTTATGCATTGGAGATACAATAAAATTTTCTGAGTGTTATTTCCAAACTAAGAATATATCAATAGTAACAAATATAAACTAAACAAGAATTGTAAAAAATCAAAAAAAAAAAAAATTTAAATTAGTATATTTTTCTGCTAAATTTAGCACTCGGTTTTGAAAAATTAGTAAAATGTTTTGCTAAAATCAGCAGCGAGAATTAGTAAAAAAATCCGTAATTTGTAATAAGAGAATAGCAAAAATGATTACTAAAAAAAATTGTACTAAAAATCAGTATAAAAATAGTAAAGTTCGATTGGAAACTGTTTACAAATTTTTTTACTAACTTTTTTATCTGAGTGCGGTAAAGGAATTAGTATTTCAATAGGACAGGCTGACAATGCTTTGTTTGGAATGGTAACAAATTAAAAAATTAGTTTTTATATTGTAATTAAATAGTTTTCCAAATTTAATATTTTAAACAAAAATGAAGTTTATAATGCTTTAATTTGTATCCAACTATTAATACCACCCGAGCAAAAACAGTTACATATAGTCGTATAAAATGCGATTAAAGTATATCTGTATAAATATACTGTTTCATTCGAAAACTGGCCCGATGTAATTGTATCAATTGTTTATCAGTTTTTATCTAATTGTATTAGTTCAGATCTCAACTAATAAAATTATACGTTAATCAGATGAAATTATATCCAATTTTTGACCTGATACAATTTTAACGTTTTATATCTAATGGTATCAGTTTAGATCGTAGTTGGTACAATTTTATATAAATAAAATATATTTGTATCCGACATTTGCCTTATATAATTGTATCAAAGTTTTACAACAGATATAATTGCATCAGGCCAAAATTCAGATATAACTATATAAGTTTGTATAGAAATGTATATATTTGGATCTAAACTAATACCATGCGACATAAACCCATAAAATTGTATCAGGTCAAAAATTAGATAAAATTTCATCTGTTTAATATATAATCTAATCAGTTAAGATCTAAACTGATGCAATTAGATAAAAAGTGATAACCAACTGACACAATTATATCGGGCCATTTTTCGGATGAAATGGTATATGGATCACATTAAATTATATATTACCATATAAAGCTCCATATTAAATTTTTTTAATAGGGCAGTAATAATTATAAAATAAATAATTAAATAAATTAATCAAATTGTTTTAATAAGGGAGAACGAAAGAGCTAAATAAAAATTTAACGTAAATTAATAAATAAAATATGGCTTAAGTTTAATAAATTAGTGCTAACAATTCCAAAAACAGAATAAGAAATACCCAGTGTAGAAACGGTTTTTTGGACTACCAGTAATGACACCCACTTAACTTCTGCATTATTTTAAAACATATAATAATGAGTTACTGATAATGACTTCTTTTTATCATTATTTCAAATAGAAAATAATTTTCTAGATTTTTTTGAAAATTTTTTGAAATCTATTTTTAGACTCAATATTTTTTAAACACTGGTAAGGATATATCTAACCACATATTTTTTGATTTTTTGTATGCTGGCGAGTAAGCTTACTTGTGTGCAGCAGGTCAATTATGTTTTTATCTATTAAATATTACATGTCGATATAGCTCAGATGGTAGAGCTATTGACTGGCAATCTGTAGACCAAGGTTCGATTCCCGCACCAGCAAATTTTATTAAAAAAAAAAAAAAAATACAATAAAAAATATTTTTTTTAATATAATTTATTTTTTTGAAAATCTATTTTTAGACTCATTATTTTTGTCAGTACTGGTAAGCACATAGGTAACGATATATATTTTGATTTTTCGTATGCTGGTGTGTAATCATAACTCATTATTTTTCGCGACATCGCCATATAAAGGTAATAAGGAATGTAATAACAAAAGTAACTAGTTACCATTACCAAGTATGTAGTTACATAACCACATATTTGGTAAAGATTTTCTACACTGGGTATTTACCAATTTTTTTTTGTATACCCGAGTAAAAAAAATTATATATAATCATATGTGGCATATATTACAATATATAATTAGACATGTCGTTGTGTATATCCATATATAATTATATATGACGTCTTTTTCCAAAATTTTTCCAAAAAAGAACGCTTTTTATTTTCCCAAACTGGTGACCCCGTATAAATTTTGAACATGCCAAACGATCGACCTAACACGCGAAGTGTTACACGAGCTCAAGCTGCTGACCATCATAATAATAATGACGACAAAGAATATGCCGACGCTGTAAATGTAACAGCGGCTAGAAATTTTTCATACTCGTCTAGAGTACAAATACCGCAACTCCAAGGATATTCATCAAATAATATTGAATCATGGTTCAGACGTTTTGAAGCCTTTTTCAATCTACAAAATATAACCAGTGACACTGAGAGATTCAGTATTTCAATAATTCATTTGGATGAACGCTTATATGATGAAGCCTTTGAAATCATAACAAATCCTCCTCCTGCTAACAAGTTTGTTATTTTGAAGGAAACCATAACCATAACACAACGCCATGTTTAGAAGAGCTGTAAAAGAAAGCAAAGCAGCTTGCATTCAGAAATTTACATCTAACATCAACCCCACGTCTTCGTCACAAAGTATCTGGAACGATATTAAGCTTATTAGTGGTGGCAAACGACCAAACACAATAAAATACTTAAAATCTGAATCTAGTATGCTTTCATCTCCGATTGATATTGCCAATTGCTTCGCAAATCACTGGTCAACTTTATCAGATGACTCAAATTTCTCTCCAAACTTCCAACTTAATAAATCCAACGCCTTGAACCACATATATAATCCACAGACTTGCAATAAATTTGCGAAAAAAAATAGAAACCCCAATAAACATGGTAGAAATTGAAAACGCTTTACATTTGGCTAAAGGAAAAACCCCAGGTGACGATCGAATCTCGTATCCGATGTTAAAAAATCTAACTATGTCCACAAAAAAGCACCTCCTCTCAATTTACAATAATATTTTTTCATCCAACGTTTACCCTCAAGCTTGGAAAACCGCAGCCGTCGTGCCGATCCCCAAGCCAAATAAAGACCATTCTTCGGTTAATGGATACAGGCCAATTTCTCTATTACCGTGTATTAGTAAAACTTTGGAAAAAATAATTTACAGAAGAATAATGTGGTTTTTAAAAGCCAACAATTTCATCACACCTAATCAGGTAGCTTTCATGAAAAAACAAGGTACAGACGATGTTCTCTTATATCTCCAACATTTTATCTCCAGAAAATTCAACGTACGAATAAACGGTCATCAATCTAGTACTTATCCACTACATAATGGCATACCTCAAGGATCGCCATTATCAGTCGTATTATTTGTAATCGCTTTTAATCAGTTTAGCAAAATTATATCCACCCAAAAGCATATTGAACATACTATTTATGCTGACGATGCCGTAATATTTACAAAAGTACAGGATAACAAAAAAGTTAAAGACATTTTTTTAAAATTGCTTGAAGATATAGATAATTGGACCCTATTATATTATCAGGTGCTAAACTCTCCATTGAAAAATGCAATCTACTACACATTTGCAAAAAACAAAGCTGTAACACTTTCGACGTCGAATACAAAAACATAAAAATAAAACGAGTTGACAACCTTCGTATGTTGGGTGCTGTTTTTGACAAAAGCTTCACATTCAGAGAACACTGTTTACAGCTCAGAAAAAATCTAAATTCTAGATTAAACATTATAAAATACTTAACATCCAAACATTTCATGATAAACATCTCAACAATGATTAACATAACTAGATCCCTTGTACTCTCTAAAATCGATTATGCTCTTCCAATATATGTATTGTGCGCACCTTCCCATATCAATTTTATTAAAGCACCCTACCATGCTGCAATTCGTTGTAGTATAGGAGCTCTCCGGACAAGTCCAATAACAAATATATTGGCCGAAGCCGGCATGCCCTCCATCGAAGACTGGATTTCACTCCTAACATACAAGTTAATTCCAAAACTATTCATTTGTCACAATAAGATATTATATGAAGAAGTATCAAAAGCGATTAAGCACAAAAGGACGCCAAGGATCAAATCAACTATAGTCAGATGCATAAACTTTTCACGTAACCTTGATTTGCAACTTAGCCCAATACAGCTTAAACAATCTCCAGAACCCCCTTGGAGTTTAGAAAAGACATCTTTTATCCTATCAATGGTAGACCTCCCCAAAACTACTACGCCATCAATAGTTTACAAACAAACATTTCACAACATAGCCAATCAGTTTGCTGGATGTAACTGTAATCTTTTATTTACCGACGGCTCTAAATCGAGTGATTCCACAACATTTGCAGTTGTTCAACAAGATGGAAAACTTTTAACATCTGGATGTATTGATAACGACTGTTCAAACTTCACAGCTGAAGCAATTGCTATTTTTTTCGCTTCTCAATTCGCTGCCAAAAACCAATCGAAATACATAATTTGTACTGATAGTCTTTCATCTATTGGCGCGATACAAAACTCCCTATATAACTCTCCCTTTATAAATAAAATTAGAAACATCCTCAACAAACATTCAAATAAAATAAAACGTATGTGGGTCCCATCGCACGTCGGTATCCTTGGCAACGAGTATGCTGATGCAGCAGCTACTGAAGCTAAGCGAAGACCATTAATAAAGCACCCCACATAAGAATACCTCGATATAATCAACATAATTCTTTCGCATTTTGAGTCCTCATACGCCCAAAAATGGACTGACTACCAGCATGACTACAAAAAAGTTAATCCTGATGGGAAAAAGGCAATATACCCCAAAACCTGTCCAAGAAATGAAACCAGAACCATAGTCCGCTTAAGAATTGGTCACTGCAATTTTTCACACAAATACCTATTGTAATGCACAACTTACTGTTACACATGTTCTAGATGAGTGCATTATTTACAGATCTTCCCGAACTAAAATTTTCGGATTTATGACACCTTCAGATCTCTTAAGAAATACCTGTGATAATATAAGACTAATTTATAAATTCATATTGGAAAATAACCTTCAAAAGATAATTTAACGTATTTACTAAAACAGCGGAGTCGAAAGCCATTGCAGCTAGTACTCCTCTCCTAGATTAGTAACTATAATTATATTATTGTAATTAATATTAAATAAATAAATAAATAAATAAAAAATTTTCAACATCATCCATATCACGTTTAGAGCAACTAGCATCTGGTATACAGTTAGGTGACACTAAACCCAGTTATTTGCTAACAAGGATGCAACGAACCAATATTACACAGGACAAGAATATAATACGTCATTTTTGGTTGCAACGTTTACCTACAACAGCTCGTGCGGTTTTAGCAGGTATGATAAGAAGCAAACCAGACATCCTCGCCAACGAGACTCTCAGCTGTCTTCAAAAACAAATGACTTATGTTGGTACCACTTTAAGTTTGGTAGCAATGCCAAACAATGTAGAGAACCTTGCAAGTATAATTCAAAAAACTAATTATTTCGGCGACTAATCCAAAAGTCGTCGATATAGCCAATGCTAAAAATTCCCTTAATACACGCCTTTTTATCGCCGATCGTTTAAGTGGTAAAAGATTTCTAATTGATACCGGAGCCGACGTATCTCTGGTAAGTTCATATTTGTTTAAAACCTTAAATTTAAAAAATCCTCACCAACGCTATACGCTGCCAATGATTTAAAAATCCAAACATATGGAACCCTTCGACAATCACTCGATTTTGGTATTCGCAAAAATATTGAATGGAATTTCATTGTCGCTAAAACTAAACACAACATTATTGGAGCAGATTTTTTTAAACATTTTGATTTGTTAATTGATGTTAAAAATTGTCGTCTCATTGATTCAAAAACAAAACGATTTTCTAATTGTTTTTCCATTGAATCATGTAGTTATCCAACAATAAGAACTTTTGATATATCTTGCCAGTATGCTGATTTGCTATCCGAGTTTTCAGACATCACTCAAATCAACAAAATTTCAACGCCGTCGTCTCTGACTTCCGTTGAACATGTTATAGAAACAACTGGTCCTCCCGTTACAGCTAAACCACGTCGTCTTTGTGATGAAAAACTTAAGGCAGCAAAGGAAGAATTTACATTTTTAATTAATCTAGGAATTTGTAGACCATCGAAAAGCCCGTACTCCTCCCCTCTTCATATGGGCACATGGCGACCTTGTGGAGACTACAGATCTCTAAACGCGCAAAATATACCAGATAAATACCCACTTCCACATATACAGGATTTATCTAGTATTATGCACGGTAAACGGGTTTTTAGCAAAATTGACTTGAACAGGGCTTATAATCAAATTCCTATAAGACAATGCGATATCCTTTCGGTCTATATGAATTTACACATATGACATTTGGTTTGTGTAATGCCGCTCAGACTTTTCAAAGATATATGCATGATGTTTTAAGGGGGTTAGATTTCGCCTTTTGTTACCTAGATGATACCTGCATTGCATCCTCCACATTTGAAGAGCATCTTATTCATCTACGCATAATATTTGAACGTCTCCGTAACTTTCAGCTTACAATCAACCCTTCAAAGTGTGAATTTGGAAAAGAAGAAATTGTGTTCTTAGGTCATGTTGTAAGTCAAAATGGCATTAGTCCTAATCCTCAAAAGGTTACAGCAGTTCAGAATTTTCCACTTCCAACACATGCTTTTGAGCTTAAAATTTTCTTGAATATGATAAATTTTTACCGCAGATTTATTCGCATTCCGATTAAACATCAACTTCATCTAAATAAACTTATTAATGGTAATAAAAAAAATGATAAAACTTTGATTCAGTGGACACCTGACGCAATCAAACATTTTGATGCATGTAAGAAAGCGCTTGTTGATGCAAGTTTATTATCTCATCCGAAACCAGGAGCTGATATAGTTTTGTGCACAGATGCAAGTGATATTGCAGTGGGTGGAGTTCTTCATCAAATTGTAAACCACGAACCACAACCATTAGGTTTTTTTTCTAAAAAGCTGACTGATGCGCAAAGGAAATATAGTGCATATGATAGAGAATTGTTAGCAATATATCTAGCAATTAAACACTTTAGATATGCATTAGAGGGACGAAATTTCGAAATTTCGGATCATAAACCTATAACTTTTTACAAGAAAACACGAATCTTCTTCGCCTCGTCAAATTCGCCAGGTAGATTATATCGGCCAATCTACTACTCGAATATCGCACGTACCAGGTGAAACTAATGTTACTGCTGATACTCTTTCACGTATAAATGCTCTTCAATCAAACGGATCAAACATTGATCTCTTCTGCTCGCCCATTTATACCAAAATCCTGTAGAGAAGCTGTAATTACGCAAATCCATAACATAGCTCATACAGGAGTGAGAACTACTTTAAACAATGTTCGACAGCGATTTGTCTGGCCTAGAATGCAAAAGGATGTTGCAAATTTTGTTACGACTTGTATTTCATGCCAACGCTCGAAAGTTAATAAACATATCTCAGCACCATTAACAAATTATTCTTTACCGTCACAACGCTTCAAACATATAAACATTGATATTATAGGACCTCTTCCATCTTCCAATGGATATAGTTACTGTTTAACTATAATCGACCGTTACACTAGATGGCCTGAAGCTATTCCTTTAAAAGATATCAACTCTGAAACAATCGCGAAAGCACTAATAAAAGAATGGATAGCTCGATTTGGGGTTCCTAAAAGGATTTCCACTGATCAAGGAGCACAATTTAAATCAACGCTTTTTAATGATTTGTCAAGACTGCTATTTATTCATCATTTGCAAACCACTGCCTACCATCCTCAGGCTAATGGAATCATAGAACGTTGGCACAGAACTTTGAAAAGTTCCTTAATGTGTCACAATACAAAAGATTGGACTACCGTTTTACCTTTAATTCTGTTGGGCTTACGAACAACGCTTAAAGTTGATTTATGTTCTTCTCCTGCAGAAATCGTTTATGGTACTACTTTGAAATTACCTGGCGAATTTCTTGTTGATTCAAAATTTATTCCTCAAAGTGATTTTGTCAAAAGGCTTTCTGGTTATATGGATTCTATTCGACCTGTAGAAACTTCACATCACACAATCAGAAAGCCATTTATACATCCTAAACTCAATGATGCCACGCACGTATTTATCAGAAAGGATAGTATTGAACCTTCTCTAACTCCTCCATACAACGGTCCTTTTTTTAGTTTTAAAACGCCACAACAAACATTATCAAGTAAACGTCAATGGAAAATTGCAGAATATATCAATTAATCGTTTAAAACCTGCATTTTTGCCTATCACAATCGACTAGCTTCGAAAATTATCTTGCTTCTCTGGAAGGGGAGTATATGTGGAGTAGGGCGGGTCAAATTGTATGGAACGATTTTTTTTTTGATGAAGCGTATAGGTGATTCTGAGAAATTTTGCTCAAGAGACCATAGCTCTAAGTCGAATTTGGAGCCCCCCAAAATTTCAAAATAGATATTTTTCCATATATACATAGAATAATTTAATTAAATTCGTCTTAAAATCGGATAGAATTATAGATTTCTCAATCTGGGCTTGTTTGAAAGGTATTTTTATCACCTTTCAGAATCTGTATTGATACCTGTAGAATAAGTCGTCAATGGCAGCATTGTTCAATTGAACAACAAAGTTGTTCAATAAATAATGACGTTACAAAATAATGACGTTTACCAACACTAAACGTTGCCAAGCTTGTTTTTCCTTCTTCCTTAATCGTTCATCGTGCAATGCGCACGCAGTTTGCCAAAATACTTAAATAAAAACTCGGTTATCACAATACCAATATTTTTTTTTTAATTTTAAAATTTAGTGTGACACAATCAAAGAGTGCAGTGATAATATCAAAGTTATTATGGATAATCAAGAACCGTCAACATCGTCTGCGTTGTCTTCGCAAATGGAAGCAACAACATCAACAAGTTTTGACTCTAGATTGACTAACATGCCTCAGCAAGATATTGTTGTTTTTGGTTTATCAAGTGATTTAAATGATCTTACTTTGCCTACTAAATGTGACATTTTAAAATATTATTTTTTTTTAAGTGATCGTGCTAAATTTGAAAACAAAATGTTCTCGTATAAAACTTTTACTCCTAACGTAACAGATAAATTTATCCAAATTTGGTGTAAATTAAATATTGAAATCATTAATAGAAAGAGTGTTTTCAAAAAATTAACTGGTTTGCTTGATAAATACCAGAAACATGTACAACATAGAAACAAAAGAGATGAATTTAAAGCATTTGTTGATTCAATAAACGAATTATTTTATATTGGCAAATGTAATTGCAAATTAAAAACAACAGAATGCTCGTGTGGATTGATTGCAGAACATCTAAAAGAATTTATGATGGACCAGCATAATGATAGAAAATTCACAATACCTGAATATACGGAAGACGTTGAAGAAGTAGCTACAACAATACCAACACTTACAACTGGTACCGATGATCCAACATACGAACCACCTGAATTACACATGGATGAAGATGAAAATGAAGCAACAACAGAAGTTCCAGAAGCAACTGTTCAAATGAGACGAGGTCGTTATACTCAAAGATACGATGCCTTAAATTTTGCTATGATGTGTGATAGATTCGGTGTTTCAGATAAAGTCGCTTCATGTTTAGCAACAGCTTTATTCGAAGATATAAATTTTAGAGATGTTCATGGTAATCTTGTTATTATGGATAAATCAAAAGTGGCTAGAGAAAAAGTTAAATCTAGAGATGCAGTGCTTCGTACATGACATACAAATTCTTCCATAACTGCATTCTCTTTCGATGGTAGAAAAGATGACTCATTAACTACAGAGAAAATTAATGACAAATTTCATACCACTATGGTAAAAGAACCGCATTTAGTTGTTCTGAAAGAGCCCTATGATGAGTTACTTGGATATGTAAATTTGGGTAGTCAAGAAGATGCAAAAACCAAACACAGAAAACTGAATGAATTTTTCAACAATAAAACATTAACAGTTGATCAATTAATTGGCATATATGGTGAGTGATGGTGAGCCAGCAAATACTGGAACAGAAAATGGTGTTTTACGATTATTTGAAAAACAATTAAATAGACCAATTCACTGGTTTATATGTCTGCTTCATTTCAATGAACTGCCATTTCGTCATTTATATGAAGCATTGGACAAAACAGTCACCAGTGGACCACGAGCAGCAAGTGCAAAGTTATTCAAAGCTATTCAAGAATGTGAGAAATTGCAGGTATGTAACACTTTATTTTATTTAATATCATCATTTATTATCATTATTTATTGTCATTATTTTAGTTTTTCGATTGGAATAAAGTTAAAATAAAATAATTGCATTTTAATTGATCTAAACATTTCATTTTTCAGGTAGTAGCTGATTTTGATCCAATACCACTGGAGAATATGCCTGCAATGATGGATCATGAACATGAGCTCGAACTATCAACAGATGTTAAATATTTATATCAAATTGCTAAAGCAATTTCGAATGGTATTGTTCCAGTTGATTTAGCTAACATTAAACCAGGACCAATTGCATATTCTCGTTGATTAACCAAAGCAAGTAGATTACTACGATTATATGTAACAACTAATACACCATCGACCAATTTAAAAACTTTGGCAGTTTATATTATTACAGTTTATGTGCAAATGTACTTCAATGTGAAGTTTTATAACTCTGTTGTGTACGGCAGTGCACTTTTATTAAAATTTATACGTTGGACACGATACTTACAACCAAACTTACGTAATATTGTAGATGGTGTAATTCAAAACAACTCATATTACGCACATCCAGAAAATATCTTATTAACAATGTTATTTGATGATCGAAAAGCAATACGGGATAGAGCTATCAAAAAGATTCTACACTATCGAGAAAAATTGTACGATCCAACTAAACTCAGAGTTTACAAAAAATATATATTAAATTTCGATGCTACCGATTATGTCAATATGGTTGATATGAATAACGACGATATATTATTTGAACCAGCATTTACTCGACAGATTCCATATGATCACTTGGTAGAATACTTAGATTTCGATGAACCACCACTGGCTGATCCACAAATTCCAATGCACATACAAGGAACAGAAAGACATGTACAATTATTAACGAGTGTTTCAAAACGAGTTATAGAAAAGAATCGTGAAGGAGTTATGGCAGTGACATTAGAAAGTCGTAAGAAAGCTCCTCGAATGGAAAGTAAAAAGGACATTAAAAAATAATATTACCACATTAAAATTGAATGTCGAGAATAATAATTGTAGGTCGAGAATAATATTTAAAAATAAATTGAATTAAAAATGTAAAAATAGTGTTTTTTTGTTGAAACCTTGAAAATGTTGATTTTTTCAGATCGATTTTCCTACAAAAAGGAGTTCGAAAACAAAAAAATTTTTCGTTATAAAAGTTGTTGGAAATTATCTGAACTTTCATAATCTGCAAAAAAACAAAAAAAAATCGAAGAAAATTCAGAATTTATTAGTTAAAAGTTCATTTTAGGCTATTTTTCGACAAAAAATTCCTAATATCTCTACTAAAAATAAAAAATATATATATAAATATTGGTATCAATACAGATTCTGAAAGGTGATAAAAATACCTTTCAACCAAGCCCAGACTAAGAAATCTACTATAATTCTATCCGATTTCATGACGAATTTAATTAAATTATTCTATGTATATGTGACAGCGCATAGAGAAAGGGAAAAAAAATCAATTTTTTTTTTGTGGACAATAGCCGTTTTTTCTAATTACTTGGATTTAATAAATCCAAAAAGTATTTCTCAAAGTGCTCAACAGATGGGGTTAGATTCTTCCTATTTTAAAAAAATTTTCTGTCCGACACTTCTTTCACCCTAATTTTTAATACCGAATTCGATGGTGAAGGATTTTACTTTAACTTTTAATTTATAATTATATTTTACATAAAACAGCGATAAACAGTCTGCCTTTTCAGTTTTATCACTTTAATTTATATTTTTAGAAAATTGAAAAATTCCATTGCAATATTTAATATTCACTAATTGGATTTAATTAAATTACTTACTGTAGAGTGAAAAATTGCCATTTCTATTTGAGCTATTTCTCCATGTCCAAGATGAAAAATATGTATTTGGTGAGGTGTAGTTTTTTTTTCTAAACATATTTCATAAACAAAAATTAAATAAAAACCTTTTATTTGTTAGTTTTTGAATTTTTTTGTTTCTCTTTTAATTTTCATTCGTATTTTTTTCTGACATTAAATTAATAGGATGTTTCATATATTTGTGCTTTTATTTTGGATTTATTAAATCCAGCTTTTTTTTAGATTTAATAAATCCATTTTTTGTATGAAAAATTCTAAATCTAAGTGACTAAAAAACACGCTAAATATCTGAGCATCGAATGAGACCGATCCCATGCTCTCCTGCCTTAGGTCCCTTTCTATCCTTAGGTCCCTTTCTATCCTTAGGTCCCTTTCTATTTTGCGCGTCACATATATGGAAAAATATCTATTTTGAAATTTTGGGGGCTCCAAATCCGACTTAGAGCTATGGTCTCTTGAGCAAAATTTCTCAGAATCACCTATTATTACGTTTTCAAAAAAAAATTAACCCGCCCTAATGTGGAGGCACTTTGTTATTATTTTTAAATAGATTTAAGTAGTTTTTATTTGGTTTTCAAAAAATGAAAATAAGTTGTTTTTAGTTTTTGATAAATATTCAAAAAAGAAGAACGCTTTTTATTTTCCCAAATAAAGGGTTTTTCAACAGGGACGCTACAAAAGTAGAAAGACAGGGACAGCAAACGACGCCATATTTCTTGCCGCTCTTTTGACATTTCTCTTCAGTAAGGTTTGCCATTTCATGATGGAAAGATAAACGAGCCAACAACGAGTCTAAATTATATTAAAATTTACTACCGAAATTCGGAGTCAGTGGCCTCAACGTTAAGAGCGCTACGTCCAATTTATGGTCGTCATAATCGTCCTAGCAGATCAACAATTGAGCGTCTAGTGGAAAAATTTGAATCCACAGGCACAGTACAAAATGTTGCCGTGCCAGTGAGACAAAGAAGTGCCCGTAGTGTCGAGAATATTGCTGCCGCTGAGGCTTCAGTTGAAGAAAGCCCAAATGTGTCTCTCACACGTCGTTCTCAAGCGTTGGGCATCTCTGTGACGTCGTTGTGGCGAATTTTGCGAAAAGATCTTGGCCTACATCCTTACAAGATCAAATTGACGCAAGAACTGAAGCCGCTTGACCACTAGAAGCGTCGTATGTTCGTGAATTGGCTGAGCAACAACCTGAAAATGATTCGGATTTTCATCGAAAAATCATATTCAGCGATGAGGCTCATTTCTGGCTGAATGGCTTCGTCAATAAACAAAATATGAGTTATTGGTCAGACAGCAATCCACACGTACTCCATGAGTCATCATCGCATCCCGAAAAATTACGGTTTGGTGCGGTTGGCCGTACTTCTTCCGTGATGATCAAGACCGGCACGTTACTGTGAATGGGAATCGCTACCGTTCAATGATAACCCAATATTTTTGGCCCCAATTGGATGATATGGACTTGGAGGACATGTGGTTCCAACAGGACGGCGCCACAAGCCACACAGCGAATGTCACAATCAATTTATTGCAAACCAAGTTTGGAGAACGTGTTATCTCACGAAATGGTCCAGTCGATTGGCCGCCTCGGTCGTGCGATTTGACGCCTTTGGACTATTTCCTGTGGGGCTACGTCAAATCTATGGTCTATGCCAACAAGCCAGCGACGATTGATGAACTTCGTACGAATATCGAACGTGAAATTGCAGCAGTATCGGCCGATTTATGCTTCTGCAAGCGTGCTCGTGGTGGCCATGCAAAAGAGATCGATTTCCATACATAATGGCATCGAACGTACTTTCACAGGAATAAAGAATTTCATTGATATCCAAAACCGTTTTTGTTTTATTTAAAAAAAACTTTTGTAGAGCTCTTATTGAAAAACCCTTTATATGGCGGCATTTTAGAAATATATAATTATATACGGTATCATTTAAACAATATATAACTATATATGTCGCTAGTTAAACTACATGTTATCATATATGGTGCCATTTAAACCATATATTATCATAAATGGTGGCATTTAAACAGTATATGGTACCTTATGAACAAAATCTTTAATACAGTTCCAGATATGATAATATATGCGACTATATATAGTGTAATATATATTATCTTGATATATGGTGTCATTAATACAATATATTACCATATATGGTGCCATTTAAACCATGGGTGAGTTCCTAAACGTCAAAACACATTGCAGTGTTTGCGGTTTGACTACTGTTTCGATACAAAGCAAACAAGTGTGTTGCTTACTTTATAATAAAAACATGTCAACAAAGCATCAACAACATTTGTGATGCACAGTTTGCTTTTTATATGCGCACCAATTGCGTTTACGAATGCATGACTTTGTTCAGTTGCATTGCAAATGACGTTTTGGAACTCAGCCCATATATTACTATATATAATGCCATTTAAACAATATATGGTCATTAGGGCGGGTCGATTTAATAATGGCTCAGTGAAAATCGTATTCTAGGGATCAAAATAAGAAACTTTGTCGAAGGAACCATACCTCTAAAACGAATTCTACTACCCCCCAACTGTTGACTTTTGTCCCGTAGGGTCAAGTTTTGAAAAATCCCACTTTGACCCATTTAGAGTGCCCCAATCGAGTCCAAATGTATGACCGACCCCCACTAACTTTGGAGGGCCGATCCACCCATGCCAGTGGCACACCCCCTGGAACTCCCCTGGGGGGTTCCCCATACAAACATTTTAAAAAATCACCATTTTTGGCACTTTATTTTATTATTTTTTATTTATTTTATTTATTTTTATTATTTTATTTATTTTTTCTCTTTAGAAATTTATTTAGTCAGAACATATGTAAATGAAAAAATTAATTTAACTTAGTAATAGAAAAGAAAATAAAAAAAATTACTGTTTGAAGTCTTTTTTGCTTTCAAGTCTGGGCAATTTCGCACGGCTCTCTAATGTCGTCACCATAACAGCCTCTACATTTTCCGGTATAACTCGTTTGGAAACGCTAGCTAGCAATTGAACGTGTCGTTCTGTTGCAGGTCGTAAAATAGGTTGTGTGGGTTTTTTAAGCCACCACAAGACACAGCTGCATGTCGTAAACTTACTTAAGCTAAATCGGTTACAGGTAGAATTGAGCATAAAATTATCATAAAGGATTTTCCAGAAGTAATAAAAGGCGCACTTGCTTAACAGAATTTGTGGTCAGATTAACGTTTAATTTACATGTAAGTACTTTATGGGCAGTTTTGACAACAAAATCGGTTACAGGTAGAATTGAGCATAAAATTATCATAAAGGATTTTCCAGAAGTAATAAAAGGCGCACTTGCTTAACAGATTTTGTAGTCAGATTAACGTTTAATTTACATGTAAGTACTTTATGGGCAGTTTTGACAACAAAATCGGTTACAGGTAGAATTGAAATTACCATTTCATTCTTATTACCTCGTCTCCTAGACCATATATAACGCAACAGTTTTTGTGAATGCATTAAGTCGTTGTGAAGAACTCGAAGTGTGAAGTGCTAATTTGAGATAAAAAAATATTTAAAAAAAAATCATCCCAAATCAAGAAGTTTACAATGAATCCACCATCCTCTACACCGCAAGATGAAGCAATAACAACATCAACAACTATCGAAAACCCAATGAGTCATATACCCAGGCATGATGTTACTGTTTTTGGTGTGTCTACTGATTTGACTGATCTTAATTTACCAACCCATCTGGATATCTTGAGATATTATTTTTACTTGAGCGAACAAAAAAAGTTGTCCTATAAAGCATTCACTATTCAAGTACAAGATAAGTTGATTGGAATTTGGGAAAAACTTGGTATGGAAATAATGCTGAAAAAAAGTGTATGTAATAAATTGAATAGATTGCTTGACAAATATCAAGAGCAAATCAAGAGAAGAAACAAACCCCAACAATTTACAGAGTATGTAAAATCTCTGGAAACAATTTTTTTCATTGGAACATGTAAATGCGATTTGAAGGCAGCTCCATGTGCATGCGGTTTGGTTCCCGAACGCCTCAAAGAGTTTATGCACGATCAACATAATCAGAGAAGTCTAACAATGGATGGATTTGCGATGGAAATTGAAGAGCAAGGAGCAACGTCTATGTCATCAATGCCAACATACCAAGATCCCGATGATTCAATATACGCACCGCCACCGGTTCAAGAAGATTTGGATATAAGCACAAGTTCACAATACACACAGAGATACGATTGTTTTAACTTTGCCTTGGTATGTGACAGATTTGGCGTGCCTGATAGAGTAGCATCAGCAATGGGAACAGCTCTTTTCCAAGATTTTAAAATGAAAGATATCCATGGCAAACCTCTCATCATGGATAAATCGAAAGTTCGCCGAGAAAAAGAGAAATGCAGACAAGAAGTGCTTCGCAAACGGTTAGATGATACCAATTTGTTAGCATTTTCATTCGATGGCAGAAAAGATGATACTTTAACGAGAGATACAATTGATGAGAAGTATCATACTAGAATGGTAAAAGAACCTCATCTTGTTATTTTGAGAGAACCGAATTCTGAATTGATTGGTTACGTAAGACTGGAACATGAAACCGCTGAATACAAAACAACCAAATTAAATGATTTTTTCAACGATAAAAATATATCACTGGATGCATTAATTGGCATATGCACTGACGGTGAGCCAACAAACACTGGCCCAAACGGTGGAATTATACGACGATTCGAATTGCTGTTAAAAAGACCATTGCATTGGTTCGTTTGCCTTTTACACTTCAACGAACTTCCGTTTCGGCATTTGTTTGAAGCTTTGGATAAATCAACCAGCACTGGACCAAGATCGGCAACCGGAAAATTGAGCCGTCAAATCGAAACTTGTGAAACTCTTCCGGTAAGTTATTGCTATCACTCATTTATTATAATTGTCAACCGTTTTTAATTGTTTTATTTTTATATATTTTCAGGTGGTGGACGGCTTTCAGAAAATTGAGTTGAAAAATATGCCCCCTGCTCCAGAAAAAATTGAATTTTCCACCGATTCCAAGTACTTATACGACATGGCCCATGCAATTTCTAGCGGCGTGGTTTCAGTGGATCTGGCAAACATCAAACCAGGGAAAATTGTACATTCTCGGTGGCTCACCAAGGCCGCTAGACTATTACGATTATATGTGACAACGGAAAATCCAGATGCAAATTTAAGAATACTGGTTGAATTTATAATTACATGTTATGTGCCAATGTACTTCAATATCAAGTATTACAGCTCTGTCGTGTACGGTAGTAGATTATTTTTCAAATTCATTAGTTGGTCAAGATTTCTAGAACCTCGTTTACGCAAAATTGTCAATAAAGTAATTACAGATAATTCATATTATGCGCATTCGGAAAATATCTTGTTATCAATGTTGTTTGATGATAGCAAAGAAAAGCGCGACTGTGCTATCAAGATAATTCTACGCTATCGAACCGATGTTGACGACCCAACGGGACTTAGAGCTTATAAAAAACCAGATATAAACTTTTATTGCACAAGTTACACGGAAATGATCAATATGAATGAAATAAATGACGTATTTGAACCACCATTCACGCGAAGCATTCCATACGATACTTTGAAAGAATATTTAAATCAAGATGATCCACCGTTTAATGATCCAAAAATTCCATCACACATATAAGAAACAGAACGACACGTTCAATTGCTAGCTAGCGTTTCCAAACGAGTTATACCGGAAAATGTAGAGGCTGTTATGGCGACGACATTAGAGAGCCGTTCGAAATTGCCCAGACTTGAAAGCAAAAAAGACAGTAATTTTTTATTTTTTCTTTTCTATTACTAAGTTAAATTAATTTTTTCATTTACATATGTTCTGACTAAATAAATTTCTAAGGAGAAAAAATAAATAAAATAATAAAAATAAATAAAAAATAATAAAATAAAGTGCCAAAAATGGTGATTTTTTTAAAATGTTTGTATGGGGAACCCCCCAGGGGAGTTCCAGGGGTGTGCCACTGGCATGGGTGGATCGGCCCTCCAAAGTTAGTGGGTGTCGGTCATACATTTGGACTCGATTGGGGCACTCTAAATGGGTCAAAGTGTGATTTTTCAAAACTTGACCCTACGGGACAAAAGTCAACAGTTGGGTTTCCCTGAGCCATGGGCTCACAAATCGACCCGGCCTAATGGTCATATATGGTCCTCTAACTATTTTGTTTAATGCTTCAATCAGAGACGGATATTTTCCTAGATTCTGGAGAGATTCATATATAATACCTTTATTTAAAGCTGGAAATAAATCAAATGTTTCTAATTACCGAGGTATTGCTAAATTACGTGCAATTCCTAAGCTCTTTGAAAAATGTATTACCGATTATATATGCCATCATTTATCTTCTTTACTGTCACCTTTTCAACATGGTTTTCGAAAAGGATGTTCAACTACGACAAATGTGCTCCATCTTACAACTTTAATAAATGATGGTTTTAATCGAAGAAAGCAAACTGACGTCGTATATACTGATTTTAGCAAAGCTTTCGATAAAGTAAACCACAAACTTCTACTTATCAAACTTGATTTATTAGGGTTTACACCATGCAGCTTAAATTGGATCAGGACTTATCTTATGGATAGAAAACAATGTGTTAGATATAAAAGTAATTCATCTAAATTTATTGCAGTTACTTCTGGTGTCCCTCAAGGCAGTCATCTTGGGCCAATTCTTTTCTCCCTATTTATCAACGATCTTCCAAAAGTTATTAATTTTTCTAACATTTTAATGTATGCTTATGACGTTAAAAATTTTTACAGCTACAATCAATATGTAGAACACGCCTACTTACAATCTGATCTTAACAATTTCTACTTGTGGTGCAACCATAATTTAATGGACCTTAATTTGAAAAAATGTAAATGTATGCATTTTTCTAGGAACAATATTACTTCCGTTAACTATTCTTTGGGTGAATACCAGCTCGAATCAGTTGATAATTTTCTAGAACTTGTAATTCTACTAGATCATAGATTGAATTTTGTTTCTGATATTACCATGACTGTGAATAAAGCCAGAGGTGTACTTTCATTTATAAAACGATGGGCTAAAGAATTTACTGATCCCTATATCACGTAACAACTATATATGTCCCTTGTAAGACCTATTTTGGAATATGGTTGTATAATATGGGATCCATCCCAGTGTAGAAAATCATTACCAGATATGTGGTTATGTAACTACATACTTGGTAATGGTAACTAGTTACTTTTGTTATTACATTTCTTATTACCTTTATATGGCGATGTCGCGAAAAATAATGAGTTATGCTTACACACCAGCATACGAAAAATCTAAAAATATGTCATTACCTATATGCTTACCAGTACTGACAAAAATAATGAGTCTAAAACAGGGAAACAAGCCGATCAAAATAATCGGCGGCGGCGGCGGCGATTAAGGTTGAGCCGGATAAAAATTGGCGGCGGCGGCGCAACCAAATAATCGGCGTCGGCGGCGGCTTGATAGAACATTATACACGTAATTTAAAGATGTTAAAGGTTTTTTCCAAAATATAGCAGTAGAAAATTGTTCAAAAATTTGGAATTATCAAATAAAAAATAATTTTAAATTAAATTCATCGATAAAAATTACAAATTTAGGATTTTTAGTTTTTGAACGGAGCTAGAAGGAGAGATAGTTGGGCGTTCCAAATATATACATACACCCAGAAAACAGATTCGGTGCTGACAACCCCATTTGTTGCCAATCGAATGGTTCAATTGCATCAAATGAATTTTTAGGTTGCGGCTACCGAATTATTCTTGATACAACTGAAATTCCGTTGCCACAGTCAAATTAGTCCTGTCTCAATTAGTTTTCTGTTGCCACAACTGAAAAATTCGGCCACCATAGCCGAACCATGCGATTGGCTACAAATGCGGTTATCAGAACTGAATTTGTTTTCTGGGTGTATGTTTACCCTACGGGGAATGAGGAGTCAATTGCCCTCCAAGGACCTTCCCGTGACCGGTCAACCGAAGGCATGTTACTAAATTAGTATAAATATGAACCAAAGAGAGTGAATTAATTTTCTAAGTATTTTCTGATTCGTTACTTTCACTGTTGCTTTTAAAAAACTTGACCGATACCGAAATATAAAACAAAATTCGCGGCATATTTTTCAAAATATTTTTTTTTATTTATTTTACTCTTTTATTTATTTTGAACTTTATTTTTTTACGATTTGCTTATTTTAGCTCTTATTTTAAATTTTTGTAATTTTTTCCTAAAAAATTTTAAGTTTTGTATTTTCAACGTTTTTTAATGTTAAAGCTGTTTTAGTTTTAGTTTTAACAATTGGTATTTCATTTAATTTTCTTTTTAACTTAAGGGCAGTTTTTTAAATTTTTATTTATATTATCAGAGTTTTTGAGGTAATTTTCTAATTTTTAATTGATTTTTTTAATTTAATTATGGCCAACGCAAAAAAAGAGTCAACTGATATTAAAGGACCTATCCCGTGGCCGGGCAATCGGGGGCATACTGAAGGCACTTCCACTATATTTGTGTGTGTGTTAGTGTCGTTTTCTTTTCTATTTTTTTCTTTTCCATTTTTTTTATTTGCTTGTAGTATTTGTTTTTTCTTTTTCTTTTTTATTTGAACAGAAACGACAAATATATAACTTTACCATCAGCCAGCCATCACGCATAAGCAACATTAGCTCAGACGGTAGAGCGTTTGGCTTACAAGCAGGAGGTTGTGTTATCTAGCTCTACTTCGACGCCAAGTAGATTATTTTTAATTCGTAATTTTTTATTAGTTTATTTCAAAAGCTATTTTTAGACACACTACCTTACTGTCACAAGGTGTCTTAACTGTGGCAATTGGTCATTTACAATGAAAACGCCATGTTAAAGTGATATGACTCTTTCAAACAAAAGGACCGATCAACGACCGGTCTCCGCCCCCTTGGGACCTATCCTGCGTGTCATCTTTGACCGGTCTCTTTTCCCATAGGGTATATATTCAATAAAATTGTGTGGAAATATTTTCAAATAAAACTGATTTTCTTAACTTTTTCTTATTTTGTTTAATTTTGACGGCTTTTAGTTGCAATATTTTGTTTAAAAAAACTAATTTTTATCTAATTTATTCTTTATTCAGGGTAAAATGAAGTTCTACTTTAATCGCTTTGAAATTGTCAAAGTTATATATTTTTTTATAAACATTGAATATTCTGCATTTATAAGAAAATTGAAAATATTAACCTTAATGATTGTGCAAACAAGAACATCGAGTTGCTGAAATTAAATGTTTAGAAAAATTACGATAACTTTTTCAATTTTCAATTAATTTAAACAAAAGAATCTGATTTTACTAAGAACTAAACCCACTTTCAGAATAAATTACAATAGTAAAGAGTTGTTTAATATGTAAAAAAGCCGTCAAAGTATACAAATAAAAAAAAAATTAATTTTAATATTAAAAAAAAACTTTCAACATATTTCAGTTACAAATAAATAACTCTATATATACCCTACGGGAAATTTTAACAAACTGTCACCGAACTGGCCCCTTTATATGAAATAGACTGGTCACTTTTACATGGCGTTGTCATAGGAGGGGGAAATTGACCCCCTGTGACATGTCAAAAGACAAATCCTAGGACAGGTCCCTGAACTTTGTTTTTTATGAGAATTCAGTAACCTGTCCTAGGATTTGTCTTTTGACATGTCACAGGGGGTCAATTTCCACCTCCTATGACAACGCCATGTAAAAGTGACCAGTCTATTTCATATAAAGGGGCCAGTTCGGTGACAGTTTGTTAAAATTTCCCGTAGGGTACATTTGTGCTCACGAAATTAAGTCAATTCAATTTTTTTTTTAAATTTTATTGTTGTTGCCTTTATTTTTAAAGATCAAAATAGTGGCTAAATTCGCCACGAAAGGCAAGGAGATGGTTCAAAAAATTATGCAGAATTTTAGCGTAATGTTTGTTTTCTCATTTTGTCACTTATTTTAAGTGGGCGTGGCTTTTAACGAAAAATTAGCGATATCAACCTTTTATCAAATTACATAGTTAAATTTAGGCAGTACTGATCGGTTCTGTACAAACTGTATATTTTTGAAATTCCTATAAAATTTCCTTAAGTCTTGCATTATTTTTATCTACAAGTAGTCACCAGACTTAAAATTGCAGCACTTTAAACATGACCAAATTTTTCCTTGTTTTTAGCGATTTTAATTAAAGTTAACAGCACTAAAATTTTAAAGTGAATATTTTTATGCTTTTCTTATCACAATATAACAAATCTTTCAAGATTTTTTTTACGTTATAGTAAAAAGCATTTCATGTTAAAATTTCAGTGTTGTTAACTTTCTTTTAAAATCGCCAAAAACAAAGAAAAATTTGGTCATGTTTAAAGTGCTGCAATTTTAAGTCTGGTGACTATTTGTAGATAAAAATAATGCAAGACTTAAGGAAATTTTATAGGAATTTCAAAAATATACAGTTTGTACAGAACCGATCAGTACTGCCTAAATTTAACTATGTAATTTGATAAAAGGTTGATATCGCTAATTTTTCGTTAAAAGCCACGCCCACTTAAAATAAGTGACAAAATGAGAAAACAAACATTACGCTAAAATTCTGCATAATTTTTTGAACCATCTCCTTGCCTTTCGTGGCGAATTTAGCCACTATTTTGATCTTTAAAAATAAAGGCAACAACAATAAAATTTAAAAAAAAAATTGAATTGACTTAATTTCGTGAGCACAAGTGTATTTGCAAAGCTAAATTTTTTGTCTTTCCAAAAACGTTACAATATTCAAAATCGGTTGAAAAATTGCTGAATTTCAAATTGTTAAGTGCTTGAGTCGCTCAAAAACAGAGTTTTGACACTATCACCCCTGTTCTGAATTCCGAAACTTTTTAATTAGAGTGGTTTTATAAAATCACACAAAATTCAAAATGTGGGAAATTGACCGTTTCAACAAATTTTAACATACTGACAAATTTTAAAATTAAGTTTAACATATTAATTTTTGCAACAAAATATTCGTTTTACTTTCACCAAGATTTTCCAACACGAAATAAAACGATGAAAATAATTCGGATGTGGATCACAGAACAGCAAAAAAATTCAGAATGTTTCACTTTGGAATTTTTTATGTGGATTCGGAACTTAGAAACAAACAAACTCTATTTTCACTCAAAATTAAATGTGTTTTTTAGAATAAACTAGAAAAAAATATGGTTCGAAAAAAATTATGCTCGAAAAGATGTCAAAGTTCAAAATCTTAGAAGAAAAAATAAAAAATTCAGATATTCACCCCTGTTCTTAGTTCCGAAACTTTTTAATTAGAGTTGATTTGTAAAATCACACGGAATTAAAAATTTCGAAAATTTGTTGTTTCTACCAAATTGTAATATTCATAGACTAATTTTAAAATAAATTATTATATAATAATTGTTTTTAAGAAATATATATTCGTTTCACTATCAAGCTTTTTCTACACGAAATAAAACGAAAAAATAACTCGGATGTGGATCACGGAACAGCAAAAAAATTCGGAATGTTTCACTTTAGAATTTTTTTGTGGATTCGGTACTCAGAACAGCGTCGATTATTGTAAATATCTCCCCAATTTTATAAGTCGACCGAGAAATAACTTAACATTTTTTTCGTCCGCAATGTCTTAAAAATGTGTCTTTTGATAATAATTTCAGGTGTACTGAAATTTCTGAAAAATGGGATGTGATATACTTAACCAAACCTACGACTATAAATTCGAATTAATTAATTCTTTAATTCACTTTTGGACTTTTAATTAAAATTTACTAATATATCATTCGTTTATACCATTCCTTATGAATTCATTCACTGGCTTCATTCTTTTAATTTTCATGCATTGTGAATGAATTATTCCATGAAATCATTCTTTTTATAATGATCTTTCACGTTTCATTCCGTTTGTAAAAGATTAAAACAAATGTTGCATTTTTAATTATTTTTATGGGTTGTGTATATGATATCAATATTAAATCCCTAAAATAAGCCACATTTTTATTTAATTTGTGTTTATAAACTAAAGTGTTGTCAGAATCATTAGTATATTCATACCTTAGACCTTTTACTGATTGAATAAAATGACAATTTTGATAAGCCATTTTGTAAGAGATTAGAATTAATGAAAAAATTAATTATTTAAATTGATTGTAATTCTATACGGAATGTATTCAATATAAGAATGCATTCTATTTAATATTAAACTTTGGGAATGAAACCTATGAATTAATTATAAAGGAATGGTTTGATGGAATGATATATATTCAATTTCTAAAGCTGAATTCGGTTTTGTGCGAATTAAGCTAAAATTGAATTAATTCTTTCGAAGCTCTGCCTACAATCTACACTTGGTCATTTGAAAAGTATATATGTATATTTTTTATTTTATTTTGTAACACTGTGTAATTTGTATTCCAAACTATGGGTGGTAAAGACGTGTTCATTTGGATTCTCTCCTCTATTGCATATCCAAATTTCAGCGAAATCTGTCAGAAGTTTTCAAGCAAAACTTCCAACTTAACCCTCTAACCGGCCTAAGCTTTTTTGCAATGAAATTTATACCATGTGTTCCTCACGAGAAATAAGCAATAAGTTCTTCTACAAAATTTTTTTTCGTTGCCTACTTTAGGCGATATGGGCCAAAACAGTTTAAGGGTGAATCTCGAAAACTAGCGCATACAAATTACTAGGCTTAGGCACAAATTATTTCTCTTACCAAGATATAATTGCAATAAAAAAAATACATTTTTTGTGCTGTTACTTAAGAGGATGTAGCGATTTTCGTTTTTTGAAAAATGCGAAATTGAGCGAAAATGCACCAAAACTTCAATATATATTATTCAAACTTATAAGCATTGCTACTAGGGTTTTTAATCCGGGAATTCCCGGGACGAAATTCCCGGGAATTTTGACTATTTTTCACTTCCCGGATTATAAGGAAAATTCCCGGGAATTCAAAAAAACACTAAAACAACCATGTAAATTAGCTTTAAAAAGCCAAAAAATACAGCATATATTGAAAAATCTTTATGTATTTTAACTTTTTAAAGGAGATCTCCAACGATGTCCTTAAGGAGGTTATCGACTATGGAAAAACATTTTTTTTTTTCGATTTCTGATCCGATTTCCATAAAAAAATTCTAAAAAGTAAAATTTCCACAAGTTCTTTTTGTAAAATATGGTAGAGGGGGGATCCTTCGTCAGTGGGGCACATACACTAATCCCATTTCTCTCCGATATTAAGAGAGATAAAAAATTGGAAAAAGTATATTTTTTGCATTTTTCAATTACCTTTCCTTGACATCCACATTGATGAATTCACATCACATGTGGTAGCAGACGTATTTTTGTGGTGCCAAAAAATAATTGAAAACAACTACATTTTGCAATAACTTCCTCAAATCGTCTGATAAAAACATAATTTTTTATTACGTTAGACCCACGAACCTAAGTTTTCGAATAATAATAATTTCATTTTTATAAATGCTTAAAAAGTGTGAAAAATATTAATGTTATGTTAGTGGTTGATGCTGGGGCACAATCACCAGATGCCCGCTGGGGATACAAAGTGTTGGTGCATCACTGCCAAAAATGCTTTATAAAGCCGTATTCACAATGCTGGAGTACTCGACTCTGCAGAGTGGAGTGTACTAAAATAGAGATCGTATTATACAAAAAATATACTCTGCAGAGTGGAGTACTCCAGCACTGTGAATCCAGCTTAAAACTCTTCGATATGCATAACATATGTTTAATAGTAAATTAGGACAATCGTATTCATTTTTAAATTTATATTAATATTTTTGTAATTTTGAAGAGTCATTTTCTTATAGGTTTAAATTTTTTTCATATCTTAAAGAACTTATCCTAAATTATTTACCTCAATCAATAAAATATTAACAATTTTTTTGTCGAAATTATACCTAGCTCTTTTGGCGAATGTGCACCAAGGCCAATAACCCTGTCGGTTTTGGTTGGTGAAATTCAAAACTAATCATTTTTGAAAATACTGCAATAACATATAGAATGCTGCTGTTAAAATATATTTGAAAGAATTCGATAAGACCAGCAATACAGAATACGTATTTTCGGCTTTCGCTACAAAGCCATCATCAGTGTATTTCGTCTTGTGTGGGCTAATATTTTAATGTTTGTCTATTTATGTGACCGCTGAAAGAAAATCGAATTTCGTATCAACAACTCAACTTAGACTAACATCAACGAATTTTAACAATGCTATTTTTATCCTTTTGTTATTATTACTCTTTTTTGCTTTGAACCTTAATTCTTAAGATATCTCAGCTGATTCTATTCAACTCTGTGTATGATAACCAGAGAAGACAGAAAAAAGCAAAATCCGGTGTGTTTAAAGCAAAAAAAAAATTTTTAAAAAAAGCAAGAAAAAAGCAAAAGTAAAAGAGCTTGAAAAAAACTGTTTTTTTTTTTAAAGAAAATTCAAAGTTGAGAGAAAAAATATTATTTTTGTGACCAAAAAAAGTATTTTTGTGCAAAAAGCCTTTAAAAGAAGCAATTCAAAGCTCAAAAATCTTAAGAAACATATATTTTAAATCTAAAAAACGGAAAATCCAAAAAAAGCAAAAAGAAGCAAATATGAGTAAAACAAGCAATAAAAAGCATAAAAAGCAAAAACAGCAATTTTGTCTTCTCTGATGATAACCACAGATTTTTGAAATTAGATACAAAAAAACCTTTCTGAATTATCATTTTTCGTCAAAGTGAAACATATTATGTTTTTCGAACAAAAAGTAGTTTTTACTGTTTAAATATGAGTAAAAAATTACTTCAGTATTCCCGGGAAAACCCGGGAAAGTTCGAAAAAAATTCCCGATTCCCGGGAGCTCAAAAATGTCGGGAAATTAAAAACCCTATTTGCTACCTATACCAAATATATTCTTTTTACCAAATTTCAAAAAAATCCGTCCATTCGCTTTGAAGTTAAGGCGATGTCCTTTAAAGGTGTCCTTATGGAATCCTGTGCGTCCTTGGACCAAAGTAAGGAACTTTTTAAATAGCTTAAGCTCCAATCTCACTTCGTGGTCGCTATCAATTGTTTTAATCACTTTAAATATGTTTTTAAGATTTTTGAAACTTTTGGTTATTTTAAAATATTTAATTTTTGAAATTTTACGAAATTTTATCTTTGACACTTTCTCGCTTCCAAACCGTGCATTGTATACAAAAAAATTCTTCACAAAAAATTTTATAAATTTAGTTTTCTGTTGAAAAAGTATAATTTCTTATTACAAAATACCCCTTTGGCGCATTTCTGGTCAATTTAATATACCCCGCCTGGAGGCGGTCTTGCCGGTTAGCTCTGACTATAAAACTGGTTCTTTAATATTCTCTTGATGGTTCAGGAAATGATGAAGTAGAAAATTTGTTTTAAAAATGACATTTGCTTTTAATTTTTTTATTTTTGAAAATTGATACTGCCAGCCGAAATAAGCCGAAAAAAATCGGCGGCGGCGGCTGAGGTAAAAATGACCGGCGGCGGGCTTGTTTCTCTGGTCTAAAAATAGATTTTGAAAAAAATAAATTATATAAAAAACAATATTTTTTATTGTATTTTTTTTTTAAATAAAATTTCCTGGTGCGGGAATCGAACCTGAGTCTACAGATTGCCAGTCAATAGCTCTACCATCTGAGCTATATCGACATGTAAGCTTACTCGCCAACATACAAAAAATCAAAAAATATGTGGTTACATATATCCTTACCAGTGTTTAAAAAATATTGAGTCTAAAAATAGATTTAAAAAAATGTTCAAAAAAATCTAGAAAATTATTTTCTTTTTGAAATATTCGCCAACATACAAAAAATCAAAAAATATGTGGTTACATATATCCTTACCAGTGTTTAAAAAATATTGAGTCTAAAAATAGATTGATTGATATCATTGATTCGATATCATTCGTTGCGAGCAGACGTGTTACTTTTCAGTGCGCATAAGTGTGAATCAATTTCTATAATTTTCAATTTCCTTATGACAAACAATTATAAAAAATCAAAGTGAAAAACATTTAAGATAAAGTGAAAGATCAACTAATAACTTTTTTTTCCAACAATAAAAACATAATTATTCAATTGATTTTTTATTTTAATAAATCCTAATTCAAATAAAAAAGGAAAACCAATTCTCTTAAAATGAATAAAAATTTTTTGGATATTGCTCTTTCCTCTCAATGCAATAAAAGCCTACCAATTTCTGGGAACTATGTAAAGTGCTGTAATTGTGGTTCTACATGTCATTATTCCCCATGCTCAACCTTATCGGAGTCAACGTATGCTTCTATGAACACTGATAAGAAAAAGGAATGGAAATGTCACCTGTGCCGTGATGGAAGGAAATCTCCAAACAATCTTTATAAAACAGTGGTTTATGATGGAGCACAGCAACAACAACAACAACAAAATAAACAGCAAAGGGATGAGGAAGGCGACGCCAATAATGCGGGAACATCAAAGAAATTTAAAGACGCAATATCGCTAAACTCTTTGAATAATAATGTATGTTCTTTACAAAATACTGTGGTTGAGCTTAGAAATGATATGAAAAGCAGTATCGAACAATTAACTTCAGCTTTAACAGCAACAATAATAGCAAATAATAATATTCTAAGAGAAGAAATGTCCAAATCTCTTACTATAGTTACAGAGTCGATGGCAAGTTTAGTAGCTGAGGTCAATGAACTTAAAACACAAAATAAAGAAAAAGACCTTCGCCTGCAATCCATGGAGAACAAAGTAAACGTATTAGAACAACAATTACTTAATAAAAACATTGAAATAAAAAACGTACAAAACAAAGAATTAAATGCAAGTGACGTCGTTAAACAAATTGCAGCCTCTGTTAGTGTGAATGTTGATGAGTCGGACCAACAAGTATAAACCTATAGAGAAACTACCGTCCTCACCAAATTTTGTTGTTGTGTGGCGAACTTGGGAAAGGCTAAGAAAACATGTTGATAATGTTGTTAAGAGAAAAAATGAGTTGGAAGAGCATTTTGAGAAACATTTTTTCGTTTTTTATCTTTTAAAAAAAATTCTTTGATCAATGTTGTCAAGTTTGATTTTCCATTTAGGGGTTTTTTAATGAGTGTAGTAAATTTTGTTCAACTACTGTTTTTAATAGTTTTTGTTAATATTATTTTAAAAAATTTGAAATAATTTATTTTATTATACAAATAATATATAATTCAACTTATGTTTTTAATAATTTTTGTTAATGTTATTTGAAAATTTTGTAAATAATTTATTTTATTATACAAATAATATATAAATTATTTTCACCGTTCTTGTTAATTTAAATGTATATTGTTTTTGTTAAAATAAACTATTATTTTAAAAAATAAAACTATATTAACTATCAGTATTAGTTTTAAAAAACCCAAAATTGACACTATTGACAAATGTTTGTTGGCACGGAATTTTTTGAATGTTGAGGCAACATTGAAATCTCTTAAATCCTCTTAAAAATCTGAAAATTCTCTTAAAAATCTAAAAAAACTCACTCAACCTCAATGCTTTTTATATAGGGAAATGTGTAAAAAAACACTCAATCTCTCATTTTTTTACAATGTTTACCATCATGTTTTAGTTTTCTTTCCCGACTTCACGAACAAAAATAAAGAGTAAAGGTTAACAGAGCAAGAGTTGTATAGATACCCACTGCTAAAACATGTTGGTAAACATTGTAAAAAAATGAGAGATTGAGTGTTTTTTTACACATTTCCCTATATAAAAAGCATTGAGGTTGAGTGAGTTTTTTTAGATTTTTAAGAGAATTTTCAGATTTTTAAGAGGATTTAAGAGATTCCAATGTTGCCTCAACATTCAAAAAATTCCGTGCCAACAAACATTTGTCAATAGTGTCAATTTTGGGTTTTTTAAAACTAATACTGATAGTTAATATAGTTTTATTTTTTAAAATAATAGTTTATTTTAACAAAAACAATATACATTTAAATTAACAAGAACGGTGAAAATAATTTATATATTATTTGTATAATAAAATAAATTATTTACAAAATTTTCAAATAACATTAACAAAAATTATTAAAAACATAAGTTGAATTATATATTATTTGTATAATAAAATAAATTATTTCAAATTTTTTAAAATAATATTAACAAAAACTATTAAAAACAGTAGTTGAACAAAATTTACTACACTCATTAAAAAACCCCTAAATGGAAAATCAAACTTGACAACATTGATCAAAGAATTTTTTTTAAAAGATAAAAAACGAAAAAATGTTTCTCAAAATGCTCTTCCAACTCATTTTTTCTCTTAACAACATTATCAACATGTTTTCTTAGCCTTTCCCAAGTTCGCCACACAACAACAAAATTTGGTGAGGACGGTAGTTTCTCTATAGGTTTATACTTGTTGGTTTTAGTTTTCTTTCCCGACTTCACGAACAAAAATAAAGAGTAAAGGTTAACAGAGCAAGAGTTGTATAGATACCCACTGGTCGGACATAAACAATGCATATCGCATTAAACAGAGAGATGATAAGATTATTGTGGAGTTCTGCTCATTGAATAAGAAAAGAGAACTAATGAATAAAATACGAAGTCATAGGGTTAGTGGAGATGTTTTAAACACACAACCATCAAATGCAGAAAGCCCCAACATATTCATAAATGACCAACTCACGGCACACAATCGTCGTCTTTTATGGCTTGCTAAAACAAAGGCAAAGGAGTGTGGCTGGAAATTTGTATGGATACGCAATGGACATCTGTTCGGTAAAAAAAATGAAAACTCAACCGCAATACTTTTGTTAAATGCAAGCGATATTGAAAATGTTTGTTAAAAATCTTTTCTAATAAATCAAAATATAATTTTTAAAAAATTTTAAAGTTAGTAAAAAAATTAAATCAAAATGAATCAAATTATTACCCAAAAACTAGACAATTTTAATGAAATAAATAAACAATTCTTAAGTTATCCAGTTTCAATCATTTACCTAAATATTAGATCCATGCGCAAAAATTTCACACCCTTTTTATCGGTCATACATAATATAATACAACATATTAAAATAATAATTCTTGTCGAAACAAATATTAGTGATTCAGAAAACTCCTTGTATAATATAATGGCTTTTCAGCAAATTTCATAAACAGAGAAAGGGGAGGAGGAGGTATAGCGATTTACACTAAAGAGAATATTATTAGTCAAACTGAGTTAATAACAACTATTTCATTTGAAATGATGCAACTGCATATACAAACAAACAAGGAACCCACATCAATACTTGCCATTTATCGTCCCCCCTCTCTTAATGTACATGCCTTTATTGAAGAACTTGAACAAGTGCTTAATAATATAAAAAAACAAAAAAATATTATTATTATCGGAGACATAAACATTGATCTACTGAAGCCAAACTCTGCTGCAGAGAAATATTTAGATATGATGGTGACTAATGGTATGCAACACTGTTGGTAAAAGTGGCACAAAAGTGCCATTTGTGGCACTATTGAATGTTCAATGACACCTTGGCACTCTCCATAGAATTTTGGCACTTTTTACGAAAATTTCTACAGTAGACGCTCGCAAATTAGAGCTTTCAGTAATTCGAACGTCCAGAAATTAGAATCAATGTTTGCAATACATTAATCGCTCTGAAATTCGAATTTAAAATTCTAATTTCTGAGCGTTTTTTTTTTTGGTTATTTGAATACACAGGAAATCCCCAATTTATTTTTATTCTGTTTGAATAAAGTAAAACTAAAAAGGGGAATCACCAAATTATATATGTTTTTCCCTATTTGTTTTTTTTTTGTCGCATTTATGTACATTTTTGGCTAGTTTATTTGTGAAATTTGATACGCGTGTACATATTATTTGGCAGTCTCTATTAAATAGTGAAAGTGTATCATTTAAAATGTTAAATAAACGTAAAAAAAACACTTTATCATTGGAAACGAAACGAAAAAAACGTCCAGAAATTAGAATAATTCAGAAATTAGAATTGCCTCAAAAACAAAGCGGTTCTAATTTGCGAGCGTCTACTGTATATAATTTGATAAAAGGTCGATATCGCTGGTTTTTCATTAAAAGCCACGCCTATTAAGAAGGGGTAGCAAAATTAAAAAACAAATGCTACACTAAAAATATCTACAATTTTTTGGACCACCTTCCAGTTCTTCGGGGACAATGTAATCATTATTTTGATATTTAAAAATAAAAGCAACGGGGATAAAATTAGAAAAACTTTAATTGATTCTATTGTATTGTCAAATTTAATTGTAAAATTTTTTGAAAGTCTTGGACCTGCTAACTTATCTTAAAATAACGTAAGTTTAGTGCTTTACTATAGTTAAGAATGGCATTTTTATATGAAAATATTTGTGGTAGGTAATGTTAAACTCGGGTTACTTTTTAGATAAGTTGCCCGCCTTTTTTTTTTGTCTTTTTACTTAACCCTTAAATGCATGATCTCTACAATTTTAACCATTTTTTTTATATGATTTCTAAAGGCGTGTACATTTCCAGAAAAATACCAAAAAAATTTATTTAAAAAAAAGTTGATTTTTATTGAAAAATATGGTTTTTTGCCAAATAGCTAAATTGTAATTATTTTAACGTGTAAGAAACAAAAAAAATATATGAAATATTAATTATATATTTATTGTTGCCAAAATTATCTTATTGCGAGAATACCACTTTAAATATTTTAACTAACATTTTTGCACTTTTTGTAAAAAAAACGCGTGCTTTAGATTTTTCACAAACATACGAAGCAAAACCAAGATTTTTCCTATAACTGTTTAAAAAATCTGAGTTATAGTTTATAAGAGCACTTTGTGCAGAAAGGGCCCCAATGCCCAAAAATTGAGTTTTATGCATCAAGTGGCGTTTTTTATTAAGAAACTGGTATGTTGCCAAATGGCTACACCTTGCATTTAAGGGTTAAAGTACTAAATGTATAAATATTTGAAATAAAAGCTGAACATATTTTTTTGAAACATTAAATGTTGCTTAAATTTTTTTTTGGCACTTTTAAAGCTTTTTTGGCATCATTGAGGCACCAAACGAAAATTCTCAAATACCATCACTGGTATGCAATGCATAATAAACCAAAGTACAAGGGAAGACTTAAATAAAAACACAAGTACATGCATTGATCATCTCTTCATACGCAACAGAACCAGGGCTGCCAGAATTGCCGATTTTTCGGCATTTTGCCGATTTTTTATTAAAAAATATGCAAAATGCCGATTTGCCGATTTTTGGTCGAAAAATGCCGATTTTTTCTTAAAACTCAAAAACACGAAATTTTAATTTTTGGTTATTTACAATACATTAATAAATAAGAAAATAATTCTATCTTTGACATTTCGAAAGTTCATGTAAATTCATGTTTGTTATCGTTAGCTGAAAAAGAATGCTAATAAAATAGCTTTGCGATCAACAAATTTTCAGCAAAATGGCATCGATTTGTTAATGCTTGTTTTTTCATATTTTGCTCAAAATGCATATTTTTAAAATAGTTTTTTGCATTTTGTGGTATAAATACATATTTTTTTTGCATTATTTGCAAAAAAACGAATATTTTTTAGCATACTTTTTTGTATTTACTTTAAAACTGTGTTTTTGCCTATACACTGTACAAAAAAAATATTTTTAAAATTTCTAAATATCATGTTAGGATTTGCACTTTAGGGATAAAAATTTTTTTGATCCCGAATACAAAAATATCAAACATAAATCAATTTCTGACGATGATCAATGGCAATTTTCCATGTTTAAACTACTTTTAAAGACAAATTCACAAATAGATAATACTAAAACTGAATTGATAATATCAAAAACGTTGGAAAAATCAATAATAAATGCATATTTTTAAAATTTTAAATGCATACTTTTAAAAATTTAAGTGCATATTTTCCAATTTCAATCATACATACATCTTATGTACATAAAACACGATTATAAATGCATGAATATACGAGCCCTAGTAATAATAGGCCTTTTTTTAATCACTGGATTTATTTTTAGATTTATTTTATTTTGTTAAAAAATCCACATTTTGTTTTTTAATTTTCAAAATTTAATATTTTTATCCAAATTCTACACTTATTCGCTAATATAATGTGAAAGAAAAAATTTTAATTCTAGAGTTTATTTATAGGAAGAAGAAGAAAACATTTTTATTGAAAAATTTAACAGACACAAGGGAATCGCCAGACTGCTGCAGTTTCGTCTCACCCAAAGACTCTTCAGTGGTTAGTTTATGTGTCAACTGATCAAAGTATTTTTTTTTTTGTTATTGTTAATTTGTCTCTATATGAAAAACTTTTTGTGTATTGCCTTGACCGGGGATTGAACCGGCAGCCCTCTGCACAGGCTATGACTCGTAGCATCACCTCTTAACAAGTTACACCACGGTCGGCATAGCGCCGAAAACGCAATTTCTGGAATTAAATTAAGCTAAATCCAAAACGGATTTATTTTATTTATAAATCTATTTTCGATTTAGTTTAATTCAATCCCTGTGTTCACATTTTTACAAAATTTAATGATTTTCTTTCGCATTATATTAGCGAATAAGTATTAGATTTTGATAAATATATTAAATTTTGAAAATAAAAACAACAAAATGTGAATATTTAAAAGAAATAAAATAAATCCAGTGATTAAAAAAAGGGCCAATATTTGCATAATATTTCAAGGTGTACTGGTACCTTAAGTTCGGAGAAGAACTATTTTTAAAAGCTGTAAAATTAATTTATGTACATAGTATTGGTCATTTAAGATAATATCTGAATATGTATCATAAAAATATTCATAAGAAAAGCTGAAAAATTAATTTATGTACATAGTATTGGTCAGATAAGATAATATCTGAATATGCATCATAAAAATATTCATAAAATTGCAACTAACATTTTTTTATTATAATTTTATTTATCTCTTAAGCCTTTATTTTTATTTAATTGTTAAATTTCGAAATGTTTTTTTCGCATATTTTTTATATAAAGTAACCTAAATATGACACAAATGAGTATTTTTGAAAGTGCTGATTTTTTGCCGATTATTTAAAATCAAAGTGCCGAAAATGCCGATTTTTTTGGGAAAAAGTGCCGATTTTTCATCAAAATCATCTGGCAGCCCTGAACAGAACTATAAACACATGCATGTAATAATAAAAACGAATATCTCTGATCATTATGCTCTTACATGTTGTCTCTCTGAGCAAGAAATAGAAGAGGTTAAAAGTAAAGCAAATCATAAACAAATATGTAGCTACAAAGTAAATAACCAGATAAGAACAACTGATTGGCCCGCCATAGTGTGTACCTCAAATGCAAATGACATGTTTAATTTAATACACGATAAATTTAGTGAAATATATAAAAACTCAACCATAAATAAACAAAGAAAAAAATTAAGAATTCCAAACCCATGGATGAACGAATATTTAATAAAGTGTTGTGAAACGAGAGATAAACTTTACAAAAAATGGTATTTATGCCGAAATAACAAAATATTTGAAAAAGAATATAAAACTTATAGAAATATAGTAAATAAAAAACTAAATTACGCTAAAAACTCATATTACAAAACGAAATTTTTTGAAAATAAAGGTAATATTCGTATAACGTGGCAAATTATTAATGAAATTATTGGTAAAAAAACATATAACATTGATGAAACAATACTTAAAAATTTCAAAAATCTTAACTTAAATACCGGCGAAGTTTGTAATAAATTTGCAATGAACTTTAAAACCAATGTTGATCTAATACTACATAACTGTGATGAAAAAACAATAGATTATATACCGAACACATCTCAAAACTCAATATATATGAATAACACAAATGAGACTGAAATTCTTAACATCCCAGCTAAAAATCGACATATATGAATCCATACAGGTTAAATGTATGTTCGTGCATGCTCATAAACATGTATTCATGACCATACATGGATACACAAATCTCCATACATGACTCATATATGATGATACATGTGCATTAACGAAAATTGAGGTAATATCTACATGTATGATCATGCAGGCTCATGCGTGTTCATGCATATTCATACATGTGCACACATGTAGATATTACCTCAAATTTCGTTAATGCACCTGTATGGTCATATATGAGTCATGTATGGAGATTTATGTATCCATGTATGGTCATGAATGCATGTTTATGAGCATGCACGAACATACATTTAACGTGTATGGATTCATATATGTCGATTTTTAGCTGGGATCTTAAAAAAACTAAATTTAAATAAAAGTGCTGGTTTTGATGAAATTAGGCCAAAAGACTTACGTGCTAATGCCCGAATTATGGCACCAATCATAACAAAATTAATAAATGCTATTATTGAAACTGCAACAATACCAAACACACTTAAAATATCCATAATACGACCAATTTATAAAAGTGGCACGAAAGCAGACGTAAATAACTATAGGCCAATCGCAATATTGTCAGTCATAGAAAAAATTATGGAAGAGGTTGTCTGTAGGCGACTTACAGAATTTTTGAGCAAATATAACATAATTAATTCTAGTCAATACGGTTTTCAAAAGGGGAAAAACATAAACAAATTACTTGGTAATTTTGCAAACCATATCAATGAACATCTTTGCAGAAATCATCATTGTTTAACACTTTTTATAGATTTTAGTAAAGCATTTGACACACTTTCACATGCTAAACTATTAAACACCCTGGAAAAGTACGGTATATGAGGAAATTCCCTTGAATGGTTCAAAAACTATCTGGCATTGCGCTCCTCTTACGTAAAAATATTGAACAATATAAGTAATAAAACGGAAACTGAATACGGGGTACCGCAAGGTTCAAAATTAGGACCTATATTATACATAATATACTCTGATGAACTTATGACTGTTTTGAAAAGAAGTCAAACGTACGCATACGCCGATGATACGGCTATTGTAGTATCGCATAAAAATATCGACACTGCAATACAAATAATGCAGAATCAATTTGATATAGCTACAAGGTGGTGTCATGACCATGGATTGGTGATAAACGCCACCAAGACAAAACTTATGCATATAAAACCACCACATTACCGATACAAAGACATACAGATTATTTTTCACGAAACAGAATGTTTGCATGCAAACAAGCTGAACGAAACGGAAAAAGACAAATGTTCCACAATAATCGAAGTTGTAAGCAGATATAAGTATCTGGGAGTTCATGTTGATCATAACTTTAAGTGGAATTCACACATAGAAGAAGTCCGAAAAAAACTCCGAAAAGCTGCATATATTCTATTCCAACTGAGGAATTGTTCAAATAATGCTGTGCTAAGACAAGCATATTTTTCGCTAGTGGAATCGCATATAAGACATGGTATAACTGCTTGGGGAAACTCTACACATTGTAGACTACTACAAGAAACTCAAAACAGACTCCTTAAAATATTGCAAAAGAAAAAACAAATTTCTTACAACAATACAAACAATATCAACATAATCAACAACGCAACAGAAATCAACACAAATAATCACAGATCAACAACCAACAACGTAATAAACTCTGCTGACTTAAATACAACAAACATAGAATCAACAATCAATGCTGATAACAACTATACAACTATACTATACAACATTGGCCATTGAATTTTTCAAAGATTCTAGGTTCCTACAGGAAATAGATCACAACCACAACACTAGATGGAAAGCTGAGGGAAAATTTAAAGTCCAAAAATACAAAAACAACTATGGAAAGAGTACTTTAGCCGTAATGCTGCCAACAATATTTAATATGATGTCACAGGATATTATCAACACTACAAATAACTATAAGAGGAAAAAAAAAATTAAAGAATTTTTCATAAGCTCGCAATGAAAGCGTTTGTACAATTTATATAAGTAATTAACCTGCGGACAAGCCATCATGGCTTTGTAAGGTTTTAAACTCTCATGAATTGTATTAAATTGAAATAAAGTGATTTAAAAAAATGTTCAAAAAAATCTAGAAAATTATTTTCTATTTGAAATAATGATAAAAATAAGTGATTATCAGTAACTCATTATTATATGTTTTCAAATAATGCAGAAGGTAATTGGGTGTCATTACTGGTAGTCCAAAAAATAATGATATGTCATTACCGTTTCTACACTGGGATATTACAACATTCATAATCAACGCATTGAATCAGTGCAAAAACAATTTCTACTTTTTTGTTTACGTAGTTTGCCTTGGAATCCAGCACTTGGTCTTCCGCCATACACAAATAGACTTGCTTTAATAAAATTGCCAACTTTAAAAAGTCGTAGAACCATGCTTAAGTAAGCTTTTATAATCAACCTCATCAACGGCGAAGTTTGCTCTGAGTTTCTTATAAACAATCTTTCTTTTAACGTTCCTCAACGAGTTTCACGTTACTTCAAGCCACTACAAGTTCAATTTTTTAGAAACAACTATGCTCTTGCCGATCCTTTTAGAAGAATTTGCTGCGATTATAATAACCTATATCAATTTATTGACTTTTTTCTAAAAACTGATGTAATTAAACGTAACATAATTGTATCTCTAAACACGTAACCTTTTGTGATTTATGTTAACTTATGTAATAAATATATTTTATATAATAGTCTGTAAGAATTTAAATCTATTGACTAAAATAAATAAATAAATAAATAAAAAAAATATAATGTACGTCATGATCAAAATTTTTAATACAGTTCCAGATGTGATAATATATGCCACTATATATAGTGCCATATATTTTTACATATGGTGTTATTTAAGCAATATATTACCATTTATGGTGCCATTTAAGCCATATATTACCATATATGGTGCCATTTAAAGCATATATTATCATATGTGGTGCCATTTCAACAATATATGCTCATATATGGTACCTCATGAACAACATTTTTTATACAGTTCCAGATATGATAATATATGCTATATATTGTATAATACCATATACTTTGATATATCATATTACTTAAACAACATACCATGTATGGTGCCATTTAAACAATATATTTTCATATATGGTGCCATTTAAACAATATATTGTCATATATGGTAACTCATCAGAAACTACAATATTAACTGTATTACAGTTAATAATTTCTGAAATACAATTGATAAAACTGAAATTCAATTGACTAGTTCTGAAAAACAATTCATAAATCTGAAAAATAATTCATAAGTTCTAAAATACAATTAATTATTTGTGAAACACAATTGATAAATCTTAAAAACAATTGATACAATTGGAAATGGTGTATAGCGTCAAAAAGATGTAAATAAAATTATTTTATTAAAAAAATTCAATTTAATAAAAAAAATATAATTTTATATAAAAACTTATAGAAAAAAAAATATAATTTTATAAAAAGAAATTCATTAAAAAAAAATGCATAGTCGTGAACGGTATCGAACTCGAGACCTTCTGAGTTTAAACCTTATTTTAACAAAATATTGTAATTTTTATAAAATCAGTGCTCTGCCAGTGTAAGTATTATTTTTTGAACAGTTGGCAATATCTGGCTGGGATCTTATTTAATCCCAAATAAATGAAGATCTTACATAGTGCCCAAATATAATGCGGGATCTATTTTTATCTGTCATTTCTGTGGATACCATATTAAAAAAATTAATGAAGTACAACATACAATCATATCTTTTTTTGATACCGGCCAAAATAAAATTTTATTCGAAAAATGGTGGATCGTACTTTATCTAATTATATAAAATAGGTTGTGACATAATGATAATCAAGAAATAATTTCAATAGAATGGACCGTTTAATGCAATTTGAGCGATATCTGAATGAATTCCCAACAAACCAAACGATATCGTTTCGAATTCGTAACGATATCATTTCGATGATACGTTGGTCCGAGAATGATATCATTAACGATTCATAAGTAATAGGTACTGTTAAGAAAAGTGCACATTCGTTAATGATATCGTTTTTTCATGAAATATCAGGCAATGCGATAATATTTTCGTCATATTGCAAAATTTTTGTCGTTATTTTATCACTATTCGATGAAAATATTATATCATTAACGATATCGAAATAAAGAAGTATTTATGATATCTTTAACGATTAAGTTAGAACAAGCAAATGACACTTTTTCAGAAAATTTATCGTTATTTTTAAAAATTATGATATCATTACGAGTTCACATTTTTGTATCATAAACGATAGCAAGTATGATACTTAATATGAATTCGTTAGCGATACTGTATCGTTTCATGGTTTATTGGGTTATTTTTGTGTAATGGTATCAATTAAAATGTAACTTTTTGTATTAAATCTAATTTTATATAATTAGATTAACCCATTTTTTCAATCTGCCATTTTTCGAATCAAATTGGATCTAAGTTTATCTCCAAATATATTGCTGGATCTAATTTGATCTGCCATTTTGCAGATCAATTTATATCTAAGTTTATCCCCAAATATATTGCTGGATCTAATTCGATGTGCCATTTTTCGGATCAAATTAGATCTAAGTTTATCCCCAAATATATTGCTGGATCTAATTCGATCTGCCAAAATTGAGATCAAATTAGATCTAATTTTATCCACAAATATATAGCTGGATCTAATTCGATCCGCCATTTTTCGGATCAAATTAGATCTAAGTTTATCCGCAAATATATAGCTGGATCCGCCATTTTTCGGATCAAATTAGATCTAGGTTTATCCCTAAAGATATCATTGGACCTCCCAATTTTGAGATATAACTTGATCTTAGTTTATCCCCATATATACAATGGGATCTAATACGATATGATTGGATACACCCAATTTTGAGATCTAATTGGATCACCTAGATATTACAGCAGATCTTAAACAATATCAAATTGGATAGGATTAGATATTGCGCGAGATCAATTTTTTTTACTTTTTACAAATATGTATTTCAAAGAAAAAAATTTTTGGGAATAAAATTTAAATTCAAAAGAAAATGTGATTGCCTTTACAAATCCCATTGTTGGTGCCTACAGGTTTTTCTGTGTATCTACTGTATGTATACAAGTGTTATTTTGTTTTAAAAGTAAAAATAAATGAAATTCTTTTTTAATTTTTTTATTCTATAGTTTTTTTTATTCGATTTTAGACCAATTTTCTCACCTTGTTTCAAAGTTATGCGGTTTTTGAAATATTCGGAACGCATCTCCCGTTTTTGTATGGAAGTAGAGTTCTTTTTTATGGCGGTTTTTTTAATGCGGTTTTTTCTGGAACGCATCTACCGCATAAAAAAAGACTTAAGTGTATTTGTTTACAGAATGAATATCGCTGATTAAGTTTTTGAATTAATTTTTTGTGCCATAAAGCCTTTTTCCGCGTTCCGCCATCATTTTGCAATTTTTTAAGAGTGGTTTTTTTAAACCATAATCTAGGGACTATAATACCTAATTCATAGAACAAAGTTCGGTGATTAATTGAAAAAAAAATCGCGAAAAATGTCGCGGAAAAAAATTTACAAAAAAGAAAATTCTTACATCAGTATATTTGTTTGCAGAATTAAAATCGCTGATTAAGTTTTTGAATTAAGTTTTTGTGCCATAAAGCCTTTTTCCGCCATTATTTTGCAATTTTTTAAGTGTGGTTTTTTTAAAATCATAATCTTGGGACTATAATACTCCATTCATACAACAAAGTTTAGTGTTTAGTTTGGAAAAAAAATATTTCTTTTTTTTGCAAAAAAGAAAAATTTTTCATCATTATAGTTATTTGCAGAATGTAAATCGCTGATTAGGTTTTTAATGCTTTTTTCTGAGAGAGATCCCAATTGATTCCGTATTTATAAAACACGAATATAAAGCAATCTATCCATACCCTTTTTTTTGTAAACAAATGCTTTTTTTTTGCTCAATTGTTATTAGTTTTTAAGGCATTAGTGCGATTTCATTAGCATTAGTATTACAAATTCTAATGCCAGAAATTGTCAGTAGCATTAAATGGTTATGAAATTTTTTTGCATTAGCATTAGTCAACTAATAATAATGAAACTTCAATGCCAATGAAAAAATCCCAAGTATGATATGAGTAAATATAGGGTTCTTCAATAAGAGCGCTACAAAAGTTTTTTAAATAAAACAAATATCAATGAAATTCTTTATTCCTGTGAAAGTACGTTCGATGCCATTATGTATGGAAATCGATCTCTTTTGCATGGCCACCACGGGCACGCTTGCAGAATTTTTGACGGTTTTCAAGCATAAATCGGCCGATATTCGTACGAAGTTCATCAATCGTCGCTGGCTTGTTGGCATAGACCATAGATTTGACGTAGCCCCACAGGAAATAGTCCAACGGCGTCAAATCGCACGACCGAGGCGGCCAATCGACTGGACCATTTCGTGAGATAACACGTTCTCCAAACTTGGTTTGCAATAAATTGATTGTGACATTCGCTGTGTGGCTTGTGGCGCCGTCCTGTTGGAACCACATGTCCTCCAAGTCCATATCATCCAATTGGGGCCAAAAATATTCGGTTATCATTGAACGGTAGCGATTCCCATTCACAGTAACGTGCCGGTCTTGATCATCACGGAAGAAGTACGGCCCAATGACGCAGCCGGCCCATAAACCGCACCAAACCGTAATTTTTTCGGGATGCAATGATGACTCATGGAGTACGTGTGGATTGCTGTCTGACCAATAACGCATATTTTGTTTATTGACGAAGCCATTCATTATGACGACCATAAATTGGACGTAGCGCTATTAACGTTGAGCCCACTGACTCCGAATTTCGGTAGTAAATTTTAATAATTTCGACTCGTTGTTGGCTCGTATATCTTTCCATCATGAAATGGCAAACCTTACTGAAGAGAAATATCAAAAAAGCGGCAAGAAATATAGCGTCGTTTGCTGTCCCTGTCTTTCTACTTTTGTAGCGTCCCTGTTGAAGAACCCTATACATGTAATAATAGTGGTATTCATCTAACTGTATTTTTGCCCTCGTAAACCGTGTATTTTTGTAATCGCGTATATTTGTAACTTTAGCTGTTTATATCAATGAACGCACCTTTTAAAACTATTCACATTTCAATTTGCATTTAGCCACTTTTTTGGTATTTTCATAAGTTAAGCACCGTAAGTTGTTTTTCGCGTGGAAAAATTTCACTCGAACTGTAAAGGCTTCAAACTGCAATTTAAATTATAAAAATTAACAATTTTTTAATATTATAATAAAGATACAATCACAATATACACAAAATTTCCCTTTTTCACCAGAAAAATAATAATTTTGTACATTAAATTTGCGTGAAAACAAACTCTACACACTTTTCACGTGAAACTGATTATCGTGAAAAATTATTTTTTTATATGGAGTATAACAGTTTTTTCACGTGAAATTCAAACAACTTACGGTGCTTTAAACACAGAATTTTTGAAATTTTTATCATTTAAAAACAAATAAAACAGAAAATAAAAAACAACAAGCAAAACAAGAACAAAATAATTTTATTGTTGACAATAATGAAATGTGTGTATAAACACGAAAAAGTTTACACATAAAAATGTAAGCGTATATTTACTAGGGCTCGTAAACTAGTTTTGACATTAATCGAGTAAACTTACAACATATACACAGTATACGAGGCGTAAATACTTTATGTCAATACCTTTAATATTTATATTGCATAAAATTATAAAAATAAAGAATACTACTACTACTTGGACACTCTATGTCCAATAAATACTGATAGTTTGTGAGAAATAAATACAAAATTTAAGTTATTTCGTTAGGTGGCTGCTTTAAGGTTAACGGTAATTTAAATTATTTCGTTAAGGTATTTGAGGGTTAAAATAAACAAACAAACTAGCTTTATATTTAATAAAGCACCGTAAGTTGTTTCGATTTCACGTGAAAAAACTGTTATACTCCATACAAAAAAAAAAGATTTTTCACGAGAATGAGTTTCACGTGAAAACTGTGTAGATTTTATTTTCACGCAAATTTAATGTACAAAAATATTATTTTTCTAGTGAAAAAGTGACATTACTGGTTTATTTGTGTGAAAACAATCTCTACACAATTTCCACGTGAAACTCGTTATCGTGAAAAATCATTTTTTTTATATGGAGTATAACAGTTTTTTCACGTGAAACTCAAACAACTTAAAGCACCGTAAGTTGATTGAGTTTCACGTGAAAAAACTGTTATACTCCATATAAAAAAATGATTTTTCACGACAATCAGTTTCACGTGAAAATTGTGTAGAGTTTGTTTTCACGCAAATTTAATGTACAAGAATTATATTTTTCATGGAAAAATTGCAATTTGAGGCATTTAAAATTCGAGTGAACTTTAAAGTTCGAGTGAACAACTTACGGTGCTTAAAGCGTCGTAAGTTGTTTTTCACGTGGAAAAAATTCACTCAAACTTTAAAGGCCATAAATAGTGACTTAAATTCTGAAAATGGCAATCGTTTTTATGTAATTAGAAAGCAGAAATCACAATAAACACAAAATGTCACTTTTTCATAAGAAAAATAGTAGTCTTGTATATTAAATTTGCGGGAAGACAAAGTATACACAATTTTCACGTCAAACTCATTGACGTGAATAATTATTTTTTTATATGGAGTATAACAGTTGTAACAACCGTAAGTTGTTTGAATTTCACGTGAAAAAAACTGTTATACTCCATATAAAAAAAAAATGATTTTTCACGAGAATGAATTTCACGTGAAAATTGTGTAGACTTTGGTTTCACACAAATTTAATTTACAAGACTATTATTTTTATTCAGGGTTGGCAGGCAATGCCGCTAAAATACCGTTATCGATTCAAAACCCTTTCAACTCACTACCGTTACCCCTAAAATACCGTTACCCAAATACTCGGAATACCGTTATCCTTAAAATACCGTTACCGAAATAACTGAAATACCGTTATCCTTAAAATACCGATACCGAAATAAATGAAATATCAATACCTACCTTTAAAATACCGTTACCGAAACAAATGAAATATTGTTATCCCTAAAATACCGTTATTTTTAATTTTCTGCTTTTGCTAATTTCATGTAGTTATTGAGTATTTTTTGTACATTACGTTAATAAATTGGTTCTGTTTTTAATCTCGTTTGTTTTTTGTAAAAACAAATTGCGGGATGCATCGAAATAACTGACTACCGTTACCCTTCAAATACAGTTACCGATATAACTGAAATACCGTTACCGAAATAACCCAAATATCGTTAATTTTAAAATGCCGTTACCGAAATAACTCAAATACCGTTATCATTAAAATACCGATACCGAAATAAATGAAATAGCGTTACCCTTAAAATACCGTTACCGAAATAACCTAAAATATCGTTACCCTAACGATAACCGCATTCGTTTCGGTTACCATCCATGTTTTTATTGTGAAAAATTGACATTTTGTGTTTATTGTGATTGTGTCTTTCTCTCTCATCTACACGAGAGAGAAAATTGCTAGAGATAGAGCAAAAAACACCTCTAAATAGATTAAATCATTCACAATAGAGCTAATTAGAGGTGTTTTTTGCTCTAACTCTAGAAGTTTTCTCTCACGTGTAAATTAAATTGCAATTTGAGGCCTTTGAAGTTAGAGTGAAATTTTTCCACGGGACAAACAACTTACTGTGCTTTACGGTGCTTAAGCACCGTAAGTTGTTTCGATTTCATGTGAAAAAACTGTTATACTCCATATAAAAAAATTATATAAAATCATATGTGGCATATATTAAAATATATAATTAGACATGTCGTTATGTATATCCATATATAATTATATATGACGTCTTTTTCCAAAATTTTTCTTTATATTATGCTATATATAATTTCATCTAATTAGATATCGGCCTTTATAATATTAGATATATATATGATTATATATTGCATAGCATGGCTGATCTTATTGCATATATAGTTATATATAGAGCTATATCTTAATATATATGGCGGCATTTTAGGAATATATAATTATATATGGTATCATTTAAACAATATATAACTATATATGGTGCCAGTTAAACTATATATTATCATATATGGTGGCATTTAAACAATATGTGGTCATATATGGTACCTGATGAACAAAATCTTTAATACAGTTGCAGATATGATAATATATGATTCAATATATAGTGCCATATATATTTTTATATGGTGTTATTTAAGCAATATATTAGCATATATGGTGCCATTTAAACCATATATTATTATATATGGTGCCATTTAAACAATATATGGCCATATATGGTACCTCATGATCAAAATTTTTAATACAGTTCCAGATATGATAATATATGTTTCTATATATAGTGCCATATATATTTATATATGGTGTTATTTAATTGATATATTACTATATATGGTGCCATTTAAACCATATATTATCATATATGGTGCCATTTCAACAATATATGCTAATATATGGGACCTCATGAACAACATTTTTAATACAGTTCCAGATATAACAATATATGCTACTATATATAGTGCAATATATATTGATATATGGTATCATATGTATTGATATTTAAACCATACATTATGATATATGGTGCAATTTCAACAATATATGGTCATATATGGTACCTTATGAACAACATTTTTAATACAGTTCCAGATATGATAATATATGCTACCATATATAGGACCATATACTTTGATATATCGTATCATTTAAACAACCCGAGTAAAAATATTTACATATAGTCATATATTTGATTAAATTATATCTGTATAAATATACAGTTTCATCCGAAGAATGGCCCGATATATTTTTATCAATTGTTTATCAATTTTATTTAATTGTATCAGTTCAGATCTGACCTGATTAAATTATGTGTTAATCAGATGAAATTGTATCCGATTTTTGACTTGTTACAATTTTATCGGTTTATATGTAATGGTGTCAGGTTTGATCGTAATTGTTTCAATTTTATATAAATAAAATATAATTGTATCCGACATTTACCTTATACAATTGTATTAAAGTTTTAAACTGATATCAGGTCAAAATTGGGATATAACTATATAATTTTGTATACAAATATATCTATTTGGACCTTAACTGATACCATATGATATAAACAAATAAAATTGTATCAGGTCAAAAATCTGATACAGTTTCATCTGATTAACACATAATTTAATCAGGTCAGATCTAAACTGATGCAATTAGATAAAAACTGATAAACAACTGATACAATTTTATCGGGCCATTTTTCGGATCAAATGGTACATGGATGACTCTAAGTTATATATTACCATATAAAGCTCCATATTGTTTTTTTAATAGGGAACATACCATATATGGTGCCATTTAAACAATATATTGTCATATATGAATGGTGACATTTAAACAATATATGGTCGTATATGGTAACTCATCAGCAACTACAATATTAACTGTATTTCAGAAGCTATTAATTGTATTTCAGAAATTTTAAATGTACTTCAGAAATTATGGAGTGTATTTTAGAAATTTTTTAATTGTATTTCAGAAATAATCAAATCTATTTCAGAACTTGTTGATTGTTTATCATAGTTAATAGAGAAAAATTTCTAAATTACATTTCATAATTTCTGAAATACAATTGATAATTTCTGAAATACAGTTGTGAATTTAGAAAATACATTTAATAATTTCTGAAATACAATTCATAGAACTGAAATTCAATGGACTAGTTCTAAAATGCAATTCATAAATCTGAAAAATAATTGATAAGTTCTGAAATACAATTGATAAAACTGAAATTCAATTGATTATTTCTGAAATACAATTGATAAATCTTAAAAACAAATGATACAATTGGAAATGGTGTAGAGCGTTAAAAAGATGTAAATAAAATAATTTTTTTTAAAAAATTCAATTTAATAAAAAAAAAAATATAATTTTATAAAAACATTTATAGAAAATAAATTTATAATTTTATAAAAAGAAATTCTTTTTATAAAAAAAATGCATAGCCGTAAACGGTATCGAACTCGAGACCTTCTGAGTTTAAACCTTATTTTAACAAAATATTGTAATTTTTATAAAATCAGTGCTCTGCCAGTGTATTATTTTTTGAACTGTTGTCAATATCTGTCTGGGATCTTATTTAATCGCAAATAAATGGAGATATTACGTAGTACCCAAATATAATGCGGGATCTAATTTTATCTGTCATTTTTCTGTATAGTTTTAGATGTGAATCCCCAAATATATTGCTGTTTCTAATTCGATCTGCCATTTTAATACCGAAATGAATTGCTGGATCTAATTCGATCTGCAATTTATGAGATAAATTAAGATCTTACCTAATCCCCAAATATATCACTGGATTTAATTCGATCTGCAATTTATCGGAAAAGTTAAGATCTTACGCAATCCCGAAATATATTACTGGATCTATTACTATATTACTTAATCCCCTTAATTATATATTACTGAATCCCCAAATATATTGCTGGATCTAATTCGATCTGCCATTTTTCGGATCAAATTGGATCTAAGTTTATCCACAAATATATTGCTGGATCTAATTCCATCTGCCATTTTTCGGATCAATTTAGATCTAAGTTTATCCCCAAATATATTGCTGGATCTAATTCGATCTGCCACTTTTTCGGATCAAATTAGATCTAAGTTTATCCACAAATATATTGCTAGATCTAATTCGATCTGCCAAAATTGAGATCAATTTAGATCTAAGTTTATCCACAAATATATAACTAAATCTAATTCGATCCGCCATTTTTCGGATCAAATTAGATCTAGGTTTATCCCCAAAGATATCATTGGACCTCCCAATTTTGATATATAACTTGATCTTAGTTTATCCCCATATATACAATCGGATCTAATACTATATCATTAGATACACCCAATTTTGAGATCTAAGTGGATCAGCTATATATTACAGCAGATCTTAAACAATATCAAATTGGATATGATTAGATATTGCGCGTGATCAATTTTTTTTACTCGGGTATACAACATATATTTTTTAACATAAAAATATATGTTTATATAAAATAATGTAAGCGCCCTTATATATTTTTATATAATGATAAATTAGAAAAATATTTAGAATTTTTCTCATATGTAATCATATTAAATCATATATCAATATTAGCCTCATCGTAAATTGTTTATATAGGAATATATAATTGATAAAATAGCTAAAAATTTTATATATAAAGATATACGAAAAATATTTTCGACCCGATCAAAAAAATGTCGTATATAGTAAGTCGTATATAGTAATATCTTGTTTTATCTTATAATATGTGAGTATATATAAGTGGTCATGAATAGCCATATATAATTATGTTTCTTATGTGGTACCTTATATAACCATATATTTTTATATATTGCCTTTTATAAAATTAGATATCAACCATATATGCTATACATAATGAGATATGACAGATCTGTTGTCATATATAATTATAAATGATCATATATAACATAATATATGATCACATATGGTGGCATATAAAACATATATTTTGAGATATAGTAATATATGTCCTCCTAAAAAATTTATTGGTTGTATGATGTAAGATATTTTTATATATGATTATATAATACATTAAATGCTATAAGACATGATAATATATTCCATATATGGTGCAAGATTAACAATATAATTTTAGATATGATTTTATATGGTCCCACGTAAGTAATATTTTCTATGTGTTTAATATATAATTATATATAGTCACATATTACCTGAGAAACCCTACTATCGAATCCCAGCTCGGGCACAAAAGAAAATTTTTTTACTTTTTTGGCTCAATGTAATTTACTTGTAAATATTCTTTTTACAGATCTTAAAAAAATTAACCCATTTACTACCAACAGCACCTGAAAGTTATGTTTACTGCAACTTGGGATTAATAATATTTTAATATGTTATTATATATTGTCATATATAACCCCACACATAATTATATATGTAACTGAGGTACTATTATCGAATCACAGCTCGGGCACAAAAAAATTTTTTTTTTTAATTTTTTAACTCAATTGTATTTATTTATAAATATTTTTTTACAGATCTTAAAAAGGTTAAACCAATTTTTGTCAACAGCATCTGCAAATTATGTTTTTAATTAATAGTATTTTAAATATATAATTAGATATCGTAATATATAATATTTTTGTTAAAGTTCTGAATTTGAGTTCTTCCAGAGCGATAATGATTTTTTTGTAATATTTCTATATACAATTTTGGCAATATTTTTATTTTTGTACTCCTACTTTTAATACAAACAAAACAATTTGTGAAAAAGTGTTGGATAAGAGTATTTCTTCCAAAGGATTGCTAAGCTTATATATGTCATACCTTATTTAAAAGACATTTATATTACCTTTTAATTATATTGCTCTCATTCCTTTATTAATTTCGCAAATACAGACTGTTGATATTTATACTTTTGAGCCATATAAATAGGTGCCTTGACCCTTCAACAAACATTATTTTATCTATTCACCAAAAAAAATTCCGTCAGTGGAAAACATTTAAGGTTTTTAATTTTTGTTTTTTTGAAATAATGTTATTAATTTATTTTTTCTAAATTTATATAATTATATGTAACTCAGTAACACGAACAATGTTGTCTCATATAGTCAGTCATGTTGTATAGCAATGTTTGGCTGAGTGAGTTAAGTGGCGGACTACAACCCCAGCAACGGGTTCAAATCCTGTCGACATTTTTTTTTTATGAAATAAATATTTTTTAAATAATAAATGTTTTTTTTTTAATTTTTTGTGTTATTTTTTTTAATTTTTTTTTTTTAAATAAAATAATTCCAAATATATCATAGGATAAATTTTGATCTCAAATTATCCAATTCGATCTGCCAAAATTAGCTTATCCGTTTGCATCTAATTGGATGTAATTTAATCCCATGGGATATTTTGGGATCTATCAGGATCTCAATTTGATATTATGGTATATTATTGGATCTCCCAATTTTGAGATCTATTTGAATGTAATTTAATCCTGTAATATATTTGGGGGATCTGATTGGATATTACTGGATACCCCAATTTTGAGATGAATTTGGATAAGATCATATGTCGATCTATATCAAATGAGATATGACTACATATTAGGGATGCCAAACGGGATTGATATTTGAAAATCCCGGGATTCGGGATTTCGGGATTTTTCGGGATTTAAATTTTCCTTTATTTGAAAAATTTTTTTAATAGTTGTTAATTAATAATGTGGTACATTTTATGAATATTGAAACATCTCAGTCAGAAATTGACAGTGGTACAAAAAATCAAGTACTTGCATACCACTGGGTAACCGCGATGAATGACTGGCAGAACACTCATTTGGGACGCTTTGCCAGCGTTTGCAAAAATCGTTTTTTTTTTAATAATAAATACAGCATTTATTTACTTCAAATTACATAACCAAAGCCCTGGCGGCCATATATGATTAATAAAAGCGACTACAAAAAAAAAATTTAAATAAAGATAATAAAAATAAATAATAATAAAAATAAATAATAATAAAAATAAATAATAACCCGATTAAAAAAGATGATATGGTGACATATCTAATTTGATGAAATACAATAACTAATCACATACAATTTAATCCGAAAAATGGTGAATATAATTGTATCTACGTGGATCAAATTGGATTTAATTACTTTAAATTATATACAATTTAATCCGAATTTTGACCAGACATTATTGTATGAAATAATATCTTAATATTTAAAAGTTGATTCAATTAGGTCCAGTTGGATAAAAATTTTCGTATTTCTGTTTTTATTAAATATTGTACTGAAAAACAATTGGGGATTCACGTAAGGTTTCGTGTATCGTGTGAACTAAGCAAATGTAGTAAGTTTGCGAGTCTTGATGTGAAACTCCATACCTAAAAAGTATCTACACATTAATCAGTACTTATACGAGCTTTAGTATAGTTTAGGAATAATCCATAAAAATTATAAATAAAATGAAATTTCAAATAATTTTCCATAAATCATTACTGGATTTTTAACTAAAGGTGAGATTTTAATTTTGAAAGTGAGATATGTTCAAATGAAGCTTTTATTTTTGGGCTTTCATTTAAAAAAAAAATGGGAAATATGCATTAAAATTGTGATAACAAATTTGACATGAAACAGTTTTTAATGCAATTAAATGTCATGAAATAATCGTTTAAAAGGGTTTTAAATTTGTAAATAGTGAATAAAAAACCAGATTTCACTAGTGGGGGAATTATTTATTAGGTTTTTAAGTTATTTATTACACAATTTTAGTCTTTCTGTTTGCATTTATAGTCTGCTTGCGGGTAGACAATTTTTTTGTTTTAATTTTCATTTATATTTTATTCAAGCCTATGGATAAATTTGGTGGTACGTCATTCCTAAACCAAAATAATTACTTCGAAGAATTGGCTAACTTTTATTAATATGACCCAATATTCAATTTAAAAATAAAAGAATCTGTTGTTTCGATGTAAATTTATAACGTTTTAAATGAAAATGAATTTCAATTTACCTACTAAGATATTAAGAGTTCATTTGAAACAAGACTATAACATAAATTATATAGGGAAAATAAATGTTTCTTTTTTAAATCAATAGACTTATTTTGTTGCTATACATATGTGGTACGAAATCCCATATAGTCTGGCTGCGTTAACTCTTTTAACATAATAGGTTTGTTCCACGTAATTCTGGGTAAAGTCTGGTAAAATGAGAGTAAACAAATAATTATCTCAAAAAATGGTAAAATTAAAAACAATACCGGGAACGCACAAAACCACATTTCAAGCCCAAAAATAAACGTCAAAGTTATTCATATAAACAAAAGCTATTTTTAACAATAAATTATCGAAGGGAATAAAGAGAAAGTGTTAGAACGTAGTATTTGTTAACGATATTAATTAATGTTTACAACTTTTGTTAAATTTTAATTATTTTTACAAATTTAAAACAGCTGATTTGTAAACAACAAGTGATTTGACAGTTTTACCATTTTACCCGAAAAAAAGTGCGGGTAACTTCTGGTAAAATGAGAAACAAATTATTCTCTCAACAACGCTCTCATTTACCCAATTTTTAACAATAGAAACGCTTTTTGGTAAGATTGGGTTCCTCCGGGCACCCGCGGTAATGTACGTGGAACAGAGCTAATATTTTCAATGTCGATAATGTATGGGTAACTGTCAGATAATTTCATTCAGATTTTATACAAAAATATTTTGCCGGTTTTTCGTGTTCATATTATTTTTTAAATCACTTGAATTTTATATTAAAATTTGTTTTTGTAAAAGAATATTTTCCAATTAAAAATGGATTGTAATTGACTTCGATAAAATCTTAAATTAAATTTAAATTAAACATGAAACTGGGCTATTCTTGGTCTTACAATTTCAATTCCATGGGCGAGATCTTACTAAATATGACAACATATGTAAAATGATATATTTGGATATTGGGTCATATAAAATTTGTTCGAAAGACGAAATTTATGTCTTATTATATATAGTGCCATACAAAGCAATATATAACGAGATATAATTGTATTAAATAATATAAAATAATATATAACCCGTTTTACTCGGGAATAAAAATAAGTAAAAAATACAGTAAAACTATCATATAAAAAAATACTGAAAACATTATCTTGAATAATATAAATAGATATTTAAATAAAAATAATACAATCACCAGATTTTCCTAAGTGCAGCGATAATAAAAAAAGAAAAGGTCGATAATAAAAAAAGAAAAGGTCGAGAGAGATAAAAATAGTAGCACAAATAAAAAGCTATAACTCATGAATAGCTACATAATCCTTAAGCTTTCGCCTAAAGACCTGGGGCGAAAAAGCAAAACCTCTCAAGTATAGAGGTAGATCGTTCCATATTCTTTAAAGCCTAATCTGAAATGATCGCTCGAACATAGTAGTATGATGTGTTGGATAAACCAGTTGGGGGTTTCTTTCCGAGTTGGACAAAAGAAAGTTGTCAACTATATAGTCCGGAAACCCATTAACCATTGCTTTGTAAAAAAATATCAATAACCTCATACCTACATAATTAACAAAAGAGCACCCAAGAAATTGGATTACGTACGGAGTCACATGAGAGCGAAGTCTTAGGCCAAAAACATATCTAATAATTCTATTGAAAATCTTGGTAAACCTATTAAATTTACCGCCTGTGGTACCAGAAAATACCTCGACACAATATAATATATGAGGCATCAACAAGGCATGTGCCACGCGCATCCTAATTGAGAGAGGCAGATACAAGTCAAGAGAATACAACCTTCTCAACAAGAATGATATTTTCGAAGAAACGTTATTAATATGCGATGAGAAATTTAAATGATTGTCAAATAAAACTCAAAGACACTTAATCTTATCCACAAATTCAACTCTCATGCCGTCGAGAGTAACCATTATAGTATCAGTATCGAAACCAAAACCCATTAACTTAGTCTTTCTTGGATTGACAACAAAACCAATATTTGTTTTACAAAACATCACGGCAGGGCAAAAAAAGATAAATATGAACTTTTTTTAAATTATATTTTGGAAAATATAATTCCAAACCACCTATTTATTGGTTTTGGCAGCGTTTTGTCAAAGTTAAAAATTCTGTTTCTCCAGTACTTTTCCGGCGCTTTTTGAACTGCCGGTCCTTTTGTCTATTGACGTTATCATATTGGAAATGGGAAAGCAATTTTTGTCAGTACTTGTACCACCTGTTAAAATACCTTGCCATCGCTTTCCCGTTTGAAATCTCGGGATCCCGGGATATCATACAAAATCCCGAATCCCGGAATTTTCAAATATCAATTCCGATTGGCATCCCTAAGCCCTACTACATATGCTAGATATGTTTTATTGATCGGGGATTTAATTTTATATATTAGTTAATCTGGGAACCAAGTTCGAAGCTCAGCTTTATCCGATTAAGGCAAAAACTATTTTTTTTGTATGTATAAGATATAATTTGCAGCTCTATAACTCGGGAACTATGAGCCACCAACAAAAATAAAGTGCATTGCCGGGCTAATCTTTTCTTTCAAAATAAAAAAAACAATTTCATCCGATTTGATATAATTTAATAAAACCATTTTTCGGATGAAATTATATCCAGTTACATATTGCGAATATATCCATTCATATATAATATTATATAAACATTTTTACTCGGGATATCGAAATAACATACGATAATCTTAAAATACCCTATCGAAATACTTTAACAATAACATTATCCAATATCAATAACCTTAGGAATCGCTTCCAAACCCTGTTGTAAAGGGATTTAACCAACGAGCATATAATTAAAAATAAAATCAAAAATAATAAAATTGGAAATACGTCCCTACAGTATGAACTCTCCCAACCTCTATTAAATCACTCTCTTCTTAATCTGTATTGAAAAATGTTACCATATGAATGTGACATGAGTAGTCTGCAAAGGCTAACATTTTTCGATACAAAATGACAATCTTCAAAAGAGCGAGTTCAAAACCGCCTGATTTATCTACTTACTTGAATTAATCAGATTTGCACTGCAAAATTCAACTTTTCCATTGTCGAAAGCCTTTGATTGTTTAGCATTCAGCCAAGCCATCTGTGGAGGGGTTTTATCAACAACACGTATTTCCTGTGACAAATTATTTTCGACCAAATATGTCAATAAATTACGTCCAATAAAGCCGCAACCTAAAAATAAAGTACAACAAAAACAATAAATACAAGCAATTTTAATTCAATTATAGATATTTTAATCCCCCTCCCAAATACTTAATCAAGCTCATTTTGTACGTGACCACAAATATGAACATTATTGTTGTTTTTAGTGTTTATATCTGGACCGTCCTTTATACACACACATGTAATTACGTATGTATGGAATAACAAGTGGTCAGTATTTTTTTCATTATTACTCAATATCGCACTATATTTGTGTACAAATATTCGTCATTGTGCACAACTTATTCATCATAAAATTCTAAACTCGTTCTTTTACAAACACACGTACCTCCCAATATTAACACTGTTGGGTTTTCCGACATTATGTTAAACTTTCGAAATTTTTTAAATTATATTTTTTGTATTTTTAATCAACCAGACAATAATGTATTATGCAAATTAAATAAGCCGCTGGGAAAATTATTTGAATCAACAGTATTCAATGCTATCTTTTTGAAATGCACCCAAAGAAAAAATGCGAATTAAAACACAAAAAGATAAAGATTAGAAAAAATGCAATATGCACCATTGATGGTATTTGAGAATTTTCGTTTGGTGCCTAAATGATGCCAAAAAAGTGCCAAAAAAGCTTTAAAAGTGCCAAAAAAAAAAGTTAAACAACATGCAAATGTTTCAAAAGATTTGTTCAGCTTTATTTCAAATATTTATACATTTACAACCTTAAGCACCGTAAGTTGTTTTTCACGTGGAAAAATTTCACTCGAACTTTAAAGACCTCAAATTGCAATTTAAGGGCCTGTTTATCTATTACGAAAATACTCTAAACGATAGCAATTGACAATTACTTTCGTCGAAAATATATGGGAAACAAAAACAAATTTTCGTTACTTTGATTTCGTTTAGACCATTTTCGTAATACATAAACAGGGGCTAAGTTATAAAAATTAACATTTTTTAATTTAATAACAAAGCCACAATCACAATAAACACAAAATGTCACTTTTCCCCAAGAAAAATAATAGTCTTGTGCATTAAATTTGCGTGAAAGTTTGTTTTCAAATTTTCACGTGAAACTTATTGTCGTGAAAAATCGTTTTTGTTTTATATGGGTATAACAGTTTTTTCACGTGAAACTCAAACAACTTACGGTGCTTTATTCTAAACTTTATAACAATAACAAAATTGTCACAAAACTTGTGTGAATGAAAATTATTATAATTTTAGTATTCTGAGAAAAATTGTCACAGCACAACCTTGACAAAATTGTCGTGTAATAAAAAGCACATAACAAACAAATATTTTCATTTGTCAACAATTTAAAATATAAAACTTTTATTTTCTTTTGAAGAATTTTATGTTTCTTCACAGAAATAAAATATGAAATACATAATTCATATTTTGAGATATTATTTTAAGATGCATCGAACCTTTTACCCACACAGGAGAAAGATTGGTTAGATTTCGATCAAAACCATTAAAATGACTTTGCCAAAATAAAAATTATTGGTATCTACAATCAATTTTAAAATTAGTATCAGTTTAATAATTCTATGCAGTAGAAGCAGCCATTTATTTAGTGAATATACAAGAAAATTGGTGTTATCTATAACGTTTATTAAAAAAATTTCAATATTCGAAAGTGGTAACTACAAATACGGGTATCCTAATCAAATATGATCTTAAATTCGAGTTTCTGTAGAACCAACCGAATTGTGGATTGTATTGATAACACACACAATTATTAATTGGTATTGGTAAATGAATTTTATACCGTATTTGTTTTCCAAATAAAACACATAAATTCAAAATTAGTCATTAAAATTAATAAGTGTGTGCGTTCCCGTACGTTACTGCGGGTACCCGCGGGATCCCAAAACAGCCCAAACAACAACAATTTACACGCTATTTTGAGTACGGGAACGCCTTTGAGCTAGTTTGGGTAACCGCGGTAAAGTACGGGAACAGACATAGTGTTTGTGGTGTAGTGGATAAGGAGTTGGCCTAGCACGCCGGATTTCCGGGTTCGAATCCCGGAGAAGAGAAACATTTAGATGTTTTTTTTAAATAAAATAAAATATTCATATGTATAGACAGTAAATAGGGCTAAGAAAATTAAAAGTAGTTGTGGTAAGAGTGTGAACTATTAACCTGAATGGCCAGGTTCAATACCAGAAAATTCAAAAATAGTTTTTTAATTTCAATAAAATTTTGTTGAACATAATATTGTATTAGACAACCGAATATGGGCTTTCACGACGAAAAATATAATTTAGTATAATGATAGTTGTCGTAACCGCACGAATTCGAATGGCAAAAAATTCGGTGGCCACAGCTGAGACTGTTTTCTGGGTGCCGATTCTAAAATTGCTCCAAAAGAATACGTATTAACATGGGATTTTTGGGCTAAAGTTCTTAGGAATAAGCTCAGGGTGCTTGATGCAAAAATTTAAAGGAAACTCCAAGTGCTTGGAACTAGTTCTCTCGTGTTCTGCGGTTCCTGGAAATTTTTTTAAGTTTTCATTTCATTTAAGATTTCATAAAATTATCGAAAATTGTAGAAATTTTTAGTGTAGCGTTTGTTTTTTAATTTTGCTACCCGTTCTAAGAAGGCGTTGCTTTTAATGAAAATCCAGCGATATCGACCTTTTATCAAATTATATAAAAATTTTCTTAAAAAGTGCCAAAATTACATAAAGAGATCCATGGTGCCATTGAACATTCAATAGTGCCACAAATGGCACTTTTGTGCCACTTTTACCAACAGTGATATGCACGGTTGTATTTGGCACTAGTGTTGCCACTAAATTTTTTATAAAGCTGCGTTTACATCTACAACGAAATCCAGAGATTTCGATATTCACCACTCCGAAAAAACAATGAAGAAAAGCATACACACAAAAAAATACTAGAGTGCATATTGCCTTGGTTGGCATACCCTATTTTTGTATGTTATTAATAAAAATAGTTTTATTACCTATGCCAACAGCTAATTATTTTACCTATTGGCATTGTAGATTTAACTTATGAATGTGGGCAACCCTCCGAAAATTTGTAATTCGAAATGACACAAATTTAAAATATTTTATTTACTTTTAATGTTCAATCAACATTTATTTTTTAAGATTTTTTAATGACAAAAATGTAGAGTATGAAATATACAGAAGAATAGATTAACGAGGTAAGGCAGTGTTAAATGTTATATTAAAAAAATAAAGTTTAAATTATTCTTTTATTTTTCAGACGGTCTTATAAGGATTGGATGCTGAATTGCTTTCCATACTATGGTACTAATACTCAAACTTTAAAATATTCAAACCTTTAACTCAACACATGCTGAATGAAATGTGGAAAAAGAAAACAGAATCGGGAATTCCAAACATTGGGGATTCCTGTACGTCAAGACACTCTTTTTCTCAACAAAGGACGCCGTTTTCCAAAATGTACTTAGGTTAATTTTTCTTTCATTCCAATTTATCATACAGCGCTGGGTACCGTTCCAGTTAAGAAAAAAAACTAAAGAACGTAAATATGATCACGATTCCTCTTATAAGTATCATATTGGATTTGATTTTGGCATGGGGGATAATAACACTTATTTTTTTAAACTGAAGCGGTATTCATAGGCATTTTTAGTATTAGGGTTTTCTATTGGAAAACTTGTGGTTTGGGAATTCCTAAAGGGAAAAGTCCTCATGGATCGAGTAATTTTCTATAAGAATCAGGGAGTTTTTCAGTTAAAAAACTATTCGGAAACTGACTGGTTTTATATAGCAAAAATTTGTGTGTTATTCCTAAAGGCAAATTTACACGCGAGAGAAAGCTGCTAGAGATAAAGCTAAACACACCTCTAAACAGCTTTATTATGAATAATTTAAGCTATTTAGAGGTGTTTTTATCGTAACTATCTATAGTCTTTTTTCATGGTTGGCAAACAGAACGATACTGTGTCGGTTATTGTAACAGATTATTTTGAAAACGTTATCTTTTGTATAAAGGTTTTTCATTTATTTATTTCGGCAATGCAATTTTATTGCAAACGATATTTTAACTATTTTACTATTGTGTGTTTTAAGAGGCAGGATATTTTAAGGCAAAAACAAAAAAAAAAAGAATACAAAATACTCTAGCCTGTTGATGTATTGAAAAAGGTATTTCTTTAATTCCCAACACGGTTTTTTCTACACAATAAAAAAGTTTGTCGGTATAATCTACTGAAATGGCAGTTAAAACAAAGTTATATGCAGTTAAAAAGGCAACAAAAGTGTTTGCCTTTAAAAAAAATAACAATTTTTATTATTTTTAACTGTTGCTGGTGCGTGAGATCTTGTTGTCAATAGTCGTGTGATCGCTTACTTACATCTAGCCTAGCTTGTACATAGTGTCGTTACACAAATAGTATAGAAAATAAAAACAAAATAAAAAACTGTTACAAACAAAAACAATATAAACAAAAGACAAGATTAAACGTGCACTACCAAGTGACAATGTTGACGCATTGTGCGTTAAAATGAATAAAATACCAAAAAAAAATAATAATGCACCTCGTGCATCAAATAATAACTATTTTTCTCCTCTTCAAACCATTGAAGATGACGAATCAGATGAAGATGAAATAATAGTGAAAAGAACAGCAAAAGTTCATGTGCCTCCTATTACTATCCTAAAATGTAAAATCGAAGAAGTTCATGAACTCTGCAAAGTGAGCAAAATTACCAATTATGCCATAAGAATAATTTCTATCGGTTTAAAATTATTTCTTAAAACTAAAGAAGAATATGATACCATCTGCAAAATTCTTTCTGGTCAATACGAATTTTTCAGTTATGCCACCAAAGACGAAAAACCCTATAAAGCTCTTCTTTTCGGTCTAGACAAACACGACCCTACTACTATTAAAAATAAATTAACAGAAATGGGACTTCACTGTCTTGACGTTAAAATCGTCACAAAGAAAAATCAATACAACATGGAGTACGTAATTTATGTCGTTTATTTTCAACGTCTGACAATCACCATGAAAGAACTCCGACAAAAATATTCTGTCATTGATTATTTAAAAGTGAGATGGGAATTCCAACAAGCTAGGAAAACTCAGATTACCCAGTGTTATAACTGCCAAATGTATGGCCACGGTTCCAGTCGTTGCAAAGTCAAAACATTTTGTGCAAACTGTGCTGGTCAACATAAGACGGCTGATTGCAAAGAATCTACACCCAAATGTGCAAATTGCAGGGGTCCACATAAATCTACTTTCGACCAATGTCCAAATAAGATAAATTATTTAAGTATAAGGCAGCGGACACAACCCGTTCCACAACGTCGAGCTCGTGTAAATACCGGATTTTCATCTACCGGAAATTATAATAAGAGCTTCCCTAATACTTTGCGCCAAAGTGTACCAACCACCTCCGGCATCTGGCAAGCTCCAAAAGATGTTAGAAATCACAGTAGCAGTAACAAAGCCATTAATGATAACGGTTCTGATGAATTGTTCTCCCTCCAAGAGATCAAGAGCTTAACCCTAGAACTAATAACCAATCTCAAAAACTGTAAAAATAAAGCTGATCAGTTCGAGGTTATAACTAACCTCGCATGCAAATTTTTGTCGTAATGGAGAACTATGGAATCAACATAATAACTTGGAATGCCAGAGGCATTCGCAATAAATATCTAGAATTGTTTCAATTTTTAAATAACCATAATATACATATTTGTTTAGTATCTGAGACTGGGCTAAACTCTAATTTATCTATCAGTAACAGGGAATTTAAAATATACAGAAATGATAGGTTGAATAATAGAGGCGGTGGAGTTGCAGTAATTATAAGGAAAAATATATCTCACCAGTTACTTCCTATTGCTAACACAGTGCTTATTGAAAATATTGGTATTAAACTCTTTACTGTTACGGGTTCAATTGATATATATTCATGCTACTTTCCTGGTGGTATAGCAGGAATAGATGGTATAAGAAAACGACAATTCGCTTCTGACATACATAGGCTCAGCGGAAACGAAAGGTACATATTAGGGGGTGATTTTAATTGTAGACACCGGTCTTGGGGTTGCATAAGGGCAAATTGTTGGGGAAATATTTTGTATGAAAAACTGGAATCATACAGTATATATATAATATATCCTTCCGACCATACTTACATACCTTCAAGTGCAAATAGACAAGGTTCTACACTCGACTTTTTTCTAACTAACGACCCTGTTATAATGAATCCTGCTGTGGTCATAAATGATCTAAGCTCTGACCATTTACCCGTCAAAACATCTTTAAATAGTAGTTACAATAATTCAAATTTGTTTATTTATGATTACAATAATGCTAACTGGAACAGATTTTCCAGATTTTTAAATAGGAACCTAATCATACCTAATATCAATGATATTTCAAGTGTTGAACAAATTGATGATATTCTTATAAATTTCAGAAATGCCTTGAAAGATGCAGTTGCTATCAGTGTTCCAAAGAGATATCCCTCATCTGGAGGAAAATCTCTACCGTATTATATTAAAAATTTAATACAACAGAGAAATGGCTATCGCCGAAATTGGCAACGTTTTCATAATCTAAACGACTTTTATCTAGTGAAAATATTAAATCTAAGAATTCGTGAGGAAGTAGATTTGTTCAGAAATAAATCATGGGATTATTTACTATCAACGTTGGATAAGGGCTCTCCTCCCTTCTGGAATTTAACGAAAGTTTTAAGGAAGCGGTCTTCCAATATCCCTATTCTCAAACTGAACGGTACTCGCTATACGACGAACGAGGAAAAATGTGAAATTTTTGCACAGACATTTGCCTCGAACCATTTAATCTCAGCCAATATTGGCGATACTGTTACGACTTCTCTGGTTAACGATACCCTGGAGTCATTTCGATCATTAAACTTTAATCCACTAGATGAATATTTAGTAAATCCTTCACAGATTTCAGATTTTATTAAAAACTTAAAGAATAGAAAATCACCGGGTATTGATGGTATTAATAACAGATGCCTTAAAGCACTTCCCAATAAAGGTATTAAGTATTTGACGGTTATTATTAATTCATGCTTGAAATTTTGTTATTTTCCCCAGGAATTTAAAGAATCTAAAGTCATTCCGATTAAGAAACCCGGAAAGGAATCAGATTGCCCAACTTCATACCGGCCTATCAGTTTATTATCGAGCGTTAGTAAAATTTTGGAAAGGGTAATAAAAATAAAATTAACATGTTTTATGGAATCAAATAACATTATTCCCCCTCAACAGTTTGGTTTTCGAAGAGAACACAATACTGTGCACCCTCTGATAAGAATAAGGAATCTGGTCAAAACAAACTTTAACTATCAGAAATCAACAGGCATGGTCTTATTAGATGTCAAAGCTGCCTTTGATACAGTTTGGCACGAAGGCCTAATTTTTAAAATGATTAATTTAAACTTCCCTGTTCAACTTATTAGAATAATATATAGTTTTCTCACTACTCGTACTTTTAAAGTACATATCGGTTCCAACTGCTCTGAAAGCCGTCATATTACGGCTGGATGTCCCCAGGGTTCATGTCTGTCGCCTGTGCTTTATAATTTATACACCTCTGATTTCCCTCAGTTTGATTATTGCACTTTGTCCATTTTTGCTGATGACACAGCTATTCTTAGCTCTGAGGTTATGGCTACCGATGTTATACATAATTTACAAAGAGCATTGGCTGAAATATTGTCATATTTTGATAAATGGAAAATAATGTTAAATTTTGAAAAAACCCAAGCTATATATTTCACCAGGAAGCGAAGAAGTTGTTATATACCACAGGTCGATATTAATATTAATAATTATTCTATTACGTGGGAGCAGAAAGTAAAATATTTAGGTATTATGCTTGACCCAAAGATGAAATTTAAGGATCACATACCTTATATTATTAACAAAGTGAACATACTAACTCGCATATTATACCCTTTTATAAATCGGAATTCTAGTCTGACAATTAATAACAAGAAACTTATATTAAAGTCTATATTCCATGCAGTCATGTTCTATGCAGCTCCAGTTTGGTCTACAAGTGCAAGTTGCCATATCAAAAAACTCCAAATAGCTCAAAACAAGTTATTAAAGTTAATTTATAATCTACCGTGGTTTTTTTCTACTAAACGCCTCCATGATATTGCTGATATAGATTTAGTTAACGACAGAATTAAAAAGCTTACAGAAAATTTTAATTTCAGATGTTTGAATTCTGATTTCATACATATCAATGAGCTAGTGTCATCTTAAGATTCCTTCTAGTCTGTAGTCAATAAGTAGTTTTAAGTTAATTCAAATAGGTTTTTAGACCAATCTTTTTTCCTCCAATAAAATATTGTTAATAAGAATATACAATTTTTCTTGTAAATATTTTTAATTATTAAGCTGAAAAAGAGAAATCTTGAACACTTTATATTTATTGATAATTAAGTGAAAATGTAAATATTTTGAACAAATAAATTGAATTGAATTGAATAACTAACAAATTAATTAAAAATAACTAACAATGTCATAAAATTAACTGACAAATTCGTAATAAATTTTTTTTTAAAACAACTGACAAAATAGGTACACTCATAAAAAAAGTTAGTACAAAAGTCTGTTAAACACGTTCTGATTAAATTTAACTAATTTTTCTGCTATTTTCTCTTAAAAAGTCCGTAAAATAAGGTAAAAATTCTGCTAAAATAACAGGAAATAGTACATGTGTTTGCACCAGCATAATTTTGACCTAATTGTATAGGCTTTATTTATGAGTGTAAAAGCAACTGACAAAATAGATAAAAACTATTATTTTTTAGAATTAATTTTGTTGCTGGGCTTCAGATTCTGAGAATATTTTCCTATAAAAAAGCCTCAGATTCTAAGGATATTTTTCTATAAAAAAGCCCCAGATTCCGAGGATATTTTCATATGGAAAAACCATCAGATTCTGAGACCTTTTCCTATAGAAAACCGTGGGATTTCGAGTATTTCTTCCTATAAAAGCCCTTAGGACCTTTTCCTATAGAAATACGTACCGTTTTCGGTCCGTCATAAACGGAATCCAACTTCGTTTACGTACCGTTTTCCGGGTCCGTATACGGACCAGAAAACGGATTTTAAGGAACATCGAAACTGATTCGAATCCGTTGAAAGTCCGTCAATAACGGACCGTTAACGGACCGTTATGTCGTGTAAAAAACTGACAAGTCCGTTGAAAGTCCGTCATTGACGGACCGTTTACGGACCGTTCCGTCGTGTAAAAAACGGATTGACTCCGGACCAAAAACGGACTTGTATATCTATCTAAATTGACTAATTTTTAGTAAATTTTTTTTTATTTTTAATAGATTTATTAGTAACGATATTATTTACATCTACACTATATTTAGTACCTCAGTTTACCTCTTTATCTAGCGCATCAATTCACGACAGTCATCCATAATAGAATCGATCATCTACATGCAAAAGAAAAAATAAATTAGTTATGGTTTAATTGATTGTATTTACGATGGCGTTTTACTCGAAACAACAACAATTTACACACAATTTGGGAAAAATTGCGTAGCCGCATTAACGTACGTGGAACAGATCTTTTGTTATAAAAACAAACGATCTTACATAAACCACAAAACATTGTAAAACATGCACTAAATTTTATTAATCTTACCATCTAATATATGTATGCGACTTGATGATGTGTTGATTGTGTTGGATATATTCTAGCTACCGCCACCAATTTATCACCACAAAAAGTTTTTAAAAGAATTTAATTGTTTTTATTTTGAACACAAATTAAAATCCATTAAGTTCGTATTTTACGGTACGGAAACGGAGTTAAAATGTATTATGTTCGAAAATCCGATTACACGGTCCGTTAATGTTCCGTATACGTACAAGCTTTGACGGCTACGTGTATTACGGACCGTTAATGTGCCGTTAAAAGCCGGATTCATGATTCCATATGTGCCGGAGTATCCGTAAAAATGTTTCTTGGGTTTCTATAGAAAAAGCCTCAGATCCTGAGGACATTTTTCTATAGAAAAATCTTCAGATTGTGAGTACAGAAAAAGAATATTTTATACAAAAAACCTCAAGATTCTATCGACTTTTATAAAAACCTTAAAAATATAAAAATCCAGAAATTTCTAACCTCCTCCGAATATGCGATTGGGCCGCTAAAAAAATAAGTGTTCAATAATTTTCTCTCCTCCATAACATACCCAAATTTCAGGGAATCGGTCAGTGATCTTTCTTGTGTGTTTTTTATATAAAAAACCGCTAATTTTATATTGTATAGTGTAGTATTTTTATCTTTAATTTGTATAATTAAACCATTTGTATAATCTATATGTATTTTTATCTATTTTTTAATAAATAAATTTTTATTTTATAAAATAATAAAATGCATTACTTTTTGCAACAAAAAAAAAAGAAAATACCTAATATCAAAGTTATATTACCGAATTTTCGCCTACATTAAAATAGGTAATAGACCTATTTTTTTTTAGTTAATTTAACAAAAATTATAGGTAATTTTTCGAACACAAAAGTCAAATAAATATTGCCTATTTTTTATAGCAGTATTGCCGTAAAACATAGGAAACTCTATGTTGCCTTTGAAAATAGGTGATATCACCCCACAATTTTGGGCAATATTACCTTTATTTTTTTTTGTATGTATTAAATTTGATCAAGATATATTTACCTAAACGAATAACAAATAATATAGAATCATAGTTATTTTACTTTTCCTTTGAACCTAGTTTTCTAATAAATTCTGACTTTAAAATTTGTATTAAATGTATCAAAAACATTAAAAATCATCTTGTCCTTCATAAATATTTCTTAATAACACCTTCCTGGACTAAAAACAAATTTATAATTATACACACTTACCCAATGAAACAAATTAATATATGTATGTAGCATGCAAAAAGACATTTCCTATTTGAGGCATTTAGCGATTGATGATTTTTAAAACAACAATTTGGTCATCTATTTTATAATTTTATGACCCCGTATCATGCGAAAAATTCAATAAAAAACTCTTATTTCGCGGGTTTCCAAACTTTTTTTATTTTCTTTTATTTCTTATTCGTATTGTCAAATGAAAATATCTAAAGTTAACAAATCATTGCTTAAATTTGTGTAAGTTACCGATATTATTTTAAGTAAGTTTAAGGGCTAATCAATGATTTTTAAATCAATGGGTGCGTTCGGCAGATCACTTTAATAATCAACAGTTCTACAACAGTTGTACAACTATCTGCTGAACGACCTGATCACTAACCGCTCAGTCTGAGCGCTCAGGTAGCGCTGTTATATTTTGGTAGCGTAAAAAATGTTTGCTACTTTTGATCAATTAGTGATACATTTGTTGTTGTTGATTTTAAAACTATTTTTTTTGTAAGAATGACAAATAAAAACATACAAACATAATTCAAAAACAAAAATTTAAAGAAACTAAAGGAAAATATAGAAAAATTGTATTTAAAAACAAAACAAAGAAAACGTCGTTCAGCAGACTTACTAATCACAAAGCGCTACAAGTCACCGGTATCAGTTTAAGGTTTCTCTGCCGAATGCTACCAATGATTAAAGTAAACTAAGCATTTGAGATAAGATACCAGCCCTAAGTAAGTTTAAGGTTTAATCAATGATTTCTTAATCAATAATTAAGGTAAAATAATCATTGGAGATAAGATACCAGCCCTAAATTTAGGTAAATATATAATGCCGTTTTTCTTAAAACGGTACGAATATGGATCCATTTTTCCACGACATAACGGTTCGGAAACGGTCCGGCATTGACGGACTTTCAACGGACTAGTCCGTTTTTAACATGACATAGCGGTCCGTAAACGGTCCGTCATTGACGGACTTTAAACGGACTTGTCAGTTTTTAACACGACATTGCGGTCCGTAAACGGTCCGTCATTGACGGATTTTCAACGGATTCGAATTAGTTTCGATGTTCCTTAAGTTCCGTTTTCTGGTCCGTATACGTATCCAGAAAACGGTACGAAAACGGAGTTGGATTCCGTTTATTACGGATCGAAAACTGTGCGTAAACGGAACGAATTGTTTGCTGGGCTGCTACATTAACAAAATGGGAATGGAGCAAACAATAAAATATTTTTTCCAAATCTTCTGCAAAGCATAGCCAACGATAGAAATATTATGAAAGTTTTTTGTTTTTGTATTTCATACCATCGGTATAAATTAAATACAAATTCTATTTTTTTCTTCTTCTTTGTTAATACAAGAAGAGGCAAAAATGAAAATTAATTTTTATTTTTTAAATAAAAATTAAAAACCAACACTTTTATGTTTATTCTATAATAATTATGACGAAAACTATAAGTACACCCTAAAAAATACGTAGTTGCTGATCACTACTTTTCCAACTATGCCATAGGTGAAATAACCTTCTGTTTCCTATTTGCAACCACATTTGATAAATTTTTTCTCAGTAAAAGAGAGGATTGCATTCAATTTATTTTCTAATCTCTTTGATTATGCCTAGCACACATAACTATTCAAGACTTAAAAAAAAAACTATAAACAAAAACAGTTTCTATGGGCACCAAATAGCTTAAAAAGTTTTTTAGAAAGCAGTTTTCCCGACTGGATTTAGAGTCTATTTTATTTATGAAAACTTAAGAAACTTCGCCATTTTTGCTATTTGATTTCAACAAAAAATAAATATTTTCTATTACATTTTTTAGAAAAGGCTATTGATTTTGACGTATTTTGTTACGTTTCAAAATTTGTCACTTCGGGGGTCGCTCGAGCCCCCAAGCCCCCCCCCCCCCCCCCCCCCTAAATACGTGCCTGGTTGTGGGCTCAAATTTTCAACCAAAGATTTGGGTCCTCACACCTGGTATTATTTTTACCATTTTTTGAGATAATTATTTGTTTACTCTCATTTTACCAGACTTTACCCAAAATTACGTCGAACAAACTTAATATTACGAGCGTACGTATAGTTAACAATACCATTTGTAATTTATCAAAACAAACTCATACAAACTTATGTGCTAATTCATAAAAAAAATTTATTTGGTATTTGAAGCTTGCTATAGTTAAAGTACATATTTCGCTTAATAAAGAGTTATTAGAAATCTTGATTCATAATCGTATTTTAACTATAAATTAATTTTTCGATTTGATACTGGCAACACTATTGTTTGTTTTCTCTCTTCTCCCAAATAAGTCGTAAGTGATGTACAAATTTAGTAAACGATTGACTCGGTAATCGGAAGTGAAAATGTATTTTCTTAAATTAGAGAACTAATGATGTGCTAAGATAAATTTAAAAGCTATTAAAGATATTTTTTTTTTTTATTTATAAAGCAAATCAATGGAAATGTATGTAAAAAAGTAATTTTTTAGAACATATTATTCGAAGCATACAAAAGTAATCGAATTTCGAATAATGTTTTGACAGTTTGTACATCACTATTGTTTTGTTTTTCTTTTTAATTTTATTTTTACATTTTTTTTGGAAATTTTTTCGAAAACGGTCATTGGCTACGCAATTGTTGTAGCTTTTTTCAGTTTGATGGATGCAAGTTGTTGGAAACCACACATTCTAGGGATGGGATGGCTTTAATAAATCATTTCATGCCTGAAAATGAAATAATTAACAATTATATTGTGATTTCCTCACTCCAAATTTTATAAAAGGTTTAAAGTTAATGAGTATCGACTATAAACCTATATTATTTTTTTCGTTATTAAGCAAATATGAATACTGTTTTTCACAAATTAGCTTAAAATCCTGCAATAAGACTGTTGTAAAAGTTTATGAATTAGACCATTATTTTTTTTAAATTTCATTTTTATGTTTTTTAAGGCGCATCTACATAGGATAGAAAACTCGCGAGATTTTATGAAAATGCAGCTCTGTATAATTCTACGAAGTGTAATCTCTAAACAATTGAAAATTGCTGTCATACACAATTTTTTTAATTAGTAACAATTTTGAAAATGTTTTGTAACATTATTGAACACTTCAGTTGATTAAATGCACTTTTTGGTATTTAGAGAAAAAATTATTCTTTGAAATACAAAAATTTTAATAAAAACAAATTCTTGACAACTAAAGGTGGTACTTTTACGATTAAAATTAGTGCCAACAATATTAAAGATGACAAATTTAACGCAAACTCTACGAGATTTCTATACCGTGTAGATGTGCCTTTAGAGAAAAAAAAACCTAACGTAATTCTATTTCGTTTGGTAAAATACCCAACGGTATTTAACGGTATTTTAAGTTATATGGTTAGAGTATTTTAATGTTGTCGATATTTTAATTTATTTCGTTAGGGTATTTTAAGGTTAGCGGTATTTTAAATTATTTCGTTAGTGGTATTTTAGGGTTAAAAATAGTTCATTAAAAGGGTTTTGAATCGTTAACGGTATTTTACGGTTAGTGTTTGCCAACCATGATTCAAACTAACTGAAATACCCGTTATCAACTTGTGTTTCAGTTAAGTTTTTTCTGTTGCCCTGTAAGTAAACAAAAATTAAATTGTCATTTATTTTTTACAAGTTCAAAAGAAAACAAAAAATTTAAAATTTGTCAAATTTAATTGAAAAACAGTGAAAATTAAGTCGTTTTAAATAAATTGCAAATTTTATGCCGCATGCAGACGTATGTCGTGTGAATAACGGAGTTACCCCATTTTTAGAATGCGGTTATCTGTCCGTATTCGTACCGTTTTTTGAAACAAAAACGGATTTGCATGTCTACCTATTAAAAAAATATTTTGCCCGATTAAGAACCGATTAGTGAATATGTATTCAGTTTGCTAATAAATTCGAATTTAGCTTTCGGCTAAATTTTAATAGGGCATTTAGGAATTGGGTCTAAATCGCTTATTACCAAACAAACAATTCGTTCCGGTTTCGCACCGTTTTCGGTCCGTCATAAACGGAATCCAACTCCGTTTCTGTACCGTTTTCTGGATCCGTATACAGACTAGAAAACGGAACTTAAGGAACATCGAAACTGATTCTAATCCATTGAAAGTCCGTCGATGACGGACCGTTTGCGGACCGTAATGTCGTATTAAAAACTGACAAGTCCGTTTAAAGTCCGTCAATGACGGACCGTTATGTCATGTAAAAAACGGACTAGTCCGTTGAAAGTCCGTCAATGCCGGACCGTTTCCGCACCGTTATGTCGTGTGAACCCCATTTTTAGAATGCCGTTTTCTGTCCGTATTCGTACAGTTTTTTGAAACAAAAACGGATTTGCATGTCTACCTATATTGACCCTATTTTTATTAATTATAAGTAGTACTTTTTAAGTTTTTTATATATTTATTAAAAATGGAATTTATTTTTTATATTTACACTATATTTATATTTGGTGCAGCTTACGTCTCTGTCCAATATCCCTTTACAATAGGTTTGTTTTTTCGAATTTTATACCTATATCTATAACGACTTGTAAAAAAACTACTATCCGTACTTACCTGATTTTCTTTTATTTTTTGTAAACAAACAAAATTAAAACATTTTGGGTCGCCTTTGTACAAAAGCGGTTTTCGTACAAAGACTTCGCCGGAACTCAAAATGGAGCAATAATCTTGTGTGCCCTGCTGTACCTTTACTAACAAACGCATAATTCATTTGTTAACTTTTGTTGTTTCAGATATTTTATGAAATAAAAAATTCTAAAATTTCAAATATTTTATGACAAATATTTTTGTTTACATTTGAAAGAGAAAAGCCAAGAATTTTTAAAACTTGGTAGCATTTTTATAACTTTATGTGCTAATTCATAAAAAAAATGTATTTGGTATTTGAAGCTTGCTATAGTTAAAGTAGATATTTCGCTTAATAAAGAGTTATTAGAAATCTTGATTCATAATCGTATTTTAACTATAACTTAATTTTTCGATTTGATACTGGCAACACTATTGTTTATTTTCTCTCTTCTCCCAAATAAGACGTAAGTGATTTTCAAATTTAGTAAACGATTGACTCGGTAATCGGAAGTGAAAATGTATTTCCTTAAATTAGAGAACTAATGATGTGCTAAGATAAATTTAAAAACCATTAAAAATATTTTTTTTTATTTATAATGCAAATCAATGGAAATGTGTGTAAAAAAGTAATTTTTTAGAACATATTATTCAAAGCATACAAATGTAATCGAATTTCGAATAATGTTTTGACAGTCTGTACATCACTATTGTTTTGTTTTTCTTTTTAATTTATGGTCTAATTCATAAACTTTTACAACAGTCTTATTGCAGGATTTTAAGCTAATTTGTGAAAAACAGTATTCATATTTGCTTAATAATGAAGAAAATAATAAAGGTTTATAGTTGGTACTCACTAACTTTAAACCTTTTATAAAGTTTGGAGTGAGGAAGCCACCATTTAATTGTTAATTATTTCATTTTCAGGCATGAAATGATTTATTATAGCCATCCCATCCCTAGAATGTGTGGCTTCCAACAACTTGCATCCATCAAACTGAAAAAAACTACAACAATTGCGTAGCCAATGACCATTTTCGAAAAAATTTCAAAAAAAATGTAAAAATTAATGGTCTAATTCATAAACTTTTACAACAGTCTTACTGCAGGATTTTAAGCTAATTTGTGAAAAACAGTATTCATATTTGCTTAATAACGAAGAAAATAATAAAGGTTTATAGTTGGTACTCATTAACTATAAACCTTTTATAAAGTTTGGAGTGAGGAAGCCACCATTTAATTGTTAATTATTTCATTTTTAGGCATGAAATGATTTATTAAAGCCATCCCATCCCTAGAATGTGTGGCTTCCAACAACTTGCATCCATCAAACTGAAAAAACCTACAACAATTTCGTAGCCAATGACCTTTTTCGAAAAATTTCCAAAAAAATGTAAAAATAAAATTAAAAAGAAAAACAAAACAATAGTGATGTACAGACTGTCAAAACATTATTCGAAATTCGATTACTTTTCTATGCTTCGAATAATATGTTTTAGAAAATTACTTTTTTACACACATTTCCATTGATTTGCGTTATAAATAAAAAAAATATTTTTAAAGGCTTTTAAATTTATCTTAGCACATCATTAGTTCTCTAATTTAAGAAAATACATTTTAACTTCACTTACGACTTTGTATTGTATTTGTACATCACTTACGACTTATTTGGGAGAAGAGAGAAAATAAACAATAGTGTTGCCAATATCAAATCGAAAAATTAATTTATAGTTAAAATACGATTATGAATCAAGATTTCTAATAACTCTTTATTAAGCGAAATATGTACTTTAACTATAGCAAGCTTCAAATACCAAATAAATTTTTTTTATGAATTAGCACATTATTTTTTTTTTTATTTCTTTAAGAAGTAATGCTTTACGCGCTCTACCGCGGTTTTTTACTTTCTTAATTGATAAACTGTGTGATTCTTAGTGAAATTAAAGTTATTCAAGTAAGTCATGCGTATACGTGATTGAAAAAGTAGCTGTGAATCAGCTACAAAGTTAATGACACATTTTTGCGATTAACGCGATTTCTTTGTGCTTTTACAATTTGAAAATAACTTATTTAACTTTTTGGTTCAACTCGTAATCAGTACAAGATTTGTAAAAAATCTCACTTATGCAAACCGCGAAAGTTTCGTATCACTCAACTTTATGCAATTTAGTCGCTGAATGAACAAATTCAAAATAGAAAAGCAGGGGAAATCACGGTAATCGCAAAAATGTGCCACTGACTTTGTAACTGATTAACAGTGATTATTTCAAACTCGAACACTTACAACTCACATGCATAGTCGGGAAGTATTCAGTACCTCAGTACTTAAGTACTAGTAAAGTACAAGTATTTGGTACTTGTACTTAAAAAAAATAAGTACAAGTACTTTGAATGTACTTGTACTTAAGTACAATTGCTTGGTTAATTACTTGGTACTTTCTAAATACCAAGGTACTTAACAAGTACTGTGGAACTTGCTAAGTACTACGGGTACTTGCTAAGTTCTATGGTACTTGCTAAGTACCTTTGGTACTTGTTAAGTACTAGGTACTTGTAAGGTACCTTTGGTACTTGTTAAGTACTAGGTATTTGTAAGGTACCTTTGGTACTTGTTAAGTACTATGGTACTTGTTAAGTACTATGGTACTTGCTAAGTACCTTTGGTACTTGTTAAGTACCATGGTACTTGTTAAGTACTATGGTACTTACTAAGTACTATTGTAGTTTTTTGTGGCCCTTTGTTCCTAATGGAACCATAGGACATAATATATATAGTAGTAAGACTATTTTTAAGACTGAGAGTCACAACTTTTCATACAAAGCAACAATAAAATTAAAAAAATTCAGATTTTATTTGTCAATTTTATGATTGTGTCGATACCAATTCTTAATTTTTTTGAAGTTTTCAAACGAAAATTTTAATAAATATAATTTATTGTGACTTTGCAATAACAAATACATGGGGAATACAGTCACAACTAAGAGTCGCAGACCTCTCGTAGGAATAGGCACGTTAACGGTATTACATGGGTGTAAAAAATCTCTGAAATTGAAAAAAGTTTCAAATATCAGAAAAAAAATTGCCAAAATTGGAAAAAATTAAAAAAAAAACGCAAAACTTGGAAAACTAATCGCCAAATTTAAAAAATTAAAAAAAAAACGCAAAACTTGGAAAATTTAAAAAATCGACAAAATTTTAAAAAATCTTCAAAATTTATCAACATCGTCTAAATTATAAAAAAGCGCCATATTAAAAAAAATCGTTCAAAATTAGAAAAAATCGCCAAAATTTGAAAAATTTTGTAAAAATTTTTAAAATATGGTCCTAACTTGAAAAAATAGTCAATATTTGAAAAAATTGCCCAAATAGTCAGAATTTAAAAAAAAAAATTAGAAAAGTTGCAAAATATCGTAAAAATTTGCAAAAAATCGCTTTGAAAAAATGGTCAATATTTGAAAAAATTACCAAAATCGTCAAAATTTAAAAAATTGGAAATAATCGGAAAAATCGCCAAAATTTAAAAACTCGTAAAAATTTGTGAAAATCGACAAAAATTAGAAAAAATCGCCAAAATTTTTTCCTTGCTCCAAAACCGTTGTCCGTTTTCATTTAACTCATTTAGTTTAAAGATACTAGCGATATTACAAATAAAAGCCCTTTTCTCTCTACGAGGCTTAGTTTTCGAGAAAAACGCGATTTCAAAATCTAGCAATGCAAGTCAAAATTTAGTTTCGGTATCGGGGTATTGGTAGTGGGTTTTGACCTTTGGTGCAGTCATTTTTCCTCTAGCTCTTCTAGTTTGGGAGATATGGATGATTAAAATTTTATTTTAGCGATTTTCGCACTTATTTTTCCACATGACTTCCCTGTTCCAAAACCGTTGTCCGTTTTCATTTAACTCATTCAGTTTTCGAGATATGGGCGATATATAATATCGCTAGTATCTTTAAAACCAAATGAGTTAAATGAAAACGGACAACGGTTTTGGAACAAGGAAAAATAAATGCGAGAAATAAATTTTGGAAATTTCGTTTTTTAATACCTGGACAATTTTTTTCAATTTTGGCGATTTTTTCTAATTTTTGTCGATTTTCACAAATTTTTACATTTTTTCAATTTTGGCAATTTTTCCAATTTTTGACAACTTTTTGAAATTTTGGTAATTTTTTAAAAAATTTTAATTTTTTTCCAATTTTCCAAATTTTGACGATTTTGGTAATTTTTCACATATTGACAATTTTTTCAAGACGATTTTTTCAAAAATTTTACGATATTTTACAGTTTTGGAGATTTTGTCTAATTTTTGAAAATTTTTTTTAAATTTTGACTATTTGGGCAATTTTTTCAAAATATTGACAATTTTAAAAATTTTTACGATATTTCGCAATTTTGGCGATTTTGTCTAATTTTTGAAGATTGTTTTTTTAATTTTGATTATTTGGGCAATTTTTGCAAATATTGACGATTTTTTCAAGTATGACGATTTTTTCAAAATTTTTACAAAATTTTTCAATTTTGCCAATTTTCCGATTTTTTCCAATTTTTAACGACTTTTTGAAATTTAAACGATTTTGGTAATTTTTTCAAATATTGGCAATTTTTTCAAGACGATTTTTTCAAAATTTTTACGACATTTTGCAATTTTGGCAATTTTTCAAATTTTGGGCGATTTTTTCTAAATTTTAACGATTTTTTTTAATTTGGCGATTTTTTTTAATTTTTGACAATGTTGAGAAATTTTGAAGATTTTTTAACATTTTGTCGATTTTTTAAATTTTTTTATAAAATCTACATGATTTTTTAAATTTGGAGATTTGTTTTCTAATTTCTACGATTTTTTTCAATTTTTTCAATTTTTGCCATTTTTTTTTAATTTTTTCCAATTTCGACGATTTTTTTTAATTTTTGACGATTTTTTAAAATTGGTGATTTTTTCACTTTTGACGTTTTTTTTATTTTAAAGTTTTTTTTCATTTTTGATGATTTTTTTTTAAATTTTGGCCATTTTTTAAAATTTTTTATTTTGGCGATTTTTCTGATATTTGAAACTTTTCAATTTCAGCTGTTTTTTTCAATTTTTAAAATTCAAAATCTAGGGACTATAGCTGCGTTTGTGCGGCATTCCTATCAATGATATCTCGAACAATTTTGACAGTAGAAACCCGGAATACGTTGAAAAACTGTCAAAATCGTTCTTGATAACACTGATAGAGTCACACAAACACTGTTGGATATGGTGTAACTGAGTTACCGTTTTTGTTTTTTATAATAACTAAATTATTTTAATGGGAGCGAGCTTTTTTAGCGTCTCGATTTTAAAAAACTCAATTAAATTTCGTTAAAGAGCTGCTCGATAAAAAAAGCTCTATGGAATTTTTTATACGAGCTGCTCGATTTAAAAAACTCTATTCAGTTTTGTAAACGAGCCTTTTCATTTTTATAAGCTCTTTATTTTTTTTAGTTGCAAGCTTTTTTTATTTGAGCAGCTCTTTTAATTTTGGCTTCCGAGCTTTTTAAAAAAATGTATATATTTATGGCTCGCTCGAGCTTTCTTTCCATCCCTGGTATAAATACAAGGTTTACGCTATGTAACATTAATATACGACGCTCTAGAGATGAGCGATATTTTCATACCGGTGATTTAATCACAGTTATTGATAAATCACTGGTAACGGCAGTGATCAAATATTTCAAGTCGCAGTTACTCGGAATGTCGTTCTTTTAATATTTTTGTACTATTCTTTCTTGCAAACTTCATTGTGCACAGTAATACATGTTTTTTTTTTCAATAACAGTGACTTGCTTTCACACTCTTCTGAATAAAATGTCTCCTTCTATCATGTCTTTGTTACCGGTCGCAACTATTCTTCTTTTAAGGCCCAGTTTTTAGGAAGTGTATTATCTTTAAACTTAGTTTAACGCAGTTTGTAACTGGAATACTGCTTTTAAAATGTGGTTTATTTTGTTTTATTTCAATAAAGAAATAAATTATACTCGAGAAAAAGTTTTTGCGGCAAATTGTTGTTAATAAACTTTGAAATGGCTGACAAAATTCGTTTTCGGTTTCACTAAACCAAGTTTAACTGACATCTTAAAAACTCGCCATAAATATTATTTCGTTTATTTATCAGAAAATCGCAGTCTTTTCCATAAAAAACCCGTGATCACGATCACAGTTTAAAAGAACAACGATTTGAACATTTCACGATTTCACTGAGAACAATGTTACTGAAAAATCGCCGGATCGCCCATCTCTATTACAAACCCGTGATCACGGTCATGTTTAAACAGGGGTATGGCATCACCAAAAACAAAAGTTATAACGACATCGTTATCACTAGATGGCACTTTGTTCAAAAAATTGACAATTTTCTTTTTTTATTTAAATTGAAATAATACCAAACAAAAAAGCAAATAAAAACAAAAGAATTCTCAAATTTTATTATTTGTACATATTTTGAGCTTGATTTTTTCTTATTTTGGGCAGTTTTTAGTAATTTTGGAGTTTTTAAATATAGGCTCAGCTGATACTAAAGTGATACCAAATAGTTGCTCAGGTAATACTAATTTTTAGAGCCATCTATCGGTGAGTAGTTTAAGTTTTGATTTCCTATCTCCATAATTAATAGTCTCTGGTTTAAAAGAACGGTGATTTGAAAATCACGATCACTGGTAGCAGCGTTATTCAAAAATCACCGGATCGCTCATCTCTAGACGCTACATGAATCCCACTAATATTTTTTAGGCTTGTTAACTGGTTCTTCCTGAGTCTTTTATTAAAATTTTGAATTTTTTTTGTATTTTTTTTTTTTAAAGACATAAACAGACAAAATATAGTATCATAGTACTTAGCAAGTACCATAGTACTTAGCAATGAAATTAATTTTATATTTCATTGACAGTTGAGTTAAATGTAGCTGCATTATCCTTCCGGGTAACAAATTGTATACAAACAGATCTTCAATAGCTGCTCCGACCAAAAAATCAAATATCTTTAAATAAGTCGAAAAGTTTAATATATAAATACTAAAGTTGTATTTCATCCAAAGTTAATAAATATTTTATTCCGTCAGTAGAAAATATATGTTTTTTGAAATATTTTTGAAATTTTTGGTTAGGTCGCAAATATTTTTTGTTTAAAAAAAAAACCAAACAGCTGTTAACGAGATAATGAAAACCCCTTCAACCGTATGTGAACAGTTTTGATTATTGTCCAAATCTAGTTAAATTAAATCTAAATTGTCTACAAAACTTGCTTGTGAATGGGGTATAAATTGGTACGTTCGGCAGATACAATTTAATAGTCAACAGTTCTACAACAGTTGAACAACTATCTGCTGAACGACTTGATCACTAACCGCTCTGTCTGAGCGCTCAGATAGCGCTGTCATATTTTGGTAGCGTAAAAAATGTTTGCTACTTTTGGTCAATAAGTGATACATTTGTTGTTGTTCATTTACAATAAAAATTGTTTTGTAAAGGCACATTTACACGTGAGAGAAAACTGCTAGATATAGAGCAAAAAACACCTCTAAATAGCTCTATTGTGAATGATTCAAGCTATTTAGGGTTGATGTTTTCTCTATCTCTAGCAATTTTCTCTTTCGTGTAGATGTGCCTTAAGAATGACAAATGAAAACATTCAAATATAATTCGAAAACAAAAATTAAAAAAAAAATAAAAGGAAACTATAGAAAAAGTGTATTAAAAACAAAACAAAGAAAACACCGTTCAGCAGAGTAAGTAATCACAAAAGCGCTACAAGTCACCGGTATCAGTTTAAGATTTCTCTGCCAAATGCTACCAATGTTGCTTAATTTTTTATGGCACTTTTAAAGCTTTTTTGACACTTTTTTGGCATCATTTAGTAGAGTTGTAAAAGTATTGAGTATTCCGGTACTGAGTACTCAATACTGACTGTTTTTTTGAGTACTCAATACTAAAACGGTACTACTCAATACTTTTAAAGATGCAATTTTCCGTAGAAATGTGAATTTTTCGTATGAAAATACAACTCTAAAAATAGTAGTCTAAAAATACAACTCTGAAGATACAACTCTATTTGTGAAGCAAAGAAATTTGTAACGATTTTTTTAGAAAAATTATTTATTTAATTTATTTTAAATTAATTAAAATGTAAGTAACAATAGTTATTTAACACGTGTATGTGAATTGTTATTATTTTTCCTAATAAATACGAATTCATAACATTTTTATTTTTAAATTCAGAAAAACCGTTAAAAGTATTGAGTAGTATCGAGTACTCAATTGAAAAGTATTGAGTAGTATTGAGTACTCAAAAAGTATCGAAATTTCACAACTCTATAATTTAGGCATACAACGAAAATTCTCAAATACCATCACTGATACTCAAAAGTCAATTCTTTTGCAGCACCATGGTACATCCATACTAGGTAGATGCATTAGAACAACAAACATAAAGCTGCCTACACACTAGGGAACATACTTAAAAAAAGAGAGCATTTTTTGTGAATGTGTGAGTGCGTTTGTGTGTGTGTGAGTGTTGAGAGCGTGCATTTCGTGTTTACAAAATTTTTTGATATTTTTTGTTCCCTCAACCATGTTCCCTAGTGTGTAGGCAGCTTAACAAACTGAACTGAACTGAACTGTCATAATAAAACTCTGAACTGTCAAACTCTCCCTAATGCATCTACCTAGTAAGTTTGTATCATGTGCAGCACTATTAAACAAATGACATTCAAATTTTTAGCGCTTTCATTTTATTGTGTGACAACGAAAAGGGTATAATTTACAAAAAAACATGCCTTTTAAAAAACAACTAGACTTATGGATTGAAGTTGATGTATTGACGCCAGGTACCGCAGCAGAAGTGGTCAATTCAATCTTAGAGTCTTTACTCTACCAAAGAAATCAAATTCCGTTTGTTTACAAAACCTATCGTTATTATGTTAACAAGTGGATGGAAGAGAAAGAACATCAAGAAAATATCGAAGCGGAGTTGACAGGAATACATAGTTTTCATGCACAAAGGCAAAAACAACATGCCACAAATACTAAGAAAGCAATAAGTGCCATGAGAGAGGTAGACTAATATAGACATTTTATGATTACCCATTTAAAATTTTTTTTATTACAGCTTATTAAAGATTCGTTTGAAAAGAAATCTATTAAGTCGTTAAGATTTTTATTTGGGTCTACGACATCTACAGCCAAGGAGTCTTATACCATACATATACCCATAGAAAATATTGCAATAAACCACTTGCACGATCATCATAGAATATCACCGGGAAAATTAAATCAAACATTATTGTGAGTAGATAAATTGTGATAAATAATTTTAATAAAATTCGGTTTTGCTTTCTCTTTTGTTTTGCAGATCCTTATTAACCAGCGAAGATCTTTTTACTACATTCTCCTATAATTTAAATCCTACTAATATATATCTTGAACTTGAAGTACTCGAAAACATATGCTCACCCTCCTCTTTGTCTTTAACATCAGCAACATATGGGAACACATCGAACATATGTCAAATATTTCCTAAAGACTTCTCCCCATTACCGGCCAGCTGTAAAGATATCCATCTACATTTGTTACATAAACGTACACCAGATTTCAATTCTAATCAATTGAAATGTTGCAAAGAGTTGCAGGTTTTTGAAGACATTATGCATTTAAGTTTAGAGTCGAATACGCCAAGTTTAAATGAATCTACACATGATAAAGTCGCCAAATCTTTATCTAATACAGAACCTGCTTGGTGGGAAGCTGAAATAGTTGTACGTGGTTTTAAGGATAAACCTATAAAGGGATTTAATTTATGGTCTTAGATTAATTTAACAGGTACCATTTATATAATTCTTAAATTTATTTATCCCTACCTATTGTAAAAATAAAATTATAGGTTTGTTTTTTTCGAATTTCATATCTATAACTACTTGCAAAAAACGACAATCTATACTTACCCCAAAAAAATAAAATATACCTAGTGTCTTCAACAGTTGAACAACTATCTGCTGAACGACTTGATCACTAACCGCTCTGTCTGAGCGCTCAGATAGCGCTGTCATATTTTGGTAGCGTAAAAAATGTTTGCTACTTTTGGTCAATAAGTGATACATTTGTTGTTGTTCATTTACAATAAAAATTGTTTTGTAAAGGCACATTTACACGTGAGAGAAAACTGCTAGATATAGAGCAAAAAACACCTCTAAATAGCTCTATTGTGAATGATTCAAGCTATTTAGGGTTGATGTTTTCTCTATCTCTAGCAATTTTCTCTTTCGTGTAGATGTGCCTTAAGAATGACAAATGAAAACATTCAAATATAATTCGAAAACAAAAATTAAAAAAAAAATAAAAGGAAACTATAGAAAAAGTGTATTAAAAACAAAACAAAGAAAACACCGTTCAGCAGAGTAAGTAATCACAAAAGCGCTACAAGTCACCGGTATCAGTTTAAGATTTCTCTGCCAAATGCTACCAATGTTGCTTAATTTTTTATGGCACTTTTAAAGCTTTTTTGACACTTTTTTGGCATCATTTAGTAGAGTTGTAAAAGTATTGAGTATTCCGGTACTGAGTACTCAATACTGACTGTTTTTTTGAGTACTCAATACTAAAACGGTACTACTCAATACTTTTAAAGATGCAATTTTCCGTAGAAATGTGAATTTTTCGTATGAAAATACAACTCTAAAAATAGTAGTCTAAAAATACAACTCTGAAGATACAACTCTATTTGTGAAGCAAAGAAATTTGTAACGATTTTTTTAGAAAAATTATTTATTTAATTTATTTTAAATTAATTAAAATGTAAGTAACAATAGTTATTTAACACGTGTATGTGAATTGTTATTATTTTTCCTAATAAATACGAATTCATAACATTTTTATTTTTAAATTCAGAAAAACCGTTAAAAGTATTGAGTAGTATCGAGTACTCAATTGAAAAGTATTGAGTAGTATTGAGTACTCAAAAAGTATCGAAATTTCACAACTCTATAATTTAGGCATACAACGAAAATTCTCAAATACCATCACTGATACTCAAAAGTCAATTCTTTTGCAGCACCATGGTACATCCATACTAGGTAGATGCATTAGAACAACAAACATAAAGCTGCCTACACACTAGGGAACATACTTAAAAAAAGAGAGCATTTTTTGTGAATGTGTGAGTGCGTTTGTGTGTGTGTGAGTGTTGAGAGCGTGCATTTCGTGTTTACAAAATTTTTTGATATTTTTTGTTCCCTCAACCATGTTCCCTAGTGTGTAGGCAGCTTAACAAACTGAACTGAACTGAACTGTCATAATAAAACTCTGAACTGTCAAACTCTCCCTAATGCATCTACCTAGTAAGTTTGTATCATGTGCAGCACTATTAAACAAATGACATTCAAATTTTTAGCGCTTTCATTTTATTGTGTGACAACGAAAAGGGTATAATTTACAAAAAAACATGCCTTTTAAAAAACAACTAGACTTATGGATTGAAGTTGATGTATTGACGCCAGGTACCGCAGCAGAAGTGGTCAATTCAATCTTAGAGTCTTTACTCTACCAAAGAAATCAAATTCCGTTTGTTTACAAAACCTATCGTTATTATGTTAACAAGTGGATGGAAGAGAAAGAACATCAAGAAAATATCGAAGCGGAGTTGACAGGAATACATAGTTTTCATGCACAAAGGCAAAAACAACATGCCACAAATACTAAGAAAGCAATAAGTGCCATGAGAGAGGTAGACTAATATAGACATTTTATGATTACCCATTTAAAATTTTTTTTATTACAGCTTATTAAAGATTCGTTTGAAAAGAAATCTATTAAGTCGTTAAGATTTTTATTTGGGTCTACGACATCTACAGCCAAGGAGTCTTATACCATACATATACCCATAGAAAATATTGCAATAAACCACTTGCACGATCATCATAGAATATCACCGGGAAAATTAAATCAAACATTATTGTGAGTAGATAAATTGTGATAAATAATTTTAATAAAATTCGGTTTTGCTTTCTCTTTTGTTTTGCAGATCCTTATTAACCAGCGAAGATCTTTTTACTACATTCTCCTATAATTTAAATCCTACTAATATATATCTTGAACTTGAAGTACTCGAAAACATATGCTCACCCTCCTCTTTGTCTTTAACATCAGCAACATATGGGAACACATCGAACATATGTCAAATATTTCCTAAAGACTTCTCCCCATTACCGGCCAGCTGTAAAGATATCCATCTACATTTGTTACATAAACGTACACCAGATTTCAATTCTAATCAATTGAAATGCTGCAAAGAGTTGCAGGTTTTTGAAGACATTATGCATTTAAGTTTAGAGTCGAATACGCCAAGTTTAAATGAATCTACACATGATAAAGTCGCCAAATCTTTATCTAATACAGAACCTGCTTGGTGGGAAGCTGAAATAGTTGTACGTGGTTTTAAGGATAAACCTATAAAGGGATTTAATTTATGGTCTTAGATTAATTTAACAGGTACCATTTATATAATTCTTAAATTTATTTATCCCTACCTATTGTAAAAATAAAATTATAGGTTTGTTTTTTTCGAATTTCATATCTATAACTACTTGCAAAAAACGACAATCTATACTTACCCCAAAAAAATAAAATATACCTAGTGTCTTCAAATGCAATGAAATGTGCAAAGAAATTTGAAAATAACACACAAAACAACAACAACGAAAATAATTTTGTTGTTGCTTTGTGTGTTATTTTCAAATTCGATTGCCTATACTTGTAGTTATTGAATTTGCGTTTCGGGTGAATATGTTGAGTATGTGAATGGTTTGATTTTTAACATTACTCATACTTGTTTCACCACTAATACTTTAAAAGTACTCATGATAATTTTGTCATTCTCTAGGTAAACATTTGGGCCGCCTTTACACGAAAGCCGTTTTCGTATATGGACCAGAGAATGACAAAATTATCATTTTGAGTACTTTTAAAGTATTAGTGGTGAAACAAGTATGAGTGAGTAATGTTAAAAATCAAACCATACACATACTCAACATATTCACCCGAAACGCAAATTCAATAACTACAAGTATAGGCAATCGATGGGTATATACATACACATGCAATATTTCATTCTGACCGACTGGTTGTAAGTAGAAGTAAAGTATATTACTTTCCATAAATATACTCATACATGACATGCACATACTACGCATATACTTAGAGTACTCTAAGTATACTTCGAGTATATTTTCACCAGGCACCCGATATTAATAATTTCAAATATTTTAGATGGTTGTTTATATTTCGAGAAAAGTACAAAATAATAAATATCAAAGTTCAAAATAGAGAGTTATAAATATTTCTATAAAAAATAATGTACTTTTTTGTACTTTGCACTTATCTTTTTTTCATCTATCTTTTTTTAAAATGGCCCGTATCTCGAGAACTAAGCGAGATAGAGCAAAACGGACAAAATGTTTGCTCCATAGGAGTATTAACTTACCACAATAATACAAATAGGCCAGGTCTTGTAAAGCTTCCGATTGATCCATTTCTATAAAACAGTCACATGGGTCACCGTGACTGTTTCATAAAACTTTATTCCTGGGAATCGCTCTCGGACCCACCTCATGTGAAAAATATGCGCGTGTACATCGATCCCAAAACTTGCAAAAATTTTGTCCGTTTTGTTCTATCTCGCTTAGTTTTCGAGGTCGGGCCATTTTTAAAATGGCGATTTTTTTGAAATGGCCAGTATCTCGAAAACTAAGCGAGATAGAGCAAAACGGACAAAATTTTTGCTCCATAGGAGTATTAACTTACCCCAATAATACAAATAGGCCAAGTCTTGTAAAGCTTCCGATTGATCCATTTCTATAAAACAGTCACGTGGGTCACCGTGACTGTTTCATAAAAATTTATTCCTGGGAATCGCTCTCGGACCCACCACATGTGAATAACAGGAGCGTGTACATTGATGCAAAACTTGCAAAAATTTTGTCCGTTTTGCTCTATCTCGCTTAGTTTTCGAGATACGGGTAATTTTTAAAATGGCGATTTTTTTAAAATGGGCCGTATCTCGAAAACTAAGCGTGATAGAGTAAAAGGGACAAAATATTTGCTCCACGGGAGTATTAACACACACCAATAATACAAATAGGCCAGGTTTTGTAAAGTCACAGGGTGACTCATGTTTTACAGAAATGGATCAATCGGAAGCTTTACAAGACCTGGCCTATTTGTATTACTCCCGCCCGGGAATTCCCGAACCCCAAACCCTTAGTACGATTTCGAAATAATTAAAATATAAGATAATTCAATTAAACATATTATACAGATTGGAAATTATATTTGTAAAATAATGAACATACAGAGAGTTACATAATTAACATTTTTGCCTTTTAAAATAAAGTATTTTAGTTTAAAATGCAAAAAATATTTTTTTGCTTTAATTCCATAATCACAAATTTTTCATATTAAGGTTGCGTTTACACTTGCATCGAAATCCCGAGATTTCGCTATTCACCACTTTGAAAAAACAATGAAGAAAAGCATTTAAATGTACAAATTTTAAAAAAGCACACATAGTTAGCTCTAATAAATACATTTCATAAAAATTTAACTTTTTTGACCCTCACGGTTCCAAATTTTTTTTTTTTTAATTTAATTTATTTATTACAATAACCTAGCCTATAGGCCTAGGGGGCGGTGTGCCCCTCTCCAGAGAAAAGGTTGTTGTCTGTGTATTCCTTAATTTGCAGAGCTTTAAAGAAAAAAATCCGAAAATAAAAAAAAATAAAAAAAAAATTTTCATATATAGAAAATTTGTCCAAACAATGTCAAACTTGCAGAAAATATTCTTCTACAAAAATTGTACCTTTTCAGCCCTCACCAATTTTTTTGAAATAAAAAGTACGTGCGATCGAGTTCAACCTTGCAGGAAATATTATTCTGTACGACACAAAGACCTGCTAACTTACCCAAGAAACATTTTTACGGACACTCCGGCACATACGGAATCATGTGTGCCGGCTTTTACGGCACATTAACGGTCCGTAAAACACGTATCCGTCAAAGCATGTACGTATACGGAACATTAACGGTCCGTGTAATCGGATTTTCGAACATAATACGTTTTAACTCCGTTTCCGTACCGGACTTAATTGATTTTAATTTGTGTTCAAAATAAAAAAAAAATTAAATTCTTTTAAAAACTTTTTTTGGCGATAAATTGGTGGCGGTAGCTAGAATATATCCAACACAACACAATCAACACATCATAAAGTCGCATACATATATGTATTAGATGGTAAGATTAATAAAATTTAGTGCGAGTTTTACAATGGTTTGTGGTTTATGTAAGATCGTTTGTTTTTATAACAAAAGCTCTGTTCCACGTACGTTAACGCGGCTACTCAATTTTTCCCAAATTGTGTGTAAATTGTTGTTTCGATTAAAACTGAGGTACTAAATATAGTGTAAATGTAAATAATATCGTTACTAATAAATCTATTAAAAATAAAAAAAAAAAAAAATTTACTCAAAATTAGTCAATTTAGATAGATATACAAGTTCGTTTTTGGTCCGGAGTCACTCCGGTTATACACGACATAACGGTCCGTAAATGGTCCGTCATTGACGGACTTTCAACGGACTTGTCCGTTTTTTAAACGACGCAACGGTCCGTCAATGACGGACTTTCAACGGACTTGTCAGTTTTTTACACGACATAACGGTCCGTAAACGGTCCGTCATTGACGGACTTTCAACGGATTCGAATCAGTTTCGATGTTCCTTAAAATCCGTTTTCTGGTCCGTATACGGATCCGGAAAACGGTACGTAAACGGAGTTGGATTCCGTTTATGACGGACCGAAAACGGTATGTAAACGGAACGATTTGTTTGTTGGGTATATTAAAATAACTAATAGTTGTGAATGTCAAATTTATATGAAAATATATGTTGTTAACGTTTTGTTCCGGTTATTTTTTAGATAAGTTACCCGTCCTAAGAAAACAATGTAATATTTTTTTTTTACTTTTCAAAAAATATATGAAAGAGGCGGGTTAAATTCTCGAGTTTTATGTAGTAGCAGCACTCAATCGACGCGTATTGATCAGCTAAAAATAATAATACAGTAATTTTGACTTAGCTGCACAACCAACTTTTGCAAGAATTTTTGTGCAGGTAAGCCAAAAACTCAGCTAAGTCAAATTGTTTACTTGCCTTAATGTGCAGGTATACCAATATAGACTGAAAACAAACAAAACAAATGAAGCTAATGATGACAACTTTGTGCTTTGCACCAGATCTTGCGATTTTTATGGTTAAAAAACGACTAAAGTAGAATATTTTTGTCACAAAAAAAGTTGACAACACACTCAGTAGCAAATGGTCGAACCAGTTCTAAAAAGTACTAGTTTTTTGACTAGTAACTATAAAACTAGTTCTCAAAATAACAATTTTGAACCAGTTGTGAACTAGTTTAATACGATCTATGTAGGGACTGTAAAACAAATTAACTAAATTAAAATGCGAGATTTGAAATTCGCATTTTGTTTACATTTGTATAAAACATCAGAGTTTGCAAATAAACACTTACATTTTTTTTTTTTTTACTGTGAATTGACTTGAGATGCAAATCAACTGGTACAGTTCTAGTACCAAAGAGTCACTCCGGAACTAGTTTGGTAAATTTCTCATAAATACCAGTACAGCTCCCAGTTTTTATTCTTAAAACAATAATTTTGAACCATTTGTGTATCTATTAATTTCATTGAAACAATGCGAGACTATTTCGAAAGATTAAATTTAAATAAGAGTTTTAAAATTCTAATTTTGTTTTGTTTTTAATAATATAGTCTGAGTTTGCGAATAAACACTAAAATATTTTATTATGATTAGAAATCATAAACACAAAATATTTTAGATTTCATTTGGTAAATGGACCTAATTATCTCAGCAAGGAAACTATCGGTCTCATCTACGTTTCATCAAAGAAAAAGCCTTTGTTTTTTATCTATATAATTTAGGTCTTTACCAACTGGTACAGTACTATTTCCAAAGAGTCACTTCGGAACTGGTTCCGCGAGTGTCAGATTAGTACCAGTTTTTCTCCCTATTTTTCGTCCTTAAATTGTAATTTCCAAACTAGTTCTACAACTAGTACAAAAGTGGGAGTTTGGCGACAATTGTCCCCATCCCTATGACATCTCCATGTTAAATTCTACAGTTATTTGTATGGAGAGGCGGTAGAACTCTTACTAGTTGCCTGGTTAAAATAACTGTTCTAGTATTTTTTGCTACTGGGCATTTATTTTATGTGTTTCTTTTTTTCCTAGAATTGAAAAACAAAGCAAAACACAAGAGGCAGCTAACGGTGATCTTTTTTATGAAAATAATGTAAAACTGCCAAAAATATGAGGCAGTTATCTTAAATGTGCAGGTACAAAAAGTGCAATTAAAGAAGACAATTGCGTACATAATTTTGTAAAATAGAAACGAAACCAAAATTTTGTGCAGTTATAGCAAATGTGCACTTAAGAAAAAGACAGTTAAATCGAAACTACTGTACTACATTTATACTTGAGCAAAAACCACCTAGTTTTTGTACAAAACTAGTTTTTGACCAAGTCAAAAACTACAAGAGCCAAAAACCAGGTAGTTTTTGCTCAGGTATAAGTGTTGTATACCTAATACATTTTTTTGCAACATTGGGCCCAAAAGTTGTCAGTTACAAGTTTTTGATAGAATAATTTCAGTCCACGTTTGCATTACGAATATTTGTTGACAGCTTTAAAGTACAACAAGTTCATTTAATACAAAATTTTTAAATTTGGAAATTTTTGAAATTGTACCAAATGGATCGCGGTAGTACCACGGAGGTCAAAATGTACCAAAAAAAATACAATTGTACCATGTTTTCCCTGGTCTACAATGTTGCCCCTATTGCTTAATAGCTGTGTTTGTGCGGCATTCCTATCAATGATATCTCGAACAATTTTGACAGTATAAACCTGGAATACGTTGAAAAACTCTCAAAATCGTTCTAGATAACACTGATTGAGAGTCACACAAATACAGCTAATGTCTAAAAACTCTCTGTGCCAAGTATAAGCCAAATCCGCTTTTATTCTGGCCAGAAAAAGTTATCTTTTAATAAATTTAAATTTGTCTCTAGAGTAATTTATACAAAAAGTAGGGTTGACTTTGAATTATTTTTCTTTTTTTATTCTAATCTTAACCCTTTGACGACCATACATTTTCTACCGAAGCGATTTTGAAATTTTGAGGATTTTCATGAATAATAGTTATGCCAAGAAAAATTGGCCCCGTTGAACCCCTCCTTACCCCTCCTTACCCATCATTTCGCTTACCAAAAATATTTGTCATTTGACGATTCTCTACATTATATAGTTTAATTAACACCGAATTTTATTATTTATATTGGAATATAAACATTAAAAAAGCTGTGTTTGTGCGGCATTCCTATCAATGATATCTCGAACAATTTTGACAGTAGAAAGCCGTAATACGTTGAAAAACTGTCAAAATCGTTCTTGATAACACTGATAGAGAGTCACACAAATACAGCTAAAATCACTATTGCCAGTTTCAAAATCACAGTTTATTCTAACCTTCATGCATAATCTTTATTCTAAGCCTCGTTTTTGAATAATTATCTCTTATTTTCAGGCACCAGAAAACGTTTTTTTTATTGTTTTTATCAAAAATAAATAGCACTAAAGTTCAAAATGTTTTTATTTCTCAATCGAAAACAAAAAATTTCAAATGTACTTTAAAACAAAAATATCCCTCAAGTTGAAATTCCAAAAATATCTTTAGGTATAAATATCAAAGATAAAAAAATTGATAAAAAAATAAAACTTTTTAAAACGTTTTAAAAAACGTTTTTTTTTGTTTTTCATCTTTGTACTAAGTACAAAAATATGAATAGAATTTTAAAATTTTTGTTTTATTTTTATGGTGGAGATACTATTCTGGTTTTTGGTTTCAAATCTGTAGAAAATCATATAATACCCTGGAGTGAACTGTTGAGCGGTATATACATACAAACATATATTGCAAATATTTTTTTTTTTGCTAAAATGTTTGCCAATTGACCAGCATTTTGCACTAATATTATTCATTTTCGGAATGAAATCGCTGTATAAGTTTTCTAATTAAATTTTTGCACCATGAAACCTTTTTCGCATTCCGCCATTAATTCGCAATTTTTTAAGTGCAGATTTTTAAAATTTATAACCTAGGGACCATAATACCCATATCTCATACCAAAGTTTGGTAATTAGTTCGCAAAAAAAAATTGCCAAAAAAAATTTGCAAAAAAAAAATTTTTTCCATTAATATATTCTCTTGCAGAATATAAATTGCTGATTAGGTTTCTTAACTATTTTTTTGTATCATAAAGGCTTTTTTCGCATTCCGCCAATATTTTGCAATTTTTTGAGTGCGGTTTTTAAAAATTTTTAACCTTAGGACAATAATTCCCATATCTTATGCCGAAGTTTGGTGGTTAGTATGCAAAAAGTTTCGCGAAAAAAAATTTAGCAAAAAGGAAAATTTTTCCATCAACATACTCATTTGAAGAATGTAAATCGCTGACTGAGTTTTTTAATTTATTTTTTGTACCATAAAGCTTTTTTTCGCGTTCCGCCATTATTTTGCAAATTTTTAAGCGCGGTTTTTTTTTAACTCACAACCTAGGGACTATAATACCTATATCCTATACCAAAATTATCTGGTTAGATTGCAAAAACAAAAAAAATTGGGAAAAAAAATTTTACAAAAAGGAATAGTTTTGCATCAATATACATATGTATATGTATGTAACATATGTATAGCAGAATGTTAATCGCTGATTAAGTTTAAAAAATTTTGGGTGCGGTTTTTTAAAATTCATTAATTTGGGACTATGATACCCATATCTTATGCCAAAGTTTGGTAGTTCTTACGCAAAAAATTTCGCGAAAAATAAATTTTGCAAAAAGGAAAATTTCTGCATCAACATATTCGTTTGCAGAATGTAAATCGCTGACTGAGTTTTTTAATTTATTTTTTGTACCACAAAGCTTTTTTTCGCGTTCCGCGATTTTTTTGCAATTTTTTAAGTGCGGATTTTTAGAATTCATAATCTTGGGACTATAAGACCAATATTCTCATATCAAAGTTTGGTGGTTAGTTTGCAAAAAAAAATTCGCGAAAAAAATTTTCCGAAAAGAAAATTTTTTGCATCAGTGTATTTGTTTGCAGAATGTAAATTTCTGATAAGAATTTTTAATTCATTTGTTGTACCATAAAGTTTTTTTTCGCGTTCCGACATTAGTTTGCAATTTTTTAAGTGGGGTTCTTTAAAATCCATAATCTAGGGACTATAATACATAAATCCTATACCAAAATTAGCTAGTTAGATTGCAAAAACAAAAAATCACGACAAAAATTTTTGCAAAAATGAATAGTTTTGCATCAATATATTTGCTTGCAGAATGTTAATCGCTGATTAAATATCAAAATTAAAATTGTGTACCATAAAGCCTTTTTTCGCATTCCGCCATTATTTTTAAATTTTTTAAGTGCAGTTTTTGTGGTTAGTTGCTCACAAATCCTATGGTTTTAATGACCACAGTTTGTCTTTTGCACAAAATTATTCAGCCTATCATGCTTTGTAGAAGTCTTTTCGGCTGAAATTTTTATTACTTTTTAATAACTATTGGATGCAGAAATGTGTCTGTGAATGTTGTTTTAAGAATTTTTACAAAATTTATATGTAATTGTAATCAGAAAAAACTAAAAAAAACGTTTTAAAACGTTTTATTTTGTTTTTTCCTCAATACAAAAAAAAACGTTTTTTTTTTGTTTTTTCCTCAGTACAAAATAAAAATAATTCTCAACTTTCCTGAAAATATCAGTACGGATATTTTTTAAATTTTGTTTTCGAAAAGAAAACAAAAAATTAAAAAATTGATGAAAACAAAATATCCATCAAGAAAAATAAATTCATTTGTACACAAGTGATTTTTTTTTATTGAGGAAAAAACAAAATAAAACGTTTTAAAAGTATTAATATCGGGTGCCTGCTTATTTTACAATTTAAGGTTAAATGTAACCGAATATGAAAAAGAAATATTTTTTTTTTAATTTTAGAGTAAGTACTAGGAAAAAAAATTTTCCGAAGAAAAAATAGCGAACAATTATATTTAACAGAGTTCGATTGATTGAAATTCAAAAATGATCCCAAAAGTATAAAAAATATCGTTTGATGGTACTTTAATATTGAAAATTTAAATCGCAAATACGAGCGCTAACTTCGCAAAACGACTAGCACCATTGAATTCAGCGTACTTAATTTAGCTTTACCAGTAGTTTGCCCAGCTTGTTAAAAAAAGTGTCAAATTCGAGCACAGTGTTATTAACGTATGACATAAAACATGAAGATTTGCGGATAATCGTTAATTTTCAGTAAGACAAATAATAAAAAGGGTGTTTATACCCTACACCACTACGTGGACAGGGTATAATAAGTTTGTGCTGATGTTTACAACACCAAAAAATAGTGGACCTATGCCCATCTTTTAGTATACCAATCGACTCAGAATCACTTTTTATTTCGATTAACGATGTCCGTCTGTCCAACTATCCGCTCAAAAATATCAAAATCATTAGATGTTTTGATAAAATTTGGTACACTGACGACCTATTTCGGCTCAAGGACAAATCCTGTCGATTGTGGTTAAAATCGGTCCATGATGAGACCTAGTGCCCATATCCCGCACTTGGCGGGATTAATAATGATACCATGATCGTTGAGCCTCTTAAATAGTACTTTAAGATGTTGTATATGTTCTATTTTATTTCTAGATGAAATTAAAATATCTTATATGCATACATAAACAAAGTTTAAACCACGACATATATCGTCCATAAATCGCTGGAAACTTTGTGCAGAGTTTCGAAGGCCAAAAGGCATCTTAACATATTCGTATAATCCGAACGGAGTAACGATTGGACTTCTATCCGGTACTGTGATGTTATTTAATGCACGATAATCACCGCAAGGTCTCCATTCTCCATTTGTTTTTGGTACCATATGTAAAGCACTTGACCACAAATTTTTGACTTTCTACACTCAGGGAATTATGTAGGTAAAATCAACTGCAAATGACAGTTAAAATAACTGCATTTGCACTTAAAAAGGTGTAGACTACATTTGCAGTTAAATTAACTGCAATATGAAGTTATTTTTAACTGTTAAAAATCAACTGAAAAATGTAGTAAAAACAACTACAAATGCAATTGAAACAACATACATGCAAATTATTGTAAAACTGTACAAACAACTGCAAATGTAGTTAAAAAACATAAATAAAAATTATTTTAAAAATTATTAATTTAATAAAAAACAAATTTATGTAAACACTCCTAACTTAATTTTATGCTATTTAAAATTCAGAAATCAAAATTTACACTAATGTCACTTTTATTTTTCACTAGTAAGATATTGTTGTAGATGTCCGTCTGTGAGGGATGAAATATGGCGTTGTTTGGCTTCCTTTTTTTCTCCAGGTAGAAAGAGATGAGAATATAAAAGAACTGAAAGAAAATAAATACAATAATTTTTAATAATCCCGTAAATAAATTTATATTATAAAACTTACCTTATTATTTTAATAACTTAATAAAAAAAAATATATAAACTTTTCCGTATTACGCGTCCTCACTCTTTGGCGTTGTTTTATGACTAAGACAAGAGAAAACATGTTCTACTCATATTCTTTCACTAGAAATTTCTAAACAAGCGCGTCATGCATGTGTATGACGCGCTTGTTTGATTGTTTGCTTCGTGTGTGTGCACACACACTTGAAAATATAAGTATTTGTAAAAAAAATTCAAATTAACTGCATAAAATAAATGTTACTACAATGTGGTAGTTTTTGTAGTTAGTTTGAAAAAATAACTGTCAAAAACATTGAAATATTTTGCTCTAAGTAAATTAACTACAATTGTAGTTAAAATAACTACAACCGCATTACTACACAAATAACTGTCATGTAGTAACTGCAGAACTTTTCTGAGTGTAATTGTACCATTTTCAAGTAAATATTGGAACTCTTTTTTTTCGATATTTCCAATCGTTTAGGGTCAATCCTTCTTACTTTCGCGTTTATAGGAGGACCTTTTGTCTCGATATGGTGAAAAACTTTTGACTGAGAAGTTGCATCACGAATAGGATTGACGGAATATAATTGTGGAAATTCGTCTAATAGCTTGTGGTATTCATTGTCTTTTTGTATAATGTATATTCCAATTGAGGGTTCAGATGTATAAATGCCTGCTATGGAATAGAGGGTTTTTCCATCTACCAACCGGCAATTTTTTAAATCAGGTAAAAGATTGTAGACAAGAGAAAATCTGAACCTAAAATGGGTTTACTGATATCAGCTATCATAAAATTCCAAATGAACTTTCTTTTGAAACCAAAGTCTAATTCAATAATTTTGGTTTTATACACTAGTGGAACTAATTATAAGACCAACATTTTATTTAAAATTACTCGAAAAGTTTTAATTCGATTTTGATCATATATGATGTGATGTTCAGTTAAGTGAAGACACATATTACGAGGAAATAAAAAATTAAATTTATTTAATTTGTTTAAAGATAACATAACTTAAACATTATATTCAAAGGAAATAAATATAAGACCAAACTTAAACATTTTTCATAAACACATAGAAAACTACAATATATTATGATTTTCTTAATACTAATAATGTGTGTGAGAACCACGATTTATAATAACTTCTTGAAGTCGTTGGGGCATTGAATTTATCAAACCTGTTATATCATTTTGTTTTATTTTTTTGCCATTCTTCAAGAATGGCACTTTTTAGGCTTTTTACGTTTTCGTATTGCTTTCCATTGGAAAAAACTTGGCGGGATAATGTTGACCATAAATTTTCAATTGGGTTGAAATCAGAGCTGCAGGCTGGCAAGTCCAAAATGGATATTTTTGGACGATAGGAAGGTTTTAGTTGCCTTGGATCTATGTACTGCAGCATTATCGTGCTGAAAAACCCAATCCACAGTAGTCATATCATCACCAAAATTAATGAGGACATCATCAAGAAGCTCAATATATTTCTCGCTGTTCATTTTTGTGGAAATAAAACATATGGGAGTCGTTCCCGTGACAGATATTGCAGCCCAAATCATTAGTGATCCACCGCCAAAATTTCTAGACATTCTCTGATCTTTTTTAACATTTTTATTACGCCAATACTTCTGAAGTCCATCTGGACCGTCAAGATTAAATTTTTTCTCGTCGGAAAAAATAACCGAAGCCCATTCTTCTTCCCAAAACTGATACTTTTCGGTGAATGCCAATCTAGCATTTTTATGAGCATTTGTTAACCTTGGTTTAGCAACACGTTTGCAGTATTCCAGATTACTGTCGGCGTGTAAAATTTGTCTGACGCGTCTCTTGGTGACATTTAAATTAAAGGTATTAACAATACTTCCTGGGGAAAACGCTTGGTTGACAGCTAAACGTTTAATTTCCCGGATATATCTGTCCGTTAGTGTTGGCTTTCTTCCAGTTCTCTTCTTCTTTCCGTAATTTTCTCGTAAATTTAAGTAATTCATGACTACAATTTTACTTCTATTCAAACGAGAAGCAATTTGTCTAGTTGTCATTCCTTCACAACGAGTAAAAAGGTTAAAGTCGGGCATGCCGACTATACAATACCAGTCTGGTTAAAAGCCAACTAATGTTTGGATCCGAAATTCGAATGGGTTAAAATGGGGCTTGTGTCAAAATTTTCTATAATGTGAGTCAGCGCACCAAATTTCATTAAAATATCTTAATATTTTCGACCTGCAATTTGTAACCAAGCCAATTTTGGGGGGACCCTTATATGGGCACTAGGTCTAAACATGGACCGATGTTCACCAAAATCAACAGGCTTCGTCCTTGGGCCAACATAGGTCTGTGTACCAAATTTCATCAAAATATCTTAATATTTGCGACCTGCAGCGTATAAACAGTATAATTTTGGTAGGACCCTTATATGGGCACTAGGTCTAAACATGGACCGATGTTCACCAAAATCAATAGGCTGCGTTATTGGGCCAACGTAGGTCTGTGTACCGAATTTCATCAAAATATCTTAATATTTCCGACCTGCAGCGTATAAACCATATAATTTTAGTAGGACCCTTATATGGGCACTAGGTCTAAACATGGACCGATGATCACCAAAATCAATAGGCTTCGTCCTTGGGCCAACGTAGGTCTGTGTACCGAATTTCATCAAAATATCTTAATATTTCCGACCTGCAGCCATATAATTTTAGTAGGACCCTTATATGGGCACTAGGTCTAAACATGGACCGGTGTTAACCAAAATCAATAGGCTTCATCCTTGGGCTGACATAGGTCGGTGTACCAAATGTCATCAAAATATCTTAATATTTGCGACCTGCAGCGTATAAACAGTATAATTTTGGTAGGACCCTTATATGGGCACTAGGTCTAAACATGGACCGATGTTCACCAAAATCAATAGGCTGCGTTATTGGGTCAATATAGGTCTGTGTACCAAATTTGATCAAAATATCTTAATATTTGCGACCTGCAGCGTATAAACCATATAATTTTAGTAGGACCCTTATATGGGCACTAGGTCTAAACATGGACCGATGATCACCAAAATCAATAGGCTTCGTCCTTGGGCCAACGTAGGTCTGTGTACCGAATTTCATCAAAATATCTTAATATTTCCGACCTGCAGCCATATAATTTTAGTAGGACCCTTATATGGGCACTAGGTCTAAACATGGACCGATGTTCACCAAAATCAATTCGTCCTTGGGCCGACATAAGTCGGTATACCGTATTTCATCAAAATATCTTAATATTTGCGACCTGCAGCGTATAAACAACATAATTTTGGTAGGACCCTTCAATGGGCACTAGGTCTAAACATGGACCGATGTTCACCAAAATCAATAGGCGTCGTCCTTGGGCCGACATAAGTCGGTGTACCAAGTTTCATCAAAATATCTTAATATTTGCGACCTGTAGAGTGCGCACAAGAATGCATGGACAGACAGACAGACAGACGGACGGACGGACAGACGGACATCGTTAAATCGAATTAAAAAATTACAAACATCAGCACAAACTTATAATACCCTGACCACATAGTGGTGTAGGGTATAATGACCACATAGTGGTGTAGGGTATAAATATCAGTCTTCTCTTTCGAGGTTAACTCTTTACCACGTGGCATATTTTGAAAAGATCTAAAGTAAATTAACGTTTTTATAAAGTATAAATAATCAAATATCCATTTTTATATAAAATTTAAAGTATTTATTTTAATATCTTACCAGCTTATGTACAACTCAAAAGAAAATATATATATATTTTTATTTTTTAATTAATTTACTACCAATCGGTCCTATAATTATTTCCCTCTACTCATTCAATAACTATTAATAAAAAGGAAAAAGAAGAAGCAATTTGTCTAACACACACGGTTTGAAATTTAGTTACCCTACATGGTTGTAAAAAAATGCAAATTAGCGGTAAATTCTATTTACACGTTTAAAAATTAAGTTATTTATATTGGTCTTATAATTATTTCCTCCAGTGTACGTTTTGATAAGACTACCATTTGCAGCATACAAAGAAAAAGAGGGCCTATAGGGTTTTTTTTATTTTTTTATTATTTATATCGTAAGGAATTACAGAAATTGCTGCGCCTGTATCAACAAGGTATTTAATATTAGTAGATCTGTCCTTCATAAACATGCGACCATATATGACAGGAATTTCTGCGGCCGCCTCAGAAATTTCGCTTAGTTTTTTGGAAATGAACATGGAGTGGTGCAACGCGATGCGTTATTTCCGAAACGACGATGATACCAACAGTATTCTGAATTTTTATTCTCAGATGAAGATGACTTTTTATTTGAATAGATTTTTTGTTTGGTTAAATTTTCAACGTGTTGCGATAATAGGTTAATTTGAGTTGCTAATTTTCGAACAGAAATTTCATCTTCAGAGACGTGTGCCTTGACATTTGTGTTATCCACCGTGAATATTGGGCGTTGTCTAAATGCAGAATAAATTAGGTCTGCTCTCTCAGCTAATAAGTCTAAGTTGTATTCAGTCATTGTACAAAGAACAGCACGAATCTGATCTGGCTTTGAGGGTCTCAGGGCTTACGTGGTCAGAAGCAAGATTTCTAATTTTCTGCATAAATTGTGATGGCTTATAATCTCCTAACTTTATACCACTGAGAAGCTCTCGAATTTTGGCTTGTTCAGATTTACCAAAAGTTTTTAATAATACTTCCTTTACCGCAGCATATTGAGATTTGTCCCGAGGAGGATCAAATATTATATGGGATATATACTCACAAACAGTTGGGTCCATATTTGCTATAACATGCTGAAACTTTGTTTCATCTCGTGTTATGCCGGTTAAGGAAAAAACAGACTCGATTTGAGCGAACCATAATTTTGGATTTTGAGACCAAAAAGGAGGCAGTTTGTGGAGTGCTGATGCATTTACTTCACGAGCTATAGGTGGAAATGCTTGTGCAGTTTGTTGATCGTTGCTTACATTCGGTCCATCTCCTTGACTATTGCGGGATGAGAGTTGTTGTTGTAATAAAAATGCGAGTTGTTGTTGAGTCCCAGGATCATTTCCAACGGTTGGCCCATCAGCTTGATCGTTTCGATTTGGAGTATGAAACATGTTCAGTTTTTTTGCGGGGTCACCAATTTATTGCGTTTTATTTATTATATTTCTTAAATTTTATTCAAGTTATAAATTTTGTTGTTTTCTTTTCTAAAAACACAATTCGAAAAATCAAAAATTTAAAAATATCAAAAATGAATTTTAACTAAACTACAAGATGATTTAAGCATTTATTGTTGTACAGTAGAATACTGTCGCCACAAATGGAATTGCAAAATGTTGATAAGGTTCATTTTTAATTTTTGCAACTTTAATGATTTTTTTAAGTTTGGGTCATAGAGTGTAATCTGGAAGCGTTTGTGATAAATAGCGTTTTCCTATCTTTTAAGAATTTCAGTGAATTTTGACTTTTTTTTTACTGTAACACCTGTACACTTTTTCATTTAATCATACCAAAAATCTTACAATGTAAACCAACACCACAAAAAGTATTAAACCTGACCGCGAAAATTATTTTTTTTTTTAAAGAATTTCATGCAGATAAGCCTAAAGATGCAAAAAATTGCAAACGGGAAACAGAGCATGCAATAAAAACCGTTCAATTAATTTGGAGTAGATAAATTAACGCAGAATGGGGAATTCATATTACCCGCCAAAGTATTCCACATTACCTCCTATTTAAGAAATAAAACATTTTAGTAACTTTTTGAGATAACATATTTTCAATGACACAGTTGGGAAATCAAATAATAATAAACTTATTTTAAAGGATTTTTGAATTTTTTTTTACAAGAATCAACTTTTTGTTTTTAATTTATCTTTTATATAATTTTAGTTAATAAAATGAACCGAATTCGTAATTATAGATGACTTATCTTCAATTTAATTGTAAAAAATCAATAAAATCCTTTTTTTTTGTTAGTAAATTAAAACATTTTTTTTTTAATTTTGTTAGCATATTTTTTCTAGCATATTTTTTTAGTTTTTAGCATTTTTTTGCATTTTTATCAAAAAAATCTAGCAATTTTTCCTAAATAAGTTTTGGCAACACTGGTTGTTGCTATGACGTATATTAGTGGACTATTATCGAAAAATTTATTTTTTTGAAACAAAAATGTTGAAATTCCTTCAAGAGACTGTTTTTTTGCAGAATTTTACATTTTCTCTCTATCTTAAAAAAGTAATAATTTTTTGACAATAAGTTTAGTGGGAAAGATCTAAAAATTGGTCCTAAAATGCATATAAGCTCAGGAAATGAAAAATTCCTCAATAAATAAAAGGAGTTTTTCTTATTTTTGATAAAACATTTTGCGATTTGAAATCGTAAAATTGTAATAAAAATTTTAAAAGTCACAAATTGTTTCACATTAATTGGAAAACTACAATCTTCATAAGGCCAAAGTTATTTTTTGCGACATTTTTAAATCGTCCTATCTATTAAATTAACCCTTTCGACCCCAACTTTAAATGGCTGGGAATTTTCCGACCAAATTTGTTGTAAATGTAGATCTATGCCAAAGAAATATTTTTTTTACTACTTTTATGGCTTTGCAGCACCCCCTAGCGGAGATATGTGGAATTAGTGTTCAAAAATTAATATGCTGCCGTTCCCGAATGGGTTAAGATTTTTTAAATATTTTAATTTTATATTTTTTCTGTTACTAAACTCTACATAAAAATTGTTGATCTTTTGAATTTTATTCATCACACAAATTTGGAGACTAATTTAAACAAAAACTTTATTTTTCCTTAAATTTTGCTGTGAGAAAAAATGTGTGTTGACACTATGAAAAATAGCTCGCAAATGAACACTATCAAATACTGCTATATGAAATTATACACAGGCATTTTAGAACTGCCATGCTACTGAGTAAAAAAATTTGTTATAAAAAAAAAATAAATATAACGGGAGTTATAGGCACATAACAACGAAGTTGCTTGTAGGCAACTTTGGGGTCAAAACGGTTAATGCGAAAAAAACTTTCACCGCAATTTTGTAACAATTCCAGAGCAAGTGAAAAATCATTTCTGTTTTTTATGGAGGTTAATAGCTTTTTTCGCAATAATTACGAACAAATTACTGGGCTTTTAGATTTGTCCGAAAGTGTTTTTATTTAGATGTTTGTTTCTAAAATAATAAACTTTAGAAATAATAACTTTTAGTTTTAAAGGTGGATTCGCACTAATGGAATAATTTACGCTGCGAATTGCTTTCAAGAAAGGAAAAAATAGAACGTTTCATTATTTTTAGCAGTTCTTTGCAAGTTTTATAAGAAAATTTGCATATACTCAGGGAATTATGTTTGTTTCTAAAATAATAAACTTTAGAAATAATAACTTTTAGTTTTAAAGGTGGATTCGCACTAATGGAATAATTTACGCTGCGAATTGCTTTCAAGAAAGGAAAAAATAGAACGTTTCATTATTTTTAGCAGTTCTTTGCAAGTTTTATAAGAAAATTTGCATATACTCAGGGAATTATGTAGGTAAAATCAACTGCAAATGACAGTTAACCCTCTAACCGGCAAGCCCGCCTCCAGGCGGGGTATATCAAATTGACCAGAAATGCGCCAAGGGGGTATTTTGTAATAAGAAATTATGCTTTTTCAAAAGAAAACAAAATTTGTAAAATTTTTTGTGAAGAATTTTTTTGTATACAATGTACGGTTTGGAAGCGAGAAAATGTCAAAGATAAAATTTCGTAAAATTTCAAAAATTAAATATTTTAAAACAACCAAAAGTTTCAAAAATCTTAAAAACATATTTAAATTGACTAAAACAATTGATAGTGACCATGAAGTAAGATTGGAGCTTAAGCTATTCAAAAAGTTCCTTACTTTGGTCCAAGGACGCACAGGATTCCATAAGGATACCTTTAAAAGACATCGCCTTAACTTCAAAACGAATGGACATATTTTTCTGGAATTTGGTAAAAAGAATATATTTGGTATAGGTAGCAAAGCTTATAAGTTTGAATAATATATATTGAAGTTTTGGTGCGTTTTCGCTCAATTTCGCATTTTTCGAAAAACGAAAATCGCTACAACTTCTTAAGTAACAGCACAAAAAATGTAATTTTTTTATTCTAATTACATCTTGGTAAGAGAAATAATTTGTGCCTAAACCTAGTAATTTTTATGAGCTAGTTTTCGAGATTCACCCTTAAACTATTTTGGCCCATATCGCCTAAAGTAGGCAACGAAAAAAAATTTTGTAAAAGAACTTATTATTTATTTTTCGTGAGAAACACATGGTATAAATTTCATTGCAAAAAAGCTTAGGCCGGTTAGAGGGTTAAAATAACTGCATTTGCACTTAAAAAGGTGTAGACTACATTTGCAGTTAAATTAACTGCAATATGAAGTTATTTTTAACTGTTAAAAATCAACTGACAAATGTAGTAAAAACAACTACAAATGCAATGTAGCATGTGTAGCATGAATTGTATAAGTTATTACCCACAAGAATATTTTGGGTAATTGAAATTAAAAGATCATATTACAAAGTAATAATACATACGATACACACTATTTGTATTGTACAATGACCGTTGTAGTTACAGTGAGTTAAGCTGAGAACACTCAGTCAAACTCTTATAACAACCACTTTTGGTATTGTACATTTATCGTTGTTTCATACTTTATGAATCTTACTAAAAGTTCTCAGTCCATTTGCTGCATTTCCCACTGTTTATAGAATTGCTTAGTAAGCAATAATGTACTATAAATTAAGTTCGATTTTACCCAATAAAGCAATTCTTTGCTTAACATTCATGGGAGCGTACCAGCCGCTCCATGCAAAGAACATGATTAAAACCAACAAAAATCGTTTTAATTACATGGCGATCCTGCCAGTATAAAGATAAATATAAAAAAAACGAGTGCTATAAACCTGCACCCTTTGGACTAGTGCTTCATTCAAAGAAAAAAAAATCGTCCTGGCGGGTCAGCCACAAAGATCCGCCAGTCGCGTGAAGGAAGTTCTCTGTCTGGCCAAGAGACAGGATGAAACCTCAGCCTCAACCACGCACCAACATCAATAACCCAATAGGACGCAAGTCTAAGAGAGCGGTCACTAAAATGAAAGGAGTTTTTCTATGGTGATATGGATGACTAAAATGGAATTGTATTATTTTGAGCACCAGCAAAATGGAGAGATAAGTATAAATTAAAAAAAAAAAAAAATTTTTTAGCTACAAACGAAGTGCGTACTATCCGCACTCGTAGGGCCTGTAAGCGAGTCATCGCTCGAGGCAAAAAAACTTTTTTTATTTGTTCAAAAAAAAAGGAAAAATGGTTATTGAATAAATGATCATCCAAAAGACTATAAGATATTGAAGAAGGAAACAAAAGAAAGAAAATTTTGATTAACAGAGAAAGATTTTTTTTTTATAATACAAACTAGAAATAAAATATATATAAAATCCAAAATTAAAAATTTTGTATGGTCCTTTTATTATGGATAGAAGAGGGAACAAGAGTAGATCAAAGAACAGGATAGATTTTTTTTTGCCATGGTAGTGTTTCTTATTTTCATATATTAGTAAAGAAAAATACAATGTAGATTCTTTTTTTTCGGTGAAAATGAATTGGTGGAAAAAGATTTTGTCCACTATCCCGCTGCTTATTGCCGGATACGAAGTAGGTAAATCACAAGAGGAAACTGATAATAGGGAACTTATCGAAGTTTTGCGGAAAAATATTAAAGAAAGTAGTAAACCAGACATTACTAGGAACAATGAATTTAATTATGTGGAATTCGTATCAATAATAATGATTGTTATAGTAGCAATCATCTATATCATAAAGGTAATTTGTAGGGCAATAAGTAACACGCGTCAACAGCAAATATAAATAACAAATATTAGATAGAAGTGAATAAGTAGAGAAACGGAATTAGATAAAGTTTAAATGGAAAAATGGGAGTTAATAAATAAATTAATCTCTTCAGAAAGAGAAAACTACAGAAAGGCTTATAAATGCATAAATAAAAATGTATATGTTCGTCCAGAAACAGTGAGAAAACATTTGAATACGATTATAAATTCACTGGAAATAATTAGAGAGATAATATACAGGAATAGAGAGAAATTCACTGAGGAACATAAAACTGAAGTTTTAGAAATCTATTGGAACCTAAGAGACCAATTAGTAAAAATACTTGACAAATATAATATTAATCAGACATTACCCCATTCAATTGATCAAAAATTGAAAATAGATACAAACGTTATACTCGCTTCTAGCAATAGTGAGAAATTTTACCCAATTTCCGAAATAGATACCGACTCAGACTCAGAAGATTTCTCAAATAATTCCGAAATGACACAAACGGTCGTGGAATTTCTTAATACAGCTTCAAAGCTGATCTGTGATTTCGGTGGTAAACCCGAGAATCTGCGCACATTTTTGGACTCGCTCCAATTAGTGGATTCACTCAAGGGGACACACGAACAGACAGCGGTATCCCTAATAAAGACTAAACTAAAGGGAACTGCTAGAAATCTAATTAGCAATGAGACTTCAATCGCTGAAATTATAAGTAAACTGACTAGTTCAGTAAAAGGAGAATCAGTCGAGGTCTTGTCGGCAAAAATAATGAATATTAAACAGAACAACAAGTCTGCGAATGCTTATTGTAGTGAGGTGGAATCTCTAGTTAAATCACTTGAAAATGCATACATATCAGATGGTTTGACCTGCGAATTGGCAAATAAATACTCCACCCAAGTTGCTGTAAAAGCACTTACGAAAAACTGAAATATTGATAAAGTAAAATTGATCATGGAAGCTGGTCAGTTCAATAATATGAATGAAGCAATCAGCAAATTTGTAAATAGTTGCACTGAGGCAACTGGTCAACAAAATGCCATATTGTACTATGGGCAAAGACCCAATTACGGCAATTACCGCGGGAACAAGCGAAAATTCCGTGGAAGAGGTAACTTCTCCAGGAATAACAATAACAATAACCGCAACAATAATAATGGCAATAATAATAATTATTCGAATAATAACTACAGAAATAGAAGAGGACGTGGAAATTATAATGGAAACAGAAACCACGCTAGAGCACTAACTGCAAGTGAAAACAGTTCGGAAAACTCGAACAATCCCCTAGGATAAAGCCAATAAATGGGAAAATATATAATCTTAACCTTAACTTTAGTTGTTTCATCCAAATTAAAATAGACATAATTAACACTACTGTAACTTTACTGGTAGACACTGGAGCAGATATATCCTTAATAAAACATCAATGCACATTTAAACAAATAAATACGGCTCATTTTACTACACTTACTGGTATAGGAAAAGGAGGAATTAAATCCATTGGTACAACATTTTTTGATTTAAAGACTAGTGAATTTTTGATACCCCACAATTTCCAAGTGGTAGATGACAATTTCCCAATACCATGTGATGGAATAATTGGTATGGATTTTGTGAAAAGATTTAATTGTGTTCTTGAATTTAACCAAGACCAGGATTATCTTATCCTGAGACCACATTATCTGGAACAACAAATAGTAATACCAATGACCAATACTTGTGATGATGATATTACCTTGCCAACAAGATCTGAGGTAATACGACGAGTTAAACTTTCATCATGCAATGAGGAAGTACTGGTAACTAATCAAGAACCCCAACCGGGTGTCTTCCTAGCCAGTACACTAGTAAAAGCTGAAAATGCATTTATAAGGATACTTAATACAAACAATTCTGTAACTACCCTAAAACAAAATGAAATTATAACGGAAGATGTCAATAATTATGACATAGTAAAGTGTAAAACTAATAATGAAAATAGAAAAGATAAAATTTTAAATATATTAGAGAAGAATTTTCCAATACATTTTAAGGAAACTTTAACGGAAATATGCACCGAATATAGCGATATCTTCGGATTTGAATCAGAAACAGTTACAACTAACAATTTTTACAAACAAAAGTTAACGAAGGATACGGATCCTGTGTACATCAAGAACTACCGTATACCACATACCCATAAAGAAGAAATCGAAGAGCAAGTGAATAAATTGATAGATGATGGAATAATAGAGTCATCATATTCCGAATATAATAGTCCAATTTTTATTAGTTCCAAAGAAATCCTTACCAAATACAAAAGAAAAAAGATGGAGACTGGTGATAGACTACAGACAGGTAAATAAGAAATTAATTGCAGATAAATTTCCATTGCCAAGAATAGACGATATTTTAGATCAACTTGGCCGAGCAAAATACTTTTCTTGTCTAGATTTAATATCCGGATTTCATCAAATAGAACTGGAAAAGAATTCAAGGAACCTAACTTCATTCTCAACCAACAAAGGCGCTTATAGATTTACCAGATTACCATATGGTTTAAAGGTGGCACCAAATTCATTCCAAAGAATGATGACAATTGCTTTTAGTGGGCTAAGACCAGATCAAGCCTTCCTATATATGGATGACTTAGTCGTTCTAGGTTGTTCAGAGAAACACATGCTTTCAAATTTAACAGATGTTTTCGAACTATGTCGCAGACACAATCTCAAACTACATCCTGAAAAATGTTCATTCTTCATGCACGAGGTTACATACCTAGGCCATAAATGCACCAACAAGGGCATACTCCCAGATGATAGTAAATATTCAGTAATAGAAAAATACCCAAAGCCTACTGATGCCGATAGCGCAAGAAGATTTGTAGCGTTTTGCAACTACTACAGGCGATTTATTGAAAATTTTTCTGAGTATTCAAGGCATCTTACTAGATTATCGAAAAAAGGAGTACCATTTGAATGGACAAAAGAATGCGATATTGCTTTTGAACATCTTAAAGGTGAACTAATGAGACCAACATTTTTGCAGTACCCAGATTTTGAAAAACAATTCTATATAACCACGGATGCAAGCAAACACGCTTGTGGTGCCGTACTCACACAAGAGTACGATGGAAAACATTTACATTTACCAACTGCAAATGTAGTTAAAAAACATAAATAAAAATTATTTTAAAAATTATTAATTTAATAAAAAACAAATTTATGTAAACACTCCTAACTTAATTTTATTCTATTTAAAATTCAGAAATCAAAATTTACACTAATGTCACTTTTATTTTTCACTAGTAAGATATTGTTGTAGATGTCCGTCTGTGAGGGATGAAATATGGCGTTGTTTGGCTTCCTTTTTTTCTCCAGGTAGAAAAAGATGAGAATATAAAAGAACTGAAATAAAATAAATACAATAATTTTTAATAATCCCGTAAATAAATTTATATTATAAAACTTACCTTATTATTTTAATAACTTAATAAAACATATATAAACTTTTACGTATTACGCGTCCTCACTCTTTGGCGTTGTTTTATGACTAAGACAAGAGAAAACATGTTCTACTCATATTCTTTCACTAGAAATTTCTAAACAAGCGCGTCATGCATGTGTATGACGCGCTTGTTTGATTGTTTGCTTCGTGTGTGAAAATATAAGTATTTGTAAAAAAAATTCAAATTAACTGCATAAAATAAATGTTACTACAATGTGGTAGTTTTTGTAGTTAGTTTGAAAAAATAACTGTCAAAAACGTTGAAATATTTTGCTCTAAGTAAATTAACTACAATTGTAGTTAAAATAACTACAACCGCATTACTACACAAATAACTGTCATGTAGTAACTGCAGAACTTTCCTGTGTTTACATAAATTTGTTTTTTATTAAATTAATAATTTTTAAAATAATTTTTATTTATGTTTTTTAACTACATTTGCAGTTGTTTGTACAGTTTTACAATAATTTGCATGTATGTTGTTTCAATTGCATTTGTAGTTGTTTTTACTACATTTGTCAGTTGATTTTTAACAGTTAAAAATAACTTCATATTGCAGTTAATTTAACTGCAAATGTAGTCTACACCAGGGAAACAAGCCGATCAAAATAATCGGCGGCGGCGGCGCAAACAAAAAATCGGCGGTGGCGGCGGCTTAATCGGCTTGATAGAACATTATACACGTAATTTAAAGATGTTTAAGGTTTTTTCCAAAATATAGCAGTAGAAAATTGTACAAAAAATTTGGAATTATCAAATAAAAAATAATTTTAAGTTAAATTCATCGATAAAAATTACAAATTTAGGATTTTTAGTTTTTGAACGAAGCTACAAGGAGAGATAGTTGGGCTTTCAAAATATATACATATGTTTATATATTCAACAAAATTGTGTGGAAATATTTTCAAATAAAACTGATTTTCTTAATTTTTTCTTATTTTGTTTGATTTTGACGGATTTTATTTGCAATATTTTGTTTAAAAAACTAATTTTTATCTAATTTATTCTTAATTCAGGGTAAAATGAAGTTCTACTTTAATCGCTTTAAAATTGTCAAAGTTATACATTTTTTTATAAACATGGAATCTTTGTATATATAAGAAAATTTAAAATATTAGCCTTAATGAGTGTGCAAACAAGAACATCGAGTTGTCTTATACCCAGCAAAATATTGGTAATGACACCTCATTACTATCAGCATTACCAAAAATGATATATCATTACCTTCTGCATTATTTTATAATATAAAATAATGACTTCCTAATAACGGCCTATTGTATTCATTGTTTCTAAATATAAAATAATGACTTACTCGTAATATTTTAAATAAATACTTTTTACACAGTTAAATTTTATACATTTTTATTTATTATATATAAATATGTTTTATGTTTAAATTTTTATGACGAGTCCTAAAATAACACATTAGAAAAAACTTAAATTTTTCTGAATGTATTTTCTTAAGCTAATAGTATATGCTTAACTCCTTATTTTTAAGAATCAAGTAAGCAATCGGATAACCACTTATAATTCAACTTTTTGTAAGCATGTGTGTAACCACTTATTATTCAAAATCTCATAACTACTTATTTCTCATTTTTTCGTAAGCGAGCGGGTAAGCATGACTACTTATAAAAACGACCACGCCAAACAAAAATAATGAGCTTAGACGCCAAAAAATAAGTTGTGCGGAGCTATGAATTTCTATTATATAACCACTTATTTGGTAATGAAAAATTTTGCTGGGTAATAGCTGCAATTAAATATTTAGAAAAATTACGATAACTTTTTCTATTTTCAATTAATTCAAACAAAAGAATCTGATTTTACTAAGAACTAAACCCACTTTCAGAATAAATTACAATAGTAAAGAATTGTTTAATACTGTAAAAAAGCCGTCAAAGTATACAAATTAAAAAAAAGAATTAATTTTAATATTTAAAAAAAAACTGTCAATATATTTCAGTTACAAATAAATAATTCTATATATATGTATTTGGAAAGCTAAATTTTTTGTCTTTCCAAAAACGTTACAAGATTCAAAATCGGTTGAAAAATTGCTGAATTTCACCCACAATGACACTATCACCCCTGTTCTTAGTTCCGAAACTTTTTAATTAGAGTTGATTTGTAAAATCACATGGAATTAAAAATTTCGAAAATTTGTTGTTTCTACCAAATTTTAATATTCATAGACTAATTTTAAAATAAATTATTATATAATAATTGTCGTTAAAAAATATATATTCGTTTAACTATCATCAAGCTTTTTCTACACGAAATAAAACGAAAAAAATAACTCCGACGTGGATCACGGAATTTTTTTGTGGATTCGGAACTCAGAACAGCGTCGATTATTGTAAATATCTCCTCAATTTTATAAGTCGACCGAGAAGTAACTTAACATTTTTTTCGTCCGCAATGTCTTAAAAATGTGTCTTTTGATAATAATTTCAGGTGTACTGAAATTTCTTAAAAATGTGATGTGATCTACATAAACAAACCTACGCCCATAAATTCGAATGAATTAATTCTTTAATTCACTTTTGGAATTTTAACTAAAATTTACTAATGTATCATTCGTTTATACTATTCCTTATGAATTCATTCACTTCATTCTTTTAATTTTCATGCATAATGAATGAATTCTTTCATGAATTCATTATTTTTATAATGATCTTTCACGTTTCATTCGGTTTGTAAAAGATTAAAACAAATGTTGAGTTTTTAATTATTTTTATGGGTTTTGTATATGATATCAATATTAAATCCCTAAAATAAGCCACATTTTTATTTAATTTGTAATTATAAACTAAAGTGTTGTCAGAATCATTAGTATATTCATACCTTAGATATTTTACTGATTGAATAAAATGACAATTTTAATAAGCCATTTTGTAAAAGATTAGAATTAATGAAAAAATTAATTATTTAAATTGATTGTAATTCTATAAGGAATGTATTCAACATAAGAATGCATTCTATTTAATATTAAACTTTGGGAATGAAACCTATGAATTAATTATAAAGGAATGTTTTGATGGAATGATATATATTCAATTTCTAAAGCTGAATTCGGTTTTGTGCGAATTAAGCTAAAATAATCTACACTTGGTCATTTGAAAAGTATATATGTATATTTTTTATTTTATTTTGTAACACTGTGTAATGTGTATCCAAAACTATGGGTGCTAAAGACGTGTTCATTTGGATTCTCTCCTCTATTGAATATCCAAATTTCAGCGAAATCTGTCAGAACTTTTCAAGCAAAACTTCCAACTTAAGAAACATTTATGACAAAAATCCTTCTTAGCTCTGACTATAAAACTGCCCAGCCAGAAATTGACAAACATAAAAGCGTTCTGAAAGCACTTTGTATGGTGATTGAACCGTTATCAAAGCAACATATTTTTGTGTTTTATAGTGTTCTCAGAACACTAAAATGATAACCATGATTTACGGTCTCATGTTTGTATTTAGAGTATTTTAGAAACGTTGCAAAATGAAAAAATAAAGTGATTTTAAAGCGTTATAATTTTTGTTATAGAACGTTTTCAAAACATTAGAAAAACTAAAAATAAAGTGATTTTAAAGTGTATTAATACAAAAGTGGAGTGTCTTCCGAGAATTTTAAAAACGAAAAGTAGAGCAATTTTCCAGTACTCTAAATACAAAAAATAAAGTAATTTCTTAGTACTTAAAAAACATTTATTTTTTTATATATTTTATTAGAACTTAAATTAGTTTTAAATGACTATGTTGAAAAATTATAGGATATTAAGAGAAATGTAGATGTGTTCAAAACTGATAAATTGGGTTGTAGGGAAAATCACAAACCTCTATAGACGAAATATTAATGGTACTGAGATTTGAAGGTTATACATACATCTCTTCCGAAATGTTTTAAAACTTTATTAGGAACTTCTACTTTGAGCGGCGATTCTAAAGTGATGCTAGGTTTAGACGATACTTTGGGAAATTTTCAATATTTTGGAATAAAGTCTAATCTTGTATCACTTTTGATTCAAATCTTTATTATAATGAAAATAAATGGGAAATGGGTTTTCAACCGCATACATTATCAAGCCATTTTTGATTGGTCTCTATTATGGAAATTCAAAACCGCATTCGGCTAAAAAATTTCTGGAAGAACTTGTTTTGGAAGCCAAGGTATAAATATTTTTTTTAGTCTCAAACTTCATTAAGTAATCAAATTTTTATTAATTTAAGATTTTAAGAAAATTTGTGGAACTTATGCCACATTTTTATGGCTCAAGCTCAGTGGCCATGAATATTTATAATCTAATACATATTTCAAATGACGTAAATAATATGGGGGCGCCTATATCACAATTTTCAGCATTTGATTTTGAAAATAGCTTGGGTTTTGTAAAAATTGTAAAATCGCTAACTAATCCCATTTCCCATATACAAAGGAAATTGCATGTTTTTAATACCAATTCCCCAAATAATATTCCACTAGAATATCCTTTCAATAAGAGCAGCAACTATTCTCTGGGGAAACCTTTACACACTTCTGAATCTAGAGTTTTTTTCTTTCGTAAACATTTATGGATTTCGAATTACATCTATTCATCCTGATAATATATGTATGTTTATTACACAATGGGAACATTATGATTGTGAAAGAAATTTTTATTACAAAACATACGAAACACAAATACAGTGATATGCATTTGAAAGGCAACAATTTCAAGGAAACTAGAAAGGTTTTTGACTACCCGATCTAATCAAAGGAGATCGGATTATATAATGTAACAAATTTAGATGAAAACAACACTGAAATAGGTATACATATGATGGAAGCTAAATGCATTCTTACAACATTTTATAACGAATCAATTGCTATTTCCCTTTTACATAAATAATTGCAACAAAATATTACAAAAGTAATAAAAATAATTTTTAGTACTAAAAGACATACAATCTTTCTTTTAATCAACAGTTGTAAAATTTGTTAAAAATCGTTATCAAAGCATTTTAAATATGGTATTTTCCAAACGTTCTCAAAACGTGTTATTTTTGGTATAAACAATGCTTTGAGAGTACTTAGTTTTTTGTACCATCATCAATTTCTGGCTGGGTGGTTCTTTTATTTCTTTTGAACTAAAAAAAAATACTCTTGATGGTTCAGGAAATGATGAAGTAGAAAATTTGTTTTAAAAATGACATTTGCTTTTAATTTTTTTATTTTGTAAAATTGATACTTCCAGCCGAAATGAGCCGAAAAAAATCGGCGGCGGCGGCGGAAGCAAAAATGACCGGCGGCGGCGGCTTAAACGGCTTACGGCGGCTGGCTTGTTTCTCTGGTCTTCACCTTTTTAAGTGCAAATGCACTTATTTTAACTGTCATTTGCAGTTGAGTTTACCTACATAATTCCCTGAGTGTATATATAAATAATATATTTAGTTATAAAGCAATTATTAATATATGCCAAACAATAGGCGTATTTATTCTACTCTCCAAATTTCTCTATATTTTAATGGAAAAACATAAACTGTTAAATTAATACATCTACTGTTTGGGGATTATTTAATAACTAAATATATTATAAATCACATTAAATTTTAAATCTAATACAAATCTTTCATTGAAAAACAATAACTACAATCTCTTCATTTATTTTTTATTTATTTTTATTAACAAATATTATTTAAAAACTCTTATAATAAGTTAATACTTTAATATACACAATTAAATATTTTTTTTCTTTTTAACACAATTTTATGTTTTATTTATACTAATTTATTTTATTTTTTCACATCTTTCACAATAAAATTAATAAATAAAGGAAAAATATCAATCAATTTTCTGAGTAGATGCAGTCTAGCTAAACTAAACGATTATTACCAACTACAAAAGTTATAATGGCTACATACAACTTTATATGTATTAAGAATGGAAATTCGCCGTTTTTCCAAATATATGTTAATTGTATCCCACAAATATAATTATTACCGGGAAATATATGTATAGTTACTATAAAAACAATATAATTGGAAGCATACTGCAAATACATAAATATATGGTAGTTTGTAAACATACATTGATTACCTCCAAACATATACAAATCCGTCTTTTTCCTCCGTGCATCTATTCTTGGGTGGATGACTGTTAAACAATTCATTTAATCATTGTAAATTCATGTTTTTTAGTTTTTTACAGTAGTTTTCTTTTTCCAAACTTTGTGAAACAGATATTTTAGGCTATACCCTGCTTTAAGCGTTTAATAAATTCTTCTTTAGTAATCATTTGTGAATATTCTTTTTGCCAAATTAGCCTAAAAATCTGTAATTAGGCTATTTTAAAAGTTTTTGAATAACACAGTTATTGTATATTTTTGAATACAATTTTTTAATAAAGGTTTAATAGAGATAATGAATGCTAAGCAAATTCATGTTTTTAAGCTAAATTAATAAGTTTTTTTTTAATAACAGCGTAAATATTTTCAACTTAAGTATTTTTTATTAAAAACTACGATATTTGATGTCTTCGCTATAAACACAATAATATCTCTGAAAATTAAAAAAGCACAAAAAATTTAAAAATCGGAAAATGTGTAAATAGTACTAAATGAGTCAGAGGAGTACCATAGTACTTTTAAGTAGAGTTGTGAAATTTCGGTATTTTTTGAGTACTCAATACTACTCAATACTTTTCAATTGAGTACTCGATACTACTCAATACTTTTTTTAACGGTTTTTTTAATTTAAAAATAAAAATGTTATGAATTCGTATTTATTAGGAAAAATAATCACAATTCACATACACGTGTTAAATAACTATTGTTATTTACATTTTAATTAATTTAAAACATTTTAAATAAATTAATTAAATAATTTTTCCCAAAAATTCGTTACAAATTTCTTTGCTTCACAAACAGAGTTGTATTTTCAGAGCTGTATTTTTATAGTACTATTTTTAGAGTTGTATTTTTTATAAGAAAAATACACATTTCTACGGAAAATTGCATCTTTAAAAGTATTGAGTAGTACCGTTTTAGTATTGAGTACTCAAAAAAACAGTCAGTATTGAGTACTCAGTACCGGAATACTCAATACTTTTACAACTCTACTTTTAAGGTTCCAATATTACCACAGAAAGTACTATAGTACTAACTTTATCATCCCTGCCAGAGACTATTAATTATAGAGATAGGAAATCAAAACTTACACTACTCACCGGTAGAGGGCGCTGAAATTTAGTATTACCAAATATTTACTATCAGTATACATACCACAAATTATACCAGATATGAATCAGCTGATTTGGGCAATATGGCCGACAGAAAATGAGCAAAGCAAAACGCAAAAATTTAAGAAAAACACAAAAGATAAAGCACAATAATCTAAAAAGAGACAGATATATACAAAAAATGCGCAATACAAAATGTATGGAGGTTTTATATGGTTATCTCCCTCTTGACTTGACTTCCATGTAAACAAAACCATACGGTTCGAGAATACTTTTTTGACACCTGTCATTGGTTTCACATCTGGTAGTAATCTGTGATACATACTATCAGCTGATCCTATATTTAAAAACTCAAAAACTGTTCAAAATAAGGAAAAAGCAAGCGCGGAATACATATACAGTCGAACTTCCATAACTCGAATCATCATTATCCCAAAAAAAGCTTCGACTTACGGAGACTTCGAGTTACAGATTTTTTTTTTTTTTTTAATAATCAATCGCAAGCATGTGTTTATAGTTTGTATTTTTTATTTAATTTAGGTACTAACTGAAAACTAAGTACATACCTCAGCTTGCTATTTTTGCCCCCGTCGCATTGCTGGTTTTTAAAAGTTAGGGTTTTTTTCTGGCAAACATTAAAAAACAATCCTGTTTCATCCGCATTAAAAACATCCCTTTCACAGTAACATTAAAAACACAAAATATTTTGTGTATTAATTCAACGTTTCATCAATTAAATGTTTTCCTCAATAGCTCGTCACCAAAACGCTATGCGAACTCTATTGCCTTTTCCTTTAATATTCCTCCAGATATAGGCATGTTTTGACTTCTAGCTGTTGTAAACCAATCGAGGACCGCATTGTCGATATTTTTGAATATTGGGGTCTTAACTCGTTTACTATGTAGACGAAATCCAGATCCAAAAGAGTTGATAATTGATTCTCTATTTTTAAAAATCGTTGAGACCGTACTAGACGGGATACCATATTTATCAGCTCCGTCATTTTTCTTTAATCCACCTTCGACATCTTTTATTAGTTTGTATTTTTCTTCAATTGACAAACATTTTAAAACAAATTGCCATGATAATAAAATAAAATACGATTTTAACATTTATCATCTAGCGCGAATGACATTTATGCAAGTACTAATACATTCGCAAACAAAAAGAAGCACATAATGTACCTACTAAAAGGGATTTCCCAGAAAAAAAAGCAAGCAAAATATACAAACCAGCTAAACAAGCAAAAGAAAGCAAAATAAACAAACCAAAACAAACAAGCAAAATTAATAAACCAATAAAACAAGCAAAATACTTCGAATTATAGAATTCATATGTATGGATGTATTTCGTTCGAGTTATGGAGAACTTCGAGTTGTGGAAGTTCGAGTTACGGAAGGAGAATTGTATGTTATTTATTCTCTTAACGCTACTGCCAACCCAATTAGTTCGAGTTAGAGAAAATTCGAGTTAGAGAAGTTCGAGTTATGGAAGTTCGACTGTATTCAAATATTAAAATTTGAGATATTCGGTTGTTTTTTTCAGATATAGGAAATCAAAACTTAAACTACTTGCCGATAGAGGGCGCTGAAATTTAGTATTACCTGAGCAACTATTTAGTATCAGTTTAGTATCAGCTGAGCTTATATTTAAAAACTCGAAAACTGCTGAAAACTGTTCAAAATATGGAAAAAAAACAAAAGCGGAATATATTCAAATAATAAAATTTTAAATATTTGTTTGTATCTTTTCCTTTGTTGTTTGTTATCATTTAAATTTAAATAAAAAAAGAAAATTGTCAATTTTTTTACAAAGTGCCATCTATATGATTTTTTTATAACTTATTTTTTTGGTGATGCCATACCCCTGGTTTTTTTGCTTTGTTGTTTGTTATTATTTAAATTTAAATAAAAAAAGAAAATTGTCAATTTTTTTAACAAAGTGCCATCTAGTGATAACGATGTTGTCATAACTTATTTCTTTGGTGATGTCATATCCCTGTTCTAGTCTACAAAAATTAGTTTTACTTTATTAATTTTTTTTTTTAATATATAATTAGACATAATTTCTAATGTTAAAAAATTCCAAGAAAAACCACTAACGGCCTGAGCTTTTTTACGATCCTGAAAATTTGAGGTCTTTAAGATATTTTCTTTACAAAAAGTTTTAAATTATTATTATTTTCTAATTCACTTCCCTTGCGAGATCCCGGGAATTCAAAATAAATTTCCCGCTTTCCCGGGAAATCAAAAAGTGCGGGATTTTGCATTCCTTACCTGTGACTCATCTCTGATTTACCATTAGTTAGCTTTAAGTTAACTCAAATTCCAACAGGGCTAGTTTAAACACAAATATATGTTAGAAATGTGCTGTAGTTAGTTTTGAACCACTTAATAAAAAAACAATGTTGCAGATAAAACACGCACTGCGGGTGAGTTCCAAAACGTCATTTGCAATGCAACTGAACAAAGTCATGCATTCCTAAACGCAATTGATGCGCATAGAAAAAGCAAACTGTGCATCACAAATTTTGATGATGCTTTGTTGACATGTTTTTATTACAAAGTAAACAACACACTTGTTTTCTTTGTATCGAAACAGTAGTAAAACCGCATCACTGCAATGTGTTTTGACGTTTAGGAACTCACCCTGCATAAGTTTCGGTTAACCACAAGTTAGCTCATTATGAGTTAGCTTTAAAATAAAATATTTAAATTTAATGAAGATAAAGATAGAAGTAGTTTTCATACAAACTCGTCTTCTACTCGTAAACGATGTAAACCTGGTATGTGTATTAGTTTATGTAATTTTTTTGTGTTCCCTTTCGTTTTTTTAAGAAAAAGGTTTTTATAATATAAAAGTCATAGTTTATTTCCTTTTTGTTATTTAGATAATTATCTACTAATGTGGAAGTCGGTACATTTTTATATTTTACGAAGTTTCCTAAATAATGTTCAAAAGAATCAAGCCTCCTTAAGGCTCCATTAAGCCCAAATTAGTTTGGAAGTAAAGTGCGGTATCGTGAAGTAGAAATCTATTTTCAATAGCTTTTCTTACCTGAAATGTACTTCCAAACTAAGTAGTTGTGTACAATGTCATTAACTAAAATTAAACAGTTATACCTAGGGTGACCATTTTTTTCTCACTTCAAATCAGTACAAATTTTTTAAATATTATTATTATAATATTATCAAAAAAAAAAAAATCATTATGCAGCCAACCTAATTTGTTGTCAACCGAATGGTTTGGTTGAAGCAACAAAATTTTACGGTTAACCATCATACCATTCTAAAAAAACCTTACACATTTCTCCCTATTCAGACTCCAAGACAAAAAATTTTTTTGCATGAAAAAATCCAGTGTTTTAAGTACAGGAAACGGACCCATTATTTAGAAATTTCAATGATCTGTTACTATTCCTTTTCTAATTTTTGTTGTAACAGATTGATGAAATATAGCCATGCTGTGAATGGCGTCAAATATGACCCCAGGATAGTATGAACGTTAATTCTGAATTTCTGTTGTCATGAGCAAATTGCATTGTAATTTTCTGTAGATATAAACTAACAGTATTTAGTGAATATTTAGCGTTTTTTTTAATCACCTGGATTTAGAACTTTTCATACAAAAAGTGGATTTATTAAATCCAAAAAAACTGGATTTAATAAATCCACAATAAAAGCACAAATATATGAAACAGCATATTAATTTAATGTCAGCAAAAAATACGAATGAAAATTAAAAGAGAAACAAAAAAATTGAAAAACTAACAAATAAAAGGTTTTAATTAAATTTCTTTTTATGAAATATGTTTAGAAAAAAAAACCTACACCTCACCAAATACAAATTTTCCATCTTGGACATGGAGAAATAGCTCAAATAGAAATGGCAATTTTTCACTCTACAGTAAGTAATTTAATTAAATCCAATTAGTGAATATTAAATATTGCAGTGGAATTTTTCAATTGTGTAAAAATATAAATTGAAGTGATAAAACTGAAAAGACAGACTGTTTATCGCTGTTTTATGTAAAATAATTAATTAAAAGTTAAAGTAAAATCCTTCATCATCGAATTCGGTATCAAAAATTAGGGTGAAAAAAGTGTCGGACAGAAAATTCTTTTTAAAACAGGGAGAATCTAACCCCATCTGTTTAGCACTTTTAGAAATACTTTTTGGATTTATTAAATTCAAGTGATTAGAAAAAACCACTATTGTTTAACTGCTCTTGAACATGGTAGCCAAGTAGAAGTAATTTATACTGATTTTTCAAAGGCTTTTGAGAAATTGTCACATTTCGTTCTGTTTTCAAAATTAGAGCAATTCGGCTTTCACTCAAAATTTTTAGGCTGGTTAAAATCGTATTTATCTAATAGGGTATGTAAAGTTATAATTGAAGGGTATGAATCCAAACCCTATACGCAAACTTCGGGTGTACCTCAGGGCAGCGTATTGGGCCCGTTGTTATTTAATTTAAATATCAATGATATTTCTTTTTGTTTTCAAAAATCAAGATTTCTTTTATATGCAGATGATTTGAAAGTATTTCTGCAAGTGGACTCATTTGGGGATATTTTTGATTTACAGAACGATTTAGATAATCTTGTTGAATGGTGTAGGTTAAATAATCTGCATTTAAATCTTAACAAGTGTTTGCATGTATCATTTTATAGGTCACTGCATCCTATTACATTTGTTTTTAATATTAATAGCCACTGCTTGGAAAATGTCAAATCTAAACTTGATTTGGGTGTGGTTTTTGATACCGCAATGTCGTTTGTACCTCACTTCGAGTACATTGTTCCAAAAGCTTATAAAATGCTTGCTTTTTTAAAAAGGAATTGTTTTGAATTTTCTGATACTTATACACTTAAGTATATTTATACTTCTTTTGTCAGATCGAAGTTAGAATATGCTTCTGTTGTTTGGAGTCCTCATAACTCTACCCATATCTCTCGTATTGAAAGAGTTCAATGTATATTTGTGAAATTTGCTGTTAGATCACTTGAATATCTGGAGTCCGTTCTGTATGAATCTAAATGCTTATTCATTGGTTTACGAACTTAAGAATTTCGTCGAACTTTCCAATAGGCGTTGCTCGTATTTGATATAATCAATGGGAATATTGACTGCTCTGACTTATCCTTAATTCCGTTTTATATACCACCGAGAAGTCTAAGGTTTATTGATACTTTTAATATCCCAGTTCATCGTGCAAATTATGCTCTTTAAATCTTCAAAAAAAATCAAAATCATGTATTGAGTTTTGCACAACGAAAGATAATTTTAAGCTATTACTTTTCACTGCATTAAGCTAAATTTTATGTTAATAAAAAAAAAAATTTTTTTCTCTAATATATATTTGTAATTATTCCTAAACCGGAAAAGACATTAATTATCACAACCGGATAATTAAAATATTTTTACTACAGTCAAATAACTGTTGTATCAACTGATTTTCTATTATCGCAATGGAACCATTTGATAAATTCGGTAGTCACCACGAATCTTCTCTGTGTAGGAAGCTACATATTAGATTAAGAAATTTACATGTAGAAAAATTATTTTGAATGCTTTCTGGTAGAGAAAAACATTTACAAAAATTTATCCTATAAAAGAAAAACTACATTGTACTTGCATTTTGGCTTTTTTTACTAAAAAAATTTAATATATTTTTAAATGCCAAAAATAAGTACAATCAGTACAAATTTTAAAAAATCAGTACAAATCAGTACACGACTTTTTCATCAGTACACGTGACCAAAAATCAGTACACGTACTGATCAAATCAGTGCGAATGGTCACCCTAGTTATACCCAACTTTTGGGTATAACTTATATAATATGCTTGGTATAAAATAAGAAAACAAAAACTAACAACTATACAAAAAAAACTTGCTAATTATTTCTTATTCTGTTTTTGGAATTGTTAGCACTAATTTATTAAACTTAAGCCATATTTTATTTATTAATTTACGTTAAATTATTTAGCTCTTTCCTTCTCCCTTATTAAAACAATTTGATTAATTTATTTAATTACACTATGCGAAGTCAAAATCGGGATGGGATGAAACCAACGGGAAATGTTATATCGGTCAAAAACAAGTTATACGTGTCCCGGCGTTTCACTGGGTCACTCCTAGGAATCGAGATATATATTTTTTTTTACATAACTCGAGAACCACTAGTCCGATTTTGCTCAAACAATTTTAAAAAAATTAAAAATTACAATTCCTTTAATCTGTTCATATAACGTTTTTCTATATACTCAACAGTTTTGCCGGTAAAAATAAATGTTTGTTACCGCTACCATAAAAATCAATAACCTTTTGTTTAATACTTTTTTTTAATATTTTAGGCAAAAAATATTTTTTTCTTCATACATTTATTTTTACCGGCAAAACTGTTGAGTATATAGAAAAACGTTATATGAGCATATTAAAGGAATTGTAATTTTTAATTTTTTTAAAATTGTTTGAGCAAAATCGGACTAGTGGTTCTCGAGTTATGTCAAAAAAAGACCACCAAAGGTCAAATCGATATATCTCGATTCCTAGGGGTGACCCAGCGAAACGCCGGGACACGTATAACTTCTTTTTTACCTATATAACTTTCCCCGGTAGTTTGAACCCTTCCCGATCACTGACCCCTACCATTTGTCTCACAGTGTTATTTTATAATTATTACTGGTATTAATAGTTGGATACAAATTAATTCATATTTGTTTAAAATATTAAATTTGGAATACTATTTAATTACAATATAAAAACTAATTTTTTAATTTGTTACCATTCGAAACAAAGCCTGTGCTATTGTAATACTAATTCCTTTTCCAGTCTCAATCGTTGGGCTATATAAATAACATCCTTCAAGGCTAAAACATGTTGATCACCCCTAGCTTCTGCCTGCAACCATGAAAAATGACAATCAGCATATTCTGGATAATCAGCCAACCATTTCCAGATGGCATCAACTTGTTGAAAACTTAACTGCAATGCAAATAAAAATGAAAGTTATTAACTATTTTATTTTGATTATATAATAGTTTTACTAACCGAAAAGTTTTAGGTGAACCCACTGATCAAAATGTGGACAATAAATTTTGTAAACGCACCGATAGTTGTCTCTTATGAGAATATAAAGCCATATCCGTTTGAGATTGTCTTTAGCCTTACCCACCGACGATTCCATATGACATTTACATAAAATTTTATATTATTTATATTATTTTATATTTTTTCCAACTTTTTTCTAACTTTTTTCACTTTTGGCATCTACTTATCGCCATATTGTTTTATCTTCTTTATTTTTTTTTTAACAATTTTCAACTTTGGCAATTTTAATGCTATTTTTAGGAATTATACACATTTTACAAACATCTGGAAACAAATAAATGAATTGTGAAACCAGGGGTATGGCATCACCAAAAACAAAAGTTATTACGACATCGTTATCACTAGATGGCACTTTATTCAAAAAATTGACAATTTTCTTTTTTTATTTAAATTTAAATAATAACAAACAAAAAAGCAAATAAAACAAAGGAATTCTCAAATTTTATTATTTGAACATATTTTGCGCTTGATTTTTTCTTATTTTGCGCAATTTTCAGCAATTTTTGAGTTTTTAATAGTGTTTCCAATTATTCGACGTAGGCGGTTAACCGGTTAACGCATTATTCGAAAAATCACTAAAATTGATTAACCGGTTATTCGGGTCGGTTAATCGAGAAAATTGTCGGTTAATCGATTAATCGTTTAATGCTAAATTAATATATTTCCTTAATTATTTATCAATGAGCTGCCTCTTTTTTTTAAATATCAACGTGACATGAACTCGATGTATTTAAAAAAGGTTCCATATTCTAAGGTTGAAAAGTTTCGAAATCTATCAGCCTTACTATCAATATTTTTCAAAGGTATATTTTTGTTAAAGTCGACTTTATTTTAAAGCAAAGGTTTTGTTTTAACCGTACTATACAAAATAAAATAAACCTTTTAAAATAATGCCAATTGAAAATCAAAACAAAATATTAAAAAATAAAAAGGAAATTTGTAAATAAATCAGTGTTGCCACCAGTAAAACAAAAAATTACACAGCTGTAGGTCAAAAATTATCCAAAACCGTATGAAATTACACAAAAAATTATAATGTTTTATATTATTTCAAAATAAACTCTCCTAAACACAGTGGGGAAGAATAAAAATATTTTGAACTCATATGAAATTTCACGCTGTAAATCTGGACTTCAAAGTTTTTCCATTTTTCTATTTATAAACCGATTTTTAAAGACAGCATCTTTGTCATCTGCAAAGAACAAAAGTTATTTGCATTTTAGAACTAAAACTTTGCAATTTTGAAAATAACCTGATCCGAATTTTTGCTTTCTACAAAAGCAAATCGAGGCCAACTTTTCTGAAAAATATTATAACAAATTATCCAATTAACTAAAGGGATTTTCAATGCAATATCTTTTTCAGGCTTACATTGGCGTGCTTTTAAATTTGAATATTAAAAAAATTATAAATTATTTATATAAAAATATAAATTTAACCAATTTTTCTCTGAGTTTAAAGCTGGGATTTAATAACAAAAAGCGTTCCTAATGTGATGACATAAGTCCTGTTCCATCCAAGCTTTAAATGTCGGACAGCAAAAATTGTAAAGATTCCATATTTGTAAAATTTTTCTTGTTTTCTTTCATTTTTACAATAAATTACTGATAGCAAGGCATGACATTTCTTTGCAGTATGTATATCAAGTAATTTTTTTGGGAAATAAAAATATAACATTTGCACAAAAAATTATTGAAATCGGGAACATGTTGGATTTAGAGAATTTTAAAATATTTTGACTCTGCTCCACCTTGCTGCGTTAACAAAATTTTTTCTGGTCAAAATCATGCTAACAACAGAAAAAAAATTCAGAGATTAGAAATTAAGAATCATAACAAACTCAAATTTTCCCACTCTTTTGCTGCATTTTTAAATGGTCTTGCAAACCAAAAGAATTTTTTAAAGAAGCTTGACAATTATTTTCGCAAAAAATAAACAAAAGACGATGCTTTAAACATAAAAAAATACAAAGCAATATTTTTGACTTCTTCTAAATTGGGTTTAGTGTTGAAAAAATTTACAAAAATGTGTCGTCTAAATATCGACTAATTGTTATTAACTTTTAAAAATTTACGGAGCTTTTAAAAATGTACGCAAATTTCTGTAAAAAGTGAAATTACACAAAAACTACACAAAAATGTCATTATTCAAAAATTATCCAACGAATGTGTAAACAGTCCCGTTTTTGAATAATTATTCAAAAAGTGGCAACACTGAAATAAATGTAAACAAAATTTGAAAACAATAAAAACAAAATACATAAATATAAAATAAAAACAAATGAAAACTTCAAATTTAAAACAGAATTTTAAGGTATATTTTAACCCCTCAATTCATAAATGCTTTGTAAAGTTATAGCAGGTTTACAAAACGTCATTTTCATACAAAATTCGTTCAATAAACCTTTACAAAGCATTTATGAATTTAGGGGTAAATATTTTGTATGGTACGAAAATTAAAATAATAGTCGACTTTTGTGTTTTAAAATCGACTTTTTCTTTTTTATAGTAAACATTTCTTATACTAATGGAAAAAGCTTGTAAAAATATTTGCTAAAGCTACTAAAAATTAGTTAAAATAGCAGAAACAACTGTTGAAACAAAACGATTTTTTTTTTGAAAAATGAACAAAAAATTATTTTGATTTTCTAAGTCTTGTTTTTTATTTAAGGGCCATTAACAATAAAAAAGAACCTCAATTAGTCACACTCATCGATGTGCCGACCGTGGTGTATCTCGTTAAGAGGCGATGCTACGCGTCATAGCCTGCGTAGAGGGCTGCCGGTTCAATTCATAAAACTTTTTCATTGGGTGTATGAAATGTTGAATAAATAATGTAAATTTTTCATAAAATTCTATATTATTAATCAATGCAGTTTTGAATTCCAGCGAAACTTCATTGAATCAGTGTAAAAATTCATAAATGGCATGTAGACAATTCTCTCAGTGTGCAGTTACAGATGTCAATTTTTTTTTTTTTTTTTTTGTTATTGAAAATTATTTGTAGAAAAATAAATTAATACATTTCAATTTAAGCCCCAGCGCATTAAAGGCATTATTGAGGCAAGTTGGCTATTATTTAGTTCTTAAAAAATACAAATAAAATATTAAAATGAAGTTTAAATATTCTTCTCTTTAAGGTACGAGTAATATAATATATAAATAACAATATTGAGATCTTTAGACTTTAAAAGTTATAACGGTTATAAAAAAAAAAGTTAAAAAGTTTATAATTCTATATAAATTTTTGTTTTTTAACTTTCATTTTGGCTCAGCTTTAGGTTGAAAATTTAAATTCAGTGAAATGGATTCGGGTGTCATGGTATTCTAGTGAAACATGTTCTAGAATTGATAGGGGTTTGAACCGATTATCCACACTTTCTTGGGAGATGTACGAAAACGTAGAGTTCTTACAGAATTAACATGTCAATCGATAGTTGTGTTAAACAGTTCTAAAACAAATGCAATCTTGTCCTGAAGGACATGGAAATATTAGTTTTAATATTTAAAAGAATTAAAACAGAAATCAAAAATTGTCTATGGTATTTCCTAAAGCTTGCTCCAGCCAGACACGTGGTTTGTTTTGAGAAGTTTTAAAAAACGCATTTATTTTGGCCTTTCGCGATGTTTTTTTAAAGCCTTTTATTTACAAATAAAAATTTTGATATTTTGTTAAAATATTTACAAACAAAATTATTAGAAATTAAAAGTCTCTTAAGACATGACGAGTCTCGCTGTTGCAATGTCGACTTGATTGGAGTTACTCTTTGAGTCGATTTTTAATGAACCATCAAATTCTTTAAAAATTTTATTTAGTATTTGTTTGTTCTAAGTTTTTTTTTGCAATTTGTTAGCCAATATTAAGAAAATTGTGAAGTTTTGTAAAAAAATAAAGGAAAAAAATTAATATAAAAATGTAACCGGTTAATCGACCTATTTTAACCGATTATTAGGGTCGAATAATTATTTGAGTTTTAAATTATTTGTTTCGACTTTAACCGAAATAGAGGCGATTAATCGAGGAATCGGTTAATCGATTAACCGAATTGGAAACACTAGTTTTTAAATATAGGTTCAGCTAATACTAAAGTGATTCTAAATAGTTGCTCAGGTGATACTAAATTTCAGCGCCCCCTACCGGTGAGTAGTGTAAGTTTTGATTTCCTATCTCTATAATTAATAGTTCTGTGTAAAACTACATAAGATTATTTTGGGTCGCGTATATGAACTTTTTTATCATCAGAGACTATTAATTATAGAGATAGGAAATCAAAACTTACACTACTCACAGGTAGGGGGCGCTGAAATTTAGTACCACCTGAGCAACTATTTAGAATCACTTTAGTATTAGCTGAACCATATTTAAAAACCCAAAAATTGCTGAAAACTGCGCAAAATAAGAAAAAACCAAGCGCAAAATATGTTCAAATAATAAAATTTGAGAATTCCTTTTTTTTATTTGCTTTTTTGTTTGTTATTATTTAAATTTAAATAAAAAAAGAAAATTGTCAATTTTTTGAACAAAGTGCCATCTAGTGATAACGATGTCGTTATAACTTTTGTTTTTGGTGATGCCATACCCCTGTTTATCACAGGGCACTTTGTTCAAAAAATTGACAATTATCTTTTTTTATTTAAATTTAAATAATAACAAACAACAAAGCAAAAAAACACAAACGGATATATCAAATTTTATTATTTGAATATACTTCGCGCTTGTTTTTCCTTATTTTAAGCAGTTTTCAGCAGTTTTTGTGTTTTTAAATAAAGGCTCAGCTGATACTAAACTGATACTAAATAGTTGCTCAGGTAATACTAAATTACAGCGCCCTCTATCGGTGAGTAGTGTAAGTTTTGATTTCATATCTCTATAATTAATAGTCTCTGGTTTATCATTTTCCCATAATGTAACTAAATTAGAGTTGTAAAAGTATTGAGTATTCCGGTACTGAGTACTCAATACTAGCTGTTTTTTTGAGTACTCAATACTAAAACGGTACTACTCAATACTTTTAAAGATGCAATTTTCCGTAGAAATGTGTATTTTTCGTATGAAAATACAACTCTAAAAAATAGTACCTAAAAATACAACTCTGAAAATAAAACTCTATTTGTGAAGCAAAGAAATTTGTAACGGATTTTTGGGAATAATTTTTTAATTAATTTATTTAAAATGTTTTAAATTAATTAAAATGTAAGTAACAATAGTTATTTAACACGTGTATTTGAATTGTTATTATTTTTCCTAATAAATACGAATTCATAACATTTTTATTTTTAAATTCCAAAAAACTGTTAAAAGTATTGAGTAGTATCGAGTACTCAATTGAAAAGTATTGAGTAGTATTGAGTACTCAAAAAGTATCGAAATTTCACAACTCTAAACTAAATATTGACAGTTTTTTAAATAGATAAGAAAAGAAAGTGATATATCATAATTTATAATGTACCAATAAAAAGTTATATTTTTAGGTGATTTATATAAAAATTTAAGGGTTTGATTTAAACTAAACTAATGAAAACTATTTTTTTTTCTATAGGAAATCGTTTTTACCAAGCATGTTTGTATAATATAACATACGCAAATTTTTTGCGTGTGTGCGAGTGCGTTGATTTAAAATTGAAATCTAATATAAATGTCTAACGACAGGAGCATGCTTCTTATTTAGTACTATAGCAAGGTATCCAAATTTTTCCTCCAGTATATTTTTGATTAAAATAGAATTTTAAAAAAATATTCAATTAAATGCAAAATATGTAATAAAAACCACTAAATATGCAGAGATATGCATTTATAACAAAATATGCAAAAATATGCAACAATAAATCGATGCCATTTTGTTGCAAGTTCTTTGATTCAGAAAAGTGTTAAAAACTTTTTTGGGCTACTGACTGCAAACATACATTTGCATGAAAGTCGCTGCTCTAATAATCATAAATAGCTGCATATCAATTATAGCGGTAGCGGGTTTCTCTGGTTAACCTGCCCATTGTTGCTAATTTTTACAATTAAATTTTTAATCACACCAGTTTACTAAAATTTAGTAGCGGTTATTTATTTTTCTATTAACCTTCTAATGCTCTATTTTTTGATTGCGATAATATTTAAACTATATATTTGGCGTTAAAAATCTTCTATGGAAAAAATGTTAAAATTTTAATTGATCGCTTTATTTAGACAATATAGCACAACAAAGGTTGAAGAAGTATCTAGAAACCCAGTAGTCAAATAATTTCGGTTTTTGCTATAAATAACACTATCAGTAAAATAAAATTACATACCGCAAATTGTTGATCAATTGTTGTTATTTCAGAAGTTATGGCGATTTTCGCTTTTTGAAAATTACGAAATTTGGCGAATATGGCACTAAACATCAATAGATTTTGACGAAATTAGTTTTGTTTACTACTACCTCTGTGTTTAATTTCAAAAATCTGTTGGCTAGTTTTTGAGTTAGAGAGATATTCGCAAGACGTATCCTGCGGTTATTCTGTGAGTCCTGGAGAAAAATTTTTAACTGATTTTACAATAAGAGACTCTAAACTAGTTTTGTTATTATCGATAATGTACGCCAGATCGGAAATGAATTTTTGTCGATTTTTCCAATATTTTCTTTTTTAAAAGTTAATTTTTTCAAATTTACTAAATTTTCACTTTGCATGCTTCTCGCTTGAAAACCGTTTCTATTACAAAATAAAGTTTGAAGGAAAAAAAGTGGGTAATTAATACAACTTGTTTAATAAAATATTGTTATTTAGCCAAAAACTATTTAAAATCTGAAGACCGCCTTTTGGCGGCTTTGGGCATTAGAGAGTTAATTTTATTCAGTAGATATGCATTTCTAAAATTAACAAAAAATACTCAAAATAGTTAAATTTCTCGTAATACATAACAGCAAAAATTTTAGTAGCCTGTGCACACTTTTTATTTGAGTTTAGATTTAGAGCAAAACACCCATTAAGCTGGCATACACTTGCAATATTAATGCAAGTGTATGCCACTTTCCGGTGCTTTATTCTATTACCATGTGTGGTATAATAATAATATTGCAAGTGTAAGGCCAGCTTTAATGTAAATTAAAATTTTAAAAATTACTTTATTATTATTTTATTTTAAAAACGAGTAAAAAGGTTAAAGTCGGGCATGCTGACTATAAAATACCCTACACCAGTCTGGTTAAAAGCCAACTAATGTTTAGATCCGAAATTCGAATGGGTTAAAATGGGACTTGTGTCAAAATTTTCTATAAAATAATAAAAGAGAAAATCGTAAATATAGCCCATATGGGCGATAGGTCCAAATATGGACCGATTCTATGTATAATCTATCGGCTTTGTTCTCGGGACCATGTGAGTCAGCGAACCAAATTTCATTAAAATATCTTAATATTTGCGACTTGCAGCGTCTAACAAAGCCAATTTTGGGGGGACCCTTATATGGGCACTAGGTCTAAACATGGACCGATATTAACCAAAATCAATAGGCTTCGTCCTTGGGCCAACATAGGTCTGTGTACCAAATTTCATCAAAATATCTTAATATTTACGACCTGCAGCGTATAAACCAGGGTTGGCAGGCAATACCGCTAAAATACCGTTATCGATTCAAAACCCTTTCAACTGACTACCGTTACCCCTAAAATACCGTTACCGAAATAACTGAAATACCGTTATCCTTAAAATACCGTTGCCAAAATAACTGAAATACCGTTATCCTTAAAATACCGATACCGAAATAAATGAAATATCGATACCCTTAAAATACCGTTACCGAAATAAATGAAATACCGTTACCCCTAAAATACCGTTACCGTTATTTTTAATTTTTGCTTTTGGTAATAGCGCGTGGTTATTCAGTTTTTCGTCCATTAAGTTGGTAAATTGGTTCTGTTTTTAATCTCGTTTGTTTTTTGTAAAAAAAAAATTGCGACATGAACCGAAATAACTGACTACCGTTATCCTTAAAATACCATTACCGAAATAAATGAAATACCGTTAACCTTAAAATACCGTTACCGAAATAATTAAAAACCCGTTATCCTTAAAATACCGTTACCGAAATAACTGAAAACCCGTTATCCTTAAAATACCGATACCGAAATAAATGAAATAGCGTTACCCTTAAAATACCGTTACCGAAATAATCTAAAATAGCGTTACCCTTACCGATAACCGCATCGTTTCGGTTACCATCCATGGTATAAACAATATAATTTTGGGGGGACCCTTATATGGGCACTAGGTCTAAACCTGGACCGATTTCAACCAAAATCAATAGGCGTCGTCCTTGGGCCGACGTAAGTCGGTGTACCAAATTTCATCATCTTAATATTTGCGACCTGTAGAGTGCGCACAAGGATGCATGGACAGACAGGCGGACGGACGGACAGACGGACATCGTTAAATCGAAATAAAAAAAAAATTAAAATTCTGAGCCGATCGGTATACTATAAGGTGGGTCTAGGACCAATATTTTTTGGTGTTACAAACATCAGCACAAACTTATGGTATTATAGTGGTGTAGGGTATAATGATTTGTCCGGAATTTTGTTGCGTCCACCTTTAGCGAAAACAACAAATTAGATTAACAATAAATATAAGTTAACAAATTTATTTAAATTTGTATAGTTATGGCTAATTAAATTTAAATCAAATCTTTAACATTTGCCACTATTTAAACAAGAAGTTTGCAAAAAAGGTGTTAATTAAATATTATTGCGAAATTTTTTGTGTATATTTGTTCCACGCTTTGGCAAATTTAAAACTTTTACGTTCACAGTTCTAATTTAAACTTTTTGGCAACAACTAACAAAATGAAAATAGTTAAGCATAACTTGGTCGTTTTATTGATGATATTAGAATTTAATATTAGAAACGTGTGCACAAATTCAATGGATAACGAAAATTATATAATTTATAAAACATTAATTCGTCAAAAGAGAAAATTGCCTTTAATATTTCATGGTATGAATATTAAAAATAAATACATTTGTGGGTTTTTGGCAAAGGCACTTAAGTCGACTTAAGGATAATTTCTAAGATTTTTGCAGTTAATAAATCTTTTAAATCCGCAAATTTCTGTCTGATCATCACATTTCTACACCTTATCAACTTATTTCATTTGTAAGATTAGATGTTTTTTATTTCAGAGATTTTGTCCATGCAAATTAAAAATTTATAGAAACATTACTATAAAACGATTAATGACTTTTCTAGCTCTCCTGAAAAATATTTTGAAATAAGTGCTTTTGTCAAAAATCCACAGATATATTCAAAAGATTATTTTTAAGGCACATTTAATTTAGATTTCGGTGTTTCACAATATGTTTGTGGCTTTGGTATACCAGTAGATTCAGATTACTTTGAAAGTGTTACTTCCGGTATAGTTTTTAAATCTCAACTACCATTGCCAGCAACAGAAAAAGAGTTAAGAAATCATACTACTCATAATGTTAATGCTGGAAGGCGTTCAATGGATGCATCGAATGATGAGCAGATTTTGAATAAACATATAAGATGGGAGTTTTATAAAATGCTAGAATTATGGGCTGATAGGTAAGAAAATTAAAACGTTAATTTAAATTAAGGGTGTATCGACCATAGAAAAAATTTTCTTTTATTTTATTTGGATAGATCATAGATCGTCGCTGCGCCTAAGAAATTAGCTATGCGCCATTTTCCGATTTTTTTTATTTTTGCATTAAGAACACCACTGGGTAACCATGGTTTTGAAAATAAATGACTGGGAGAACACTCATTTAGGACGCTTTGCCAGCGTTTTCAAAAAGCGTTTTGCCAGTATTTACTTTAAAAAATTTCGGTGGCTTATAAAAAAAACCACTGGCAAAAAATAGTCTTAAAGTGATATGCCAAGGTTTGCAACCATTGGTTATCCAGTGCTACCTAGCCAATGCTACCAATGGCTTATAAACCAATTCACTGGTAGAGCAATGATTTTATAAAAATGCTGACGCTTCGTTAAAAAAGGTTTGTATTTAGTCAGAAGGTTCCGAGTTCAAATCCAGTTGCAAGGAAAAAAATGTTTTTTCGATTTTTTTTAATTCAAAAATTTTTTGTTCTATAAAATCAATTTGTTTGTTTGTGGACAAGCTCCTTTAAGATCAACGTTTTCTTTGCTCTCCCAACGCTGGCATATTAGTTTCAAAAAATTGTTTGCCAGTGCTAGAATTTTAGCACAGCCAGTAGTTGTCCATCTGTTATCACTCATTTATGTGTTTAGCCACCAAGTAGCTCAGTGGGTACACGCAGAGAAAAACATAGTGTAAAAATATCGAAGTCAACTTTGTAATTTTTTTTTATATAGAGTTCTCCGGGTTTATAAAAGTTAGGTATAAGTTCTCAATGCCGTTGTTAAAATTATAAATTCATATTCTTAGGTAAACCAACATAGTTCACTAAGTAGACAACAAAAAGTTCTCTTGTGCATTATAAAATTCAGTTATGTGTTATATCTATTCACAAATTTTTTACTACATACAATAAACCATTACCATTGTAAAACATGGTTACTTTTGTCTACTCGATACTTTTCAATTGAGTTCTCAATACCACTCAATACTTTTTTTCTTCATATAAATTCATTTAATTTTTTTTTATAAAAAACAGTGTGTATGTTTCTGTATAATTTTAATGGTAAAATTACGTATTTGTGTGGAAAAATACAATCCTAAAAGTATTGAGTAGTTATACCCTACACCCAGAGCTTTGAATAATTAATTCTTTTTTGAATGAATTCACTACCAATCGAATTTAATTTTCTTTAGAAATGAATGAATTCATTTTCTTAAGTAATTCACTGAGTTCGTTCAACTGAACGCGTTCATCAACAATAAATTCAAACAATTAATTCCATTGCAATAGTTCTCTTTATTAAATCAAATGAATTAATTCACTGGTGAACGCGTTCAATTTTATAAATCGAACGGAAAAAAGTGAATTAATTCCTTACTGAATTCCTTACTGAATTAATTCACCACTGAATTCATTCAATTTCATTTTCATTCAGTGAATTAAAAAAAATAAAATTACATTCAGTGAATTAAAAAAAATAAAATTACATTCAGTGAATTAAAAAAAATAAAATTACATTCAGTGAATTAAAAAAAATTAAATTACGTTCAGTGAATTAAAAAAGAAAAAAAATACGTTCACTGAATTGAAAAAAAAATACGTTCACTTAATTGAAAAACAAAACTTACGTATGCTGAATTAAAAGCCTGTTTTCTGCCGTTCAGTAGAAGAAAACATTGTATTGTAAAAACGTATAAATGAAATACGTCATAGTAAAGCATCTACATTTTACTGGGAAGCATAAGTTTGAAAAATTCCCTTTAGAAAAACGTGTAAGGCCACACAATGTAATCGATTTGGTGTACTTCATTTTGTGCGTACCTACGATATGGGATACCTGTGTATAACAATTGTATATGAAACACAAAATTTTCAAAAGTTTTGTGTTTCATATACAATTGTTATACACTAAAGGGCTGCGTGATTGCAATCGGTTTGTTGTAGTCATTAAATCACATGGTGCTAGTATGTGTGCATTACGATTTAAACCACCCTGTTACGACTAGAAGACAAATCAAAACGTAAGGGAGCTTAAGCATTAAACATGGCAACGAAAAAAACAATAAGTGATTGTAGTGACACACGATTGTTCGCTACCATAACATAGCTATTAGTACTTTGAACTAGTGTTTAAGTATCGCAATGAATGCTATGGATGCGATGGTGTGTTGTGTGGTATGTAGGTTTTATAAAACGAAAAAGTATAAATGTACACTCAGATAAAAAAGTTAGCAGTTAGTTAGTTGTTCTTTATTTTCAATTCAATGTTTGATTTACAATTTTTATATTATTATATAAAAAAGTTAGTAAAAAAAAAAAATTAATAATGTTATTAATGCATAATAAATTATAAAAACAAAAAAAATAATTTATATTAATTCTTATTAATATAAATATATATAGCTTATTGGCGATTTTTTTAATGTCGATGATTTTTTAATTTTGATGATATTTTCTAATTTTCGACGATTTCTTTAATTTTGCCGATTTTCTAAATTTTGCTATTTTCAAAATTTTGGCGGTTTTTTATGATTTTTTCAAATTTTGACAATTTTTAAATTTAAACGATTTATTTAATTTTGGCAATTTTTAACTTGGTTGGGAAACACTAACCGTAAAATACCGTTAACGATTCGAAACCCTTTCAACGAACTATTTTTAACCCTAAAATACCACTAACGAAGTAACTTAAAATACCGTTAACCTTAAAATAACCTAACGAAATAAATTAAAATACCGTTAACCCTAAAATAACTTAACGATATAACTTAAAATACCGATACCCTTAAAATAACCTAACGAAATTCTATAAAATAAAATTTACCAAATTCATTCCAAAAAAAAACATTTAAAAAGAATCGGTGGTATAATTAAACAATATTGAAAAATAAAATTAAAAATAAATAATATAATAAAACCAATACGTAGTAGAGTTTGCTAAAAACCCTACTCATGTTCCTTAATGTAATCGTCGCTTTAGAGATTTTTTTTTTTGGTATCATTAGAGTATTTCACATATTAAATAGTTGAAATATTCATTACGATCAACTAAAGAATTTTTTTGGGGGTAGACACATTTGTCTATTTTAATTTTTTCATTATACCATTGGCCGATCATAATCGGCTTTTCATACCTACACAACACGAATGAAAACAAAACTCTCAACCAGTGTTGCCATTTCAGTGCTTTTCGTGTATTTTTTGGTGCTTTTTTCCTTCCCGTACCCGGTGATTTTTTACAAATACCCGTTTAAAGAAAGCGGGTATTTACGGTGCATTTTCATATTTCAAGCAGTGCTTTTAGTGCTTTTCGTACAGTTTATATTTTTGGTAATTGTTCTCGTTTTTTTAAATTTTTATTGAATTTTCTGTCAAAATTTAAATAATAAAACTAACTATGCAAAAAAATACTTGATTGCACAATGTTTGTAGTACAATTTTAAATAGTAACTTCGTTACATTTAAACTTAAAAATTTTGAAATATTAGTTTGGTGCTTTTTTTACCCCTTTTTTGGTTATTTTTTGAACCTTTTTTACACGATTTTTCAAAGTTAAAATTTGTTTTTAAATTCTTGATTTACATTTTTCAAAAAATTGATACCGTGCTTTTTTACCCCATTTTCGGTAAATTTTTACCCTTTTTACCCGTTTTCATAATGCTCACGGTGCTTTCCTGCCTTCAAGAGTTGGCAACACTGCTCTCAACTAAAAGCATAAAGCTGCCTACACACTAGGGAACATACTTAAAAAAAGAGAGCATTTTTTGTGAATGTGTGAGTGCGTTTGTGTGTGTGTGAGTGTTGAGAGCGTGCATTTCGTGTTTACAAAATTTTTTGATATTTTTTGTTCCCTCAACCATGTTCCCTAGTGTGTAGGCAGTTTAACAAAAAAAAAATACTCCATTCATTAGCATGATAGCTTTCAACAGAGTAGGTACGTATTTCGGTTACATACATCAGTGTTGCCAGTCTTTTCATACCTTATCCCCAATTTTTAATTTGCCATCCCAAAAAATGTCCAACTTTTATTTTATATAAAAATTTGTTTTCGTTAATTTTTTCGAAAAATTAGTGGAAAAATACCATATTCGTTTATTTTTTGCGGTAAGTTGTACACTCAGACTTAATAAATTTGTGCTTACAACAAATTATAAAAAAGAACAAATAAATTTAAATAACAGCAAAGAAAATTTGAACCAAAATTTTTCATTTTAAATATTTAATAATAAACAGACATTTAATAAATAACAGACATTTTGTTGTGTATGGTACTGCATTAAAAAGTTTTAGCATTTCAGCAGATGGATTAACTTTTGACAATTGAGTAACTTGTAAAGTATACATTTAATTTAAGAAGAACTTCTTATAACTCTTATTAAATTTAAATAACTTTAAAAATTTTAGAACCAAAACGAATTTGAATTTTCACCAAGAGGAATTATAGTTTCTAGGAACATTACCTTGCCAGACTCAAATTTTTGTAGCTAAAAATCATTCACTATTATCATCATTCTTAGAAAAAATATAAATATTTAGAATTATCAGGAATAAATTCATAAAAATATGAAAAAGCAATAATATATTTTATCCCCAAATGATCCCCTAAATTTCGTATCATCCCCAATAAATCCCCAGTTCTACAAACGGAAGTTTTTATCCCCATTGATGATACAATTCCCAATTTGGGGATAAATCCCCCAAACTGGCAACACTGTTATACATAAGTTTTCAGTAACACTAAAACGATGGTGTTGATATTGTGTTGGTTGCTTAAGTTCACAATAATATGATGTGGTAATGTACCGTTGTCATCCGTGATAAACGATTCATGATGGGATTCGTCTCACTATCCATATGCTTTTTTGCCATCGTGTTTTTTTTGTTGTTTGTACTGACTCAATCGTTATAAAAAATACAACCACACAACTTGTTATGGCTTGTAGGCTATCATGTGTCTTGAAATCTCATTTAAGATGAATCGTTCAGCCCTTTATTATACACAGGTATCCCATATCGTAAGTACGCACAAAATGAAGTACACCAAATCGATTACATTGTGTGGCCTTACACGTTTTTCTAAAGGGTTAATAGTTATATTTTTCCAAATTCATCTATATCTGTAAAGTTTTTATTTTTAATAGTAAAAGGCTTTATTTTTTAATCATGTAGGTTGATAAAGTGCATAGGGTTTCTCTAACACTTAATATATACGCTATGGACGTATAAATGGCACATTTTACCATGAATTCTTTCTTATGCTACTATATTGCAAATACTAAAGGGTTCTTCAATAAGAGCGCTACAAAAGTTTTTTTTATATAAAACAAAAACGGTTTTGGATATCAATGAACGCTTGCAGACGTTTAACCCAATTTTCGACGGTTTTCAAGCATAAATCGGCCGATATTCGTACGAAGTTCATCAATCGTCGCTGGCTTGTTGGCATAGACCATAGATTTGACGTAGCCCCACAGGAAATAGTCCAACGGCGTCAAAACGCACGACCGAGGCGGCCAATCGACTGGACCATTTGGTGAGATAACACGTTCTCCAAACTTGGTTTGCAATAAATTGATTGTGACATTCGCTGTGTGGCTTGTGGCGCCGTCCTGTTGGAACCACATGTCCTCCAAGTCCATATCATCCAATTGGGGCCAAAAATATTCGGTTATCATTGAACGGTAGCGATTCCCCTTCACAGTAACGTGCCGGTCTTGATCATCACGGAAGAAGTACGGCCCAATGCCGCCGCCGGCCCATAAACCGCACCAAACCGTAATTTTTTCGGGATACAACGATGACTCATGGAGTACGTGTGGATTGCTGTCTGACCAATAACGCATATTTTGTTTATTGACGAAGCCATTCATTATGACGACCATAAATTGGACGTAGCGTTCTTAAAGTTGAGGCCACTGACTCCGAATGTCGGTAGTAAATTTTAATAATTTCGACTCGTTGTTGGCTCGTATATTTTTCCATCATGAAATGGCAAACCTTACTGAAGAGAAATGTCAAAAGAGCGGCAAGAAATATGGCGTCGTTTGCTGTCCCTGTCTTTCTACTTTTGTAGCGTCCCTGTTGAAGAACCCTTTATTAACAACCAACAAGTTATTATTTTTTTTCCAAATGTTTATCATGCACATTTAATATTGCTATAAACTTTAATTGAAATTCATTAATGTAAATAAAAACTTATCATTACGAAAAAAAACCATTGAAATGAGCTGGACACATAAATGGCACAATTTTAAAAAAAGAGAAGAAATGGTTTTAATATTGCATTTGTTAAATTTTTTGGTATGTACAAATATTTTACCGTTAATATTTAGTGCTGTGGCCTTTGTTTCTGATGACAGCTTCGCACCTGCGACCCATACCTTCCACTAGTTTTTGGCATTTTGTTTTGGGGATGACGTACCAAGCTTCCTGTGCGGCCGACCACAGTTCGTCCAACCTTGCCTTCATTCCACAGGTTCTCTATTGGATTTAAGTCAGGGCTCTGGGCTGGCCAATCCAAAACATCAATCTTCTCCGCACAAAACCATTTTTTACTAGTTTGGAGGAGTGTTTGTGGTCATTATCTTGCATGAATTTCCATTTTATTGGCATGGAGTTGAAGGCATATGGCTCCGTATGGTTTTTTAAAATATCTAAATACCGAAACTTTTCCATTTTTCCATTGATTTTTATAAGCGGACCTACGCCATGCCAAGAAAATGCACCCCAAATCATAATACTGCCACCTCCATGTTTTACCGTCTTCTGAGTGAACCGAGGATTAAACTCTTGGCCTTTAAGACGACGAACAAAGATTCTGCCATCTGGTCCTATCCTGTTAATTTTTGTTTCGTCACTCCATAACACGTTTTTCCAAAAATTAATGGGATTTTCCTTATGGGTTCTGGCGAAGGTTAGTCGTTTTGAAATATTTTTTTTTGGGAGAAGGGGCTTTTTCAGGAAATGCGCCCAAACAAATTTGCCTCGTTTAGTCTTCTTCTGACAAGTCTGCTTGATATTTCCATGTTAAAATTTTCATTAATATGTATCCGATGCTATCTGCCTTGATGATTTGAATGGATAAATTTTCACCATTCGTACTATAGCTGCATCCGTACGCTCATCTGTTTTTCGTGGCCTTGGCTTCCGAATTTTACCCTTAGTCAATATATCGGGATCCTCAACACAAGAATTAATTGCATTGTAGACTTTTTTGCGAGAAATTTGCATTATCTCAGCAATTTCCGCTACTTTTTTTCCATCTTCATACATTTTCCATATGATCCGCCTTTCCTCACCTGTGGTATGTTTTCCTGATCCCATTTTAAAAAATTTTTAACTTTTTATATTTATTTTTGAACTACGAAAAATATTTATTGCTTTGAATTAAATCTACACGACTACTGCCTATTTTAAGTAAATTGTGCCATTTATATGTCCACTTTAAATCAGCATTATTAACGCAAAAATGATAACGGTAAATAATAAGCAAAACATAACGGAACATTTGAGCACTATTAAGACAAAAATTTTTTTCAACAATAATCAGAAAATATAAAACTTGCATTTTAAAATATATTTAGTAGTAAAATACTTAAATTTATGCGCAATTTAAATTTGTGCCAATTATATGTCCATAGATGTATGTAATTTGTTTATTTTCACTAGAAAACGCTGTAAAATTGCTTGGTTACAAATTTTATTTGTAAATAAATGTTTTCTTCTACTGAACGGCAGAAAACAGGCTTTGAGTTCAATGAACGTATTTTTTTTTTAATTCACTGAACAGAGGAACAACTAAATTTAATAAACAGAACTTATTTTAGCAGCAAAGAGACATCGTCTCATTTCTTTTCTTAGCGAATATTAGGAAACGGTTAAATATTTTTCTCAAAAAAGTAATACTGAAAAAGTTGAAAGTAACTTCTTTCAATTTATCCGTATTCAAAATTGGCGCAGTCGGTAGGATAACAAAATAGTTTTGTTATCCCTGCAAATAAGAACTTACGGTACGCTAACATCCTTAAACGAATATTAAGGATATCAAGTGCTAACTGTGAATGAGAAATCTATTAGTGAAAATAATAGTAACGAAATACTTGTTATGTTGCATTTACATCTGCATCCAAATCCCGAGATTTCGAATAAAATTGAGATTTCAGTGAAAATCTCATGTGAAATCCCGACATTTCCCATACAAAGGAAATCCCGTAAATTTGCGAGATTTCTAAGAAATCTCATGAAAATCACACAAATCTGGAGACTTTTGCAGAATACAACACTGTGTTTCGCTTAATTTGTAGAGTTTTTGTATGAAAAAGTGGCAACGATGGTTAACAGCTGACTATAAAAATAACCTAAAAATAACACAAAATAATGAAATAAAAAAATTATTATTAATTTAATAAATATGACTTTAGACCCAATGGAAATGTACTAATGATTATAAGAAGTGTTGCGTGGTTCTAATTTTTGCTTCCCGCGAAGCATAAGTATGAAGAAAGCATTGGGAAGTGCATGTCTTCCTTCCGCCAAAATATTGCAAAATCTGGCTCCTAGCTTGTCGTCCTTATACAAAAACAAATTTACTAACATATTTAGCGTTAGATCTTTACACAAAATAATGTAAATTGTACTCTGTCAATGAATAAAATGGTTTTTAGAAATATTGTTAATTTGAAGTTATTTTTTTATGATATTTTGTTTACAAAAATAGTGCAGCTGTCAAATCGAAATCTCGCTACTGTCATAAAGTGCAAATGTAAACGGTCAAGATTTCGGGTAGAGATTTCCATTGAAATCTCGGGATTTGAAAACAGATGTAAACGCAACTTTAAGCTAAAATTAACAAAAGTATAAAATTCGTAAAAAAGATTTATCAGAAATAAAATCTATAACGAATAATGTCGGTCAACCCAGGAAATCCTGCCCTAGCAGCAGTAGCAGGTGGAGGACAAGGACGAGCGCTTGACATCAATCCACTTACGTATTTGGAAAAAATACAGGGATTCGATGGTAGAAAAAAAGATTTGTCAACCTTTTGTACCAACGTCGATGATATTTTACCCACACTCTTGGCCTATAATGCACAAGCTCAAAGAATTTGCATAAACATCGTAAAATCTAAACTAACTCAAAAAGCTAGAAGAGCAATGGAAATACATCCACATTTAAACAAATGGACAGACATAAAATCAATGCTAGAAACTAATTTCGGAGGATTTCAAACGTCCGATCAACTATACGAAGATCTGAGAGCAGCACAATATCGAGGTAATACCCTAGACTACTACAATTTCATACTACACAAGTTAGCAATGCTGAATCAAAAATCCAGACAAGAAGGAAACCTTCAAAGAAATATCCAAACAGCTCTAAAAATCTTTATGACAAGATTACCAGTACACATGAGAACAGTATTATGTGCTTTAAAACCACAAACAATGGAGGGAGCCATCCATGAACTATCTCAATCAGGATTTTTAACAGAGGAAAAAAGAAAGCCTACAACAACAAGTAATCATCAAAATAATCAACAACAAAACGGACAACCCAAGAGCAATCCAAACCAACAGCTCAACCAACCACAACCCAAACTAGAAGACAAAATCATCATCAAACCCCAAAAACGGAATGTAATTGTAAGTATACAAATTATAAAAATAATGTTGACCAGAATAAAGACGAAATTGTGGAAACTTACGAATCAGGAAATTTATCATGTACCAGCCTCTCTGAGGGACAACCCAAACGACAAGAAATCTTAGATTACTAATTGATACAGGATCTACTGAAAATTTTCTCAATTTGGACCAATGTCCACCTAAATTCATTAAAAAATTAAATAAACCCATTCAAATTAAAACCGCTTCAGGAAATTTTCATATTACCCATGAAGGCACAATTCCCAAAAATAATATTCAAGTCCCTTTAAATTCGGACACTACTTTTGGACTCTATAAATTCCACGAATTTTTTAACGGTCTATTAGGACATCTAACGTTAAAACAAAATAACTCCTTAATTAATAGCTCTGTTTCTTTACTTTTTGGGTAAAGTTCGGTAAAATGAGAGTTAACAAGAAATACTCTCCCGAAATAACAAAAATGCACAAAAGTAAACGAACGCGAAAAACCACATTTGAAGCCCGAAAAACAAATGTCAATAGATTTGTGCATTATAGTTCGTTTTGGTGAGCGCTCTTTCTAGTTCTTGTTCAATTTGTTGTAAAAATCTAGATAGCTTTTCTAGTTAAACCCCTTTTTAAATCAAAAATTTAATAAAAATTTCTTTTTAGGCATTTCTATTTACAAAAAGGAAAACATAGTTTATTAAATTTGGAAAAGATTTAAATATTAAACAAAAGCTTCGATTTATTTACATATTTAACTCTTTAACACATTTAAACAAGCGTCTTCACAAAATTGTCGGTAATTTTATGGAGTTGTAAAATCACCGATAGGCTTTTGCAACTATTATACTAATTTTTGTAAATGATAAACATATTTTCTGAATGAATGAAATGATCGATTGAACTAAAAGAGCTATTAGTTGTGAACTAGGTCTTTGGTTCAAATCAGTGAAGAGTTCAATTGAACTAGTTGCACCCAACTGATGATATAACAGCTGATTAAAACAATTTACCCAAATTTACACGAAAAAAAGTCTGGGCTTTCTCGTGCAAGAAGAACAAGAATATTACTCTCTCATGACAGCTCTCATTTACCCAATTGTGTAGTAAGAAAACGCTCTTTGGTAAAATTGGGATCCCGCGGGATCCCAATGTTGAGTACCCGAACACAGCTAATTATGAAACAAAACAGATTAAAATCAACGAAAAAACTTTCCCATTGTATTATGAAGGAGATTCAGAGGAAATACTCCCAAAAGATTTAAATCAACTACCAGAATTATTCAATATTGCGAACACTAAACAGGGACATACTAACGGATAAGGAAATTAATGACTTTAACATTACATTGGAAAAAATGGAAAACATCGAATTAGATGTTGCGACCCAACAAAAAAACATCATTTTTATAATTAAGGTACCTAACATGAATCAAAACAACTATAAAGAAATTGTTATACAACCAATACCTAATTTTAACAAAAAACAGTTAACCTTAGTTAATAGGAACTACTTAATAAAAGATAATATAATCTATGAAAAAACTAACAAAATATCTAACCTAAAGGAAGAGAAAGATAATTGTATTCAACACATATTTAACAAAAACCATATGCATTGTAATTATGAAACCAATACTTTAACAGAGATTGTGGAAATTGGAGTTAACGCGATTATAGTAATTAATGGAAATTTTAAAGTAAATCACACATGTAATGAATTCCCACTCACCCTGAATGGAAACTATTTAATATATATTGAAGACTGCCAAATTTATCTAGATAAATGGTATAACAGGAAAGGTTATTCTAATGCAATAATTGTACCTAATCCTATTAGAAACATAACAACTAATGATTCACCATTAACTTTAGAACAACTTCATTATAAAAATATAGAAAATATAAAAATAATCAGAGAGTTAAAACAACATGAAAAAATTCAAAATGTATCTATCTCTACTATTGTAGTAATAATTATTACCATAATTTGTATCTACATTAGGGCGGGTCGATTTAATAATCGCCCATGGCTCAGTGAAAATCGTATTCTAGGGATCAAAATAAGAAACTTTGCCGAAGGAACCATACCTCTAAAACGAATTCTACTACTAACGAATTCCCCAACTGTTGACTTTTGTCCCGTAGGGTCAAGTTTTGAAAAATCCCACTTTGACCCATTTAGAGTGCCCCAATCGAGTCCAATTGTATGACCGACCCCCACTAACTTTGGAGGGCCGATCCACCCATGCCAGTGGCACACCCCCTGGAACTCCCCTGGGGGGTTCCCCATACAAACATTTTAAAAAATCACCATTTTTGGCACTTTATTTTATTATTTTTTATTTATTTTATTTATTTTTATTATTTTATTTATTTTTTCTCTTTAGAAATTTATTTAGTCAGAACATATGTAAATGAAAAAATTAATTTAACTTAGTAATAGAAAAGAAAATAAAAAAAATTACTGTTTGAAGTCTTTTTTGCTTTCAAGTCTGGGCAATTTCGCACGGCTCTCTAATGTCGTCACCATAACAGCCTCTACATTTTCCGGTATAACTCGTTTGGAAACGCTAGCTAGCAATTGAACGTGTCGTTCTGTTGCAGGTCGTAAAATAGGTTGTGTGGGTTTTTTAAGCCACCACAAGACACAGCTGCATGTCGTAAACTTACTTACTTACTTAGAATTGAGCATAAAATTATCATAAAGGATTTTCCAGAAGTAATAAAAGGCGCACTTGCTTAACAGAATTTGTGGTCAGATTAACGTTTAATTTACATGTAAGTACTTTATGGGCAGTTTTGACAACAAAATCGGTTACAGGTAGAATTGAGCATAAAATTATCATAAAGGATTTTCCAGAAGTAATAAAAGGCGCACTTGCTTAACAGAATTTGTAGTCAGATTAACGTTTAATTTACATGTAAGTACTTTATGGGCAGTTTTGACAACAAAATCGGTTACAGGTAGAATTGAAATTATCATTTCATTCTTATTACCTCGTCTCCTAGACCATATATAACGCAACAGTTTTTGTGAATGCATTAAGTCGTTGTGAAGAACTCGAAGTGTGAAGTGCTAATTTGAGATAAAAAAATATTTAAAAAAAAATCATTCCAAATCAAGAAGTTTACAATGAATCCACCATCCTCTACACCGCAAGATGAAGCATAACAACATCAACAACTATCGAAAACCCAATGAGTCATATACCCAGGCATGATGTTACTGTTTTTGGTGTGTCTACTGATTTGACTGATCTTAATTTACCAACCCATCTGCATATCTTGAGATATTATTTTTACTTGAGCGAACAAAAAAAGTTGTCCTATAAAGCATTCACTATTCAAGTACAAGATAAGTTGATTGGAATTTGGGAAAAATTTGGTATGGAAATAATGCTGAAAAAAAGTGTTGTAATAAATTGAATAGATTGCTTGACAAATATCAAGAGCAAATCAAGAGAAGAAACAAACCCCAACAATTTACAGAGTATGTAAAATCTCTGGAAACAATTTTTTTCATTGGAACATGTAAATGCGATTTGAAGGCAGCTCCATGTGCATGCGGTTTGGTTCCCGAACGCCTCAAAGAGTTTATGCACGATCAACATAATCAGAGAAGTCTAACAATGGATGGATTTGCGATGGAAATTGAAGAGCAAGGAGCAACGTCTATGTCATTAATGCCAACATACCAAGATCCCGATGATTCAACATACGCACCGCCACCGGTTCAAGAAGATTTGGATATAAGCACAAGTTCACAATACACACAGAGATACGATTGTTTTAACTTTGCCTTGGTATGTGACAGATTTGGCGTGCCTGATAGAGTAGCATCAGCAATGGGAACAGCTCTTTTCCAAGATTTTAAAATGAAAGATATCCATGGCAAACCTCTCATCATGGATAAATCGAAAGTTCGCCGAGAAAAAGAGAAATGCAGACAAGAAGTGCTTCGCAAACGGTTAGATGATACCAATTTGTTAGCATTTTCATTCGATGGCAGAAAAGATGATACTTTAACGAGAGATACAATTGATGAGAAGTATCATACTAGAATGGTAAAAGAACCTCATCTTGTTATTTTGAGAGAACCGAATTCTGAATTGATTGGTTACGTAAGACTGGAACATGAAACCGCTGAATACAAAACAACCAAATTAAATGATTTTTTCAACGATAAAAATATATCACTGGATGCATTAATTGGCATATGCACTGACGGTGAGCCAACAAACACTGGCCCAAACGGTGGAATTATACGACGATTCGAATTGCTGTTAAAAAGACCATTGCATTGGTTCGTTTGCCTTCTACACTTCAACGAACTTCCGTTTCGGCATTTGTTTGAAGCTTTGGATAAATCAACCAGCACTGGACCAAGATCGGCAACCGGAAAATTGAGCCGTCAAATCGAAACTTGTGAAACTCTTCCGGTAAGTTATTGCTATCACTCATTTATTATAATTGTCAACCGTTTTTAATTGTTTTATTTTTATATATTTTCAGGTGGTGGACGGCTTTCAGAAAATTGAGTTGAAAAATATGCCCCCTGCTCCAGAAAAAATTGAATTTTCCACCGATTCCAAGTACTTATACGACATGGCCCATGCAATTTCTAGCGGCGTGGTTTCAGTGGATCTGGCAAACATCAAACCAGGGAAAATTGTACATTCTCGGTGGCTCACCAAGGCCGCTAGACTATTACGATTGTATGTGACAACGGAAAATCCAGATGCAAATTTAAGAATACTGGTTGAATTTATAATTACATGTTATGTGCCAATGTACTTCAATATCAAGTATTACAGCTCTGTCGTGTACGGTAGTAGATTATTTTTCAAATTCATTAGTTGGTCAAGATTTCTAGAACCTCGTTTACGCAAAATTGTCAATAAAGTAATTACAGATAATTCATATTATGCGCATTCGGAAAATATCTTGTTATCAATGTTGTTTGATGATAGCAAAGAAAAGCGCGACTGTGCTATCAAGATAATTCTACGCTATCGAACCGATGTTGACGACCCAACGGGACTTAGAGCTTATAAAAAACCAGATATAAACTTTTATTGCACAAGTTACACGGAAATGATCAATATGAATGACATAAATGACGTATTTGAACCACCATTCACGCGAAGCATTCCATACGATATTTTGAAAGAATATTTAAATCAAGATGATCCACCGTTTAATGATCCAAAAATTCCATCACACATACAAGAAACAGAACGACACGTTCAGTTGCTAGCTAGCGTTTCCAAACGAGTTATACCGGAAAATGTAGAGGCTGTTATGGCGACGACATTAGAGAGCCGTGCGAAATTGCCCAGACTTGAAAGCAAAAAAGACTTCAAACAGTAATTTTTTATTTTTTCTTTTCTATTACTAAGTTAAATTAATTTTTTCATTTACATATGTTCTGACTAAATAAATTTCTAAGGAGAAAAAATAAATAAAATAATAAAAATAAATAAAATAAATAAAAAATAATAAAATAAAGTGCCAAAAATGGTGTTTTTTTAAAATGTTTGTATGGGGAACCCCCCAGGGGAGTTCCAGGGGGTGTGCCACTGGCATGGGTGGATCGGCCCTCCAAAGTTAGTGGGGGTCGGTCATACATTTGGACTCGATTGGGGCACTCTAAATGGGTCAAAGTGTGATTTTTCAAAACTTGACCCTACGGGACAAAAGTCAACAGTTGGGGGGTAGTAGAATTCGTTTTAGAGGTATGGTTCCTTCGGCAAAGTTTCTTATTTTGATCCCTAGAATACGATTTTCCCTGAGCCATGGTCGATTTTTTTGCCTCCCCACAAATCGACCCGGCCTAATCTACATTTATGTCAAAATCCGGAATAAAAATGTTAAGCAACCTGGAGTTACCGTTAACTTACCCTTAATCCCTTTAGGAACCGGGCAAGCATCTTCGTCTGGGGGTGTTATATATACTCACTCTACGAATGAGCGGAAACTCCCTTTTGAATAATTATATTAAGTATCTTGACAAACTGTACTAGTTATAAATAACCAAATGTATTTTTAAGTCTTATCACATAAGAGAAAAACCCATAATTAATAATATTGACCAAATGTATTTTTAAGTCTTATCACATAAGGGAAAAACCCATAACCAAATGTATTTTAAGATAAACCCTTGATTAATAATATAATCTTTTAGTACCTTTCCTATGAAACAGATAAAAACTTATTCTGTGTTTAGGAAGAAACATCAGGCACCGATAAACGATCACCTACCTGTGTTTGTTTATCAGGATGTATATTATATTATAGGTTTGTTTTTTTCGAATTTTATATCTATATCTATAACTACTTGTAAAAAAACGACTATCCGTACTTACCTGACTTTTCTTTTATTTTTTGTAAACAAATGAAATTTAAACATTTGGAGTCCCCTTTGTACAAAAGCTGTTTTCGTACAAAGACTTCGCCGGAACTCGAAATGGAGCAATAATCTTGTGTGCCCTGCTGTACCTTTACCAACAAACGCATAATTCATTTGTTAACTTTTGTTGTTTCAGATATTTTATGAAATAAAATATTCTAAAATTTCAAATATTTTTATGACAAATATTTTTGTTTACATTTGAAAGAGAAAAGCCAAGAATTTTTAAGACTTGGTAGCATTTTTATAACACTTAATTTTTAAGAAGCTAAATTTATACCTACTTAAAAATTTTATAAATGCTTAAATTTGTATGGAATATTTATACAAAATTCGAAAAAAAACAAACCTTATGTGTATTGAAAATATTATAAATAGAGGAACAACTAAATTTAATAAACAGAACTTATTTTACCAGAAAAGAGACATCGTCTCATTTCTTTTCTTAAGCGAATATTAGGAAACGGTTAAATATTTTTCTCAAAACAGTAATACTGAAAAAGTTGAAAGTAACTTCTTTCAATTTATCCGTATTCAAAATTAAGTAAAGTAGATTTCAAATTCTAGCATTTGTATATTTAACAAAAATATTTCAAACTTGAATTTTTGTTTCCCTTTTGCTGGAGTATGCTATTGAAATAAAATGTAATTAAAGTTGTATTCAAGCCTTGAAACTGGAAAAAAGGGCTGGAATTGTACTTGTATGCAACTTGAATTCCAGTGAAATTGTTTATAGGGTAGTGAATTAATTCATTAGATTTAATAAAAAGAACTATTTGAATTAATTCGTAACAAAATAAATCGAAAGAAAACAAATATGAAGTAATTCCATTCAATATATGGTGCTTTGTGAATTAATTCATCGAATTTTTAATTCAGAATTGAAAAATTGAATTAAGGAATTAATTCTTCAAAGCTCTGCCTACACCACTACGTGGAGAGGGTATTATAAGTTTGTGCTGTGTTTGTAACACAAAAAAAATAATGGTCGTAGACCCACCTTATAGTATACCGATCGGCTCATAATTTTTTTATTTCGATTTAACGATGTCCGTCTCTACGTCCGTCCCTCCGTCCGTCTGTCTGTCTGTCTGTCCATGCATTCTTGTGCGCACTCTACAGGTCGCAAATATTAATATATTTTGATGAAATTTGGTACACCGGCTTATGTCGGCCCAAGGACGACTGAAGTCGGTCCATATTTAGACCTAGTGCCCATATTAGGGTCCCCCAAAATTATATTGTTTATACGCTGCAGGTCGCAAATATTAAGATATTTTGATGAAATTTGGTACGCAGACCTATGTTGGCCCAAGGACGAAGCCTATTGATTTTGGTTAACATCGGTCCATGTTTAGACCTAGTGCCCATATAAGGGTCCCCCCAATTTTATATTGTTTATACGCTGCAGGACGCAAATATTAAGATATTTTAACGAAATTTGGTTTGCTGACTCACAAGTCCCATTTTAACCAGGCTGGTGTAGGGTATTTTATAGTCGGCATGCCCGACTTTAACCTTTTTACTCGTTACTTTATAGCATTGAGTACCCTAAAAAGTAGTCAGAATTGAATACTCAGTACCCAATAATTTTACAGCATTAGTGTTTTTTATTTAATCAATGTTTTGTTTGGAGAACCCGTCTTATAATTCCCATACTTTTTTTTTGATAAATAGTTGGCATATACACGCAAAAATTTAGCGTATGTTATATTATACAAACATGCTTGGTAAAAACGATTTCCTACAGAAACAAATAGTTTTCATTAGCTTACTTTAAATCAAACCCTTAAATTTTTATATAAATTACCTAAAAATATAATTTTTTATTGGTACCCCAGCAAAAAAAATTGCAAGTAGTGCTTTACAAACTACTTCTTTTAATGCTTCACAAGTATCCGTTAGTGTATTTTTACTGCTTTTTTAGAAGTTATTCTGAACAACTTCAAAAAATCACTTCTTTCATTGCTTCCCAAGTATCCGTTATTACATTTTTACAGCTTTTTTAGAATTACTTCTGAAAAACTTCAAAAAATCACTTCTTTCATTGCTTCCCAAGTATCCGTTATTACATTTTTACAGTTTTTTTAGAATTACTTCTGAACCACATCCAAAAAATCACTTAAGTATTGCTTCTAAAGAGTAATTGCTCTAAAAGTGATCATAAAAAGTGATTTTGTTATCATTTGGCATTTTCAAACAGAGGGTCCCGGGTTCGATTCCCGGCGGGACTAATATTTATACCCTACACCACTATGTGGTCAGGGTATTATAAGTTTGTGCTGATGTTTGTAACACCAAAAAATATTGGTCGTAGACCCACCTTATAGTATACCGATCGGTTCAGAATTTTTTTTTATTTCGATTTAACGATGTCCGTCTGTCCGTCCGTCCGTCTGTCTGTCTGTCCATGCAATTTTGTGCGCACTCTACAGGTCGCACCTATTAAGATATTTTGATGAAATTTGGTACGCAGACCTATGTTGGCCCAAGGACGAACAAGTTTGATTTTTTTGAACATCGGTCCATGTTTAGACCTAGTGCCCATATAAGGGTCCTACCAAAATTATACTGTTTATATGCTGCAGGTCGTAAATATTAAGATATTTTGATGAAATTTGGTACACAGACCTATATTGGCCCAATAATGCAGCCTATTGATTTTGGTGAACATCGGTCCATGTTTAGACCTAGTGCCCATATAAGGGTCCTATCAAAATTATACTGTTTATACGCTGCAGGTCGTAAATATTAAGATATTTTGATGAAATTTGGTACACAGACCTACATTGGGCCAATAACGCAGCCTATTGATTTTAATAAACATCGGTCCATGTTTAGACCTAGTGCCCATATAAGGGTCCTACCAAAATTATAATGTTTATACGCTGCAGGTCGCAAATATTATGATATTTTGATGAAATTTGGTACATAGACCTATGTTGGCCCAAGGACGAAGCCTATTGATTTTGGTGAACATCGGTCCATGTTTAGAACTAGTGCCCATATAAGGGTCCCCCCAAAATTATATTGTTTATACGCTGCAGGTCGCAAATATTAAGCTATTTTGATGAAATTTGGTACATAGACCTATGTTGGCCCAAGGACGAAGCCTATTGATTTTGGTGAACATCGGTCCATGTTTAGAACTAGTGCCCATATAAGGGTCCCCCCAAAATTGGCTTGGTTACAAACTGCAGGTCGCAAATATTAAGATATTTTAATGAAATTTGGTGCGCTGACTCACATTATAGAAGATTTTGACATAAGCCCCATTTTAACCCATTCGAATTTCGGATCCAAACAATACACCAAACTGGTGTAGGGTATTGTATAGTCGGCATGCCCGACTTTTTTAAAAAATTTTTTTTTTTATTCAATTAATTTTTTTTTTAATATTTATAATTAGTTTGTTTAAATTCAATATTTGTTTTAATTTAAAAATTTTTAAAAATATGTACATATATATTAAAAAAATTGTGGGAAATTGATTTTTATATATGTACCTTAGGCCGGGTCGATTTGTGGGGGAGGCAAAAAAATCGCCCATGGCTCAGGGAAAATCGTATTCTAGGGATCAAAATAAGAAACTTTGCCGAAGGAACCATACCTCTAAAACTACCCCCCAACTGTTGACTTTTGTCCCGTAGGGTCAAGTTTTGGAAAATCACACTTTGACCCATTTAGAGTGCCCCAATCGAGTCCAAATGTATGACCGACCCCCACTAACTTTGGAGGGCCGATCCACCCATGCCAGTGGCACACCCCCTGGAACTCCCCTGGGGGGTTCCCCATACAAACATTTTAAAAAATCACCATTTTTGGCACTTTATTTTATTATTTTTTATTTATTTTATTTATTTTTATTATTTTATTTATTTTTTCTCCTTAGAAATTTATTTAGTCAGAACATATGTAAATGAAAAAATTAATTTAACTTAGTAATAGAAAAGAAAAAATAAAAAATTACTGTTTGAAGTCTTTTTTGCTTTCAAGTCTGGGCAATTTCGCACGGCTCTCTAATGTCGTCGCCATAACAGCCTCTACATTTTCCGGTATAACTCGTTTGGAAACGCTAGCTAGCAATTGAACGTGTCGTTCTGTTTCTTGTATGTGTGATGGAATTTTCGGATCATTAAATCATCTTGATTTAAATATTCATTCAAAGTATCGTATGGAATGCTTCGCGTGAATGGTGGTTCAAATACGTCATTTATGTCATTCATATTGATCATTTCCGTGTAACTTGTGCAATAAAAGTTTATATCTGGTTTTTTATAAGCTCTAAGTCCCGTTGGGTCGTCAACATCGGTTCGATAGCGTAGAATTATCTTGATAGCACAGTCGCGCTTTTCTTTGCTATCATCAAACAACATTGATAACAAGATATTTTCCGAATGCGCATAATATGAATTATCTGTAATTACTTTATTGACAATTTTGCGTAAACGAGGTTCTAGAAATCTTGACCAACTAATGAATTTGAAAAATAATCTACTACCGTACACGACAGAGCTGTAATACTTGATATTGAAGTACATTGGCACATAACATGTAATTATAAATTCAACCAGTATTCTTAAATTTGCATCTGGATTTTCCGTTGTCACATATAATCGTAATAGTCTAGCGGCCTTGGTGAGCCACCGAGAATGTACAATTTTCCCTGGTTTGATGTTTGCCAGATCCACTGAAACCACGCCGCTAGAAATTGCATGGGCCATGTCGTATAAGTACTTGGAATCGGTGGAAAATTCAATTTTTTCTGGAGCAGGGGGCATATTTTTCAACTCAATTTTCTGAAAGCCGTCCACCACCTGAAAATATATAAAAATAAAACAATTAAAAACGGTTGACAATTATAATAAATGAGTGATAGCAATAACTTACCGGAAGAGTTTCACAAGTTTCGATTTGACGGCTCAATTTTCCGGTTGCCGATCTTGGTCCAGTGCTGGTTGATTTATCCAAAGCTTCAAACAAATGCCGAAACGGAAGTTCGTTGAAGTGTAGAAGGCAAACGAACCAATGCAATGGTCTTTTTAACAGCAATTCGAATCGTCGTATAATTCCACCGTTTGGGCCAGTGTTTGTTGGCTCACCGTCAGTGCATATGCCAATTAATGCATCCAGTGATATATTTTTATCGTTGAAAAAATCATTTAATTTGGTTGTTTTGTATTCAGCGGTTTCATGTTCCAGTCTTACATAACCAATCAATTCAGAATTCGGTTCTCTCAAAATAACAAGATGAGGTTCTTTTACCATTCTAGTATGATACTTCTCATCAATTGTATCTCTCGTTAAAGTATCATCTTTTCTGCCATCGAATGAAAATGCTAACAAATTGGTATCATCTAACCGTTTGCGAAGCACTTCTTGTCTGCATTTCTCTTTTTCTCGGCGAACTTTCGATTTATCCATGATGAGAGGTTTGCCATGGATATCTTTCATTTTAAAATCTTGGAAAAGAGCTGTTCCCATTGCTGATGCTACTCTATCAGGCACGCCAAATCTGTCACATACCAAGGCAAAGTTAAAACAATCGTATCTCTGTGTGTATTGTGAACTTGTGCTTATATCCAAATCTTCTTGAACCGGTGGCGGTGCGTATATTGAATCATCGGGATCTTGGTATGTTGGCATTGATGACATAGACATTGCTCCTTGCTCTTCAATTTCCATCGCAAATCCATCCATTGTTAGACTTCTCTGATTATGTTGATCGCGCATAAACTCTTTGATGCGTTCGGGAACCAAACCGCATGCACATGGAGCTGCCTTCAAATCGCATTTACATGTTCCAATGAAAAAAATTGTTTCCAGAGATTTTACATACTCTGTAAATTGTTGGGGTTTGTTTCTTCTCTTGATTTGCTCTTGATATTTGTCAAGCAATCTATTCAATTTATTACAACACTTTTTTTCAGCATTATTTCCATACCAAGTTTTTCCCAAATTCCAATCAACTTATCTTGTACTTGAATAGTGAATGCTTTATAGGACAACTTTTTTTGTTCGCTCAAGTAAAAATAATATCTCAAGATATCCAGATGGGTTGGTAAATTAAGATCAGTCAAATCAGTAGACACACCAAAAACAGTAACATCATGCCTGGGTATATGACTCATTGGGTTTTCGATAGTTGTTGATGTTGTTATTGCTTCATCTTGCGGTGTAGAGGATGGTGGATTCATTGTAAACTTCTTGATTTGGAATGATTTTTTTTTAAATATTTTTTTATCTCAAATTAGCACTTCACACTTCGAGTTCTTCACAACGACTTAATGCATTCACAAAAACTGTTGCGTTATATATGGTCTAGGAGACGAGGTAATAAGAATGAAATGGTAATTTCAATTCTACCTGTAACCGATTTTGTTGTCAAAACTGCCCATAAAGTACTTACATGTAAATTAAACGTTAATCTGACTACAAATTCTGTTAAGCAAGTGCGCCTTTTATTACTTCTGGAAAATCCTTTATGATAATTTTATGCTCAATTCTACCTGTAACCGATTTTGTTGTCAAAACTGCCCATAAAGTACTTACATGTAAATTAAACGTTAATCTGACCACAAATTCTGTTAAGCAAGTACATTTGGACTCGATTGGGGCACTCTAAATGGGTCAAAGTGGGATTTTTCAAAACTTGACCCTACGGGACAAAAGTCAACAGTTGGGGGTAGTAGAATTCGTTTTTTATTGTTCCTTCGGCAAAGTTTCTTATTTTGATCCCTAGAATACGATTTTCACTGAGCCATGGGCGATTATTAAATCGACCCGCCCTAATGTACCTGTAAAAATAGTACTGAAACCAATATTAGCTGTGTTTGTGCGGCAAGCTATCAATGTTGGCTTATGTCATTCCCATATAAATTTGACATTAGCCAACGTGTAGTGTTAACTCTCAAAGTTACTAATATCAAATTTGTATGGGAATGACATAAGCCAACGTTGATAGCTTGCCGCACAAACATAGCTATTGAATTGGAGTGCACCTTTTACACTTGTTTAATAAGTACTTTTATTGAAGAGAATAAGGAACAATATCTCACATTAACAAAGTGGTGTTTTTATGCCAGTCAACTTTCATATCAAAGAATAGCTCAGCGGTAGAGCTCAGCGACTAGCAATCGTGAGGTCGCAAGTTCGATACCCGGTGGCGGCAATAAAAAACTTTTGTAAAATAAAAAAAATATAATTTTAATTAGAAATATAACTAAAAATATAATTTTTTTTAAATTTTAATTGGTGAAAAGAGCTTCCTTTGCACTCGTTCAAAAAGTACTGAAAAAATGTTAAAGTGGAGTACTCCTCTCCTATGACAACTCAATGGAGATAAACGGGCAAGTTTATCCGTAGATAAACTACGGATAAACTTGCCCGGTATACCCTAAAACCAAAGTTCCAAAAAATAGGTGAATTTAAAAAATTTTTTTTATTGTTGATAATATTATACTAATGAAGATTTTTTGTGGGATGAAAAGTTTTTTCTGTAGTGCTCCACAACTTGAAGCAAATACTGCTTATCATCTTCGTCGTATGTCAATGCCCGATTGAAATCTGTAATTAGTTTTATTGCTCTTTCTGCCGGGTCATTTACAACGGTTAAGTGTTGTCATATTCGTTTTGCGGTGCAGTATTCTTCTTGATCCTTCCAAACTGATGGATCCAATTCAAAAAATGTCACATCGATTTGTAAACGATGGAAAAAACGCTTGGTGCGAGGAGTGACGAAAGAACTTACATCCTTATTTTCAAACGATTTTACTTGTTCCAGCCTTAAGTTTAATCTTTTCGGAATAACTTCGTCATTTTCGTCATCATGATTGCCAAGAGCTTCAACCATTTTCCGCTTCACTTCAATAGATATCATTTCATCGAAAAATCCAAGAGCAACCGCCTCTTCGGATAAATGCCATAAATGGTTTTTGATTTTTGACAATAAGGCATTTGAAACATTTATATCGAAATATGAAATAGCGTCTTTAATGAATTGTAAATCTTGGCGCGGTGCAGATACAGCGTTAACGCATCCGAACCAATACAAAACATAAATACGCGTCAAGAAAATGAAAATGTTTCGAATGCCTTTCAGTTCGGAGGATGAAATCTTGAATTGTTCGCGAAGCAAAAAAATCTTATAGCAGTATATAGCTTTGGACATAAACCTTGCATGAATTGTTGCGCCAGGCAAACGCAACTGCGTAAAATTTGCTACTTCCTTACCAAGAAAAATGAGCGAAAGTTGCAACAACTCCTTATAATCGGCTCGCACATAATGAGATTTCAACGCCTCAAGGCAAAAGTTCTTGTGCCTCTCTATTTCGGCTGCTGTTAAGTTTTTTTGCACTGCTTCATCCAATACTCGACTCTTGAAAGTATTCATATTTTTCCAGTTTTTTGAAAAACGATTAAAGAGAGTGACTTCTGGTGCAGATGTTTTTCCGAAATTTAACTCAAACACAGCTTTAATAAGCAATTCGCTGATATGATGGCGACACGGTAGAAAAAGTAAATCGCGACCCAATTTACTTTCAACCAAATATGCTGAACCTTTTTCAATAGCAGTGTTTGTAGATGTTGTGTAAAAAGCCGCAATTTGCACTAAATTATCAATCTTCCATTTGCGTTGGAATTTTTCAATGCCTTCAGCAATATTTTCACCACAAGATTCTTCAAGTTTCGCAATGCCAAGGAGTTTTTCTTCGTTCTCTGCGGTTATAACGAGAGCCAATCGATCAACTTTGTCCTTGCCTTTCATATCTGGAAGAATTTTACCGTCCCAATGCAAGACAAATACTTCAGGAATCTATATTGAAATTAAATATTATTTTAATTACCTTCAAGATATTTATATTTAATACCTTGAATTCATCTATGATCTGTTTCGCTTGTCTGCGTCGATATTCCTTTCGCATTGTTTGAAACGATGTTCGGTTAAAGACGAAATCTTCCACTTTTATTTCGTTCAAGTCAGGTTTCATTTCCTGCAACTTCCGCAAGACGGCTGTAATTGTAGCAGATGTCCATGCTTGCTAACATTCGATCATCAACGAAATTGATTTTTCCGCGAGATCCCTGGATTCCTTGATGTTGGTCCTACAGAAAATCAACTTCCGGAGCCGAATTGTCAATTTCTTCGCCTTCGTATACAATACTTTGTGGCGTATCTGTATCAGACGCAACCTCATCTTTGAACAACAAGCAATAATTAAAAATAACAATAAAAAAAGACATATTGACCAATACCTTGAACTTCTTGTGACTCTTCTTGATATTTTCGCTTGCACTTTTCTGCTTCTTCCAGTAGCTTCGCTTTGCGTTCTTGTTTTCGTGACATCTTTAAATCCTGGCCTGACATACAACCTGGCCGACCCTTTTCTCTTTGCAACAGAAGGAAATATTTGTCCTCTTCAATAGTCATCGTTTCAAGTGCGTCCGCAGCTGCGATATCAAATATATAATTTTCGATCTTTTCACAGAATTCTTTCTCATCGTTTCTATATTTTTCATATTTGCCAAATCTGTTCTAGGACAAATTTTTCCATTCGGCATAAAGTAAGTTAAATTTTTTCACGCAGTTGATTTCGGTCATTGTTGGAATATTTGCTTTTTGCCAAAATTCAAGAGTAGAATGTATTGTATTTTTTATGCTTGCCTTCACAGGGAGTTTTTGCACACGGGTTTTATAAAAAAATAATTGAAGAACTTGCTTCATATTAGGCAACTTTGCGCCTTTCAGGTCACTTTCGCATTTTCCCACCAAAAATATATCATTATCGGATCGTAGTTTCTAAGATGAGCTTGCCATTATAACTGTTTATTGTTTTATTTTATTTAATTTGTCTTTACTTATTATTCACTGCCCACTTGTTTCTCTTATCACTTTTACATACTTTAAAACTACAAAATTTTCACTAATTTAGTATACATCAAATCGGCTTTTTACACAAGCCGAACGCAAATAAAACACACAACAGAGAGCGTAAACAATCAAAAAAATCGATTAGTTGCTGAAAAGCAGTCAACAAGAAATTATGATTTCGGTTTGTTTGATGAAATTACCGATACCTTCTCATTTTTAGTAAAACCACCAACACATTCTCATTTTAAGAGTTTCTCTCTTGGGCACCACTGCATCAAATATTAAAACCTCTATAGTAGGTACTAGGGTTTGGGATTTCCCGGAGTTTTTTATTTCCCGGGAAACGGGAATGAAAAAATTTGAATCCCGGGATTCCCGGGAATCCCGGGAAATATTTTTGAACAAAATTGTTAATGAAAACCACCTATATAAGTAATTTTTGTTTAAAAAAACACTATTTCAGTACAAATGCAGTCTGTGTAGTGAGAATTCAAAGTAAAAAATATCAGAATGTTGAACATTTGATTTCACATAAATTACTCGCAGCACTGCCAAATGAATTGCATGATTCCAGCAGAAAGCACCTACTACTGGACTGTCGGAAACAAACCGTTTCATCACAATTGGCCCATTAGATGTGGTGGACACAATGTTATTTTCCAAAGACAAATAAAACTCTTCTAGTCTTATTTCTACAATTCTTCTTATTTCATCAGCATTACATCTTCCTGATAGATAAACCAACCCCAGGTTATAAAATGAATTATTTCCGGTTATACATATGTTCAAATATCTCTTTTGTGATATTCTTGTCCATTCATCTAAGATTATAGTAAATCTCCTATTGTTAGAAATATTGCTCGATATTTCTTTTATCATGATATCTTTTACATGATTGTAGTAATTTAATATAAGGTTCTTTCATTTTTTTGCAATGCCAGGTTTTTATTATAAAAACTTTCTCGAATAAACGAAGATCTAGTTATGGTGCGGAGTGACTGCGGCTAATTTGAATACCATTTCAGGAAATGTTTGCACTACCATAAAACCTTTAATGCCTATTCAGCTTACACTTTTTTCTTCGGGTACTTTGCTAATTTTAGCTGAAACGTTATTCTTGTTGTTGTTTTCTACAAGAGAAGTTGCATGACCATCAATTTTTTTTTTAACCAAATTTAGATGTCGGATAACCAAATTTAGATACCACCGTTAACCATTAGTCTTTTCTTTTCACATTTATTAATGAAAACGTTACTTATAAAATTATTGACCCTTAATATAAAGGAGTATTTTAAATTTAAAGTCGACTTTATTTTTAATCAAACGGTTTTGTTCATTTTGTGTCTGAAAACCTTACAAAAATATTTATATTTTCAAATATTTTGATTGGTTGAAAATAAATTAACCAATCAGAATGCTCCAAAAATAAACCAAGTCAAGGTATACTGCCACCCAATATTTTAACTAAAGTCGACTTTACCTAAATTATACATTTGAAAAATTTAGATAGTAAGGGCGATTATTTGTAAGAAACAAAGCTTTTTTTTTCATATTTCTTTTAAACATTTTACCAAGTTTTTAGGTTTTACTACTTAAATTTTGAATAAGTTATGCGAAAAATCTTTATTAGTAGAAATGCTCCTAATTACTTGGCAAAGATTTTGTTTGTGTGTCAAATAAATGTAATCCCTTTAAAAAGACATTTTTGTTTTGGTATTTAAAATGTTTTTATGACTAAAATTAAAAAATCCTATTCGAAACAAAAACAATTTAAAAAATTTATTATTTTTAAAATTTCCCGTTTTCCCGGGAAAAATATATTATTTTCCCGGGAATTCCCGGCAAACTTTTCCCGGGATTTCCCGGGAATTCCCGCCCGGGAGTTCCCGAACCCCAAACCCTAGTAGGTACCAAAAATTTATTTCATTTAATTTTTTTATCATTATAAATTGACAAAAAAAACTCATGTTATATGTAACTCATACAGCAATAGAAAAACGTAAAAATTTTAGTTAAAACTTGTAAAAATTTGTTAAAAATTATCTTGCATAAAAAAATGCAATCAGCCTACTTTTGTAAAGTATTGGTATGATAAGAACAGTAAAAACCAAACTGTCAAATACATATACAAAATTTTAGTTATATTTGAATAAATAATAAACAGAAAATAACAATTTAACCTGCTAAAATCAGCAATGAATAATAATTAGTAGACTAAAAAAATCAGAAAAAATTTAAAATCTTGAAAGCTTTTTTGCAATTTTTTTAAAACGAATGAAAATCTAGTCTTCTGAAATCAGCAGTTTACTATTTTTAGCAACCATTTCCGTTGATTTTAGCAGGATAGACTGCTATTTTCATTCAACTAAATTTAACTTAAAAATAACAAAATTTTTTTAGATACAACAGTTTAATTTTGCTATTTTTAGTCTACTAATATTAATATTTTGTGCAGATTTTAAAGTATAATTTGTTATTTTTAATAAACTAAAAGTTAACTTAAATATAACTAAAAGTTTGTAAATTTAACATTTTTATTTTTGCTGTTCTTAATATATCTGCTAATCTCAGCAGTTTCTTTTATAAGGCCATTTTTACCTAATTTTTAGTAGCTTTTTCTATTTTTAAACGTTATTTCTGTGAGTGTAGGGTTCAAAATTTAAAGTCCGTGAAAACTGTATTCAACTTCGTTTTAAAGCGAACATTATTTTAAAGATATTTATGGATCTATTCCACCTTGTGAATGTCATAAGAATTTTTTCAAATCAACAATTTGATTGACAATCGAATCAAATGAATTTAATGATTGAATTAGGTGGATTAAGACTATGGATTAAGAATTCATTCGATTCTTCGAAATAGGGTATAGGTATTTAATCATTCAGAATTGAAAATCGAATGAGTTAATTCTTTAGTATCTCGTTTCAAAAAACACAAAAATTTCTAGATTTCTTAATTCTCCTAATTTTTAATATTTTTTTTTGTATACGTATTTTAATAAAACATGCGAAAGAACATTTTGTATTTGTTTAACTTGAGTTTTCAATCAGAGAACGGTATGAGTGCCTTATTTTATGCTTTTGAATGCAATCACAAAAAATGTGCATATTGTTGTCAATACACATCATTTCAGTTAAGCAATACAGACACAATTGAAAAAAGTGAGTATGACGAAAGCCATGCATTGCACTGCATGAAAAACTGCGGCAAAACTGTTGAGTATATAGAAAAACGTTATATGAACAGATTAAAGGAATTGTAATTTTTAATTTTTTTAAAATTGTTTGAGCAAAATCGGACTAGTGGTTCTTGAGTTATGTCAAAAAAAGACCACCAAAGGTCAAATCGATATATCTCGATTCCTAGGGGTGACCCAGCGAAACGCCGAGACACGTATAACTTCTTTTTTACCGATATAACTTTCCCCGATCACTGACCCCTACCATTTGTCTCACAGTGTTATAAATTTAAAAAACCGCACTTAAAAAATTGCAAAATAATAGAGGAACGCGAAAAAAGTCTTTGTGGTAGAAAGAAATAATTAAAAAACTTAATCAGCGATTTACATTCTGCAAACAAATATATTGATGAAAAAATTTATCCTTTTTGCAAATTTTATTTTTCGCGATTTTTTTTTTGCAACTAGCCACCAAACTTTGTGGTATGAAATGTGTATTATAGTCCCTAGGTTATAAATTAAAAAGAAACGTACTTAAAAAATTGCAAAATAAAAGCGGAACGCGAAAAAAGACTTTGTGGTAAAAAAATTAATTAGGAAACGTAATCAGCGATTCAGATTCTGCAAACAAATATATTGATGAAAAAATTGTCCTTTTTGCAAATTTAATTTTTCGCGAACTTTGTTGTCTGAAATGTGTATTATAGCCCCTAGATTATAAATTAAAAAAAACGCACGTAAAGAATTGCAAAATAATAGCGGAATTTGAAAAAAGACTTTAGGTACAAAAATTTGATCCCTAGGTTATATATTTTAAAAAACCGCACTTAAAAATTGCGAAATAACGGTGGAATTCGAAAAAGGCTTTATGGTACAGAAAATGAATTAAAAGAGGCAATCAGCGATCGACATTCTTCAAGCGAATATGCGAATATGAATATGGTAATATTTGCTAATATCTAAATTTTTAATTTTTATGTTTTTTAACGAGCCAAAGAGGAAGCTACTTTTTAGTTACTTACATTTTTAAATGTGTAAGAGCGATCTAACATTTTTTTGGTATAAGAGCCCGATTAAGTGAGCCTTTTCTATCCCTGATTAACCAGTCGGAGTTCGTTCCTGTTCCAAGCCGCCTAATATTTTTTAAAATAAAAAATATTGAGAGAGTTGCAAGGCCATTGGTAACATCTAATATTTTAAATATTTTCAATATAAGGATTTTTTATTTAAAACTCCGATATTTGATGTTATCGCTATAAACGCAATAATATGTATGAAAATTAAAAAAGTACAAAAAATTTAAAAGTAGGAAAATGTGTAAATAGTACTAAATGAGTCAGAGGAGTACCATAGTACTTTTGAGGTTCCAATAATACCACAAAAAGTACTATAGTACTAACTTGATCATCCCTGACAACAACGCATTTAATCCGAAGATCGTATTGACACCGTATTTACGCAGTAAAGCAACAGAAGTATCAAGTAATGTTCAACAGTTTAATGTTTTTTTTATTCACAAAATTTCATTTCAAAAAACATCAATACAACGTTAGATCACTTTGTCTTGTTGTCGCTAATAGCACAAAATTTTTAGAAAGGGTGATGAATGGGTAATATAATAAAACTTTGGGCTCAACCCGGAGGTACTCGGAACTAAAAAACAAAATTTAAAATATGCCTAATTATTGTTATCCCCAACCTCATATTTTCCAGTGCGAAAACTTTTGAATTTAACATTTTAAAATTTTTCTATATAACGTTATGGACAGTCTTGTGTATATATTCACATTTCCGTACAAGCTGTTATCACTTAGAGGTTAATCACAACTGGGTCGATTGTCGACCGACGACAGCAAAAGTCGTCACGATTAATTTAAATTCAGCGACAATCGACCGTCGCCATTTGTTGACGTTTAGAAAAAAAGGAAAGCAAAACAAGAATATGGTTGTATTTGTTTCACCACAATTCTTCACCAATTCAATTGGTCTTTCACTAATTTTTGTTGTTTTATATTTTATTGTATTTAATTTTCCTTTTTTGCCGTAAATTATGTATTTTAAATTTCAATTATATTTCTTCTGTGAAAAAATAAATTTTTTGTAAACAAAGTACGAATTTTTGCAGCTCTAATACGAATTTCTAACAACTCTGTTCTAATGGCAATCTTTAATTAGTTAAAAATATGGCAACAATTTGACAAATATTTTAAGTGTGTATTAAGGCTGAGTTACCCAACCGTAAACGTATCTGTAACGAATCAGCTGTTTCGATACCACAAGAAGAAATGTATACGAACGGTTACTAACACGTAAATGTAAACGTACTTGCCGGATCATTCTGTTGAAATCAGAATTTTCTATCCGGCATCGAAACAGCTGAATGATTTTAGTCGGAAAAAATATGAAATGAATAAAGAAAATTGATTCAAACAACAAATAAGGAATAAGAATTAACAAATAAATGGAAAAATTTAGAATAAAATATAAAACCACATGAAATAGATGCTTAATAATAATGTCGTTTACGGTAATCTATAAGTGTACTTTTTAGCTACGGCACGGTACAGTTACATCACATTTACGTTTACGGTCCCATAATCCGCCCTTTAGTGTGTCGTCACGAAAATAGAATAGATTCTATTCCGACGACAAATCGCCGGACGACATGGCGACATTTTGCTTCCCATACAAAATATATGAAAAAGCACATGTCGTTGTCGACCCAGTTCTGGTTAATCTCTTATACGTCAAAAGGATGGGTTTTACAAAGTCGAAAAAAATTGCCAGCTGTGTGTGTGATGGAATAAGTAAAACGAAAACATTTGATAACTAAAACCTAGAATAGAAACAACAAATAAAAATAAAATTATCAATTTTTTCTAATAGTTAAAACGAAAAAATACAACAAATATTTTTTTTTTTTTATTAAAAGAAAAAATGTTAATTTGCCTAAAGCCTCATTCATACTGAACCCAAAACTAAAAGTTTTTTTTTTAGGTTTTCGATTTGAAATTTGTATGGGATTTGACAATCAAAAACAAAGTAAATTTGAAAACTACTAGTTTTCGGTTCAGTATGAATGAGTTATAAGTTTTAAGTATAAATGTCATTACATTTTTTTATATTTATTTACCGAAGGGCTTTGTATAATGTGTCGTTAAACTTTTGTAGTTGTATAATATATAATAAACTTAGGCAATTTATACGTCCAAATTGGTTGATTATACACTTTTTTCTTTGCGTGTAGAGCTGTCGTCTCCCATTCTGACGGTCTGAGTTCAAAATACGGTAGGACCAAAGAAAATACAATTGAACTTTTTTAAATTGTATTTTGAAAAATATATTTCCAGACCACCTTTTTATTACTTTTGTCAGCGTTTTGCCAACGTTCAAAAATTTTGTTTCTCCAGTGCTTTTCCGGTGCTTTTTGTCTAATGATGTTATCAGTTTGTGAATGGCAAAGCACTTTTTGCCAGTACTTGTACCACCTGTTAAAGTGCTTTGCCATCGCTTTCCCGTTTGTATTTTTCTGACTTTTTTCGATATCTCAATTGGTTCAGAAGTTAGCAAGAGTAGTTATTTGTTTTCTATATTAAAAAGGTTCATTAAAAATCCTATGTGCTATTCTACACATCTCTATATGTGACGCGCAAAATAGAAAGGGACCTAAGGATAGAAAGGGACCTAAGGTCAGGAGAGTTTGGGATCGGTCTCATTCGATGCTCAGATGTTGTCCACAAAAAAATAAAAAAATAGATTTTTTTACCCTTAGGTCCCTTTCTCTATGCGCTGTCACATATATAAAAGAATAACGTGACTGACTGACTCAACATCGCCCAGCCCAAACCGCTGAAGCTAGGAAGTTGAAATTTGGTATGTAGGTTCCTCTTTCGGCGTAGACGTCCGCTAAAACGGGATTTTTGGAAATTCCTACCGCAACGGGCAAAAAGGGGAAAAGTCTCCCCCTTCACGGCCTGCCAAAACCCCTTTGGCTAAAAAGCTGAAATTTAAGATATATATTCCTTGGAGTATGGGCTAACTTTTCTTGAAAGTACTTTCTGGAATTTTGGACAGGGACGTTGTAAAAATGGAGGTTAAAAAGGAAAAAAGGCCCCCTTGATGGCCTTCGCAAACCGCTGGAGGTAGGACGTTGAAATTTGGTATAAAGGTCCTCCACTATCGTAGACATCCACCAAGACGGGATTTTTGGAAATTTTTACAGGGTGGGGCAAAAAGGGGAAAAAGTCTCCCGTTGACGGCCTGCTCAAACTGCTGAAGCTATGAAGATGAAATTTGGTATGTAGGTTCCTCGACCGGTGTAGACGTCCGTTGAGACGGAATTTTGGGAAATTCTTATCGGGAGGGGAAAAAAGGGGATAAAAAAAGTACCTTTTTCCAAAAAAGTGCCCTTTCCCAAAAAAAGTACCTTTTTCCAAAAAAAGTACCTTTTTCCAAAAAAAGTACCTTTTTCCAAAAAAATTCCTTTTTCCAAAAAAAGTACTTTTTCGAAAAAAAGTACCTTTTTCCAAAAAAAAGTACCTTTTTCCAAAAAAAAGTACCTTTTTCCAGAAAAAGTACCTTTTTCCAAAAAAATTCCTTTTTCCAAAAAAAGTACCTTTTTTCAAAAAAAGTACCGTTTTCCAAAAAAAGTACCTTTTTCCAAAAAAAAATACCTTTTTCCAAAAAAGTACTTTTTTCAAAAAAAAAAAAATACCGTTATTAAAAAAAGGTACCGTTTACCAAAAAAAAGTAGCTTTTTCAGAAATAAGTACTTTTTTCCAAAACAAAGTACCCTTTTCCAAAATAAGTACCTTTTTCCAAAAAAGCACCTTTTTCCAAAAAAGTACCTTTTTCCAAAAAAGTACCTTTTCCAAAAAAGTACCTTTTTCTAAAAAAAATTTAAGTTTTCCAAAAAAGTACCTTTTCCAAAAAACATACATTTTTCCAAAAAAAAATACCTTTATCAAAAAAAGTACCTTTTCCAAAAAAAGTACCTGTCTCCAAAAAAAAAAAAATTTTTCCAAAAAACGTACAAATAAAGTACTTTGTAAAAACAAAGTATCTTTTTCCAAAAAATTTCGCTTTTTCCAAAAAGTACCATTTAAAAAAATACCATTTAAAAAAATATAATTTAAAAAAAAGTACTTTTTTTCCTCCCCCCACGGATATCTCCACTAAACCAAGGTTTCTTGATATTCGGCATAGACATGCGCGAAGACGGGATTTTTGGAAATTCCTATCGGAACGCGCAAAAAGGGGAAAAGTCTCCCCATAAACAGTCTCACAAATTGGAAAAGTGCCTGCCCAAACCCCTGGAGGTAAGGAGTTGAAATATGGTATAAAGATTCCTCCACTGTAGTAGACATCGACTAAGTTTGTATTTTTGTAATTCCCTACAGGATATCCCAAAAGAAAATTCGGTATGTGAGTTCCTCCTTCTGTATAGGCATCCGCTTAGACGGAATTTTTGAAATTCCTATCGGGAGGGGAAATAAGGGGAAAAGTCTCCTCCTTGACGGCCTGCCAATCCCTTTTGGCCAACCTAAAATTTCAAATATGTATTCCTTGGAGTAGGACTAACTCACCGGCAACGTAATTTTTCAATTTTGTAACAGGAACATAGTAAAACTGGTGGTTGAAAGGGAAAAATGTCCCCAATAACGGCCTGCCCAAACCGCTGAGGCAATGAAGTTGAAATTTGGTATGAATGTTCCTCATCCATCGCAGATAGCCGCGAAGATGGAATTTTTGTAAATTCCTAAAGGGAGGGGCAAAAAGAAGAATAGCCTCCCCTTGCTGGCCTGTAAAAACCCCTTCGGCTAGAAACCTGAAATTTAAAATGTGGGTCTCTGGAGTAAGGGCTAACTTATTAGAAAGATACTTTTTTGAATTTTGGACAGCGTAGTTATAAAATGGGGGCTAAAAAGGAAAAGTGGCCCCTTAACGACCTGTCCAAACTGCTGGAACTAGGAAGCTGAAATTCGGTACTTAGGTTCCTCTTCCAGCATAATTCCAACCGGGAGGGACAAAAAAACAAAAAACAATTTAACTTGCTGAAATCAGCAAAAAAATTGCTAAATAATAGTAAAATGAAAATAGCAAAAAAAAAAAAATTAAATCTACAAAATTTTTGCTAAAATTTTCTGAAATCAACAAAACTTTAGCAGATTACTAGTGGACTGGAAAAAGGTAAAAAAGGAGCAAATGAAATGAAAATTAATAAATAAAAAGAAAATGTTTATTTAAAAACATACTTGGGACCAGTTTATTGAATTGAAAGAACTTGTATTTGTTTTCATGTTTTAATAAAAGAATAAAGTAAGAAAAAAAAATAAAAATTCGCGTATTTCTTATATTTTTTTATATTACAATGCATTTTCTTCAATTATGTGTACATTTCATTACCATTGTTTTCATCAATGCAAATTGAAAAAAATTTCATTGGCATTGAATGGTGATGAAATTATATTTCAATGCCAATTATATTTCAATGCCAATGAAAATTTCCCAAGAATGGTTTTTTGTAAAAGTGGTAATATTTATAGACAATAGGTCCATTCGATTACTTTTCTCAGCCAAGTCCAGTAAGAATTACTCAGTACAAACTTTCAGAGAGTAAGACAAGATTTACTCTCAAAATAAAATTTTCCCAAACATGTACGCGAACAGAAAATTTGCAACAATTTGCAAGTTTGTACACACAGCTGATTACAACACCAAATATACAAATAAATTTTAACTGGTCGCTATGAAAGAAGACAATTTTTGATGTTAAACCTTAAGCAGAACATTTTTAGAAGGTTTTCTTATATTTTCCATAATTTATTTTGAAAGTTTTACTGCTTTGCATTTCCATAAAATAATATAATTGGAAAATAATTTTTTTTATTTACCATAAACAATCATATGTTTTCGAAACATATGTTTTTTTCTGCTTGCAAATTCTTACTGGCAAAAATTTATCCAGTAAAAATTTGCAAGAAAAGAAGAAGACTTAGAAACTCTCAACATAGAACTGTCACTTTATCTCTCTTTTTTCTTTCTGTTTACTGACTATTTATGTAAACGAACGCCATCCAGTAAAAATTTGTACAAATTTGTACAAATTATCCAGTAATCGAATGGACCTAATAATATGTTAACCCATGATACAACCATACTAGGTAGATGCATTAGAACAACAAACACAACCAACAACAACAAAAAATGTAATCGGGACGGGATTCCCGGGAATCCCGCCCTTTTTTCAATCCCGCAATCCCGGGAATTTCATGCGGGATTTCCCGGGATTTTATGTATTCTTTTATAGAAGTTCTAGCTAGTATATATTGCAATTTCGGAAGCTTTATTTAAATTTAAAGCATTGATTTTTTTGAAATCAATTTAAATAAAAATATTTAAAATAAAAAATACGATTTAAAATTTAATAAGCTGAATTAATACAATATAAAAAAAAATATTATTTAGGCCAAATTGTTTTTGAATTTCAGCTGAATTTGGTTTAGTTACCAATAAAAATACTCGTACTTCGGGAAAAAAAATGGTTTCTTTAAAACGGTGATCTTTGTTCAAGTAAAGCAATTTATACAACATTTCAACATCATTATTTCAGTTCCAAATACATCCAAAAAGCCTGTGCATTAAAATTTAAAAAATTAGTAATATTGAACGTTATTCTGGTTTGACTCAAGATCATAAATTAATATCACTTTCTGTTTAAATTATTTTCAAATCAAAGAAAGATGATACAATTTTTACAAGTAAATTACAAAGAATAAAAATTATTGAAAAAATTCGATAAGACCAGTAAGGCAGAATGCGCATTTTCGGCTTTCGCTACAAAGCCATCATCAGTGCCTTTCGCCTTTTTATTCTTTGTAATTTACTTATAAAAATTGTATCATCTTTCTTTGATTTGAAAATAATTTAAACAGAAAGTGATATTAATTTATGATCTTGAGTCAAACCAGAAAAAAATCCCGCTGTCCCGGGAAATGAAAAAGTCCGGGAAAAGAAAAACCCTAATCATGATGTTAACCATAACAAAATGTATTTCAGGGACCCTATTTTTGATTTTCATTGTTTGCTGATCGGATATGTACTTCCGAATTTATTTGAGTTTCCATTTTCACCTCTAAAGCTCCACCCACAGGAAAGAAGGTGTGGCCGATTAAAAATATTGTATTCTTTAAATAAGCTTAAAAAGTACAATATTGGGAGAAAAAAAAATTAGGGTCATCCCCGTAAACTCCACTTGCTCCCCAGAGATACTTTTAATCACAATTTTCATATTAAAATGGTTCGTCCAAAAAAAAATCTTGATCTTTGAAAATTAATGTATTACGATAAATAGAAACTTTTCTCATAAATTTTAATAATTTAGATATTTTATGAGTACACTCATTAAAAAAAGTTAGTACAAAAGTCTGTTAAACGCGCTCTGATTCTATTTCCAGTTATTTTGTCTTAAAATTTAGGATGGAACTAATATTTTTTGTAAATCTAATTTAGCATTACAACTACTTTCAGCCGTATTTGAACTAACTTTGCATGCTAATTTTTAGTAATTTGTGTTTCTTAACTTTACAAATTTTTCAGCTAATTTAAACCACCATTATTTTCTAATTATTATATTTTTGTGTCTCTGCTATCAATATCACATAGAGATGGCGCTATATTTTAATTTATTTTATTATAAGATCGTAAAATTGTGATGCAAAATGGACACAAATTCGTCACTATGTACCTATAAAGTAACCCTTATCAGACACATATACTCCCAATAATAAATATGGGCCCGTCTAGGGTCAGATCCCGGAAGTCGAAATTTTAAGCGACATTTTAACAGAAATTTGTAGTTAAATCAGGTAAAATTTCTGCTGAATTCAGCTCAAATTTCCTAGCTAATTTAACTAAAATTGTCCGTATATTTAGCAGCATGTAAAATTTAGCTTACCTACATTTAGCAGACCATGATTTTTAACTTCATTGAAAATTCTGCTGGCGTAAATTCTGGTACTATTTCCTGTTATTTTAGCAGAATTTTGAACTATTTGTACGGGCTTTTTTTATGAGTGACAAATTTTCAACCATTTCAATTTAGCTTTATTTAAAAACTTTTTGCATTATTTTTGTCGAGTTAAAAATATGCAGTAATTTTTATGAGTCATTTAACATTCTGTTTATAAGCGCTCCAAAATTGGTGGTTTATTTTACAAAAAATTTGTAAAATTAGCAATTCTTCTGTTAAAAATTAGTAACTAAAATTCAGAAAAATACTGTAAAGTTAGCAAATTTATTGTTAAAAATTAGTAACTAAATTCAGCAAAAAAAAATTGCAAAAAAGTTTGTAAGTTAGTAATGTGGAGGTAGCAAAAAAATTAACTAAAAATTAAATTTTTACTAAAAATTAGTTAAAAGTTTGTTAAGTTGAAGTACTAACAGTTTTACTAACTTTTCTACAAACTTTTTTCTATGAGTGTAAGAGGTTGAAATTTGGTATTAAAGTTCCTCCTCTATTGTAGACATCCGCTAAGATGAGATTCTTGGAAATTTCCACAGGTAGGGTCAAAAACAGGAAAAGGCTCCCCCTTAACGGCCTGGCCAAACTGCCGGAACTAGGGAGCTTAAATTCGGTATTTGGGTTCTTTCTCCAACGTTGACGTCCCCTAAGATATCCCTCCCGGAAACTTTTTGGAAATTCATACCGGGAGGGGTAAAAAGGGAAAAAACTTCCCGCTTGACGGCCTGGCCAAAGTGCTGGATATAGAGACCTAAAATTATGTATGTAGTAGGTTCCTCCTTCAACACAGACGTCCACTAAGACGGAATTTTTGGAAATTCCTACCGGGAGGGGTAAAAACGAAATAATTATCCCATTGATGACCTAACCGAACCCTTCGGCTAGAAACCTGTAATCTATAATATGTTTTCCTTGGAGTATGGGCTAACTTATTGACAAGGCATTTTTAGACTTTGGACAGGAACGTGGTAAAAATGGTGGTTCAAAAGGGGAAAATTGCCCCCTCCCCTTAACGTCTGCGTCTTTAGCTAGAAACCTAAAACTTAAAGAACAAGTGTATATGGAACACTAAAATTAAGAAACTAAATAGGAAACGAGTGGAATTGAAATACTACACAAGTGGAACGAAATGGATATAAACGTTGAACGAGTGGAATTGAAATTATAGACAATGGAAATGGATTGGAAGAGGGAACGAAATGGAATGGACTACAGAACGAAATGGAATGAGGAGCGAGATGGCATATAATGGGGAACGAGTGGAATTGAAACACTGCAGTTAAAAGAGGAATGGAACTGAGCAAGTGCAAAGAAATGGAATGGAAATAGAAGCGACTGATATCAATACTGATACACAAGACAGTAGGAACGAAATGGAATGAAACGGCGAACGAGTGGAATTGGAATAACAGATAATGGGAACGAAATGCAATGGAATGGTGAACGAAATGGAATCTTGGAAGGAGTTGCATTGGAACACTAAAATTGTTAAACAGAATGGAATGGAATTTGAATGACTCAAACTGCCGACGTTTGGTACTTGAAATTTCGCATGCGATTTAGGCAAGATTATATATATTTGGGATTTTTACTTAAATTGCGAAGTCTACCTTTACATAAACTGGAATTAAAAAAAAACTTTAAGGCACGCTAACAACGTAGCGGACTTTGCCCGCTATCTGTAATATTATAAAATGCTTTCCAACCCTGCTTTACGTTATTTATTTTCATTCAAAACACAAACGAAGAAAATTACTTACGGGTATATCTACCTAAGTTCGCACTTTACCAAATTATCTTGACATACACACGTATATTGCAATTTATAATGGATTCATTACTAACAATCCACTTTCATGAGAAAAAGTGATCAAATATTTATTTATTTTAAACCCATTGTTGTGCAGAATTATTTATTTGTGGTGGCTAGGTGAAGGCTTTTATTATAAAAACTGTACTTTAAATAAAAAGGCGAATTTAAAACATTTGTGGAGGGCGCAGACCCCCGCCCCACCCAACCACGAATACGAACTATCTACGCCGATGGTTGAACAACAGACAATTGTTGCTACATGCTCACGTGTTGGTATACTAAATGATTTATTTATAAAAGATTAAGAGGCAAAAAATAGTGTTTGTATTTAAACATTACAATAAGTTTACCTTAACAATTATTTTACCTTAACAACAAATATTGTGTTTTATTTTATCTAAAAGAAACTTAATTCTAAACTTTAAGGCACGCTAACAACGTAGCGTGTAACTAAATAAATAACTAAATAAATAACTAAATAAATAACTAAATAAATAACTAAATAAGTAACTAAATAACTAAATAAATAACTAAATAAATAAAGAAAGAAAGAAATAAAGAAATAAATAAGTAAATAAATATAAATTCTTCTTCTTAACCTCAAACCTACTAAAAAAATATTTTAAATTAGTATATTTTTCTGCTAAATTTAGCACTCGGTTTTTAAAAATTAGTAAAATATTTTGCTGAAATCAGCAGCGTGAATTAGTAAAAAAATTCGTAATTTGTATTAAGAGAATAGCAAAAATGATTACTAAATAAATTGTACTAAAAATCAGTATAAAAATAGTAAAGTGCGATTGGAAACTATTTACAAATTTTTTAACTAACTTTTTTATATGAGTGTACGTACGGTCGAATTAATTACAAACTCATACACTTATTTTTTTGTTAATTTCTAATGTTTTTTAGAGAAAAAAAAGCCTAACGTTATTCTTTTTCGTTAGGGTATTTTAGGGTTAACGGTATTTTAAGTTATATCGTTAGGGTATTTTAAGGTTATCGATATTTTAATTTATTTCGTTAGGGTATTTTAAGGTAAACGGTATTTTAAGTTATTTCGTTAGTGGTATTTTTGGGTTAAAAATAGTTCATTGAAAGGGTTTTGAATCGTTAACAGTATTTTGTGGTTAGTATTTGCCAACCATGCTTAGAACCATTTTTTGGCAAAGTTGCTCCAATTTATTTTCGTATCATATAGGACAATAAATACTGTGAGTTTGAAATTGATACGACATATATTTTTTAGCAGGACATTTGCATTGGAAAGCCACATATACATATTTGTTTTTTCTTTCCCTTTCAGTATGGGTTTCAATGGTCGTGCTTGTGTTTTAAAAACTTTATGTGAAGTTTCGCAAATACCATTTGCCAATGATACTGGTGATTTATGGCATGAAGTGGCTCATATTTTATTCACGTAAGCTAAAAAAATGAAATTTTATGTTAAAATATTATTTAATAGTTTGTTTTTTCCAGACCCTTTTCAAGTTTAGATGTCCTCACTAAACATTGGTATAATGAATATTTAGCTGCTTCAAATATCGGTTTAACAGCCCATACTAATTGTGATCATATTTTTAAAGAATGTCCCAAATCAATTTTAAAAATTTTTACGAGTGTATTTTAATAATAAATTAAATTTTTTTTTTTAATTGTAAACAAACTAGTAAATCTTGTCATTTTTTATTTAAATTTTCAGCAAAAATGAGCTGTTATGAACCAAAACGCAACGAAGGCCATTATAAATTCAATCCAGACTATCGTATTGGACTGTTAATGGAAAAATTTTGGTCTCGTCATGAAAGCAATGATAGTATATCAAATGAAACAATTTCTCAAGTTTTACGTTATCAGGAACAAATCGAAAAAATACGTAATTATGATGCTCGACGTCATTCAAATATGCCACGTTATACTAATCAAACTTATGGTTGGTTACCTGGCTATAAAATACGTTTTCTGGAAAGTTGTGATTTGAATTTATTCGACAGTCGTGCCTTACAGAAAGTAGCTAAAGAATTGATGCAACAATATGAAAATCATTGCGCTTGTAAGAATTTGCTAAATAAACCGAAAAATTGAAAAGGAATTTACAAATACGTATTTTTTAGTATTGTTCGTTATTAAATATTTGAAGTAAAAAATTAACAAAATTCACAAGAAAATATCTCATTTACATTGACAGCATACTCTTCCTGATCAAAAAAAATTATAACTAGCATAGGTAGTGTGATTGCTATTTTGTGACAAATTTCCCAGTTATAATAATAATAATAAAAAAAAATATTTTACTAGCAATTTCTTCGGGGGTAGAAAAGCAACCCTTATTGAAATAATGAGTGTGTTTACCAGACGCTCAACTGTTACTAACCCGCTACTCAACAATCTGACGATTTGATTACCGGCAAGTCGACATGTTGTGTTAGCGCTTGTTTTGGTAGCGTAAAAATTTTACGCTACTTGGGAGAAGTTAATGATACATCAGCTGTCGTTTGTTTTTTTTTATAAATTTTTTTTAAAGAAAAATAAACATATACAAATTTAATTATAAAGTAATAAAAAATTTCAAAAAAAATCAAAGAAACTTCTACAAATATTTATATGAAATATATGATATCGCAGGGTATACCCTGTGATATCAATTGTAGCGGCAACAGGTTTCTCTGGTAAACCTGCCCAATGTGTGTCGTTTTGAAAAATTGACTTTTGACCATAATAGCTTTGGTTAAACATTCGAAAAAAATTTCAATTGTTCAAAAATTTTGTACACAGAAGGGCTCATTAGAATTTAAATAGCTGTTGGAAAATGTGTGAAAATTTAATCCTTTCATGCCCGAATTTAAATGGCTGGGAATTTTCCGACCAAACTTCGTGGAAATGTAGGACTACACCGAGAAAATTTCTCAGTTACCAGCTACTAATTTTTTAACTGAGGCTCAGTTGAAATACCCCTTACTGAGACTCAGTTGTTCGATTTAGCTGAAGGTAACTAACTAACTAGCAAATCGATTTTAACTGAGCTTTCCGTTGCCGAAAACAATATTTCCGTTAAAATGAAATTACATTTGGAATTAGTAACTAACAATAAACATTTTTACGGACTCTCCGGCATGTACGGGAGAGCAAAAACACTTCTAAATAGCTTAAATCATTCACAATAGAGCTAATTAGAGGTGTTTTTTGCTCTATCTCTAGAAGTTTTCTCTCTCGTGTAGATGTGCCTTAAAGGTTGTTTTTTTGTATGCGAGTGGAAATAAGAAATATTTGATGACACAACATTTAGTTGTTTTGACTAATGCTAAAGGCAAAAAAATTTCATTACCATTTAATGGTACTGAAATTTTCTGGCATTAGAATTTGTAATACTAATGCTAATGAAATCGCACTAATGCCTTAAAAACTATGAACAATTGAGTAAAAAATGCATTTGTTTACAAAAAAAAGGGGGATGGATAGATTGCTTTTTTTTCAACTAGCCACCGAACTTTGTTCTATGAAATGGGTGTTATAGCCACTAGATTATAAATTTTAAAAAACCACACTTAAAAAATTGCAAAATAATCGCGGAACGCGAAAAAAGACTTTATAGTACAAAAGTTGAATTAAAAAACTAAATCAGCGATTTTTATCCTGCAAACAAACATACTGATGTAAGAATTTTCCTTTTTAGAAATTTTTTTTCCGCGACTTTTTTCGCGATTTCTTTTTTCAATTAATCACAGAACTTTGTTCTATGAATTGGGTATTATAGTCACTAGATTATAAATTTTAAAAAACCGCACTTAAAAAATTGCAAAATAATCGCGGAACGCGAAAAAAGTCTTTATGGTACAAAAATTTAATTAAAAAACTTAATCAGCGATTTTCATTCTGCAAACAAACATACTGATGTAAGAATTTTCCTTTTGGAAATTTTTTTCCGCGACTTTTTTCGCGATTTCTTTTTTTTAATTAATCACCGAACTTTGTTCTATGAATTGTGTATTATAGTCCCTAGATTATAAATTTTAAAAAACCACACTAAAAAAATTGCAAAATAATCGCGGAATGCGAAAAAAGACTTTATGGTACAAAATTTTAATTAAAAAACTTAATCAGCGATTTTTATTCTCCAAACAAACATACTGATGTAAGAATTTTCCTTTTTGGAAATTTTTTTCCGCGACTTTTTTCGCGATTTCTTTTTTCAATTAATCACAGAACTTTGTTCTATGAATTGGGTATTATTGTCCCTAGATTATATATTTAACAAAACCGCACTTAAAAAATTGTAAAATAATCGTGAAACGCGAAAAAGATTTTATGCTACAAAAATTTAATTAAAAAACTTAATCAGCGATTTTCATTCTGCGAACAAATATATTGATGTAAGAATTTTCCTTTTTGCAAAATTTCTTTTGCGCGGCATTTTTTCGCGGTATTTTTTGCAACTAGCCACCGAACTTTATTCTATGAATTGGGCTTATAGACCCTAGGTTATGATTCTAAATAACCACAAGTAATAAATTGCAAAATAATCGCGGAACGCGAAAAAATGCTTTATGGCACAAAAATATATAAAAAACTTAATCAGCGATTAACAAAAATGCAACTTTTGTACCATAAAGTCTTTTTTCGCGTTCCGCGATTATTTTGCAATTTTTTAAGTGTGGTTTTTTAAAATTTATGATCTAGGGACTATAATACCCAATTCATAGAACAAAGTTCGATGATTAATTAAAAAAAGAAATCGCGAAAAAAGTCGCGGAAAAAAATCCAAAAAGGAAAATTCTTACATCAGTATGTTTGTTTGCAGAATGAAAATCGCTGATTAAGTTTTTTAATTCAATTGTTGTACCATAAAGTCTTTTTTCGCGTTCCGCGATTATTTTGCAATTTTCTAAGTGCGGTTTTTTTAAATTTACCTATAATCTAGGGACTATAACACCCATTTCATAGAACAAAGTTCGGTGGCTAGTTGGAAAAAAAATCGCGAAAAAAGTGCCGGAAAAAAAATTTGCAAAAAGAAAAATTCTTACATCAGTATAAATATTTATTTGCAGAATGAAAATCGTTGTTAAAGTGTTTGTACCATAAGCTTTTTTTCGCGTTCCGCCATTATTTTAATCATAATGAATAATGAAATTATACAATTGGCATTAGTAATGAAATCGATGTATTTCAAAGCATTAGCATTAGTCCAAGTAATAATAATGCCAAAAATTTCATTAGCATTAGTTTTAATTTAATGGAAATGAAATCACCAATTAATTTGCCAAATAATTAATTAGTTTCATGTATGTGCAAAACACCATCGTGATTACAGTTAGTTAAAACTTATCTAATTTATTTTTTCTTTTGCATGCAGGTATTGAATTTTATTGTGTGCCGATATTAGGTTTGTTTTTTTCCAATTTTGTATAAATATTCCATACAAATTTATGTGCTAATTCATAAAAAAAATTTATTTGGTATTTGAAGCTTGCTACAGTTAAATTAATTTTACATATTTCGCTTAATAAAGAGTTATTAGAAATCTTGATTCATAATCGTATTTTAACTATAAATTAATTTTTCGATTTGATATTGGCAACACTATTGTTTATTTTCTCTCTTCTCCCAAATAAGTCGTAAGTGATGTACAAATTTAGTAAACGATTGACTCGGTAATCGGAAGTTAAAATGTATTTTCTTAAATTAGAGAACTAATGATGTGCTAAGATAAATTTAAAAGCCTTTAAAAATATTTTTTTTATTTATAACGCAAATCAATGGAAATGTGTGTAAAAAAGTAATTTTCTAAAACATATTATTCGAAGCATAGAAAAGTAATCGAATTTCGAATAATGTTTTGACAGTCTGTACATCACTATTGTTTTGTTTTTCTTTTTAATTTTATTTTTACATTTTTTTTGGAAATTTTTTCGAAAAAGGTCATTGGCTACGAAATTGTTGTAGGTTTTTTCAGTTTGATGGATGCAAGTTGTTGGAAGCCACACATTCTAGGGATGGGAAGGCTTTAATAAATCATTTCATGCCTAAAAATGAAATAATTAACAATTAAATGGTGGCTTCCTCACTCCAAACTTTATAAAAGGTTTATAGTTAATGAGTACCAACTATAAACCTTTATTATTTTCTTCGTTATTAAGCAAATATGAATACTGTTTTTCACAAATTAGCTTAAAATCCTGCAATAAGACTGTTGTAAAAGTTTATGAATTAGACCATAAAAATGTTCAGTCGCATTTATAACATACACCTAAAAATATACCTTCAATTTAACGCTTTTGGCGTTCCGCGATTCGAAAGAAATATGTCATTCGGTTTGCTGTATATTTATTTTCTGGTTATTTTGAAATAGGTTATTTTATATTCCAGCAAAAAATATACATGGTTTTAACAGCACTGCAGAACTAGAAGATCCTTTTTAGTGCTACTTGTATCCAGAGATGGGCCAAAATTATTACCATTACATTTTCATTACAATTTCTTTATGTGATGACAATGAAAGTTTTATCTTCATTCCTATTACATATATAAAGCAATATTTTGATTTTCATTTCCATTTTTCTATAGTCACGCCTCTATTGGCAAAGTTATAAATTTTCATATAAAATATTGTGGTTGAGGAGCGCTTATGGGGCATTTTATACCTTGAGCCCTCAAAATTTAAGCTTATCCGTTATTTGAGCCTTAAGCGACGAATCAGCATACCATGAATTCAAATTAAAGCACACGAAAAAAGAAAAATATTTACCTTTGTATAAAAGTAACGGTAATAAAAATCCATGTCTAATTTTGTAATAATTAAAAATAATTTCATTGCAATTACTTGAATGTAATGGAAATGAAAAATATTTCATTACAATTACGTACATGTAATGGTAATGAAAGTGCTTTCGCTTACAAGCTGAGCCACAAAAATGTCTATTTTTGCTGGATTGATATAAATTATCACTACAAACAAATTCAAAAAATTAAGTAAATATCTAAAAAAGCGTGAAAAACAGTCATTCATAAATGTTAATTAATGTTAAAATTAATCCAATTGAATTAATTTGATGCAATTGAATTAATACGATCTAATTGGATTAATTTTATTTGCACATGTAGGATAAAAAATTATGTAATTAATTTTAAGCACTAAGACGTTATAAATATTGGCAAATTTTATTTTTAAGTATATAGAATGGTATTCCATTTATATTCTATGAAAAGAAAATCCACTAAAATCATGGATGGTAACCGAAACGAATGCGGTTATCGTTAGGGTAACGATATTTTAGTTTATTTCGGTAACGGTATTTTAAAGGTAACGTTATTTCATTTATTTCGGTATCGGTATTTTAAGGATAAAGGTATTTGAGTTATTTCGGCAACGGTATTTTAAAGATAACGATATTTGGGTTATTTCGGTAATGCTATTTTAAGATTAACGGTATTTCAGTTATATCGGTAACGGGTTTTTAAGGTTAACGGTAGTCAGTTATTTCGATGTATCCCGAAATTTTTTTTACAAAAAAACAAACGAGATTAAAAACAGAACCAATTTATCAACTTAATGTTCAAAAAGTACTCAATGGCTCATATGAATAAAAAATAGATATTACTAATAGGGGGAAATACAGGGTTATTTGAGCAATTACTTCACAAATCTAGTCTGCTTGGGAGTAGAGTAGAAATTTAATTTTTTAATTTTCGTGTTCATTTCATGCTATTCTACCAGCCAATTGGTAAATTTGGAGTTAAAAGCCATTCCTAAGCCCAAAGCAATTACTTCGAAGTAATTGCTAAGTTTTATTCATATGACCCAATAACCACGTGAAATTACCAAAACCGGAAAATTAAAAATATCGGTAACGGTATTTTAGGGGTACTGATATTTCATTTATTTCGGTATCGGTATTTTAAGGATAACGGTATTTCAGTTATTTCGGTAACGGTATTTTAAGGATAACGGTATTCCGGGTATTTCGGTAACGGTATTTTAGGGGTAACGGTAGTTAGTTGAAAGGGTTTTGAATCGATAACGGTATTTTAGCGGTATTGCCTGCCAACCCTGACTTAAATTCTTGTTTTCGAGATTTATAAAAATTTTAGTCGAGAAACCAGTATTTATTTATTTAGTAGTATGTATCAAATCACTGTTAATTCACTGATTCACTGTTAAACGAGAGCCATTGAATTTAATGCAAACGCCAGTTCCTCATTCTTAATGTAAATTGTTAAGAAATTTGCAATAAAATACATTTCTTGAGAGCATTTTGAAATTATTTTACTCATATTTTACCTTATCTACAACTTTTTTTCTGTTGTTAACTTAACGATATTAGCTGCGTTTGTGCGGCATTCCTATCAATGATATATCGAACAATTTTGACAGTAGAAAGCAGGAATACGTTGAAAAACTGTCAAAATCGTTCTTGATAACACTGACAGAGAGTCACACAAACACAGCTATTATTTAACGACAAAATTCGGTAGAAAAAGTTACGGAATCAGTTTTAACGACAATTGTAGTTAATTGTCGAATTTTGACAATCTAACTACCGATTTTTGTCGTTAAAAATTCTCACTCATTCGATTTTCAATTCCGAATGATTATTTAAATACCTAAAACCTTTTTCAAAGAATCAAATGAATTCTTAATGCATTAGGTGCAATCATTCAATTCATTTGATTCGATTGTCAATCAATCTTTTGATTTGAAAATATTCTTATGACATTACAAGGTGGAGTAGACAAGGTGGAACTTTAAAATAAAATAAACTGCTGATTTTAGAAGACTACACCGATAAAATTCCTTAGTAACATAGTTAACGAAATTCGTAGTTGAATTGAAATAAATTTAAAATAACTATTACATTCATTAACAACTATATATTTCGTTAACAACAACTATATTTATGTTACCCTGTGTTAATTAATTTCAAACTGACAAATAAATTTTAGTAACAAGTTAAATAAAAAGTCAAACGATAAAAATATTTTTAATGCTTTAAAATTTTTATTTTTAAATAAATAGGGTATTATTATTAAACGGTAATTGGATGCACCAAATACCCAGTGTAGAAAATCATTACCAGATATGTATGTGGTTATGTAACTACATACTTGGTAACACACAAAAAAAATTTAAGGTAATGTTGCCTAAAACTATAGGGTGATATCACCTATTTCCAAAGGCAACATAGAGTTTGCTATGTTTTATGACAATATTACCATATAAATAGGTGAGTTTCAATTTGACTTTTATGTTCGAAAAAATCACCTACAATTTTTGTTAAATTAACTAATAAAAATTGGTTTATTTCCAATTTTAACGTTGGTAAAATATTGGTAATTTTGCTTTGATATTATGTTATTTTTAGAAAAGGCCCTTAAAAAATACTTTATTCTATTTTATTAAATTTATAATTATTTATTAAAAAAATATAAAATTACATATAAATTTTACATTTAATTAAATTACACGAATAAAAGATACATAATTAAAATTAAGCTTTTAATGTTTTTCTTTAAAAGCTTTTAATACAGAAAACCTCTCAGAATCTGAAGGTTTTTCTATTTGAAAAATTACTCAAAATAAAGGTTCTTTCAATTGGAAAAATTAATCAGAATTTGGGTGGTTTTCTAAATGCAAAAGTTAACAGAATTTGAGAATTTTCTATACCAAAAAGGTTATGAATCGGCAAATTTTTCTATACGGAAAAAGTATTTGAAATCTGAAGGTTTTTCTCTTGTAGAAAGTCCCAAGAATCTGAAGATTTCTCTATACCAAAAGACAACAGAATTTGAGTGTTTTCATGTAGAAAAAAGCCGTTTAAATACGAGGAGTTTTCTGTAAGAAAAATTCCTCCGAATCAAAGGGGTTCTCCACATGCAAGATGTTTAAAGAGTCTAAGAAGTTTGCAATAAGAAAAAGTCCTCAGAGCCTGTTTTTTTAATGGCTTTTATATAGGAAAGTTTTCCTAGAATTTTAGGGGTTTTTTCCAATAGAGAAACCCTCATAATGTAAGGAACAAAAACCTTTATAATCTGAGATCTTTTTCCTACAGAAAACCCTTCAGCTTCTGAGGCCTTGTTCCTATTAAAGAGCCCTTAGATTCCAAGGACTTTTTCTTATAGAAAAAACACTCAGATTCTAAGGAATTTTTCCAATAGAAAATCCCTCAGTTTTTGAGAAATTTTTCAGTGCCTCAGGAACTTTTTTTTTGTTTCTTTTTCCTATAATAAAACTGTAAGATTCTGAGGACTTTCTAATAAAAAAAACCACTCCGATTTTAAGGAAGTATTTTCCTATAGAGAAACCCTCATACTCCGAGATCTTCATCTTGTAGAAAAACTCTGAGATTCTGAGGACATTTTTCTTTAAACGCCATAGATTTTAAGGACTTTTTATATTGGTAAAACCTTCAGCGTCTGAAGAACTTTTCCAGTCGGAAAACCCCTCAGAAGAATATGTAAAGAAACTCAGAATCTGAGTTTTCCATAGAATCTTGTAGCCTGAAGAAAAGTATTCTCAGAATCATGAAGTTTTTTCTTTGAAGAAAAATCCCTCAGAATGTATATATTTTAGATTTTGCATTTAGATTTTGAGGAATATTTAACAAAAATGTCCTCAGGATTTTATGTCGGAAAACCCCTTTATAATATATAAGTTTCTCTTTCAGAAAATCTCCTCGGTTCCTAAGAGATTTGCTGTAGAAAAACAATCATTTACATTTATGTGGCCTTCTATAATGACAAGCGTACAGATTAGGTGTGTTTGGGTACTTTTCCAGTAAAGTGCAGTAAAAATTACTCAGTAACAAATTTACAGAGGCAAAATTTACTCTCAAAAAGAAAAATATCTAAAAATGTACGCAAACAGAAAAATTGTAAGAATTAGTAAAATACTGCTGCCAACTTCTTCCCTAAAAATATCGCTAAATCAAACTGAAAAATCACTAGAAAATATCTAAATTATAAAAAAAATTAAATAGCGATAAATCCCTAAATTGCACAAACTTTTTAAGTTCTGTTGAAAAATTTCACAAAAATAGCTATATTTTTCAAACTTCTTAATTCATTCTTAAAAAATTATTGATACATCGCCAAATTTTTCGAACTTTTTTGTTTTCCATAAAAATTTACCGATAAATCGCTGAATAATAATGATTCAAAAATTCTGTCAAGGAAATAAATGTAAAAAAATGCTAAGAGAATTTGAAGACTGTCTTAAAAAGAAAAATCGCTAGTTTTCCCGCTAATAGCTAAATTATATTTTATCCCGCTAAACGAGTTGAAGTATCGCTAGATTTGCCTAGAAAATAGCTAAATTGGCAACAGTTATTAAAATAGCTGATTGCGAAATAAACCTATTCAAATTATTGGATTAATAAATAAAACCTAATAAAATGATCACTTACTCCTTCCATCGTAAATAAGCTTATATTTAAATATTTTTTATTTTTACAAAAAATCATTTCGAAATTATTTAGACAAATGTTTTGTTTCTTCAATCATATGTTTTAAATCATGTTTTTTTTTCTTACAAATTCTTACTAGCAAAATTTCAACCAGTAAAAACTTGTAAGTTCTCTGGTATTGAACTGTCACTTTACCCTCTATTTTTCCTCTCTCCTTACTGAGTAATTGTGTAAACAAACACCTTCCAGTAAAAACTTGTACGAAATTGTACAAATTTTCGGGTACGCAAACACACTTATTCTTAGGCTCTTCCATTAAAAATCACAGACTCTGATGTGGTGGCTGTGTTGTTCTGAAGACACACATTACTTAAAAGAAATTTCTCCGAAAATTGCTGAATATTCCGCTACTTCCGCCACCATTATCTACAAAATTAAACGAAACACAGATTGTTCAATAAATTGAACTATTGAAATTATATTTACCCCGTTTAGCGCATCTTTGGACATTTTTTCAATATTAAAATTACATTCAAATATTGTGGTTTTAGTAGGTGTGTTTCTTTACTTTTTGGGTAAAGTTCGGTAAAATGAGAGTAAGCACAAAATCCTCTCACAAAATGACAAATTTACCCAATAGTACAGGAACGCAAAAAACCACTTTTCTAGCCCAAAAACTTATTTCAAAGAATAATGTTAAACAGTGATGGGACTTGAAAAATTTTGTTTTGTGCCAAGTGTGTGACTAAAATGTGCCAAATGGGCCTTTATTGTGCCAAAACTCAATTTTCACTTAGAACCCGTGTTTTCAACTTTCATTTTGTAAATGCATTCTTATGGAATTAATTCTATCTTCAATTCTTATGGACTTAATTATATTTGAATGAATTAAAATTTTTTTCAATTAAAAGGTGAATGATAAATTAAATTCATCCGATTCTTATTAAAGATTTGGGAATGCAGCCAATGAATGAATTCTTTAGGAATGGTTGCACGGAATGGTATACATTAGACCGTACCTCAAAAAAAAGTTTGCCGTACACCCTCCAATATGAAGTATCTGATCTGATATAAATTTATAGCATTTGAATTTTTAAAATTCTATGGATTAGGCACCGTAAGTTGTTCAGTTTTCACGTAAAAAAACTGTTATACTCCATATAAAAAAAAATTATTTTTCACGCCAATGAGTTTCACGTGAAAATTGTGCAAACTTAGTTTTCACGCAAATTTAATGTACAAAACTATTATTTTTCTGGTGAAAAAGTGACATTTTGTGTCAATTGTGATTGTGGCTTTGTTATAAAATTAAAATATTGTTATTTTTTTAAAATTAAATTGCAATTTAAAGCATTTAAAGTCTGAGAGAAATTTTTTCACGTGAAAAACAACTTACGGTGCTTTATTCGGTAATATCTTCGATGCCATTTTTTAGTTTTCCTTTATTCGAAAATAAACGCTTAGAAACTAAAAATTAAAGAATTGCTTTTTTTTAAATTCATTTTCTATTAAATTTTGTAGATAACCAAAATGTGCCAAAATAGTATCGGTTGTGCCATTGTACCAATCAATCTTAGATTGTGCCAAAAATCCCATCACTGATGTGAAAATACGTATAATTTCAGTTTGAAAATCGGCACAAATAGACATATTTATTCGCATTTAAAAGTTTTTTTGATTTTATTCAATTAATTTTAACAAAAAACCAAGTTTCTTTTGCTTATTTCTTTATTTAATTACAATTTTTAATTTAATTTCACAATTGTTTTTTGTTTATATTTGCATCAGCTGTTTTACCAAAGTTTACCCGAAGAAAAAGTCTGGGTAAATTTTGGTAAAAAGAGAAGCACTAATACACTCTCATTAGCGCTCTCATTTACCCAATTCTCGAGTACGGGAACGCTTTTGGGTAAATTTCGGTAACTTTGGGTAAATTTCGGTAACTTTGGGAACGTACGGGAACACACTGAGTGATAGGAGGCAACACAAGGTAATAAATAAAACTAATTAAATTGTGACATTTCACATTTCAATTTAATTTTCGAAGATGTTGCCTAACTTCAATAGTAGAAATTACATTGCCTTAAGGTAAAATTGTAAAGTAAAAATTATCTATTTGCATAGTTATTATAACTATTTTCCTTAATAACATACAAAAATAGGGCTACCTATGCCAGCCAAGGCAATATACACTCGAATATTTTTTTGTGTGAATGGTAACTACTTACTTTGGTTATTACATTTCTTATTACCTTTATATGGCGATGTCGCGAAAAATAATGAGTTGTCGTTACACATTTCGTTGGATTACGTTTTAAATAACTTTAAAATTTACTTTTTTTTAGAATTTGGGAAAAAGCAAGGATAAAGAAAAACCAAATGATTATTTGAAATCCAAAAGAAACTCTATCAAGAAAATAGCAATAAATATTTGCAGAAATTAGCTAATTTGTGTATTTTACTAACGTCATAATTTGCAAGCTATTATTTTGTGAAATAAATAAATAATGTAAAACAATAAAAAATTTCAATATAAAATCATTTTAAATATAAATATTTTTAGCTGTTAACAACCAATTTGGTTTTTAAATGGTTGTATGTAATTATACTAACAAAATTTCTAAATTTTCAACTACAAAATCGTTGAATTTTATATATTCGAAAATATTAGTTACCACCAACTAAATTGATTCAACTAAGCTTTAGTTAGAGGTATTTAACCTATGAGATAGTTGAAATTTACGTCAAAAACAACTAACAAATATTTTGGGTGTATTTTTATTCGTATAAAAAAATGGAAAAAAAGCTTTCTACATTTTAAATTTTTGGTGATTTTTAGTCTTCTAATTATTATTTATTACTAATTTTAGCAGGTTAGGTTGTTTTTCTGTTAACTAAAATTTATTCAAATATTTATAACTAAAATTTTGTATATGTATTTAACATTTTGGTTTTCGCTGTTCTTATCTTATACTACATTTATACCTGAGCAAAAACTACCTGGTTTTTGGCTCTTGTAGTTTTTAACTTGTCAAAACGCATACAAAAAAACAAGCAAAAACTAGTTTTGTACAAAAAATAAGTGGTTTTTGTCAACTATAAATGTATTATAAGGCTGTATTCTAGAGATGAGCGATCCGGTGATTTTTGAATAACGCTGCTACCAGTGATCGTGATTTTCAAATCACCGTTCTTTTAAACAGTGACCGTGATCACGGTTTTGTAATAGAGATGGGCGATCCGGCGATTTTTCAGTGACATTGTTCTCAGTAAATGGGATTTGCAAATCGTTGTTCTTTTAAAATGTGATCGTGATCACGGGTTTTCTATGGAAAAGACTGCGATTTTCTGATAAATAAACGAAATAATATTTATGACGAGTTTTTAAGATGTCAGTTAAACTTGGTTTAGTTAAACCGAAAACGAATTTTGTCAGCCATTTCAAAGTCATACATGAGACTAATTAATTATTTGGACAAATTAATTGGTGATTTCATTACCATTAAATTGAAACTAATGCTAATGAAATTTTTGGCGTTATGTTTACTTGGACTAATGCTAATGCTTTGAAATACATCGATTTCATTACTAATACCAATTGTATAGTATATTCATTACGATTACTAACGGCTCAATTATAAGAAAGAATTGGCATTTGTAAACGTCATTTTATAGATTTTATATTCATTTCTGAGCTTGCAAATGCGGAATGCGAAAAGGGTTTTGTGGTATAAAAAATTAATTAAAATACTTAATCAGCGATTTACATTGTGCAAAGGAATTATTGATGCAAGAATTTTACTTTTTGCAAAATTATTTTCGCAAACTTTTTTTTTCAAACTAGCCACCAGTTTTTGGTATGAGTTATGGGTATTAAGTAACCAGATTCTAATTATACAAAAACCGCACTTTAAAAATTGCAAAATAATCGCGGATCGCGAAAAAAGACTACAGTACAAAAGTTGAATTAAAAAACTAAATCAGCGATTTTTATTCTCCAAACATACATACTGATGTAAGAATTTTCCTTTTTGGAAATTTTTTTCCGCGACTTTTTTCGCGATTTCTTTTTTCAATTAATCACAGAACTTTGTTCTATGAATTGGGTATAATAGTCCCTAGCTTATAAATTTTAAAAAACCACACTTAAAAAATTGCAAAATAACCGCGGAACGCGAAAAAAGATTTTATGGTGCAAAAGTTGAATTAAAAAATTAAATCAGCGATTTTTATTCTGCAAACATACTGATGTAAGAATTTTCCTTTTTGTAAATTTTTTTCCCGCGACTTTTTTCGCGATTTCTTTTTTCAATTAATCACAGAACTTTGTTCTATTAATTGGGTATTATAGTCCCTAGATTATAAATTTTAAAAAACCACACTTAAAAAATTGCAAAAATAACCGCGGAACGCGAAAAAAAGACTATTGTACAAAAGTTGAATTAAAAAACTAAATCAGCGATTTTTATTCTGCAAACAAACATACTGATGTAAGAAATTTTCTTTTTGGAAAATTTTTTCCGCGACTTTTTTTTCGCGATTTCTCTTTTCAATTAATCACAGAACTTTGTTCTATGAATTGGGTATTATAGTCCCCAGATTATAAATTTTAAAAAACCACACTTAAAAATTGCAAAATAATCACGGAACGCGAAAAAAAGACTTTATGGTACAAAAATTTAATTAAAAAACTTCATCAGCGATATTCATTCTGAAAACAAATATACTATGTTAGAATTTTCCTTTTTGCAAATTTTTTTTTCCGGGACTTTTTTCGAGATGTTTTTTTCCAACTAGCCACCGAACTTTGTTCTATGAAATGGGTGTTATAGTCCCTAGATTATAAATTTAAAAAAACCGCACTTAAAAAATTGCAAAATAATCGCGGAACGCGAAAAAAGACTTTATGGTACAAAAGTTGCATTTTTGTTTGCAGATTGTTAATCACTGATTAAATTTTTTAATTCATTTTTGTGCCATAAAGCCTTTTGTCGCGTTCCGCGATTATTTTGCAATTTATTACTTGTGGTTATTTAGAATCATAACCTAGGGTCTATAAGCCCAAAAAATACCGCAAAAAAATGTCGCGCAAAAGAAATTTTGCAAAAAGGGAAATTCTTATACCAGTATATTTGTTCGCAGAATGAAAATCGCTGATTAAGTTTTTTAATTAAATTTTTGTAGCATAAAATCTTTTTTCGCGTTTCACGATTATTTTCCAATTTTTTAGTGCGATTTTGTTAAATATATAATCTGGGGACAATAATACCCAATTCATAGAACAAAGTTCTGTGATTAATTGAAAAAAGAAGTCGCGAAAAAAGTCGCGGAAAAAAAATTTCCAAAAAGGAAACTACTTACATCAGTTGTTTGTTTGCAGAATAAAAATCGCTGATTAAGTTTTTTAATTCAACTATTGTACTATAAAGTCTTTTTTCGCGTTCCGCGATTATTTTGCAATTTTTTAAGTGCGGTTTTTTTTCAATTTATAATCTAGGGACTATAACAGCCATTTCATAGAACAAAGTTCGGTGGCTAGTTGAAAAAAAGCAATCTATCCATCCCCTTTTTTTTGTAAAAAAATGCTTTTTTTTTACTCAATTGTTCATAGTTTTTAAGGCATTAGTACGATTTCATTAGCATTAGTATTACAAGTTCTAATGCGAGAAAATTTCAGTACCATTAAATGGTAATGAAATTTTTTTGCCATTAGCATTAGTCAACTAATGATAATGAAATTTCAATGCCAATGAAAAAATCCCAAGTATGATATAGATTGTCGGTGGATAAGGCTAATGTACAATCTTTAATGATATGGCTTTATATTCACATAAGACAACTATCGGTGCATTTACAAGTTTATCGAGAAGTTTTCTCATCGAGTAATTTATGGTCACGCTGCATTACACAGGGTGATTTAAGAGATGATAAAATGGACTGTAGTTTTAGTCGTAATTCTTTCAGATATCATAACATTTATAACTGTGGACACATGTAGTTTTGTAAAATACCTAATTAAATAAAAATAACTTATATGCAGCGCATTATTAGCTGATTTGGTTTCATATATATTTTATTGTCTGCGACTCACCCTATATAAAGCATAGCAGGGTTGCATTTCACATGCGAGAAATACAGAAACGGGGTGCAGAATATGCTGATTGTCATTTTTCATGGTTGCAGTCACAAGCTAGGGATGATCAACATGTTTTAGACTAGAAGGCTGTTATTTATACGGTCCAACGATTAAGACTGGAAAAGGAATTAGTATTACAATAGGACATGCTGACAAGGCTTTGTTTGGAATGGTAACAAATTAGTTTTTATATTGTAATTAAATAGTTTTCCAAATTTAATATTTTAAACAAATATGAATTAATTTGTATCCAACTATTAATACCAGTAATAATTATAAAATAAATAATTAAATAAATTAAACAAATTGTTTTAATAAGGTAGAGCTAAATAATTTAACGTAAATTAATAAATAAAATATGGCTTAAATTTAAGAAATTAGTGCTAACAATTCCAAAAACAGAATAAGAAATATTTACCAAGTTTTTTTGTATAGTTATTGTTAGTTTTTGTTTTCTTATTTTATACCAAGCATATTATATAAGTTATGCCCAAAACTTGGGTAGTGTTATAATTCTACGCCAGTTGAAACTAAAGACCACGAGAATTTACAAAAGAGTAGATTATATTTATTAGGCACGTCAATACGTCTCAAGAAATTTTCAACAACTTGAAGTTTCCAAAAACAAACTAGAAGTTTAGTTACAAAACAAAGTGTTCCAAAAACTACAAAGTGTTTTACGGTAACAAACAAATATATAAAACATGTTTAGACCTAGTTTAGACCATGTTTAGACCTAGTGCCCATATAAGGGTCCTACCAAAATTATATGGTTTATACGCTGCAGGTCGCAAATATTAAGATATTTTGATGAAATTAGGTACACCGACCTATGGCAGCCCAAGGACGAAGCCTATTGATTTTGGTTAACACCGTTCCATGTTTAGACCAGTGCCCATATAAGGGTCCCCCTAAAATTGGCTTGGTTACAAACTGCAGGTCGCAAATATTAAGATATTTTGATGAAATTTAGTATAACGACCTATATCAGCCCAAGGACGAAGTCTATTGATTTTGGCGAACATCGGTCTATGTTTAGACCTAGAGCCCATATAAGGGTCCCCCCAAAATTATATTGTTTATACGCTGCAGGTCGCAAATATTAAGATATTTTGATGAAATTTGGTATGCAGACCTATTTTGGCCCAAGGATGAAGCCTATTGATTTTGGTGAACATCGGTCCATGTTTAGACCTAGTGCCCATATAAGGGTCCCCCCAAAATTGGCTTGGTTACAAACTGCAGATCGCAAATATTAAGATATTTTAATGAAATTTGGTGCGCTGACTCACATTATAGAAAATTTTGACACAAGCCCCATTTTAACCCCTTCGAATTTCGGATCCAAACATTAGTTGGCTTTTACCCAGACTGGTGTAGGGTATTGTATAGTCGGCATGCCCGACTTTAACCTTTTTACTCGTTTTATATTATTTTTGTAAACAATTTGAGTTTGTTTTGTTTTTGACATTGAAATACATTTTGCCCAATAAAATTTTTCCAGCAAAATGTAGTAAAAATGTAGTAAAAGAGAAATTATTTTTCTCTTAAATTTATTAATATTTTTACTTTTTTTGGAGTACTCGAACACTTTTGAAGTAAATGTAGTAAAAATGGTAAAAATAGTAAATTGTAGCAGGTAATCGAACAAAGCTATAGTAAGAGTTTTGTAATATGCAAGAATTCTGTTCTAGAAATTAAGTTGCCATGTAGGGTGATCAACGATATAACTATCTGCAAAAACGGAAACTTCGAGAATGTAAACTCATCCAACTGGCTTACCATCAACCTGCCTAATTTCTAATAGCTAAAACCTTCCTACAATAACCGTATTCTCTGGTTTAATACTATTGACCGGCTACAATGGATCTGTGGAAATGGACAACAAGAATCTTTGGTTAAATGGATTTTACCTAATCGAATATCATAATTAGGGTATTCAATTAATCGGCTTTTCATTTTAATCGATTAATCGTGCAAATAATTATTCGGGTTTTTTTCTTAACCGGTTAAACGAACAAAATTTTAAAATTAATCGATTAATCGAAAAAATTTTCTGTAAAATAATATGTATGTTCCCGTACTTTACCGCAGTTGCCCAAACTTACCCAAAGGCGTTCCCGTACTCAAAATTGCGTGCAAATTGTTGTTGTTTGGGCTGTTTTGGGTTCCCGCGGGAACCCGCGGTAACGTACGGGAACGCACATAATATACATACACTTGTTGGATTTTTATTAATTTTATTTAAAAAAGGAACAAAAATAAATTCAGTAACTTTTCTGCAATTCATAAAAATAAAAAAAATTAATAATTGAGATCAGATTTCGTCAATATTTTTATTTTTTCTGTCTCCTTTTTCACATATTAAAATTTTATCCAAATCAGGGAGAACCAACCGCAATGAGTTAAAGAAGAATAGAAAGAAAGAAAAGGCCCCGTATATTGCTTTGAATCTCTTTTGTATTCATTAATTGCATAAAAAACGTAAATCTAGATAGGAATTCCCTTTATTTTATTCAATTTTTTAATTCAGGTGCTCACTAAACAAGCTTTTATGATGTTTTTGTTTTTTCTTTCGGATTTAACGCTCCTACTTGAAAACATAAAATTCTCATCGAGTTGAAGCTAACAAATATTTCCAGAAATTCTAAAAGGTCATCCGTTAATTATTTTTTTAGGCCAGAATGAAATCCGGATAGGTGCAAGTCTACAGCAAATTATTTATCACAATCTTTTAAAAAAGTTTTGAGATTTTAGCACATTTACTTTAATAAAAAATTTATATTTTTTTAAACATTTTTGTAATTTTCTACCAATTTCGATTAATCGATTAATCGTATGAAATTATTCGAATTATTCGTTATTCGAAATTTGGACATTTTAAATTATTCGAACAATTTTTGAGAAAAACTGTTCGATTAATCAAATAACGATTAATCGATTGAATACCCTAATCATAATGCTACAGTCAGAATGGAAAATCTATTATATTCTAATCAGGCAAGGAAAAATTCTGAATTTAATTTAAAAATCCACAAATATTTGATATTTTATTTTTGTTTAAAGTAAAATTCCCAAGAATGAATGATTTTTAAATTTGGAAAATCTATTAATTATAGAGATAGGAAATCAAAACTTAAACTACTCGCCGATAGAGGGCGCTGATATTTAGTATTACCTGAGCAACTATTTAGTATCAGCTGAGCCTATATTTAAAATCTCAAAAATTGCTGAAAACTGCGCAAAATAAGAAGAAATCAAGCGCAAAATATCTTAAAATAATAAAAATTGAGAATTCCTTTTTTTATTTGCTTTTTTGTTTGTTATTATTTTAATTTAAATAAAAAAAGAAAATTGTAAATTTTTTAAACAAAGTGCCATCTAGTGATAACAATGTCGTTATAGCTTTTGTTTTTGGTTATGCCATACCCCTGATAAAAATCTAAAAATTTAGAGAATTTTATTTTTAACAAGTGTTTGAATAATTTTTTGAATAGTTATTTGAACAATTCAAAATGAAAAAATAAAAACCCAAATATGTACCTAGAATAAAAAATATTAAATACACAAAACTTGAAATTAAACCAGCAATTTCACATTTTTTCGGTGTTTAGAAATTTTATTAATAAATTAATATTTTTATATGGCGTCTTATATGCAAAATTCGCAATTTGTCAAAAATAACTCATTGAATAACTTTTTGATGGATGAACTGAATAAGAAATAAAGTACAATAAAAAACTAAATGTACAAACTTTATCACTAAATCCGCTATTTATAGTGTTCGCAAATTTGATCGAAAAATTAATACCTGAAACGCGCAATTGTGGAAAATTGTATATGGTGCAAAAATTGAATTAAAAAACTTAATCCAAACTTTTTTATAAGAAATGGTTATTATAGTTCCTAGAATATGAATTTAAAAAAAGCGCACTCAAGAAATGCAAAGTAATGGCGGACCGCGAAAATAGTCTTTATGGTGCAAAATATTTATTAAAATATTATTATTATAGTTCCTAGATTATGAGTGCGGTTATTGCACTTAAAAAATTGCAAACTTATAGCGGAACGCGAAAACTCTTTATGGTACAAAATATTTGCTAAAAGGCTTATTCAGTGATTTACATTCTGCAAACAAATATATTGATACAAACATTTTCCTTTTTGTAAAAATTTTTTTATGAATTTTTTTTTCCAAACGAACCGCCAAGCTTTTTGATAAGAAATAAGTATTAAAGTTAATAGATTATGAATTAAAAAACCGCACTTAAAAAATTTCAAAATAATGGCGGAACGCGAAAAAAGCCTTTATGGTACAAAACATTCATTAACAAGCATATCCAGCTTACATTCTGCAAACGAATATATTAAGTGTGTTTGCGTACCCGAAAATTTGTACAAATTCGTACAAATTTGTACAAGTTTTTACTGGAAGGTGTTTGTTTACACAATTACTCAGTAAGGAGAGAGAAAAAATAGAGGGTAAAGTGACAGTTCAATACCAGAGAACCTACAAGTTCTTACTGGATGAATTTTTGCTAGTAAGAATTTGTAAGAAAAAAAACATATGATTTAAAACATATGATTGAAGAAACAAAACATTTGTCTAAATAATTTTGAAATAATTTTTTGTAAAAATAAAAAATATTTAAGTATAAGCTTATTTACGAGGGAAGGAGTAAGTAAGTGATCATTTTATTAGGTTTTATTTATTAATCCAATAATTTGAATAGGTTTATTTCGCAATCAGCTATTTTAATAACTGTTGCCAATTTAACTATTTTCTCGGCAAATCTAGCGATACTCCAACTCGTTTAGCGGGATAAAATATAATTTAGCTATTAGCGGGAAAACTAGCGATTTTTCTTTTTAAGACAGTCTTCACGTTTTCTTAGCATTTTTTTACATTTATTTCCTTGACAGAATTTTTGAATCATTATTATTCAGCGATTTATCGGTAAATTTTTATGGAAAACAAAAAAGTTCGAAAAATTTGGCGATGTATCAATAATTTTTTAAGAAAGTTTTAAGAAGTTTGAAAAATATAGATATTTTTGTGAAATTTTTCAACACAACCTAAAAAGTTCGTGCAATTTAGGGATTTATCGCTATTTAATTTTTTTTATAATTTAGATATTTTCTAGTGATTTTTTAGTTTGATTTAGCGATATTTTTAGGGAAGAAGTTGGCAGCATTATTTTACTAACTCTTACAATTTTTCTGTTTGCGTACATTTTTAGATATTTTTCTTTTTGAGAGTAAATTTTGCCTTACTCTCTGTAAATTTGTTACTGAGTAATTTTTACTGGACTTTACTGGAAAAGTACCCAAACACACCTATTGATGCAAACATTTTTCTTTTTTCAAGATTTTTTTTTCGCGAAACTAATTACCAAACTTTGCTATAAGGTATTATGGTCTCTTGATTATAAATTTTAAAAAACCTCACTTAAAAAATAATGGCTAAATGCAAAAAAGCATGCCGTGATATTATTGTATGAAGGGAACAAAATGTTCAGAACTACTCTTAATATAAAATTTTATTAACTTCATGCTAATCTTTAGCACAAATTTAAAATTTTACCAATTTTAAATATATTTATGTATATTTTTTACAGGAAAATAAAACTCCATAAAATTCAAAATACTATTCAACAGAGAATTTTATCTTTAGAACCCACTGAATTTTAAAAAATATCATTTAGAGTTTAACCCCCGTATTCAAACTGAAAAGTTAGTAGCTTCTTATACATCGCACACAATGAGCTGTTAACTAGAATGTTTTTTAGGCCTTAGCAGCTTGTTAGAACAGAGTTTATTCAAAATGATTTCTTAGCACACCGATTAAGACCAACCCTGTGTTTCAAAATACAAGGCTTTTTTATTATTGTGAATGGAATTTTTTGTTTATTGGCGTTTGATAACAGAACATTAGAAGGAATTTAGCAACAATACTAGAATGAGTTTAACAACAGTATTATGAATAAAACTCATGTTAACTCTATATTTTTGCATTTTGAATACCGCTATAAGAGTTTTGTCGAATTCTTTCAAAAATTTTTATTCTTTGTAATTTACTTGTGAAAATTGTATCATCTTTCTTTAACAATCATCTTAATTTTTGCATTAAAAATACAAAAATTGTTTTTTCGGACTTTCTATATTTTCATATATTTAGTTAGAATATTCTTGTACCTCAAGTCCAAAAAACAATTTTTGTATTTTTAATGCAAAAATTAAGATGATTGTTGAAAATGAGCATACCACGGCTAAAATCTCATTCAAATATTTAATTTGTTTTGAGTTTAAAGTTAGTTGTTTTTACAAAATGAATTGACGACAAACATACATATAAATAGTACCCAAAGGGTACTTTTATGTAATTGTTGCTTTCAAAAAGGAGTTGATTTATAGCTGGTTTTACCAAATCAGACAGTTCATATACGAAACTACAAAATTCTCGTCCCGTTGATTTTTTGTACCTTACGTAATGTCTCGGTTTGAGTAAGAAAGTTATCATTTTCTTATTGCGGACAACTGAAGAGTAGAGTGATGTCTACGAAACAATTGTATTGTCTATCATGAAAATTATCAACCCTTTTTGAAACAACAAATAAAATCTAATATGACAATATCTTTCTTTAATTTTAAAATAATTTAAACAGAAAGTGATATTAATTTATGATCTCTAGTCAAACTAAAAAACATTCATTTTACAAAATAAGAGATCAACTAAACATTCCCCTCATTTATAATAAAGAGTTTTATTTAAAAGTTATGAAGTATTTTTTCAAAAAAATACTTGAAGAATTTTATCAAAAAAGAATTTTAAATTTTAAACTTTTCTGTTGTCTGATTCTAATAAAGAGATGACAGTGAGACAGCCCTTACCGGCTGTTTTCCAAACTACCAATTTTGTTGCTAACTACGAAGAGATGTTATCACTAGAAATGTTAAAAGAGCTTTACATTAATAATGCGGCCGAGATTAAACAACTGTCCTATAACTATAAAACCACTTTTGCAACTAATGTTAGAATGCCAGGTATGGTTGGCATGATATTGTTGTGGATACTTCTTAGGAATTGGATGAAGAAAAGAGTAAAAATTAAAACTAATCCAGATAAACCTGTTGAGGCTACTAATGGTTAACACTTAGATATATGCATGCTAATACCGCATAGTTAACACCTGGATAATCCCTTGCGAACACCCCATAATTTTGTTTTTCTTATTATTTCTTCTTAATTTTGCTTAGATTGCGTCTGGCTAATTTCCTGATTATAAAAGAAAGAAATATTTAAATGGGTTGCCACTCATGTTACAACATATACCGCATCTAATTTTCTACGGGTCAACTTAATTAACAACGGAAACTAATGCGACATTCACACCTAAATCTTAAACACGTGTTTAGCTAAAACCAGTGTAAAAGAATAAAGATCTGTTGTAATAGAATAAAGAGCTAAAATACGTGTTTTAGCTAAACACGTATTTAAGAATTAGGTCTGAACGCAGCCTAATAAGGTAGCGTAAGCACAATTGTTAGTTTTTGAGTTTTTATTTCAAATAAAGAATCAGGCGTAGTAAAGTAGTCGAACATGAATGTGTTTTGTGAATAACAACCATATTCAACTTACACTGGGAAGTGAATAAAATACTTTCAAAATATATTTTTGTAAAAGAGAATCATTTTATATTTATCTGTAAAACAAACAAAAAATGGACGAGAATTTTAAACACTGATAAGGATGTAAAAGAAATAAAAAACAGTTAAAAATTTGACTCTTAAAGAAAAGATTATAGGTGGAGATTTGTAAAGATAACATTATCATATGTAATAAAAAAATATTACTAAAAATAAATGTCAATTCACACGTCGACTACCTCTATCAACTATTACCTAGTATTGGGGATAGGGATTGTCAAATTTTTGTATTCTATTTTAAAAATGACATTTCGTGTCCCTAATACTGGGAAATAATAAATATGGATAGATAGAATGTATTACATGTGAATCAAGCTTAAGGCATACGACATTAATATGAATATAATTTAAAAGATTTTACATACATACATTATATTTGTAATTTGTATATTTACTTAATCTAATAAGGGCACTTTAAGAGTGTTACATTTAGTTGTAAAACTATTTTACATAACATATATGTATAATTATTTTTAAGATAATAAAGATGGAATTGAAAAATTTTTAAACTTAAAACTATTTTGTGGGATAATTGTGTTTTTTTTTTTTTGGATATTCGAAGTTTTTAGGTTTTGTTTTTGTAATGTCTGCATTGTATTGGACGGAATGTTTTTTTTTCTAATTTAACTGTGCGTTGCTATTCGAGAAACGTTTAAAATGCTGTCAATTGTTATTAAATAATGAGGCAGATATAAATGTTAAGAAGGTGACCACTAACAAGGTGTTGATATTGAAATTGTAGCGACGATTGGCATGATTTCGTGTAGTTTTACCTGAAATAAAGAAAAAAAATATCGTTAGCACAATTCAAGAAAAAGTTCCGATATAATTATATAAGTATATTCATATACACTTAAGTCTTTTTTATGCGGTAGATGCGTTCCAAAAAAAAAAAACCGCATAAAATAAATTCGCATAAAAAAGAACTCTACTTCCATACAAAAATGGGGGATGCGTTCTGAATATTTCAAAAACCGCATAACTTTAAAATAAGGAGAGAATATTGAAATAAAATCGCATAAAAAAATCTATAAAATAAAATATTAAAAAAAATTATTATTTTTTTTTATTTTAACACAAAATAACACTTCCCACCAAAATCTTTCATTACCAAATAATTGGTTATATAATGAAACAAAAATTGTTTACTACTTATAATTCGGCGTCAGTACTAGTTATTTTTGTTAGGCGAAGCCATTTTTATAAGCAGTCTAGCTTTCGCGCGACCACTTATTTATTTATAAAGATAATGTGAATTTGGTAACTACTTATTTTTTAACCACTAGTAAGTCGTATTATTTAACAACTTGTAACCACTTATTATACCCTACACCACTACGTGGAGAGTGTATTATAAGTTTGTACTGATGTTTTTAACACCAAAAAATATTGGTCCTAGACCCACCTTATAGTATACCGATCGGTATACTATTTCGATTTAACGATGTCCGTCAGGTTGCAAATACGAAGATGAAATTTGGTACACAGGCCTATGTCAGCCCAAGGACAACGCCTATTGATTTTGGTTGAAATCGGTCCATGTTTAGACCTAGTGCCCATATAAGGGTACCCCCCAAAATTGTCTTTTTTACACGCTGCAGGTCGCAAATACGAAGATATTTCAATGAAATTTGGTACACAGACCTATGTAGGGCCAAGAACGGAGCCTATTGATTTTGTTTAACATAGGTCCATGTTTAAACCTACCCAGCAAAATCTTTCATTACCAAATAAGTGGTTATATAATAGAAATTCATAGCTCCGCACAACTTATTTTTTGGTGTCTAAACTCATTATTTTTGTTTGGCGTGGTCGTTTTTATAAGTAGTCACGCTTACCCGCTCGCTTACGAAAAAATGAGAAGTAAGTAGTTATGAGATTATAAGTGGTTACAAACATGCTTACAAAAAGTTGAATTATAAGTGGTTATCCGACTGCTTACTTGATTCTTAAAAATAAAGAGTTACACAAATACTATTAGCTTCAGGAAATATATTCAGAGAAATTAAAGTTTTTGCTAGAGTGTAATTTTAGAACTCGTCATAAAAATTTTAACACAAAACATATTTACATGTAATAAATATAAATGTATAAAATTTAACTTTGTAAAACGTACTTATTTAAACTATTGCGAGTAAGTCATTATTTTATATTTAAAAGCAATGACTACAATAGGCCGTTATTAAGAAGCCATTATTTTATATAACAAAATAATGCAAAAGGTAATGATATATCATTATTGGTAATGCAGACAGCAATGAGGTGTCATTACCAATATTTTGCTGGGTAGTGCCCATATAAGGGCAAACCCAAATTTTTTTTTTTACACTCTGCAAGTCACAAATACGAAGATATTTAAATGAAATGTCGGCCCATGGACGAAGCCTATTGATTTTGGTTAAAATCGGTCCATGTTTAGACCTAGTGCCCATATAAGGGTCCCCCAAAATTGGCTTGGTTACACGCTGCATGTCGCAAATACGAAGATATTTCAATGAAATTTGGTTCGTTGACTCGCATGTTCCCAAGGAAAAAGCCTATTAATTCTAGATAGGATCGGTCATATTTGGACCTATCGCCCATATTGGCTATATTTTCGATTTTCTCTTCTTTTATGATTTTATAGAAAATTTTGACACAAGTCCGTTTTAACCCATTCAAATTTCGGATCCAAACACTAGTTGGCTTTAAATCAGACTGGTGTACGGTATTATATAGTTGGCATGCCCGACTTTAACTTTTTTACTCGTTTTTTATCTGCGTATAAGCACACGAATAACTACTTATTTTGGTAACTACTTATTTTATATACTTTTGTAATGCAGCGGGTAAGTGCGTTTTTTCATACAGCGAATATGGACAACTACTTACAAAAACGACCTTGTCTAACAAAAATAATGAGTTTTGACACCGAATTATATGCAGTAGACCCTAATTCTACTGCTTATTATTTAGATATTAGTAATGAGCACCCATTACTGAGATTTTGCTGGGTTGTATTCATGCAGTACATACCATAGCTGGGCAAAAGTACATTAAGTACAAATACAAGTACCATGGTACTTGTACTTGAAATTTTTTAAGTACAAGTACCAAGTTTCAAATGTACTTTGTAATCAGTACCAATTACTAGGGAAGTACTTGATACTTAAGTACCAATACCTTAAAATGTACTAGGTACTTGCTAAGTACACTTGGTACTTGCTAAGTCCAAGGTAATTGCTAAGTACACTTGGTACTTGCTAAATCCTCATTTAACTAAATGCGTTAAATGAAAACTGAAGCCCAAATTAGTTTGGAAGTATCGTAAAAAAAGTAACGTATCATTCACATAATGAATAAAAAGAGTATAAAAAATAAAAATATTGCATTTTTTATCTTTTTCTTGTGCATAGAATTAAATGTCAAGTAATAAAATAGAAAATTTCTATTTTCAACAGAACTTTTTTACGATTTTACTTGACAACAGTTTCAATGCATAGAAAAAAGATAAAAATATATTTCCATATTATTTTAACACATTGAATTGATTACAGATACGTTTTTTTACTTTACGATTAGACTAATGAAGCCTTAACACCGGTTTTGGAACGGGGAAGTCATAGTGAGTCATCTGTGGAAAAATAAGTGCAAAAATCGCTTAAATAAAATTTTAATCGTCCATATCTCCCAAACTAGAAAAGCTAGAGGAAAAATAACTGCACCAAAGGTCAAAACCAACTACCAATACCCCGATACCGAAACTAAATTTTAACTTGCATTGCTAGATTTTAAAATCGCGATTTTCTCGAAAACTAAGCCTCGTAGAGAGAAAAGGGCTTTTATTTGGTATATCGCCCATATCTCGAAAACTGAATGAGTTAAATGAAAACGGACAACGGTTTTGGAACAGGAAAGTCATAATGAGTCATCTGTGAAAATCACTTAAATAAAATTTTAATCGTCCATATCTCGAAAACTAGAAGAGCTAGAGGAAAAATATTTGCACCAAAGGTCAAACCCCACCACCAATACCCCGATACCGAAACTAAATTTTGACTTGCATTGCTAGATTTTAAAATCGCGTTTTTCTCGAAAACTAAGCCTCGTAGAGAGAAAAGGGCTTTTATTTGGAATATCCCCCATATCTCGAAAAATGACCGCAGCAAGCCACTACCAATACCCCGATACAGTAGATATTTAAATTAAAGCAGAACTTGGAATTCATATTGACCGCCAAAGCATTATACATTACACCCCATTTTAGAAATAAAACATTTTGCGCTACTTGCGTTTATCCGCGTGCAACTTTTTGAAATGAAATATTTTCTATAACGCAGTTGGGAAAGCGAATAATAGGGAGATTAATATTGACTGCACAAATTTACCACTTTTACTTTGTCAGAAAACTGAAAAACAAAATATGTAAAAAAAAAACTAATTTTTTAAATTTATTTTGAGGGCTTTTTGAATTTTTTTACAAGAATCAAATTTTTAGTTGTTTTTAATTTATATTTCATATAATTTTAGTTGACAAAATGAACTAAGAGCATAATTATAGAGGTCACTTATTTCCACTTTAATTGCAAAAAGTCAGTAAAATACTTTTTTTTAAATAAATTGAATCATTTTGTTATAAAAAATTTTTAGCATATTTTTTTATATTTTAGCACTTTTTAGCATTTTTCTCAATGAAATCTAGCATTTTTTCCTAAATAAGTTTTGGCAACACTGCTTATGACGGCTACAACGAGTCAAAAGTAGGAATAGGCACCTAAAATGCACAAATATACACATAATTATTGTGAAACTTGACGAGTGCAGTAGTATTGAAAACTACTATAGTACTTAGCAAGTACCATAGTACTTAGCAAGTACCATAGTACTTAGCAAGTACCAAAGGTACTTAAAAAGTACCATAGTACTTAGCAAGTACCAAAGGTAGTTAACAAGTACCATAGTACTTAGCAAGTACCAAAGGTACTTAACAAGTACCATGGTACTTAGCAAGTACCAAAGGTACTTAACAAGTACCATGGGACTTAACAAGTAACAAAGGTACTTAACAAGTACCAAAGGTACTTAACAAGTACCAACGGTACTTAACAAGTACCATAGTACTTAACAAGTACCAAAGGTACTTAGCAAGTACCAAAGGTACTTAGCAAGTACCAACGGTACTTAACAAGTACCATAGTACTTAACATGTACCAAAGGTACTAAACAAGTACCATAGTACTTAACAAGTACTATAGTACTTAACAAGTACCATAGTACTTAACAAGTACCATAGTACTTAACAAGTACCAAAGGTACTTAGCAAGTACCATAGAACTTAGCAAGTACCCTTAGTACTTAACAAGTACCATAGGACTTAGCAAGTACCAAAAGTACTTAGCAAGTACCATAGATCTTAGCAAGTATCCTTAGTACTTAGTAAGTTCCACAGTACTTGTTAAGTACCTTGGTACTTAAAAAGTACTAAGTAATTCAAAGTACTTGTACTTATTTTTTTTAAGTACTTTACTAGTACTTAAGTACTGAGGTACTGAATACTTCCCGACTAAAAAAACAAAAAATCAGTAAAAAATAAAACCCCGGCTAGAAATCTACGTATGTGACCTTCTCCGAGAAAATGGACCTAGTGTGTCAAAAAAACTAGTGTGTCAAAAACTTGGGAAAATCGATAAAAATGAGAAAATATCGATTTTCCCAAGTTTTTGACACACTAGGTCCCTTTTCTCGGAGAAGGTCACATATATGGATTCATACAGGTTTAACGTATATTCGTGCATGATCATAAACATGAATGCTTTTCAATACATGGATACATAAGTCTCCATACATGCATCCACATATGTCCACACTTGCGCATTAATGAGAATACGATCGTACTCCCGAGAATTCGACGACAATGTTAAACTCAGTTGTGAGCCAGAAATAAAAGATTTTCTTGTTTGAGACTCATTCATTTTAATGAAGATTCTTATTGAAGATTCTGCAAGTTTAAAATATTTTCAAATAGAGGCATATCTTTCACCACTAAAATTACCATTTTTGTTTCTTACGAAATGAATGTCTTTTTTCTTGGTTTTATCCATTTCTTTTAAGAAAATCTTTAAAAAATAAGACAATTTTTTTTTACAATATTTTAAATTAAATAAAAAGTATTATAAAAGTTGTAAAAAACGCAACGCAAGTCGATTTTAAAACCGCATAACTTCAAATCCGCATAAAAAGAGACTTAAGTGTATGTGATTTCATATTACATCATCGTGTCTATTCCTACGAAAAGTCTGTGTTGCAAAGTCATTTTTGTTTGAAACTTCAAAACAAAAAATTAGACCTGTTATCGACACCACCCAGTGTAGAAAAGTTAATGACATATCATTATTTTTTGGACTACCAGTAATGACACCGACTTACTTTCTGGATTATTTTAAAAGATATAATAATGAGCTACTAATAACTAGTTACTTTTTCCACAAGTTCAAAATAATGCATTACCAATAATGACTTATTTTTATCATTATTTCAAACATAATGTTCTAGAATTTTTTATAAATTTTTTTGAAATCTATTTTTGACTCAATATTTTTTCAATAGTGGTAAGGATATATGTATGTAACCACATATTTTTTGACATTTTGTATGGTGGCAGGCCAATTATGTTTTTATCTATCAAATATAACCCAGCAAAATATTGGTAATGACACCTCATTACTATCTGCATTACCAAAAATGATATATCATTACCTTTTGCATTATTTTGTACTATAAAATAATGACTTCCTAATAACGGCCTATTGTATTCATTGTTTCTAAATATAAAATAATGACTTACTCGTAATAGTTTAAATAAGTACTTTGTACACAGTTAAATTTTATACATTTTTATTTATTATATGTAAATATGTTTTATGTTTAAATTTTTATGACGAGTCCTAAAATTACACACTGGAGAAAACTTAAATTTTTCTGAATGTATTTCCTTAAGCTAATAGTATTTGCTTAACTCCTTATTTTTAAGAATCAAGTAAGCAATGGGATAACCACATATAATTCAACTTTTTGTAAGCATGTGTGTAACCACTTATTATTCAAAATCTCATAACTACTTATTTCTCATTTTTTCGTAAGCGAGTGTGTAAGCGTGACTACTTATAAAAACGACCACGCCAAACAAAAATAATGAGTTTAGACGCCAAAAAATAAGTTGTGCGGAGCTATGAATTTCTATTATATAACCACTTATTTGGTAATGAAAGATTTTGCTGGGAACATGTCGAGATAGCTCAGATGGTAGAGCTATAGACTGGCAATCTAAAGTCCCAGGTTCGAGTCCCGCACGAGAAAATTTTGTTAAAAAAATATTTTTTTTATAGAACTTATTTTTTTCAAAATCTATTTTTAGAATCATTATTTTTATCAATACTGGTAAGCACATAGGTAACAACATATTTTATGATTTTTCGTATGCTGGTGTGTAACTCATTATTTTTCGCGACATCGCCATATAAAGGTAATAAGAAATGTAATAATAAAAGTAATTAGTTACCATTACCAAGTATGAAGTTACATAACCACATATCTGGTAATGCTTTTCTACACTGGGCAGAGACTATTAATTAACCCTTTAGCGAGTGGCGTACATTATAATGTACGTCGACTTCATCAACTCGTCACTGATTTGAATTTTAACCCCCCGTTTCCACATGCAAGTAAATGGTTGCAAGTTAAGAATACGTATTATCAGCGAAAATTTCGAAATTTACCGGAAAAACATGAAAATTTTACATGTGTCCACACTACTTGCTGCAAGTTCATTTTTAAAATGTCGTCGAAGGCATAGGTTGTCACTAAGTAGCACTCCAGTATTGCCAAGTATTCAATATTCTAACAAAGCTGGGAACAAAATTTGTTCTTAACAATTTTTTTTTTCAAAAATTTTTATAATGTTATTTTAAAATACCAGTAAGATATGCCGTTGTGTTCTTTTTTACTTTTTTTTTACAAATAAGTACAAAATCAGTTGCATTACAACTTTTATTTTACCAAATACTAGTAAATTAATAGAAAACAATACTAGGCAACACTGTTTTCTTTATTCTGTCATTTCACTTGCAGCAAGTGCCAAAAATCCACTGTCTTCAAAATTTGCTTGCAAGTTGAGCCGCAAGTCGTATAAGTGTGATAGTATTAGTGAAAAAGTGTGAGTGTATTGAGTTTTTCAAACTTGCACTTGCATGTGGAAACGGGGGGTAACCAAAGCGCTATTCATTTACTGTTATCGGTTCGTTATTTTGTTCTTATTAAATTTTTATGCAGGCTGTGAAATTTCAAAACAACATGACAGCAGTAGAGTGCGTTTTGTCTTGTGATCATCAACGCTGCTGAGAATGTTTTTAAATTTAAAAGTTCAAAAAAGGCTAAAGTTTAGTCTCAAAAATTGTGTGATGAATTAAATTCCAAAATTCAAACGGTTTTATGAAGAGATTAGTAATAGGAAAAATATAAAATTAAAATTTTAATAATTTTAACCCGCTCGGAGCCGGCAGCATGTTAATGTTTGAACTTTGATTCCAAATATATCCGCTAGGGGGCGCTGCAAAGCCATAAAAGAAATAAACAATATTTCTTGGGCATAGATCTACATTTCCACTAAGTTTGGTCAGAAAATTCCTAGCCATTAAAATTCCCGTGTTAAAGAGATAGGAAATCAGAACTTACTCTACTCACCGGTACTCGGGGCTAAAACTTAATATTAGCTGAGAAACCATTAAGTAACACGCGCTAGATATGTTTTTTTTTTTTAATTTATTTGCTTTAGTTTTTTTTAACTTTCTTGTTTGTTTTTATTTAAATTTTGAATAAAAAAGAAAAGTGACGATTTACTCAGAGAATATTAATTATAGAGATAGGAAATCAAAACTTACACTACTCACCGGTAGTGGGCGCTGAAATTTAGTATTACCTGAACTAGGGTTCTATAAATCGACTTTCGACTAATAGATTAATCGACTTTTTGCGAAAATTTTCGACTTTTTGAAAGTCGACTTTCTTGTGATGCAAAAGTCGATAAATGTAAATTTTGTTTTTGCTGATATAACACAATAGAAAAAAATTAAGCAAGTGTTGCTAATTCTATTGAAAAACAAAACAGTGAAATATGACATAAAAAACTCTAAAAAACTCTAACTACACAACTTCTAAACTAATGGTCCGATTTGGACAAAGTTTATAGAATATTGTAGAGTAGGAATAAGGCTTTTGGAAGTCACCCTGTTTTATTAATAGTTCACCTATTTAGCACAAGCGTGCCAAAGTAGACCACCTCGAGTGTAAACAAGCTTTCGGAACCTTTGGCTTCTTAAATTGTCGGCCGATTTCAATGACTTTAGACTTTTTGAATTATACTTAGAGCGAGTAACTCTTTACCAATGTAATCATGGTTAAACTTTAACCACAGATATTTTCATATAAATTTGAATTTTTCAACAAAACTTTTCGTTAATTTCAGCAGGATAGAATATTATTGGCATTTAACAAGTTTAACTTATAACACAAATTTTATATAAATAACAGTTTTTTCTTTCTATGTTTTGTCTACTAATATTGATCTAATTTTTTTTTTGCTAATATGAGAAGGTTAGTTGTCATTTAAAACGAACTAAAATATAACCCAAATACAGCTGAAATTTTGTAGAGTTTACAGTTTTATTTTTTCTGTTTTATCTAACTAAAATTTACTAAACAGATTCGGCAGTTTTTTCTGCAGGGCCATTTTTAACTAATTTTTGGCATCTTTTTCTGCTATTTGCACAGATTTATTTCTATCAGTATATTAATATTGCTGGAGTAAGTCATAAAATTTTGGCGCCCTATGCTCCAGTGGGAGTTAGAGGAATATATACACTCACAAAAGTTTGTCGGTAGAATCTACTGAAAATGACAGTTAAAACAAAGGTATATGCAGTTAAAAAGGCGACAAAGGTATTTACCTTTAAAATAACCAAAACTTTTGTTATTATTAACTGTTGAAAAATAACTAACAGATGCAATAAAAATAACTACCAATGTCGTAAAATTAACTGATAAATTTTTACTACAAAAATTTCAAAACAACTGACAAAATCGGTAAAAACTACTGTTTTTTACAGTCAATTCTTTTTGTTTATAAAAGTATATTTTAATAAAAAATAATATTTTTTTCTTTCGATTACAAAAATATGTGTTATTACTTCAGCCCATTTAAAATTCGAAGTAAAAATTCCAAACCGTTCTCCAGTTATTATGCTTTTATGCATTGGAGATACAATACAAGTTTCTAATTTTTATTTGCAAACTAGAAATATATCAATAATAACAAATATAAATTAAACAAGAATTTTTAAAATTCAAAAAAATTCAACGAAATTTTTTAAATAACTACCAAAAATAACCGTTTACTGTAAAATTACTGTTTTGGTAGTTGTTTATTATGATATTAAAAACAACTTCTTTAAGTATAGGTAATGTTTTTCAAAAATGTTTTCATTGCAAAAATAATATATCATTTTTGTATATAATACGAAAAATAAGAGATATTTGTTTTTAAATCAAAATTTTTTATTATATTAAAAATACTCGAGAGCTCGTTTCTGGGACTTTGTATATATGTAAATATGAATATTATTGACTAGCGGGCGCAGCCCGCTACGTTGTTAGCGTGCCTTAAAGGTTAAGGGGGGGGGGGGGGGCTGTGCCCCCCACAATTTTTATTAAATTCGTTTTTTTATTTAAAGCCTTCACCCAGCCACCACAAATAAATAATTCTGCACAACAATGGATTTAAAATAAATAAATATTTGATCACTTTTTCTCATGAAAGTGGATTGTTAGTAATGAATCCATAATAAATTGCAATATACGTTAATATAATTTTTTAATATAATTTGGTTAAGATAATTTGGTAAAGTGCGAACTTAGGTAGATAGACCCGTAAGTAGTTTTGTTCATTTGTGTTTTGAATGAAAATAAATAACGTAAAGCAGGGTTGGAAAGCATTTTATAATTTAAAAATAGCGGGCAAAGCCCGCTACGTTGTTAGCGTGTCTTAAAGTTTTTTTTTTAATTCCAGTTTATGTAAAGGTAGACCTGGCAATTCAAGTAAATTCACAAATTCAGTTGGAAAATTTACTGCGTCGGTTTCTTCCACCGGTGCTTCGTTACATGAAGTTTAAATATCGGAATATATAAGTTCCATTCCTTTTCTAAGGTTTTTTCTCTTTTAGAAAATTTGTTTAACTTTTTGAAGAGTATGTTTCAATGCTACATAAGTTTCATATTCCGTGGATAGTGTTTGAACAGGTAATTCCCTCTTCCAATCCATTTGCATTCTCTATAATTTCAATTCTACTCGTTCAACGTTTATATCCATTTCATTCCACTTGTGTAGTGTTTCATTCCACTCGTTTCCTATTTAGTTTCTTAATTTTAGTGTTTCATATACACTTGTTCTTTAAGTTTTAGGTTTGTAGCTAAAGACGCAGACGTTAAGGGGGGGGGGGGGGCAATTTTCCCCTTTTGAACCACCATTTTTACCACGTTCCTGTCCAAAGTCCTAGAAATGCCTTGTCGATAAGTTAGCCCATACTCCAAGGAAAACATATTATATATTACAGATTTCTAGCCGAAGGGTTCGGTTAGGCCATCAAGGGGGAGAATTATTCCGTTTTTACCCCTCCCGGTAGTAATTTCAAAAAATTCCGTCTTAGAGGACGTCTGCGTTGGAGGAGGAACCTACTACATACATAATTTTAGGTCTCTATATCCAGGAGTTTGGCCAGGCCGTCAAGGGGGAAGTTTTTTCCCTTTTTACCCCTCCCGGTATGAATTTCCAAAAATACCATCTTAGGGGACGTCAATGTTGGAGAAGGAACCCAAATACCGAATTTAAGCTCCCTTGTTCCAGCAGTTTGGCCAGGCCGTTAAGGGGGAGACTTTTCCTGTTTTTGACCCTACCTGTAGAAATTTCCAAAAATCTCATCTTAGCGGATGTCTACAATAGAGGAGGAACTTTAATACCAAATTTCAACTTCCTACCTCCAGCGGTTTGGGCAGGCCTTTAAGCGGCACTTTTCGCTTCATTAATCCCCATTTTTGCAATGTCCCTGTCCAAAAAGCACCTTCCCAGTCCAAAAAGCCCATACTCCAAGTAACATATGTTTTACATTTCAGGTTTCTAGCCAACTTTTACTATTTGTGCCCCTCTCGGTAGGAATTTCCGAAAATCCATCGACAGGGAATTTCAGCTTCCTAGTTCCAGCAGTTTGAGCAGGCTGTCAAGAGGGAAACTTTTTCTTTTTTTGTCCCTCCCGGTTGGAATTAGGCTGGAAGAGGAACCTAAGTACCGAATTTCAGCTTCCTAGTTCCAGCAGTTTGGACAGGTTGTTAAGGGGCAACTTTCCCTTTTTGAGCCCCCATTTTATAACGACCCTGTCCAAAATTCAAAAAAAGTATCTTTCTAATAAGTTAGCCCTTACTCCAGGGACCCACATTTTAATCTTCAGGTTTCTAGCCGAAGGGGTTTTTACCGGCCCCCAAGGTTAGGCTTTTCTTCTTTTTGCCCCTCCCTTTAGGAATTTACAAAAATTCCATCTTCGCGGCTATCTGCGATGGATGAGGAACATTCATACCAAATTTCAACTGCGTTGCCTAAGCGGTTTGGGCAGGCCGTTAGTGGGGACATTTTTCCCTTTCAACCACCATTTTTACTATGTTCCTGTTCCAAAATAGAAAAATTACGTTGCCGGTGAGTTAGTCCTACTCCAAGGAATACATATTTAAAATTTTAGGTTGGCCAAAAGGGATTGGGCAAGCCGTCAGGAGGAGACTTTTACCTTATTTCCCCTCCCGATAGGAATTTCAAAAATTCCGTCTAAGCGGACGCCTACACAGAAGGAGGAACTCACATACCGAGTTTCCTTTTGGGATATCCTGTAGGGAATTCCAAAAATACAAACTTAGTCGATGTCTACTACAGTGGAGGAACCTTTATACCAAATTTCAACTTCTTACCTCCAGTGGTTTGGGCAGGCACTTTTCCAATTTGTGAGACTGTTTACGGGGAGACTTTTCCCCTTTTAGCCCGTTCCGGTAGGAATTTCCAAAAATCCCGTCTTAGCGTACGTCTATGCCGAATATCAAGAAACCTTGTTTTAGTGGAGATATCCGTGGGGGCAGGAAAAAAAGTAGTTTTTTTGAAATTATATATTATTTTAAATGGTACTTTTTGGAAAAACGAAATTTTTTGGAAAAAGATACTTTGTTTTTACAAAGTACTTTATTTGTACTTTTTTTGGAAAAGTTATTTTTTTAATAAGGTGTTTTTTTTGGAAAAATGTATGTTTTTTGGAAAAAGGTACTTTTTTTGGAAAAGGTACTTCTTTTGGAAAAGGTACTTTTTTTTGGAAAAAGGTACTTTTTTTTGGAAAAAGGTACTTTTTTTGGAAAAAGGTACTTTTTTGGAAAAAGGATTTTTTTTTGGAAAAAGGTACTTTTTTTGGAAAAAGGTACTTTTTTTGGAAAGAGGTACTTTTTTCGGGAAAAGGTACTTATTTTGAAAAAAGGTACTTTTTTTGGAAAAAGGTACTTTTTTTGGAAAAAGGTACTTTTTTTGGAAAAAGGTACTTTTTTTGGAAAAAGGTACTTTTTTTGGAAAAGGTACTTTTTTTTGGAAAAGGTACATTTTTTTAGAAAAAGGTACATTTTTTGGAAAAAGGTACTTTTTTTAAAAAAGGTACTTTTTTTTGAAAAAGGTACTTTTTTTGGAAAAAGGTACTTTTTTGGAAAAAGGAATTTTTTTTGGAAAAAGGTACTTTTTTTGGAAAAAGGTACTTTTTTTGTAACAAGGTACTTTTTTTGGAAAAAGGTACTTTTTTTGGAAAAAGGAATTTTTTTTGGAAAAAGGTACTTTTTTTTGAAAAAGGTACTTTTTTTGGAAAAAGGTACTTTTTTTTGGAAAAAGGTACTTTTTTGGAAAAAGGTACTTTTTTTGGAAAAAGGTACTTTTTTTTGGAAAAAGGTACTTTTTTCGGAAAAAGGTACTTTTTTGGAAAAAGGTACTTTTTTTGGAAAAAGGTACTTTTTTGGGAAAAAGGTACTTTTTTGGGAAAAAGGTACTTTTTTTGGGAAAAGGTACTTTTTTTGGGAAAAGGTACTTTTTTGGAAAAAGGTACTTTTTTTTGTCCCCTTTTTGCCCCTCCCGATAAGAATTTCCAAAAATGCCGTCTCAACGGACGTCTACACCGGTCGAGGAACCTACATACCAAATTTCAACTTCATAGCTCCAGCAGTTTGAGCAGGCCGTCAAGGGGGAGACTTTTACCCCTTTTTGCCCGTCCCTGTAAAAATTTCCAAAACTCCCGTCTTGGTGGATGTCTACGATAGTGGAGGAACCTTTATACCAAATTTCAACTTCCTACCTCCAGCGGTTTGGGCAGGCCGTCAAGGGGGGCCTTTTTCCCCTTTTTAACCCCCATTTTTACAACGTCCCTGTCCAAAATTCCAGAAAGTACTTTCCAGAAAAGTTAGCCAAGGAACACATATCTTAAATTTCAGCTTTCTAGCCAAAGGGGTTTTGGCAGGCCGCCAAGGGGGAGACTTTTCCCCTTTTTGCCCGTTCCGGTAGGAATTTCCAAAAATCCCGTCTTAGCGGACGTCTACGCCGAAAGAGGAACCTACATACCAAATTTCAACTTCCTAGCTTCAGCGGTTTGGGCTGGGCGATGTTGAGTCAGTCACGTTATTCTTTTATATATAGAGATACTAGTGTTTATTAAAGTTAAAAAGTATTTAAAAATTGTAAATAACTAAACGAAATAAAAAAAAAAATAACTTCTTAAACAATTGTTACGAAATTACAGTACTTTTCCTTAGTTGTTTTCTGAAATAACCGTCATAAAAGTTGTTTTGCATTTTTATATAGAAAAACAACTGTAATTACTGTTAAAAACAACAACTACTGATTACTACATAAACAACTGTCATGTAGTAACTGTCAAACTTTTTTGAGTGTATAAAAGTGTATAAAAGTATAAAAGCCTTAACCCTTAAATGCATGATGTCTTCAATTTAAAAATTTTTTTTATATATGATTTCTAGAGGCGTGTACATTTCAAGAAAAATACCCAAAAAAAAGAATATATTTTAGAAACAAGTTGACTTTTATTGAAAAATATGTTTTTTTGCCAAATATATTATTACAGCTAAAATGTGATTATTTTAAAGAGTATGAAAAAAAGAAAAAAATAAATAAAATATATAAACTATAAACTATACACACAAGGAAAAATTTTGTCAATTTCCAACTGAAATTCGATTACTTTGACTAAACAACTAATTATTGGTGTTTACAAAAAAAATTTGATTAGTACAACTAAGTTTTAGTTCTAACACCCAAAATGTTTAGTAATCACCTATGAATATAGTTGTGCTAACTGAATTTATTGGTTGTAGGAACCAAAATACACTTTTCAATTCGGATGGCACTTAATTTTTCTGTGTGCATTTATTGTTGCCAAAATTAATTTTATTGCGAGAATATCACTTTAAATATTTAAACAAACATTTTTGAATATTACAATTTTTGTAAAAAAAACGCGTGTGTTAGATTTGTCAGAAATATACGAAGCAAAACCAAGATTTTTCCTATAACTATTTAAAAAATCTGCGCGAAGCTATAATAATACTGTGTATAGAAAGGGCCCCAATGCCCAAAAGTGCAGTTTTGTGCATCAAGTGGGGTTTTTAAATAAAGAAACTGGTATTTTGCCATATGGCTACACCATGCATTTAAAGTTTAATATATAATAATAAAATAAGACTTAAGTCTATAAGTTTTGTGCTACATTTTATGTTTAAAACCACTGTGCGATGAGAAAAAGCAAGGAAAAGTTTTATTTTATATGCATAAAATTCGAATTTATGCTCATTATCAACAAGGTGCCAATTTTACGTTCCGAATCTAGTTAACTGGCCCCCAAATAAGCTAAAAAAATATGAAGTTTTGTTATTTAGAAATTTTCATATAAAAAGTCGATTAATCGACTTTTACCTATAAAATATCGAAAAATCGATTAATCGACTTTTAGCTATAAAAAGTCGAAAAGTCGATTAATCGACTTTTATCTATAAAAAGTCAAAAAGTCGACTTTTCAAAATTTGAAAAAAGTCGAAAAGTCGACTTTTTGTTGCAACTATATAACCCTAACCTGAACTAGGGTTCTATAAGTCGACTTTCGACTAATCGACTTTTTGCGAAAATTTTCGACTTTTTTGAAAGTTGACTTTGTTGTGATGCAAAAGTCGAAAAGTCGACTTTTGCTTTCGACTTGCGACTTTTTTACTTATTACCATATGGCTAAGAAGTAAATTTTGTTTTCGCTGATATAACACATAGAAAAAATTAAGCAAGTGTTGCTAATCTATTGGAAAACAAAACAGTGAAATATGACATAAAAAACTCTAAAATGTCTACGACACATGCATTAAACACATAGACGACTGCAGCTACACTACTACAGCCTGTCAAAAATAAAATACACACGTTTATATGAAAACGATTATTTTGACACCAACACAGCTACACGACTACTTTTCCCGCTGTAGTCAACTTAGGATAATTTCTATTTTTGTTGGCTACAAAACAAAAACAGTGTTGACAATATAACAAAATGTGTAAAACAGGACAATTTTTCCCGCTAGAGGCGAAATAAAATCGCTAGTTCTGACTATAAAATCGCCGTTATGAGAACACTGAAGAAACATCTGTTTTTATTTTACAATTGTTTGAATGTTTCATTAATTTATATTTGGAAATAAATTTATTGTGATGTTTTTTAAAAAAAATGGATGTTACAAAATTAAAAAAATATTCCTCAGCCATTATTTTAGAAGCACAAACCAAAAAAAATTAATATTTATCAAAACGTCAAATTTTTAGGATCATCTGTTTACTATGTAGCTGTCGTTTTCAAAAAAATTAAGTAGCTGACTACACGACTACAATTGCAGCCAGCGACATTTGTAGTCGGGTAGTCGTGTATCCGCAGTCGTCTATGTGTTTAATGCAACACAGTGGTTTTAAACTGAGAGAAGTGGTAATACATACACAACTTCTAAACTAATCGTCCGATTTGGACAAAGTTTATAGAATATAGTAGAGTAGGAATAAGGCTTTTGGTCAACCTGTTTTATTAATAGGGCATTTATTTAGCACCAGCGTGCAAAGTAGACCACCTCGATTGATAACAAGCTTTCGGAACCCTTGGCTTCTTAAATTGTCGGTCGATTTCAATGAATTTAGACTTTTTGAATTATACTTAGGGCAAGTAACGTTTTTCCAATGTAACCATGGTTAAACGTTAACCCCAGATATTTTCATATAAATTTGAGATTCAAAACTATGGTTAAGCACTAAACTCAGTTTATTTTGGGATAAGTTAGCAGGTCTTAATAACAATTTTTCAACAAAACTTTTCGTTAATTTCAGCAGGATAGAATATTATTGGCATTTAACTAGGTTTAACTTTTAACAAAAAATTTATAGAAATAACAGTTTTTTCAATGTGTTTTGTCTACTATTGAGAAATTGTTTTGCTAATATGAGAAGGGTAGTTTTATCTAACTAAAATTTACTAAACAGATTCGGCAGTTATTTTCTGCAGGGCCATTTTTATCCATATTATCTGCTATTTGCACATATTTATTTCTATCAGTGTATTAGTATTACTGGAGTAAGTCATAAAATCAAAGTGAAATTTAAACAAAATATAAGCATTGACTTTGATTTCACTTAAATTTTTGTAGCGCTTATTGGGTAAAGCTTAAAGCAGAACTTGTCAGAATAGGTATCTGCCGATAGCACTGATGATCATAATGAAAACAGAGGAACCAAAAATTTAAAAGGCGATAGCCCCTCTAGAAAAATGGTCTACCTACGACGGTGTATGCAATCTACGCTCATCATTTGTTGAAAGCGAGAAAATTTTTTAACTTAATTTTAAGTTTTCACAGGTGCGTAAAATATAGCTCCCCAATTTTTTTAGACAGAGAAATTATTGTAAATACTTGATTACAATTAATCCAAACTTTTAACCTACATCGTTTAAACATGCTTTTTTTGTCAGTTAAAAAATTAACTGGACAGTTAAAAGTTTAACTCTGCCAGCTTAAAATACCAAGGTGATGCTCAAAAAACTAAAAGAACACTGTCTATAGAAGGGGCTCCAAAGCCCAAAAATGCAGTTTTATGCATCAAGTGGGGGTTTTTATTAAAAAAAACTGGTATATATAACCATATGGCTACACCATGCATTTAAATGTATAAGAATAAGGGGGTAATTTTCTAAAACACTTCGGTGAAGTGTTGAGTTATTTCTATAGAAATTGTTTTTGTTACAAAAACAATTTACATTGAAAGTTCCCTTCACTTCACCTAAGTGTTTTACGAAATTAGGTAGTTAAATAAGCCTTAATGTATATAAGTTTTGTGATACATTTTATGTTTAAAACCACTGTGCGATGATAAAAAACAAGGAAAAATTTTATTTTATATGCATAAAAGTCGAATTTATGCTCATTATCAACAAGGTGCAATTCTACGTTTCGAATCTAGTTAACTGACTCCCAAATAAGCTAAAAAATATGATTTTTTGCTATTTAGAAATTTTCATATAAAAAGTCGATTAATCGACTTTTACCTATAAAAAGTCGGAAAGTCGAAAAGTCGACTTTTCAAAATTTGAAAAAAGTCAAAAAGTCGATTAATCGACTTTTACCTATAAAAAGTCGGAAAGTCGACTTTTCAAAATTTGAAAAAAGTCAAAAAGTCGAAAAGTCGACTTTTTGTTGCAACTGTATAACCCTAACCTGAACAACGACTATTTAGTATCACTTTAGTATCAGCTGAGCCTATATTTTAAAACTCAAAAATTGCTGAAAACTGCGCAAAATAAGAAAAAAAAAACAAGGGCGAAATATATTTAAATAATAAAGTTTAAGATATCCGTTTGTTTTTATTTGCTTTTTGTTTGTTATTATTTAAATAAAAAAAGAAAAGTGTAAATATTTTGAACAAAGTGCCACCTATTGATAACGGTGTCGTTATAACTTATTTTGTTAGTAATGCCATAGCCCTGATCGACACAATCACAATACAATATTGACAACTAAAATTTGAGTTTTGTGATTCTTTTGAAATTATTTAGAAAACTTTGTAAAATATAAAAATGACCAGACATCCAAAGTGTCTACACGACCTAATTAAAATTTTAAAAATTAACTTAACAAATATTTCCAGAAATTCTAAAACGATTTTCTTAGGCAAGAATGAAATCCGGATAGGGACATGCCTACAAGGGATTATTTTTCACAATTTGTTAAATGCGTTTGGGATTTTAGCACATTTAATTCCTTTAATGCGATTAATGTATATCCCGATAAAAATAAATATATAAAAATAGTTGTAAATAAACTATAAACAAAATTGTATATTAATTACTTATATTCTTATTCTTGGCACTGAATATAAATGCTGTAGATAATTCTAAAAAAGATAACAAAATATCGCTTTTATATCACCAAAACCCTTTATCTTTATGTTTATCAGCACAAATTTGATAGCAAAATAAATAAGTAAAACATTAGTTCAAAATTAGTTTAGTGCTGAAAAAATATAACTAAAGATTTTGCTAAAAACACAAATTCAGCGAAAAAAAATTGCTGAAAAATAGTACGAGTATACTTTGTTTACAAGTTGCTTTACAATACTAATTTTTCTACTAACTTATTTTTTTTTTTGAGTGTATAATATATATATCGAAATTAAACTGAAAAAAATTTATCATTTTTATATATGGGTCAAATCAAAAAATGTGATAAGTTTTTGGGCCAAATTTGTGAGAAGCAAAAAGTGTTAATATTTCGGTTTTTTCTTAATGAAATCAGTAAGTTTAGTTATTATAAACGAAATTGCAAAAAATCTCTTTTACAAGTTGTCGCAAAAACTTTTTTCCACAATTTTAGTTTTTTTTGTGGTAACGGAGTTTATATTTCCACAAGCAAAAGGTATAACAAAAAAAATTGCGTATGAATTTTCTTCAATTTATTAGTTTTCCGCCAAAATGATTTTTATTTTTTTTAATTTTGTATTTTTGGTCCTCAAAAAGCGGTTGCAAAGTTACAAAATAATATATTAGGGTGAAATCAAAAAATGTGATAAGTTTTTGGACCAAATTTGTGAGTGTTAATATTTCGGTTTTTTCTTAATGGAATCAGTAAGTTTAGTCATTATAAACCTAATTGCAAAAAATCTCTTCTACAAGTTTTCGCAATAACTTTTTTTGCACAATTTTAATAATTGTGGTAACGGAGTTATAGGCCATTCACATGAACGAGATAACTAAATCTCCTCATTTTTGTTCTTTATTCTATTACCACATGAGGTAATTTTTTGACACTATAAGTTAGTAGAATAAAGAACCAAAAACGAGGAGATTAGTAATCTCGTTCATGTGAATCTATTAACATTTCTGAAAGCAAAAGATATAACAAAAAAAAATTGCGTACGAATTTTCTTCAATTTATTAGTTTTTCATATTTGGGTTTTCAACATGCTTTCCAATGATATATAATTTGTGTTTATCAAATTGGCGGTTTCGCGAATAAAAATACAATTCATTCCGCAAAAAAATTTTTTATTTTTTTTATATTTTGTATTTTTGATCCTTTTAAATGATTTTTAAAAATATAAAATTTTTTAAAATCCAATCAGCGGTTGCCGAGTTACAAAATAATATATTAAAAACATAACATTTCGCGATCAAAAATTCTTAAATTGTCTGAAACAAATTTAATTTGTCAAAATAATGTCAGTAATGGCTCGAAATATCGATTCCAAACCAAAGAAAAGCAAAATCAATCGTTTTTCGCTCCAGCAGTTTAGGGTAAAAAACTGATCTCTTTTTGATTTGACGCAAAATTATCGGTTGAATCATCTTTTGGCGCATAAATATTAGTTGAATCAGCTGGGTTTATGGTTATTTTAAAATATTTCAAACATTTACCTACATTTTTTTGAATGCAATCTGATGCAAACAATTCAGGTTACGGAGTTTACAGTTACGGAGTTTACATTTGGATACTTTTTTCATTTTCTTTCAGAAACACTTTGTCAGAATTTTCTTTCCGAAACAAAATCGTATGATGTCTACAAGGTGAATCCAAATATGACATTGTTTTTCTTACTCGTTAAATAGTTTGGTGTAAATATTAGGAACGGAGTTTACAACATTTATTCAAATCTTATTAAAGACATCCTTTTTCATCTCGAGAATGTTACATGCTGCAGAAAAGCTTCAAGTCTGCTATACTATATGGTTACCTACAGTCCAACGATCATTTGAGTATAAATAACATTATACTTTTCGCAATATAAATAATAGATAACTCCAAAATTCTGGTGTATGCATTTTTATAAAAAATTATGACGAAAAATCGTTACAGAGTTGAAGTCGTGGTAGCTAAGATATACGAAAAAGTTTGTAAAATGTATTAATTTTTTAGTTAAGTGTTTGTAACCGTCGCATAGGACAATCGTAATTAATATTAGAATTAATTACTAAAGAATTTTTTTTTATAGTTGATTTCTAGGAAGAAGAAGAAGAAAACATTTTTATTGAAAAATTTAACAGACACAAGGGAATCACCAGACTGCCGCAGTTTCGTCTCACCCAAAGACTCGTCAGTGGTTAGTTTATGTGTCAACTGATCAAAGTAATTTTTAATTGTTAATTTGTCTCTATATGAAAAACTTTTTGTGTATTGCCATGACCGGGGATTGAACCGGCAGCCCTCTGCACAGGCTATGACTCGTAGCATCACCTCTTAACAAGTTACACCACGGTCGGCATAGTGCTGAGTGTGGCTAATTGAAGTTTTTTCAATCACAGCGTATACAATGTATGTTTTGTAATCAGAAGAGCCAGAATTAACTAATACTTGAGCAATTTTATTTTTCAATTAGAATGTTTCCTCTCTTAATCCTATTGTTTTTTCTCCTTTTTCACAAGTAATTATCACATTATGATGCGCTTTTTTCACATTCAATAGTTGGATACCGAGTGTTGATTGGAGAAGTTGTGTTGCTGCTGTGCAAATGTTTTAAATTTTTATTATTTTTTAGTTAAGTGTTTGTAACCGTCGCATAGGACAATCGTAATTAATATTAGAATTAATTACTAAAGAATTTTTTTTATAGTTGATTTCTAGGAAGAAGAAGAAGAAAACATTTTTATTGAAAAATTTAACAGACACAAGGGAATCACCAGACTGCCGCAGTTTCGTCTCACCCAAAGACTCGTCAGTGGTTAGTTTATGTGTCAACTGATCAAAGTAATTTTTAATTGTTAATTTGTCTCTATATGAAAAACTTTTTGTGTATTGCCATGACCGGGGATTGAACCGGCAGCCCTCTGCACAGGCTATGACTCGTAGCATCACCTCTTAACAAGTTACACCACGGTCGGCATAGTGCTGAGTGTGGCTAATTGAAGTTTTTTCAATCACAGCGTATACAATGTATGTTTTGTAATCAGAAGAGCCAGAATTAATTTTTATTAAAAACGGCACTTTTCCTCTTCATAAAAATTCTTACAGTTAGTCTTTAGCTTTATTGGTTATTAAAATATAAGCTATTAAAGTTAAAAAACCTTATGAGTAACTGGTTACGGAGTTTACATTTGGCCTATAAAATTGGTCACAAATTTTATGTATTAACCAAAAATTGATCAGATTGTTATAAATTTTGTAGAACAGCTAACAATGCGCTGACATATATCGAAATATATAACTCAAATGTAATCCATGCATTAGAAATTAGGTGGTTACACGGTTTTTATCACATTTTTTGATATCACCCATTAATAAAAACATAACATTTCGCGATCAAAAAATTCTTAAATTGTGTTAAACAAATATAATTTGTCAAACTAAAGTCACTAATGGCTCGAAATATCGATTCCAAACCAATAAAATGCAAAATCAGTCGTTTTGCTCCAGCAGTTTAGTGTAAAAAACTGATAACTTTTTTTGATTTGACGCGAAATTATTAGTTGATTCATCTTGTGACGCATAAATATTAGTTGAATCATCTCTGTTTATGGTTATTTTAAAATATTTTAAACATTTACCTAAATTTTTTTGAATGCAATCTGATGCAAACAATTTTGGTTACGGAGTTTACAGTAACGGAGTTTGCATTTGGTTACTTTTTTCATTTTCTTTCAGAAACGCTTTGTCAGAATTTTTTTTACGAAACAAAATTGTATGATGCCTACATGGTGAATTTTAATTAATAGATAACTTCAAAATTCTGGTGTATGCATTTTTATCAAAAATTATGACGAAAAATCGTTACAGAGTTGAAGTCGTGTTAGCATAGATATACGAAAAAGTTTGTAAAATGTATTAATTTTGATTAAAAACGTCACTTTTCCTCTTCATAAAAATTCTTACAGTTAGTGTTAAGCTTCATTGGTTTTTAAAATATAAGCTATTAAAGTTGAAAAACCGTATGAGTTACTGCCTAGTTGGAAATTGCCCACGGTAGAAAAAATAGTACTGGGAGAGCACTGTTTTTATTTATTATGTGCTTTGCCACTGTTTCTGCTATTTTTTTCGGATACTTCTTTTATATTACTTTTTTCATTATATTTTATATAAAACAGCGAGAAACCAGAAAATTTAAGAAAAAATTTTTATTTTCTAGTTTTGCAATTATTTAATATTTTATAGCACTATAAAAAACAACAAAATTAATTTGAAACTAAAATATATATATTTTATTATTTTATTAAAATTTAGGGTGATTCACCACCAGATTTTCAATTGTTTTTATAGTACTGGCTAGACACTGATTTTTTGTATTTAAAGTACTGGCAAGTTACTGAACATTTTTAATTTATAGTACTGGGAAAACACCAGGAAGTAACAAAATCCAACACTGGGCCAACGTGGGGAAATACCTACGGCCAAGTGTATATTTGTGTTATCATTTCGACGCCATAACAGTACTGGAAACGTAAAAAATCCGACACATCGCCAGTACATGCATTACCTACTCCAATGCTGAGCCAGTACTGTGTTGTTCGTATTTTTCTATCTGGGTGGTTACGGAGTTTACATTTGACCTATAAAATTGGTCACAAATTTTATGTATTAACCAAAAATTGGTCAGATTGTTATAAATTTTGTAAAACAGGTGACAATGCGCTGATATATATCGAAATACATAACTCAAATGTAATCCATGCATTAGAAATTAGCTGGTTACATGGTTTTTATGACATTTTTTGATATGACCTATCCCAGCAAAATCTTTCATTACCAAATAAGTGGTTATATAATAGAAATTCATAGCTCCGCACAACTTGTTTTTTGGCGTCTAAACTCATTATTTTTGTTTGGCGTGGTCGTTTTTATAAATAGTCACGCTTAGCCGCTCGCTTACGAAAAAATGGGAAGTAAGTAGTTATGAGATTTTGAATAATAAGTGGAATGCTTACAAAAAGTTGAATTATAAGTGGTTATCCGAGTGCTTACTTGATTCTTCAAAATAAGGAGTTACATAAATACTATTAGCTTAAGGAAATACATTCAGAAAAATTTAAGTTCTTTCTAGTGTGCAATTTTAGGACTCGTCATAAAAATTTAAACATAAAACATATTTACATATAATAAATAAAAATGTAAAAAATTTAAATGTGTAACAAGTACTTAAAAACATTTTTTGACAGGCTTTATTTTTTGAAATATTTCATAAAGTGACTACTTGTCTCAACACAAGTGTTGTGTTATTCACAAATAAATATATACAAAGATTAAAAACAACTAATGGTGAAAAAATTAATGATTGGAAGAAAAAATAACAGTTCTCATTTATTTGTTGTGTGTGTCGGCCAAAGTCTGAACACTGAAAAGATTTTCTTTTATACTTTTTTGACAACCAGACAATTTCAGCATACTTTTGTCCAACTTCTGTGAAGAAGAGTAAACACTTGTGTGATAATGTGAACGCGGCTTAAGCGCGACTACTTATTAAATTACCAAAATAATTTGTTATTGGTAAGTTTTATTTTTAACTGCTTATCAGCACCCGAATAACTACTTATTTTGGTAACTACTTATTTTATATATTTTTATAATGCAGCGGGTGCACAAATTTTGTGTTTTTTCTGCTGCTTATTATTTGGATATTAGTAACGAGCACCCGTTACTGAGATTTTGCTGGGATGTGTACACAAATAGAAAAAATCTGCACAAATTTTTGCTAAATTATAAATTTATTACTACTATATAAATTTTTATTGAAATAATTGGTAAAAAAAGTAAAATTAAGCATTGTGCAAAATTTAGAGCCAATTTGAATAAACTGCAGATTCGAATTCAGCACCCCTCAATTATCCTAAATCCACTGCAAAGTTGCGCGACTTATAAATACTCTTTTTTGTAGAGCGGGGTATTAAGAGTGAATTATACTATTTTATTTTTAAATCAAAATTTTAGTGAAATATAATAAATTTTTACTGATAATGATATTTAGTTTGCATTACCAGTAAAAATTCCAGTAATCAGTAAATTTTAACTGGTAATGAAATTTACTGACTACTGCATTTTTTTTCAGTAAAACTTTACTGGTAATGCAAACTAAATTTCATTATCAGTAAGAATTTACTAATTACTGGAATTGATAATGCACTTGATATGTAATGCAGTGTGCCCATGTATGATAACAATACACAATTTTAAACTGAAGCCAAAATATTAAAAAAAAAAAAATTCGAATAGAAAATTAAACTTCGTTAATTTTTGAGAAAAGAGTTATTACTAAATTAACAACTGTTTGTTTTTAAATATACTTTATTTGAGATTAAGATTCCATTCAATTATTTGTGTATAAGAGTTATTGCAATTGTTTCATTATGATGTTTAGTGAGAATACACTAAAATTCTACCAAATGATTGTTTACTTCAACATTATTTTCATTTAAATTTTTAACATTGTGCAATCCTATTTCTTTTGATGTTATTTTATTTATTTTTTCTCTTTAGAAATTTATTTAGTCAGAACATATGTAAATGAAAAAATTAATTTAACTTAGTAATAGAAAAGAAAATAAAAAAAATTACTGTTTGAAGTCTTTTTTGCTTTCAAGTCTGGGCAATTTCGCACGGCTCTCTAATGTCGTCACCATAACAGCCTCTACATTTTCCGGTATAACTCGTTTGGAAACGCTAGCTAGCAATTGAACGTGTCGTTCTGTTGCAGGTCGTAAAATAGGTTGTGTGGGTTTTTTAAGCCACCACAAGACACAGCTGCATGTCGTAAACTTACTTACTTAGAATTGAGCATAAAATTATCATAAAGGATTTTCCAGAAGTAATAAAAGGCGCACTTGCTTAACAGAATTTGTGGTCAGATTAACGTTTAATTTACATGTAAGTACTTTATGGGCAGTTTTGACAACAAAATCGGTTACAGGTAGAATTGAGCATAAAATTATCATAAAGGATTTTCCAGAAGTAATAAAAGGCACACTTGCTTAACAGAATTTGTAGTCAGATTAACGTTTAATTTACATGTAAGTACTTTATGGGCAGTTTTGACAACAAAATCGGTTACAGGTAGAATTGAAATTATCATTTCATTCTTATTACCTCGTCTCCTAGACCATATATAACGCAACAGTTTTTGTGAATGCATTAAGTCGTTGTGAAGAACTCGAAGTGTGAAGTGCTAATTTGAGATAAAAAAATATTTAAAAAAAAATCATTCCAAATCAAGAAGTTTACAATGAATCCACCATCCTCTACACCGCAAGATGAAGCATAACAACATCAACAACTATCGAAAACCCAATGAGTCATATACCCAGGCATGATGTTACTGTTTTTGGTGTGTCTACTGATTTGACTGATCTTAATTTACCAACCCATCTGGATATCTTGAGATATTATTTTTACTTGAGCGAACAAAAAAAGTTGTCCTATAAAGCATTCACTATTCAAGTACAAGATAAGTTGATTGGAATTTGGGAATAACTTGGTATAGAAATAATGCTGAAAAAAAGTGTATGTAATAAATTGAATAGATTGCTTGACAAATATCAAGAGCAAATCAAGAGAAGAAACAAACCCCAACAATTTACAGAGTATGTAAAATCTCTGGAAAAAATTTTTTTCATTGGAACATGTAAATGCGATTTGAAGGCAGCTCCATGTGCATGCGGTTTGGTTCCCGAACGCCTCAAAGAGTTTATGCACGATCAACATAATCAGAGAAGTCTAACAATGGATGGATTTGCGATGGAAATTGAAGAGCAAGGAGCAACGTCTATGTCATTAATGCCAACATACCAAGATCCCGATGATTCAACATACGCACCGCCACCGGTTCAAGAAGATTTGGATATAAGCACAAGTTCACAATACACACAGAGATACGATTGTTTTAACTTTGCCTTGGTATGTGACAGATTTGGCGTGCCTGATAGAGTAGCATCAGCAATGGGAACAGCTCTTTTCCAAGATTTTAAAATGAAAGATATCCATGGCAAACCTCTCATCATGGATAAATCGAAAGTTCGCCGAGAAAAAGAGAAATGCAGACAAGAAGTGCTTCGCAAACGGTTAGATGATACCAATTTGTTAGCATTTTCATTCGATGGCAGAAAAGATGATACTTTAACGAGAGATACAATTGATGAGAAGTATCATACTAGAATGGTAAAAGAACCTCATCTTGTTATTTTGAGAGAACCGAATTCTGAATTGATTGGTTACGTAAGACTGGAACATGAAACCGCTGAATACAAAACAACCAAATTAAATGATTTTTTCAACGATAAAAATATATCACTGGATGCATTAATTGGCATATGCACTGACGGTGAGCCAACAAACACTGGCCCAAACGGTGGAATTATACGACGATTCGAATTGCTGTTAAAAAGACCATTGCATTGGTTCGTTTGCCTTCTACACTTCAACGAACTTCCGTTTCGGCATTTGTTTGAAGCTTTGGATAAATCAACCAGCACTGGACCAAGATCGGCAACCGGAAAGTTGAGCCGTCAAATCGAAACTTGTGAAACTCTTCCGGTAAGTTATTGCTATTACTCATTTATTATAATTGTCAACCGTTTTTAATTGTTTTATTTTTATATATTTTCAGGTGGTGGACGGCTTTCAGAAAATTGAGTTGAAAAATATGCCCCCTGCTCCAGAAAAAATTGAATTTTCCACCGATTCCAAGTACTTATACGACATGGCCCATGCAATTTCTAGCGGCGTGGTTTCAGTGGATCTGGCAAACATCAAAGCAGGGAAAATTGTACATTCTCGGTGGCTCACCAAGGCCGCTAGACTATTACGATTATATGTGACAACGGAAAATCCAGATGCAAATTTAAGAATACTGGTTGAATTTATAATTACATGTTATGTGCCAATGTACTTCAATATCAAGTATTACAGCTCTGTCGTGTACGGTAGTAGATTATTTTTCAAATTCATTAGTTGGTCAAGATTTCTAGAACCTCGTTTACGCAAAATTGTCAATAAAGTAATTACAGATAATTCATATTATGCGCATTCGGAAAATATCTTGTTATCAATGTTGTTTGATGATAGCAAAGAAAAGCGGGACTGTGCTATCAAGATAATTCTACGCTATCGAACCGATGTTGACGACCCAACGGGACTTAGAGCTTATAAAAAACCAGATATAAACTTTTATTGCACAAGTTACACGGAAATGATCAATATGAATGACATAAATGACGTATTTGAACCACCATTCACGCGAAGCATTCCATACGATACTTTGAAAGAATATTTAAATCAAGATGATTTAATGATCCAAAAATTCCATCACACATACAAGAAACAGAACGACACGTTCAATTGCTAGCTAGCGTTTCCAAACGAGTTATACCGGAAAATGTAGAGGCTGTTATGGCGACGACATTAGAGAGCCGTGCGAAATTGCCCAGACTTGAAAGCAAAAAAGACTTCAAACAGTAATTTTTATTTTTTCTTTTCTATTACTAAGTTAAATTAATTTTTTCATTTACATATGTTCTGACTAAATAAATTTCTAAGGAGAAAAAATAAATAAAATAATAAAAATAAATAAAATAAATAAAAAATAATAAAATAAAGTGCCAAAAATGGTGTTGTTTTAAAATGTTTGTATGGGGAACCCCCCAGGGGAGTTCCAGGGGGTGTGCCACTGGATCGGCCCTCCAAAGTTAGTGGGGGTCGGTCATACATTTGGACTCGATTGCGGCACTCTAAATGGGTCAAAGTGTGATTTTTCAAAACTTGACCCTACGGGACAAAAGTCAACAGTTGGGGGGTAGTAGAATTCGTTTTAGAGGTATGGTTCCTTCGGCAAAGTTTCTTATTTTACAAAAATTAAGGAATTTAAGGAATGTATGTGCCGCTATATTACAATAGCAACATAACATGGGTAATTGTTTTGTTGGTGGCATCTACTTGTTTGTCGATTGGTATAAAAGGGCAGTATAGAAAATAGAAAGGTCTCATTCTTTTGGCAGCGATCCAGCGCAGAGTAAGTACCCAAAATAACGTAGTGAGCAAAGTAGACGCTTTAACTGGTGTTTAGCGATCACCAGGAAAAGCTAGTGAATGTCATAGATATACTTCGGATGGTGTTTAGCGATTACCTGACGAAGCTTAGAAACAAGTGTGACGAAGTGTAGAAGTGAGTGTGAATTGTTCAAAGGTAGAGACACTTTGACTGGTGTTTACCGATCACCAGGCGAAGTTAGTGAGTGTGGTTTGATAACTTCGGATGGTGTTTAGCGATCACCTGACGGAGTTACAGACAAGTGTGAGTCACGCGTGAGTGGGAACACTTTGACTGGTGTTTACCGATCACCAGGCAAAGTTAGTGAGCGTGGTTTGATAACTTCGGATGGTGTTTAGCGATCACCTGACGAAGTTACAGACAAGTGTGAGTCACGCGTGAGTGGGAACACTTTGGCTGGTGTTTAGCGATCACCAGGCAAGGTTAGCGAAAGTGGTGGAGAATTTCGGATGGTGTTTACCGATCACCTGACGAAGCTTGAAACTTGAGAAGTTGGAGTAATAGAGTGAGTGCGAGTGATACACTTCGGGTGGTGTTTAGCGATCACCACACGAAGTTAGAATAAGATTAGAGTAGTGAAATATTTCTCCTGGTGGTTAGCGATCACTTCGAGAAACATTTGGTGGTGGGTAGTAGTACTTTATATATCTCCATTGGTGGTTACCGAGCACCAGTGAACTTCGGATGGTGTTTACCGATCACCTGACGCAGTTACAGGGATACTAAGCCAAAAGCACACTTGGTGTTTCCAGATCACTTTGTGGGTTTTTGGCATCAGTGAATATAAAATAAATTGTGATATTAAAGTTTTAGAAACCGGCAGGCAATATCAAAATCCGAAGACGAGCCGAGTAAAGCCGAAGGGTAAAGGAGGGCTAAAACGCAAATTCAGGCCAACCAGAAGGTGCACACTGAACAAAGAAATTATCTGGGCAGAAGAGGCGAGCCTACCACAGCGGGACGAGGATAATACGAGTACCCGAGAGGACACGAAGGGACCCGAACCGTAAACTTTGTAAACTAATTATAGGAATTAATATAAATAAAGGAAAATAATGATTGTGGATAAAAATTAAATAAAGCTGTGTACATTATTTCTTGTAACGAACACTGGACAGAGGCTGAGTATACCCTAGCAAAAATAAGTCGTTACAAACCCGATGCGGAAGAATACAAGTAAACTGATAAACAATTTAAGAAATTGTCGAATTTCGGATACCTTTTCCACATTTCTCTCCATTTTTATACTTAAGTAGCAAATAAATAATATTACTTACCCATTTGGAATCGTAGAGTAGGACTAGACATGCGACCATCTCCACCATTACTGTAGGCCAAAACACGCATATTATAACTTTTACCCGGTGTGAGATTTGTTATATATTGTTCCAGTTTCTGGCCCACTGGTATTATAGTATCATTTGCTGTTATCATATTTTGATCACTTTCCCAGACACGCACCTTATAGCCCTCTATAGGTTCTTCGTCTTGTGCCGGTGAAACATAACGCCATACCACTCGAACTGTTGAGGGATTAATGCCATAAACATGTACAGATGATGGTGGTTTTTGTGGTGCCTTGCGATAAGTACGTTCTAAAATAAACACAAAGCAAATAATGTTAAAATTTTTTTACATTAAATTATTTTAAATTAAATACCTTCAAAACGTTCACTTTCAGGACCTTCACCAGCTGCATTATAAGCCATAACTTTTACAAAATAATACGTATCGGGTTGAAGACCTACAATCAATGCCCAATTGCGTGTGGTACGTGATAAATAGTAAACAGCATCTTCCTCCTGATGTGTAGTTTTCCAATATTTAATCTGTAACAAAACAAGTTTTAAAAATCAATATGATTAATATTCCATTTAAGGAATTAAATGTGCTAAAATCTCACAACTTATCTAAGAAATTATGAAAAATAATCTGTTGTAGACATGTCTCTATCCGGATTTCATTCTTGCCTAAGGAAATCGTCAAGGCAAGACGCTTTTAGAATTTCCAAAAATATTTGATAGGTTAAATTACAAACTCAATGAGAATTCCTTGAGCTCGTCGAGGAGCGTTATTTAACATTTAAAATATTCAAGAAAAACAAAAACAACAACAAAAAATTTTACCACAATTTGCTTTGTCATCTTCCAAAAATACTACTCTGTTGTTTTGACAGATCCAGCAATGTAATGACATCTATTTGTTGTAAGCAACAATAGAATCATAGTGCCAGTTACACTTAAATTATTATTTTAAAGAGATCTTTTAAAATCTTCTAAACTTACCCTGTGACCTATGAGTTTTCCTCTAATATTTTCTCTAGTCAATTCAATTGGTTGCCATGTTACATTAAATGCAGTAGAATTATGTGCTAAAGCAATTGGTTTTTGGGGTGCCACTTGTGGCATATCTTCTGCTGAATATATTACCACTGGTTCACTTTCTGGTCCTTTACCAATATTATTTATGGCTTGTACTTTAACCTCATATTCTGTATAGTAATTATTTAAAGGTATATTCACTACAGCCATACCAATAAGATCAGGTCTTTTGATAATTTCTGAAGCCCATTCAAATTTTCCTTTTAAACGCCAGAATACCTTATAATGAATACCATGGCTGTGTTGTTCTTCCGGTAATAGAGGATCCCATTTTATGGTAAGATCACCAATCTTACCACCACCTCCCCCAACGTTACGTGGTGCTATGTAGGGTTTATCTTCATGTGTGCTATAAATAGGCGATGGTGCAGATGGCGTTCCGATGCCTAAATCATTTACAGCAGCCACACTAAACTCATATGAAGACCATGGTGTTAAATTGGTAACTTCAGCCTGTTGTCTGCTAGTATAACGATCAACTTCACGTGCTTGAACATGTGTTGATACATTAACCCATGTACGATTCCAATGCGTGCGACCCAATATGTTATAGTAACGTATTTGACGTCCATTTGTGGCACCATCTACCCATTCGATAAGAGCTTTTGTTTTACCAATATCAATAACTTGTACCCCACCTGGAGCTCCAGGAGAGCCTTCAATAACAACGTTGGTCTTGGAAGAAATTTCATTAACTGAAGATTTGACTATGCATTCGTAATCGCCACCGTCTAACATTGTAACATTATGTACAGTTAATCGATTGTAGTCGATAATCTAAAATAAATAGGATTAAAAAAGTGACTTTTGTGTGAAAGCAGCATTTATCAAATCAGCACAGTTTTATAAAAAATGTGCCTTTTATTAAAAAATTATGTTTTATTAAGAAAAGTAAAAAAAAAGTACTTTTTTATTAAAAAAAAAGTACATACCTTTTATTAAAAAGTACCTATTAAACTCAAAAAAATAAGTTCATAGAAAAAATAGTAAAACGTCTTGTATATCAAGTTCAGAGAACGAAGCCTTATAGCCGCGGCTAAGCCACTACCGATCATTTTTCAGGTAATTGAGCTACCGCCGACTTGTGCGGCTAATTTCGGCTATGTGCGGCAAGCTATCAACGTTGGTTTATGTCATTCCCATACAAATTTGGCAATAGTAACGTTAAGAGTTAACACTAAACGTTGGCTAATGTCAAATTTGTATGAGAATGACTTTTTTCGTTGCGTGATAGAAAGAGACACTTTTTCTTGTAAAAATTTTTTGCGTGCCACCTTAAGTTTATTTCCTTTTTAAAAACTTTGAAACGTTTTTATTTAAAAAACAAAAATTATAAAATCGATGTTTCCGCGCAACTTTTATCAAAAATTATATTGTAAAATAAGTCCTTATAAAAATTAGTTAAAAAGGGACTACCTTTAAAACTGCTAAAATTATCTGATTCCTCGATACTAGTAAGATAAAAAGAGCTAGAAAAACTCTGTTGCATTTTCAAATTTTAGTAACTTTTAGTTAATTGCAAAAAACCAAGGTTGGTTACGGAAAGTAAACCCCATATGAACACTTTAAAACACTGATACTATTAAGAGTAGTCTTTATATTTTATCGTTTTTATTGCAATATTTTAGCGGTCCAATTCCGTGATATGCATATTACCGTTATAATACCGCTAAAATGCCTAAACCACAATTTACACCGGTAATTTGCGAATAATAAGGAATTAAACCGGCAAACCAAGAAAATAAAAATGCCAAAATATGAAGCAAATTGTCCTAACTTATATCGAGAATATAAAATATTCGAATAGATTTTAGAATCGGCATGGTCGATAATTTAAAAGTGAAACGGTAACCAACCCTGAAAAAAACAAATTATTGTGTTGAAATCAGCAAAAATGTTGCTTACTTTTAGTAGCTAAAAACAACAAGACAAAACTGTTACATCAGCAAAATGTTAGTCATATTTAAGTTACATTAAAATTTTAATTTTAAAATTCACTATAATATTTGCTAAAAATAGTAGACTGCAGATTTCAGAATGTTGGATTGTTCTGAGTCTGTTAATATTCAACAACATTTTTTCTGAATTTAACAGAGAAAATTTTCATTTGAAATTAAGACTGAACAGTTCGGCCAGAAAATGTATTTCGTTGTTATTTGGTATGTTGAAGCATTATGGATAAATTTTGCTTATGGAAAAATGTTTGTTAGGACGATTAGAGTGTAAAATATAAGGAAAAGTTCGAGGTTAAGCAACAATTGGACTGTTCGGCCGCCGAAAGTTCGGGCAAATTGAAAAACGTTCGGCGGCCAAAAAGTTAACTTTACAGCTAAACTACCGAGTTTTCCTTAAATATGACACTCAAAATCAAATAAGAACGGCTAAACAAATATTTTAGCAGTATGAAAGTTTCTCCCTAATGCTTTCAAATAACAGAAAATCGACCAAATTTCACTTTTTGGCTGAACTCTTCGATCGGATACTATAAATATAGCTAAAATTTTGTAAATTTAATCCAGCTACGAGGTAACCACCCAGACTTACATATTTTCCGTCTTAGAAAACACGTATTTTTTAAGGCCAAAATTTAATAAAGATCGTTTTAATTTAAACCTTTATTATTTTACTCGTAGAATGCTAAGACATTTTTAATAGATTCTTTAATTTACTAATGCATCTATTGCAGCAAAATTTCAATACTTTTGATGGAAAGTATGAAATGAAAACAGTACAATTTATATTCTGAAATACTTGCGAAATAATGAATTTTTGAGTTGTTTAACCATAATTGTATAAACAAAAAATTGTTTCAAGACAACTAACAATCTCAATAAAAATGTTCACCTTTTAAAGCACACATTTGGGCATATTTAACAGATATTAAAAATCTCTTATATGTTTGGTAAATATTTAACAGTTTTTTGCGCTGGTTTTCTAATAAAAATTTAATTTTGTGGAAAATTTTCAACAAAACTACGCGTGCCACCGAAAACAATAAATAAACTAAACTAAAATAAATGCAATGAAATGTGCAAAGAAATTTGAAAATTTCCAGAAATTTGTGAAACACACAAACCCAGGTGGAAATTGGAGACGGTGCATAAAACAAAGCGCTGTGAAAGCGTTTGTTGACAATGGTGCAGAAAAATAAGTATTTTCACAGCGTTGGTTTCCAATGGTAAAAAAAAAACATTCGAAAAACATTATTTTGGATTGCTTTTCGAACGGTCACAAACAGTATTTTAGGAGTGCTTTTGATACAAAATTTACAACGGTTTGTGAAATAAAAACACTGTTAAAACATTGTTTAAAAGCGTTTTTCTAACGTTTGCAAAAGTACTTTAGCAGTACTTTTACAAAATATATAACCGATTATTAAAAAAAAACTGTGAAAACATTAAGGGTTTTCACAAGGGGTGTACTATTTGTTGTATCGTTGTATCGTCACTCCCAAAAAACAGAGTTGTTAAAAATTAAATTGAAAAAATACAACATTTGACAATAGCACTATACAACATTTTTAGGTATGTTTATTGTCCTATGTTTGAGTGTGCTAACAGATGGAAAACTGAATAGAAAATCGTTGTTAAACACAAATAAAAATTTTAACAACTCTGTTTTTTGTTAGGACGATACAACAGATAGCACACCCGTTATGAACAACCTAATTGATTTAAAGCGCCTTCAAAATGTTCGAAAAAACTTCATTCCAATAATTTTTTTTTACAAATTTGTCTACAATTAAACAAAAAAAAAAAAATAAATGCAGGAGAGTACCTATTAACTTTGGAATAGAATATATTTAAAACAAAGTTAAGGAAGGAAGGAATACACGTTCAATATTAGTGATCAAGTTTTCAAAAATCAACCATTCAGAACATTTTATTTTTATAATTGAACGTGCATGGTTGCCTTTAAAGTATTTGGTCAAAAGGATAAAAAAAGTATTTTTTTATATATATGTAATTTATGTCATATGTAATTTTAATCATATTTTATGTGCATCATTATCATTATTTATGTAAAAGAGTTATAGCAAGCTATTCGTTTTGGAGTTGAGAGTTCCTTTTTTGTTGGGTTTACTGCGTCGGTTTCTTCCACCTATGCTTCGTTACCGTCACGCCGCGACAGTTTAAATATCGGAATATATAAATTGCATTCTTTTTCTAAGGTTTTTTTCGCTTTTATTAAATTTATTTAAACCTTTTTGTTGAGTATGTTTCAATGCTAAGTTTCATACTCCTTGCTTAAAGTGTTTGCACAGGTAATTAAAAGGGATTTTTTACCTATTTCTGTTCCTCCCCGTAAAAATACTCAATTACATATAATCCTGCCGTAGTGGATGTATGTCACCTTATATGGACAGAAAAAAAGCAAAAAAAAAAAGTGCCCCCCTCAAAATAAACCTTGGATTGTTTTATGATGATTCCCAAAATATTTCGGGTCTAGGAATGAGATCTCACGAGCTGGTCCGTTTTTAAAAAAGGTATTTTTTTTCGTTTTTGGCAGAATTTTGGTATTTAGCTAAAGACAATATACACAATATTGGCATTATATGAAAGGTTTTTTTAAGGCACGTCCAGCGGTATATATAACATGTTGAATCATTCCTAGAAAGGTCCTGTTTGCTAGGATATTCTAAAAGAAAACAAGTTTTTGACTCTTGTATGAAGAATTTTGTGATTTAAATGTCAATCTTACATATCAGGTTTTCAGGTTTTTTTGAAATTCGCGATTGTTCGCGTTTTATCAGAAATTCAATATGGTGGAGAAAATATGTTTAAAATAGGGCAATATGGATATAAAAACTTTCCTTTTGATAAGTAAATAATCGCTAAGTGGATATAGTTTAGAATTTTGCTAATTTAATACATTTTTCACGGTGCTCTAGACCAAATATTGATCAAATTTGGAGTTACCCCAATTCAATAGAAAAATTTTTTGTAGATTTACTATTAAATAAAATATTTTATTAAAATACGGGTGTCTGTAATTTTTTTTGAGAAAAATCTAAATATATATCAATCTGGCAACATAGTACTACATTTAATTATACACCTAAGAATATGCTATGATTAATTACGCATTACAATTATATAGTTGGCTAATAATAAGTGTTTGTGTATATGTATTATGTCACATTGTATAGTTGGTTAATAATAAGTGTTTGTGTGTATGTATTATGTCATATTGTATAGCATACATGGGAATTTTTCATTACCATTGAAATTTCATTACCATTAGTTCATACTAATGACAATGAAAAAAATTTCATTACCATTTAATGGTAATGAAATATTTTTCATTAGAAAAATCATTACTAATGGTAATGAAATCACACTAATGTAAAAAAAAAACTAATTACAATTGATTAAAAAACCATTTGTTTACAAAAATCTTAATATATAACATAAGCTACAATCAGGGATGGAAAAGCCCTCAAGCGAGCCAAAAATATAAACATTTTTCTAAAAAGCTAAAAAGCGGAACGCACATGCACATGTGCGCGCACATGGATGCAAAAAATCGCTGAAATTAAAAAAAGTTTTAAATACCAGAAAAAATCGCAAAAAAATGCAAAAATTAGAAAAAATCGCCAAAATTTGAAAAAATGCCAAAATTGAAAAATTTTGTAAAAATTTTGAAAAAATCGTCATAACTTGAAAAAATCGTCAATATTTGAAAAAATTGCCCAAATAGTCAAAATTTAAAAAAAATCGTCAAAAATTAGACAAAATCGCAAAAATTGCAAAATATCGTAAATATTTTGAAAAACTCGTCTTGAAAAAATTTTCAATATTTGAAAAAATTAACAAAATCGTCAAAATTTCAAAAAGCCGTCAAAAATTGGAAAAAATCTGAAAAATGCCAAAATTGAAAAATTTTGTAAAAATTTTGAAAAAATCGTCATAACTTGAAAAAATCGTCAATATTTGAAAAAATTGACCAAATAGTCAAAATTAAAAAAAAAAATAGTCAAAAATTAGACTAAATTGCCAAACTTGCGAAATATCGTAAAAATTTTGAAAAAATTGTCAACATTTGAAAAAAATTACCAAAATCGTCAAAATTTCAAAAAGTCGTCAAAAATTGGAAAAAATTGCCAGAATTGAGAAACTTGTAAAAATTTGTGAAAATCGACAAAAATTAGAAAAAATCGCCAAAATTTAAAAAATAGTCCAGGTTTAAAAAACGAAATTTCCAAAATTTATTTCTCGCATTTATTTTTCCTTGTATAGTTTTCGAGATACGGGGAATATTCCAAATAAAAGCCGTTTTCTCTCTACGAGGCTTAGTTTATGAGAAAAACGCGATTTTAAAATCTAGCAATGCAAGTCAAAATCTAGTTTCACTATCGGGGTATTGGTAGTGACTTTTGACCTTTCGTGCAGTCGTTTTTCCTCTAGCTCTTCTAGTTTTCGAGATATGGACGATTAAAATTTTATTTAAGTGATTTTCGCATTTATTTTTCCGCAGATGACTCACTGTGACTTCCTGGTTCCAAAACCGTTGTCCGTTTTCATTTAACTTATTTAGTTTTCGAGATATGGGGGACATTCCAAATAAAAGCCCTTTTCTCTCTAAGAGGCTTAGTTTTCGAGAAAAACGCGATTTTAAAATCTAGCAATGCAAGTCAAAATTTAGTTTCGGTATCGGGCTATTGGTGGTGGGTTTTGACCTTTGGTGCAGTCATTTTTTCTCTAGCTCTTCTAGTTTTCGAGATATGGACGATTAAAATTTTATTTAAGCGATTTTCGCATTTATTTTTCCGCAGATGACTCACAATGACTCACAATGACTTCCTTGTTCCAAAACCGTTGTCCGTTTTCATTTAACTCATTTGGTTTTCGAGATATGGGGGACATTCCAAATAAAAGCCCTTTTCTCTCTACGAGGCTTAGTTTTCGAGAAAAACGCGATTTGAAAATCTAGCAATGCAAGTCATAATCTAGTTTCGCTATCGGGGTATTGGTAATGAGTTTTGACCTTTGGTGCAGTCATTTTTTCTCTAGCTCTTCTAGTTTTCGAGATATGGACGATTAAAATTTTATTTAAGCGATTTTCGCATTTATTTTTCCGCAAATGACTCACTATGACTTCCTTGTTCCAAAACCGTTGTCCGTTTTCATTTAACTCATTTAGTTTTCGAAATACGGGGGATATTCCAAATAAAAGCCCTTTTCTCTCTACGAGGCTTAGTTTGCGAGAAAAACGCGATCTTAAAATCTAGCAATGCAAGTCAAAATCTAATTTCGCTATCGGGGTATTGGTAGTGAGTTTTGACCTTTGGTGCAGTAATTTTTTTCTAGCTCTTATAGTTTTCGAGATATGGAAAATTAAAATTTTATTTAAGCGATTTTCAATTTTTGCGAGAAATGAATTTTGGCGATTTTTTCAATTTTGTAAAACCGAAATTTTGGGGATTTTTTTCTAATTTTTGACGATTTTTCAAACGTTGAAGATTTTTAAAATTTTGACGATTTTTTTTCCAATTTTTATGATTTTTTTAAATTTTGGAAATTTTTTCAAATTTTTTCAATTTTGGCGATTTTTAAAATTTTTAACGATTTTTTGAAATTTTTGACGATTTTTCAAATTTTGACGATTTTTTTCAATTTTGCCGATTTTTTCGAATTTTTGACGATTTTTCAAATTTTGACGATTTTTCCAATATTTTCCAATTTTTGTGATTTTTTTCAATTTTGGAAATTTTTTCAAATTTTGACAATTTCCAACCCTGATTTCAGTGAATTTTCTGCATTTTTGCGTTCCTCGGAAAGCTTATCTGTCAATGGTAATTATTTTTTTTAATTGATACATTATGAATGGTAATGAAATTAAAAACCATTGTCATTATTCAATGAAATCAAATTCCAAAATCATTAACATTAATTGAAACAATGGTAACGAAAATAATTTCATTACCATTTATATCAATCAATGTTAATGAAATCGTCAATTAATTAGTCCACATAATTCATTAGTCCCATGTATGTTGTATAGTTGGTTAATAATAAGTGTTTGTGTGTATGTATAATGTCTTTAAGCGTATGTAGAGTTAAGTATAGCATGCTAGAATTATCCAGTGTGTTGTAGAAGTATGGCTGTTACTATATAAGGCGCGCGTTAACATTAGTTAAGAAGAAGCTGATAATTAACAGTTGTGCTGTTAAGACCGCGAATTAGTATCGTGTTAAAGTTAGTAGCGCTCTAGTAATGGTCATAATAGAGAGAGTTTGTAAATAAGTAATAGTGTGTAAATAAATACGGGTGTCTAAGCTATTTCAAACTAAAGTGTATTCGTGTTTTGGTTATTGGCTAATTGGTTGTTATTATCGCTGTGACAGCACCTGGCCGGTTTATCTAAGGGAGATAAACGAACGTTTTGTAAGGTAAAACGTAATAATTGGTGTCAGCGTTGGGACTGGTTATTTTGATTGCAATAGAAAAGAATCCGGTTTATTTAAGGGAAATAAACCAACGTTTTTAAAAAGTAAAAACGTAACAATATTTTATAGTAATTTAAAAATTTTTATTAATAAAATGTCTTAAAGACCTCAAATTTTCATGATCGTGAAAAGGCTCAGGTGGTTTTTTATGGAATTTTCGTGGTAGGAAAGAATTTAATTTTATATTAGAAATTATATGTCTAATTATAAATATAGAAAATAATTTCAGAAAATTGGAAAAAAAAAATTTAAATTATGGGAAAAAATTCTAACTTACTTGAAAATTTTTAAAAATCAATGGACAAATTTGTCTTTAATTCTGTACAGAATAAGGGCGATTCAAATTTTTTTATACAAACACTAGCTGTGTTTGTGTGACTCTCTGTCAGTGTTATCAAGACCGATTTTGACAGTTTTTCAACGTATTCCGGCTTTCTACTGTCAAAATTGTTCGAGATATCATTGATAGGAATACCACACAAACACAGCTACTATTTAGTTGAGTTGTTTTCTTAAAAAATATATTTTTTAAATTCCTTTTAGTGCCTGTTAAAAAAACAGTAACTTAAAAAGTTCGATCAAGTACACAAATTAATCAGTGTGTTCGTTTACTCGAAAATCTTACTACTTTTACTACAATTTTGTGAGTAAATGAGCAAAATTTTTACTATTTTCAAAACGTTGGAAAATTTTGCATAAGTAAATTTGAAACAATTAACTTTATTATTTTAAACTGCATTTTTTGAAATCCCGGGATTCCCGGTCCAAATTCCCGGGAATGATTGAACTGAAAAATGCCTAATTTTCCGGGAATCCCGGGACGGGAAATCCCGGGATGCATTCCCTAATGCTGACCCTAAATAAAATTTTATAATAATTTTTTTTCCCGAAAAAAAGATATTCCGCCAAAAAAGCGCGTGTTGGGTTTTTTTCTGTTAAGTTGCATTTTTATCTTTACATCTACTAGAAACTGAATTAAAATTATTATTAAAATTTTATAAACATTTTTTTCGCGAAAAAAAGATATTCCGCCAAAAAGAAAGCGCGTGCTGGATTTTTTTCTGTTAAGTTGCGTTTTTATCTTACATCAACTAGATACTGATTTCAAATGCAGATTGCAGTAACTCAAAAATTTTAACAAAATTTGCTCCACAGCATCACGCAAAATATATGAAATTTGCAAAATTCCGAACTATATCGACTTTGCGATGATTTACTTATCAAAAGAAAAATTTTGGTATCCAGATTGCTCTATTTAGAACACATTTTTCCTCCACATTGAATTTCTGATAAAACGCGAAAAATCGCGAATTTCAAAAAAAAAAACTGAAACACGTGTTCACTTTAATCGACTACAGATAATGATATGTAAGTTTGACATTACAATAACAAACATCTCCGTACAAAAAAGTCAAAAATTTGTTTTTTTATAGAATATCCTTGAAAATAGGACATGTCTGGATACGCTTGAACATGTTATATATACCGCTGGACGCGCCTCAAAAAAACCTTTCATATGATACCCGTATTGAGTATGTTGTCTACAGCTAAAATGCAAATTTCTTACAAAAACTAAAAAAAATACTTTTTTAAAAATGGTCCAGCTCGTGAGATCTCGTTGCTAGACCCGAAATATTTTGGGAATCATCATAAAACAAACCAAGGTTTATTTTGAGGGGGGCACTTTTTTACTTTTTTTGTGAGTCGTTATAATGTCTATGTTAAAGGAAATCACATGCGAAATTTTAAGTACCAAACTCCAGCAGTTTAAGCCGTTCAAATTTCAGTTCATTCCAGTTATCTTATGCTTCCATTTCGCACGTTCCATTCCATTTTGTTTAATATTTTAAAAGAAAACTCAAAAAATATTATTAAAAATTAAAATTTTTTATGAAAGTGGTTCATCCAAAAGAGCCTTCTTTTCTGATTCAATAATGACTTAAAAAAAAGATTTCGAAAGGCTCAAAAATTAATATTTTTTAGCCTTTTTTGAATTGTTCACAAAATATTCAAATTTGTTTACATTTCCGAGTCATTTCTAAACATGAATGGTAACCGAAACGATGTGGTTATCGGTAAGGGTAACGCTATTTTAGATTATTTCGGTAACGGTATTTTAAGGGTAACGCTATTTCATTTATTTCGGTATCGGTATTTTCATATCAATTCAATTCTTTATTGATATAACCGAGCCCAGTGGGCCATATATGGTTAAAAAATACTACATTAAATAATACTATAAATTAGATTAAAATAGTTTACTAAAAATAAATTAATTAATTAATGTTTCTATATAAAAAACAATTGATGCATCTCCAAAAATGTAACAAACATTATAATAATTATAATAAAATTTAATAAAAACTAACAGCCTTACTATCAATATTTTCCAAACGTATATTTTAGTTAAAGTCGACTTTAGTTAAAATATTGGGTGGCAGTATGCCTTGAATTGGTTTATTTTTGGAGCATTCTGATTGGTTAATTTATTTTCAACCAATCAAAATATTTGAAAATATAAATATTTTTGTAGGGTTTTCATACACAAAATGGACAAAACCGTATGATTAAAAACAGTGTTTAATAACAAGTTTAAAAAAAATTTGCCTCAACTGGTGACTGTGCTTAAAATAGTTCACACTTTCATATTCAACCATTAACTTGCTTATTTCAGTCTAACTGTGTAAGTAAATTTCAAAACACACACAGTCATCATTTACATTTTTTAAGTTTTCAAACTAAGTGCAGCGTAACTGTGTGAGTTCAGCAACAAAACAAGTTGTGTTTCTTCTGCTTGCTGCGTTTTGAGTTACTGGTTAATGTGTTTTTACTTGACTGAGTAACGAAAAAAAAACTGCATAGTAGACTTCGAATAGCAGACTGGATAGTAGACTGGGGTCAGCAAACTATGTAGTTGGAACTTAAAGAGTTTTGTATATGCAAACAAAAGAAAAAAGAAACACTAGCAGCTTTAAAAAGAAAATACAATTAAGCTTATCATATTTCCTATTTTATTTATTATTTTGTTAATTATATAATTTATATATTAATTAATTTCACACTTTATCGTAAATATGTATGTACGTATAATACTTTATTCTGATCAATTGTGGTACATAGTACATATGATTTGTTTTTTTTAAATTGTCATTAATATGACACTAACTTACAAGAATTGATTTTTTGGACAAATTACTACACCCAAAAAATACATGGTAGTTGATCATTATTTTTTCAATTGTGTCATATGTTGGCTGAATAGAAAAATTTGTTATTTTAACAAAGTTTATTCCTGTTTTTTAGCTTAAAATAAAATCTGTTAATTTTAAAACATTTTTTGTTAAATTTAAAAAATCTAAATTTAAGTAAACTTTATTTATTTATTACTATTCTTTTGTTTTTGTTAATTAATTCATATATTAATTAATTTAACACTTTATCGTAAATATATACATTTCTGCATTGATTCAATTGGTACATATAATTTGCAGGTTTTTTTTAATTAATCCACTATGATATATGTATGTAGGTATATGTGACGCGCAAAATAGAAAGGGACCTAAGGGTAAAAACCGGTTTTGTTCAGGAGAGCATGGGATCGGTCTCATTCGATGCTCAGATGTTGTCCACAAAAAAAAAATTGATTTTTATACCCTTAGGTCCCTTTCTATATGCGCTGTCACATATGTTAAAAATATGTCGTTTAGATAACACTACGTTACAACATTTAATTTTTTGGAGAAATTACTACACCTAAAAAAATACATAGTTGTTGATCACTATTCAATTATGTCATATGTACTACATATCTTTTTTTGTTTGGCATAATACTAACCCGTAGAGTATATACATATATAATTTGAATTAATGCATTTTCTCGATAAAATTTTATGAAATTTAGTACCAGAGATGGGCCAAAATAAATTTTCATTTGCATTGCGACAAGAAGTGATCATATGTACGTGGGCTTTTTTAATTTGCATTTTATTTTAATTTGCATTCCCCATTTATTCCAATTAAGTATTAGAAATGCAAAATTTTTAATTAATAAATAGATTGGCAACATAATTAATTTTTTTAAATGGTTGTTGAATTTCTGGCAATTGCAATAAATTCAATTTTGATTTTGTGTTTAAAATTTAGGGTGTAATTTTGTAAAACGCAAAGCCTTGAGTTGCGTTGTTTTCCATACAAATTGTTTTTGTAACAATAACAATTTATACACAAATCAACGCAACACAAGGCGTTGCGTTTTACAAAATAACCCACTTAATTTGTAACTTTTTATATTTTGTTTGATTTTGGCAATTTTTTATTTTACGTTGACATTTCATTTGATATCCAGTGTGTTCGTTTACTCGAAATTCTTACTAATTTTACTACAATTGGAAAGTTTTGTTTATTTTTTGAATTGAACTTTTCCTGTTGTAGTAAAAGTAGCAATTTGTAGTAAGTAAACGAATATTGGTTGAAGAACCTATACAATATATACACCGAATATTCTATAAATATCACCTACAGGCAATTTAAAAAAAAAACACATTAAATATATGGGTACTTCTAAAATTTCGGAGTAGCTGTATTTGACCTTAGATTTTTGTAAAGATTAACAAAAAAATAATTAAAATTTTGGATTCAATTTTCCGGCGTTTTTGGAGGGTGGCACTTATAGAATGATGACACATAAAGCATATGACAATAAGTGCGTTCCCGTACGTTCCCAATGTTATCGAAATTTACCCAAAAGCGTTCCCGTACTCGAAAATTGGGTAAATGAGAGCGCTAATGAGAGTGTATTAGTGTGTCTCTTTTTACCAAAATTTAACCAGACTTTTTCTTCGGGTAAACTTTGGTAAAACAGCTGATGTAAATATAAACAAAAAAACTATTGTGAAAATAGATTTAAAAAATTGCCAAAATCAAACAAAATAGGGGTTTTCATATAAACTCGTATTCTACTCGTAAACATTTTAAAACTGGTATGTTTATGAGTTTAATGTCAAACTCCATACATAAAAAATATGGTTTTTATTAATACAAGGTTTACAATGAATTTACGAGTTTATATAAAAACCCTTAATATAAAAAGTTACAAATTATATTTTAAACTCAGAATCAAAATTGAATTTATTGCAATTGCCACAAATTCAACAACCATTTAAAAAAATTAATTATGTTGCCAATTTATTTATTAATTCAAAATTTTGTATTTCTAATAATTGTAATAAATGGAGAATGCAAATTAAAATACAATGCAAATTAAAAAAGCCCACGTATAATCATTTCTTGTCGCAATGCAAATGAAAATTTATTTTGGCCCATCTCTGGTATTAAATTCCATAAAATTTTATCGGGAAAATGCATGAGTTAGCATGATGACAAACAAAAAAGCAAGTTTGCTTACCGAATCGAATAACGTTAAGTGTAACGGTATCAAATTTTGTTTGTTTCGGCAACGGTAAAGGTAATGGCATTTAAGACTGTTTCGGTAACGTACCGGTATTAAAAAAATTTATTCTTTGTAATTTACTTGTGAAAATTGTATCATCTTTCTTTAATTTGAAAAATAATTTAAACAGAAAGTGCTATTAATTTATGATCTAGAGTCAAACTAAAAAAAAAAAACATTCATTTAAGCACCGTAAGTTGTTTTTCACGTGGAAAAATTTCACTCGAAATTTAAATGCCTCAAATTGCAATTTAATTTAAACAAATGAACAATTTTTTAATTTTATAACAAAGACACAATCAAAATAAACATAAAATGTCACATTTTCCCAAGATAAATAATAATCTTGTACATTAAATTTGCGTGAAAACAAACTCTACACAATTTTCACGTAAACTAATTGTCGTGAAAAATCATTTTTTTTATATGGAGTATAACAACTTACGGTGCTTTACCAAATAAAAGATCAACAATACATACCCCTCATTCAATATAGCATATTTTTAATTTTAGTTGTTAAAAATACAGATTATGAGCTACCCAGCAAAATATTGGTAATGACACCTCATTGCTGTCTGCATTACCAATAATGATATATCATTACCTTTTGCATTATTTTGTACTATAAAATAATGACTTCCTAATAACGGCCTATTGTATTCATTGTTTCTAAATATAAAATAATGACTTACACGTAATAGTTTAAATAAGTACTTTTTACACAGTTAAATTTTATAAATTTTTATTTATTATATGTAAATATGTTAAAAATTTTATGACGAGTCTCAAATTACACACTAGAGAAAACTTAAATTTTTCTGAATGTACTTCTTTAAGCTAATAGTATTTGCTTAACTCCTTATTTTTAAGAATCAAGTAAGCCATCGGATAACCACTTATAATTCAACTTTTTGTAAGCATGTGTGTAACCACTTATTATTCAAAGTCTCATAACTACTTATTTCTCATTTTTTCGTAAGCGAGCGGGTAAGCGTGACTACTTATAAAAACGACCACGCCAAACAAAAATAATGAGTTTAGACGCCAAAAAATAAGTTGTGCGGAGCTATGAATTTCTATTATATAACCACTTATTTGGTAATGAAAGATTTTGCTGGGTATGAATTCAATGCTGGTACTTTTAATAAGTAAAATTGTTATCTATAAATTTTTTTATTAAAAACTCAAGATTATAAAATAAAAAATTTCAAAAACTGGCATTTTTTACATAAATTAATAAATACCGGGAACTACCTATAAAAATAAAGATACTGCATAGTTACTCAGTCAAGTAAAAACACATTAACCAGTAACTCAAAACGCAGCAAGCAGAAGAAACACAACTTGTTTTGTTGCTGAACTCACACAGTTACGCTGCGCTTAGTTTGAAAACTTAAAAAATGTAAATGATGACTGTGTGTGTTTTGAAATTTACTTACACAGTTAGACTGAAATAAGCAAGTTCATAATATAAAATGAAAGCGAGTGCTTTTTTTTAAGCACGTTGCTTACAAAATATGAAAATTTAACTAAATTACGACTGCTATTAGCAGTCGTTCGAAACTCTGATTAAAAATAAAGTCGACTTTAAATTTAAAATACTTTTTTTATAGTAAGGGCCTAAATAAATATACAATAGCTAACGGCACTGTTAAAAATAATGAATAAATAGAATCTCAATTAAAGCAGTGAAATTACAATAAAAATGTTAATTATTACCCAGCAAAATCTTTCATTACCAAATAAGTGGTTATATAATAGAAATTCATAGCTCCACACAACTTATTTTTTGGCGTCTAAACTCATTATTTTTGTTTGGCGTGGTCGTTTTTATAAGTAGTCACGCTTACCCGCTCGCTTACGAAAAAATGAAAAATAAGTAGTTATGAGATTTTGAATAATAAGTGGTTACACATATGCTTACAAAAAGTTAAATTATAAGTGGTTATCCGATTGCTTACTTGATTCTTAAAAATAAAGAGTTAGGCAAATACTATTAGCCTAAGGAAATACATTCAGAAAAATTTAAGTTTTCTCTAGTGTGTAATTTTAGGACTCGTCATAAAAATTTAAACATAAAACATATTTACATATAATAAAAAAATTTAACTGTGTAAAAAGTACTTATTTAAACTAATACGAGTAAGTCATTATTTTATATTTAGAAACAATGAATACAATAGGCCGTTATTAGGAAGTCATTATTTTATATTATAAAATAATGCAAAAGGTAATGATATATCATTTTTGGTAATGCAGATAGTAATGAGGTGTCATTACCAATATTTTGCTGGGTACCTATAATTTAAACCTCATTTCCTTGGACATGTTCAAAAATTCTTCATTTATAAGTGTGGTAAAAATAATCTATGGACTTAAGTTGTTCTGGAAAATTATTATAAAATCGAGCTACCCTTACATAAAATGAGCGTCCCAAAAGGGAAGTAACGAAAGGCTACGGTTTTTTAGTTATTTCGGTAACGGTATTTTAAGGATAACGGTTTTTTGATTATTTCGGTAACGGTATTTTAAGGTTAGCGATATTTCAGTTATTTCGGTAACGGTATTTTAAGGATAACGGTAGTCAGTTATTTCGATGCATCCCGCAATTTTTTTTTTTACAAAAAACAAACGAGATTTAAAACAGAACCAATTTACCAACTTAAAGTACGAAAAATACTCAACAACCACGTGCAATTACCAAAATCAGAAAATTAAAAATAACGGTAACGGTATTTTAGGGGTAACGGTAGTCAGTTGAAAGGGTTTTGAATCAATAACGGTATTTCATTTTAGAATATGAGCAATTTTTTTGGAAAAAATTTTAAAAATTTCAAAGAAATGTGTTTTATTTGAGTAAGTTTTGACTTATAGAATGGGAATGGGTACAACAACCCAGGGAGGATTATTAGATAAAGTTGTCATTTGTGCCATAATTTTATTCCCTACAACGTCAAACGAAAGAAAAAGAGAAAAACAAATATATATAGTTTGACATTTGCTTATTTGAATTAAAAAAAGAAAATTATAAAATATTCTTTTAAAAAACATGCATTTCCAAATACCCCGGTAAAAGAAGATAGTTCACATTCCGTTTTACCTATTGATGCTTTTAATTTTCCAATAAATTCTGATATACAAGGTTAGTTGTCTAGTTTTTTAATGTGGTTTTTCTAACATCATTAAAAAATACCCATGGTTCAAATGGTTCAATTAAATATGCATAAAACAAACCAGCGGAAATACCACATTTCAAATAAATTTCTTTAAAGTTTAATCTTTTTTTAAATAAAATTCAAAGATAATTAAATACGAATTTTTTTGTTTGATTTGTTTATTTCATTTTTTTCCTTTGTTTGACTTTGCAGGGAGAACTCAATTTAAAATATATTTTATAATAATTGCACCTTTATATTGTTACACCATGATGAGAACCCTCAAAAAGGTATCCAAATTATGCTGGCTGGGATATAAAATTGTTTTAAAAAATTATTCCCATATTTGTATTTAAAACGATGGAAAAGTACTTCAAATTTATTTTCTAAAGATTTGACAACGTTAAAATTGTTGTCAGTCACTAGAATACCTTCATTGTAAGCGGCCGGTCTGTTGTTTACTCATCATTCTTGTGGGCATTTTTTCTGTAACGGCATTCGTTACAGAATATATAGTACAATATATATTGTTGGTTTTTTTCTCAAATACGTTTTTGCATATATTGCAAATCTCGTGTGTTTTTAATTAAATGTCTTCTATTAAAAGAAGGCATTGAGGTAACAATCCAAAATTCAAAGAAACAACCTAGCGCTAATACTAATCGGTATGCCTCCTTGGGGGTGAAAGATAAAATTGAAACCTACTCAGTAGATGAGGATGAACCAAAGGAATTTAAAGAAAGAATACCTCTTTTAATAGTCGATTCCCAACACAGTTTTTCTTCTGTTTACAAGCTTATTGGTACAAGTTATAAGTTCAAAAGAATGTCAATCGGAACCAAAATTATGTCCGATAATACGATCCTATTTAAACAGGACTTGCAAAAACTGAAAGAATCGGAACTCAATTTCTATACGCATCAATTTAAAGACGAAAAGAAATTTAAAAATTTACATCTAACTTTTGGTCTTCCAAAGTTAGATGTAAAAACTATTACTGAGGAAATTGAATATTGTACCAATATTTAATATTGTACCAATAAGGGTAAAGGAAGTAATAACAAAAAGATCTAGCGTGGATGATGATCTTTACATGATTGAATTTGACAAATTACACATATCAAAGCGAGCTGTTATGATATTTCTGTTCACTGGAAGAATCCACAAGAAGGTCAAGGTGCTGCCAATTGCTACCGTCAAAGTGTCTGTCCGGCATGCGCTGGCGCACATGATTACTCATTGTATACTGTCAATAAAACATCGCACAAAGCCCCTTTGGTCTATAAATGCTTTAGCTGTTCTGCAAAAAAACTTAAAAATATTAATCTTAGAGCAGATGACCTAAGATGTCCGTGCCGAAAAGAATACTTAGAAATTCGGGACAGAATTTCAAATAGATCACGTCGAACACAAAGAAGATCACCTGTTAATGAGCCTATCCTAAACTCTGAGGAATTTCTAAGCGTGTCTGCAAATGCTTGGAAATTCCTCAAGAAAGAGTAGTTGCAAAAGTGCAAGATTTAACAGAATCAAATACTCAGAAGTTACTAGGGACAATGTTCCCATTGAAGCCAATCTCTCAAAAGACGATTATGATGATATATCAAACGAATAGTTATTGGATATTTATTTTCAAGTATTAGATGAACTACAAAAATGCAGAAATAATTACGATAAAATGAGGGTTTTAGGTAATATGCTTCGTCATGTCATCTAATAATAATAATTTAAAATGTATCAATGTTATGCACTGAAATGCCCAAGGCATTATTCTATTCTATTATTCTATTGACATTGCTCTTATTAATGAAAATTTTAAAAAAACCATCATAAATTCCTGCTCTCTAACTTCAAAATTTATAGAAATGATAGACCAACTCACGGAGGCGGAGTTCTAATAGCAATACGAGAAACAATTAGCCATGAACTTGTACCCAAGTGCCGCACCTCTCTTATTGAAAATATTTCAATTTCATTACAAATAAATGGGCGATTAGCCATTTTCATCTCAGCATATTGCCCAAAATACGATAATTATTTTAAGGATAATTATCAACAAATTAACTAATATCTCAACTGACTTTTTCATCTTTGGTGATCTTAATGCACGACATTCCAGTTGGAACTGTTCCACTAATAACACCTCAAGCAACGTACTTCATCAACATTTCACTCGGTTTGGACAAGCAACTAGTTACACTCAGCCCTCGTTTTATCAAATTCCAATTTAATTATGTCCTCATTGGAGACTCATACAACTAGGCTAAACTCAGACCACTCACTTTTACAATACATGGTAATGTTACAGAGTCAATGAAATTAACATCAGCATACCACTTAGCAAACTGGAACGAAATAAACACTTGGGTTAAAAATTAAATAACAGGTCATGAGTTAAACACCGATATAAATCATTCCAACGTAGATAACATTTTGAAGAAACTTTCCAGTATTATAATGGGTTTTCCAATAGGTAATTGACTCCTTTGAATTTAATTTGTGAACGCACTATTTCACTGATCATCTAACTGTTACTTTCCTTTTTTTCAGTAAACTCAACATTTTCATCATGGTAAAGTGCACGAACGAACATCGTATGCAAAATGTACTACCGAAATTCGGAGTCGGTGACCGCAACTTTAAGAGCGTTAACTCCAATTTTCGGTCGTTATTCTCGCCCTAGTAGACAAGCAATAACAAGTTTAGTGCAAAAATTTGAGTCTACATATTCATTGTGTGATGCTGCCTGTTTCCCAATAAGTGAAGCGTTAATTAAACAACGAAGAACTTATAGACGTAAACTGCAAAGATGTACAGACCCAATTAGAAGAAGTACGCTTTCAGCAATTTTGAAAGAACTAAATAGATTACATGATTTTCAGATGCCAGACGAACTATTTGGAATTCTTTGCAAAGTATTTAACTACTGCTTAATGGCTGGGTATTTCCCCAAATTTTTCAAAAATGCAAAAGTGATTCCGATACACAAACACAGCAAAACCCCAAAATACCTTCTAGGTATAGACCCATCAGCATTCTAAGTGTATCAGACAAAATATTTAAGAAAATTATTCACAAACGACTTCAAGATATTAGTGAAGAGTACATTCTACTGTTCACCAGATCAAGAGGGATGTGAGTATAATTGAGTCCAATAAACGAATGCGAAAAAGTACAGGTATTGTTTTTCTTGACATTGAGAAGGCTTTTGACTCAATTTGGCACAATGGTCTTATCTGTAAGCTAAAGTTACTTGGATATCCTTTATATATACAAAAATTAATAAAAAGCTTTCTAGATGATAACACTGTTGAGCTGGTTAACTCCCCTTCCAATCTTCAGGATAAGTTTGTCCAACTTCTAATTTTGAGAATTAAAAAAACCCAGGGTTTGGTTTACAATCGAAGATTCTTGCTTTATGCATTAAACACATAGACGACTGCGGCTACACGACCACAAATGCTGCTGGCTGCAATTGTAGTCGTGTAGTCAGCTACTTAATTTTTTTGAAAACGACAGCAACATAGTAAACAGCTGATCCTAAAAATTTGACGTTTTGATAAATATTAATCTTTTTTCGTTTGTGCTTCTAAAATAATGGCTGAGGAATATTTTGTTAATTTTGTAAGATTCATTTTTTTTACAAAACATCACAATAAAATTATTTCCAAATATAAATTAATGAAACCTTCAAACAATTATATAATATAAACAGCTATTTCTTCAGTGTTCCCATAACGGTGATTATCTACTCAGAACTAGCGATTTTATTTCGCCTCTAGCGGGAAAAACTTTCCTGTTTTACATATTTTGTTATATTGTCAACACTATTTTTGTTTTGTAGCCAACAAAAATAGAAATTATCCTAAGTTGACTACAGCGGCAAAAGTAGTCGTGTAGCCGTGTAGCTGTGTTGGTGTCAAAATAATCGTTTTCATATAAACGTGTGTATTTTATTTTTGACAGGCTGTAGTCGTGTAGTTGCAGTCGTCTATGTGTTTAATGCATTATTAAAGGGTTTTCTAAGACTAATTTTTTGTATAAAAACTAAAATGGAATTAAAAGTTCTCTAACTAATTTAAAGCATTATGTACAAAAAAGGCGCTACAATAGTAGCCAATAACAAAATTAGTTCTAGGAGAACTCAAATTATAACAAATACTCTCCTTGAGTTATAAATAGTAGAAACTATATGCAGCAAAAAATAATGTTTTATGAGAAAATGTTTAAAGAGTATACAACTGGGTTCAACAAGAACTTTTGTTGTAAAGTGAGAAAACGTTTTTTCTACCAGCTGGACTTCCCCAAGGATCCGTGTTATCACCAACACTACCCAGGTAGAAAAATACAAACGGCAAAACGTTGGCAAATCACTGTATATGGTGGTACAAGCGCTGGCAGAGCGTCCGTTTTTTTCGAAAATTAAAGTACTGGGTCAACCTTGAAATGATAACGTCGATCTTCGGTTGGCCGTTTATCTTTCCGAACGTTGGCAAAGCGTTGGTAACAATAGTAAAATAAGTGCTCTGCCAATCGGTATTTTAGATCAACTGTTTTTTATTCAATTCTTCATGAAAAAAATCTGTAAAATCCCAATCCCAAAAAAAAAAGAGAAACGTAAATTTTAGTATAGCAGCACTGTATATAATAAGCGAATACATCTCTGCTTAAAACTACAAATTCAATAGATTTTCACACAAATTTTACCATAAGAACAATTTTCCAGTTTTATCAATAGACTTGAAAACTGGTACTTAAATAAGGTGAACATTAAGTCATCAGTTTATGTATTTATACCCTACACCACTATGTGGTCAGTAAGTTTGTGCTGATGTTTGTAACACCAAAAAATATTCGTCCTAGACCCACCTTATAGTATACCGATCGGCTCAGAATTTTTTTTTATTTCGATTTAACGATGTCCGTCTGTCCGTCCGTCAGTCTGTCTGTCCATGCATTCTTGTGCGCACTCTACAGGTCGCAAATATTAAGATATTTTGATGAAATTTGGTACACAGACCTATGTTGGCCCAAGGACGAAGCCTATTGATTTTGGCGAACATCGGTCCTTGTTTAGACCTAGTGCCCATATAAGGGTTGGGGGGCCCCTTGGTTTGCTTACAAACTGAAGACCGCAAATATTAAAATATTTTAATGAAATTTGGTGCGCTGACTCCCATTATAGAAAAGCAAAAAACAAAAGCAAAAAGCAAAAAACAAAGCTTTGTTTTTTGTACCGTCGGCAATTTCTACCTGGGTATACTCTATTTTTACCTCCGATTTTATCATCGCTGGATACAGATGCAGATGACAGTGCATTTATGAGCTCTGGAAAAGTATCGAATGCCATTATAAAGAGAATGCAAAAATGTATTGAAGCCAGTTCAAAGTATTTCGATAAATCAAAAATAAAAATAAACAATGAAAAAACGCAGGCTATAATATTTTCATATAATAACCCAGGTGGAAATTATGTGTGGTAACAAAAAAGAAGCACTGGCAAAGCGCAAGTAGACCGCGGTCTTACAAAAAACAAGTACTGGCAAAGAAGTACTGGCAAAGCACTAAATTTGGACGTCTTCCCAACGCTTTAAAATGGTGAATTCCCAGCACTTGTTTTCCTATAACATTATTTTGTTTTTGAAAAAGAAACTCCAAAAGAGTGAATATTTAAATAATTTTTGACTCCACAATACAATAACTCCAAGAATCGTCTATTTTTAGAGTAATTTAAAATTCTTCAGTTATGAGGGCTCATAATTTGGTGGCAGGGAAAACACTTGGTTTTAATGTTTCTTGGTGCTATCTCAATACTTTAATTTTTTTATTTGAGCGTTGGCAAAGCATTTGATTTTTATGTTTACGGGTGCTTTCCCAGGGCTTGGTAAAGCATTGGCACCACCGTGGAACGGTGTTATCATTTGGGCGTTGGGAAAGCGCTGTCAACAAGCACTCATACCACTCATTTCGGTGCTTTGCCAGTGCTGGCTTTTTGTAATTTTCTACCTGGGAAATCACCTAAAAGAATACCTGCAATACCACATAAATTTCAAGGCAATGTTATACAATTGAGTGATAGTATAAAATATCTTGATGTCACCTTAGACCAGACGTCGGCAACACATATGCCAATGTGCGCTCTCTCACACCTACATAAGCTCACATATAAAATAAAAATTTAAAAATAAACAACAACTACAAAAACAAATTTCAAAAAACAACACAAAAAAAATAAAAACAAAAAAACTTAAAAATAAATTAACAAAAAAATGTATCAATAAGCATTATGCAGAGTGTAAAAAATCTGGCAAACAAGCATTCAATGAAGTGCATTCACTTGTTTGCCAGATTTTTTACACTCTGCATAATGTTTATTGATACATTTTTTTGTTAATTTATTTTTAAGTTCTTTTGTTTTTATTTTTTTTTTTGTGTTGTTTTTTGAAATTTGTTTTTGTAGTTGTTGTTTGCTTTTAAATTTTTATTTTATATTCGCATTATAAACATTTAAAATTTTCAAATTATTACACAAACGTTCTTTGTCAGTGCATTGAGAGAGAGAGGCTGCAACTCACTCATACATGCACAAAATAAGGTTGTATATGTTTGCCGATGCCTGCTTTAGACCAAAAACTTACATTTAAGAAACACATTGAAAATACGTGCAACAAAGCTACTAAATGCGACAGAGCGTTGTTTCCTCTGCTAAATAGAAAATCGGGCTTAAATGTACGGAACAAAATACTTCTGTAAAAATGTTGTATACGTCCAATATTGACCTACGGCTTGCAAGTGTGGTACAAGAAAGCATCCAATACCAATATCAAAAAGCTTCAAATAATACAAAACAATCTAAAAATCATACACAACTTAAGAAGTAGACATCCTACAGTTCGCCTGCATGAGCATTTTAAATACAAATCGTTGTATATGCCCTACGGGGAATGAGGAGTCAATTGCCCTCCAAGGACCTATCCCGTGACCGGTCAACCGAAGGCATATTACTAAATTAGTACAAATATGAACCAAAGAGAATGAATTCATTTTCTAACTATTTTCTGATTCGTTACTTTCACTGTTGCTTTTAAAAAACTTGACCAATACCGAAATAAAAAATAAAATTCGCGGCATATTTTTTAAAATACTTTTTTATTTATTTTACTCTTTTATTTATTTTGAACTTTATTTTTTTACGATTTGCTTATTTTAGCTCTTATTCTAAATTTTTATAATTTTTTGCTAAAAAATTTTAAGTTTTGTATTTTTCAGGTTTTTTAATGTTAAAGCTGTTTTAGTTTTAACAATACACACAGAAAAAAACAGGAGGAATATTACCTAAGAGCTTTGTAATTATACAACTACATAATTTTCAAGTTAGTTTTACAAAGTTTTTGTAAAATATGCACATTGTTTTGTAAAATATATACAATCCTTGCAAAATATATACATGTGTAGCGGAAAATATCCGAAAAAATACATACATTTTGCTAGAAAATTGTAAAATTTACTTAGAACTTATGTAGTTGTATAACTACATAGCACTTAGATAAAGTTCCCCCTGTTTTTTTTCTGCGTGTAGGTATTTCATTTAATTTTCTTTTTAACTTAAGGCGAATTTTTTAAATTTTTATTTATATTATCAGAGTTTTTGAGGTAATTTTCTAATTTTTAATTGATTTTTTAATTTAATTATGGCCAACGCAAAAAACGACTCAACTGCCATTAAAGGACCTATCCCGTGACTGGTCAATCGGGGGCATACTGAAGGCACTTCCACTATATTTGTGTGTGTGTTAGTGTTGTAATCTTTTCTATTTTTTTCTTTTCCATTTTTTTAATTTGCTTGTAGTGTTTGTTTTTTCTTTCTGACGCCAAGTAGATTATTTTTAATTCTTAATTTTTTTATTAGTTTATTTGAAAAGCTATTTTTAGACACACCACCTTACTGTCACAAGGTGTCTAAACTGTGGCAATTCGTCATTTCCAATGACAACGCCATGTTAAAGTGATATGTCTCTTTCAAATAGAAAGTCCGATTAACGACCGGTCTCCGCCCCCTTGGGACCTATCCTGCGTGTCATCTGGGACCGGTCCCTTTCCCCGTAGGGTGGTTATGAGGAATTTGACTCTGTCATTCGAAATTCGATGCAGAGCGTTTGAATTTGATCTTATTAGAGAATCAGTGTATTAGCTGCGCATTTATTTCTTTAGAAGAGATCATATGAGAATAAAGAATAAAGAAAGAATAAAAAAATGGTTATGTTCTAAAGGGTGGTCCAACCATAATGCACGATGTTAATTGTGAGTCTCACCTTAACGTCAAGTTTTTTGCCCAACTTAATTTAACATTTCTTTGTTACAGTGTTTGACAAATTCAACCATGGAGAGGTACACAATTGAGCAGCGCGTTAAGATTGTTGAAGCCTTTAACGAAAATGGGCGTTCAAATCAAAATGCATTTCGTGCGCTTCACTGGTCAGCATAATCGACCAAATGTGTCCACAATCGGGTGAATTGTGCGCAAATTTCAGCAAACCGGGTCTGTAGGAAATGTGAAAACACCTGTGCATTAGGGATATAACTTTTTGCAATTTTTTGCAAATATCAAAATGGCCCTAGCATAGTCGAATAGGCCATTGAAAATTATATAAAAAAATGCTATTACTTTTTCGCAGTTGTCAAAAAAGTTCACCCACCAAACGCGGTAAAGTTTTTAAATGATTTTTTTTTTATTTATTTACCTAAAAGGCGCAAAAAAGTTTTTTTTATCAATATATCAACCTGCATTTAACATTTGTGTAAATACTTACGAAGCTGAATGTATGTCATTGAAAATTACGTTATGTACTTTAATTGTTTTTATTATTCAAAGAAAATTATTAATGTGTTTCAAATATTCCGAGTTTGTGTTTAATACTTAAAAACAATGGATTTTAAAAGAAGTCGTGGGTGAGGTTTTTTATCCGAAATGACCCCAAAATTATTTTTTCGTAAATAACACAACCTTCGCCATCGCGTGGTGCTAGGGCCAAAAATTGGTTATACCCCTACTGTGCATGCTCGCCCAGTTCGTTCTATGGAAAACACTGCTGTTGTTCGCGATAGTGTGGCAGAAGAGCCGTCAAGCAGTTACCGTGAATGATGTTCGCTATCGCGAGATGATAACGTACTTCTTGTGGCCAGAAATTGAGGATATGGACCTGGACTATATGTGCTTCCAACAGGATGGTGCCACTTGCCACACAGCCAACGAAACAATTGCAGCGAGAAATTCAATGGTCGTGTTATCTCACGTCGTGGCGATGTTAATGGTCGCCACGATCATGTGATTTGACACCGTTGGACTTCTTTCTTTGGGGATATTTCAAAGAAAAAGTGTACGTCAATGAGCCAAGAACAATTCAAGAGCTAAAGGATGAGATAATTCGGCACATTAACGACATTGAACCTCAATTATGTCTCAGAGTCATTGAAAATATGGATAGAGGTATGCCACCGAAGCCGTGGCGAGCATTTCACCGATATTTTATTTCACACATAATTGTCATAGATCCTTTTATCATAATAAAAAATATTAAGATAATTTTCTGAAAATTTTTGTTTTATTTACAATTAACATCGTGCGTTTTGGTTGGACCACCCTTTAATAACACTGTGGAACAAATTCAGTTTAGCAAAAGTTAGGTCGATTCTGAAAGTGAGGGGTGAAAATAGAGGCTAAATTAGAAGATCCGTATCGCGGCGTTTGTTTATGTTAGTTCGAATTTTTTTTTAATCGACCTTCGAACTTTGCAGTCAAATTCCGATTTTCAGCATATTGTTTATATGGTTTTTTGGTTATAACTCGTCGACTAATTGATATTTTTTAAATCTGTAAAAGCCAAATTATTGCTAGAGATCTGTGCAACAATTAAAATTTTTTTAAAAAATTGATTTAGAAAATTTTTGTGGTGCTTATGAAGCAAAATGTTGGAAAAATTATTTTTTTTTCATGTTTTTTGAAAATATTTTCCACAATAATTTTGAAATGTTAGTTAGGAAAAGTTTTAAGTAAAAAAATTAAATAAATTAAATTAACGATTTGGCCAGTTGCCGTTTAGCAGGCGGCTGTGGATCAACATCACTGCGTTCTCTAATATCTTGGTCATCGTCATCATCATCATCAGAAAGGTCGATAATTTCGTCGAACAGATATTCTGGAATTTCATCTTTGTCTTCCCCTTCTTCCTCTTTTTCCTCGTCTTCCTCTTCCTCAAAGGTGTTTTTATACCACCAACAAATTTCAGCGAGTATTGCATGTGGAGATTTCTTTCCTCTGTACCTGAAACGAAAATAGTTTTCAATCGTTAACATGTTTAAATTGTTCACTTTGACAAAGATATTAGAAAAATCTAGGAATTCAAAATATGCACACTCTATAGTTACCTTATTTCAAATGGAAGTGCAGTTTGGTGATAACGTTCGCCTTGCTCATCAGATTCAGTTGGCAACTGTTGAGCGAGTTGATCAAGATGCTGATGAAAGAGATGAATTTTGTACGACATATTAACCCCAATTTCATCGAAAGCTGCCAACATGTTTACAACAGATTGCCTGTAGTTGTCTTTGCGTTCTTTACCCAAAAGTCCTTTAATGGCTGCTTTCAATGCGAGCCATGCATTTAATTCTCGGTCTGTCAGAACTTGGTCAAAATCTTGACGATTCATTAGTTTCCGTATGTCGGGACCATTAACAACCCCTTCCTGAATTTTGGCGTTACTTAGTCTTGGGAAAATGTCTTTTAAGCGGTTGAATACTGCTGGTCTTTTTGCGATACATTTCAAAAATTTTTTAGCAATGCCAAGTTTAATGTGGAGCAACGGCAACAAAATTTTCATTTCAGGAACAGGACTTTCGTATAGCCTATTGTCTTAAGGCCATTTCTGTCCAATGCGACTATTCCAGTTATGCTGTTTGTACTGGTTTCTTCCTTTAATACCTTCTCCGTATCGTGAATCCCAATCGCACAAAAAACACAAATATTTTGAACGCCCAGATGCTGTTAAGCCTGTAATCAATGAAACTATTTTGAGGTCGCAGCAAATGCGCCACTGGTGTTCGTTATATTTGACTACTTCCAGAATGTGTTTCAAATTATCGAAATTTTCACTAGTGTCAGTGCTATACGCAATCGGAACAGAAGGCATTCTATTTGTCTTGTGCAAAAGCACAACTTTTAAGCTGATTAGTGAACTATCGATGAATAAACGCCAATCATCTTTTTTATAGGTCAACCCTATCGTCTCCATTAACTTTTCAATATCGTTCCAATAAGCGAAATTTTTTGCATCATTCACATTGAAGAACTTTTCTAACTCTTTTTGGCGTTTTCGATATGCTGTTACTTTGGTACCTTTCGCCAGCAAATTATTTCCTTTCAAAAATGAAGCCAGTAGTTCTGATTTTTTCTGAGTCAAACACAAATTTGCAACAATTCCATCCAATTGGTTTTGTGTGACTAGGATTGAGTACTTTGATGTTTCAGAGGATTTACCTTCACCAGGGTCGTATTCTGAGAAGAAATCCATGGATGTAGCAGCGGCGGTTGTAGTACTGATATCTGTTTGAAGATCAATACTTCGGTATGTTGGTACTGGAATGAATTCTGAGTGCGGTAATGGTAATTGGACACTTGGCACTGCTACATAAGTTTTATTCTTTGCTTTCCTTCTATTCAAAGTTTTATGGTAGTTGATACATCCATAGCAATTTTCTTCTTGATGCGGGCTGTTGTCTAACCACATCATTGGTATACCAAAAGGCATAGCCTTCTTCTTTCCACTTTTCCATTGCATACGAGTTGAATAGCAATTAAAGCAAACTTTTTTAGGGGCATAGTTTACGTCAGTGATAAACTCTTGCGAGAAATATTGTTTATAGGCTTCCAAAAAAAAAATCACTCGCATTGCCACATTTTTCATCACGTCCACAAACATTACAAAAATGGTCCATTTTACATTTTGGTTCCGACATTTTTAATACTATATATATTATACAATGTTTTTTTTTGTTATTTTTATGAAACCGATGCACTTAACTTAAATCACTCACAAAATGAAAAAAGTTCCAAAAAAATTAATAGCGAATTTTATCACGACCGAGCGAAAATTAAAAGACATCAGCTTCGGCTGAGTTCCGAGTCTTAACTGAATCTTTATTTTTGAAATTAGTTCGCTTGTACGAAATAAAATAATCGCTGCCTGTGCGGTGGTTGAAAACAAAAAAGTTGTTTTGTTGGTATAAAAAGAAGGGGAAGACGAGGAAAAAGAGGAAGAAGGGGAAGACAAAGAAGAAACTGAGAAGCATATTATAGATCAAACAGAAAGCAAAAAGACTTAGTTTTGTGGAAAATATTTTCTAAAAAACATGAAAAAAAAAAATTTTCTAAATCAATTTTTTAAAAAAATTTAATTGTTGCACGGGTCTCTAGCAATAATTTGGCTTTTACAGATTTAAAAAATATCAATTAGTCGACGAGTTATAGCCAAAAAACCATATAAACAATATGCTGAAAATCGGCATTTGACTGCAAAGTTCGAAGGTCGATTAAAAAAAAATTCGAACTAACATAAACAAACGCCGCGATACGGATCTTCTAATTTAGCCTCTATTTTCACCCCTCACTCTCAGAATCGACCTAACTTTTGCTAACCTGAATTTGTTCCACAGTGTAATGTTTATAGATCGTCGAGAAAGGACTTTGAAATTTGTTTTTCCAACGGTGTGACACCGATATAAAATACCACCCGAGTATGGGCGGTATAACCCGGTTCCCACGGCAATCGGACTATGTGCCGGAACGATTCGGATGTATTCTAATTATTTAATACAACCGAGCGAGGATTGCCACTCCGGATTAAAATGAGAATTATTAACTACAAATTTTCTTCTTAAAGCCGTTACTACAACAACAACCACCCTGAGACCGTGAGAACCGTCATTTGGTTAGTTTTCATAACGCTCTAAAATTGTAAACCAGAAGCAGTTCAAAGTTTTTTTTTGCAAAGCTTTGAAAACGTTATAAAATACCACTCTCACATCTAGAGTTTGCTGTTCGGTTTTAATCGAAACCGAAACCGCGGTTTTCCAAGCCTCAAAACCGAAACCGAAAACCGACAAAAATAAGTCGGTTTTTAATAAATATTTTAACCAATTAAAATAATTTATTAAATTGCATATTATTGAATCTTGAATTTCGAAAAGGCTCAGCTCCTATTTTACAAAATTTTGTATTTAATTGTAATGAACATTTTCTCCATTAAAAACTACTTTAAAGAGTTTTTTGTTTCTGTTATTTTGAAAAAAATTGCACCAAAAAGTCAAAAGGTTTAAGAGATATTGAGTTTCACATATTCAGTTTCACCGCGTATTTTTTAAAAAACCTTATTTCGCGAAATTTATAAAATTTTAACTACATTGTTTTAAACAAATTTCTAAAATTTAAATTTGAAATACAGCTTTAGTTGCCGAAAAAAAATTAATTTATAACGAGTTTCCGCGTTTATTTCTTTTTTTGGAAAGGCTTCGAAATGGCGTTATTGCCTTTAATTATTCAAGTGAGAAATTCAATCGCATTTTAAAAGATATCTTAGACGTATTAAACTATTTAATTTTTATGCATATTAAATTATCATAAATTTAGTTAGAATATTGTTATATTTAATTAATTTAAAACAATTCTATTAATATTACAAGAAAACCGAAAAATAACCGAAACCGCGGTTTTTATAATTTTGAAAAACCGAAACCGCGGTTTCCAATTTTGTCGGTTTTTAGCAAACTCTACTCACATCGCACAGTGGTTCCAAACCAAAAAAAAAATGGTAATAATTATGGATCTTCTAAATTCAATCGAAAAAAAATGTTCACAAGAACTGAAGAGAAAGATCCAGGCTTTTAGAAAAGTATCGTAGCCACCCTGTTTTATCACAGGGTGTGATACAGGGTGTAAAAGTTGACCACCTCGTGTATACGTGCAACTTTTACAAACGTGAACCGATTTTGCTGATTTTAGACTTTTTGTAATCTAGGTTATAAGATAAATAAAAAACATGCTCCAAGTACACTCAAAAAAAAAGTCAGTAAAGTCAGCAAAAAATGTTGCTGTGTCAGCAAATTTTTAGTCAGGAGCGTGCTTACAAAAAAGTTGGTAATTTTAGCAAAAGATTTGCTGAAATTCAGCGAGCTGATTTTTACCAAAAAATAGTAATCTTCAGCAAAAGTTTTGCTAACACTTAGTCGATTGCAAATAAAAAAAATCCTTGCTAAAATCACTAAACTTTTTGCTGAATATTAGTAGACTGAAAAAAACTCAAAAAACTTGTAGCGAAATTTTATTTTTGTTAATTATTTGCTGAAAATTTAAATATAGAAATTGTGTAGAGCTGTTTTTCTTTTTTATCATTTCCGTTGTCTGTACCAGGGTTGAAAAAGCTACGACTAAAGTAGCAGTAGTAACTAAAAATGACGATTATTGTAGTAAAAAAAAACAACAAAACTAAAAGTCATCACATCGCTACTACTACCACTATGCAAACTTTTCTGTAGCTCAGCAGTAGCACATAGCTTTGTTTTGAAATTGAAAACCACCACATCATCAATCGATGTGTCTGCTACTAAATTCAACAAGTAGCAGTAGCAGCCAAATAGACAAGACTCCCAAATTACTACTCAGCTACTACTACCACTACACAAACATTTTATTAGCTAAGCAGTAGCACACATCTTTGTTTTGAAATTGAAAACTACCGCAGCACCAATCGTCTACTTACAAATTAAGCAAGGGCAGTAGCAGCCAAACATACATGACTCCCAAATTACTACTCAGCAGAGTAGTCATAGAAATATTTTTGGTTGTTTAAAAATGAATTATTGGTTTGGTTTTTCCAGTACTGTGTGTGTGTGTATGTATTTTATATTGTTTTTGTTAAACAGAACAGAGCATGAAGATGCTAATTTGCCGTTTTGGAATATTCGATTGATTTTATGATTTATATTTTGTATTTTAAATTTTTTATTTTATACAATATTATATATTTTTTAACTCACCCCTAATTATGAATAATTTGCAATTTCTTTTCATTACGTAGGCCCTGTGCGAGGTGGCTAAATTTTTTCTAAACTAAATGCAAATATAGAAAAGGGTTTAAAATTTCTTTAAAAATTGTTTTAAAAAATTTTCTACATTCAAAGAAACTCTTAAACCTGAATTTAGTTTGGAATTAGTTTAGCCAGCCGCACCCACCCGTTAACAGTTGTAAGACACATAATGATAGAATTAGGTTACATAAATTTACGTCACAATTTGACAGCACTGTTTCAACGGTAAATTGTTAACAAGTGGTGGGCGAGAACAAAATAAGGATACACACAAAATTCATACGTAGATCAGTATTTGTTGTTAGGGTTGTCGCAAAATAAGGATAAACACAAAATACATACGTAGATCAGTATTTGTTGTTAGGGTTGTCAGATATAGCGCTTTCTTGCCAAACGTGGCGATTTACAAACACATTTGGAGATTTTATTCTTGAAATGGCGACGGACGGTTTTTACGCTGATTTAGGAAGTGGTTGCATATTTTTATGGATTTTTTTTTACACTCAGTATCTAATCTCACAGATTATGATTTTAACCTTTTTTATAATCCCTATCTTTGATTGAAAAGATAATATTTTTATAATTATTTGGTGCTAATGAAAACAATTTAGTCACTTCAGATTTAGCGTTTTTTATTTTTCACATTGAAGATTATCCCATAATTAGCCAGATTATTAAATATACTTTTTATAAAGTTTCGACAAAAATCGTTAACCGAAGTCCTAAAATAAAATACTGTTGACAGTGCGGCTTAAGAACGCTAAAACTGAGTTAAATTTAAAGGCAAAATAACGGAAAAATTAGTTTAATTGAATCAGAACGGGTTTAAATTTTGCACTAACTTTTTTATATGAGTGTACTAAAAACTACAGTTGGGCATCGATTATCCGGAATGGTCGGGATCGGACGCATTCTGGATAATCGATTTTTCCGGTTAACTGATGTAAAATTTTTTACGCTTTTTAATATAAATGTTTGTTTTATTTAATCAATATACACACTTACAAAATATAATGTTAATAAGTTTTTAATTGCTACATATGTAATTACTTAAAAAAATTAATTTATTGTGGTTTGTTTCTTTTCCTTAACTTTCATATTTTCCGCTAAAAGCTTCGCTTAGATACGGTAGACTTGTATTTTATCTTGTTCTCTAATATTCTATAATATTAATCTTTCTATAATATGTCCTTTGAATTTTTATGGCTATCTAAGAAATGTTCATAATGGCAACTAAAACTGCTTTCAGGGAAACACTTCCAAAAAAGGCTTGTTTCCTCTCCATTGTAGATTTTCTTATTTATAAGATTTTAGTTTGATGTGTATTCTTCCAACTGATTTACAAAAATTGTGGCAGATACATATTCGGCAGATGCTTTGTGAATTCCATGTTGTTTTTTAAAGTTCTGTAACTAGCCTCGAGAATATTCACATGCTAAGCTTATATTTAATTTTTAATGGAAGAACTTAGCCTTTTCCATTATCATTAAACTGGAAATTGGGATCCCTTTAAAACGTTTTTGTCGGAACCATTCGTATTTCGCTCTAATGCACTTTTTAAAGTTTTTCGATTTTGGAAGCGAGTAACTAAATCACTTTCTGCACAATATTTTAATATTTTATCTTTATTTTTTATTCAGTCATAAACTGTTTGTTTGTCCACTCCATAATTGTGTGATAGTGTTTGAACAGAAACATGTTTTTTTAAATAGTCGTTGACTATATCAAATTTTTCTTGAATAGTTAATACTTTTTTTTGCTTTTTACTCGATTCTAAAATTACACATCAACACTCCTTACTACGTAAATTTCAATTGCAACTAAACACCAGAGGAAAAACATGCAAACAAGGGAATAACCTTATTTCGTTTTAGACACATATTAATTTTAGTGTTGCTAGCATGTTGAAACCAAATTTCGTCAAAATAAATAGTAGATGTTTTTCAATCCCGGATAATTGATGTAATCACGGTTAATCGATTGAAATAAAAAAATCTTCCTTTCCTTATCGATCCCGGATAATTGATGTTCCCGGTTAATTGAATCACGGATAATCGATGCCCATCTGTACTTTAAAATGACCTTGTAGAAAATACTACTGACAGTAGCAGATTATTTTTGTTATATATCCGTAAGATAGGAACATCAAACATAAAACTGAATTTTTACTTGTTTTTAATCAACAAACATATTCGTCGCTGCTCCTAAGAAAATAGCTATTTGTCGATAAACTTTTTTGTGAGGAGACATACAAATCTGCTTTATTTCAGCGTTTTTCGGAACTTTTTGAAAATTATTTTTTTACACAGATATAAACCAAACTTCAAGCTTTTCATTTATAAAAGAATTACTTCCAAAAAAAATGGCCAAGACACACAACACAGACCTAATTTAGGTGTTCCACAAATAATTTTTGAAAACAAATAGCTATTTTCTTAGGCGCAGCAACGATATGCTGATTTCAACTGAATAATTTAATTTTTATTAAACAACGTTTCTTTTAAATTATTGTATTTTTATAAATTTATCAGGCCGTGATGCTCAACTTCATCGAAAATAAGAGTATATTTTAGTAGAATTTTAAACTATTTGTACGGGCTTCTTTTTGTGAGTGTACTGGTGCTGATTATAATCATATTGCATACAAAGGGTCAAACATATTCAAATATGAACTCATAAACCTTTATTAATTTATAAGCCGCTTTTTTAATTAAAACATTTCAAGTTTATTATGTAATTTTGTATGGGCCCAATACACATCAGATAAACCAAAATCATTTATTCTTTCGCTAAAAAAAACTACTCAGCATGAAAGGAGTCATATTTCGTTTTTCTATGTTTTACTACTTTGGTTTTTCGTTTTCTGCTCTTGCTGTTTTTTTTTTTTTTTTGTAGCAGCAGTATTTGTAGCAGTAGCAGTAGTAGTTGTTCATTTCGTTTTTCTGCTCTTACTGTTTACAAATGCTCCGTGTTTTGTTTGTAGTGGTAGCAGTAGCACAAGAACAAAAATAGAGTTGATCAAAAACAATGACTGCCTACTTTGTATAAACTAAGTAGCAGGCAGATGCTTTTACTAAAGCTACATGAATTGTTTGTAGTAGTAGCAGTAGTAAAAAGCAAAAATATTTTTTGAATCGTAGTTTTTTAAACCCTGGTCTGTACTACATTCAAACAATCTGTGACATCTACATCTTGCCTATCTGGTTGTCGTCCACGCTATAAATGCGGTTATCAGCTCAATTTTTGTAGCAAAATAAATTAGTAAAACATTAGTTCAAAATTAGTTTAGTGCTAAAAAAATTAAACTAAAATTTTGCTGAAAACGGAATTTCAGCAAAAAAATTGCTGAATACTAGTAAACTTGATATACAAGACGTTTTACTAATTTTTCTACTAACTTATTTTTTATAGTATCTCTTACGGTGGGTCTCATACTGCAGGTTTAAACTTTAGTTAATAGTTAACCCCAAAATTTGTTGTTGTTTTGTGTACAGTTTTTTGACATTTTATTTTGTTTTTAGTTAAGTTAAAGTTAAACCTACAGTATGAGACCCACCGTTATAGTTTATAAAATATTTAACTTTGAAATTCAAAATTTTCATTTTTTACCTTGACTTTTTTTGGTTTTTTCCCAATAAGTTTTTCATTAACAGAAAAATATGTTTGAAATTTTGTTAAGTCATTGTTATGACCTTTCTAAATTTCAGAATGAAAACTATTTTCAATTATCTCGACCCGCTTAGCAGTGAGTTTTTTAAACTCAAAACTTTTAAGCGTGTCCTGAAAATGGCATTGTTTTGCAAAACGGCGGGTTACTTCATTCACATTTATATCCAAGTTTTTGAAAGCTTTTTAACACTTTTGGACATTTTTTAAAAGAATGAGCTTCAGAAATGCTTAATAGTCCAATTCAACACATTTTTGAGCATGCACCATTCGCCCAGCATTGGTCGAAAGTGATGAATTTTTGAACAACATTTAATGTTTCTGAATGTGGCAAAAAAAAGTCACGCCACTTAGATCAATTTTTTTAATTTTGAACCATAAGCAAACATGTTCCAAAGGATTTGTCCCTAAATTTCCCGCCGCCCGCTCAAGAACATCAAAAGGGGAGCAAATTTTGTGGAAAAGGTCATATTCCCAAAAGCATTTTTTTTTTTATTTGTAAAAAATATATATGTATTAAACACGTGCACAGATAGAACTGCTTGCACAAGTTTCGGTATGTCTACTGATTTGAATACGTATTGATAAGTAGTTTAGTGTTTCTGGTATAGTTGATATTGTTATTCTTTCTAGTAGATAGTGTGTAAATGAATAAAGAGAGAATGAGCGTAATATATTTGTTTTACTATAGTATGCTCAAACAAATAAAACAGATATTGAAGATTGTACAATATATACTTATTGTACGCTGCCAATAAATGTATTGTGAAAATTTCGACCAAATCAACCCCATGTCTTCCTTCGACCTCTTTTTTACTAATTTTATTTAAATTATATACATTTTTTTGTTTTAATTGAATTTTATTAATTTTTAAATACAAATTTCACAACAAATTTAATCTTTAATCACTTGATTATTTATTTACACAACAATTACTTGAAAATATTTGTGGTACAATAAGTATTTGAGAACAAGAAACAAATGCTTCACTCAATACAAAACAAGAAATAACTGGTATTGTGTTTATGAATAAAGTGAGTGCGTTGAAACAAAACATAACAATATCAGTTACACTTCTTCTCCTATTTATACCAATAGTAACAGTTATGTATATGGTATATTTGTTTTGGAAATACTTTAAGATATACAAGTGCACGTCTTTAGTATGTATATAAAATTTATGAAAATTTACAATTTTGTTTGAAATATGTGCCGAAATTAAGGGTGGAAATAAAAAAAATATAGTTATCATGTAGATTTTAAGAAAAATAAATATGAACCTTCTTTAATTATTTACTTGTTTACAATGTAGTTATTGAATTTTAAAAATGCTTGGAAAAATAACAAAAATTTTTGAAAAAAATTAATGGTCGAAATTTATTACAAAATGACTTTTTATGGGACCCTTTTCAAAAAAAGTCAGACTCGAGCATTTGTTTAAAAGTGTGATTTTTTAATAATGTTCCTCGATAAATAAAAAGTTCATTTTAATAAAAGTACTTTTCTTACTAGGTGTTTTTATAAAAAGAATCAGACGAATTCGTAAACAAATTTGTGTGAAAAACATTAATTTAAAAACGTTTTTCTTTCAAAATTTTTGCAAAAATTTGTTACGACTTCCATGTAGAAATGAGGCAAAAAAATTTTAAAGATAAATCTGTTTACGTTTGTGTTTTTTACACAAATGTTTTAACGAATTCGTCTGATTCTTTTTATAAAAAGAGGCAGTTACTGGGTGTTTTTATAAAAAGAATCAGACGAATTCGTTACCAAAATTTGTGTGAAAAACACTAATTTAAAAACGTTTTTATTTAAAAATTTTTGCACAAATTTGTTAGGACTTCTATGTAGAACAAATACAGCTAAAATTTTTTAAAGATAAATCTTTTTAAGTTCGTGTTTTTCACACAAATGTTTTAACGAATTCCTCTGATTCTTTTCATAAAAACAGGCAGTTAATCTTTTAGTAAAAAATATTTCCTTTTTAAAAAGTTGTTTTTCTTCAAAAAACTTTTTTATGAGAAAATAATTTTCAAACAAAAAAGTCCCTTTAAATGAAACTACAACAATTACAATGAGCTTTGGCTATAAAATAGCCAACCACTGCGAATTCAGTATAACTGAATTTCAATGCATACTGATAAGATTTTTATTTTAATTCAACTTACAATTCTTTCTGTGCCATCGTGATTATTACGCAACACTTCACCATTATGTTTCCAGACATAGGCAACATCTAAAAGTTCATCATAACTAGCTTCACATTGTAAATATATCAAATCGTGGACTTGAGTAGTTATGCGCATAGGTGGGGTTTGGATAAACCGTAATTCCTCTATAAAGAAAATCAAATACTTAAATTAACTTAACTAAATTAACTAAAAAAAAATAAAATTAAAAAAACTAAATTGTTATTATTTTAACTTACGCAAAACGATAAGCCGAGAATGTGATTCATCCGAACCTGCCTTATTCGATGCAACACAAGTATAAACGCCCTGATCATCTTGTGAAGTGGGCGATATAATAAGAGTACCACTAGGTAAAATACGACGATGACCACCAGCCCCTATAAGTTGACCATCTTTCTTCCATTGAAATTTTGGCCGCGGTGCTGCTTCTGGATCACAAACAATGGTTGTATTACCATTGTAGACAGCATATATTTCCAATTCTAAAGGATGTTTTTTAAACGATGGTTTCATAGACAAAACACGTAATTGAGCCGATGAGAAAGCAGTTTTCAATTGATTTGAAGCACCACATTGATACATGCCATCATCACGATCGGCATCAAGATATTTTATGGTTAAGACATTATCTTGTATTATAAAACGATCTTTGTCAATATTTTCCGGATCCAAGCGTTCAGCATTTTTATACCAAGTGTAATTAACATCGGGTATAGCAAAAGATTCACAAATAAACGTAACATCACTATTATAATCCTTTATTTGATCCTTTAGAGGTATGGTAAATTGAGGTTTCATTTGTATGTTGATAAAAATTGATTTTTCCAAAGTTTTACGAGGATTCGATATGGAACAGGTGTATTCTCCATTGTCGTTAGTGGTGGCATTTTGTATAATCAATACACGATTGTAATTTATTGTGTAAGCATTACGCTGCAATGGTTGACCACGTCTAGTCCAATTATATGAAGGTATGGGATAACCAAAAGCCATACATTCTAAACGTATCTCATCACCAGCTATGGGAGCATCAGGAAATACCTAAAATAATGGGTACGATTGAAAATACTTTAATAAAAATTAACTTTTCACAATTAAATTTGATAAACTTTTTTAATTATATAATTTAAAACAAAAGATAAGAACGCATCTTCCAAAATCAAATAACAAAACGAGACGTTCTGTCAAAAAAGATTAAAAAAAATAGTTTTATAAAAAAAAATAGTTTTATAAAAACAAATTTTTGTAGTAAATTTTTTTTTCAATAAAATTTGCGGCTAAAATCCAGTTTATGGTGTTTCGTAAAAAAAATAAAAAATATGATCCCCTCCAGAATTAAAAACGAAAAAAACCGAAATCAATTTTGGGAGGGGCTTGGACCCGGGAGTCCCGTGGGGGGCAAAAAAACGGGGGAACATAGTAACATGTATGTGTGGGTACTCAAATTAAAGGCAATTGTCTCACGATTCCAAAAATATCGATTTTCACGTCAAATGTCACTTTTTAACATTTTCATCCCATGTGTCCGTAAGGTTTGTTTTCTAATTTTTTATTACTATATATAAACTGTGGTGTTAACAGAGTTATTTGAACAACTCTCACCAAATTCCGCAAGAAACAACACAATGTTTTGATATACTTTCATGAAAAATCAAAAATTTTCAAAAATTTCCCTTTTGACCTTGGTATAGAAAGGATTAACGTTGTCGAAATTTCACAAAATTTTCAGAAACCAATATCCTTTAGCTGAATTAGTAAAAAATTTAAAGAGATTTTGTTAGAGCTAGCTAAAAAAACAAAAATTAATGCTCGGGTTTTCTTTCTGCAGCTATAGTTATAAATTTTTTATTGAAAAAATCGGTTAAAAAATGGAAAAAAGTAAAATCGCGAATTGTGTAAAATCTAGAGCTAATTTGAATAAACTGCTTGCAGATTCGAAATCAGCACCCGCCAGTTTCAGTATAGGCAATATATACAATGGATTAACAACAAATACAGAATTAAAACCAAATACAAATTAAATTACATCTCAAATCTCAAAATTATTACAAAAACTAAAAAAAAATTAAAGATTTTGGATCTAAACATCTCGAATATAATGTTTTCGTAGACATCTTTGGATTTTTGGCAAATTATCAGCAGCGCAGTCAAGAATCTTCCTAAGTGGTTCGACTAATTTCGAATATGGGCAAACTTTTAGCATATGAGCAATGGTAAAACTTTTTGGAGACAGCTTGACATTCATGTAAATAGTTCATCAAACTCTTCCATCAATAATATTGTTTCACTTCTAAGTAAATCGAAATCACTATGGCTCATAAGCCTGATAACCATGCTGGCTCTGAAGCATTTGTTAAGATAGACGACAGTTTAAGTATTTACAACAAGAATGCCACTAATCCTTTATGCCTTCAACGATTGCTTTCGCGGCAAATTTCTTAGTTTTCACCGACTGTGATATACTACGCTGATGGATCGTTTCAAAATGATTTGACGGCTTACTCCATCGTTAAACAAATCTCGAAAACATAGTTCGAAACGATAAATAAAACGCGTTTGCCTCACCATACTGGAATTTTTACGGCTGAAATTGCTGCCATTAGAACTGCAATTACATATTCGTTTGTCCATGGCGAAAGAACATTGATCTGCACTGATAGTTTAAGTGCCACCAAAGCATTAATTAACGAGTAAAAAGTTAAAGTCGGGCATGCCGACTATATAATACCCTACACCAGTCTGGTTAAAAGCCAACTAATGTTTGGATCCGAAATTCGAATGGGGTTAAACGGACTTGTGTCTATAAAATGATAAAGAAGAGAAAGTTGATAATATAGCCCATATGGGCGATAGTTCCAAATATGGACCGATCCTATCAAGAATCAATAGGCTTTGTCCTTGGGACCATGTGAGTTAGCGAACCATTCATTTGACATATCTTCGTATTTACGACCTGCAGCGTGTAAACAAGTCAATTTTGTTGGGACCCTTATATGGGCACTAAGTCTAAACATGGACCGATTTTAACAAATATCAATAGGCTTCGTCCTTGGGCTGACGTAAGTCGGTGTACCAAATTTCATCAAAATATCTTAATATTTGCGACCTGGGGGGGGTAACCGCGTAATTCGATTCGAAAAAAAATTTCGAATTCGTAAATCTTGCAAATATTGTTAAAAATATAATTCTGTATAAAAATTCTACTTTTTAATTTATTTTTATCCTAAACCTTGTACACTACTCTTAAAATTAAAAAATTAAGATTTTTGCTAAAACTTTTCTTTTTACGAATAGAACAAAATTTACGAATTCGAAAATTTTTTTCGAATCGAGTTACGCGGTAACCCCCCTGTAGAGTGCGCACAAGGACAGACAGACAGACGGACATCATTAAATCGAAATAAAAAGTAATTCTGAGTCGATCGGTATACTATAAGGTGGGTCTAGGTCCAATATTTTTTAGTGTACAAACATCAGCACAAACTTATACCCTCTCCGCGTAGTGGTGTAGGGTATAAAAATAATAATAGTGCATATGATGATATGATGCAACTACATAATGATAATCATCAAGTTCTAGTACTATGGATCTTATCTCGTATTGGAATTCATGGCAATGAAAGTGCTGATGACGGCAGTAGAAGAGCCTTAAATTTGCCCCGAATTACGGAAACACCATGTTTTCCTAAAACTTTGACCAACCCCTTTAAGATAACACAAAGGCAACAAAATCCGTCTTTTGACAGATCTAAATATAGCGAAAATCAAACGAGGTCCCAGTGTGTAACTCTGGCCCATCTAAGAGTGGGTAAAGCCCTCTTTAATTCCAAACAGAACCGCCAAAATGGAATTATTGTGAAGTGGATCTTACATATTTATATACATTAGGTTGCTCCAACTTTATATGGAGCAATAAAAAATGTCAGTTATTGACTGCCCCCCCCCCCACCTTAAAATATGTATTTGGCTGTAAAACAACGTCTCCCAAAAAATTAGGACAATCGGATAAGAGGAAGACGTGCCTCAACGGCCCTGAAGTTTCAAATACGGTATACATGGGAAAAATATGACTTTTTTTTTAATTTTTTAAAATTTTTAATATTTTATATTAATCTTAATTAAAAGGATTAAAAAATCGTAATAAACAGTAAATTATCTTTCTAATAAGGCAATAAAAACTAAAATCGGTTTAAAAAAAACCAAGTTATTACAATTGCCCCCGGCAACTAATGTGTAACAGAACGCTTAATCAAGAAGTTCGAGCCCAAATTTTGAAATTTGTAGAAATAATGTAATGCAAAAACATTTTCTTATTTTATTAACACCAAGGTACTCAATTAAAAAGTATTTTTTATCATGTACTTTGCAAACTCGTTTTAAATTAGGGCCAAAAAGGTCGGAATTTTTAAACACTGCTTTCAAATCTACAATTTTACATTTTTAAAAATTAAAAACTACAAAAATTGTAGGAATTCCTTTTTTCATTTGGCTGGGGCAGAGATTTTATTTTAACGGATTTCGAGAAAACGGCGATTCATGGCATTTATTTAGTTTTTAGGCAAGATTTTCTTTTTTCTTCTTTTAATTTCAAATAATTTTGGCCGGAATATAACAACACAAGATCAAATACTTCAATCCTGAAAATTAGGGCAAAATATAAATACATTAAGGCCCAGTTTTTAGGAAGTGGATTATCTTTAAACTTAGTTTAACGCAGTTTGTAACTGGAATACTGCTTTTAAAATGTGGTTTATTTTGTTTTATTTCAATAAAGATATAAATTATACTCGAGAAAAAGATTTTCCGGCAAATTTTTGTTAATAAACTTTGAAATGGCTGACAAAATTCGTTTTCGGTTTAACTGAACCAAGTTTAACTGACATCTTAAAAACTCGCCATAAATTGTCCCTGTGTAAGGTCAGAGGTCAAATTTTAGGCGTTTTTAATTTTTCTTAAACATATTTATATAACATATATTCCTGAGCGGATTTTAATGAAACTTCTTGATATTATTTTTCTAAGTCTAAAAATAATATTCCTAATTTAGTTTTAGAAAATTAACCCTTAAGTGCTCTTGGAGCAGTTTTGGCCCTATGGTAAAAAAAAGCCTAATATTTTTATAGTGGGGCATACAGGCCCCAACAGCTCTTAAGGGTAAATTTTCTAAAATTAAATTAAGAATATTATTTCTAGGCCTAGAAAAATAATATCAGAAAGTTTCACCAATATTCGCTCAGGAATATCTGTTATATTAATATGTTTAAAAAAATTAAAATCTCTTAAAATTTGACCTCTGACCTTACTCAGCGGCAATTTAGTGTATTTATATTTTGCCCTAATTTTCAGGATTGAAGTATTTAATCTCGTGTTGTTATTAGGGTTTGGGATTTCCCGGACTTTTTTATTTTCCGGGAAACGGGAATAAAAAAATTTGATTCCCGGTTATTCCGGGAAATATTTTTAAACAAAATTGTTAATGAAAACCACCTATATAAGTAATTTTTGTTAAAAAAAACACTATTTCAGTACAAATTCACTCTGTGTAGGGAGAATTCAAAGTAAAAATATCAGAATATTGAACTTTTGATTTCACATAAATTACTCTAAGCACTGCCAAATGAATTGCATGATTCCAGCAGAAAGCACACACTACTGGACTGTCGGAAACAAACCGTTTCATCACATTTGTCCCATTAGATATGGTGGCCACAACGTTATTTTCCAAAGACAAATAAAACTCTTCTAGTCTTATTTCTACAATTCTTCTTATTTCATCAGCATTACATCTTCCTGATATATAAACCAACCAGAGAACGAAGCCGATAAGAAATTGTCGGCGGCGGCGGCTGACCAATATTATATCCGGCAGCGGCTGAAAGTCGACTGCAGCCGACATTTTTTGAAAAATTTTAAATAAGGTTTTTAATTTATTAAAAAGAGTAAAGGCTGAGTTACCCAACCGTAAACGTATCTGTAACGAATCAGCTGTTTCGAAACCACAAGAAGAAATGTATACGAATGGTTACTAACACGTAAATGTAAACGTACTTGCCGGATCATTCTGTTGAAATCAGAATTTTCTATCCGGCATCGAAACAGCTGAATGATTTTAGTCGGAAAAAATATGAAATGAATAAAGAAAATTGATCCAAACAACAAATAAGGAATAAAAATTAACAAATAAATGGAAAAATTTAGAATAAAATATAAAACCACATGAAACAGATGCTAAATAGTAATGTCGTTTACGGTAATCTATAAGAGTACTTTTTAGATACGGCACGGTACAGTTACATCACATTTACGTTTACGGTACCATAATCCGCCCTTAAAACAAAGAAAAATTCAGGCTTGTATTGCTTATAGCATTTGGAAGATATCTTCTATTAATCAAGTAGTATTTTGAAATTGTCTCCCTTTTATCATTTGGAAGATAATTCGGTGATATTTTGAAAAAATAATTCAAAAATTGAATTTTTTGTCATAATTTGTTATGATAATATTATTTTATCATCCGGAAGATAAAGAAAATTTGTTTGAAATTTTTTGTCATTTTGGAAAAAATGAAAACAAAATTTGTACAAAAACAACCAACAGATACATATGAAACAAATTCCTACATAAAATCAAGATTTAATGAACGTAAAAAATCGCCCGCGATGAAATCAAGATAATTAATATGTTGATCAGTGGATTATGTTATGTATGCAGATATTTTTTTCAGGCTTAAATTTAACAATGAAAAAAAAAATCGTTTATTTTGTGCCGGGGAGTTTATTGGGCGATATCACCTTTTTATCTTCCAGGTGATAAATTAGCTATATCACCGATTTATCTTCCTGGGGTATTGCTTTCGTATTGCATGGAAGTATTGCTTTCGGTTAACAGTTGTTCCCGACAGAGGAAACTTCTACATTACGAAATTGATATTGCTGCACTCAAAAAAAAAGTCAGTAAAGTCAGCAAAAAATGTTGCTGTGTCAGCAAATTTTTAGTCAGGAGCGCGCTTTCAAAAAAGTTGGTAATTTCAGCAAAAGGTTTGCTGAAAATCAGCGAGCTGATTTTTACCAAAAAAATAGTAATCTTCAACAAAAGTTTTGCTAACACTTAGTCGACTGCAAATGAAAAACATCCTTGCTAAAATCAATAAACTTTTTTCTAAATATTAGTAGACTGAAAAAAACTCAAAAAACTTGTAGCGAAATTTTACTTTAGTTAATTTATTTTCTGAAAATTTAAATATAGAATATGTGTAGAGTTGTTTTTCTTTTTTTGTCATTTCCGTTTCCAGACAAGCTGCGACATCTACATCTTGTCTATCTGGTTGTCGTCCACGCTATGAATGCGGTTATCAGCACAATTTTTGTAGCAAAATAAATTATTAAAACATTAGTTCAAAATTAGTTTAGTGCTAAAAAAATATAACTAAAATTTTTGCTGAAAACGGAATTTCAGCAAAAAAATTGCTGAAAACTAGTACACTTGATATACAAGACGTTTTACTAATTTTTCTACTGACTTATTTTTGTGAGTGTAACAGCGGTATTCAAAATGAAAATTTAGCATAGAGTTAACATGAGTTTTATTCATAATACTGTTGTTAAACTCATTCTAGTATTGTTGCTAAATTTATTCTAATGTTCTGTTATCAAACTCCGAAAAACAAAAAATTCTATTCACAATAATAAAAAAAGCCTTGTATTTTCAAGCACAGTGTTGCTGTTAATCGGTGTGCTAAGAAATCATTTTGAATAAACTCTATTCTAACAAGCTGCTAGGCCTAAAAACATTCTAGTTAACAGCTCGTTGTGTGCGATGTATAAGAAGCCACTAACTTTTCATTATGAATACGGGGGTAAGTGTTTAAGCTTAATCAAACTAAAGAGCGTGTAAATAAAGAAGAGTATAAGCTCAATTAAACAAAGTGTAAGTGTTATTTTTATTTACTAAGAGCGCCAGTCCAGTTTATCTAAAGGAGATGAACGAACGTTTTTATGTTATAACACGTAACAATTGGTGTCAGCGTTGGTATTGGGTATTTTTTTTTAAACCAACGTTTTTCAAAAGTAAAAGCGTAACAATATGATAAATTATTTCTGGAGAAAAAATTTACGTTTTCAATTTCACTTTCAATCGAAATTGAAGAGAGTGAAATGTCTGATAATTATATATAATATACCATATTCAAATTTTCACCCGGGAACTTTACAATAGTATTGAACGTTTAATTTTCGTATGGAGTGAACCATGGTTAGTGTTAAGCTCTTGTTAAGTTTTATATAAGATACCCACATTTAACTTTTAAACTTTCATTGAAAATGTTATTGAAATAAGCTTACCTTCGGGAATGAATTGGAGAATATTAAAGCTTGATAATTACTATTTGGCTTAACACGCAGTGGAAAGAAAGGCCCATTACGTCCATTATCCGAAACAGATGTTTGTACTGTACAAGAATAATTTGCTCTATCTACAGTTTCAATGGATGAAAAATACAATGCACCATCATGTGACACAAAAACTCGTTGATCTTCATCCACAAAATTAGGAAAATAATCTCTGGACCAATAGTATTCAACCTCAGGATAATGTTGTGGTGGATCGCAGAATATCGATTTGCCCCAATTCATTTCGCCCGTTTCTGCAGATCGTTTCAAATTGAATTCCATTATAAAGCCAAAATTCAAATGAGCACTTTCCGAACGTATACGACCAAATTTGTTTTCAGCTACACAATGATAAGATCCTTGATCCAAGGCCTGATTAGGATCATATATAATTAAATTACCACCAGATACCGTATAACGATCATTTTTCAAGGGATCTATAACTTTATATTCCAAAGTATCATTCTCATAAACTTCACGATACCAACGATATGTGGGTGTAGGATATCCGCCAGCTAAACAACTAAGTGAAACATCATTTATCAAGCGATTTTTGCTGGTATCAAAGGTTGTATCATTAGGTTGTTTTACAAAATAGGGACCTCGAGGTATCTTCTCATAATCACGTATATCGAAACCATAATGGAATTCACGTTTATTATCTAACTTAAGATTAATATTTTCGGGATTAAATAATTGTTTCGATTCACAGATAAACAAATTCAATTCCACATCGTAGGCAGGCATAAACATCCAACGATCATTTTTCTTTGAGAAAGCATATACAATACGATCCCGTACATAGCCATTTTCATTATACTGACCAGGACCTAGAGTAAGCACAAAACAAAATAAATATATATATGAGTTTAAAAGTAAATAGAGATAAAAACAAACTGTTGTATATAATTTTCACATTCGGTAGAGAAATATTCGAAAAACAAATCTCAACATTGAAAACGACTTAAAATGTTTAAAATTTGTATGATAATTCTTTTGAATCCGATTTTTAATTTATCTCATTCAAAATTTCCTTCACTTTTCTCCAAAGTTTGAAAAAGCCCCCAAGCGATCACCAGCAAATGAGAATTTTACAATGGGCAAGCTCACAAGAGAGCTGCTCAAAATATTGGATCTTTCAGCTGTAAACAAGAGCCATCCACATTTCTAAGCTCCGAGCAAAAATTTTGGTTCGCTCTTTTAAAATACAAACGATACAAAATAGGAAGGTATCCAAAATCCGAAGGATCCAATTTTATGAAACAGCCATAGGGTGGCTTATTTTTTTACAATCTACTTGATAATACAAATTAATGCACTACGAATGGGAAACGAGTGTAACTGGAGCACTTAATATGGTATAGGGAACGATATTATGACGTAAATTTTAAAAATAAGTCACCCTGTGTCTGTTGAATAAAAATTGGTTCTTTGGGATCCCTCTCGGACCTTAACTCAAAAAAATAAGTTAGCAGAAAAATTAGTAAAACGTCTTGTATATCAAGTGTACTAGTTTTCAGCAATTTTTTGCTGAAATTCCGTTTTCAGAAAAAATTTTAGTTATATTTTTTTAGCAATAAACTAATTTTGAACTAATGTTTTACTAATTTATTTTGCTACAAAAATTGTGCTGATAACCGCATTCATAGCGTGGACGACAACCAGATAGACAAGATGTAGATCAGAGAAACAAGCCAGCCGCCGTGAGCCGTTTAAGCCGCCGCCGCCGGCCATTTTTGCATCAGCCGCCGCCGCCGATTTTTTCCGGCTCATTTCGGCTGGAAGTCTCAATTTTCAAAAATAAAAATATTAAAAACAAATGTCATATTTAAAACAAATTTTCTACTTCATCATTTCCTGAATCATCAAGAGTAAATTTTTTTTATTTGAAGAGAAATAAAAGAACCAGTTCTTGTAGTTTTTAACATGTCAAAACGCATACAAAAAAACAAGCAAAAACTAGGTGGTTTTTGCTCAAGTATAAATTTTGTATTAGATACAAATTACACAGTGTTACAAAATAAAAATATATATATATATAAAGGTTTTTTCAATAAGAGCGCTACAAAAGTTTTTTTAAATAAAACAAAAACGGTTTTGGATATCAATGAAATTCTTTATTTCTGTGAAAGTACGTTCGATGCCATTATGTATAGAAATCGATCTCTTTTGCATGGCCACCACGGGCACGCTTGCAGAAGTCCAAACGCTGAACCCAATTTTCGACGGTTTTCAAGCATAAATCGGCCGATACTGCTGCAATTTCACGTTCGATATTCGTACGAAGTTCATCAATCGTCGCTGGCTTGTTGGCATAGACCATAGATTTGACGTAGCCCCACAGGAAATAGCCCAACGGCGTCAAATCGCACGACCGAGGCGGCCAATCGACTGGACCATTTCGTGAGATAACACGTTCTCCAAACTTGGTTTCCAATAAATTGATTGTGACATTCGCTGTGTGGCTTGTGGCGCCGTCCTGTTGGAACGACATGTCCTCCAAGTCCATATCATCCAATTGGGGCCAAAAATATTCGGTTATCATTGAACGGTAGCGATTCTCATTCACAGTAACGTGCCGGTCTTGCTCATCACGGAAGAAGTACGTCCCAATGACGCCGCCGGCCCATAAACCGCACCAAACCTTAATTTCTTCGGGTTGCAATGATGACTCATGGAGTACGTGTGGATTGCTGTCTGACCAATAACGCATATTTTGTTTATTGACGAAGCCATTCAGCCAGAAATGAGCCTCATCGCTGAAGATGAAATTCGATGAAAATCCGAATCATTTTCAAGTTGTTGCTCAGCCCAATTCACGAACACACGACGCTTCTGGTGGTCAAGCGGCTTCAGTTCTTGCGTCAATTTGATCTTGTAAGGATGTAGGCCAATATCTTTTCGCAAAATTCGCCACAACGACGTCACAGAGATACCCAACGCTTGAGAACGACGTGTGAGAGACACATTTGGGATTTCTTCAACTGAAGCCTCAGCGGCAGCAATATTCTCGACACTACGGGCACTTCTTTGTCTCACTGGCACGGGAACATTTTGTACTGTGCCTGTGGATTCAAATTTTTTCACTAGACGCTCAATTTTTGATCTGCTAGGACGATTATGATGACCATAAATTGGACCTAGCGCTCTTAACGTTGAGGCCACTGACTCCGAATTTCGGTAGTAAATTTTAATAATTTCGACTCGTTCCATCATGAAATGGCAAACCTTACTGAAGAGAAATGTCAAAAGAGCGGCAAGAAATATGGCGTCGTTTGCTGTCCCTGTCTTTCTACTTTTGTAGCGTCCCTGTTGAAAAACCCTTTATATACTTTCCAAATGTATGATTGTAGGCAGAGCTCCGAAAGAATTCAATTTTAGCTTAATTCGAACAAAACCGAATTCAGCTTTAGAAATTGAGTATATATCATTCCATCAAACCATTCCTTTAGATTTAATTCATAGGTTTCATTCCCAGAGTTTAATAGTAAATAGAATGCATTCTTATGTTGAATACATTCCTTATAGAATTACAATCAATTTAAATATTTAATTTTTTTATTAATTCTAATCTTTTACAAAATGGCTTATCAAAATTGTCATTTTATTCAATTCGTAAAAGATCTAAGGTATGATAACACTTTAGTTTAAATAAATAAAAATGTGGCTTATTTTAGGGATTTAATATTGATATCATATACACAACCCATAAAAATAATGAATTTTAAATTCATAAAAAATTTTAATTTTTAGGCAAAAAAATATTATTTTTTCTCCACAAATTTATTTTTACCGGCAAAACTGTTGATTATAAAGAAAAATGTTATATGAACGGATTAAAGAAATTGTAATTCTAAATTTTTCTAAATTTGTTTCATCAAAATCGGACAAGTGGTTCTCGAGTTACAACTAAGCGAAAAAACATCAAGATAAGGAAAAAATTTAAAAGGTCATAAAAAAAAATGACACATACGAACGCCAAACCCTTTGAGGGTTTTACTATACTGACCTAGTACCATCACCCTGACTTGGAATTTCTCACCCCCCAGATTGGCTGTTGTACTGTGTAATGAGACAATTGCTATAACTCTTTTACATAAATAATGATTGCTATAACTCTTTTTATATAAGTTGTATTTTTGCTCATACTTATCAATGTTAAGTATTTAAAGTAAATCTACTTTTAACCGATTAAAGTATAAAAAAATTATAAACAGTTAATGTTTATAATAGTTTATGTATAATCGAACGCATGCTAGCAAAACTTTTTGGGAAGTAACGCGAAGAAGTAATGATCTTTTCTGAGTTAACGGATATAGTTAAGTCGAAATCACAGCTGTAAATAATAATATACATGTAATTAAAATTATATATATATATATAAAAAACTTTTTTATCATTTTGATCAAACACTTTAAAAAGTGTACTCTGACATAGGATTTAACTGCCTTTTAAATAAATTCCAAATTAAATACTCTCCTACATTTAAACTCTAAACAATGTTGTAAAAAAGTGCTTGGAATGCACTTTTTCGAAGGAGCTTTAAATCAATGTTTTGACAGTGTTTTTAAATAATCGGTTATATATTCTTTAAAAGAAGTACTGCTAAAGAACATTTTGCAAACGTTAGAAAACGCTTTAAAGCAATGTTTTAACAGTGTTTTTATTTCACAAATGGTTGTAAATTTTGTATGAAAAGCACTCCTAAAATACTGTTTGTGAACGTTCGAAAAGCAATCCAAAATAATGTTTTCCAACGCTGTGAAAATGCTTTTTTTTTTGTACCATTGACAAGAAACGCTTTCACAGCGCTTTGTTTTTTGTACCGTCTTCAATTTCCACCTGGGTAGTTACAACCTCTAAGTTCCGAATCCACATAATAAATTTCTAAAGTGAAACATTGCGAATTTTTTTGCTGTTCTGTGATCCACATCCGAATTATTTTCTTAGTTTTTTTTTCGTGTAGAAAAAGCTTGGTGAGAGTAAAACGAATATATATATTGTTACAACAATTAATATTAAATGTTAAAATTTATTTTAAAATATGTCAGTATGCAAAAATTTGTTCGAAACAGCCAATTTCCGACATTTTCAATTTTGTGTGATTTTACTAAACAACTCCAATGAAAAAGTTTTGGAATTCAGAACAGGGGTGATAGTGTACCAACTCTGTTTTTGAGCGACTTCAAGCACTTAACAATTTGAAATTCAGCAATTTTTCAACCGATTTTGAATCTTGGAACGTTTTTGGAAAGACAAAAAATTTAGCTTTCCAAATATATATAGAATTATTTATTTGTAACTGAAATATGTTGACAGTTTTTTTTAATATTAAAATTAATTTTTTTTTTAATTTGTATACTTTGACGGCTTTTTTACAGTATTAAACAATTCTTTACTATTGTAATTTATTCTGAAAGTGGGTTTAGTTCTTAGTAAAATCAGATTCTTTTGTTTAAATTAATTAAAAATTGAAAAAGTTATCGTAATTTTTCTAAACATTTAATTTAATAAGACAACTGGATGTTCTTGTTGGCACACTCATTAAAGTTAATATTTTCAATTTTCTTATAAAGCACCGTAAGTTGTTTTTCACGTGGAAAAATTTCACTCGAATTTTAAATGCCTCAAATTGCAATTTAATTTAAACAAATGAACAATTTTTTAATTTTATAACAAAAACACAATCAAAATAAACACAAAATGTCACTTTTTCCCAAGAAAAATTATAGTGTTGTACATTAAATTTGTGTGAAAACAAACTCTACACAATTTTCACGTGAAACTGATTGTCGTGAAAAATCATTTTTTTTATATGGAGTAAAACAGTTTTTTCACGTGAAACTCAAACAACTTACTGTGCTTAAATGCAAAGATTCCATGTTTATAAAAAAATGTATAACTTTGACAATTTTAAAGCGAATAAAGTAGAACTTCATTTTACCCTGAATTAAGAATAAATTATCAATTAAAATTAAACAAAATAAGAAAAAATTAAGAAAATCTGTTTTATTTGAAAATATTTCCACACAATTTTGTTGAATATATAAACATATGTATATATTTGGAAAGCCCAACTATCTCTCCTTCTAGCTCCGTTCAAAAACTAAAAATCCTAAATTTGTAATTTTTATCGATGAATTTAACTTAAAATTATTTTTTATTTGATAATTACAAATTTTTTGTACAATTTTCTATATTTTGGAAAAAACCTAAACATCTTTAAATTACGTGTATAATGTTCTATCAAGTCGATCAAGCCGCCACCGCCGCCGATTATTTGGTTGCGCCGCCGCCGCCGATTTTTATCCGGCTCAACCTTAATTGCCGCCGCCGCCGATTGTTTTGTTCGGCTTGTTTCCCTGATGTAGATGTCGCAGCTTGTCTGGAAACGGAAATGACAAAAAAAGAAAAACAACTCTACACATATTCTATATTTAAATTTTCAGCAAATAAATTAACTAAAGTAAAATTTCGCTACAAGTTTTTTGAGTTTTTTTCAGTCTACTAATATTCAGCAAAAAGTTTAGTGATTTTAGCAAGGATTTTTTTCATTTGCAGTCGACTAAGTGATAGCAAAACTTTTGCTGAAGATTACTATTTTTTTGGCAAAAATCAGCTCGCTGATTTTCAGCAAACCTTTTGCTGAAATTACCAACTTTTTTGCAAGCACGCTCCTGACAAAAATTTTCTGACACAGCAACATTTTTTGCTGACTTTACTGACTTTTTTTGAGTGTACATCATCAGAATAATGGAAGTATGGCCATTACTGAGCTTGCAACAATTTTTTCCATTTTGCGCTATCTCTCTTATCTTTCAAGATCCAGGCAATTTTGTAAAATGGGCAGATTGAAAAATTAATAAAATAAAATACGAGCGGGAATGTCGTGTACCTCGGGTACTTTTGATAATTCGATGTCAATAAGTGTGTTTGCGTACTCAAAAATTTGTGCGAATTCGTACAAATTTAGTTAGCATATTGTTCTACCTCAAGTTCATGATAGACAATACAATTGTTTCATGGGCATCACCCCAATCTTATCTTCAGTTGTCTGCAATAACACTGCATGACACTCAAAAAATTAATGGAGATCTGACCGTCAGTGCTATATATTTCGGACATGCTGATTACAATAGCGTACTTTATTTTTTGATCAATGGTACAGATTGTGCGCTAAATGTCTTTAAAGTTTGGCGGTTGTCCAAACTTTAAAGAGAATTTTTTTTTATTGAAATGTAAGCACATGACCTGTGGCCATATTTACGATATAAATGCGATGTGCTAAGCTTGATATTTAAACCACTACTTAAGCCCCGTTTAGATTATCACACAAGTGTGTTATACATGCCAGAAATGTGTTGTATAACGAAAATGTATAATAGTGTGAACACTGTTCGTTACACACATGTCAAAATGGGTGCACACATTTTAAAAAGCGGTCACACTTTTTTGACACGATTTATTTTTTGAAATATTTCATAAAGTTACCACTTGTCTCAACACAAGTGTTGTGTTATTCACAAATAAATGTAAACAAAGAATAAAAACAACTAATCCCAGCAAAACCTTTCATTACCATGTAATGAGTTTTAGGTATTGAAATCTTAAGTGTTCACTAGTTACCTTTTAATTACTAAACTACTTATTTTAACATGGTGATGTCATTGGAGGAAAGTCATTACACTGATGTTACCTGTAAGTAGTTTATCAGCTGTTCTATAAATAGATGTTGAATATAGATTTAAAAAAATATAAAAATTTAAAAACCAATAGGAGCTGACACGTATTGATCAGCGTACCCCACGATTGTCAGGCAAACACTCTAACCATTAGACCACGACATCACTATGATTTTTAATGCTTTAACTTATGTACACATTTATTGTGGCAACTGTTATACATGTCTATTTTTCACAAAACTTGTTATTAAATACTGCTTAATGAACATCAACATTTCTATAAATAGATGTTTAATATAAATTACAAAAAAAAAACAACAATGGAAGCTAACACGAGTTGAGCAGCGATCCTCATGTCTGTCAGGCAAAAACGATAACCACTAGGCTACGCCATAGTTATGGTTTTTAATAATTTAGAACATATATTATTGGTTTCAGCTATTGTGAAATAGTAATGTGTGGGGTATAATTATCGGTAACTCATTACATTCAGTTTAAAAGTAATTCAACGGGTAATGAGATATGAGATCTAAGTAATGCATGTAGTAATGACCAGTCATTACCAAGGTTTTGCTGGGATGGTGAAAAAAACTAATAATAGAAGAAAAAAATAACTGTTTTAATTTATTTGTTGTGTGTGTCGATAACAGTCTGAACACTGAAAAGATTTTCTCTTATACTTTTTTGACAACCAGACAATTTCAGCCTACTTTTTGTCATACTTGTGTGAAGAAAAGTATAAGCACTTGTGTGATAATGTGAACGGGGCTTTAGCGTTTAATATAGGTTTTTATGGGTTTTTGCTATTTCAGCGACTTTAGTCGCCGAATGTACAATCGTCCTCAATAAATGTAATGCCTTAGTAGGGAAGCAATTAAAAGGAAAATATTTCAATAAAAAAAATGTATTCATCTATAGCGACCTATACGTTAAAATTGCGACTTTTCAAAAATTTTATATGGCAGCATAGCTTTCCAAGATGTCCCCAAAGTCCAACTTTTAGTATAATATGGGGTCAGCTCTAAAAACTGTTCTTGAAAAATTTCAAGCGAAAAAGTTTCCATTTGCAAAAGTTCGGGCAATAAATACATTTTTTACTAAGGTTAGTATCGTACTAAAGACAATTTAAGATAGTAAAGTGTCTTTATTACGAACAAACAAAGTCTACACAATTTTCATGTGAAACACATTATGGTAAATAATTTTTTAAGCTCCGTAAGTCAATTTGTACGCGAAAATATTTCACTCGAAGTTAAACGGCTTAAAAGTTAATTTCTAAAAATTCTAAAAATTAATTATTTTTTATTTTATTTAAAAGACACACAGTGTGTTCCCGTACGTTCCCAATGTTACCGAAATTTACCCAAAGTTACCGAAATTTACCCAAAAGCGTTCCCGTACTCGAGAATTGGGTAAATGAGAGCGCTAATGAGAGTGTATTAGTGCTTCTCTTTTTACCAAAATTTACCCAGACTTTTTCTTCGGGTAAACTTTGGTAAAACAGCTAATGTAAATATAAACAAAAAACAATTGTGAAATTAAATTAAAAATTGTAATTAAATAAAGAAATAAGCAAAAGAAACTTGGTTTTTTGTTAAAATTAATTGAATAAAATCAAAAACAACTTTTAAATGCGAATAAATATGTCTATTTGTGCCGATTTGCAAACTGAAATTATACGTATTTTCACATCAGTGATGGGATTTTTGGCACAATCTAAGATTGATTGGTACAATGGCACAACCGATACTATTTTGGCACATTTTGGTTATCTACAAAATTTAATAGAAAAAAATGAATTTAAAAAATAACAATTCTTTAATTTTTAGTTTCTAAGCATTTACTGGTATTAAAATACCTTTTCGAATAAAGCGAAACTAAAAAATGGCATCGAAGATATTACCGAATAAAGCACCGTAAGTTGTTTTTCACGTGAAAAAATTTCTCTCAGACTTTAAATGCTTTAAATTGCAATTTAAGTTAAAAAAATTAACAATATTTTAATTTTATAACAAAGCCACAATCACAATTAACACAAAATGTCACTAATAATAGTCTTGTACATTAAATTTGCGTGAAAACTAAGTTTGCACAATTTTCACGTGAAACTCATTGTCGTGAAAAATAATTTTTTTTATATGGAGTATAACAGTTTTTTCACGTGAAAACTGAACAACTTACGGTGCTTAATCCATAGAATTTTAAAAATTCAAATGCTATAAATTTATCTCAGAGCTTCGAAAGAATTAATTTAAGTTTAATTCATAAAAAAATTAATTCAGTTTTAGAAAATGTTTATATGTATACCATTCCGTGCAACCATTCCTAAAGAATTCATTCATTGGCTGCATTCCCAAATCTTTAATAAGTATCGGATGAATTTAATTTATCATTCACCTTTTAATTGAAAGAAAATTTTAATTCATTCAAATATAATTAATTCCATAAGAATTCAAAATAATTCCATAAGAATGCATTTACAAAATGAAAATTGAAAACACGGTTTCTAAGTGAAAATTGAGTTTTGGCACAATAAAGGCCCATTTGGCACATTTTAGTCACACACTTGGCACAAAACAAAATTTTTCAAGTCCCATCACTGTTTAACATTATTCTTTGAAATAAGTTTTTGGGCTAGAAAAGTGGTTTTTTGCGTTCCTGTACTATTGGGTAATTTTGTCATTTTGTGAGAGGATTTTGTGCTTACTCTCATTTTACCGAACTTTACCCAAAAAGTAAAGAAACACACCTACAATCACAATAAGTCCAAAATGTCACTTTTTCACAAGAAAAATAATAGTCTTATATATTTAATTTATTATATGGAGTAAAACAGTTTTTCCGCGTGAAATTGAAGCAACTTACTGTGCTTTAAATACAATTTTTGGATTTTGGCATAATTTTAAAAACAGTTTTTCTTTTTACTCTATCAGTTTTTAATTCAAAGTGCCAGAAATTTGTACCTTCAAATTTTTTTTGGCAGATTGAACAAAATTCATCAATTTTCCTATTAATTCACAGATAAAAATTATATTTTGTTGAAAAAGGAAAATGAAATGGCTGAAGAAAAATAATGGCTAAATCAATTTTTTTCCGGCTAAATGCCCAAGAAACATTTTTACGGACACTCCGGCACATACGGAATCATGAATCCGGCTTTTACGGCAGATTAACGGTCCTTAATACACGTATCCGTCAAAGCTTGTACGTATACGGAACATTAACGGACTGTGTAATCGGATTTTCGAACATAATACGTTTTAACTCCGTTTCCGTACCGTAAAATACGGACTTAATTGATTTTAATTTGTGTTCAAAATAAAAACAATTAAATTCTTTTAAAAACTTTTTGTGGCGATAAATTGGTGGCGGTAGCTAGAATATATCCAACACAATACAATCAACACATCATCAAGTCGCATACATATATTAGATGGTAAGATTAATAAAATTTAGTGCGTGTTTTACAATGGTTTGTGGTTTATGTAAGATCGTTTATTTTTATAACAAAAGCTCTGTTCCACGTACGTTAACGTGGCTACGCAATTTTTCCCAAATTGTGTGTAAATTGTTGTTGTTTTGAGTAAAACACCATCGTAAATAAAATCAATTAAACCATAACTAATTTATTTTTTCTTTTGCATGTAGATGATCGATTCTATTATGGGTGACTGTCGCGAATTGATGCGCTAGATAAAGAGGTAAACTCAAAGGTAAACTGATGTACTAAATATAGTGTAAATGTAAATAATATCGTTATTAATAAATCTATTAAAAATAAAAAAGATTTACTCAAAATTAGTCAATTTAGATAGATATACAAGTCCGTTTTTGGTCCGGAGTCACTCCGGTTATACACGACATAACGGTCCGTAAATGGTCCGTCATTCACGGACTTTCAACGGACTTGTCCGTTTTTTACACGACGCAACGGTCCGTCAATGACGGACTTTCAACGGACTTGTCAGTTTTTTACACGACATAACGGTCCGTAAATGGTCCGTCAATGGTTCAACGGATTCGAATCAGTTTCGATGCTCCTTAAAATCCGTTTTCTGGTCCGTATACGGATCCGGAAAACGGTACGTAAACGGAGTTGGATACCGTTTATGACGGACCGAAAACGGTACGTAAACGGAACGATTTGTTTGTTGGGTGTGTTTAAAAATGGCTAAATCTAGCCATAAAATGGTTCCAATCATTATTTTCTTATTGCGGACAACTGAAGATTGGGGTGATGGCCATGAAACAATTGTATTGTCTATCATGAAAATGGTCAACCTTTTTAAAACAACAAATAAAATCTAATATGAGATCATCATATGACGACGTTGTAGCCAGACTGATCTAAGCGACATTTTTATCAAAAATGATATTATTACACAATGGCATAGAAAACTCATAATTCTTCTATGCCACACTTATGTAATTGCTCTTCAGCACTTTCCTTCTTGAGAAATCGCAACATTTCACTATAGAATTAGTGCGGTCTGCAAAGTAAAGGTATGCCATACTGATCTAAGTAATGAAGTGCACTTAGATCACATATGAACCATATTAAACGGTTGATCTGAAACCAAGTGATACGGATTCCGAAACTTTTTTTTAAACCTGAAGAATTATATACCGGAAAAAGCCCCCACAACCAGACTAATACCGTATCAAAAAATGCAATATATAAGAAAAATTCTAAAATTCGTGCCTCCCATCCATCATCAGTTTTACTTGACATTACCACATGCTCCTAGAAGAAGTGGCAATCAAGAAGCACTAGATGATGAAAACTTATTGCCTAATGTGTTAGGTGATGATTGAGATGTGGTTTATCTTATGATGTCAAAGTACATTGTTTTTCCCTTACAACTACCTACATTTTTAATATATTTTTCAAATTTGTGTAATGAAATAGTGATCTAAGTAATTTGTTCTTCGCTAAAATGAGACTATTTGCTTTATTAAATAAAGAATATAGATAAAACTTGTTCCTAATATATTTCATACTCATCAGAAGTACATTTAACTTAGAAAAAATAATAAAAACCCTATAGGTATCTCACAACAACGCGTAACGCTTTTCCTTAATTTTCTCAGAAACTTACTTTTGTGCCGTAATCAGTATGGCTCCAACGTCGTCATATTATAATTTTTGTATTTTTAATGCAAAAATAATAATAATTCTTAGAAATTTGTAAAAGTTTTTAATGGAAGATGTTTCTTTACACAATTGCTCAGTAAGGAGAGAGTAAAGTGACAATTCGATGCCAGAGAACTTAGAAGTTTTTCATTTTGCCTCATTCATACTGAACCAAAAACTAGCAGTTTTCGTTTTCTTCAAGTTTTCGATTTAAAATTTATATGGCATTTGACACTCGAAAACTAAATAAATTTGAAACCTGCTAGTTTTGGGTTCAGTATGAATCAGGTATTAATAAATTTTTACTAGTAAGAATTTGTAAGCAAAAAAACAAAACATTTGCATTTGATTCCATATTTGTTTAAAAATTTAAAGTTAACCCCGGAAGAGGTTAAAAGAACCTTCACAATAGCTGAGTTTGTGTGACTGCTGACTTTACTGGACTTTACCGGAAAAGTAACCAAACAGACTTAATATCTCTGCACTAATGGAAATTAGTCCGTAAAAAATTTAGTTAAAACTACTAAAAATTAGTTAAAAATTATGCTGCAGAAAAAAACTGCTAAATTAGCAGATTATTTTTGCTATATATTAGTAATATAGGAACAGCAAAAAGAAAACTGTTAAATATATAGAATTTTAGTTATATTTGAGCTAAATTTTTAACCTGCTAAAATCAGGGGTCTAATCGCCGCTTTCGATGTCGAGTATTCTATATCGACTTTTTTAAATTTGGGATGATGGCATTCGATAGCGAGAGTATGATCAAACAAAACTGTCACTTTTTCATTCGATACATAATTAATGATCGAAATCATATATTTTTGCATTGTTTTAGAACAAAAAGCATATGAACATGGTTTTAAAGTACTTTTTATAAATGAATAGGGTTTACATGAATACATTTCAGGTAAAACTAGTAAAAAAGAAAAAGTTGTGAAAATATAAAAATGGACTCAAAGCAAAAAATTATAAAAATAGTGAACAGACAAAAAAATTTACGAAAACCGGGAAAAATCGCACGCGGAGTGTAACCTTTAGAGCACTTACTTTATAAAACTAGTTCCCCTTAAATTCTTCACTAGTTTTTTCCATTTTTTTTTTTTTTTTTGTTTTTTTGTACTCGAACGAATTTTTGAATGAAACTAGTACAAATCAATGTGATATATTTTTCACTTTTTTTTTTTTTTTTTTTTTTAACGATAGACTAACACTCAGGGGATGCCCCCTACTAATGCGAGTGCATAGTGTTAGAATTAGGAAAATAGGTTATGGGAGGGAGGAAAGAGGGAGCAGTGTTTGTGGACGTTTGACTTGAATTTCTCTCAGGGACGTAACAGTTATAACTTTTATTCAAAAAAGTGATTGTTTTACAATTATTTCCTGTTTGAGTATTTTTAATTTTCTGTTTATTTGCTCTGTTTGATTTATATTTTTAATTCAAACAAAAACAATCCAAACACGATTTTTATTTTTTCAAAAATAATAAAAGTTATTTTGTGATTTTTTTTCTTTATCAAAAAATAACAATTAAGAATATAAATCAAAAGCCATGGAACCAATGACTTCACCAATTATAATATCCTGATGATGTCAACTAGTGTTAATAAAAGATTGAACAGTGATTTATAGTGAGTAAATATGTATATTCCAGCAACTTCCGGCATTCAATTTAGGTCAATTTTTAATTTTTATTTTATTATTAAATAAAAAAGTTAGTGCTTAATTTTTTCAAAAAAATCATTCTGTAACTTTTATAAAAAGTTTTAAAATAAAAATCAAAAAACAACAGAAATTTATAGAGTAAAATATAAAAATTGAAAAAATTAAAATCTTTGCCAAACTTTGTGATTTTTTTGTGCAATATGATTTATAAAATATAGTGCATTATTGAAATATTATAATTAAATAAATTTGGGTGGTGACTTTTTTAGAAATATAACAGTTATTTTGGGTCTCTGATTTCCCTATATTGTAAGTGACTGGGAAAACTTCCGCGGGGAGTTCATTCCACATACGACTTGTACGACTGATAAACGAATTTTGCCTGTAATGCATTGTGCGATTCACGGGACAATCTACAGCAAACGGATGTGCTCTACCAGAGAATCGAGTGTTCCGAACAAAAACCCTGGGCCTAGGAAAAAGTTCACTAATCTCGGCAGAACACCTCCCATGGTAATATCGATAGAACAGTGATGCACAACCCACATTTCGTCGATGCTCCAATGAATTAATAGAGCTGGAGACCCTACTGTCATTGATGAGCGCCGACGCTCTCATTTGAACACGGTCCAAAAGCTCCAAAATAGACTTTGAAGCTCCTGCCCATATATGGGAGTTGTATTCCATCTTCGGTCGGATAAAGGTGGTATAAATATTAAGGAGGTCGGATGGAGTGAAATAACTTTTACACCGTTTCAAAAAACCAAGACACTTGAATGCTTCTTTCGACACTTCAAATATGTGTTTATTCCAACGGACATCACACTGAATTCGCATGCCCAGAACATCAAGAGTATCCGATTCCTGAATATCGACACCACCCATATTGACTGATGACATTGACGATCTCGCAGATCTATGGGTCAACATACAACATTGGGTCTTACGTGCATTGAAATCGACCCTATTCGCAAGACCCCAATCAGAGATTGTGAAAAGGTCCCGATTGAGTGTGTCATTCATAATTTGCCTTTTGCGCCCAACATCAAAAAGGCTTGGCCTACAATCAAACGAAAATGAATGACAGATGTTGCTGTCATCAGCGAAAGAGTAGATAGGATTAAAAGTTTGATCGAGATCATTGATAAATATAAGGAAAAGGGAGGGAGAAAGAACCGAACCTTGCGGCACCCCTGAATGAAGCTGAAACTCATTGGATGAGACCCCATCTATAATAACACGTATAGTGCGATCCCTGAGAAAGCTCGAAATAAATCGAGAGAAGTCGTCGCCGACACCAAAAGCAATAAGCTTTGATACCAGTGCGCTGTGCCACACACGATCGAACGCCTTGGAAATATCTAGAGCAACCACCTTACTTTCACCAAACTGGTGAATGGATCGACTCCAACGCTCCGAAAGGAGCGCTAGCAGGTCTCCCGTAGACCGACCTCTACGAAAGCCGACCTCGAGGTTAGCCTTATCAACCGGGTCAGTGAATATGTGATCATCTGTTAAAAGAGTTGGGATAGCTGAACTACCATTGTCCCTTACTCTTTTAACGAATGACCAAAAGCTCTTACTGCCCCGAGGAGCAGAAAGAACTTTAGCACGAAGACGCTGTTCGTAAAGAAATTTTTCACGCCTTAGTACTTTGGAACACTCGGTTCTCGCCTGTTTGCGTAGTTGGTCAGAATTAACATTTTTTCTATCACGCCAAATTCTGAACGCTTCTTCTCTGGATCTGACTGCGCTCTTACAAATCTGGTTAAACCAACATTTATCTTTTGGTTTAGCCGAAACACTTTTTGTTGGAATGAAGGATTTCATTCCAATAAATATAATATTTTCAACCATTTTCGCAGCAGCATCAACATTATCGTTGAGGAAACATAGTTTCCAGTTAAAATGCCGGAAAAAGTCATTGAGCTCGGCCCAACGCGCTTTTTCGTATATAAAAACCAAACTTTAGACAAATTATCACAATTTTAGGTATAAAATACTTTATTTCTGCAATTAACAATTTAATTTTTAAATTATATTGCATATTCTGCACATACAAGTTGTGTTTTAGTTTTATTTAACAAATTCATATACAAAATGTGTTTGTTTACGAGTTTTTGTTTTCAACTGTGTACGTTCAGTGAAGTAAATTAGCTTAAAATTTCGATAAGATAGCGATCTTAATTAATTTAATTTAATTTTTAATTTCGATACGTTAGCTTGTTCGATATCGCAAGCAGCGATTAGACCCCAGCAAAAAATGTTGCTAAATAATTAGTAGCCTAAAAAATTACCATAAAAATTTAAAATTTTCGAAGTTCTTTTTTCGATTTTTTTTAATGCAAATAAAAATCGAGCCATTTAAAAACAGCAAATCAGCATTCAACCAAGTTTGCACCAAGACAATGACATCATGTTGACAATGAGAAGAAAATCATATATACTTTTATATTTTGTTCGCATTCCAGATAAGTTCTGATAATAAATTTTAATGGCAGTTTTCACAGAGTCTAAAGTTTTTCCGTAGGCGCTGGTTTCCTTGGAAAATTTATAACTTGGCGAACCTTAACATTTGATGGCCAAAGATCAGGTTTTAATATTTCATTATATACCGAGCTTAAAGTTGACTCTTTTGAGTTGCTTAAGACCGCGTAACTCGATTCGAAAAAAATTTAAATTTAATTTATTTATTCTTTGTAATTTACTTGTAAAAATTGTATCATCTTTCTTTGATTTGAAAATAATTTAAACAGAAAGTGATATTAATTTATGATCTAGAGTCAAACTAAAGAGAACATTCATTTACATTAATGTTGTTTTTTTTTTTTTTTGTTTATTTTTTGGCGGTTTCACTTTATTTTATGAGAACTCACTAAACTGTTGCTTTAAACCACTTAGTTCTAGATTTAAAGAGTTTTTAAGCTCTCTTACTTCATTTGAGAGATATGAGATCTGTGGAAGTAAATTTGATGAAACACCCAAACAATCATTAAAATTGTAAACAATGTTTTTATTATTATTGAAGTATTCAGTTAATTTATGATTAATATTATCACAAATTAAATTATATTTGGCCCTGCAAATATGGTTTCAGAAATAGTTTCTGGATTCAATGTATTTCTATTTGGCGTCCACTGCGCCTTGATTAAAGAAAATATACGTTCTACATTGGCATTATGTGCTGGTAAGAAAAATAGAACTCAACAACATTTTTCATTTCATAGCAAACATCAGTTTTAATAAAAAAAATTGCACCAAAACTTGTTTATCAGTCGTGTTAATTGAATCTAAGTTTTTTACATAATTTTTCATTATAAGGAATTCATTAAATGAATTTTCATAATTAAAAGCAATGTTAATTTTTTGACTCACTTCTGATAAGCTTCAAATTTGGCAATCAAAGTAAGTTATGCCAAGTCAATTGAAATAACAGCGACAAAACAGCGATTCCAACAATTCAAAAGTTTAGACGCAATAAAAAAAGTTGTGGTGAAACGTGCAAAAAGTATGACAACCCCGGACACTTACTGAAAAAGGAGGACTGCCCCGGACGCCCTAAAAAAGAGGACGGTGTCCGGGGAAAAGAGGACGGATGGCAACCCTAGATGCAACCCATATTATAAATTTCGTCCTCCATTCTATTTCATTTAGTTCCTTCAACTCGTTCCCGGTTCCATATAGAACGACTTTTGCCCAATATACCATTCCATTATCGGAATGTTTTATTTTGTATTATGACGTAAATTATTTTTAAAAAAATAAGCCACCCTTTGCAGGTTTTGTAAAAATGGTCCCGTCGGTATCTCTCCCGTTCCTGCATTGCTCACATTGAAAATGTGTAATTTAAATTTATTTATTTATTTATTTATTTATTTATTTATTTATTTATTTATTTATTTATTTATTTATTTATTTATTTATTTATTTATTTATTTATTTATTTATTTATTTATTTATTTATTTATTTATTTATTTATTTATTTATTTATTTATTTATTTATTTATTTATTTATTTATTTATTTATTTATTTATTTATTTATTTATTTATTTATTTATTTATTTATTTATTTATTTATTTATTTATTTATTTATTTATTTATTTATTTATTTATTTATTTATTTATTTATTTATTTATTTATTTATTTATTTATTTATTTATTTATTTATTTATTTATTTATTTATTTATTTATTTATTTATTTATTTATTTATTTATTTATTTATTTATTTATTTATTTATTTATTTATTTATTTATTTATTTATTTATTTATTTATTTATTTATTTATTTATTTATTTATTTATTTATTTATTTATTTATTTATTTATTTATTTATTTATTTATTTATTTATTTATTTATTTATTTATTTATTTATTTATTTATTTATTTATTTATTTATTTATTTATTTATTTATTTATTTATTTATTTATTTATTTATTTATTTATTTATTTATTTATTTATTTATTTATTTATTTATTTATTTATTTATTTATTTATTTATTTATTTATTTATTTATTTATTTATTTATTTATTTATTTATTTATTTATTTATTTATTTATTTATTTATTTATTTATTTATTTATTTATTTATTTATTTATTTATTTATTTATTTATTTATTTATTTATTTATTTATTTATTTATTTATTTATTTATTTATTTATTTATTTATTTATTTATTTATTTATTTATTTATTTATTTATTTATTTATTTATTTATTTATTTATTTATTTATTTATTTATTTATTTATTTATTTATTTATTTATTTATTTATTTATTTATTTATTTATTTATTTATTTATTTATTTATTTATTTATTTATTTATTTATTTATTTATTTATTTATTTATTTATTTATTTATTTATTTATTTATTTATTTATTTATTTATTTATTTATTTATTTATTTATTTATTTATTTATTTATTTATTTATTTATTTATTAATTTAGTTTAGTAGTTTATTTTTTTATTTCAACTCAGCTGACAGCTAGCAGCAGTTTGCAATTAAGTCTTGCATACGTATAGTAAATATAAACTATTGGTTTTTGGTGTTGTATATTTGCAAAGGTGTAGCAAATTCAACTCTGTATATTTTGTTAGTGTAAAGTAAAATTATACTCTACAACTTTGCAAATGCAATGATGCAAGACCATTTGCACAATATTGTGAATAGGGCTTATATAACTAGTATTAAATTTACAAATCGTAATGCATTCACAGTTATAAAATTTAAAAAAAATAAAAGATTAACCACTTAAGTTCCAGTCAACTTTATCATCTCATAACTCACCCTGTATACACTCAGATAAAAAAGTTTGTAAAAAAATTTGTAAACAGTTTCCAATCGCATTTTACTATTTTTATACTGATTTTTAGTACAATTTTTATTTTTAGTAATCATTTTTGCTATTCTCTTATTACAAATTACGGATTTTTTTACTAATTTTCGCTGCTGATTTCAGAAAAACCTTTTACTAATTTTTCAAAACCGAGTGCTAAATTTAGCAGAAAAATACAGTCGAACTTCCATAACTCGATCTTCTCTAACTCGAATTTTCTCTAACTCGAACTAATCAGGTTGGCAGTAGCGTTAAGAGAATAAATAACATACAATTCTCCTTCCGTAACTCGAACTTCCACAACTCGAAGATATCCATAACTCGAACGAAATACATACATATGAATTCTATATCTCGAAGTATTTTGCTTGTTTTAATAGTTTTTTGATTTTGCTTGTTTGTTTTGGTTTGTTTATTTTGCTTGTTTAGCTGGTTTGTATATTTTGCTTGCTTTTTTTCGGGGAAGTCCCTTTTAGTACATCATGTGCTTCTGTTTGTTTGCGTAAGTAGCAGTACTTGCATAAATTTCATTCGCGCTAGATGATAAATGTTAAAATCAGATTTTATTTTATTATCATGGCAACTAAACGTGTTTTAAAATGTTTGTCAATTGAAGAAAAATACAAACTAATAAAAGATGTCGAAGGTGGATTAAAGAAAACGGACACAGCTGATAAATATGGTATCCCGGCTAGTACGGTCTCAACGATTTTAAAAAATAGAGAATCAATTATTAACTCTTTTGGATCTCGGATTTCGTCTACATAGTAAACGAGTTAAGAGCCCAGTATTCAAAAATATCGACAAAACAGTCCTCGATTGGTTTACAGCAGTTAGAAGTCAAAACATGCCTATATCTGGAGGAATATTAAAGGAAAAGGTAATGGAGTTCGCAAAGCGTTTTGGTGATGAGGTATTGAGGAATACGTTTAGTTGAGGAAACGTTCAATTAATACACAAAATATTTTGTATTTTTTAATTTTAGGCATGATGTGGCTTATAAAAAAGCGTGCGGTGAAAGTAATGACGTTAATGAAGTGGACTGCGAAAATTGGAAAAAAGACGTTTTGTCGAATTTATTCCAAAAGTACTGTGAACGGGATGTTTTTAATGCGGATGAAAAAGGATTGTTTTTTAAATGTTTGCCAGATAAAACCCTAACGCAATGCCACGGGGCAAAAACAGCAAACAATATTTTACTTCATTGTAACTTGTCTATTACATATACATATGTACAGAGCTTTAAAGAATTAATTCCTTTTTGGAATGAATTCCCAAAAATTTAATTCAATTCTTTAATTCAAGGAACGAATTTATTAATAAAACACGAGTAAAAAGGTTAAAGTCGGGCATGCCGACTATACAATACCCTACACCAGTCTGGTGTGTTGTTTGGATCCGAAATTCGAATGGGTTAAAATGGGGCTTGTGTCAAAATTTTCTATAATGTGAGTCAGAGCACCAAATTTCATTAAAATATCTTAATATTTGCGACCTGCAGTTTGTAACCAAGCCAATTTTGGGGGGACCCTTATATGGGCACTAGTTCTAAACATGGACCGATGTTCACCAAAATCAATAGGCTTCGTTATTGGGCCTATGGGTCTATGTACCAAATTTCATCAAAATATCTTAATATTTGTGACCTGCAGAGTATAAACAATATAATTTTGGTAGGACCCTTATATGGGCACTAGGTCTAAACATGGACCGATGTTCACCAAAATCAAACTTGTTCGTCCTTGGGCCAACATAGGTCTGCGTACTAAATTTCATCAACCTGTAGAGTGCGCACAAGATTGCATGGACAGACAGACAGACGGACGGACGGACAGACGGACATCGTTAAATCGAAATAAAAAAAAATTCTGAACCGATAAGGTGGGTCTACGACCAATATTTTTTGGTGTTACAAACATCAGCACAAACTTATAATACACTGACCACATAGTGGTGTAGGGTATAATAAGCAGGAATTAATTCCTGTGAATGAATTCAAAGAATTCAAATTTATAGAATGAATTCTCTGACCAAAGCACTAAGCATTCGAATTAAAGAATTCATTCACTAAAGAATTCATTCAACACGAGTTAATTCAATTTTAAGTCAAAGAATTCATTCAATTCTAGTTAATTCAACTTTTGGCTAAGGAATTCATTCAATTCCAGTTAAGGGGGGACATGGCATTGGCCGTTTTTTGAAATCGACTTTTTTTATAATTTTGTATTTTAGTAAATATTCTTAAGATTCTAAGAAAAAAAATTTCATGGAAAAATTCCTACGGGTTCAAAAGTTACAGCCGGATTAGTGAGAGCGCATTTTTAATTTTCGCGCTACCTACGTACGGCAGCTGGTACCCTACGGGGAATGAGGAGTCAATTGCCCTCCAAGGACCTATCCCGTGACCGGTCAACCGAAGGCATATTACTAAATTAGTACAAATATGAACCAAAGAGAATGAATTAATTTTCTAAGTATTTTCCGATTCGTTACTTTCACTGTTGCTTTTAAAAAACTTGACCAATATCGAAATAAAAAATAAAATTCGCGGCATATTTTTTAAAATATTTTTTTATTTATTATACTCTTTTATTTATTTTGAACTTTATTTTTTTACGATTTGCTTATTTTAGCTCTTATTTTAAATTTTTATAATTTTTTGCTAAAAAATTTTAAGTTTTGTATTTTTAACGTTTTTTAATGTTAAAGCTGTTTTAGTTTTAACAATTGGTATTTCATTTAATTTTTTTTTTAACTTAAGGGCAATTTTTTAAATTTTTATTTATATTATCAGAGTTTTTGAGGTAATTTTCTAATTTTTAATTGATTTTTTAATTTAATTATGGCCAACGCAAAAAACGACTCAACTGCCATTAAAGGACCTATCCCGTGACTGGTCAATCGGGGGCATACTGAAGGCACTTCCACTATATTTGTGTGTGTGTTAGTGTTTGTTTTTTCTTTTTCTTTTTTATTTGATTTATTTGAACAGAAACGAAAAATATATAACTTTACCATCAGCCAGCCATCACGCATAAGCAACATTAGCTCAGACGGTAGAGCGTTTGCCTTACAAGCAGGAGGTTGTGTTATCGAGCCCTACTTCGACGCCAAAATAGATTATTTTTAATTCTTAATTTTTTATTAGTTTATTTGAAAAGCTATTTTTAGACACACCACCTTACTGTCACAAGGTGTCTAAACTGTGGCAATTGGTCATTTCCAATGACAACGCCATGTTAAAGTGATATGTCTCTTTCAAACAAAAAGACAGATCAACGACCGGTCTCCGCCCCCTTGGGACCTATCCTGCGTGTCATCTGGGACCGGTCCCTTTCCCCGTAGGGTATATACTTGTTTTACTTGCTACCTGACTTTTGGTGGTTGTTATTTCGTACCTACTTGAAGGGTGAGTTTTTTTGTGTTTTTGAATTTCTTGAAAAAAAGACATCTTTATACCTCATATAGTGGAATTTTTATTTTATATGCTCAGTTATTTGGCATCTTTTGCAGCGTGAAGTCGTGGTTTTTGTAGGTAACCTTTTTTTTTTCTTTGTTCACAAACTTTGAACGCGTTTATCTCGAAACCATGTTTTTCGTACTGGTTGCGGCACTGGCGGGTTCATTTTTTGACGAATTTTTTTTTTTTTTTTTTTTTAAACTTGATTCGCTATCGTATGACACGAGCTTTTGTTTTTTAATTTTTTTTCGATTTTTTATGAATTTTTAAAGTCAATATTTTTTTTCGAAAAAACACACTTTCAAATTTGGAACATCACCAAAAATTTAAAAAAAAGCTCGTGTCATACGATAACCAATTTTGTTACGATTTAAAAGTCATTTTTTTCCAGATCGGACAATTTTTGCGACTCCCAGCGCTGCAAACACGAGGCCCCTTTTTTTCTCTACCGCCAGTTTGGAGCTCTATAAAACCATGTTGGAGTGAAAAATATATTTTTTTTAAATTTTTATTCTTGTAATTTGTTCAATTCTCTACAATAATCAAGGAATTCATTCAAGTTAATTCAACTTTTGGTCAAAGAATTCATTCAATTCTAGTTAATTCAACTTTTGGTCAAGGTATTCATTCATTTCTAGTTAATTCAACTTCTGGTCAAGGAATTCATTCAATTCTAGATAATTCAACTTTTAGTCAAGGAATTAAATTTATTTCGTTTAATTCCCTAAGGAATTAAATTTTTTCGTTTAATTCCCTAGGAATTAATTGAATTAACTTGAATGAATTCCTTGACCAAAAGTTGAATTAACTAGAATTGAATGAATTCCTTGTTGAATGAATTCATTAAATTTTATGAAGGCATTAGAAAAAAATTAATGAATTCCTTTAAGATAAATCGAATGCAAAAAAAGGAATTCATTTAATCCCTTAAGTTTGGTCAGGGAATTCATTCCCAAAATATAAATTCAGTTCAATAAAAGGGAATTAGGGAATTAATTCTTCGAAGCTCTGCATATGTACATACTGAGGTATGTAGTTTTCAGTTAGTACCTGTTTTAAATAAAAAATACAAACTATAGGGTTTTTCAATAACAGCGCTACAAAAGTAAAAAAGTTTAAATAAAACAAAAACGGTTTTGGATATCAATGAAATTCTTTATTCCTGTGAAAGTACGTTGGATGCCATTATGTATGGAAATCGATCTCTTTTGCATGGCCACCACGGGCACGCTTGCAGAAGTCCAGACGCTGAACCCAATTTTCGACAGTTTCACGTTCGATATTCGTACGAAGTTCATCAATCGTCGCTGGCTTGTTGCTGATCTGCTAGGACGATTATGACGACCATAAATTGGACGTAGCGCTCTTAACGTTGAGGCCACTGACTCCGAATTTCGGTAGTAAATTTTAATAATTTCGACTCGTTCTTGGCTCGTATATCTTTCCATCATGAAATGGCAAACCTTACTGAAGAGAAATGTCAAAAGAGCGGCAAGAAATATGGCGTCGTTTGCTGTCCCTGTCTTTCTACTTTTGTAGCGTCCCTGTTGAACAACCCTATATATACACATTCTTGCAACTGATTATTAAAAAAAAAAAAAATATCTGTAACTCGAAGTCTCCGTAAGTCGAAGTTTTTTTTTGGGATAATGATGATTCGAGTTATGGAAGTTCGACTGTATACTAATTTAAAAATATTTTTTTTTTGATTTTTTACAATTCTTGTTTAGTTTATATTTGTTACTATTGATATATTCTTAGTTTGGAAATAACACCCAGAAAATTTTATTGCATCTCCAATGAATAAAAAGGTAATAACTGGAGAATCGTTTGCAATTTTGACTTCAAATTTCAAGTACGAAAGAAAAAAAGTTTTTTTTATAAACTTTTTTTAGATTTTACAGTTTATTTATTTTTTAGTACAATTTTTTGTTAATTTCAGCAGATTGATTTTAAATTACAGTTTACAGTAATTTACTGAAATTTAGTAGCTGCAACTAATTATTAATACTAATTTCATTGTACTAAAATTATGATATTTAGTAAGTTTTTTAACTGATTTTAGCAAGTCGATTTTGAATTGCATTTTACATAAATTTTACTAAAATCTAGTAGCGGCTACTTATTTTTTATACTAATTTTATTGTACTACAGATCAGCAAATATGTGTTGCCAAAATTAGCAAAAAATACCGCTGGCCTCAAAACAGTTAAATTTCCCGTAATAACATCAAAATTTTCAGTAGCCATTACATACTTTTTTGATTGAGTGTAATGCAGGCTGACCTTGCATTTCTCGATGCGCAAATTTCTCGCATTAGATACAGAAACGGGGTGCTGGCTTATTTTTATTATCTTAATGTGTTAATATTCCAATGGAGCAAAAACTTCGTACGTTTTGTGCTTTCTCGCTTAGTTTTCAAGATACAGGTCTTTTTTAAAATGGCCTGTAAAATGGTTACAAACCCGAATTAAATGAAAATCAATATATATGAACAATTCCTAGAAACTTTGAACATCGCTTAAATTTATCAATTATGTCTTATATACACTCAAAAAAAAATAAGTTAGTAGTTTTTTTTTTCTTTTGCAATCGACTAAGTGTTAGCAAAATTTTTAATGAGATTACTACTTTCTTTGGTAAAAATCAGCTCGCTGATTTTCAGCAACACCTTTTGCTGACATTACCAATTTTTTTGGAAGCACGCTCCTTACAAAAAATTTGCTGACACAGCAACATTTTTTGCTGACTTTACTGACTTTTTTTTTTTGAGTGTAGGGATTGGAAATGTTAAATGTTAATTAACAGTCGTTACTAACAAATTAATAACCAGTCGTTACAGAAAACAAATAATCGTTGTGAAAGTTCTTTGCTTTCGTTCTAATCACTATAAATATAATTTATAACTTGAATGTTAAAAGGCACAACATACCTACATTGATTTGCTATTGAAGGAGCTTCAATCAAAGCAACAACTATAACATATAGCGTGTTTTTTAATCACCTGGATTTAGAATTTTTCATACAAAAAATGGATTTATTAAATCCAAAAAAAAAGCTGGATTTAATAAATCCACAATAAAAGCACAAATATATGAAACAGCCTATTAATTGAATGTCAGAAAAAAATACGAATGAAAATTAAAAGGGAAACAAAAAAATTTAAAAACTAACAAATAAAAGGTTTTTATTAAATTTTTTATGAAATATGTTTAGAAAAAAACTACGCCTTACCAAATACATATTTTTCATCTTGGACAAGGAGAAATAGCTCAAATAGAAGTGGCAATTTTTCACTCTACAGTAAGTAATTTAATTAAATCCAATTAGTGAATATTAAATATTGCAATGGAATTTTTCAATTGTGTAAAAATATAAATTGAAGTGATAAAACTGAAAAGGCAGACTGTTTATCGCTGTTTTATGTAAAATATAATTATAAATTAAAAGTTAAAGTAAAATCCTTCATCATCGAATTCGGTATTAAAAATTAGGGTGAAAGAAGTGTCGGACAGAAATTTTTTTTAAAATAGGAAGAATCTCACCCCATCTGTTGAGCACTTTTAGAAATACTTTTTGGATTTATTAAATCCAAGTGATTAGAAAAAACGGCTATAGAGAAAAATAATAGCTTTGTTAAAAATATGTGATTTTCGTTGTAATATGAAATAAATATGTAAAACTGTTTGAGTTTACTTCTCCAAATGTTTTTCACTTTGAAAGTTAACATATATACAAAAACTAAAATCTACATTATAACCTACACTAAAAAAAAAATAAGTTAGTAGAAAAATTAGTAAAACGTCTTGTATATCAAGTTTACTAGTATTCAGCAATTTTTTTGCTGAAATTCCGTTTTCAGCTAAATTTTAGTTATATTTTTTTAGCACTGAACTAATTTTGAACTAATGTTTTACTAATTTATTTTGGTACAAAAATTGTGCTAATAACCGCAATTATAGCGTGGACGACAACCAGATAGACAAATGTAGATGTCGCAGCTTGTCTGGATGTAGTACAGACAACGGAAATGATAAAAAGAAAAACAACTCTACACAATTTCTATATTTAAACTTTCAACAAATAAATTAACTAAAATAAAATTTCGCTACAAGTTTTTTGAGTTTTTTTGAGTCTACTAATATTCAGCAAAGAGTTTAGTGATTTTAGCAAGAATTTTTTCATTTGTAATCGACTAAGTGTTAGCAAAATTTTTGCTGAAGATTACTATTTTTTGGTAAAAATCGCTCGCTGATTTTCAGCAAACCTTCTGCTGAAATTACCAACTTTTGTGGAAGCACACTCCTGACTAAAAATTTGCTGACACAGCATCTTTTTTTGCTGACTTTACTGACTTTTTTTTTTTAGTGTAGAGAGAACCCCATAAAGACAATCTGATGAAAGTGTTTGGTTGTACTTGAAAGTGCATTAATTGTCAATCATTAGTTCTAGGAAAGTTTTTTCATAAGTTTTTTCTCTATTTGTTGTAAAATAAATTGTAAATTCTATTTGAAATTTGTAATATTCGATCTTTAAACCGAACAAAAGTAACACTCATTGTAACAATCTTCAGATCAACTAAAATCTACGATAAAATAATCATTATGGGTAAACCAACTATAATAGCTGTGTTTTCGACTTAACTATATCCGTTAACTCATAAAAAACCTCAAAGTGCATAAAAACGTGTTTAAGACGAAAACTAACACATTTCTTTTCATATGCACGTTAACTTTGAACGTGGATAATTATCAACGTTGAAAACTCAACATTTATACATTTTCGTACCTAATGTAACTTATTCGCGTTACTTCCTAAAAAGTTTTGCTGACGTACGTTCGATTATACCGGAACTATTATCAACACTACCTGTTTAAAATTTTTTTATACTTCAATCGGTTTAGCGCATATTTGCCTTAAACACCTAACTTTGATTGGCATAAGAGAAAGTACAGCTAATATTAACTTCAAATAAATTGCAAAATATTTAAAATTAGTACATAAATTGATTTAATGTATGTGCCCTCAAACCGAAAATCACGTTTTTTTTACCCCAAATATTAAATTTTAGGAATTGCTTATATACACATATGGTCAAAATAATATGTACACCTGCTTATTTTTTCTTAATGTTTAATTTTAGTTACTTTAACGGAAAGTAAACATGGCAATTCTTTTTTATTAACTTTAATATCGCAATGACTTTAAAAGTAAAAAGTCATTGCGATATTTTTGTTGTTTTCATTGTGTGTTACACTCAACCAAAAAAGTCTGTAATGGCTACTGAAAATTTTGCTGTTATTACGGGGAATTTAACTGTTTTGAGGCCAGCGGTAATTTTGCTAATTTTAGCAACACATGTCTGCTGTTCTGTAGTACAATAAAATTAGTAGAAAAAATTAGTAGCCGCTACTAAAATTTAGTCAAATTTATGTAAAATGCAATTCAAAATCGATTTGCTAAAATCAGTTAAAAAACTTACTAAATATCATAATTTCAGTACAATGAAATTAGTATAAATAATTAGTTGCAGCTACTAAATTTCAGTAAATTGTTGTAAACTGTAATTTAAAATCAATATGCTGAAATTAGCAAAAAATTGTACTAAAAAAAACAAAAACTGTAAAATCTTTCGATTGTAACAAGCGTATAATTACTTCATCGTACTTGAAATTTGGAGTCGAAATTGCAAACGGTTCCCCAGTTATGACCTTTTTATGAATTGGAGATACACTAAAATTTTCTGAGTGTTATTTCCAAACTAATGTAAAATTATAGAAGGTTTATTGAACAAATTTTGTATGAAATTTTGTATGGCATTTTCACAAAATAAGTGAAAAATGGCATTTAATGGCAAATGCCAAAAAAAACTTGCCGTGGTCATTACAAATCATAAACACAAAATATTTTAAATTTCAATGAATATACCCAGGTGGAAATTATGTGTGGTAACAAAAAAGAAGTACTGGCAAAGCGCAAGTAGAACGCGGTCTTACAAAAAGAAGTACTGCCAAAGCACTAAATTTGGACGCCTTCCCAACGCTTTAAAAGGGTGAATTCTCAGCACTTGTTTTCCTATAACATTATTTTGTTTTTGAAAAAGAAACCCCAAAAGAGTGAATATTTAAATAATTTTTGACTCCACAATTTAAAATTCTTCAGTGATGAGGGCTCATAATTTGGTGGCAGGGAAAACACTTGATTTTTATGTTTCTTGGTGCTATCTCAATACTTTGCAAAGCATTAAATAGATCGGTGTTAAGTATCATTTGGGTGTCAGGAAAGCACTTTAATTTTTTTATTTGAGCGTTGGCAAAGCATTTGATTTTTATGTTTATGGGTGCTTTCCCAGGGCCTGGTAAAGCATTGGCACCACCGTGGAACGGTGTTATCATTTGGGCGTTGGGAAAGCGCTGTTAACAAGCACTCATACCACCCATTTCGGTGCTTTGCCAGTGCTGGCCCCTTTGTAATTTTCTACCTGGGTAATTATCTCAGTAAGAGGAAACTATCGGTCTAATCTGCGTTTTATCAAAGGAAAACCTTTGTTATACCCTACACCACTATGTGGTCAGGGTATTATAAGTTTGTGCTGATGTTTGTAACACCAAAAAATATTGGTCGTAGACCCACCTTATATTATACCGATCGGTTCAGATTTTTTTTTTATTTCGATTTAACGATGTCCGTCTGTCTGCCTGTCCATGCAATCTTGTGCGCACTCTACAGGTCGCAAATATTAAGATATTGTGATGAAATTTGGTACGCAGACCTATGTTGGCCCAAGGACGAACAAGTTTGATTTTGGTGAACATCGGTCCATGTTTAGACCTAGTGCCCATATAAGGGTCCTACCAAAATTATATTGTTTATACGCTGCAGGTTGTAAATATTAAGATATTTTGACGAAATTTGGTACACAGACCTATGTTAGCCCAATAACGTAGCCTATTGATTTTGGTGAATATCGGTCCATGTTTAGACCTAGTGCCCATATAAGGGTCCTACCAAAATTATACTGTTTATACGCTGCAGGTCGTAAATATTAAGATATTTTGATGAAATTTGGTACACAGACCTATATTGGCCCAATAACGCAGCCTATTGATTTTGGTGAACATCGGTCTATGTTTAGACCTAGTGCCCATATAAGGGTCCTAACAAAATTATACTGTTTATACGCTGCAGGTCGCAAATATTAAGATATTTTGATGAAATTTGGTACACAGATCTATGTTGGCCCAATAACGCAGCCTATTGATTTTGGTGAACATCGGTCCATGTTTAGAACTAGTGCCCATATAAGGGTCCCCCCAAAATTGGCTTGGTTACAAACTGCAGGTCGCAAATATTAAGATATTTTAATGAAATTTGGTGCGCTGACTCACATTATAGAAAATTTTGACACAAGCCCCATTTTAACCCATTCGAATTTCGGATCCAAACAACACACCAGACTGGTGTAGGGTATTGTATAGTCGGCATGCCCGACTTTAACCTTTTTACTCGTTTTTATATATATAATTCAGGTAGCAACCAACTGGTACAGTACTATTTCCAAAGAGTCACTTCGGAACTGGTTCCGCGAGTGTCACATTAGTACCAGTTTCGGTCCTTATTTTTCGTCCTTAATTTATAATTTCCAATCTAGTTCTACAACTAGTACCAAAGTGGCAGTTTGGCGACAATTGCCCCCATCCCTATGACATCTCCATGTTGAATTCTACAGTTGTTTGTATCGGGAGGAGGTAGAACTCGTACTAGTTCAAATAAACTAGTACATAACTGGTTCTAAACTAGTATTTTTTGCTACTGGGTACTTTTTGAACAAGGCTGCATTTAATTATTGTTTTTTGTTATTGTTTTATCGTATATCTTGTAACAGGGCAGAATAAAAAGATAAAAACTACATCAAAAGATGTAAGAATTGCACGCAAATGACGACTCCTTGATAGATGTTGAAGACACGTCATATGGGGCAGGTGCTGATGGCTTAAGGGGGGTATCGACTCTAGGAAAAATTTTGTTTTCGAATTTTTTATATTTTATTTGGATGGAGCATATTCTAAAATATTCTTTTAATACAACAAAAAATATAAAGTGGGATACTTTTCGAACATTGTGTGGACAAAAAAGAGGATACTTTTCGAGCATTGTGTCCCAAATCTCGAGATCCGATCACACTGTTTTATATTTATTATCAAAATACCCAAAATTATTAAAAAAGATGGACCAGTCATAAAAATGTTATTTTATGTTGATCCAAAACAATAAATGGGCAAAATCTCTGATCACTTAATAAAAAAAACAGTGATCACAAAAAACAATCACTTTTGACTGTGAAAATTTTTACAACTTTTGTCGCAGCGTCCTTGGAATACCCTTCAACATTTTTAAACTTTTTTACGCCCAAATGAAAGACAATTTTATATAGATAGTAGATTTTAAAATGAAAAAAATTAAAAACATTTTTATACTAACTTTTTGAAGGCTCGACTGAAAAATAAAAAAACGTGTTTTTCAGCAAAATTCAAGTAGCAATATTTCAGAACCCCGAAAACCGAAAAATTTGAAAACCGCGGTTTCGGTTTTTCAAAATTATAAAAACCGCGGTTTCAGTTATATTTCGGTTTTCTTGTGATATTAATAGAATTGTTTTAAAATAATTTAATATCCCGGTTAAAAATAAAAGCATATGCTCATTTGTTTTCATATATGTTTTGATTTGTGTTTACCTATGAACATATATGAACCACATATTAATATACGTAAGATGTATGCAGTCATATATGGGTCCATGCAGGCAAAAAAGAAACACTTATATGTAAGTTTATGGTATCATATTTGTAAATGTATGCCATATATTGTCCCATTACTGCTCATATATGATTTCGTTATCTATTCTATAAATCATATATTGTCATGTTTGTACCTGTCCATATATGTTTGATTTTAATTTATTGACTAACGGTGGGTCTCATACTGCAGGTTTAAACTTAGGTTAATAGTTAACCCAAAATTTTTTTGTTGTTTTGTGTACATTTTTTTGACATTTTATTGTATTTTTAGTTAAGTTAAAGTTAAACCTACAGTATGAGACCCACCGTAACAAATTGAAATTTTATGAATATTTTTTTTTCTTTATCGCATACAAACATAGTAATGTATTTTCCCAACAACCATGGCAATACGAAGAAGATTCCTCAATCATGTTGCCATGAAGAAAACATTTATTGCCGGTAATAACAATTTCATATTGCGGAAGTTTCCTCCGTCGGGAACAACTATTACCCGAAAGCAATACTTCCAGGCAATACACCAGGAAGATAAATCGGCGGTATCGTAAATTTATCACCTGGAGGTAATATCGCTAAATAAACTCCCTGGTACAAAAAAAACATTTAGTTTTTTCATAATTAAATTTACGCCTGTAAAATAAAAAAATAATTTTTGCATAAATAATATATTGACCAACATATTTATTATTTTGATTTCATCCGATTTTTTTCGCACATTAAATCTTGATATTTCAACTATTTTGTTGCCTATATATCTTTTGATTGTTTTTGTACAAATTTGGTTTTTTCCAAAATGACAAAAAATTTTAAACAAAATTTCTTTATCTTCCAGATGATACGAAGGTGATTTTGCCGCAATATTATCATAAAAAATTATGACAAAAATTAAAATTTTTAAAATATTTTTTGGCAAATATCGCCGAATAATCTTCCAAATAATAATATGAAAACAATTTAAAAATACTACTTGATTATTTTCATTCCAATGGAAAAAGGTATGATGCCAAGAAGATATTGCGGCAATATTTTCTTTTAATCGTAATAATAAATGTTTTAAAATGTAGCGGTAAACCCGGCGATAATTTAACGAAAATAAATGTATCAATAAATCGCAGACTTATCTTTTGGAGAATTGTTTGGGTATTGTCTGGAAGTGTTACTTTCGGGTAATAGTTGGTCCCCACAGAGCAAAATTGTGCTGTACGAAATTGCCAAAAATAAATGTATTCTTTTTCATATTACCGTGATCGCTAGGTTGGATTTTCAATTGATTGAATTCGTTGATTCAAGCTTCAAATGTACAATGTCAAAAACTTTCTATTTATTTTGTATTTTTTTTTTTATTCGTTTATAAAATATTTTAAGGGACATGTTTTATTATTATTGCACATAGCACCTAGATTATATAAATCGGAAATGCCCAGGATTCGGTAAGTGTTTTCGCAGAAATATTTAAGTTCTTTATCTAAATTATGTTTATTGTGATATCTTTTATTAATCTTTTAGTTATGGAAGGCTTCATCAAAATCAATTTAAAGGAAAACAATATAAGCGAGCTAAGGAATGAAATAATAACACTGTGAGACAAATGGTAGGGGTCAGTGATCGGGAAGGGTTCAAACTACCGGGAAAAGTTATATCGGTAAAAAAGAAGTTATACGTGTCCCGGCGTTTCGCTGGGTCAACCCTAGGAATCGAGTTATATCGATTTGACCTTTGGTGGTCAAATTCTGTATGAAGAAAAAAATATTTTTTGCCTAAAATATTAAAAAAAAGTAATAAACAAAAGGTTATTGATTTTTATGGTAGCGGTAACAAACATTTATTTTTACCGGCAAAACTGTTGAGTATATAGAAAAACGTTATATGAACAGATTAAAGGAATGGTAATTTTCAATTTTTTTAAAATTGTTTGAGCAAAATCGGACTAGTGGTTCTCGAGTTATGTCAAAAAAAAGATATATCTCGATTCCTAGGGGTGACCCAGCGAAACGCCGGGACACGTATAACTTGTTTTTGACCGATATAACATTTCCCGTTGGTTTCATCCCATCCCGATTTTGACTGTCGCATAGTGTAATTAACCAAATGGTGTTTTTAAAAACGGATCTTTGGCGTCTTCTGGAACGTGACTGTGGCCATTTAAATAAAATTCTTAGAAACGTTTTTACGCATAAAAATTTTGGCCAATTGGAACGTTTGTCGAGCAGCCTGCAAAACAAAACTGAGGAAGACCTGTTTTATATCCGAAAAGTATGAAAATTTACTGTGTAAATTATGTAAATGTAAAATATGGTATATTATTTCCGCCAACGATTGTTTGTTTGAAATTTTGAACTTTTCATTTTTAAATTTTTTTAAAGAAGATGAGCAAAATTTTGCAGTTTCAAATAAAAAATCAGGTATTTTTATATTATATAAAAAATAGTTTATATATAAAAGAAAATACATATAATAAAAGCCAACTTTATTATTAAAAATAAAAATTTATTTTTTAATGACAAAAATATATAAAAACAATTAATATATAGCCATGCATGAAAGAAAATATGTCATCATATATGTTCATATGTTCTCATAAATCTACATATTACCTCAATTTTCGTTAATGTTCATTAATGGAACCATATATGGTCATCCATACACATACATACATGAACATATATGATTATTTTTAACCGGGATGTATAAAAATTAAATATTTTAATACATTTAAGATATTTATTAAAATTCAATTGAATTTCTCGCTCGAATAAAGACAATAACGCCATTGGGGGGAAAAACAAGGAACCCGTTATAAATTCAAAATTTTTATTCTTTTTTCGGCAAATATAGCTGTATTTAAAGAGTTTAAACTTGAAATTTAGCAATTTGTTAAAAACAATATAATGTTAAAATTTTATACAATAAATTTCGCGGACTACGAAATAAAACTTTTTGAAAAATAAGCGGTGAAAATCTGAACTGAATACGTGAAACTTAATATCTCTTAAACTAAATGACTTTGGTGCAATTTTTTTTATAATCCTCAGCTTATATTATCTGTAGTAATAAAAACAAAAAAATTATTTAAAGTAATATTTAATGGATAAATTGTTCATTACAATTAAATACATAATTTTGCAAAATAGGAGCTGAGCCCTTTTCTAAATTCAAGACTCAATAATATGTAATTTAATTAATTATTTTAATTGTTTTAAGTATTTATGAAAAACCGACTTATTTTTGTCGGTTTCGATTTTGAGGCATGAAAAACCGCGGTTTCGGTTTCGATTAAAACCGAACAGCAAACTCTACCTTCGGCCGATTAAAAAATTTTTATTTTTTTTTGGATTCAGCGAGCTATAATTTATTAGAAATAATATATCACAACAACAAATACTTTTTAACAAAATTTAAGGATTTTTTTTAAACTTTCCGAAATTTCGAAATTTCAACCGCTTTACGGGGACCTTGAACGTGAACCGATTTTCAAAATTTTTATTTTTTACTGGTTACTGGACGCATACGCAACTTTTCCGCACCCCCCGTTTTTGAAATTCGCAATTCGGCAAAGTTCGGCCAACTCTACTGTACAGTGGCAGCCGATTTTGCCTTTTTTAAAAAAGGCTAATAATGAAGTGGCGATTTTGGGCGGAAAATTTAAAACTAAGGGGGTAATTTTCTAAAACACTTCGGTGAAGTGTTGCGTTATTTCTATAGAAATTGTTTTTGTTACAAAAACAATTTACATTGAAAGTTCCCTTCACTTCACCCAAGTGTTTTACGAAATAAGGTACTAATATTTTTTGAAAATACTACAATAACATATATTTTAAACAAAAAAAATAATATATTAAAAATATTGTTATTTGAATTTTTGACAGCCGTTTAAATATGCCCCTTAAAATTCTGTTGTTACAGTATTTACCCCACTTAAATGAGTAAGGGCCAGAGCGAGCAAGCTAATTCTATTCCCTGGTTTTCTCTGTTTAGCTTATTTTAAAAATCCGAATAACTATTTTGTATAAACTAGAGATGGGCATGTGAGTGGATTTTGACTCACACTCACTCACGCTTACGAGAGAAAAATTTCAATATCGCACAATCACTCACGAACTTTGTTTTCTACTCACACTCACTCACGTTCACGTGAGTAAATTCGCGCAAATTCACGAAATAAAATCTTACCTGGAAAATACAATTCCAAAATTAAGCTAAATTATGAGTTTTAAACTAAAAATTGCTATGAATACACGCAGAAGAAAAACAGGGGGAACTTTATCTAAGTGCTATGTAAATATACAACTACATAAGTTCGAAGTAAGTTTTACAATTTTCTTACAAAATACATATATATATTTCTTCGGATATTTTCCACTACACATGTATATATTTTGCAGGGATTGTATATATTTTACAAAAAAATGTGCTTATTTTACTATAAATTTGTAAAACTAACTTGAAAATTATGCAGTTGTATAATTACATATGTAGCCCTTAGGTAATATTCCCCCTGTTTTTTTCTGTGTGTATGCAATTTTGCCAAAGAAAATAATAAAAGCTGAAAACAAAAATTTCATAAAATTCGACTCACGCACACTCACCCACTCAAAAACTTGGCTCACGCACACTGACTCACGCTCACATGAGTAAATTATGATTTCACTCACGCTCACGCGTAAGCACGTTCTGCTCACGTGCCCATCTCTAGTATAAACTAAACTAATTTGTATGATATAATTTTAGCTTACCAATAAAACCTCTTAAATTATTTTGATTTCTATTTGCCGAACCACCAATCGTATTATAAAATTGATTTGGATTACGATTATTATTATAATCATTAAAACTATCTTTCACCAGAAAGCGATTATCATGTAAATCTTCATTTTCAATTGCCTGTGCCTCATCGAATGAAAATGAATCTTCAATCATAAGAAATGGTGAGTTATCATCATTTAACCAATTATTGGGACCAGTTTGATGAGCAGATGTCCAAAAACGATTCTGACGTTGATTTTGTATTATAAGTTGTTTTAAAATAAATGAATGCTTTTCAATGTTATCAACATTTAAAAGTTCAGCCTGATAGGCTTTACATATCTTTTTCGCATCTAGCCAATTACGTTTCGGAGAACGTATAAACCGATAGCATATTTGTCTATATGATACCCAATGTTCCGGACAAAAATTCTGGTCATCACTATAGTTATCTACAAAATTAATACCATTTGATGAAAAGCTATTCGTATTTTGAGTATTACGATTAAATGGATCATAAGTGGGGCCTTGATTACCCAATAATGTATTGCTATTCGGTTGAAAGTTTGATTGTGAATCAAATGATGAATAGGTATTGGTGTTTAAAGGGCGATTTATATTAGTTTGTGAATCATAATAATTATTATAATTTGTTTGCCCAAGACCACCACTGCCTTGCGCATTTGTATTGCCACCCAATTGTTGTTGATCTTGAATGGAAGTCAACAGTGGATTATCGTATTGTGTTGTACCAGGTTGTGGATTTTGTTGGGTATTTGTATATTGTGGATTATAACGTGGTTGATATGATTGTGGATCATTTGATAATTGTGCTTTCACTATGTTTATAATAAATATAAATGCCAGTAGATGAATGCAGTTGGTAGGCTTAAAGGATTTGTGTTGTAACATATTGGTTTCTTGGATGTTGTGATTTTTTATATATAAAATCTTTATTTAAAGGCACATTTTTTATAGTTTTAAATTCGTTGATATTTCAAGTCCAATTTTCGCACTGTAAGAAAATAATTTTTTTTATATTAATACTAAAAATTTTGCAATATATGTATTGTAAATTTTAATGTGGATATAATTAAGACAACCCAGATAAAAATATGCATGCATATCCCATTCATGGATATATAAATCTCCATACATGCATCCCCTTTAGAAAAACGTGTAAGTCCACACAATGTAATCGATTTCGTGTACTTTACATTGTGCGTACTTATGATATGGGATACTTGTGTATAACAAGTACTAGTAAGTACACGCAAGTATCTCCGAGTACTTTCAAACCCTACACACAAGCTGGCTTACTTTACCCAGGGTATGGCCGCATTGTAATGGCCCACAAGCCAATATACTTCGTAAGTACACACAAGTATAGTGGCATGTAAGTTAGACAACATTTTTGAAAAATTTCAAATATTTTTAGTTTCATATACAATTGTTATACGCAATTATCCCATATCGTAAGTACGCACAATATGAAGTACACGAAATCGATTACATTGTGTGGACTTACACGTTTTTCTATATGGTCGATCGATATATTTCCACACATGCGCATTCTATACATGAATTCATATACAGTTAAGGAATAAAGTCTACATCAGAGCTTCGAAGAACTTAATTCAATTTGAGCTTAAATCACGAAAAATTGAATTCAGAATTTAAAAGTGTTCATATACCATTTAAGTTTCTATAATAAAACAAAAATTATAACAAATTTCGAAAAATCTTGAATTAATGCATCCACTTTAGTCCACTACTGTATATATAATGTTGTTTTTTTCTTTGTAAATTGCATTTGTTTGTAAATTACGAATTTATTAGAGATTCCATTTTTTATCTCTAAAAAAACAAAATAGTTAATTTTATTAATTTACGATTATTTACATATTTTTTAATTATTCGTACATATTTTAAAAAATACTTGAATTACAGTTCCCATTGAAAAAGGGAAGAAAATAAAGAATTGGATCCCATTGAATCTGGACTATGACCCAAATATTAATTATTTTCACTAAATCCAAATATATATAAAAGTTAACAATTAAAATGTATTATTAAGGCTCTATGAAGTCGCTCGCGTGCTTTTGCACCGTGCACCAAAAAAATACATATGTTAATAAAATTTATTGCAATGTTAACATATTTTATCGTTTAAAACAGACCAATCAAGAGGTTCGTTAACAGAAGTTGGTCCCTTACCTTTGCTTATACACAAAAAGTTCTATAAATACCTGCTTTAAATGTCAATATGCTTTAATTGCTATTACGCCTTAAAAGTCGTAAAATCAAACTAAATAAATAATTCTATAGTTACAAAAAATATATTATTTCTTCAACTCAAAAATATATTTTAAAAAATAACTGCCGCCAACTTTAAAATGTCCATTAGTTAGTCCAAATTTTAATTAAAGTTATAATTTTGCTAAATGAACTTCTTCAACATAAGAATTTAACTAATCACGATTGCAAATTATAGCATTGGAACCTAATGCATCGTTTAATGAAAACGTTGATTTTAAGCTAACGATGGTTGACTTGCAAAATTCAAATGACGACATGGTATTCGCCTTCGAAATATGTCTGGGGAAAAACTGTCCTCCAACGGTTCTCGGATTTTGTAATCAATGTAAAGCTAAAATTTCAATCATAGATCTGCGGCTTGAGCAAATTTATAATGATGGCCTTATTACTGTAGAGTTGTAAAATGTCGATGCTTTTCTTTCCTTTATTTGTTAAATTGAAAAAAAAAATATATGAAAAAATAGTTTTCTAGTACGCTTTAATATTCTGAAAAGTCCTTGAGTAATGTTTTTAAAAAAATTAATCAGAGGGTTACATATAACTTTTAGGCCCAGCTTTTAAGATGTAGATAATCTTTAAACTTAGTTAATAACTGGAATACTGCTTCTAAAATCTATTTTATTTTCTTTCAATGAAGACATAAATTCTAAACGAGAAAAAGTTGTTCGGGCAAATTTTTGTTAATAAACTTGAAATGGCTGATATAATTCGTTTTCGGTTTAACTAAACCAAGTTTAACTGACATCCCAAAAACTCGGTCTTAATGTATTAATATTATTTAATTCAATATCGACTTTTTTGAATTTAAAGACTGACGTAAACATGTTACAAACTTATTAAAAAAAAAACTGTTGAACAAAAATTAAAAAAAATTTTGGTTTTGTCTGATTTTGATTTAATCGAATTGATTCAGATGCAAAAGAAGTGTTTCCTTAATATTGCCCTACAAATAAAAATAAATTGAAGCTTTTGTTACACAATAGGTTCAGAAATGGGCTATGTAAAGGCTAAACATTAAAATTGCCTCTAAAATATGCTATATCAGACATCAGAAAAAGCACATTTAAATCACTTTTAAAAATGTACTAATGCACTAAAAACCAAAAAACATGCAATTAAAAATAAATGTTTTTTTTTTAATTATATTTATTAAAAACTAACATAAACGTAAAAATTCAGGTATAGGTTACAATAAGCTTGTTCGTTTACTTACTACAAGTTACTATATTTACTACAGCTGGAAAAATTCAATACAAAAAGTAAAAAAAAACTTTGCAATTGTAGTAAAAGTAGTAAGAAATTCGAGTAAACGAACACACTGAATATGTCTTCAAATACACATAGTTAAATATATTTTTGTGTGTGGCATTTTATCTGAAAAAAACTTTATTATAAAATAGAACTTAAATATTTATGTGTACTATAAAATCGTACTCACTTTCGTAACTCTGAGAAAAAAGTGGCAGAAATTAATGCTCGAGGACAAGTTTCCTTAAAATAATTTTTATAAAATTTTTAAACTTTCTGTTTGTGAGCAATAACACCCGAAAACGTTAATTTAAAATTACGTCTATAAAAAAGTGTTAGTGGATGACAACTTATTGTACTATGCTATGTGTTTCTCTTTTTAGTGTGGTGTTATATTGCCAACATTATATTGCTTCCAAATAATTAATTCCTTAGATTTTTTTTTTAGTTTCAAAGTATGAATTCTTAAATTGAATTTCATATTTAAAAATATTAAAAAATATGCAATAATGTGCAAAATATGCAAAAATATGCATTTATAACAAAATATGCAACAATAAATCGATGCCATTTTTATGCAAATTCTTTGATTCGGAAAAGTTTTTGGTCAAAATCATTTTTGGGCCACTGACTACAAATATGCATTTGCATGAAAGTCCTTGTCCTGTTTATTAACATCATGTAATCACTCTTAAATTACTAACAAAATGCTTAAATTGAACTACTGACACATGGGACATCACGTGTAAAATAAATCAGTGTTAGAGCTAAATTGTAACTACTTCACAATAAGTTGATGCTATTCAGAGTGCTTTTAAAATAACTTTTTGTAATGACTTTTTTTGCTGGGTAGTTAGTTATGTTAGATGAATTTTAAATGTTTTTCATTTGTATTATGTTAATATTTCAGCATATAATTGCAAATTAAAATTTTTCATTTGACTAAGGAGTGAGATCATAAAAATGTTAACACACATTTTTGCCTATAACTTTGGTTTAAAGCTTCTCATATTTTTTTTTCGGCAGTTTACATTTTAAAAATATGTCAGTTAATAAATTAATTTACATCATGAGTTTTACAGAATGGGCGATGAAAGAAAAGTGCGTTCAAAAATAATTAAATATTTTCAACAAAACCAAACATGGACATACAAAAAAATTGCCAAAGAAACTAATGTATGCCGCCAAACAGTTTCAAAAGTGGTAAAAAGGTATCTGGAACACCTAACAATTGAGAGGAAGCCGGGAACAGGAACAACGACTGGTTATCGTAACACTGGTAAGGCATATAAAGTTAAAAGCATCCTTAAGAGAGCTCCGAACACATCTGGCAGAAAAACAGCTCGATTTGCCCAATGCTCGGACTTTTTTGTACGTAAGGTGAAGTGTAAGGCAGGACTAAAGTCCTACAAAGTTCAAAAAGTTCCCGATAGAAAGGCTTTTAAAAATTTGGAGGCCAAAACCAGAGCTCGAAAATTGAAATCAAATTTTACACAATTTTTCGCAGCTCCCTGGTCAAATTCCCTAAAAAATTTCTAGTATGGCAAACCATAAGTAGCTGCGGCGAAAGAAGCCAGTCATTTGTGACATCTGGCTCTATAAACAGCGAAATTTATATCAAGGAGTGTTTGCAGAAGAGACTTCTCCATTTTTGAATCAGCACCAAAGAGTATACATATAGAGAGAGACGATCCTTCCTATGGCTCTCTTATATTTTTAGCGAACTCGGGCTAGCAAATAAAAACCGGATGAAAACAGTTTGCGCTCACAAAAGATGGTGTGAGTACTGTGAGGGGAAAAATGTGATGACGTAAAATTTCCTTTTTCATTATTCTTCTTTGAAATGAGTGTTGTCAACTTCTAACACAACATCATTAATACAATGAAGTACACAATTTATACAAAACTTGATAAAATCCACGAATTTTAATGAACAAAATTTTAATAACTATGCTTTCATCATTTTCCCTACAGGAATTTTTTGTGTATGAATTATATACCTCCACGTAAAATAATTTTCTCTGCGATTGATTTTGAAGTTAATTGATAAAAAAAATATTAAACCTAATGTGTGGTGGAGACACAAAATTATTTGAAAATTTTATTGCGTATTTTATTTCACTTGTAGACACTACATTACCATTTTTCGATTCCTAACGCTTTTCATGTTAAATTTTCGGCCAAAAATGCTAACAGTGAACACAGTATGACGCATTAGGAAATTATCTCGTTCACCTTAAAAGCATCTAATTTCCCCGCAATTCCCCTGTATTATAGTTGGAATTTCTCCTTATTTTACGCTCTTTGATCTTACACAAGCAAAATGTGTTATTTTGCTTGTGCCCGAGTTCGCGAACAAATAAAAAGAGCCGATTGAGCGAGACAAGGGGGGATCGATACCCACTGATCAGCACAATGTATCCACTTACTTTTTGTCCGATTTACCATCTTGTCAGTACAGCAAGAAAGCGCTGGAGTGGTATAATGATAATAATGTGGCTTTTGTACCAAGAGAGGCAAATCCACCAAACTGCCCGGAGCTCGGGCCAGTGGAGAGATATTGGGCTCTTGTTAACTCTTCACTACCCTTGTACACTACAGTGTACACATCTTTGAAAAAAAAAACTATAAAATTTAATAGTGGAATAAAAACTTTATACTTTTTGCAAATAAGTTTATTAGGATCTTGGATCATTATAAGTATAAGCAGTTCAACGTGGCAATATGGTCGCGATATTTGTTAATGAAGTCTAATTTTTTCGATAAATCATAATCCCCGTGAAAATGGGGTTTTGGTGTTTCTCCTAAATTAATTAAGATAGATAATTGAAATTTGCCATATAGCTTCGTTTTATGACGAGAAGAAACCCAACCAAAGGATTTTTGGCTACTCCAATTTTTAAGGGGTAAAGCGTGGCTCAGAAGTTTGAAAAAATCGATTTTCGAACGTCATTTTTGGTGGTTAGGAGGGGAAGGGGGCAAAATATGTTATATATTTTTTTCTAATTTGATGACTCTTAATAAGAATCTGAAGTCAAAATAACGATACATCCGCAAACAAAAAGTCGGTAGTGAAAGGGTTAAAAGAGAATTAAAGGGCACAAATAAGGTCTCCCAGGACATGCAAGATTTCAAACGTAGATGGACCACCTGCTCCAAAAAGGTGACAGAAACTACCATAAAAGCCTTAATGGGAGGGTTTCCGGAAAAAGTGGATAACTTTGTTCGTAGTGGTTAGAATTCCATGCGGTTTTTTTTGATTTTGTATTAAGGGCGTGTGCGAACAGGCTAAATTGTTACTAAACTAAAAAATTTTGATAAAAAGGTTGGTAACGCAATTTAGACTACATGCTTCTTGAACTAAATTATTTGAAAGCATTTTCTAAATGTTATGTCAAAGAGAAATTTATATTTTGAAAATTTAAAAATTAAACGTATTTTTTTAAATAGTTGTGTATAAATAATTTTGTTTGGAATATTTGCTGTTGTAAAAACATCAATTTGTTCGAAAATTAAAGAAATTTGCCAGTCCTTTTTATAAAACTAAATAGAATGTCAAAATTGGTTGCCGCACACATTTTTTCTAAGCATTTTAATCAGGTTTGTATTATTGGAAATTTTTCCAAAAATACAAACCTGATTAAAAAATTTAGATTAGTTTAGTTTAGTTCCAATTTAGCGACACCGCACACGCCCTTAATTTCATTTAATAAAAATTTGGTTTGAAGTCTTACCCCTAAATTCATAAACGCTTTGTAAAATTATAGGAGGTTTATTGAACAAATTTTGTATGAAAATGACGTTTTGGAAACCTGCTATAACTTTACAAAGAATTTATGAATTAAGGGGTTAGAATTCAGTGGTTTGTTTTTATTTAACCCTTTGGCGAGTGCCGTACTTTATAATGTACGTCGACTTCATCAACTCGTCACTGATTTAAATTTTAACGAAAGCGCTATTCAATTACTGTTATCGGTTCGTTATTTTGTTCTTATTAAAATTTTATGCAGGCTGTGAAATTTCAAAACAACATGAGATCAGTAAATTCCGTTTTATCTTGTAATCATCAATGCTTTTGAGAATGTGTTAAAAGTTAAAAATTAAAAAAAGGCTAAAGTTTAGTCTCAAAAATTATGTGATGAATAAAATTTAAAAACTCAAAAGATTTTATGTAGAGACTAGTAATAGAAAAAATATAAAATTAAAATTTGATAAAAATTTTAACCCGTTCGGTGTCGGCAGCATGATAATGTTTGAACTTTAATTTTAACATTTTTATGATCTCACTCCTTAAGTGAATGAAAAAAAAATCATTTTTCATTCACCTTTTAACTAAGTGAATTCAGGTTAATTTGGTTTCATTCAATTAGAATTCAATAAAAATAGAATTAATTCATATAATTTAAAGCTATCGGGAATTAAGCTATCGAATTAATTCCATAAGAATGCTATTACGGAATGAAAATTAACCCAAATTTCATTAATTTTTATAAAGTGAATTAAAGAATTAAGCCTTCTAAACCTTTGGTCTACATACACCCTACTATTTTACGATTTTGGGGAATTGGTAACGATATTAAGTGCGTTCCTTTACCTTTTGGGGAAAGTTTGGTAAAATGAGAGTAATCAAATAGTACTCTCACAAAATGACAAAATTACCCAAAAGTAAAGGAACGCACAAAACCACTTTTCGAGCCCAAAAATGCATTTCAAAGAAAAATGTGAAAATGCTTATAATTTTAGTTCGAAATATTGAATAAACACACATACATATGTATTGGCATTTAAAAGTTCTTATTGATTTTGTTCAATTAATTATTATAAATAACACATTTCTTTTGGGTATTGGTTTGTTTAATTTAATTTTTCAATTTATTTTCACAGGTGTTGTTTTTGGTTATCATTGCATCAGCTGTTAGTTTTACAATTTACCAGAGTTACCCGAAGAAAAAGTTTGGATAACTTTGGTAAAAAGAGAAACACAAATTCACTCTCTTGAACGTTCTCATTTACCCAATTTTCGAGTACGGGAACGCTTTTTGGGCAAGATTAGGATCCCGCGGGTTCCCGCGGTAACGAAAAGGAACGGACCATATAAAAAATAAAAAAATAATAATTCATAAACATAAAACAAGCAATAATAACAAAAACATAAAAAATTCCGAGAAAAAGAGTGTACATTAGGGTTATGACTCATTTTTAACAAAAATTTTACCTATCACCACGTGATAGGCAATATTAAATTAATAATAAAAATCGTGCTTGCGTGTAATTTTGGCAAAAAAAAACTTCCGCACCAAATGCAATTTTTAAAAAAAGTTTTTGCTCGGGGATTTTGCATAATTTACTTAACGAATTATTACAAGAATTATTGTAAACGACAAAAAATGTATCCAAAAGTCTCTCCAAAAAGGTTTCGTAATTTTACCGTAAAAAGCTTTTAATACGCATCTTTTGAGTTTCATTTGTTTAAAACTTCGGAGAAATATTTTAATTAAACTAAAACAACACTGAGAGAATTATCTTCACTTCAGTAATGAATTTCTTCATAGTTTCAACGAAAATTGTCCCTGGAACTCGTCCATTGAAACTTTTCATAGAATCTATGAAACAGGTTTCATTAAAGTCAATGTTTATGAAAAGTTCATAAAATTAATGAAACTCTTCATAAAATGAATAGGCCACTCGTCCAACGAATAAATCAATCAGCCAATGAAGAGCTTCATAAAATCTATGAAGCAATTTCTTTTACTATTATTTATTATAGTTGGAAGTTTCATAAAAAAAGAGTTTCGAAAAAATTAATATGATTTATAAAAAAATTTCGTAGTCCAAAATTAATAATAAAAAATTAATTAAAAAAAATATTATAAAAGATACCCAACAAACAATTCGTTCCGTTTACGCACCGTTTTCGGTCCGTCATAAACGGAATCCAACTCCGTTTACGTACCGTTTTCTGGATCCGAATACGGACCAGAAAACGGAACTTAAGTAACATCGAAACTGATTCGAATCCGTTGAAAATCCGTCAATGACGGACCGTTGTGTCGTGTGAAAAACGGACAAGTCCGTTGAAAGTCCGTCAATGACGGACCGTTTACGGACCGTTACGTCGTGTGGAAAACGGACAGGTCCGTTGAAAGTCCGTCAATGACGGACCATTTACGGACCGTTATGTCATGTATAAACGGAGTGACTCCGGACTTGTATATCTACCTAAATTGACCATATGTTTACTAATGTTGAGTAGTAGCTTTTTTGCCTTTTTATAAATTTATTGATAACGATATTAATTATTTACAATATATATTATTAGATCCCGCTCATTTTGAGGGACCCATAATAAAATCGATCATCAACATGCAAAGGGAAAAATAAATTAGCTATGGTTTAACTGATTGTATTTACAATGGTATTTTGCATACGATTCAAATTCGCACACTTCCACGTCGTTACCGCGGGTTCCGAATTTACTCGAAACAACAACAATTTACGCATAATTTTGACGATGGAAACGCTTTTTGGAAAAATTGGGTAGACGCGTTAATGTACGTGGAACAGAGCTTTTGTTACAAAAACAAACCATCTTACGAAAATCATTGTGAAACATGCACTAAATTTCATAAATCTTACCATCTAATGTATCTATGCGACTTGTAGTTATTTGATTGATGATGTGTTGCATATATTCCCGCCATCGCGACTAATTTCTCGCCACAAAAATACTTTTTTACCGACTGAAGTGTTGAGATTCATTTTTTTTTTAATTTAATTGTTTTTATTTTGAATACAAATTAAAATCAACTCAGTCCGTATTTTACGGTACGGAAACGGAGTTAAAACGTATTGTGTTCGAAAATCAGATTACACGGTCCGTTAATGTTCCGTATACGTACAAGCTTTGACGGATACGTGTATTACGGACCGTTAATGTGCCGTAAAAGCCGGATTCATGATTCCGTACGTGACGGAGAGTCCGTTGAAATGTTTCTTGGGATTATTCTCTCAGGAAATGACGATATTTTATAAAAAAAATTAAAAAAAGTAAAAACTATACTATTAAATATATCATTAATATCATGAAGGATAATTCTTTCAGTGAATATAGACAAAATTTTAATCTTTTTGGTGCGGGAATTTTTTTGACAGTAGCGAAAAAGTATGATTGCGTCTCTTAATACTTTTTATGGCCTTTTTGGCTAGGGCATGTAAAATTTGATATTTGCAAAAAAAATCAAAAAGTCACAACACTACACTCAACCAAAAAAGTCTGTAATGGTTACTGAAACTTTTGCTGTTATTACGGAAAATTTAACTGTTTTGAGGCCAGCGGTATTTTTTTGCTAATTTTAGCAACACATGTCTGCTGATCTGTAGTACAATAAAATTAGTAGAAAAAATTAGTAGCCGCTACTAAATTTTAGTAAAATTTATGTAAAATGCAATTCAAAATCGATTTGCTAAAATCAGTTAAAAAACTTACTAAATATCATAATTTTAGTACAATGAAATTAGTATAAATAATTAGTTGCAGCTACTATATTTCAGTAAATTTCTGTAAACTGTAATTTAAAATCAATCTGCTGAAATTAGCAAAAAATTGTACTAAAAAATAAAAAAACTGTAAAATCTAAAAAAAAAAATTTTTTTTCTTTCGATTGTAGCAAGAGTATAATTACTTCATCGTACTTGAAATTTGGAGTCAGAATTGCAAACGGTTCTCCAGTTATTGCCGTTTTATGCATTGGAGATGCAATAATCTGGGTGTTATTTCTAAACTAAGAATATATCAATAGTAACAAATATAAACTAAACAAGAATTGTAAAAAATCAAAAAAAAATATTTTTAAATTAGTATATTTTTCTGCTAAATTTAGCACTCGGTTTTGAAAAATTAGTAAAATGTTTTGCTGAAATCAACAGCGAAAATTAGTAAAAAAAATCCGTAATTTGTAATAAGAGAATAGCAAAAATGATTACTAAAAATAAAAATTGTACTAATAATCAGTATAAAAATAGTATAGTCCGATTGAAAACTGTTTACAAATTTTTTTACAAACTTTTTTATCTGAGTGCATAGTGTACATTAGAGTGGGGCGATTTGTATGGACAAAAATTTTTTGATATTGTGCCATCGATTTTTCGATAGCTTTTGGCATGAGGAAAAAAAATTCCACTACGACATATCAAAAAAATCATTTTCGAGGTTCCCGAGTTTCAATTTTTGCAATTTTCTAATAAATGCTAGATTAGCGCCATCTTGCGGTGGCTTTTTGAAACAACTAATGAAGTTGTAAACAATATAACATTACAACCTTGCCAGAAAGGTATTACTTATAAAAATCGGATAAAAGTATATAAGTAAAATTATTTTGTGCTTGTTTTCATCAACATCATCATCATCATTTCATCATCATTATCATCATTTCATCATCAAGCAGAAAATAATTTTACTATATACTTTTACCTCTAGTTGCCACCTTTTTTATCCGATTTTCATAAGGAATACCTTTCTGGAAAGGTTGTAATGTTATATTGTTTACAACTTCATTAGTTGTTTCAAAAAGCCACCGCAAGATGGCGCTAATCTAGCATTTATTAGAAAATTGCAAAAATTGAAATTCGGGAACCTCGAAAATGATTTTTTTGATATGTCGTAGTGGAATTTTTTGCTTAGTAAAATCCCAAGAATCAGAAACGCGAAGCGCCCATTAAGATGTTCAAATCGCCCCATCCTAGTGTACATACATACAGTAAAAAATAAACATTTTTTTTTTTAACTTTTACGGTGGGTCTCATACTGTACACTCAAATAAAAAAGTCTGTAAAAGTTGCAGAAAAAACTGTAATATTACAGAAAAATTAACTAATATTAGGCCAGCAGACCGATTAGCTAATTTTAGCAAAATGTGTCTGTAATTATTAGTAAAGTCAAAGTTGTGGAAAAAATTTGTAATAGTTACTAAAATTTAGTATAATTTTAGTATATTCATAATGGAAATCAATTTGCTAAAATTAGCCAAATTTCTTACTAAATATTAGTGAAATTCATTTAGAAGCAAAAATTAGTAATTTTACTATATATTAGTAAAATTTCTGTAAATTTAAAATGGAAATAAAATAGTACTTATACTAAATATTAGTATGCATACTGTATTTTATTTCCAAAAAATCTAAAATAAAATCCATAAAAAATGCTTACGAATAGTAAAATTTATTTCTTTTTAGTTATAAAATGAAATGCAATTTTAAATACGATTTAATTATAAGTAAAGTTTTAAAATTTAAATAACTTTTAGATGAATGATACATTGAATGTATGTATATAAAAAGATAAAAAGATTTATTATAAATATATGTACTAAATAATAGGCTTTTGAGATCAATATCAAATTGATATTCACATTTAAATTAATTTTTGGAGTATTAATATATATAAGTATTTAAAAGAAAGTCACGCATTCTTTTAATGCAAATTTTTATAAGTATTCACTTTTAAAAGTATAAAAAAAATGCCCACATTTATTCCAAATTAATGTAGGTACATTTTATTATTTATCTATTACGCTCGGTTTCATATTTAAAGTTAACTTGAACTTAACGATATTGAAAGATAAAATGTAAAAAATTGTATACGAAATAACAAATTAAATAACTAATGCTTAACTCAGAAACCTTCAGTATGAAAACCACCGTGTAGGTTTTTGAGTTTACTTTTATTAATCCATAATTTTTTGTTGTTTCGTACACAAATTTCTTGGCATTTTCTTTTGTTTAATAGTGAAGTTAAAGACTTCAGTATGAAACTCAGCTGTAAAGATTATAATTAGAAATTGAGAGTTTCAAAGTTAACAAAAGTAGGCAATTGTTATTTCCTTTAATTAATAAATTGATGCGAAAACAGCGAAAAATACCATGTTTTAAACGACTTAAAATGTGAAATTATCAAATTAACTAACATAGGAGTAAAATTTATAAATTTTTCTCTTCATTTATATTTTTTAGATAAGTTTTCAGGCTAAGGATTGCTGTTGATAACTTGTCTTTAGGAAAATTGATTCCAAAAAAATGTGATTGAAGAGCCATACATGTTTACATTCAATCGGATATTTAAAATGAAAAACCACATAAATATGAAAAAGACATGTCAAAGCCCCTAAAATACTTTCTAGTTTATAAGTAACAGTGTCAAATTTTACAAAAATATATTTATAAACTGCGTGCCATTAAATCATTAATACCATTACCACGATCGCCGTATTCGCCTCCACGCTTAAAGGATACCGACACTTTATTCTTCCAAGCTTCACGTGGGCTACAAAACTGTAGATAAAAAAATAGAAGTTAATTTTTGCTACATATAAATTAATATAGAGACAATAAACTTACTAAAAATGCACACATAAATTCACTAACAGCTTGAACCTTTGTACCCACTGTAAATATCTCATGAATAATATCTTCCAAACAAATAATGGGTGATTTTTTGCCATTGATACGAGCAAAACCTTTTTAAATACCAATTCACGTATGGTACCAATATTGGGATAACCATATGTAATTGTAAAATTATGTATCGCTTTTTCATAATTTTATGGTTTTGTCATTTTCCGAAGCCGCCGAAGCAATAATATTCTCTGTTGGATGACAAGCAGTATACAACACAGTGTCGGTGTGACCCTGTCATTTCTGGACCACCTCTTTCGATTGTAGATTCCAGATGTAAACCATATTAACTGCCGGAAACAACCCACAAAAAAATATTACAAACATTTAAAACAAATTTATAGATAAAAAAAATACTTGCCTTTAACTAGCATTTCCTCCAGTTACTGAAAAATTTGCAAAAATACAATATTTTTCATTTTTATGTCCAGTGTAGGTTTTAAACATTTTCCTTTTGAATAGTCCCATAATTTTAAAGTATTATCCAAAGTAGCCGCCAATATATACTTGCCATCATTATTAAAGTCTTCAAACACTGACCACTGGCTGTATCCCAAATACGACATAAGCCAACATAGCTAGAAGAGACAATTAACGAACCATCACGATTAAAATGAACGGCCGAGACAGGTCAATTCATAAAATTTCGAAATTATTTCTTTTCCCACTTCTGGTACTCACATGAACTCGCCAACCATTCCCCATTGGGTGAAAACAGCTGATACTGCCTTGGTATGACCAGACAAAGTAAACTTTAAAGTATAATTGGGTTTTACGGATAAAGACGATTTATTTGAAGATGAGGATGTTGTTCCGGTCGAAGATGTGGTTTGAAGAGTATTAGGACCACTGGGTGCGGTGGGCATATGTTGTGGAGCAAGTACCCCAGGATGACCACCATGTACTGGTCCAATATGTACCATTGTTATTGATTTTTACAAGTTATTATTTTAATTCACTTTATTTTTTTAACTATCAAAACACTACCGAATGTTTTTGTTGAAAAACGTCGTGCTTAGAGTTGTATCGTTCATGAACGAACTAGTTCATTTGAACGGTTCAGTTCATTGAACGATATGACATCGTTCACCATTATTTGTTCTTTTCGTTCAATCGTTTATTTCGTTATTTTTTTTTAGTCATAGAAAATTTGTATCCCTTTCTTATTAACTTTATTACAGAATTTAATGTTTTTCTTAATAATTTAAAATTTTTAATAAAATTGTAATTTTCTGACGCTATTAGTCTATGCACAATAAAATTAATACAAACATCATATCGCTGACATGCAATAGTTTTCATTTTAATTTTGTAATAGAAAAACAACAAAAAATTTGGTAAAAAAGAATGGAAAAGTGTTTAGTTTTTTTATTTTTTGTCGGTAAATATTAATGTTTCATAAAATTTATTGTTTTTCGAAAAAATCTATGATATTTCTTATCCATGAAATGGTCAAGTGTTCTCCTTTGCAATTGATATCATTTTGACGTTTCGCTGCAATGGTTTTGACATTTCATATCATATAATTTATTGCATTTGAAGACACCGGGTTAGCACGCGTGCAATTTACAGTTGTTTATATTATATATGTTTAAAGGAAAACTGGTCAATATTTTGTTACAATTTATATTTAAGGATTTTTTTCTTAATTGTCTATAAATTTTTATATTCATTTATAAAAATTAATGCAGTTTTCATTATTTGTAATTGTCGCCATAATGCGCAATTACAAAAGCACCTCCCAGTACGACTGCTCTTAATGAACTAAAACAGCAAAAACAGTAACATCGATACACACGATGGAAAATTGAGTTAGGAAACACAAAATATCAAAAAATTTTGATAACACGAATGTCAACACGATACATTAGCGGCCATATAGACTTCCAAGTATGCTGTACAGCATGCTGGCCGGCTGTATGAATTTGACCATGTAATGTCTAATTTGACGGTTTGTCAAGCATGTTGGACGAAAAACAAAATTTTTTGATTTTTCGGCAAGTTTGACAAACACGCTTTACCGTATATTGAAAAAAATCATCAAACATTGGAGAATTTTACATTTTTAATAAGTTATTTTGTGACAAGAAATGGATAACGTTAATAAATAAACTAGGGATGTGCGATTAATCAATTAATCAAACAGTATGATTAATCAGAACTTTGATTAGTCAATTAATTGATTAGTTGAAAATTTGATTAATCAGAATTATGATTAATCGATTAATTTGAATTTTGAATAATCAAAACTAATTAATATTTAAAATAGAAAAATACGGAAATTTTATCCTTGTTTTGTGGCGATACTTTATATAGCTCCAAATAAAGAGAATAACAAAGGTTGTTTGCTCACTGGTCAGACTTGACCAACTCCGTTCCTAAATTTAAAGTCTCTATTTTGAACTGGCATTAAAAAGCGTCGTCAATGGAGAAAAACGAGATATTATTCAATTATTCATAAATTTGATTAATCAAAATCATGATTAATCAATTAATCATTATTTTGAATAATCGAAATAACTGATTAATCGATTAATTATGTTTTTGATTAATCAAAATTATTGAATAATCGATTAATTGATTAATCAGAATTTTGATTAATCAGGAAGTTTGATTAATCGATTAATCGCACTTCCCTAAAATAAACTAAAAAATGAAAAAAACAGAAATTCAAAACTGAAATTCCAAGAAAAAAATTAATAAAAATAATTTCGTCATTATCATCCGCTGTGTTGATTTTGTGGTTTTGAAGTAAAGTTTTACAGCATGCTTGTCCGTGTATACCAAAAACCATTTTTTTTTTTTGGCAAACAAGCTGGACAGCATGCTTGCTCGTATATAGGCCGCTATTGACATAAGCGGACTTTATACGATCAAATACACGGTCAAGCATGCTGTAAAATGTACCTTCAAAAACACAAAATTAACACAGCGGATGATAATGACGAAATTATTTTTTTAATTTTTTTTCTTTGAATTTAATTTTTTTTCTTCTGTTTTTCCATTTTTTAGTTTTTTTATTAACGTTATCCATTTCTTGTCACAAAATAACTTATTAAAAATGTAAAATTCCCTAATGTTTGATGATATTTTCCATTACACTGTAAAGCGTGTTTGTCAAACCTGCCGAAAAATCAAAAAATTTTGTTTTTCGTCCAACATGTTTGACAAGCTATCAAATTAGACACTACATGATCAAATTCATACAGCCGTCCAGCATGCTGTACAGCATGCTTGATTTTCTATAGGTCGCTATACACGAAGGGCATTTTGTGACGAATGTTCCTTCGTGTGTAGGCAGCTTTAGAATAGAAAACAATTGTACCATTTACAGTAAAATTCTTTTAAGCTAAACTTGGTTAAAGACGAATTATCGGTGAATACGAACTAATTTGAAAGACGTTTTGGCATCAATTTTCGTATAAAAAAGATCATCTGCTTTATGAAACGCTTCGTCATATTTATTGCGATGATTTATTTATGAAGCAGTTTCATCAATATGATAACTCTTTTTTTCACCGAGTGTACGAATATGGATGATAAAAATACATATTGAAAAAATTGCAAACTAATTTGTATTTATAGCAAAGAAATATTTGAAAAAAGCAAAAAAAAAAAACGTGAAAATATAAACATTAAAAACAACAAAAAAATTTAGAGAACAAATCTATTTTTATTATAAATGGAAAAAAACGCTTAAAAACAACTTGGTTTTCTGGTAATCATATTGCAACAAAAATTTCTATCAGGTTGTGTATATTTTCAAAAAAAAAAAATAAAAAATTTAAACTTCCAAAATAAAAAAAGATTAGTAATTTTTTTTGCTAATTTTAGCTAATCGGGTTTCAAAATTTAGTAAAATTAAATTTGTAGATTTAGCAACTCAAATTAGTAAAAAATTCTGTAATTTGTAAAATGAGAATACCAAATTATTTTACTAAAAAACAACTTTATACTAAAAATTAGTATAATACTAGTATAATAAAATTGGAAACCGTTTTACTAATTTTTATACTAACTTTTTTTTTTTAGTGTAGGTTTAACTTTAAATTATCTAAAAACAAAATAAAATGTCAAAAAAATGTACACAAAACAACAACAAATTTCTGGGTTAACTATTAACCTAAGTTTAAACCTGCAGTATGAGACCCACCGTTAATATTTAGTTGGTCCACCCTGAGCATCGATCACAGCTTTTAAGCGTCGATGCATTGAATTTACTAAATTTTCTCTAATTTCCGGAGTTATTTCTGCCCAAGCTCTGTTTAAAACAGATTTTACACTTCCATGGCTGCTAATTTCATATTTTCTGACTTTTTTTCCAAAACATTCCAAACGTGTTCTATCGGATTTAAGTCGGGTGATTGTCGTGGGGAGCATAACATAGAAGCCAGTCCCGAACAATGTGCGCCGTGTGTTTGGGGTCATTGTCTTGCTGGAATATATAGTGATTTCCAGTACGCAAGTTTCCAACAGATGGTTTCAAATTATCTTCCAAAATATTCTTATAAAGGAAGCGGTCCATTGTGCCTTCAATAGAAACCAAATTATCACATCCAGATGATGCCATAGCTCCGCAAACCATAACACTGCCACCTCCATGTTTGACCGTGGGTATAACATTCTTTGGATCTAAGGCTGTGTTGGGTTTTCTCCAAAATGTTGTATTTACTTTCATCGGTAAATAAAACACCAGAAGTCCATATCCTTATTAATGTGTTTTAGCAAATTCAAGACAAAGTTTCGGTTTTTAGCAGATAAAGGGGGTTTCAACAGGGACGCTACAAAAGTAGAAAGACAGTGACAGCAAACGACGCCATATTTCTTGCCGCTCTTTTGACATTTCTCTTCAGTAAGATTTGCCATTTCATGATGGAAATATATACGAGCCAACAACGCAACTTAAAATTACATTTACCCCCTTGTTTTTATAAAGCGAGCGGAATAATTCCGCCAGAGGAATGTGTGTATTTTGTTATTGTAACAAAATTAAAATACATTCCTCTGGAAGAATATTTCCTTTCGCTTTAGAAAAACAGGGGATCAGTAATTGATTGTTGAGAATATTGTAAATTTTCTAAGTTTTTCTCTGTTTCTACCGTTTTTTACGTGTTTGTAACTCAGATGGTAACCGAAACGAATGCGGTTATCGTTAGGGTAACGATATTTTAGGTTATTTCGGTAACGGTATTTTAAGGGTAACGCTATTTCATTTATTTCGGTATCGGTATTTTAAGGATAACGGTATTTGAGTTATTTCGGAAACGGTATTTTAAAGATAACGATATTTGAGTTATTTCGGTAACGGTATTTTAAGGTTAACGGTATTTCAGTTATATCGGTAACGGTATTTTAAGGGAAACGGTAGTCAGTTATTTCGATGCATCCCGCAATATTTTTTACAAAAAACAAACGAGACTAAAAACAGAACCAATTTATCAACTTAATGTAAAATACTCAATAACCACGTGAAATCAGCAAAAGCAGAAAATTAAAAATAACGGTAACGGTATTTTAGGGATAACAATATTTCATTTGTTTCGGTAAAAGTATTTTAAATGTATTGATATTTCATTTTTTTCGGTATCGGTATTTTAAGGATAACGGTATTTCAGTTATTTCGGTAACGGTATTTTAAGGATAACGATATTCCGGATATTACGGCAACGTTATTTTAGGGGTAACGGTAGTCAGTTGAAAGGGGTTTGAATCGATAACGGTATTTTAGCGGTATTGCCTGCCAACCCTGGTTTGTACCGATTTTTAATAATTTTTAGCGATTTTCCGTTAAAAAAAACTTTGTTTATAAATTATATTTTTTACTCTCTCTAATATTTGTTGTTTCATTTCATCAATCCCATATCCATTCAATACAAAATTAAGCAAGTGTCATACAGGTTTAAATAAGTCTATTCTTGGTTTCTTCCAATACCAATACCAGATCGTTATAGATGGGGTGCCGTTTTTTGTTCTTCTTTTAATTTATTTTTTACCTTCCATTTTTTATGCTTTTTAATTAATTATTTTTAAATTGACATTATCTATTTTTTTTTACATTACAAAAAGTATGATTTTTTAATGAAATTTTTAAAATTCAAAACCTGAAATTCATAAAATTCAAAAGCTACCGTTTGAAATTCAAGAAATATCAAATAAAATTTAAAAGTAAAAACTACCAAATAAAACCAAAAAAATTCCAATTGACATTAAAAAAAATCTAAATAAAAAAGATCAAAAAATACCAAATTAAATTCATTTTACATTTATTTAATTTCAATTGATATTTTTTTATTTCATTTGAATTTAAATTTATATTTTTTAATTTATTTGGTATTTTTGAATTGCAATTGATATTTTTCAATTTCATTTGGTTTTTGCTTTTTAATTGATATATTTTTTTGAATTTCAATTGGTATTTTTTTAATAGCAAATGGCGTTTTTTGATTTCGAATTGATATTTTTTTAATATTAAACGGTATTGGTATTTTTTTATTTCATTTAAAATTTTGTGAATAACAATTTGTATTTTTTAAATTTCATTTGTGTTTTTTTATTCCGTATTTTTTGGTGTGGTGGTGTGTTTTGCATTTGAAATAATATTTTTTAATTTCAATTTGGTATTTTTTGAACTTCAAAAGACATTTTTTCATTTAAAATTGCTAGTTACAAAATACAAAAGCTGCTCTTTGGTTATTATGTATATTTTATTAATTTCAAATAAATCTATGAAAAGAAATTGCAATTTTTTAATTTGCAAAAAGAATCATTTGAGTATGATTTCCATTTTGAAATTAATTGTTATTTTTTGGATAACAAGTAGTGTATTATTTTTAGGTTTTTTCAGTAACAATAGAACAGAGATGAAAAATTAGGAAGTTAATTTTTGTTTGAAATATTTCCTTTTATTTAATTCTTAAGTATTTAGCATTTACTTTTCCGCAAAATGAAGAAAATTTTTTAAAAAATTAAATTAATTAATAACAAATTAATAGCAAAAGTTTCATCTCTGCAATGAGGCAATAATATTTAATTTGTTTGCTATTTTTATTTCCTATATTTTGTAGTCAGATTTTTTCTTAGATTTTAATTACTTACTATGACTATAAATTATTCACTGATTCATAAAATGAATACATTTTTATACGAATTGATTCAAAAAATAAATATTTCTTGCAAGCTCTAGATTTATTTATTAGTAATGTGCAGTTGTTATCTTCGCACAATATGTTTTTGTATGTATGCGTGTTTTCTCTGCAACATTGTTTTTTTTTATTAATTTGTTCGCAACAAATTGCAGCATATTTCTAACATATATTTATGTTTAAACTGTTAATTTTGTTGAACAAATGTTTCTTTTGCTTGTTACTACTACTACCACAGTAGTAATAACATTTATTTTCGTAGGAACATCGTGTATATAGTCTTGAACATCGTGTATGTATACAAAATACATCGCAACAGTACACGATCTACTTAATATAAATACAGTAAGTGACTGATGTGCGGAAATATTATAGAACCCTGGTAAAATTTATAAAAATTTTAAATTTACAAACATGTGAAATATTTTTAAGGTGTGCAGAGAACACCTCCGCACATTAGAGAGTCACTGACTCAGATAAAAAAGTTAGTAAAAAAATTTGTAAACAGTTATTTATTTATTTATTTTATTTATTTACATGCAAGCTGTAAGCCCACAGGGCCAAATAGCTGCAGATTAATTTCAAAATTTGACACAGATATTTTTTATATATAAATATTTTGATAAATTTGAATATACATAATTATAAAAAACTTAATATGTAACAATTTCCTTATTATTATTTCCCCCCAATTATCTCTATACAAACACAACTTGACCGCAGAAACGATGACCAGCAACATGAATCCTAAATTCGAGTTTAAGAACCAGATTCCGATATAAGTAGTAAACGAAACTTTTTACTGAAAAAAAAAAACTTAATACCAGCGACAAGTTTTATTCAAATATTTGTCTTAAATTTATTCTCAAATTGTGCTACAGTCTGCGAAAATCTTCTCTCTTCATACGGAATTACCTCATTCCATAATCTCCCCACTTTTACCACAAACGACCTATCCACAGTGTTGCCATTTCAGTGCTTTTCGGGTATTTTTTGGTGCTTTTTTCCTTCCCGTACCCGGTGATTTTTTAACAATACCCGTTTATAAAAAGCGGGTATTTACAGTGCTTTTTCAAATTTCTGGCAGTGCTTTTAGTGCTTTTTGTACAGTTTATATTTTTGGTATTTGTTCTCCTTTTTTCAATTTTTCTTGAATTTTCTGTCAAAGTTGAAAAAATAATACGAATAATACAAAAAATACATTATTTCACAATGTTTGTAGTACAATTTTAAATAACAACTTCGTTATTTTTAAACTTCAAAATTTTATTTATTTATTTTTTATTTATTTATTTATTTTCCATTTCCTGTACAACAAGAGTGAATCTTATAATTATAGTACAGGAATCCAATATTCTTAAAGGACAGTTTACAAAATTATTAAGTACATACTAATACAAACATTGAGTTTAATGAAAAATAAAAGTTAACATATTTAAACGAAATAATATGTGTACATTTAGGCAAAAAATGCAAATAGGAATTTTTTAAAACTATTTGCGTTGCTATTGAGTTGTTGGGTATGTGGAAGTAAATTCCAAAGACGTACTGCATATACAAAGAAATTCCATTCAGATACAAGATAGTGGTGTAAAGGGACAATAATTTTCCTTCCTCTTCGTGATCTGGCAAATCGTATTTTGTCGTAAAGATATTGTGGTGTTTCAGTATATATTATTTTATGTAGACATACAAGTACTCGTATCTTAAGGAGATTTTCAAAAGATACACCATATAAGTTATTGGCAACTTCAGAAATATGATCAAACTTTCGCAATCCATAAACGTATCGAAGAACATTATTGTATAAAACATTTAACTTACGTTTGCTAGTATCATCACAACTTGCAAATACTTCACATCCGTATATTAACCCAGGAATCAGGTATGACTTGGCAAGGAGTATTTTAATCTTCAGCGGAGTAAAGTATTGAGTTGCCCAAAGCGACCTTAACTTGATATAAGTTTGACCGACGAGTGAGTTTATATGATTATTCCATGTTAGATAGTTATTAAAAATCAACCCGAGATTTTTGGCAGCATTAACAAGCTCTATTTTTTCTCCATTTATTACAATGTCATCTTCAATGACAGGCACAATTGTTTTTTTATGGATGACCATGCACTTTGACTTCAAGGGATTTAGACATAAGCCATTTGCAGTTGCCCAGAGAAATATCCTATTTAAGTCGTCATTAAGTTTAGCTATATTTTCAGCAACAGATCTAGCAGGGCTACTTAAGTACAATTGAACATCGTCTGCATACATATGAATTTTGCAATGTACTAGTTGGTTTGGCAAATCATTAGCATAAATTGAAAAAAGCAATGGCCCAAGGATGGACCCTTGGGGCACTCCTCTAAAAACATTAATTGGGTTTGACGTTGTATTATTCACCTGGACAGATTGAGAACGATCGTTTAAATATGAGCGCAAAAGCCTCGTTGACGATGGGGAGAACTTAAAAAAATTAGCAAGTTTCATGCACAGTATATTATGGTCAACCGTATCAAATGCTTTGGAATGATCGAGGAGCACCAAAAAATTCAATTTACCATCATCTAGCTCACTACGTATATTTTCAGAGACATCCAGTAAAGCAGTTACGCAACTATGATTTGAGCGAAACCCGGATTGTTTATTGGTTAACAAACGATTTTGTTCAATGAAAGAGCACATTTGTGCATGTAAAAGCTTTTCTAACACTTTTGAGAGGAAACATAAAATAGCTATCGGCCTAAACTCTGTGTTCGATTTTGGTAGTGGCAATATTTTAGCATGTTTCCATTTCATTGGGAAAGTACTTGACATTATAATAGTATTCAACAAATGAGTTATAAATGGTAGGAGTAGAGGTAACAGTATCTTTATGAACTTTGGGTGCATATTATCATAACCCACTGCATTCGATTTTATGAGTGAAAAATAAGTAAAAACATCAGACTGACTAACGCAAGAAAATTCGAACAGATGGTCTTCGTCAGTGTTATTTATAGTTGGGAAATTGTATAAATTATTATTTATTTGAACCATAGGTATGTTCGTGAAAGCATTATTAAGCACATTAGCATCTGCTTGACAGTTATTCGTTTGTTTTGTTTTACCAATTCCTATTTCACGGATGGTTTTCCAAGTTTGTTTAGAATCAATAGCCTCTCCAAAACGACTTGAATAGTATTCAGTTTTTGCAAATTTAATGTTAATGTTCACATTCTTTCTGGCAGAAGTGTATACAACTTTTAATTCTGGAGTTTTAAAACGCTTCCACCTAGAGTAAGCCAAATCTCTCTTGTGGATTAATTTTTTAATTTCAGTGGTAAACCAAGGTTTCGTCTTTACGGACAGAGTTTTCGATTTTAATGGTACAATATCATCGTAAATGCATTGAACATTTGACTCAAAAAATGTCAATTGCTCATCAACAGAAACCATTGAAAATATATCACTCCAGCTAACACAGCAAACTTTCTCATAAAGCATGTTATAGTCTATGTTTTTAAAATCACGATAGTAAACAGTATGTTCCTCTTGATGAACTCTAAAGTTGTAGGTTAAGAAAATCAAATCGTGCTTAGAGAAACACGGTGCAGAAATCTGATCATACAATATAATATTTGATACGTTAGACACAAAGAAGAGATCAAGTAATGAACTGTTCGAGGCAGTATGATGTGTTGGTGTTGTTAGATTAGTAGGCGTGAGACCAAGAGACGACATATTTGCGGTTAAGACTGTTTCAATTAAGACGTTTGAATTAAAATCGCCGGATATTAAAACATCATCGTATTCAACAGCAAGGGTTTCCAATGTTGAAAACAAATTAGTAAGTGGAATTCTTTTATTAGGCCTATAAATGCAACCCACAAGCATTTTCTTTCCGAAAGATAAAATATCTAAGAAGATAAACTCAACTTTCCTTGTAAATTTCTCTTTCATCTGATTTTGAGGTTTAACAGTTTTCACCTCAGACTTAAGACGAAACTTACACGGTATGTTGTTTTTTACGAAAATTGCCACTCCACCCGCTTTACCATCTCTATCAGCTCTGAAAGTTTTGTAACCATTAAGGCAAATAAAAAATTTTGAAATATTAGTTTGGTGCTTTTTTACCCCTTTTTTGGTAATTTTTTGAACCTTTTTTACACGATTTTACAAAGCTAAAATGTGTTTTTAAAATCTTGACTTAAATTTTTCAAAAATTATTATCGTGCTTTTTTACCCCATTTTGGGTAAATTTTTACCCTTTTACCCGTTTTCAAAATGCTCACGGTGCTTTCCTGCCTTCAAGAGTTGGCAACACTGCCTATCCATAATAAGAGTTGAATGCATTGGATAAACGATCGAACTTGATCTAGTAGAACTTCCGAAGACAAATTTGTTAGCTAAGTATGAAGGGCAATTGTACTTAATAATTTTAAAAAATAAAATGATCTGACGAGAGTTACCAATCGGACTTTACTACTTTTATACTGATTTTTAGTACAATTTTTTTTTAGTAATCACTTTTGCTATTCTTTTATTACAAATTATGGATTTTTTTACTAATCCGTATAACATTAAAAGTATGCAAATTGAAATTAACAGCTTAAAAACTAAATTAAAACTGCAAGAAAATAAAAACGTTGCCTGCGAATTACGTTTAAACGAAATTCCGTATAGGGAAAATGAAAATCTATTTTTAATATTTGAAAAAATTTGCAATACAATACATACAACTGTCCCTGCTGTCAAAAATATTTATCGGTTACAAAACGCAAATAAGAAAAAGAAAAATAACTCTAAAGATGCGGTAATAATTGTGAAAATGTGGTCTCCATATGATAAAAACTACTTTTTAAAATCATTTGCTAACTACCGTAAACTTAACAAAGGCTTTAACTTTTGTTTAAAATACCTTGGAGAATCTTCAAATAATAGTTTTTTTGTCAATGAAAATCTCACGCAGTATAATTTTACTATTCTACGTGCAGCAATCAAACTAAAAAAGGAAATTCGTATTCACAGTCCTTTAGTATGCGTGGTTTAGTATATATTAAGAAGACTGCGGAAAGCAACATAATAAGAGTTGATGATATAGAATATCTGGATGATTTTTTTCGAGAACCAGATCGCACACCTGATGCTAATGAACATTTTGCTCAAACTTCTTATTAAAATCTTATTTTTAAATTATTTTACTCTATTTTTCACACTTTGTACCATTTTAAATACATTCATATTACCGTATATACTAATTTTATATTTCAAGTCAATAGTTCAGCTGAAAATTTATATATTAATAATAACTTTTTTTATCAAAATATATTTTTCGTGCGTTACTCGTTCATTATTTTTAAAATTTATCAATGAACAATACTCATAGAATTAGTTCCAGAGATAATGTTGCGAATATGGTCAAAGTCCTTGCCAATCAGAGGAAAGGTGTTAAAATATGTCATATAAATGCTCAAAGCTTGTGTATCGGAAACATGGTTTGATTCCGAAATTACAGACTATTCTGTTTAATTAAATGGATACAATTTACGTAGAGTCGATAGAGAAGATGGATATGGCGGCGTTGCTATGTATATCAAAAAGGGTATTTCTTTTAGTATCAAATGTACGTCTAAAGAAAACTGTGATTTTGAGGACATCAATAATACAGATCCTTTAAATTTAGTTGAGTATCTCTTTATCGAGGTAAACAATGAAGGTAGGAAATTACTTGTAGGGAGTGTTTATAGGCCTAATAAAAACATTTGTACTAGGCGGTTTATTCAAATTTTGGAAACGCAAACAGCATTGTACGATAATGTTATAGTAGCAGGAGATTCAAACGTTTTAGTTGATAGTAGTTTTTATGATGACTGTACCTCGCTTGGTTTAATATCACCTAATATCCTACATATTTCACTGCAACTAATAATACGCTTTTGGATTTGTTTCTCGTGAGTAATGAAATTAATATACTACTCTATGATCAATTGCCTGCGTCATGTTTCTCCAAGCATGATCTCATTTTCATGACTTACTATTTCCAACTTGTAATACCAGTTGAGGGAATTACTTTTCGAGATTTCAAAAGTATTAATTTTAGAATTCTTGCCGAAGAATTTTTTAAAATCGATTGGAATGTTTTGTATTCTTTGTATTCTGTAGATGATCAACTTTCTTTTTTGAAGCAAAATCTAAATTATCTGTTTGATTTAACTGTACCAATAGACAAAAATTATTAGTAATAAACAAAAGCCATTGTTTTCATCTGAAATTAAAACATATCAAAGAGATTTTGCGTATGCTCGTTGGAAAAGATTTAAGACTACAACGCTTCATGAGGGTTAACTGACTTCTAAAAGAAAAACAAATAAAATTATTAAAAAGGCCAAATCTGTTTTTTACGCTGAAAAGTTTTCTTCCGCCATTGACTCCAAAAGAACATGGCAAACGATACGCGAAGTTGGTATCGGTAAATCTACGAATCAAGAACCATGTTCGATTGATGCCCATACAATCAATGAAAAGTTTTTAAATGTCCCTATGGTTCAAGCAGATCAAAATTATTATATCAATAATAATTCGAATAACGATTCGGAATCTTTTTTTTCTTTTGCTGCAGTAGATCAATGTGACGTTTTATCCAGTATATTGTCTATAAAATCCAACTCTATACACGCTGAAAAAAAACGGCTTGTCCCAAACATATTTTTGCTGGTAATCTCTATATATAAAAGAATAACGTGACTGACTGACTGAATGACCGACTGACTGACTGACTCAACATCGCCCAGCCCAAACCGCTGAAGCTAGGAAGTTGAAATTTGGTATGTAGGTTCCACTTTCGGGGTAGACGTCCGCTAAGACGGGATTTTTGGAAATTCCTACCGGAACGGGCAAAAAGGGGGAAAGTGTCCCCCTTGACGGGATACGTATACGGACCAGAAAACGGAACTTTAGGAACATCGAAACTGATTCGAATCCGTTGAAAATCCGTCAATGATGGACCGTTTACGGACCGCAATGTCGTGTTAAAAACTGACAAGTCCGTTTAAAATCCGTTAATGACGGACCGTTTACGGACCGCTGTCACGTTAAAAACGGACTAGTCCGTTGAAAGTCCGTCAATGCCTGACCGTTTCCGGACCGTTATGTCGTGGAAAAACGGATCCGTACCGTTTTGTATTATATATTTACCTAAATTTAGCCTATTTTCCATTAATTTTGAGAAGTACATATTATATTTTTTATAGATTTATTACAATAAAGAAAATAACGGAATATATATATATATATGTATCCCATTCCTCCCCGGCGCATATTTTATCTCCATCCATCATCGCGTTGCCTGCAGTTTTGGCCTTTTATAAAATTTAGTACCCGATAAAAACAAAAAACTAATTAGTTTAGGTTAAACTGGTGGTAATCACAATGGCACATGATGCAAATTTCAGTACTGTCTCTCGCCAAAACTATAAGCGGCAGCCAGCAAGCATTTATTTTTGCACCATGGCCACACCATGTCATACACATCGTAAAAACACATTTCGAATTACTTAAATATTTACCCTCTGATAAATGACACATGAAGTGCTTTGTTGATGTATGCTGGTTGTGTTGATGCACGCTTTCATGTTGTAAAAAGTACTTTTCGATAAACCGCGTAAAAGTACTTCAGGTTACTGTTTTCGCACTTCATGCACATACATTTACAATTAACGGGAGGGTCGCGCGATGTTAGTGATGTCTTTTATTAAATTATTTTTTATTAATTAAGTATTTGTATTTTGTAAAAAAAAATAAACTACACCGTTTGTTACGGAATCAAAACTGATGAAAAACGGTGAAGTCAGTATTCAACGGCATGGAAACGGATACAGCAAAACGGAGTCAAAACGTATAATTTTTGAAAAAACTGTTATACGGTCCGTTAATGCTCCGTTTACGTACCAGCTTCGACGGATACGTGTATTACGGCCCGTAAACGCTCCGTAAAGAACGTATTCATGATTCCGTAACATAAAGTATACTTACCGATACATGGGTCATATTTTTTATGCAAAAAATCAATGGAAAAAAAAATAAAATGTTCATTTAGTCCACAATGGGTTAATATTGGTGGGTTTAAAGCCACGCCCACTCGAAAGTAAACGTATCCGACAAAAAAGATTTATATTTTTGAACTCACAGTAAAAATGTGCACCTTTCACAAAAACTTGATCCGAGTTATGCTCCTAAACTGCACTCCAAGGGTTAAAAGGCTTAATTCTTTAATTCACTTTATAAAAATTAATGAAATTTGGGTTAAATTTCATTCCGTAATAGCATTCTTAATGAATTAATTCGATAGCTTAATTTCCGATTGCTTTAAATTATATGAATTAATTATATTTTTATTGAATTCTAATTGAATGAAACCAAATCAACCTGAATTCATTGAGTTAAAAGGTGAATGAAAAATGATTTTTTTTTTTTCATTCACTTAGTCAAATGAAAAATTTTAAGTTGCAATTATATGCCGAAATATTAGCATAATACAAATGAAAACCATTTAAAAATCATCTAACATAACTAACTAGTATTGTATGCTTTGTTATAGCTTGTGTGTTTTGGTTTTGATTATGTGTTAGTTTCAAACTTCACTGCACTAAGTGAATGATAATAAAATTTCTTCATTCAATTAGTAAAATGGTGAATGAACATGCGATTTGAATGATGCAAGTTGGGAATTCATTCAATACTTCTTAAAGCTTTGGGAATGAAGCTTATGAATGAATTCTCTACGAATGGTTAAATGGAATGGTATATGAACATTTTTTAATTCTGAATTAAATTTTTCGTCAATTAAGCTCAAATTGAAATAAGTTCTTCGAAGCTCTGACTGCACTTTAGCCGTATTTTTTGCTACTGGGAATTCATTTTAAGTATAGGTATTTTTCCGTATATTTGAATTCTCTCAAAGCTCTGCCACTTATTAAAAAGTAGTGGCTGGTGTAGGTGTGGCCAATATTTTAATTATTTTATAATAACGCATTTTAAACATAACTAATGCTTTAATAGATTATACAATATAAACAATACAAAAAATATTTTGTTGCAGAATTTTTATTTGTGTAATTTGGTCACCTTTGTTCATTAGTAATGTTTTGACACCTGACGTGCTGTCGGCAACATAAACAAAAATGTAATTCGTCTGTCGCTTCTCTGCCGACGTTTCTTTACTACGTCAAAATTAGTAAGCTTGTCTCAAACCACACCTTAAAATTTGTTAACACTTTTTAAGCACAGCTTAAATTCCAAGTTAATTCACAATTTTCTTACAAATTATAATTAATTCAGTAAAAGTTGATATTATTTTATTAATGTATGTAAAAATTACCGTTTTATTTTATAGATTATCAGCAAAAATGTTTCAAAAAAATACTTTGCAAAAACAACTCAAAACGCGATTAAAGGTAAAAGTCGAGTGTTGCAAAGACGACGGCGTCGCCGCCGCTCTATCCTTGGTATTGGAGCCGTAACTTAAGTATGTAACTAGTTTCGGCTTAAATTTGTTTAGCTTGTCAAAACAGCAAGCAGATCATTTCTTAATTTTCAAATTATCAGTTTCAATTTTATTTTAAAGCTTCCTTTTGCACAGACTTCTAAAAAAAAGTGTGACAAATGTTGCTTTCTTAAAGAGGGGAATACAATAAAGAACATTCGTAAAAAATGGCAATTTTTTTACGAATGTTGATTTGTGTATGTTGGTCGTGTTGACATTCGTGCAATTCGTGTTTACAAAATTTTTTGATATTTTTTGTTCCCTACTCATTGTTCCTTAATGTATTCGCCGCTTAACAGGCACATCAGAAAATGTATGAAGACATAATCCTTCAGCCGACTTTGGGCTGCCGCCGACTTTGCTTCGACTTGTATATCTGTCAGTTCGGTTTGTTTTACCGAAAAATAGAGTAATGCCACCTATTTTTCCAAGGATCGACTTTATTGAAAAAACCCGAGTTGTGGGATCCAATTAGTGCATTTATGGGCAGTGTCACACGTTCAATATATATTGACTGCGATCCAGTATCGCGATATTTATTGCAAGTGTAGCATGCAGTATTGATGGATCGCGATCCATATCGCAGAATAGCCAAATATTCTGAAGTCCAGATCGCGGAACACGCGATAAATATTGAACGTGTAGCATAGTTCGTGATATCAATTCGCGATACAATAGTAAAAAGTGAAAGAAATCCAGCACCCCGTTTCTGTATTTCTCGCATCGAAAAAGTTTGCGGAAAAAACATGTGAAATGCAACCCTGCTCTGCTTTATATAGGGTGAGTCGCAGACAATAAAATATATATGAAACCAAATCCGCTAGTAATACGTTGAATAGTAAGTTATTTCTAATTAAATTAGGTGTTTTGCAAAACAACATGTGTCAACAGTTCTTAAAGTTACATTATCTGAACAAATTACAACAAAAACTGCAGTCCATTTTATCACGCCTTTAATCAGCCTGTAAAATGCAAGGTGACCATGCATTTCTCGATGCGAAAACTTCTCGCATCGAGAAACGGGGTACAGATCACGGATCGCGGATCACGCGATAAATATTGAACGTGTAGCATAGTTCATGATATCTATTCGCGATACAATAGTAAAAAATGAAAGAATAAAGAAAATAAAACAAATGAAATAAAATACGCAGTGCAAACAAAAAAGATAAAACATTTATAACACATTTCTTCAATAAAAAAGCAAGCAAAATAGCTAAACAGGCTTTTTTTTGTTTTCTCGCGACATTTTTTAATAAACGACCAGCACAGCACAAAAATAATGTAAATACTGACGCGATAAATATTGAACATGTAGCATACACGCGCGATACATCAATCCATTAAAATGGATTCATATGCGTTCACATCTGTTTATAAATCACGAGATTGCAATCAGAGCTTTGAAGAATTAATTCCTTTTTGAATGAATTCACTACCAATCGAATTCAAGTTTCTCTAGAATTGAATGAATTCCTTTTCTAAAGTAATTCACTGAATTTAATTAAGAAAAAATAGAATTACGTTCAGTGAATTAAAAAAAAAAAAATAATAAGTTCACTGAATTGAAAAAAAAATAAAATAAGTTCACTGAATTGAAAAAAAATAAAATAAGTTCACTGAATTCAAAGCTTGTTTTCTGCCGTTCAGTAGAAGAAAACAATAACGTACAAATACAATTTTTAAATAAGCAATTTTGCAGCGTGTGCTAGTAAAAATAAACAAATTAGAAACCGGATGCTGTTTATCAACTTACATGATTCAAAAATAAAGCATTTTACTATTAAAAATAAAAACTTTACTGGTATAGATAAATTTGGAAAAAAATATAACTATTAATTTTTCAAACCAGTTCATATTTTTATAGTTATATTTTTTTCCAAATGTATCTATATCTGTAAAGTTTTTATTTTTAATAGTAAAAGGCTTTATTTTTGAATCATGTAGGTTGATAAACAGCATCCGGTTTCTAATTTGCTTATTTTTACTAGCACACGCTGTAAAATTGCTTATTTAAAAATTTTATTTGTACATTATTGTTTTCTTCTACTGAACGGCAGAAAACAGGCTTTGAATTGAGTGAACTTATTTTATTTTTTTTCAATTCAGTGAACTTATTTTATTTTTTTTTCAATTCAGTGAACTTATTATTTTTTTTTTTTAATTCACTGAACGTAATTCTATTTTTTCTTAATTCACTGAACGTAATTTTATTTTTTTTTAATTCACTGAACGAAAATGAAATTGAACGAATTCAGTAGTGAATTAATTCAGTAAGGAATTAATTCACTTTTTTTCCGTTCGATTTATAAAATTGAACGTGTTCACCAGTGAATTAATTCATTTGATTTAATAAAAAGAACTATTGCAATTGAATTAATTCGGAACAAAATAAATCGAACGAAAGCAAATATGAATTAATTCCATTCAATATATGGTACTTAGTGAATTAATTCATCGAATTTTTAATTCAGAATTGAAAAATTGAATTAAGGAATTAATTCTTCAAAGCTCTGTTTGAGTTTTACGTGAAAAACTGTTATACTCCATATAAAAAAATAATTTTCACGACAATGAGTTTCACGCGAAAATTCTGTAGACTTTGTTTTCACGCAAATTTAATATACAAGACTATTATTTTTCTTGGGAAAAATTGACATTTTGTGTTTATTCCATTTTCCATTTTGTGTTTATGTACCGTTTTCGGTCCATCGATTCGAATCCGTTGAAAGTCCGTCAATGACGGACTGTTTACGGACCGTTATGTCGTGTAAAAAACTGACAAGTCCGTTGAAAGTCCGTCAATGCCGGACCGTTTCCGAACCGTTATGTCGAGTGACTCCTTTTTTAGGGGGCCGTTTTCGGTCCGTATCCGTACAGTTTTTTTTACAGAAAAACGGACTCGTATATCGACCTAAATTTACCATATTTTTATTAATTATAAGCAATAGTTTTTTTTTATAGATTTATTAAAAATGGAATTTTTTTTTAATTTATTACATTTGGCGAAGCTTACGTCTCTATCCGGAAATTTAAATCAATTTACAATAGCAGGCTAGAATAAAGCCGAATATCTGCATTTAAAAGAAAAAAAAAATAATTGAGGTTTAACTGGTTGTAATCACGATGGTGTTTCGAAAGTTCGCACACTTTTCTACCAGAGCAACTAAATGTGTCAGTAAATATTCCTCAGTTGTATTCGCTTGCAAATAAACCATTTTTAAAACGCATAATAATTTTAATAAATCTTACCATCTGATGTATGTATGTGACTTGGAGTTCTTTTGTTGATGGGTTCTTAGGACGGATTCACGCTATTGCGACTTATTTTTCATCTCAATATTATTTGTCAGCAACTGAAAGGCTGAGCTGTATTTTTTTGAAATAATTTTAGTACTTTTTTCCAAAAATAAACTTACAGCGTGTTTAACCGTACAGAAACGGATACACCAAAACGGAGTTAAAACGTGTTGTGTTCGAAATAAATAAAACACAAAAAGAAATTTTTAAAAATATTAAATCGTTTTCGAGAAATTCAAGAACAAAGTTTGACAGCACTGCCACTGTCCACTGGCACTTTCACTATGTGGTTGGGCTAAAAAATATCAAAAAATTTTGCAAACACGAAGGTCAACATGACACAATGCTATACACATTTCAACATTTACGGGATTTCATTGGCATTGGGAATCTCGGGATTTTACATGACATCTTCATTGAATTTTCAATTTTATTAGAAATCTGAGTATTTGAGCGCAGATGTAAATGCAACATTAGACGTTTTTTCTTATCACTTGGATTTAAAAAATCCAAAAAGTATTTCCAAAAGTGCTCAACAGATGGGGTAGATTCTCTCTATTTTAAAAAGAATTTTCTGTCCGACACTTCTTTCATTTTTAATACCGAATTCGATGATGAAGGATTTTACTTTAGCTTTTAATATTTAATTATATTTTATATAAAACAGCGATAAAAAGTCTGCCTTTTCAGTTTTATCACTTCAATTTATATTTTTACACAATTGAAAAATTCCATTGCAATATTTAATATTCACTAATTGGATTTAATTAAATTACTTACTGTAGAGTGAAAAATTGTCACTTCTATTTGAGCTATTTCTCCTTGTCCAAGATGAAAAATATGTATTTGGTGAGGTGTAGTTTTTTTTTCTAAACATATTTCATAAAAAAAAATTAAATAAAAACCTTTTATTTGTTAGTTTTGCATTTTTTTTTGTTTCTCTTTTAATTTTTATTCGTATTTTTTTCTGACATTAAATTAATAGACTGTTTCATATATTTGTGCTTTTATTATGGATTTATTAAATCCAGCTTTTTTTTTTGGATTTAATAAATCCACTTTTTGTATGAAAAATTCTAAATCCACACACAGAAAAAAAACAGGGGGAACTTTATCTAAGTGCTATGTAGTTATACAACTACATAAGTTCGAAGTAAGTTTTACAATTTTCTAGCAAAATATATGTATTTTTTCGGATATTTTCCACTACACATGTATATATTTTGCAAGGATTGTATATTTTTTACAAAACAATGTGCATACTTTACTAGAACTTTGTAAAACTAACTTGAAAATTATGTAGTTGTATAATTACATATCACTTAGGTAATATTCCCCCAGTTTTTTTCTGCGTGCAGGTGATTAAAAAAAACGCTAATTATCATAAATCTAATTCGAAAAGCACCAAGTTGGCATCAGTTGATCAAATAGAGAAAGAAAGTAAAAATAGAACCAAAAAACACGAAACAAGAAGTTGCGAAAATAGCCACCACAGATTAATACCAGATGTGAAACCAATGACAGGTGTCAAAAAGTATTCTCGAACCGTATGGTTTTGTTTAAATGGAAGTCAAGTCAAGTGGGAGATAACCATATAAAATCTCCATACATTTTGTATTGCGCATTTTTTGTATATATCTGTCTCTTTTTAGATTATTGTGCTTTATCTTTTGTGTTTTTCTTAAATTTTTGCGTTTTGCTTTGCTCATTTTCTGTCGGCCATGTTGCCCAAATCAGCTGATTCATATCTGGTATAATTTGTGAAAGCCGCTTTAAGTGCAGAGAACGAAGTTGAGCGACTCAGAGTCGGGACGAAGTCGCCGCCGGTTTATTTTTTGGCGTTTTAGCCGCCGCCGAAGTAATTGTCTGATTACATTGAAGAATTAATTCCTTACTTCAATCTTTCAATTCTGAACAAGGTTGGTTACCGTTATCGTTATAATACCGTTATCGCTAAAATACCGTTTCAAATTGAATACCGTTACCGTTACCAATACCTCTAAAAAAATTTTCAAATACCGTTATCGTTACCGATACCGTTATTTTTAATGGTAGTTACCGGTATTTATTAATTTATATAAAAATGCAAGTTTTTTGACTTTTTGTAATAATTTTCAGTTTTTTTTTCTACAAAAAAATTTATCGATAATAATTTTAGTTATTAAAACTACCAGCATTGAATTTAAAGCTTATAATATGTATTTTTAACACGTAAAATTAAATATATGTTAAGTTTTTACTTGTTTTTATATGTTTTTAACATAATTTATAATACCGGTACGTACCGGTACCGTTACCGAAACAGTTTTAAATACCGTTACCGAAAGAAATGGAATTAAATACCGTTACCCTTACCGTTATTCGTTTCGGTAACCAACCTTGATTCTGAATTAAAAATTCGATGAATTAATTGACAAAGCACCATATATTGAAGCACCATATATTTTGTTACGAATTAATTCAATTGCTATAGTTCTTTTTATTAAATCAAATGAATTAATTCACTGGTGTACGCGTTAAATTTTATAAATCGAACGGAAAAAATGAATTAATTCCTTACTGAATTAATTCACCACCGAATTCACCAATTAATTCACTAATTTCATTTTCGTTCAGTGAATTAAAAAAAAATAAAATTCCGATTAGTGAATTAAAAAAAAACTAAAATTACGTTCAGTTAATTAAAAAGAAAACAAATACGTTCACTGAATTGAAAAAAAAATACGTTCACTTAATTGAAAAACAAAAATTACGTTCATTGAACTCAAAGCCTGTTTTCTGCCATTCAGTAGAAGAAAATATTTATTTACAAATAAAATTTGCAACTAAGCAATTTTGCAGCGTTTGCTAGTAAAAATAAACAAATTACATATATATTAAGTGTCAGAGAAACCCAATGCACTTTATCAACCTACATTATTACAAAATAAAGCCATTTACTATTAAAATTAAAAACTTTACAGATATAGATGAATTTGGAAAAAATATAACTATTAATTTTTCAAACTTATGCTTCCCAGTAAAATGTAGATGCTTTCATTTATACGTTTTTACAATACAATGTTTTCTTCTACTGAACGGCATAAAACAGGCTTTGAATTCAGCGAACGTAATTTTTGTTTTTCAATTAAGTGAACGTATTTTTTTTTTTTCAATTCAGTGAACGTATTTTTTTTTCTTTTTTAATTCACTGAACGTAATTTAATATTTTTTAATTCACTGAACGTAATTTTATTTTTTTAATTCACTGAACGTAATTTTATTTTTTTTAATTCACTGAACGAAAATGAAATTGAACGAATTCTGTGGTGAATTAATTCAGTAAGGAATTAATTCATTTTTTTCCTTTCGATTTGTAAAATTGAAATGCGTTCACCAGTGAATTAATTCATTTGATTTAATAAAGAGAACTATTGCAATGGAATTAATTCTTTGAATTTATTGTTTGTTCCGATACCCTTGGATAATCAGGTTCATGTTGCCACCCAGCTAGCTCTGCATCGGCGTGGATTTCCAACCCGCACCATGAACCCAGGGCCAGACAATAAAACAATAACAAAAGTGTTAAAGAAAAACTAACTGAAAACTAAATATGTTCAAATTTCAAAACTAAACTGAAAATTCAATATACTAAAACTTCAAAACTAAACTGAAAATTCAATATATTAAAATTTCAAAACTAAACTGAAAATACACCAAACGACCACCATAAGCTCGCGTATTGATCATGGGACAGATGTCACTCCCATGTACGTAGCCCACCCATAACCTACGTCATTGTACAAATCTTTCATGACCCCTCGCATAGTTTTCACCAACAACCTACCATCTCACACTTCACCCCATTTTCACCATTGCACCTGAAATTCCCTCAACATTTAGCAACACATCTTTTAAATATCAAATCAATACATGTTTATTAAATAAAAACTAACACTAAACATAAAACAATACTTAATATTATAGTGGCTTTGAATTTAAATTTTGTTTTCTTTTGTAACGGAAAATCAAATATAAAATTTAACCAATTTTCCTAAATCTATATATCAAAATTTAGGGAATTTGGTACTTTTACCTGATAAAAATAAAAATTTCCCAATTTTGACAAATATGAAATTTTTCGCAATTATTTACTTGCATCCGCCACTCTTAACCACAAAAAAAACTAATTCTCACAAAAAAAATATATCTACAATAATACACCATTAACCTAACTAAAGGACCGAATACAATGGGTAAAAATATTGAACAAAATATTGAATATTGAATATCTCTCTCCAATATTACTTTACTCTCAAATTTGGTTATACCTTTTCTACCCTAAAAGTGCACTTTGAAGGAGACTCTTGGTATCCACGTTAGTTCACCTCTGCGAAAAAATTTCAAACAAAAAAAAAAACTAGTATTTGATCCCTTTTACAAAACACCAAAAAAAAAAATCACTTAAACAAAACTTAAACGTTATTAACAAATTTGAATACCAAAAAAAAATTCCATTAATAATTTGTGCAACACCAATCTAAAATTCCGCCACAAAACAACCTATTTAAATTCTGTTACATCACTTGCCGTATTCTATGTCTGACAATATGACAACTTCAGCCTTTTCTCCCCTTTTTTTATAATCCCAGCAATTTCAATTACGGGGAACTATATTTCTGGTATAATTATGGTATTTTATAGCAAATAAATAATTCGTTATACTGGTGATCACGGATAAAAAAAAATCTGTTATACAGAACATAAAAATTTCTCTGTGTTATAGCACCTACACATCGACAGGAAAAATAAAGAAAAAGTGACCAACTATATTTGGTGCACTCGAAGTGTCTCCTTTCCGCTTATAATCCAAAAGTTGGAATGAGTGTTACCACTCGGACAAAATCTTTGGACGACTTGACGGCCACTACCCGGATCGCACACAAGAATAATTTTAAAAAGAATTTAATTACCTTTTCATGTAAAAATTTATCCTGTGGCCAAGCACTCTCAAGGATCAAGGACTCTCCCACAGTCGACAAGCTTATTCCTTCCCTTATTTTGACCACACTACAAAAAAAAACACGACGTATTTCGACTTTATCATGTCGTCCCTTCTCCATTTTGTTTTATTATGGTAAAAACTTACGGTTTACACAAAAAGGTTACGTTTATTGCGAAATATTACTCCTGGATTATCCTTGTATCTTTCCCAAAAAAAATATTTCCACACTTGGGATTCCTGTCACTAAGACTTATTTTTAATTTTAAATTGTTAGCAATTTTATTTCTTTTTACAGAAAATTTAATCCACACTTTCAATATCTTTGTTTCAAACTTTACACGGTGTTATAGAGATTACCGATCCTTATTGTATGTTGGCCACTTTAACTTTGAACGCAAATTTTATCGTACAAAACGCGCAAACTTACATTTTAAAGAAACGCTATGCTAACTGATTTTCCTACTAACAAAATCCTATATAAAAAAAACCTGACTCCATACTTGTATACTAATATTCTCTCGGTCGGCATATTTCCCCCTGCACTTGCCTTACCAAAATTGTATTTTCCAATTTTTTCGCCATATTTAAAGAGATAATTTTTAAACGAATTCCGAAAATAAATCTCTTCTTATGTTAAAGATCGCCCATTTGACGATTTCCTAAATACAACACTGCGTTTCTGGCAACACTTTGGGGTTTAACACCTCTGTAATAAATTACAATCCACATTTTGACATATTGACAGATACATTTTTCTTCTTATAGAGAGCATTACAATCAAAGACGACACACATTTGGCAAATTAAATTTTATATTTTTTTTTTTTATTAAAATCAAATAAAATAATTAGACGGAACCAAACAAAAAAAAACGAATTAACATTAAACAAAAAAAACATACTGGAAAACCTATACCCTTCAAAACAAGCAACTGCCACAATTCATTGGCATTCACAACATATACAACCAACCCGAAGCAGGCAGACGAGCACGAAATTTTCTTCCCTGCTTTTAAAGACAACCGACAGACATTCTGCGAGCGATTGTTCTGGTAAGGGCAAATCCCTAACCAAATACCAAAATAATTAACATTCCCATTTTATTCCAGGTCTTCCCTGCGTAATAATACCTTATAAACCATTAGACGGCAAAAGTAACCCCCGGTACAACCGGCATGATCCCCCTGTAAAATATATATATATATGCCACACATTCAACAATACTGCATTTTGCTAAAATACCTTGCCACTGCAAAAAAAAAAAATTTTTTTTTGTACTGTCATACACAAAATTCCAATTAGAACTTATGAAGGTAAAATGTATAACAGTTGCCGCTGTTTATATACTACACATTCACGTATGCTATAATTTCACAGGGTTAACAGTAGCTGCGTTCATCGGTATAATTGAACAAAATCGTATCCATTGCAATTGGATGAGAAAACATCTTTAGTAATTAAAACAACCTTTCAGATATCAATTTAAGTGCATTGCAAATACATATCTATCTTTATCAATAAAACTTTTATAATTTATTTAAAAGCTTTTAGCCTTACTATCGATATTTTTCAACGGTTTATTTTCATTAAAGTCGACTTTATTTTAAAGAACCGGCTTTGTTTTAACCCTACCATACAAAACATTCAAAATAGAAACTTCAAAATAATGTCAAACCTATGCATTCAAAAATTTTGTTTATTCTTATTAAAAACCAAAACAAAGATTCAAAAATAAAAAAGGAAATTTGTAAACAAACGTAAACCCAAATTTGAAATAATCAAAACAAAATAATTAAATACAAAATAAAAAGAAATTAAAAAATCAAATTTAAAACAGATTTTCAAGGCATACCCTAAATATCCTGCATGGCACGAAAACTAAAACAATAGTCGGCCTTTGTGATTTAAAATCGACTTTTTTATATTAAAGGTGTTTGCGTTTCCATAGAATATACAAAAACCAGAATGCTATCAAACCTTAACTCCAAAATACCTGTCAAAATTTTAGTGAAGCCAGCCGAACAAATTAAATAACCATGACCTCCCTACATACCTATTCCCTTGTATGGTCTCACCCACAACAAAACTCTGCTGTTTCAAGGATCAGTGTGGAAAAAGCAGTGTGATGGGTGAACTTCCGCATCATAATGTTGGTTACAGCCAGAAGCCAATACCGTCTACAGCGCCCAACGTAGGCTACACCCACATTCTGCACGAAAACTTACAGAGTTAGCCGGGCATTCAAAATTACGAATGAATCTTTAATATAAAATTGTTTTGTATTGGGAATTACGCTGCAGTGTACTATTAGGGAAGTTACTTTTATTCAATTATAGCTAATAAATTTTACTTTGTGAAAATATTTTAACCTCTTTCAGGTACAGATTTGACTTGGGCACAAGAAAAAATTGGACATCACAATGGAAAATATCACAGATTTGAAACGCTTCCCGCCTGGGTGTATCAATAAATTTGAAACATCACTAAAAGAGAAATGGACCATAGCATTAACTAGCGTAATATTGCACTAAGGTATAATGGCCAGGTAAGTCTGTGAATTGATATTAAACAAAAAATTTTATAAACAAAATCACTTGCAGTTCTAGTGCAACAATATATTCGAACACCAACCATTGAACAGAAGCACTAGGTATAAGGGAATGGGTGTATAATATAAACAAAGAAAATAATATGGGACGGATACATAAATTTTAACCTATATAAATTAATGAAATTAGATTTACTGCACATCTCCTTTACATTAACCCACATTGCACCTATCCCTCTTTCTGCCTATTGTTTAATATCTTTGGCATGGTATATGCCTAATGGTTTGCCTGTCAATGTTTCGAGTTCGTACATATTACCGCCAACGACTCTAAAAATTCTACACTTAGTAAATTTTTTGCAAAATTTTGCGTTTATGTTGCTTCTAAAATCGCTGAGTATAAAATTTCTCTTAAATACCTCCTGTCCAGGGACAAAATGAACCAATCTGGCTCCAAGATTGTAGCGTAGGGCACTTTTTTCGTAGGCACTGTGCCTGTTCTCCTTCAATTTTTCCCTCATAACTCTTATACTATCAGTTCTTTCCAAATAAAGTTCATTATCCTCTAGTGCCTTCAATTGCCTTGCTAGTTTGTAATCAGATCCGCACGTAAACATATTCTGGCCATATAAAGCGAAAAAAGGGCTTATTCCTGTGGCTGTATGTATCGCTGTGCGCAAAGCCAATTCAATCGAGGGCAAGTGTATATCCCACTCCCTGTGATCATCCTTCATGTATGCTCGGATGGCAGAAAGAACGCTTTGATTCACTCTTTCAGAGGCGTTTGATTGTGGAGCGTGAACAGCGGTTCTCAGGTGGTTAATTTTATAATCAGTGATCATTTTAGCAAATTCTTTTGAAATGAACTGCTTTCCATTATCAGAATGTATTACTTCTGGGACGCCAAACTCATGAAAGACCTGTTCTATTAAAAATTTCACCACCTGAGATGCTACAGCATCCTTCATTGCTTTCAAAAAGACAAATTTCGTAAAATGATCTACAACTATGAAAATGTATGCGTTTCCTTTTTTAGATCGCGGATATTTACCCAAGAAATCAATGTATAATTTTTGAAAGGGTCTATCTGTTTTCACCTCCTTCCCTATTTCTGGCATTAGATTTCTGTTGGTCGGTTTCGTTTCCTTGCACACTGTACAATTATTTACAAAATTTTTCACCTGAATAATCATATTCGGCCAGTAATATTTCATTCTAATTCTGTGTAACGTTTTGTTTATTCCCCCGTGTGCAACATTTTCAGGTTCGTGTGCCTCTCTTATAAGAGTCTCAGTCAACGAACTGGGGACCCACAATTTCCACTTGAACTCTTCCATATTTTGCATTTCCGAAGCTAAATTGTTTCGCTTAAAAACCAAACCATTTATGACTTTTATATCGGGCAATTTTTCCTTATTTTTGCTAACGGTTTCTATAAGTTGTGAATATTCTTCCGAGGAAAATTCTATCGTATCAAAACCTAAAATATCCTCTGGTGATAAATCGATTTCCTCAACAGACCTGGACAGAGTATCTGCAACAACATTTTCAGACCCCTTTCGATGTTCTATAGCGAAATCAAAATTCTGTAACTGTAGAGCCCATCTCGCTAAGCGACCGTTCAAATCCCGTAAAGACATTAACCATTTAAGGCTTGCATGGTCAGTGATCACTGTGAAGGGCATCATTTCAATGTATGGCCTAAACCGTTTTATCGCCAATACAGCAGCCAAACACTCCTTCTCAGTGACGCTGTAGTTTCGCTGAGCTGCGTTTAGTTTCTGTGAAAAGAATGCAATTGGTTTTTCATTTTCTTCAGCATCCTTTTGAAAAAGTACAGCGCCTACTCCATAATCTGAAGCATCGCATTGCACAAAAAATCTTTTCCTAAAATCAGGATGTGCTAGTACTGGTGCTGAAGTCAACGCTTGTTTGAGTTGGTTAAAGCTATCGATGGCTTCCTCAGTTACCTTAAAGGTTGTGCCTTTTTTAATTAGGTCGGTTAATGGGGCAGTCATTGTCGAAAAGTTTCTGATGAAGCGTCTATACCATCCTGCTGTTCCGAGGAAACTTCTGACTTCTCTTACCGACTTGGGTAGCGGTATTTGTTTTATTGCCTCAACCTTTTCTGGATCAGTTTTCATGCTGCCTCCTCCAATGATGAACCCTAAATAGCGTAGCTCTTTGAAGCAAAAACTGGACTTATTTAACCCTATTGTTAAATTTGCCTTATTTAAACAATTTGCGACCTTTTTTAATAATTCCATATGACTGTTGAAGTCAGCTGAGATGACCAGCAAATCATCTAAATAGACGAAGACATTTGCTTTCAATTCCTCTGGAATTACCTTGTCCATCAGCCTACACAGCCTTTGTGCAGCATTGCATAGACCGAATGGCATTACAACGTATTGATATAAAGGTCTGCCTGGTATCGTGAAGGCTGTGTAGGCCCGAGATTTTTCTTCTAATCTGATTTGCCAGAATGCAAACTTGAGGTCTACACTACTGATAAAATGAGTTTCATCTAAACGGCTTAGAATCCCTTCGATATTTTGTATGGGATAGGCATCCTTTATAGTCCTTTCATTCAGTTTTCGTGCGTCTAAGCATAGGCGGTTTTTTCCAGGCTTCCGTACCAATGTACATCGGTTGCTCCACGGACTTTGGCTTTCTTCAATTACGCCGAGTCTTAGCATTTCATCCACTTCAGCATAAATGAGCTCCTGAACAGCAGGTGACACTGGGTAATATCTATCTTTAACTGCAGTTGCTCCTTCAACCAATTCTATTTTGTGCGTTTCCTCTTCAGTCTTTCCTAAACCATGCTTCTCATATGTTCGAAATAAATCTTTAACGTTTTCCAACTCTTTTCTTTGTTCTTCAGACAGTGTATGTTGTTCGACTTCATTAAGTTTTAGTGGAAAATCTTCGGCAAGTTTTTCGGGACTGATTTCTTCTACTGGAAAAATTTGAGGGGCAATTTCAAACTTTTTCCAAAAATCGACACCTAAATATGCATTCTGGGTCAAATCTGGGCAGATATAAAATTCAATGTTCCTAATTAAGCCGTCATATTCAACAGGAACCCTAATTTTGCCTAAAACATTGTGTTTGCCTCCTCCTGCAGTTTTTACTCCCGAAAATACCGGCCTTATTTCTACTTCTAAGTGGTCTAAAATTTGTTCACAATCTTTACCTAATAGACTTACCGATGCTCCTGAATCCAATAATCCTCTAACGTTACAATCGTTTATACTTATTTGCGCATAAGCTCTAGGGTCTCGATCGACTATTTTTGATATCGCACAACATCTTCGGACTGACTCATTTATTTCCTTTAAAATTAACTTTTTCCTTTTAAATTTATTTCTAGCCTCTAAAATTTTATCCAATCTACTCTTCTGTGATCCCGTATTAAAAATCCTATTTTTAACCTGATTATACTTTTCCAACCGTTTTTCATATGACCTTTTTATCTTATCAATATTTTCCTTTAGTTTTATATTCGAATCTAATTTCTCTTCTCTACTTATTGCTCTTTTCAGTAATCTAAAATTTTCACGAGTTTTGTTTTTGACTTCATGGTTCACGCTTTCATCTGCTGGTTCAACATTATCCGTTTGCACCCCTATATGGTTTGGGACTCGGCTGTAGTTTGTGTGGAGCGTGACTCCGCCGTTTTCGCCACACTCCTCGAGGTGTTTCCCGAACATTTGGGACAAGTAGGTGTCATTTCACCAAACTTTCCACATCTATAGCAAAAAATATTTCTTTGAATTGAGGTACAATCCATAAAAAGATGTCCTGGTGAACGGCAATTCCAGCAGATTATATTATTGGTGTTTCCTTGCGGTACGTTTGATTTTATATTATTTCTCGGATATTTAACTTCCTCGACTAATTGGCAATCCTCCTCTTCAGATTTATTTTCAAAAACTTCGTCGACATGTCTTCTCGGGTTACTCAAACGTGATGGTGCTGTTGTTTGTGTGTATTCCTTTCTAAGATATATTTTCTCAACCTCCTTGCATTCATCTCTTAGCTGCTCAACCGTAAAAAGAGTCATCGGATATAAAATTTGGGAAATATCTTTTCTAAGATTTCTTTTGATGATTCGAATGACTTCGTATTCAGGCAAAGGTGTTCTCAAACGTGACTGCAGTTTTTTCATAACCTGGAAATAAAAATCAATTGATTCCCCCGGCTTTTGACGACGCTCTTCTAAATCTCTCATCACTTCGTATTCGCTTCGATTGGAACCGTATTGTATACGCAAGGCCTTTTTTAAATCATCCCAGGTTTGGATTTCTCTATACTGCACCATCATCCAATACCAGTCTTTGGCATCGCCTTTTAGGAGCTTGTGAAATTCACCCTTTAAATCTTCCCATGGACATGAATGCTGTTTTTGCAAATACTCAATACGAAATATAAAGTCTTCGATGTACACATGTTCCGGATTACCATCGAAACTAATGTCCCATTTGTCAACTCTAATTGGACCCCGATATGGATATCGACGTTCCTGGTACACTATTTCGTTACGTGGAGTTTCTACCTCTGGATCGGCTCTATTTGCTGGTGACATATTTATGGAAAAATTCGAACTATTATTTGAATGACTGTTTTGAAAATCTAGTCTACGTTGCGGATTTGGTGGAAAATCATCTTGACCTTTATTTTTATTTTTCCTGGGAGCTCCGGTGATATCACTTGGCCCTTTTGCTCCCTCTTCACTGGTCGTTGACTCAATTTCTTGCAAAGATTTTTCAGATGTATTTAATTTTCTTATTTCTCTTAGCATTTTAGCAAAGCCATCATTAAGACTGTTCTGAATTCGGGTTTCTATTCTCTGTTCTAAATCAGTCCTATATTTGTCATTAGATTCTCTGATTAACCCTTTAATTATGCCAGCATATGCTTCTGAATTTTTCCCTAAATCTTGCTTTCGTTGCTGAAGCGGAGGTGGTGGAAAATCTAAATTTAGAGGCAGAGATAGTGGTGGATTACCCGGTCTCGGCATTGTTCCAGTGGGTAAACCGGTAACATTACTGGTAGTCCCTGAGGCCTGATTCATGTGAGTATTCCTCGGTGTAATAATTGTGTTCGATATATCAATAATGGTTTCGTCTTCCGCAGGTTTATTATTTTTATTTGGCGTTCTATTAATGCCCATTTTTGTGCAATTTAAAGTTCCAAATAATGACTACTAAATTATTATAAACAAATTTAAACTTTGCTGGAATATTTTGAAAATTCAAATCGTAACAACAATCGCAAAAAAAAAAAAAAGCAAAAAAAAATTCAAAACAAAAATTATCTGATAAAAAGAAATCGTTCCCAAAAAATCAAACTTGTTTAATCACAAACAAAAATTCCGAAAAAAAAAAAAATTGTACCTAAGTAACTAACTCAGAAATCAAAAAAAATGCTGAAAAATTCGGTGTATGAAAACTATTTCACGAAAATAATCACATTAAATAAAATTGGCTAATCTATAAAAAATGGGTACTTTCAAATAATTTCAAAAGGCTTCAAAAAAAGGTAAGTATTGCGAAAAAATTTTCAAAAAAAGTATATATATATAAAAAAAATCAAATCAAATTATCATATAATAAAATAAAATTTTGATAAAATTACAATTTAGAAACATGCACCGTTTACATAAAAAAAATAGAATAAAAATTTTCTAAACAACAATTAACATATAATAAGGGTTCCAGGTACAATGGTACTCTTTGCTTCACTCTTCTGGGTCAATTTTCGGTGAAGTTGTTGGTGAATATTATTATTACGTATATTCCCTTCCTATACGCTCTTGTGGTGTCTTATACTAGTAAAAAAATCCATATTATGCAAACTAACAAGTATCCGTAGTTAGGACATAATTTTCCCCTCATACTAGGTATCCTTGATAGTGCAAACTAATATCCATTTTCATTAGGCCACTACCAATTAACCTAACAAAAATTACAAAAACAAAAAAAAATTCTTCAAAGTTTCTGATTCATTCTGAATTTAATCCTACCAAAGCAATTAATACTAATTACGATTAAGACTTTCAGTAAGATTGCATTTGTCTAGCATCGTACAGTTCGCAATTAGAATCATACACATTTATCTAAGACTCCCCATACTGGATATCGTGAAGATGTCTATTTTCTTTTGGATCCTCCTGTTTCTAATTGGGCGCCATTTATTGTTCCGATACCCTTGGATAATCAGGTTCATGTTGCCACCCAGCTAGCTCTGCATCGGCGTGGATTTCCAACCCGCACCATGAACCCAGGGCCAGACAATAAAACAATAACAAAAGTGTTAAAGAAAAACTAACTGAAAACTAAATATGTTCAAATTTCAAAACTAAACTGAAAATTCAATATACTAAAACTTCAAAACTAAACTGAAAATTCAATATATTAAAATTTCAAAACTAAACTGAAAATACACCAAACGACCACCATAAGCTCGCGTATTGATCATGGGACAGATGTCACTCCCATGTACGTAGCCCACCCATAACCTACGTCATTGTACAAATCTTTCATGACCCCTCGCATAGTTTTCACCAACAACCTACCATCTCACACTTCACCCCATTTTCACCATTGCACCTGAAATTCCCTCAACATTTAGCAACACATCTTTTAAATATCAAATCAATACATGTTTATTAAATAAAAACTAACACTAAACATAAAACAATACTTAATATTATAGTGGCTTTGAATTTATATTTTGTTTTCTTTTGTAACGGAAAATCAAATATAAAATTTAACCAATTTTCCTAAATCTATATATCAAAATTTAGGGAATTTGGTACTTTTACCTGATAAAAATAAAAATTTCCCAATTTTGACAAATATGAAATTTTTCGCAATTATTTACTTGCATCCGCCACTCTTAACCACAAAAAAAACTAATTCTCACAAAAAAAATATATCTACAATAATACACCATTAACCTAACTAAAGGACCGAATACAATGGGTAAAAATATTGAACAAAATATTGAATATTGAATATCTCTCTCCAATATTACTTTACTCTCAAATTTGGTTATACCTTTTCTACCCTAAAAGTGCACTTTGAAGGAGACTCTTGGTATCCACGTTAGTTCACCTCTGCGAAAAAATTTCAAACAAAAAAAAAAACTAGTATTTGATCCCTTTTACAAAACACCAAAAAAAAAAATCACTTAAACAAAACTTAAACGTTATTAACAAATTTGAATACCAAAAAAAAATTCCATTAATAATTTGTGCAACACCAATCTAAAATTCCGCCACAAAACAACCTATTTAAATTCTGTTACATCACTTGCCGTATTCTATGTCTGACAATATGACAACTTCAGCCTTTTCTCCCCTTTTTTTATAATCCCAGCAATTTCAATTACGGGGAACTATATTTCTGGTATAATTATGGTATTTTATAGCAAATAAATAATTCGTTATACTGGTGATCACGGATAAAAAAAAATCTGTTATACAGAACATAAAAATTTCTCTGTGTTATAGCACCTACACATCGACAGGAAAAATAAAGAAAAAGTGACCAACTATATTTGGTGCACTCGAAGTGTCTCCTTTCCGCTTATAATCCAAAAGTTGGAATGAGTGTTACCACTCGGACAAAATCTTTGGACGACTTGACGGCCACTACCCGGATCGCACACAAGAATAATTTTAAAAAGAATTTAATTACCTTTTCATGTAAAAATTTATCCTGTGGCCAAGCACTCTCAAGGATCAAGGACTCTCCCACAGTCGACAAGCTTATTCCTTCCCTTATTTTGACCACACTACAAAAAAAAACACGACGTATTTCGACTTTATCATGTCGTCCCTTCTCCATTTTGTTTTATTATGGTAAAAACTTACGGTTTACACAAAAAGGTTACGTTTATTGCGAAATATTACTCCTGGATTATCCTTGTATCTTTCCCAAAAAAAATATTTCCACACTTGGGATTCCTGTCACTAAGACTTATTTTTAATTTTAAATTGTTAGCAATTTTATTTCTTTTTACAGAAAATTTAATCCACACTTTCAATATCTTTGTTTCAAACTTTACACGGTGTTATAGAGATTACCGATCCTTATTGTATGTTGGCCACTTTAACTTTGAACGCAAATTTTATCGTACAAAACGCGCAAACTTACATTTTAAAGAAACGCTATGCTAACTGATTTTCCTAATAACAAAATCCTATATAAAAAAAACCTGACTCCATACTTGTATACTAATATTCTTTCGGTCGGCATATTTCCCCCTGCACTTGCCTTACCAAAATTGTATTTTCCAATTTTTTCGCCATATTTAAAGAGATAATTTTTAAACGAATTCCGAAAATAAATCTCTTCTTATGTTAAAGATCGCCCATTTGACGATTTCCTAAATACAACACTGCGTTTCTGGCAACACTTTGGGGTTTAACACCTCTGTAATAAATTACAATCCACATTTTGACATATTGACAGATACATTTTTCTTCTTATAGAGAGCATTACAATCAAAGACGACACACATTTGGCAAATTAAATTTTATATATTTTTTTTTTATTAAAATCAAATAAAATAATTAGACGGAACCAAAAAAAAAAAAACGAATTAACATTAAACAAAAAAAACATACTGGAAAACCTATACCCTTCAAAACAAGCAACTGCCACAATTCATTGGCATTCACAACATATACAACCAACCCGAAGCAGGCAGACGAGCACGAAATTTTCTTCCCTGCTTTTAAAGACAACCGACAGACATTCTGCGAGCGATTGTTCTGGTAAGGGCAAATCCCTAACCAAATACCAAAATAATTAACATTCCCATTTTATTCCAGGTCTTCCCTGCGTAATAATACCTTATAAACCATTAGACGGCAAAAGTAACCCCCGGTACAACCGGCATGATCCCCCTGTAAAATATATATATATATGCCACACATTCAACAATACTGCATTTTGCTAAAATACCTTGCCACTGCAAAAAAAAAAATTTTTTTTTTGTACTGTCATACACAAAATTCCAATTAGAACTTATGAAGGTAAAATGTATAACAGTTGCCGCTGTTTATATACTACACATTCACGTATGCTATAATTTCACAGGGTTAACAGTAGCTGCGTTCATCGGTATAATTGAACAAAATCGTATCCATTGCAATTGGATGAGAAAACATCTTTAGTAATTAAAACAACCTTTCAGATATCAATTTAAGTGCATTGCAAATACATATCTATCTTTATCAATAAAACTTTTATAATTTATTTAAAAGCTTTTAGCCTTACTATCGATATTTTTCAACGGTTTATTTTCATTAAAGTCGACTTTATTTTAAAGAACCGGCTTTGTTTTAACCCTACCATACAAAACATTCAAAATAGAAACTTCAAAATAATGTCAAACCTATGCATTCAAAAATTTTGTTTATTCTTATTAAAAACCAAAACAAAGATTCAAAAATAAAAAAGGAAATTTGTAAACAAACGTAAACCCAAATTTGAAATAATCAAAACAAAATAATTAAATACAAAATAAAAAGAAATTAAAAAATCAAATTTAAAACAGATTTTCAAGGCATACCCTAAATATCCTGCATGGCACGAAAACTAAAACAATAGTCGGCCTTTGTGATTTAAAATCGACTTTTTTATATTAAAGGTGTTTGCGTTTCCATAGAATATACAAAAACCAGAATGCTATCAAACCTTAACTCCAAAATACCTGTCAAAATTTTAGTGAAGCCAGCCGAACAAATTAAATAACCATGACCTCCCTACATACCTATTCCCTTGTATGGTCTCACCCACAACATGTTTGATGAACGCGTTTAGTTGAACGAGTTCAGTGAATTACTTAAGAAAAGGAATTCATTCAATTCTATAGAAAATTGAATTCGATTGGTAGTGAATTCATTAAAAAAAGAATTAATTCTTCAAAGCTCTGAATGTAACCATGTTATCTTACTATGTTTTTAATACTGAATTTAGACAGAGCAAAAACCAGCTGGTTTTTGTACAAAACTAAATTGCAAAAGCCAAGTCATTTACACTGGCTATTTAGTTTTTCTTTGTCACAACACTTTTTTATTACTCACTTTTCTTTCTTTTTTTGTTCTTAAATTAATGTAAAAAAATTATTAATATATTTAAAAAAGAATAACAACACACAATTTCAAACTAAACTAGAAATATTCTTAAAAAATTACAAAATATTTTTTTGACGCTTGCTTTACTCCTATATTCGTTGTAACAGAGTGTATCGAAAATTTATTATAAATGATACCGGGTGTATCAAAAATGCACATTTCAGATATTTTTACTTGGTTTTTAGTAAAAACCAGGTAGAATCTGGTTTTCAGTTTGTATGAAAATTGTATGGAAAAACTGAATTAATTTTGTAGTTTTCGGCTAAAAAACTAAAAATGGCCAAAAATTACTAGTTTTTGCCCGATCTAAATACACTATAACTGTGAGGGCAACGAAAATGCAGATCTATGAAGTTTGTTTAATATTCCGTTATATTTATCTTCTGTACGCTAGCAATTAGTGAGAAAAAAATCATTTATAAAAATTTCGTTTGATATATGTACTTAGAAAGAAAATAAATATAAAAAATGTGTCAACAAAGTATTGAAAATTATTTTTGTAAAACCCAAGATACCAATAATTTCGTCAGATTCTGATACTAACAAATCAAATGTAAATATATAAATTGCCGGATCAGCAGATCCTACAAAAAATAAATTTTCTTTTCTTAACACGGATGATAACCGAAACGATGCGGTTGTTGGTAAGGTTAACGCTATTTTAGATTATTTCGGTAACGGTATTTTAAGGATAATGGTAGTCAGTTTTTTCGGGGCATCGCTCAATTTTTTTTTACAAAAAACAAACGAGATTAAAAACAGAACCAATTTACCAGCTTTATGTGCGAAAAATACTGAATAACCATGTGCAATTACCAAAAGCAGAAAATTAAAAATAACGGTAACGGTATCTTAGGGGTAACGGTATTTCATTTATTTCGGTAACGGTATTTTAAGGGTATCGATTTTTAATTTTTTTCGGTATCGGTATTTTAAGGATAACGATATTTCAGTTATTTCGGTAACGGTATTTTAAGGATAACGGTTTTTCGGTAACGGTATTTTAGGGGTAACGGTACTCAGTTGAAAGGGTTTTGAATCGATAACGGTATTTTAGCGGTATTGCCTGCCAATCCTGCTTTTTAATAAACTAAAAGCCCGATTTAAAATTCTATGCAAAAAGTCGGCTGTATCGACTTTCATTCGCCGGCGGTTGAAATTTTATTCAGCCGCCATTACTGATTATTTCTTGTCGGCCTCGTTCTCTGTTTGGGTGTAGTAATTGTGCTATAAAGAAAAACTTGTTGATTATTTTTACTTTTATAATAAAACAAAAATGGTGTTTAAATATAAAAAAAAATCTTAGAATAAAAAAACGAACAAAACACAATAATGTTTTATACTTATCTGTACTAAAGTTTACAAATAGAAACGAAAGAAAGGCCATAAATCTGTGTTTGAAAATTTGTAACTACAATTTTTTCTGCAAAGTACTGACAAATATAAAAAAATGACCTCGTCGTTGTCGTATACACGTAATACAGAATTAAGAAATGTTCAAGCTAAGGATTTATACAATTTGGCTGTTATCTTGGAGGAAGGCAACTATTGGCAAGATTTAATGGAAATTATACCGAAAGAAATTAACAATCAAGCATTTGGTAGTGCTTCCGATGATTTACAGAAATTTCCTTTAGCATCCACAGTTTATGAACGTAAATATAATAATGACCATATACGCTTGATACAGAGTGCTATATTTCGTCCTGGTGAATCAAGATTATTTTCACAAATTCTATTCGATGAATGGGGTTCGTCAGGTCGTAAACATGAGAGGCCTACATTGGGAGTAGTACTGTATTTATTAGTACAATCAAAATTATACCGGGCTGCTGATTTTGTTGCAGAATTATTAAATGGTAAGACTTAGAATTAACCCTATAATTTGTAACTTATATCCTTTATCCATACAACAAAACTGGAAATTGTAATAGTTTTGGTCATACGAGTATTTTAACAAAAAATTATCACAGGAAAACCTGGGCAAAATACTAGGGATTCAAATTAATCGGGTTTGGTTTTGTTCGAAGTACCTAATACAAGTACAGTTTACCGGCATAACCTCGATTTGTTTTTTGCTGTTCTGTGATCCACATTTGAATTATTTTTTTCGTTTTATTTCGTGTAGAAAAGTCGAAAGTGTAACGAATATATATTTTTTAACAAGAATTAATTTCAGCTCGAATATTTCACATATGTGACCTTCTCCGAGAAAAGGGACCTAGTGTGTCAAAAAACCTAGTGTGTCAAAAACTTGGGAAAATCGATAAAAATGAGAAAATATCGATTTTCCCAAGTTTTTGACACACTATGTTTTTTGACACACTAGGTCCCTTATCTCGGAGAAGGTCAAATATGCTGCTAAAAACGAAAAGCCTTATAAGGCTGTACTATTAGGTCTAGATAAAACAGACCCATCAGTTGTTAAGTCCAGACTTTTAGACATGGGCCTTAAATGTATCGATGTTAAAATTGTTACTAGATCCTATGCTGGAGCTAGGGACAGTAACAACGAACAAATTATATTTATTGTCTACTTTGAAAAAAAGTCAATCACATTAAGAGAATTAAGGCAAAACTACTCAGCCATCAACTACATAAAAGTCAGGTGGGAATACCAAAAACACAACAAAACAAAACTGACCCAGTGTTATAATTGTCAGATGTATGGACACGGTGGCAGCAGATGCAATGTTAAAACATTTTGTGCCCATTGCGCCGGGAATCACAAAACTGAAGAATGCAAGTCAACCATTGTAAAATTTGCTAATTGTAAAGGCTCCCATAAGTCTATGTTCCCTGACTGCCCTAATAGGGAAACATATAAGCAAATAAGGCAACGTGCTTAACCAAAGAGTACCAGACAAAGAAGCCAACAATTCAAAAACCAATCAAATTACAATGTTAATTTTCCAAATGCTTTAAATCAGACCGAAACACCAAATCTATCTAGAACGGGATATAACCAACCATTCACCCAAAATAACGATAATAATAATTTGTTCTCTTTAGAAGAATTAAAAAATCTTACGTTTGAATTAATTTCAAATTTAAAAAAATGCAGGTCTCGTGAAGAGCAATTTGTGGTTTTTACAAACCTTGCATGCAAATTTTTGTACCAATGAACAGCAACATAACATTATTACAATGGAATGCTCGTAGCATTCGTACTAAAAAGACGAATTATTCCATTTCTTGGAAAAAACCAATACTGACATTTGTTTACTTTGTGAAACCTGGCTAAATAAGAAAATTACAATAAAACATCAGAACTTCTACTGCTACAGATACGATCGTCAACGTGGTGGAGGAGGTGGAGTAGCTATTTTAATTAAAAAACACATTCAGCATCAACTTATACCTCCTATTAACACAGAACTGATTGAAAACATGGGTGTTAAGGTAAAATCTGGTAATGACTTTATAAATATTTATTCTTGCTATTATCCTGGTGGGTCAACAAACACGGACCTTAGAAGAAAACAAACTTTTGCGACAGATATTTGTAAACTAACTATCTCAAATAAATACATATTAGGAGGAGATTTTAATTGCAGACATAGTATATGTCAAAGAAGTAATGGCTGGGGTAACATATTATATGAGAAACTCAAACTAAACCAAACACAAATAGTATTTCCCCACGAATATACTTATATTCCGGCTGATCCAAGTAAACAACCGTCAACTCTAGATTTTTTTCTAACTAACATATCTCAAAATATGTCCGCATTAAAAGTTATAAATAACTTAAGTTCTGACCACCTACCAATCATTAGTACAATTAATTTAAATTATGAAATGGTAGACAATTTATGCTACGCTTTCAGCAAGGCAAACTGGCCGCATTTTATGAAATTCATAAACAGGAATCTTCCTGTGGCGGATAGCTTTAATGCAAGGTTGGTTACCGTTACCGTTATCGTTATAATACCGTTATCGCTAAAATACCGTTTCAAATAGAATACCGTTACCAATACCTCTAAAAAAATTTTCAAATACCGTTATCGTTACCGATACCGTTATTTTTAATGGTAGTTACCGGTATTTATTAATTTATATAAAAATGCCAGTTTTTTGACTTTTTGTAATTTTCAGTTTTTTTTTCTACAAAAAAATTTGTCGATAATAATTTTAGTTATTAAAACTACCAGCATTGAATTTAAAGCTTATAATATGTATTTTTAACACGTAAAATTAAATATATGCTAAGTTTTTACTTGTTTTTATATGTTTTTAACATAATTTATAATACCGGTACGTACCGGTATTGCTGTTTCGATAACGGTATACCGTTACCGAAACAGTCTTAAATACCGTTACCTTTACCGTTACCGAAACAAATGAAATTAAATACCGTTACCGTTACCCTTACCGTTATTCGTTTCGGTAACCAACCTTGCTTTAATGAAATAAACAACAGCACTCAAATTGACCACATGATAAATGTTTTTAATAATGTAGTAAAAATGGAAACAGATGAAAGTGTGCCCAAATGTAGAATTGCACCAACTTCTAAACCGGCTGAGTTCCAAAACGTCATTTGCAATGCAACTGAACAAAGTCATGCATTCGTAAACGCAATTGATGCGCATATAAAAAGCAAACTGTGCATCACAAATGTTGTTGATGCTGATGATTGATGTTTTTATTACAAAGTAAGCAACACACTTGTTTGCTTTGTATCGAAACAGTAGTAAAACCGCAAACACTGCAATGTGTTTTGACGTTTAGGAACTCACCCACCCTTACCAAACAACATAAAAATTATGATACAATTAAGGAACGTATTTAAAAGAAACTGGAAGCGTTACAGAGATGTTAATGATCGTCGAGCTATGACACGTTTAAATAAAAATATTACGAATGAAATAAACCACTTCAGAAACCAAACTTGGAATAACATGTTGTCCAATTTGGACAAAGCATCTTCCCCTTTTTGGAAAGTTTCAAAAATGTTAAAGAAGAAATCTAGCAATATTCCAATTTTAAAACACAACAATGTAGTATGTTTCACCCAGCAAGAAAAGGCTGAAATTTCGGCTCACGACTTTAATTTGAACCACTGTATTTCATCAAATTTAATAAAATGTATGTTAATAATTTCATAGAATTTGTTGGAACTTCGTTCTGCAAGATTTTTTTGTTTGCTGATGACATTAATCTACTTTTTACGGGGGATAAGAGGTTTCTTGATTGTCATGAAATCACTATAAATTTTGTTTTATCCCAAGCTTCGATCTGGGCGGTCGATAATAAACTAATGTTTAATCTTCATAAGACAAGGGCGTTAGTTTTTGGAACCCTTCCTTATCCTCGTTTTTCTTTGAATATTTCATTTGATGGTATAACTGTTCAGTTTGTTGATACCATGAAATGCTTAGGAGTGTTTATTGATAATAGGCTGAATTTTGAAAATCATATATCTGATGTTGCTGCGAAAGTTTGAAGGACTCTTCGCTCGTTGTATAGCCTGGATTGTTGCTTACCGAAACGCATAAAAATTAGACTAGCTCACTCTCTTCTTATGACACACATTCTATATTGCTTAGATGTTTATAGTGGTACAACAATGACTAATTTGAATCGGTTGCGATTAATATATAACCTAGGGCGGGTCGATTTAATAATCGCCCATGGCTCAGTGAAAATCGTATTCTATGGATTAAATTAATTTTTTCATTTACATATGTTCTGACTAAATAAATTTCTAAGGAGAAAAAATAAATAAAATAATAAAAATAAATAAAATTAATCAAAAATAATAAAATAAAGTGCCAAAAATGGTGATTTTTTAAAATGTTTGTATGGGGAACCCCCCAGGGGAGTTCAGGGGGTGTGCCACTGGCATGGGTGGATCGGCCCTCCAAAGTTAGTGGGGGTCGGTCATACATTTGGACTCGATTGGGGCACTCTAAATGGGTCAAAGTGTGATTTTTCAAAACTTGACCCTACGGGACAAAAGTCAACAGTTGGGGGGTAGTAGAATTCGTTTTAGAGGTATGGTTCCTTCGGCAAAGTTTCTTATTTTGATCCCTAGAATACGATTTTCCCCACAAATCGACCCGGCCTAATATAACCGGATACTAAGGTATGTTTTTGGGCTAAGGTTATCAGACCATGTATCTAATTATTCCCTAAATTTTATTGGTTGTACTTTCATGACTTTGTTAAAATCAGGCTTCTATTATTGTTGCATAAAATTATGACAACGGGGATACCTTCCTGTGTTGCGGAACATTTTCATTTATCGCAGTCTGAACGTAATCCTGAATTAGTTTATTAGTTTAATACATAACACAAGCATGGAAAATTCTTTTTTGGTTAGAGTATCTATACTTTGGAATAGACTTCCCATTCACCTAAAACACTTTAATTACTCTAGTTCAGTGTTAAAACAAAAATATCTCAATTTTTTTAATAGCACTCATTGATTTATTTTAATTTCTAAAATGGGACCTACTAATTTCATCATGGGATTTATTTTATAGTATTTATACCCTACACCACTATGTGGTCAGGGTATTATAAGTTTGTGCTGATGTTTGTAACACCAAAAAATATTGGTCCTAGACCCACCTTATAGTATACCGATCGGCTCAGAATTTTTTTTTATTTCGATCTAACGATGTCCGTCCGTCCGTCTGTCTGTCTGTCCATGCATTCTTGTGCGCACTCTACAGGTCGCAAATATTAATATATTTTGATGAAACTTGGTACACCGACTTATGTCGGCCCAAGGACGACGCCTATGGATTTTGGTTAAGAGTGCGCACAAGAATGCATGGACAGACAGACAGACGGACGGACGGACGGACAGACGGACATCGTTAAATCGAAATAAAAAAAAAAAATTCTGAGCCGATCGGTATACTATAAGGTGGGTCTAGGACCAATATTTTTTGGTGTTACAAACATCAGCACAAACTTATAATACCCTGACCACATAGTGGTGTAGGGTATAAATAGACACTTTTATGATTTTATATAAAGTAACCTTTATTTATTAAATAATACGAGGTTGTTTTCGTCGTTGCCGAGTATAACACTTTGTCCTGTCTTGGCATTTAGAAAGTGTTCAGAAGTCGAGGTCGATTAGGGCGTCCTCAGTATCATGAGAGGGTGATCGATCCTCGACAACGCCTACTAAAAATCAGAAAATTAGTTAAAAAAATTTTCAAAACGGCAAGTCAACTGGAATGATTTTGCTAGACATAAAAGCTGCGTTTGACTCCGTTTGGCATAATGGACTTATTTTTAAACTGAAAAAATTCAGCTTTCCAATTGAACTCATAAAAATTATTCAAAACTTTCTTCAAAATAGATCGTTTAGCGTTTACTTGAGTAAAACCTATTACAACAAATATCATTTCAGGATGTCCACAAGGGTCTTGCCTGTCGCCAGTTCTTTACAGCATCTTTACTGCTGACATTCCAACATTTTCCAATTGCATTACGTTTATATTTGCAGATGATACATCAATTCTTAGTTCCGATGTATATTCAGCTGATATTATTACAAACTTGCAGTCTGCTCTTACTGGGTTGAGTAATTATTTTGATAAGTGGAAGATTTTGGTTAACCCTGAAAAAACGCAGGCTATTTATTTTACAAGAAAACGTATGTCTTGTTTTATACCCGAGAGTTTACCTCGTTTCATGAACCATGATATTCCATGGGAAAACAACGAATACTTGGGCGTAATGCTTGATACAAAGCTTAATTTTAATAATCATATTCCCTATGTAGTGGACAGAATTAACAAAACTATTAGAATAATGTACCCAATTATAAACAGAAATTGGGAAATGAACATAGACAATAAAAAACTCATCATCAAATCTATATTCCACCCCATAATGTTTTACTGTGCTCCAGTTTGGTACACGTCTGCAAAATTTCATATAAAAAAACTCCCAAGTAGCACAAAAAATTTTTTTTTGTTCTAGCGTATGCATTTTTATTTTTTTAATATAAATTTATTTAGCATAAGTGCTATTAATTATACAATTTAATAAATTTTAAACTATAAATTTATGGTTTTTTTTTGCATTAAAAAAATTGTTTTACATATAGTACAATTCTACTTTTGAACACAAAAAAATTAGTTTCGTTTTTTAATTCTAATGGAATTGCATTAAATAATTTAAGACCGTTATAAAATAAAAGGTTCTGATAAAAATTTGTTGTACTAAAATTTAATCTAAAATGAGAAATGTTGCGTAAATTATACGGTTGTACGTCCGCTACATAAACCAACTGCTTCTGCATATAATTCGGCAGCATTCCATTTTTCATTTTAAATACGAATATTAAAACGTTCATCACCAGCCTTTGATTAACCGACAGCCACTGCAACTTATTCAACATGTCCCGTATGTGAGATAATCTGTGACAACGCTATATGCTTCTCATGCCTTTATTCTGCAGTTTTTGAAGTCTCTTCTTCATTAATTGACTACCAAGAAATAGTAACGTTGAGCAGTATTCAAAATGAGGTTTTATCGTGGTATTATATATTCTTATAGATGTAATTGTAGAAATTTTTCTACGAATTCTTCTAAGGAAAGCGATTTTTTTTGAAATTTTTTTACAAATGTAGTTAAAATGCAAATCAAATTTCAGTTTCTTGTCTATAACGACCCCAAGGTATTTAATTTCTTCCACCTTTTCTATAGGTACACCTTCGATAATTATATTTTCATCCGTAGTGCCATTTATCACCATAGCTTTTGTTTTCTGTGTATTTAGTTTTAATTTGTTCATTTTCAGATATTTTTCTACTTCTTCCAACTCACTATTTAGAATACGAACACAATCCTCTACGTTTTTACCGCTTATATAAATGAGCGCATCATCCGCAAACATACATACTTTTGCCTTCTTTAATACTTTTTCTAAGTCATTAATGTAAATTAAAAACAGTAGAGTTCCCAAAACTGCCCCCGAGGCACTCCAATATTGACCGTTTTTACAGTAGACATAAATTCACCACATTTTGTTCTTTGGGTTCTGTTTTTCAAATAACTTTTAAACCATTTCAGTTCAACTCCTTTTACGCTATACTTATTTAATTTGTCCAATAAAATTTCTCTATTTATTGTTTCAAATGCACGTTTCAAGTCCAAGAAAATCGCAATAATACAATTTTTATTGTGTATTTCAGTTTTCCATTGAGTTATTACCAGATTTAATAGTGATTTACAACTGTGTTGGTGTCTAAAACCAGATTGTGTTTCATTCAACAAGTTGTTTTTTTCAAAGAATTTATTCAATTGATAGTGAACTATTTTTTCCAATATTTTGCTTAAGGTCATCAACATATTAACTGGACGAATTTCATGAGGATCTTTAGTATTTTTTGAATCGGCACTATACACGATTCCTTTAGGCAATCAGGAAATGTCCCCGTCTGTAAGGACGATTCAATAAGACTCTGTAAGTGTGTACCAACAATATCATAATTATTTAGTAGCATTTTTACTGTAAGGAAATTTAGATCTTTTTTATTATTCATAGATTTTATAGTATTTTTTAACATCTCTATATCAATAGCATCAAATTTAAAATTTAAATGTGAATTTTCTTCGATAATATTCTCATATTTTATAAATGGTATACTATCTATAATTTGTTGCACACTTGTAATAAAAAATGAGTTCAATTCATTAGCGATTTCTTGTTCATTAGATATATTTTTACCATTTACGTGTATTTCCTGTATTTTAGAATTATCTTTTCTAAGTACAAGTGATTTTATTGTTTTCCACATACTTTTTTGATCTACACAGTTATTAATTTTGTTGTTGACATAATTGTTTTTAGCAATTGAAATTTCTGATTTGTACTTATTTCTGTATTTTCTGTAATTGTTCCAATGAAAATCTCCATTAAACCACACTGCAGTTTGGTATAGTTGTATTTTTATGTCCTTCATACGTTTTAAACGATTAGTAAACCAATGATTTGTTGAAAAAGTTTTTATTCTTTTAGTTGTAATTATTGGGGCAATAGCAGCATTTACACTTTTAATCAAGATATCAGACATTTTATTATAATCAGAAGTTGTGGAGCCACGATTAATTTCACTGCAAAGCAGGTTGTTACGAAAGCTTATATTATCAAAAACTAATGTTTTTATCTTTTTTACGTTTGAAATTGCAATTTCTTTTTGTACAGTAATATTTATTTCTAAGGATTCATGATCGCTTATTTTCATTTTAAGATTAGTTTTGGCATCAATGTTTTCTATGTTTGTCAACACATAATCAATTAAAGTTGATGTTGTACTTGTTATCCTTGTAGGTTGACTTACAATTTGTTTGAAAAAGTTGTCATTTATCACTTCTTCTAATCTGATTTTATGATTATTATTATCGAACCAATCAATGTTAAAATCGCCCATAATAAGATAATTTTCACGTGCATCTATTTTCTCCATTTCTGTTTCAAAAAAATCAATAAAAATGCCTTCCGGAGATTTCTGTTTATTAGGTGATCTATAAACACCCACCAAGTAATATTTATAATTATTATTTTCAATTTCAATTTTCAACCACCAAAACATTTTATCTGTAGACGTGCAATCTATTATTCTAGTTTTCCAATCTTTCTTTACGTAGAAACACACACCCCATGTATGTCTTGATATACTATTACACCTTACAATGTTATAGTTTTCCAAAAAAATTTCACCGTCATCAATATCATCAGTTAAATGCGTTTCTGCTATACATAAGAAATCGACTTTTTCTTCAAAACATATAATTTCTAGTTGATTAAAATTGGCACACAATCCTCCAACATTAAGATACATTCCTGTAATAGAGATTGGTTGCTAATACGCTGTTCTTTCTGTTTGCAGCTTATTTTTCCGCTGTAAAATACGGCAATCACCACTTCTAGAATCATGATTTGTATCAATATCTCGTAAATTTAAACGTTCTTTGGCTTTAACACAATTTATACATTTTGAAAAATTATTTTTACACTCCTTGTAAGAATGACCGGTTTCACTGCATTTAGCCCGGATCTGATTTTCACTATTACATTTCTTTGCTGAATGGCTAAATCCCCAACATTTAAAACACCTTGAAACATTACAACTTTCATAGACAGGGCATCTATCCCATTCAATGTTTATTTTCTTCTTTCTCATAATAATTTCAAAACCATTTCCATCCGTTTCTATTATTGCATTACACTCTTGGATTCTTAAACGACCTATACACTTTAACACACTCTAAGTAGTTGCATTCAATATCATTTTGTTTTTTTAAAGCCTCAACAATTCGATTTTTCTCCAATTCCTCATTCATACCAGTTAACAATATTCTTGGTCTCCTCATTTTTGGAATCTGCACTTCATATTCATTACCCATTTTCTCTTTAATTTCATCAGATAATACATTACGATCAGTATCATTTTAGCATCTAATGGCTACTGCCCCATCATTTCTCTTTGTAATTCCTTTAACATGCACATTAAGAGATGAAGGCTTAATTTTCTCTTTTATTTCTTTTTCTGTTTGTTTTTGGGTTTAAGAATAACGGGCATATTATTTGTTGATTTTCTTAACTTACTGGCAACGTTTCTTTTTCTACATTTACTTGATTTTTTTTAATTTCTTTTACAATTCCATTTTTTGCTTCCTCCACGCGCTCTTCAACCAATTTATTTGTTTTATTTAATTCTTTAGCCATTTTTTCTTCATTTTCTTTAACAATATTTAATAAATTTTTATAATTTTCATTAGTTATTTTAATTTATTTACAATTTCAAACCAAGCCCATAGGGCCAAATATGGCTCACAATACAACTCACTAAAAAATACTACTAAATAAAGTATATATAATTAACAACAAAGTAACAACAATTAGTTTACAAAAAATAAAAATAAAAAAACATATTTATGTATTTAAAAATAAAAAGAAAATAGAAATGTGTATAGAATTCTTTCACTTTATATTTACTTCTCCCTAATATGATTCCCTGTATAATATTGCGTTCAAATATATAAGATATAAATTAACAAATGCAACAATTAAACGTTATATAATTATTAAATTAATTTAAAGATTGTTACAGTAGGCATATTCTTTTAGTTTGGCTTTAAATACATTGACCGAAAAGTCAAAACTTCTAAGTAATAAGGGTAAAGAATTCCAAATTTTAGCTACCCTATACTGAAATGATCGCTGAAGGATCGATGTGTTATAAAGAGGATAATTTAATTGAGGGTTCCTTAAGGAACCTGAAAGTATAAAAAATTCTAGTAAATATTCCGGACATTTGGCCCTGAAAACTTTATAAAAATGTATTAACAACCGCGCGTGTATAAAACTTTTAAAATTGCTTCCTAGAAAGTCTACTACATAATCAGAAACGTGGTCACGGTATCTAAGGTTGTAAATAAATCGAATAATTCGATTGAAAAGAAGGTTGTATCTACGCATTACACGACCCATGACGCCTGTAAACACTTCAGCACAATACAACATATTTGACATCAGCAATGCGTGTGCAATACGCTTTTTAATATAAACAGGTAGATAAAGATTCAATGAATATAATCGGCGTAATGTAAAGTTAATAGTAGAACACAACCAATTTATATGTTGGTCAAAATTAAGTCGGGAGTCAATTAAAACTCCCAGACATTTAATACATTCTACAAACTCAATTTTGTCACCATTTACCATGATATCTAAATTGACGTCATACTTAGGAGATTTAAAAATCATTGCCTTAGTTTTCGCAGAATTAACACAAAGATTACAACTAGACATCCAATCTGAGATATCTGACATTAAAAAATTTATCACACGTTCCAAAACATCTGTAAACTGATGTTCACCAGAAAAAAGAAGCTGAATATCATCTGCAAAAACAAAAATTTTACAAGAAAACCCTTGCGTAACTGTCATAAGATCATTCATATACAATAAAAACAACATAGGCCCAATCACTGATCCCTGCGGGACACCACTAGTCACAGTGGAACAATCAGAAACAGACTCCCTACAATGGACATATTGACGTCTTTCCGACAGATAAGAATAAATTAGAGTACAAGCCGATCGAGAAAAATTGAAGAAATTGCAAAGTTTACGTACTAAAACTGCATGACTGACGCGGTCAAAAGCTTTGGATAAATCGAGTGATAACAAAACGCCTATCTCATTTTTATCCAAAATTCTTCTAATCGAGTCTGTAAGACCTACTAGTAGGGATGAGGTGTTATAACCCTGGCGAAATCCTGACTGATAAGGACTAATTAAGCAATTTTCATCCAAATATTGTACCATTTGTGCCTTCATGACGTGTTCGACAATTTTGGACAATATAGGAACTATAGATATCGGCCGTAATTCATTCACTGATCCATTTTTAGCAATGGGAACAACTTTGGCCACTTTCCAGTCCGTAGGAAATACAGAGTATGTCAGAATATTATTAACCAGATGTAAAAATTGTTTTTGAATATATGGGAAAATAATTTTCAAAAATCGTAAAGGCAGACCATCAGGGCCTGAAGCATTGGATTTAATATTAGAGAATGCAATACATAATTCATCCAAATCAATAGTACGAAATGAAAAACCATTATCAACAAAGTTTAAATTGGAATTAAAAGGGTTAGTGGTATCAACAGTTCTATGAGACAAAAATTCTCTATTTAACTCACTTGCATCTAAATCATCAACAGATTCTATAGATTTCATAGTTCCATTAGTTCTTAAAAATTTCCACATACCCTTACCATCAAGGTTTTTAAATCTATCTAAATGAGCTTTCCTTTTCGCATTACGAATAACAGTTTTAGCCTTATTTCGCGTTCTACAATAAATTCTCCAATTCTCCTGTGAAGGCAAACGAAGATATTCCCTAAGAGCCAAATCTCTAAGAGATAAATTAAATCGAATGGCTGGTGTATCAAACCAGTTTTCATTAGCTACGTTAAATTTACACCTTTTGGTGGGGACGTGGGAATGCAAAATACCAATACACTCCATCAAACTACAAAGTTGGTTGTCAATATTAGGACTCTCAAACAATTCAGTAAAATCAAATTGGAGCACCTGATTCTCCAACAATTCCATGTCAACATTGTTGTAGTCCATAAATTCGACATATTCATCGACAGGGGTAATAAAAGTAGAAACACTCATGAAAATAAAGGAATGATGAGATATAGCCGGGCACTGCATCTGATTAGACAATATGACAGATACAGAAGGACTTACAAGGAAATAGTCCAATAATGAAGTAGATGAACGAGATACATCAAAATGAGTCGGTAGGCTATTATGAAGACAATATAGTCCCAGCCTCTGGCAAAACGAATGAACAGAATGAGAGTTAATTAAATTAAATAAATTCAGATTAAAGTCACCCATAATTATAATATTAGAGTATTTCACCAACAAATCACTTAATCTTTCCTCCATAATTTGAATATTCTCAGTATTCTTATTAGGTAGATAAACAACACCGAGTAAAAACTTGGCACCTCGTGTATCAACTTCAATAAAAATTGCTTCAAATTTTCCATAATCCTCCGATTTATAAACTAATTTAGCCTTAATTCTGTTAGAAACAAAAAACCCTACACCTCCGCCTCTAACTTTATCAGATGGTCCATTTCCAATCTGATTATCACGATTTGTAACTACACCACCAACATCAACTCTTCTTTCACCAGGTCTATCATTCCTGTAGAAAGTATATCCAGGAATCGAAATGACTTGTGAAGCAATATTTGGCTTCAACCAAGTCTCACTAACACCTACAATATCTAAAAGACAATCTCGAAGAATATGCCTTATTTCATCAAGCTTTGATGAAGACGATTTTGTCGTAAAACTTTGACAATTGAAGTGCCCAATGTTGAAAGCATTTACTAGGCATCCTAAATTTGAACGCAAATAAGCGTTGTCATGAACAACGGGTCCTAAATTTAAATTTACTCTCATTAAATTATAATTATCAATAATAGGATTATAATAAATAACAAATAATGTAGATTATAATTAAAGGAAATAAAATTAACTAATGGAAAAAATTTTTTTTTTTTTTTTTTTTTTTTTTTTAGCAGGTTGATTAACAATTTGATATAAAAAACTCAAAGAAATGAAAATAACTGTTTGTAATTATCATTACCAGAAAATTATTAAATTTAAATTTATAAATTATGAAAAAGAAAACAAAATTTTAAAATTTTAAAATTTTAGCTACTATAGCAACTACTATTTTAACTGATTGAAGGACGACCAGCAGATGAACTAGACAGTGACAATCTATTTACTCGGGCTTCTATCAATTCAATACATTGCCTTAGATCCAAAACTTTCTCTAGCCCATTGAAGAAAGTTATATTTGCCTTCGGTCTATCGCCATTAAAAAGTTTAAATTTTTTTATTTTTCTCTCCTCCCACAATTTACGGCAAATATACATTAGCTTGGAAGAAGAATCATTCAGGTGATCATACAAGTGTATTCGACTCTCAATACGACCACCAATAACATCATTGAGCTTTATAGGATTAATTCGGGAATAATTTGACATAATACAGTCTCTTGTATAAACAGAGTTAAATTTAACTAAGACCGAATTCCCACCCATAATATAACAACAATGTTGTATATCAATCGGCCATAGTTGAATATTGCAGATTGAAGCGATCCGAGCAACTGGTATTCGAAGATCTTTAATTCCCTTCGGTAAACCATTTATTACTATATTTGCTCTATTCAGCCGTCGTTGTAAAATATCATTTTGTGTCTCAAGGTTATGTATTTTTTCCCTCAGTGTTCTATCTACCTGATTTACAACATTAGAACAACTACGCACTTCTTCCTCTAAATGATGGATTTTGTTCGAGAATTCCGTACGAACAGCATTAAGAATTTCATCAACTTTTTCCTGGAAAATTTTTATCGAAGTTTGTAGTTGTTTTTCCAGCTCAGCCTTATATTTGTTTTGTTGCTTCTCCAGGGAGGACGAAAAGTCTGTAAAACATCTACGTAAATCATCACTCAAATTTGATATGCTGTTCTGAGCGATATTATTTGCGGTCCGGTTGATATTATCAGTATGTTCAACACTTACTTCTGAGGTAATGCAAGATGGGCATGTAAATTTAAAAATTTTGTGACGAAATAAAAACGAATGTTGATCTCTTGTTATTTTTAAACATGTACTGTGATAAAACGTACCGCAAATACTGCATCCAAGACTATTTTGGTTCTCTTTAACGTTTTTCTTGCATTTTGGACAAGTATATGCTTCTTTTGAAGTAGGCATTTCAAATGTCGTTGGTTAATGAATGCACTCTTTTCGAACTCTTGTTACTGCAAAAACAAAGTGAGACTCCACCAGACTATTGTTGATATTACACAAACCTGACACTTGTTGTAATTAATTTAGAATTAAATCTTTTTGCAAAAATAAAATTTTCCTCTGAATAACCAGATGTTAAGGATTTAACAATAAAAACAAACTGTGTTGTTTATTAATATTCAGTTGCGCTTCTGCAAAATTACAAATGGCCGAGATGTATTTTGTTTTCGTTTTCCTTTATATTCTACCAGCAGTATGCTTTGTTTATACTTCAATAAATTACCACTTTTTCCAAATAAAACAACACTATTATTACTGTCGTTTTTAAATTGTTTTCTTAATTTCTTCTACTATTGAATAATTATATTTATTTAAGTTTAATTAATTTTCCGGGAACACAAAATTTTTCCTAGTTTGACATAGTAGAGTTGCCAGATTTATCATAAAATTTAATTTATAAAATTTAAGCATTCATCACATATAAACTTGATGTTTTGATATTTAAATAGTGTGTCGTATTCATATTTGGACAAATTAAAACATTTTAAATGGAAATATTTTTCACAGAATCCGCTACACTGTATATTATTTGCTTCTCGGCAACTAGAATTGCATTTTCCACAGGCCAGATCCATGATTCTCCATGAACCTTATCGGTATTGGAAAAATCGTAAAATATATGAATTTTTTTAAAAAAATTCTAAATTAATTTTGATAAATATTATGTTTTTAAAAGAGCTTTCAAAAATACACGACCGTTTTCTTTGCTGCAAGATAAAACTCTTACTTAAAATTATATTTAAACTACCATGGCACTATTCCACCCGACGCACAGTGTTGTGAGCGTGGTCATAAATAGATAAATCGAATTTTGGAAATTAAAAAAACGGCTTATGATATTTAATAAAAGACACTTTAGCTAAGAAGTATCAAAAAAAAATTAAAAAAAAATAATAATTTTTTCCCAAGATATGGCTCTCCAAACTTGTAATTTGTAATAACTGCAATTATATTTATAAAAAGTTTAAAAATGAGCATGTACTTCATAGGGTTAAATAATTGAATTTGGTTGACAAATAAACAAAAGTTGTACTAAATTAGTTGTTGTACTATGTTTTAAATATAGCAAGGCTATTTTTAATAACATATGTTAATAACAACATATGTATCATTATAAGAATGAGATTATCAAAACAAAACAAGATTTGTTGTGATAAGTAGATATTTGATAGTGAATAAAATTTTTTTTTCAATTATTACCGGTCTAAGTTTTTTTTAATTTTATAGCGAAAAGTATGTAAATTTATAAAAATAAAAATCTAGCTGCGCGTACTTGTGCCATTTTTAATAATTGTTATTTTTTTAGTGTCAGCCAACATGAAAAATCGAGATTTGATTAATACTTGGGTTGAGTTGAAAGAATGCGCAGATGTTGTTAAAAAGTTATCGGGAATTGTGGGAGCTCGATAAGGGAAATCTTTGGAAGCAAAAGACATCCAGAAAATATATAATTTAAATTCAAAATTAAAACGGATGTAGTCCGATAGCAACCGAAAACGGCACCGTTTTGAAGAAAAGTTCTGCGATTGGCTAAATGCCGATTTGCCAATATATGGAAAAACTTTGTGTGATGTTTGTATTTTTTTAATTAATTACAGCATTGTGTTTGTTTTTAATAGTTTTTATTATTTTCTCCGTTTATACATTGTAGGAGCCAACTACTAGCCATGCTCGTGGTAGACCTTTTGTAGCTTTTGAAGAAAGTTCGAATAGGACAAAAAGAAGAAAGGTGCAACAGTTAATTTCAGCCAACTCTGCCGAGGCAATTACGAAGGCAGCAATAAAGGTTGACCCCTCTACAGAAAAAACTATTTCTGCGGAAAAAGCTTTGGCTTTATACATAGATATGATTCTTTCATGTCGTCAATGCAATATGATGAGGTCTGTTGTAAATTCAGTTCATAAGAATTGTTTTCCTTCATATTACTGTATTTCTAACGCAAAGAAAAATTTTATACCCGATGATATTGTTGCAACAGAAAACTCCGCAGAAATTCCTCTCCAAAGCATTTTAAATATAACTGCAAAAAGTTTTTTAGATTTAAATCATTTTGAATTAAAAAATGATGTAATATTGGAGTGTAAATGGGGATTTGATGGTAGTTCAGGTCACAGTATATACAAACAAAAAAGCAGTGATGCAAATCTAAGGGACGAATTTTTATTTGTTGTATCATTTGTACCAATAACATTTTTAGATTGGGCAAATGATGAAGTTTTATGGGAAAACAATAGACATTCGTCAACACGATTCTGTAGGCCGATAAAATTTATATTTAAGAAAGAAAATCCAGACGTTCTCACAAATACACAGAAAAGTATTGACACGGAAATAGAGAAACTCACAACATACTGTTATGAGTCGGAAGGAAAAAAAATTAATGTTCATTTTAGAATGAAATTGACACTGATAGATGGTGCAGTATTGAACGTTTTAACGGGAAATAAGAGTTCCGCTTCCTGTTTTTTGTGTAAAGCTAAGCCATCAGATATGAATTTTGAGAAAGTTTATGAAAGGCCTGTAAATGAAGAATTTTACAAGTATGGTTTGTCTACCCTTCATGCTTGGATAAAGACTTTTGAGTATGTACTTCACATTGGGTATAAACTCCCGGTAAAGATGTATAGAGTTTTTGGAGAAGAGGAGAAACAAATTGTTTTTGAATGCAAAGCTCGTATTCAAAATGAGTTTAAAAAAGAAATGGGTTTAATTATTGATAAGGTAAAAACTGGATATGGTACTACTAATGATGGTAATACTGCACGTCGTTTTTTTTCAGATGCCAATATATCATCAAAAATAACAGGAGTAGATGTAAATTTAATCAAAAACTTTTCGATCATTTTAAGAACCTTATCTAGTGGAAAGAATATAAATGTCATAAATTTTGAAAAATTGTTAAGAGAGACATTTTCATTATATATATCATTATATCCTTGGTACTGTATGCCACCAACAGTACACAAGATTTTAGTGCATGGTATTGAGTTTATTAAATATTCTACATTGCCAATAGGGATGTTATCCGAAGAAGCTTTAGAATGTACCCATAAAGTCATTAGAAAAGGTAGATTAGAGCACACTCGAAAAAATAGTAGACAAAATACAAACATGGATTTATTTGTATATTTGATACTACAATCGGAACCGGCAATTTCATTATATAGCCAAATAAAGAAAACTGATAGAAATTCGTTAAAGGACATAGAAAATTATATAACTGAAGAAAAACATGAGTCCCAAAATGTTGATGATGACAATATAGAAGATATATTTTTTGAAAATACATCACTGCTTAGTCCAGATATGTATAGCTTAAGCGATTAGTAAAGTTATAATCAAATTGTTATTTATTTTAGAATATTTATATATTAAAAATTAATGAATTATTTTTGAAATTTTGAAATTTTTTGATGTAAATTTTTTTTTTATTTTTAAGGATAAATGTGGGTGGTGGAGGTGACGGGTGGTCACGTCCTTGCTCTGAATTCGAAAAACAGTTTATAGACACATTAAACTTGGTTATAAGTGTTTCGTGTACTGAATTAATTTAAGAAATTTTAATTATTTTTCACCTTTTTTTCACTTTTTTTTAATTTTTTGAAAAAGGACATTTTTGAGCTAGGCGTGTCCTTGCTCCGATTTGGATAAAATTTGGTCAAATCATTAAGACTATCAAATCCAATGACTGTACAAAATTTCATGAAGTTCGAACTTTTTTTCTAACTGTTATGGCATTTTTTAGTTTCAGAATATATGGAAAGGACACGAGTCCTTGCTCCGAAATTTTTGAAATTTAAAATTTTTTTATATTTTATCAATTAAAAGATGTATGCCAAATTTCAACTCTCTACCATAACTCCTTCTATTTATGGCCGCTCGTTATATGAAAACACGACACTGTGCGACGTCTACATAGTCTCGCTGGCTTCGAACTCGTTCCTGATAAAATCGAAAGATTGACTCTAAATTTTAATGAACTGATCTCATCATAATTTTATCTACTTTAATTTATCTCATTTTTATCTTATACCTCTGCTTCATAAAGGTTTTTGTAAATTTTTTCCTTCCGTTTAATAATACGGTACATAAATTTCATATATTCAAAAAATATTTTTATATATCTAAGTATAAAAGGTACGAAGTTCCTAAACTCTTTGCTTCTAAGTCAAATGTAAATAATATAAATATTATAAGAAATAAATTGAATTGAATTATAATTTTTTTATTGTATTATTATTGTATTATTGAACTCTCGCCAACTAACAACGAGTAACCACAATGATACAATATTTCACTCAGAAAATATTCAACAATCCTAGATTTTGAATATATAAACATATTTTCCCTTTACCTAAATTGTATTTTTGGCAAAAAACGGCGATCCTGGCCAACAGTGCAGAGGTTTGATTTTCTCGAAATATAAATAAATATATCATTTAGAATATGGGAAAGTTTACGGAGCCATGCGATTCCATGTCACTCAGTATTTAAACTATTTTAAGAACAATCACCCTTATTCTAGTTGTCGACGTCGACACAAATCGACGTCGTATTTTGTCGTCTTTTTAAAATTGGTATTCCACTTGTCGTTATCGATATGTATCGATGACTGTTGACTAATATTTGGTATTCTCTAAGAGAATTTAACGACGATATTGTATTGAGACGACTCTAATTTTGTCGTCGCCATTTTTGGTAACGACATTTTAAAGTAAAGTGATTGTTTTTTTCGAATTATCGATAAACAGTCGTCGTCGTTACAAAATTTTTACGGAATACCACATTGGTGTCGATGTCGAAAGAAAGTGATATTGACTTAAAAACGACAACGACGTCGACGTCGACAACTAGAATAAGGGTGAATAAAAAATATTTTTGATGGTATCAGCATTTTTGAAACAACGAATTTAACCAGACGGACATCATAAAATTTAATATTTGTACTCCTAATATTTGTACTCGCAATTGTCAAAAACACCGAGTTTATAAATATTAATTCATTTATTGAGTTCTTAAATAAAGAAAAACAAAGTTTATTATAAATTGAATAAATTTGATTAAAGAAATTCTATAAAGTATTAGCCTCGATCTTAACACACGACCGCTCTTTACGCTCGCTCAGCGATGACTGACCTTGAAGTTGACACAATTAAAAACTACCCTATGGTGATATATGACCAAATATATGGGTTCATATATGAATCTATATATGTTCGGATTAGGGATGTCAAACGGGGTTTATTTATTAATATTAATATGAACGCAAATAAACAAAGTGAGCAGTTTTAGATTAGCGACGTTTTCTTTTAATATCCTCATATTTACAAGAAATTGATGCCAAGATATTGGTAAAATTAGAAATTAAGTAGATTGTTCGAGTAAACTATGCAAAGAAAATTCTATGTAGAAAATTTTGAAAAGTTGGTGAACAATATTAAGTTTTTGAGTAATTCATATGAAAAATCAAGTTTGTTTGTTATTGCCATGAAAACATTTGATAACGATAACCAAATAACTTTGTTGCTGTAATTATACGATTCAGTGGGCAAGGTTGTCGCAACGAATCTGTTTTAAAGCCTGCTTACAAAATACTGGTGCAAGTGTACTTAAATGCTGGCTTTTATATGTTATCCCAGTCAGAACAATACAAAACGGGAAAGCTATGGCAATGTACTTTAACAGGTGGTACAAGTACTGGCAAAAATTGCTTTCCCATTTCCAAAATGATAACGTCGTTAGACAAAAAGACGGGCTGTTCAAAAAGCGTCTGTACTGGAGAAACAAAATGTTTAACGTTGGCAAAACGCTGGCAAAATTAATAGGTGTTCTGGAATTACCCAGTAGCAAATGGTCGAACTAGTTCTAAAAAGTACTAGTTTTTTGACTAGAAACTACAAAACTAGTTCTCAAAATAACCATTTTGAACCAGTTGTGTACTAGTCAAATACGATCTATGTAGGGACTCTCATTTCGTTTATATTTGTATTTAATAAAACATCAGAGTTTGCAAATAAACACCCAAATTTTTTTACTGTAAATTGCCTTGAGGTGCAAATCAACTGGTACAGTACTGGTACCGAAGAGTCACGCCGGAACTAGTTTGGTAAATTTTTCAAAAGTACCATTACAGCTCCCTGTTTTTATTCTTAAAACAATTTTGAATCATTTGGGTACCTATTAGTTTGATTGAAACAATGCGAGACTATTTCGAAAGAATAAATTTAAATAGGAGTTTTGAAATTCTAGTTTTGTTTACATTTGTTGTTAGTAATATAGTCTGAAGTTGCGAATAAACACTAACATTTTTTATTGTGATTAGAAATCATAAACACAAAATATTTTAGATTTCGTTTGGTAAATGAACCTAATTATCTCAGTAAGGAAACTATCGGTCTAATCTACGTTTCATCAAAGAAAAAGTGTTTGTTTTTTATCTACGTATATAACTTAGATCTTTGCCAAATGGTACAGTACTATTTCCAAAGAGTCACTTCGGAACTGGTTCCGCGAGTTTCACATAAGTACCAGTTTTGCTCCCTATTTTTTGTCCTTAAATTGTAATTTTCAAACTAGTTCTACAACTAGTACCAAAGTGGGAGTTTGGCGACAATTGTCCCCATCCCTATGACATCTCCATGTTAAATTCTACAGTTGTTTGTATGGAGAGGCGGTAGAACTCGTACTAGTTGCCTGGTTCACATAAACTAGTAAAAAACTGGTTCTGAACTAGTATTTTTTGCTACTGGGTATATTTTCCAAAATAAAATTTAATAAGTTCATATGTATCTTTTTTTTGGTACCGTCGTGATATGAACCCAGGCCGTCATATTGGTAGACGACAGCTCTAGACATATAATACTTGGTGGCTAAAAACGTAAATGAATGATAACAGCTGGACAACCCCAGTCAGAAAAATACAAACGGGAAAGCGGTGGCAAAGCACTTTAGCAGGTGGTACAAGTACTGGCAAAAAGTGCTTTCCCATTCCCAAAATGATAACACCATTAGACAAAAGGACCGGCTGTTCAAAAAGCGCCGGAAAAGCACTGGAGGAACAAAATTTTTAAACGTTGGCAAAACGCTGGCAAAACCAATAAGAAGTTGGTCTGGAAATATATTTTCCAAAATAAAATTTAAAAAAAGTTCATATGTATTTTTTTTGGTTTTTTGGTCAAAAAAATTGATTTTATAAAACAAAAAAAATTTTAAATTAAAAAAAAACCAAAAAAAATTTTTTGCTTGCAACCGGATTCGAACTTTGAACCTTCTGACTACAAACATTTTTTAACGAAGCGTCAGAATCTTTATAAAATCATTGGTCTACCAGTGAGTTGATTTTTGTACGCCTGGTAGCATTGGCTAGGTAGCACTGGATAACCACTGGTTGCAAACCTTGGCATATCACTCTAAGCCTATTCCTTGCCAGTGGTTTTTTTTATAAACCACCGAAATTTTGTAAAACAAATACTGGTAAAACGCTTTTTTCAAACGCTGGCAAAGCGTCCCAAATGAGTGTTCTGCCAGTCATTTATTTTTAACACCGTGGTTACCCAGTGGTATGCCAGTGCTTGATTTTTTGTACCACTGGCGATTTCTGACTGGGACTGTTTTTGACTACGACTAGAACTGGATAACCACTGATTGCTAACGTTGGTATATCACTCTAAGCCCATTCTTTGCCAGTGGTTTTTTTATAAACCACCAAAATTTTTGTAAAACAAATACTGGCAAAACGCTGTTTGCAAACGCTGGCAAAGCGTCCCAAATTAGTGTTCTGTCAGTCATTTATTTTTAACGTCGCTGTTACCCAGTGGTATGCAGGTACATACTTGAATTTTTATACCACTGGAAATTTCTGACTGTGATGTTTCAATATTCATAAAATGTACCACATTATTAATTAACAACTATTAAATAATTATGAAACGCTTTATTCTATAAAAAAATTAGTTAGGTACATAACAATAAAAAATTTTATAAATAAAGGAAAATTTAAATCCCGGAATCCCGAAATCCCGTAAAATCCCGCGATCCCGAAAAATCCCGTAGTCCCGAAAATCCCGGGATCGGGATTTTCAAATATCAATCCCGATTGGCATCCCTAGTTCGGATCCGTAATTTGAGGGTATTTAACCGAGAGTTAAATTCAAATTTTATTTGAAAAACTAGATCTAGTCTGATTTGCAAGTTTAATGTGTTTATAACTTTTGAGGAAGGTTTATTCTTCTTCTTAATCTCAAACCTACTAAATTAGAATTAATAAAAATACATACTAATGACAATATTAATTGTATTGGGTCTATACGACGCGTTTTAAAAAACAACACTTTACTATAAAAAATAAACAATGCCCTGTTGACTGTCCGTCTCCAATACACACAAATTGCCTGCACTTGTACGTACAAACCATACGTCAATGTGGCAATATTTGTGAAAAGGTGACACGGAGGAAATAAGAAGATAAACAGAGAAAATCTGAAGTAGAATGTTTGTATATCACTTCTGAAATTATTCATATAGAGACAATCTGACAATAAAAATATAAACAATAATACATTTTAATGGAAGATCACTGATGAAGCCTGTCCATAAAAAGGCAGAAACTAGATCTAGTCTGATTTGCAAATTTAATGTGTTTATAACTTTTGAGGAAGGTTTATTCTTCTTCTTAACCTCAAACCTACTAAAAGAGGATATAGTTTAATTGGGTCGCATTCCATTAAATAACATGCTCTTAAAAAATAAAATGTTTCTAAATTCAGATTTTTCAAATTTCTTTTAAAAGAATTCTCATTTAGTGATAATAATTTATTTATTGCACTGACGTGAAACTGTCAGTCGTCAATTTTTTTTGTTATGTAACCGATATTGATTTTGAATTGAAATCCACTGATAATCTTAAGAATTCAATGGGTGCGTTCGGCAGATACACTTTATTAGTCAAGAGTTCTACAACAGTTGCAGAACTATCTGCTGAACGACCTGATTGCTAACCGCTCAGTCTGAGCGTTGAGGTAGCGCTGTCAAATTTTGGTAGCGTAAAAAATGTTTGCTACTTTTGATCAATTAGTGATACATTTGTTGTTGTTGATTTTAAAAATATTTTTTTTTGTAAGAATGACAAATAAAAACACAAATATAATTCAAAAGCAAAACTTTAAAGAAACTACCCAGGTGGAAAAATACGATCATGAAAACGTTTTAAAAGCATTTTAAAAGCTGGTACAAACGTTTTCAGAATATATCGATTTACAAGTTTAAAGCGTTTTGACAACGCCCCAAATGATAACCATGATTTACGGTGTGAGGGTGGTATTTTATAACGTTTTCAAAGCGTTGCAGAAAAAAAACTTTAAAATGCTTTTTCAACTGTCAAACTAGCGTATGTAGAACATTCTGGTTTACAATTTCAGAGCATTGTGAAAACGACCCAAATGATAACCACCCAATCAGAAATCGCCAGTGGTACAAAAAATCAAGCACTGGCATACCACTGGGTAACCATGGTGTTGAAAATAAATGACTGGGAGAGCACTCATTTGGGACGCTTTGCAAGCTCTTGCAAAAAGCGTTTTTCCAGCATTTGTTTTACAAAAATTTCGGTGGTTTATAAAAAAACCACTGGCAAAGAATGGTCTAAAAGTGATATGCCAAGGTTTGCAACCAGTGGTTATCCAGTGCTACCTAGCCAATGCTACCGGTGGTAAAAAAACCAATTCACTGGTAGAGCAATGATTTTATAAAAATACTGACGCTTCGTTAAAAGAGGTTTATAGTCAGGAAGTTCCACGTTTGCAAGCAAACATTTTTTTTGGATTTTTTTTAATTTAAATTTTTTTTTGTTCTATAAAATCAATTTTTTTGTTTGTGGAAAAGCTCCTTTAAGACCAACTTTTTTTGCTCTCCCAACGCTTATTAGTTCAAAAAACTGTTTGCCAGTGCTAGCTTTTTCGCGCAGCCAGTTTTTGTCCAGCGATTATCATTCATTTATGTGTTCAGCTATCAAATATTATATGTATGTCTCGTTAGCTCAGTGGGTAGAGCAATCGTCTGCCAATCTGACGGCCTGGGTTCAAATCACGGCAGGACCAAAAAAAAATACATATGAACTTTTATTAAATTTTATTTTGGAAAATATATTTCCAGACAACCTATTTATTGGTTTTGCCAGCGTTTTGCCAACGTTCAAAAATTTTGTTTCTCCAGTGCTTTTCCGTCGCTTTTTGAACAGCCGGTCCTTTTGTCTAATGATGTTATCATTGTGGGAATGGGAAAGCACTTTTTGCCAGTACTTGTACCACCTGTTAAATTGCTTTGCCATCGCTTTCCCGTTTGTATTTTTCTGACTGGGCATGATTTACGGCCTCAGGGTGGTATTTTATATCGTTGTCAAACCGTTCCAAAAACAAATTTCAAAGTACTATCTCGACGGTCTATAAACGTTATTACAAGATACCAACGCTGTCAAATCGTTAGAAAATTAACAAATGAAATACTTTGCCATCGTTTTAAATACAAATATGGGAATCATTTTTTAAAACATTTTTATATATTAACATTTTAATGGTTAGCGCGTTGGACTGTTACACGTGAGGTTGCGGGTTCGAGCCCCAACCAAGGCAACATAAATTTATGAAAAATAGTAATATGTATGAGTTTTTTCTATCCCTCATACATATCGCAGCGTCCTCCTTCGGTGTTCCCATTGCACTTAACCCCACCGAAGTAAAATAATATAACAGGGCTATGAATTAAAAAGCTTCAACAAAGTTCGCCAACTCACCGACAGATGGCGCGCAACAACTGTTCTAAAAAAAAATTCAACATCTCGCGCAATTACAGTATTGCCATAATTGAAGCCCTTCGTCTTTCACCATCTTTAACTTCTTCTCTATCCCTCCCAAAGGAAGCAACACGTTAATTAATAGGAAGAATTTCCTGAGTGTTGCTTCTCTTAAAAAAAAAAAAATTATATTTTATTAAATTTGAATTAAAATTTATTGTAAAGTTATGAAAAATACACTTAAATTGATAAACTTAAACATAAAAAGTGTTTTATTCAGGATTTTGAATTATTCAAAATATTACACAGAAAAAATGCTTGTACTGTTGAGTTATTCTCAATTTATAAACACAATGAAATTGTATTATATTGTAAAACAATATTTATACCAATTGAAATTGCGGAAACTACGTAGAAAATTAAATATTTCAAAATGATATTGAAAAAATTACACTGCATGACAAAATTTCGACTTTTAAAAATTAATAGAGCTCTGACCATCAATTCTATATCGATACCATAGATTCAATACTCTATATCTGCAAAAATACAATTGTTCAGGAGAGCAATAAAACTAGTTCACTTGCTTATACGATTTTTTTGAATCAATCTTCTAGAATATTATTTAAAAATGGCAACTTATTTCTATATATACTTATTTTGCAATTATTTGCGTTATTTACGTCGCTAAAGCAGATATAGAGTTCTGAAATAAAATTTTTATATAATTTTATGATAATACTTAGGAACAAATGACCATGTAAATTAGGAACAAATGACCATGTAAATCTCACTACTTTTCGTGGAAAACAATAGTATGTGCCTCCAAACATCAACGAACACAGAATTGGTAATCAGGGATGGAAAAGTCTCGTTTTATTGAAATTAATAATCCAATAACTACTATATCCACATCTTTTCCAAAAATTAATTGTTAGTTTGGAAAAAAAAATTGCGAAAAAAAATTTTCCCAAAACGAAAAAGTTTGCATTATTATACTCGTTTGCAAAATGTTAATCGCTGATTAAGTTTCTTAATTCATTTTCTGCGGCATAAATTCTTTTATTCACAATCCGCCATTATTTAGAATTTTTTCAATGCGGTTTTTTAAAATTCATAATCTAGGGACTATAATTCACATTTCATAGAACAAAGTTTGGTGGTTAGTTGCAAAAAAGAAAAAATCGCGAAAAATAAAATTTGCAAAAAGCAAAATTTTTGTATCAATACATTTGTTTGCAGAATGTAAATCGCTGATTAATTTTTTTAATTCATTTTTTGTACCAGTTTTCAATTTTTTAAGTGTGGTTTTTTTAAATCTTTAATCTTGGGAATATAATACCAATTTCCACACGAAAGTTTGGTTCTTAGTTTGCAAAAAAGAAATTGCGAAAATATTTTGCAAAAAGGAAAATTTCATCATTATATTCGTTTGCAGAATGTTAATCGCCGATTGAGCTTTTAAGGTGGTTAGTTTCCGAAAAAATATATTCTCAAAAAACTTTTATGTTTACCTTATAGAATTCAAATAAATTTGTAGATATGGGAAAATGTAAAATGTTCAAAAAAGTGGCAAAGAATGGGTATTTCGCTTCCAAATTGATATCATAGATGGATATAATATCAACAATGATTTTGCCATCAAAAACTCATTTTGGCCAAAATTGCAGATATAGAGTTTTGAATATAGGGTCTCGATATATTTCGGACATGCTGATTACCATGGCTCACTTTATTTTTCGATCAATGGTACAGATTTTTCGCTAAATGTCTTTAAAGTTTGGCGGTTTTCCATTTAGTTTTTTATATACAAAAATTTTGAAATGCAATCAAAATAATTTTTGCGGTGAAATGTAGGCACATGACCTGTATTCATATTCAGGTTTAAAATCTGATGCATAAAACTTGATATTAAAACCACTGTTCGCGTTTTAGATGGATTTTTACGGTTTTTAAGGTTTTAACCAATTTAATCGCTGAAAGCAAAATCAGCCTTAATAAATGATATGGCTTAGTAAAGAATCAATTAAAAGGAAAATATTTCAAAAAAAAAAATGTAGTCATCTATAGCGGCCTATACAAAATGCTGCTATGCTGCCATACACAATTTTTGAAAAATCGCGATTTTAACGTATAGACCGCTATATATGAATACATTTTTTTTATTGAAATATTTTCCTTTTAATTGCTTCCTTACTAAGGCATTACATTTATTGAGGTCGATTGTGCATTCGGGGACTAAAGTCGCTGAAATAGCAAAAAACCATAAAAACTTATATAAAATGCTAAGTAGTGGTTTAAATAAAGATTAGCACATCGCATTTATATCGTAAATATGGCCACAGTCCTGTGCTTACATTTTAACACACAAAAATTCATGTTAATTGAATTTGAAAACTTTTTTATATAAACAACTGAATGGACAACCGACAAACTTTAATAACATTTAGCGAAAAATCTGTACCATTGATCGAAAAATAAAGTACGCCATTGTAATTAGCATGTCCGAAATATATAGAAGTGATGGACAGATCTCCATTAATTTTTTGAGTGTCATGCAGTGATATCAATTAAATTGTTAATTTTTTTTTTAAATTCACTTAATCTCACCCTGACAACGTATGCCTACTCAGTAATGGAAATATTCTAGTAATTAAAGAAATTTTTAGCATCAAACATTGTAAACACAATTGTGATAAATGGCCAAATTTATAATGAAACAACTGATGTTTTTAAGTATCCACTTTCATCAAAAGAAATTGGATTGTATAATGTAAAAAAATTTAATGAAAATTATGCTGATATTAGTATACAATTAGTGCAAGTTAAGTGTATTCTTACAAATTTTCATAATGAGACAATTGCTATAACTATTTTACATAAATAATGATTGATATTATTATCAAACACTTTAAAAAGGGGACTCTGACATTGGAATGCACTTTTTCGAACATTTTGAAGGCGCTTTAAATCAATGTTTTGACAGTGTTTTTTAAATAATCGGTTATATATTCTTTAAAAGTACTGCTAAAGTACTTTTTGCAAACGTTAGAAAAACGCTTTAAAGCAATGTTTTAACACTGTTTTTGAACGTTCGAAAAGCAATCCAAAATAATGTTTTTCAACGCTGTGAAAACGTTTTTGTTTGTACCATTGACAACAAACGCTATCACAGCGCTTTGTTTTTTGTACCGTTTTCAATTTCCACCTGGGTATGTATATAAAAAAAACTTTTTTATCATTTTGAACAAACACGTTAAAAAGGGGACTCTGACATTGGAATGCACTTTTCGAACATATTGAAGGCGCTTTAAATCAATGTTTTGACATTGTTTTTTAAATAATCGGTTATATATTCTTTAAAAGTACTGCTAAAGTACTTTTTGCAAACGTTAGAAAAACGCTGTAAAGCAATGTTTTTTATTTCACAAACGATTGTAAATTTTGTATGAAAAGCGCTCCTAAAATACTGTTTGTGAACGTTCAAAAAGCAATCCAAAATAATGTTTTTCAACGCTGTGAAAACGCTTTTTTTTGTACCATTGACAACAAACGCTTTCAGAGCGCTTTGTTTTTTGTCCCGTCTTAAATTTCCACCTGGGTACAGGAAATTTTAGAAAAACTTTATTTAAAAAGAAAACAGAGAAAACATCGTTCAGCAGAGTTACCAATCACAAAGCGCTACAAATCACCGGTATCAGTTTAAGGTTTCTCTGCCGAATGCTACCAATATTAAGTAATTTTTACATACAAATATGCCCTCATAAGGGTTTTAAGATTTTTATCTATATAAATATTTGTCGATTCTGTAAGATTTTACACATTAAAAATCTTGTTGATTTGTTTTAATTATTAAGCTTAAGCTTTTGGGATGTCAGTTAAACTTGGTTTAGTTAAACCGCCCAGTGTAGAAAATCATTACCAGATATGTTGTTATGTAAGTACATACTTGGTAATGGTAACTACTTACTTTTGTTATTACATTTCTTATTACCTTTATATGGCGATGTCGCGAAAAATAATGAGTTGTCGTTACACACCAGCTTACGAAAAATCAAAAAATATATCGTTACCTTGTGCTTACCAGTACTGACAAAAATAATGAGTCTAAAAATAGATTTTCAAAAAAATTAATTATATAAAAAAAAGTATTTTTTATAGTATTTTTTTTTTAAATAAAATTTGCTGGTACGGGAATCGAACCTGGGTCTACAGATTGCCAGTCAACAGCTATACCATCTGAGCTATATTGACATGTAATATTTAATAGATAAAAACATAATTGGCCTGCTGCACACAAGTAAGCTTACTCGCCAACATACAAAAAATCAAAAATATGTGGTTACATATATCCTTACCAGTGTTTAAAAAATATTGAGTCTAAAAATAGATTTCAAAAAATTTTCAAAAAAATCTACAAAATTATTTTCTATATGAAATAATGATAAAAATAAGTCATTATCAGTAACTCATTATTATATGTTTTAAAATAATACAGAAGGTAAGTGGGTTTCATTACTGGTACTCCAAAAAATAATGATATGTCATTACCATTTCTACACTGGGCGAGAATGAATTTTGTCATCCATTTCCAAGTTTGTTAACAAAACTTTGCCGGAAAAACCTTTTTTGTTTATAATTTATTTCTTTATTAAAATAAAAACCACATTTTAAAATCAGTATTCCAATTACAGACTGTGTTAAACTAAGTTTAAAGATAATTCACATTTTACCTTTATTTAAATATAAAATAAAAGATTCTAAATAGCAAATAAAATCAATTGAACATAATATTTTTTTTTTCAACATTTACAGAACCCAGACCTGCACGGCCCTTAACGGGACCTGCAGCAGAATATGAATTTGATATAGATGTGTTCAGTGACATAAAAGAAGCGGTTAATGATAGTCGATATTATCCGGATACTAGCGATTTAGAGGCAAATGTTAATAATGATATTAATAAAGATTTTTATACAAAATATCATAAGTTAATAGATAAAAAATTACCAAATATAAAAGAAAATAATGCAGAAGTGCCAACAATGACGTCAATGGCACCAAAACCACCACCAAGATCACAAAAATCAGCAAAAATATTAAAACAACAGCAACTTAAGCAACTACAACAAACTGTCAATACTAGCAACAGCATGAATCCAAATTGTATCGAACAACAACATCAACATAATAATGAACATATATTAATGTCGCCAACGACAACTACTACATACTCATCAAATGGAATACCAAATTTGACAATTCTAATGAATCCAAATAAATCGATAAATTATTCAATTGTTGATAATAACTCTATACCAAAACTTTCTATATTTCAAAATAGTTCAGATGAAATTTCTCAATCACAAATTGAAAACTCTGAACACTGTAGTACAAGTAGTTTACCTTCTCTTATCAACACCAAATCAAATATTATCAGTGAAAATAATCTACCCACAGTTTTATATAGTAAATCTTTAGAAGATCAATTACAAGAACATGACAATGGTCAACATTATGATTTACCAGCTATAAGTGCATTAAATTTAAATGGAGAACTAGATGATGATGGTGATGATAACACTGGTGCCGTACAACTTAGTTGTAATTCAGGAAATATACCATCACTTGCAGTTAATTTTGATGCGAAAACTGATCAAGAAAACATTAGTGATGATGATTTTAATATTCCTCATATGGTGACCAATATTGTATATCATGAAGATATAAATCAACCACAAACTTTAGAATCTATAGTAGAAGACTATAATGGTATCGAACATGAACTTGAAAATGAGCACGAAAACGATGTGGAAGTTGAATTAGATGAAGATAACGATGATGACGACGATGATGATAATTCTCTGCCAAATTTAAGTTTTTTAGATAATTGCAGTTCCAATAATGAATCTAGTTTAACTAGTGTTACTAACACTAGCGGCGATAACAGTTTTGAATAGAGTGCAAGTAATTGCATTTCAACTTTAACAGAAGTTAATGTATCGTATTTTTAACGCCAAGTTTTTAGAATGTTAGTTTTCATATCATTTATTTAAAGATTAAGAAACCTGATTTAGTCTGAACCGAAAACGAATTCTATCAACGATTACCAAACGCATTAATAACAATTTGCTGGACCAGCTTTTTTTTTTATTTTAAATGTTGACCTCATTTGAAACAAATATAATCCACATTTCTAAAGCAGCATTCCAGTTTCGTACTACATCAGGTTTTAAGATAAACAATATCTCAAAAATACCCAATTTTAGTTTACATTTTTATTTACCACAGCTCTACGTTTTTTAAAGAAATTTAGTGTTTAAGAAAAAATTTTTAGGGTCGTGTTTCATACTCTACATTAATTTGTTTAAGTTAGAGTGCTATATTCAACTGGGCCACTGAAGAAGAACTGTTGAGAACACTTTTTCTACTATTCCAAGCTATATTTTTCGATTTTGATAAATTATGAATATATGATAAAAAAAACATAAGTGTCCCGGCCGAACTCACTTTTATTGGCCAAACTTCCAATGTTTGCCCGAAACCGAAAAAAATAAACAAAACAAGAGTTTTCCTTTAATTCGGTGTCTACACCAGACATTAACTCTAATAATTTTATACCAGCTAACGCCAACAGCAATCGCGGATAGAATTATATTACGTAGAGATCACACAATAGTATCAATGTTAGTATTATATCTGATATAATATAGTTATTATGATAAATCCGTAAAGAACTTATTGAATAAAGTTAAAATAAATTGTGCTACATATTGATATTAATACGAACACGTGTTCTCCACCCTTAATATAAATATAGATATTTTTGCCGTTATTCTGTCGACGCTCTCTTTAATATTATATTAATATTAATGTCTAATGGAGACTCAAAGGAAAGTAACAAAAAATGTTTTAACAAAAAGCCAAACTCAAAACATTTTTCTCAAAAATTTTTCAATTAAAGCCTAAGATAAATACTCGCAGCGTTGGCAGTGTTTTACCGTGGAGCCACAGTCTGTTTATAGAGCAGGGTTTTATTTTCTCACTTTCAAGAAATTAGAAAACTTTTCATAAGTAAAGAAGAGCTGCCTTCAAACAAAATTTAATAAGAAATTCTAAAAAATTATTGTATAGTTTTGGTAAAATTCAACAACAAAGTTTAACAGAACCACTGTTCACTGGCGCTTTTGCTATAAAAAATGGGAATATTTCAACTTTCTTCGGTATAATTTTGCTTTAGTAGACTAAGGCTAGTTTACATTGTACGATTTTCGGAAAATCAAATTCGAAAATCTTGATCCTTTAAAAATTTTTTTGAATATATTTTACTTTTTCAGTGTTTAAGAAAGTAGTTAAAAATATAAAAAGTACCTAGTACCCGTATTCAAAATGAAAACGTTTATGCTAACTAACTTGGTGCTAACTTTTTTACACACAAATTCCCATAAGGGAAAGCTGGCAGCTAGTTAGTATATGCTTTTCATTTTAAATACAGACCTTTTGTTAAACCCAGTAGTAAACAATACTAGTTCGGAACCAGTTATGTACTCGTTTATTTGAATCGGAAAGCTAGTACAATTCTTACCGCCTCTCCATACAAACAACTGTAGAATTTAACATGGAAATGTCATAGGCATGGGGACAGTTTTCTCCAAACTCCCACTTTAGTACTAGTTGTTAACCTAGTTTAATAAATAAAATTTATAGACGAAAACTAGGAAACAAAACTGATACTAATGTGACACTCGCGGAACCAGTTCTGAAGTCACTCTTTTGAAATACTACTGTACCAGTTGTTTAAGATCTGAATTATATAGATAAAAACAAAGGTTTTTTCTTTGATGAAACGTAGATTATACAGACAGTTTCCTATTATTGCGATATTTAGGTCAATTTACCAAATGAAATTTAAAATATTTAGTATTAATGATTTCTAATTACAATCAAAAATTTCATTTGCAAACTCAGACAATATTATTAAAAACAAATGTAAATAAAACTAGAATTTAAAAACTCTTATTTACATTTAATCTTTCGATATAGTCTCGCATAGTTTCAGTAACATTAATAGGTACACAAATGGTTCAAAATTGTTGTTTTAGGAAGAAAAGCAGGAAGATGTACTGATACAAATTACGAAACTAGTTCTGGAGTGACTCTTTGGCACCAGTACTGTACCAGTTGGTTTGCACCCCAATTTAATTCACAATAACAAAACTTAAATGTTTATTTGCAAACTGTGATTTATTTTAATTCAGGTTATTTTTTACACAGTTCCTACATAAATCGTATTAAACTAGTACACATCTGCTTCAAAGTGATTATTTAAAGAACTAGTTTCGTAATTACTAGTCAACAAACTAGTACTTTTTAGAACTAGTTCGGCTATTTGCTACTGGGAAGGTTTTTAGAATATGTGCAAGATTTACGAATTTGTTTTTTCGATTTAGTTACTTGGTAACCCTATTTCGTGATTAATTTAAACCCCTTTTTTTTAAAGAACCGGAAAAGTTAAAAAAGTTCGGAAACCGATTTCGACAACTTAAGCCACATTCACACTCTGCAGAGTGGAGTGTACTAAAATAGGGATGGCATGATACAAAAAATATTGAAGTGCGAAAAAGAAAGGAAAAAAGTCCACTCTGCAGAGTGGAGTACTCTATCATTGTGAATGTGGCTTTATGTAAAGTTTATTTTTATCAATTTCCCAAGAAATCTTCTATTTAGGGTAGATACGAACTGGCTAAATAAATCCTAAACTAAATACAAATTGATAAAAGGGTTTATTTAAAATTTCTTTGAAACATTTTTGAAAAACTCTTTGAAATTTCATAGATATTTGGAAACCTGAATTTAGTTTAGATTTTATTTAGCCAGTTCGCACCCACCCTTAACATTTCAATTTTTTGGAAAATGTCAATTAAAGTTTCACTTTATTTGACACATTTTTTAATAAAATAGTTACCAAAGAGTAAAAAAGCTCGTCGGTAAACAACGAGATAAAAATATAGGAATTTCTTCCTTTTCTTTTTATACAAAGTTTTCAGATTTAAAAAACGTAGAGCTGCTTACATGTTTTTTTATTTAATTTTTTCACACTTTCATTCCATTTTTTTTAAATTTAATTTTGATTTATATACTCAAAAAAGTTTTTCGGTAGAATCTACTGAAAATGACAGTTAAACGAAGAAATATGCAGTTAAAAAACCGACAATCCTACATTTTTCCTTTAAAATAAGGAAAAAATGTAGGATTGAGGAGGAATCCTTCGCCAGTGGGACTCATACCGCAATCCCATTTTTGTTCGAAGTTAAGGGAGATAAAATATTGCATTTTTCAATTATACTTCCTTAACAACCACTTTGACGAATTTACATCACATGTGTTCGCAGACAGACGTGTTTTTGTAATTTTTGGAGTGCAAAAAAATAATATTAAGCAAGTACATTTTGCAATAAATTCCTCAAATCGTGCGATAAAAAAAATTTTTTCATTACATAAACAACTGTCATGTAGTAACTGTCAAACTTTTTTGAGTGTATGCATTTGTTATAACTAATGCAATTTAAGTTTAAGGTTTTCTACTCATTAATGTGTACATTTTATTGAGATTAAACTATATGGGTGAAAACACATCAACTCAACACACCATTCGGATTTACCATCTTCGATTTGAATGAAATTCGCCATGTAGTGTGGTACACTAAAAGAGATCAACGATGCATAAATTTTGGGGTCCGGACCTTTTCGGTTTCCGAAATATGACGTCACGAAAATTGGAAAAAACTGCAAAATTTGCCTAAAATATGATTACAAAATCGAACTTAAAAACGATTCAAGGTATAAAATTCGTTTTGGTATTATTTAAGCCCCGTTTAGATTATCACACAAGTGTGTTATACATGTCAGAAATGTGTTGTATAACGAAAATGTATAATAGTGTGAACACTGTTCGTTACACAACGTCAAAATGGGTGCACACATTTTAAAAAGCGGTCACACTTTTTTGAAAAGATTTATTTTTTGAAATATTTCATAAAGTGACCACTTGTCTCAACACAAGTACTGTGTTATTCACAAATAAATTTAAACAAAGATTAAAAACAACTAATGGTGAAAAAAAGTAATAATAGAAGAAAAAATAACTGTTTTAATTTATTTGTTGTGTGTGTCGATAAAAGTCTGAACACTGAAAAGATTTTCTTTTATACTTTTTTGACAACCAGACAATTTCAGCATACTTTTTGTCATACTTGTGTGAAAAAAAGTATAAGCACTTGTGTGATAATGTGAACGGGGCTTTATTAGGTAAGAATGTACGCTTTAAAATGGTATGCATATCGATTTCATGGAAGGGTGAAAGGTCATTTCTTGGGGTCTTGAGTTCAAATCCCCATTGCTCAAAATGCGCATTTTTTAAAAATTCTTAAAAAATATATGATTATTGTTAAACACTCTTCTACATTTGTGTGAAAAATTCTCGATTCGTCTCTGAGTTATAGGCAAATCCGTGTCCCTAAGTATCATTTGTTGCCCTAGTGCAGGGCTGGTAAAACTATGACACGCGTGCCAGTAGTGGCACGCGAGCGGATTTTTGGTGGCACGCGACGTTGAATGTTGTAAAAAAATTAATTTTTGTTGCAAGACCAGCGAAATTATATGTTAAAAATTTACGTACATATTTTCGCTGAAATAATGCTTTAAACCGCAAATGCCAAAAATTTTCTTTTAAAATCATTAAAAAAGCGTCTTAACCCTTTGACACGGGAATTTAAATGGCTGGGAATTTTCCGACCAAACTTCGTGGAAATGTAGATCTATGCAAAAGATATATTGTTTATTATTATTGTTTATTTATGGCTTTGCAGCACCCCCTAGCGGAGATATTTGCAATTAAAGTTCAAACATTAACATGCTGCCGAACCCGAACGGGTTAAATTTTTTTTAAAATTTTAATTTTATATTTTTTTATTACTAATGTCTACATAAAATCTTTTGAGTTTTTGAATTTTATTCATCACACAATTTTTGAGACTAAACTTTAGCCTTTTTTCAACTTTTAATTTTTAACACATTCTCAGCAGCGTTGATGATCACAAGACAAAAAGCGCTCTACTGATCTAATGTTGTTTGAGATTTCACAGCCTGCATAACATTTTATTAAGATCAAAATAACGATCCGATAACAGTAAATGAATAGCGCTTTAGTTAGAATTCAAATCAGTGACGAGTTGATGAAGTCGTCGTACATTATAATGTACGCCACTCGCCAAAGGGTTAAAACTATTTTCTGTTTACACAGTTATGGTTAATAACTCAAAAATTCATTCTTTCGAAAGTATTTCGGATCAAAAGTATCGAAAATTCTCTGCGATAGATTCATTAATAAATCAAAAAAGTTATTAAAAATTTCTTAGCCTTCTACGAATAGATTGATAGTATTTTATAAATATTTCGATGGGAACAGGCTCTAGAATTGGGAAAATTAAAAAGTGACAAAAAAGTTTTTGTTTTTGCTAAAGTTACCAAAAATGGGTTCAAGAGGGCCCTGAAGAAAAAATGCTCGAATCTATTGAACCTGTTTGCTAAATATTAGTAAAATAGAAACACCAAGAAAAAATCTGTTAAATTTACATAATTTTAGATGTATTTTAGTTAATTGCAAATGACAATTTACGCTGCTAAAATAAAAAAAATATTGTTGAATAGTTATTTATTCGACCTTTCCAATTGTTAATAAAACTTCAGATATTTGTGCTCTAGGTCAGTTATTATAAATATTATAAGGAGAATATTACTGCACTGTAACAGATGACGATGCATACACAAGTATAGCTAAAAGTTTGGTTATGTAAACAATCACTGGAAGAATCCTGAGGATGATATTCAAAGAATATCGAAATATTGATTTATAAGGAGAATATTTATAATAAAATCATTGACCTCGAGTTCAAATATCTGAAGTTTTATTAAATGTTGTTGAATATTAGTAGATTTAAACCACCATAAAAAGTTTTATATTTCCAAATTTGGTTTTCGGATTTCTTTTTGAATGTTGTTAACAGGGCAAGTCTTTTTGGCATTTGCCATTAAATGCCCTTTTTGCCATTTTTTCACTTATTTTGTAAAAATGCCATTTTTACAAATCCTTGCCAAAAAAGTCATTTTGTCAATTTTTTTAGATTTTTCATTAAAAAAATGCTATAAAATTCAGTAAAAACTCAATCTTTGTAAATAATTTTTGGAAAAAAATTAACAAAAAACGATATTTTTCTAATAAGTGTGTTTTTTTACATGTTATTTTTTACTAGCTTTACCATTTTAACCAGTTTTACTTAAAAATGCGTTACAGTACAAAGAAAATAGTAAGAGCTAGTAAAAAATTTAAGGGGAAATTTTACTAGTTTTACTCGAAAAATTTCTTCCAGCAAAAACTAGTAATATGGTTTTTTGTTTAACAAACGATAAAATTGAACACATTTTTATGTGAATCGTCATTAACTCTTATGACGCATTAAAGTTTGCACTCCGCGGGCGTTTTTATGCGATTTTCGTACATTTTTTTTGTTAGTTTACTATTCTTACAATTTTTTTGTTCGATTGCTTTTGAATATTTTGACAACTTTTTCAATATTTTTTCTCTTTTACTAGTTTTCCTAGAAATGTAATGGCACAAACCTACCCCTCAATTCATAAATGCTTTGTAAAGTTATAGCAGGTTTACAAAACGTCATTTTCATACAAAATTTGTTCAATAAACCTCCTATAATTTTACAAAGCGTTTATGAATTTAGGGGCTAATATTTAATAAAACTCCAGATTTTTTTATTTAAATCATACTAATATACGGCGAATGCACTGTAGCAGTTCAACGGTAAACTACTGCCATTATTGTATTTTTGTTAAAAACATTCAGAAAAAACATTTAAATCAACTATTATACTTTAAAATTTTTGGAATAAGCGTGCCATTTTTGCGTTTTTTGTGACAATTTTACTATTTTTTCGTGCCATTTTGCCTGCCAATTTCAACTTTTTTTGTGCCATTTTTAACTTGGCCTGGTAATTAACAATCTAACCTTCTAATATCAATGTTTAAAAGATTTTTCTCGTTTTCGATAACAATTGCGCTGAAAAAATGATAAAAGTTGTTAACGAAAATGTTTCCAATTTTAAAAGTTTTTAAAAACAAAATATGTCTGTTATTCGCACGCAACGAAAAAGTCTTGCCACCCCTGCCCTTGTGTAGGGTAGAGGGGGGATCCTTCGCCAGTGGGGCACATACACTAATCCCATTTTTCTCCGCTTTTAAGGGAGATAAAAAATTGGAAAAAATATATTTTCTGCATTTTTCAATTACCTTTCCTTGACATCCACTTTGATGAATTTATATCACATGTGGTCGCAGACAGATGTGTTTTTGTGTTTTTTGGGGTGCCAAAAAAATAATAGGAAGCAACTACATTTTGCAGTAACTTCCTCAAATCATGTGATAAGAAAATAATTTTTCATTATGTTAGACCTACGATCCTAAGGTTTCGAAAAATAATAATTTGATTTTAATAAATGCTTAAAAAGTGTGAAAAAATATTAATTTTATGTTAGTGCCTGTCTGTGGGGCACAATTACCAGATAGCCCCTGGAGCTACAAAGAGTTGGTGCATCCCTGCCTAAAATGCTCTATAAGACTTTTCTATATATTTAAAATATGTTTAATAGTAAATTAGAACAATCGTGTTCATTCTTTAATTTATATTAATTATTCAGTTTTTTTTTTAATTTTGAAGAATCATTATATTATATTAGTGGAGATTTACATTAAAAAAATAATAGAAAATATGCAAATAATTAGAATAAAAATCATAGAAATTAAAGCCAAGATACACTTGTGCTCACGAAATTAAGTCAATTCAACTTTTTTTTTTATTTTATTGTTGTTGCCTTTATTTTTAAAGATCAAAATAGTGGCTAAATTCGCCACGAAAGGCAAGGAGATGTTTCAGAAAATTGTACAGAATTTTAACGTAATGTTTGTTTTTTCATTTTGTCACTTGTTTTAATTGGGCGTGGCTTTTAACGAAAAATTAGCGATATCAACCTTTTATCAAGTTACATAGTAATATTTAGGCAGTACTGATCGGTTTTGTACAAATTGTATATTTTTGGAAACCCTAAAAAATTTCCTTAAGTCTTGCATTATTTTTATCTACAAATAGTCGCGAGACTTAAAAGTGCAGCACTTTAAACATGACCAAATTTTTCTTTGCTTTTAGCGATTTTAAAAGAAAGTTAACAACACTGAAATTTTAACATGAACTGCTTTTTACTATAACGTAAAATAAATCTTGACTGATTTGTTATATTGTGGTAAGAAAAGCATAAAAATATTCACTTTAAATGTGAAGAAAGGAGTAATTTCGATTTTGTTTATTGTTTCTAAATACATTTTTCAGCCAACCAGCGTTATTTAATATAAAAATGGGTCATTTTGACACCATGCTCTCAAACAGGTTAATTTTGATTTTTTTTTTTCTAGAAAATGCTTAAAGGATCGGTCTATATTTCCGATTTTCTCTTATTTTATCATTTTATAGAAAATTTTGACACAAGTCCATTTTAACCCATTCGAATTTCGGATCCAAACATTAGTTGGCTTTTTACCAGACTGGTGTAGGGTATTATATAGTCGTCATGCCCGACTTTTACTTTTTTACTCGTTTTTTATTTAATTTATACTAATACCAAAATATGTGGTACATGCTATTGTGGTATATACATTAGAGTGTCCCTTAAAAATAGATTTGTCATTACACCCCCAGTTTTATTGGAAATGGTCCCAAATGGAAGAAATCGATTTTTTTTTTCTTTTTTTTTTTGGAAAGCGTTAACCCGTGCCGAAAGTTGGACGAAAATGGCCCCTTTTGGGAAAAAAAGTGTATTACTATTAAATATTCCCAAAATTCGAAATTTCGAAAAAAATTATTTTTTATTCCATTTATTCATTTAATATAGTCAAAAATTCATACATGGAATTTTGACTTCATCGGATATCATTAACCAACTTTAGCCTGGAATCCAAAATGACCCACGGATTTGATAAAAATGCGAAAACGTGTTTTTTTAAAATTAATTTTAAAGATTCAACAATTATTTTAATTTTTGCATTAAAAGATTTTTTAAAATGCCTAATTTGGAGATGTCGATTGCTATTTGTACCACATAATAGTTGATATTAAAGAAAAAAAAAAAAATAAATTGGAAAAATGATAATTCGAGTTTGTGTTTGGAGCGATTGCTTTTCAGGACATTTTACAAAAATTGTTCATTTTGTCAAAAATTTAAAAAATTTCAATGTTTTCATCAAATTTTACACGCTTTTCGGAAAAACAGCACTCAAATTTGGTTAGATTATAATTATCTTTTCATTTCTTTAAAAAAGATTTAACCCTTAGTGGCCTGGGGTCAGAAAAGACCCATGGAACTTAATATTAATTATAACTACGAGATTGTAAAGCCATTAAATTTATAAAACAAAAATCTCAACTGGATAAAAAAATTGTTTTGTGTAACGTGATCCATATGGGGTTAATTTTTATACTTCTGGCCAAAAACGCCCCACTAGGAAATTTACAGAATAACACCTTTCATAATTTTCGGAAAAATATCACTTTGAATGAAAAAAAAATTTTTTTTCCACTTGATAAAAATAATTATTTTGAGTAACTTGATCCATATAGGGTTAATGTTCTCACTTTTCACAAAAAAGACCCACTAGGAAATTTACAGAATAAAATTTATCAGATTTTTATTAAATTGGGATATGCGAAAGGTGTTATTCTGTAAATTTCCTATTTTTATCAATTTAATGGCTTTTGGGAATTTTTAATAGTAATACACTTTTTTCCAAAAGGAGCCATATTCGTCCAACTTTCGGCACGGGTTAACGTTTTCAAAAAAAAAAAAAAAAATCGATTTCTTCTCTTTGGGACCATTTCCAATAAAACTGGGGGGTGTAATAAACGAAAATGGACAAATCGCTATTTTAAGGGACATTCTAATATACATGTATTAATTCACAAAAATCCATACCTGTGACAATGTTTTTGTCTATAACTCAGAAACGAATCGAGATACCACCTTAAATTTTTCACACAAATGTAGAAGAGAGTTTAACAATAATCATATATTTTTTTAAGAATTAAAAAAAATGCGCATTTCAAGCAATGAGGATTTGAACTCAAGACCCCAAGAAATGACTTTTGACCCTTCCATGAAAAAAATCGATATGCATACCATTTTATAGGGTACATTCTTACGTAATAAATAATACCAAAACTAATTTTATAACTTGAATCGTTTTTGAGTTATTGTCGATTTTGTAGCCATACTTTAGTCAAATTTTGCCGTTTTTTCCAATTTTCGTGACGTCATATTTCGGAAACCAAAAGAGTCTTGGCTCTGAAATTTATGCTTTAATGAGCTGTTATCATGTACGATAGTTGTTGTAAATTTCATTGAAATCGGAGATGGTCAATCGGAAAATGCTACTTTTTGTTGTTGAATTGAGATGTTTTCACCCATATGTATGTCTGTTTGCTTACATGCTAGTTTTTACTATTTTTACTAGTTTTTTCTCTTGAATTCGTTTTGAACACAATATTTGCTAATTTTTTAACTCGGTTGTTTCTATTTACTACTTTTGACATCAGTTTCTTGCATTCCACATGAAAAGCAATTAGTTTTTGGTAATTCTTTCGTACTTTCCAAGTTTACTATGCTTTACTAGAAATGTAAACAAACAGACCCTGTATTTTATTAATTTATTTTTTTTTAGTGAACATATTTATATTGTATTATATTTTATTTATTAACAAGCATATCCAAAAGTGCCTCGCTATGCCATTTTTCTTTCGGATCAAGGTGTAATAACGTGTTAAAGGTGTGGACCCCAAAAACATTTCAGATCTAAGTTTTTAAAATCTGTTGAGATCTTCTGTTAGTGTTTTTAGCTAAAAATTACCAATATTCCAAAAATAAAATTAAAAAAATAATGCATGCGAAATAAATTACTACCAAAAAATTAGTAATTTTTCTTATTAATTTTTAGTATCCGACCGAACAGTTCGGCCAAACCCAGCAAAACCTTCCATTACCAGGTAAAGGGAAATGTAATAAGAAACCAAAAATTGTAACTAGTTACACTTTGGTCGCATAACACATTATTTTAAATAAGTGGTTACGAAGGAAGCACTGAAATAAGTTGTTACTTGTAATATTAAATTCACTAGTTAGCTAAAATAAGTAGGTACATACTTTTATAGAGTGAAGTAAGTTATTACACATTAGTACATATTTCATTGATTACATGTAGGGAATAAAATAAGACGTTACCAGTAATGACTTTGTTTAAAAGTACACCGAGCAATGTAATTAGATTCTAAATTTTTATTAAATCGTACTTTCGCATAATAAGTAGTTATATTATACAATACCAATAACTTATTATTTTTACTCTTATTAAGTTATTATAAAGAACAATATCGGTAATATACTATTTTAAAGGCTCCAAATATATCTCCATATCGGTAATTCATTATTTTATACCTCCCACATTATGTATTAATGTATCACAATATTAGTAACGTATTATTTTAGGTTTCTAAGTAAAACCAAGGGTAAAGGGGTACCCATTGCCAGGCAATGCGTGAAAAAGGTCAAACCCATTACCAAGGTTTTGCTGGGAACTCGACGTTTGGTTGATTATTTGGTATCTGTAGGCATTATGGAGAACATTTTGATACTGCGAAAATATTTTTTGTTCCGTTTAATGAGATTTTGAGTGTCAAATTTAAGGAAAACACCGTAGTTTAGCTGTAAAGTTAACTGTTTGGCCGCCGAACTTTTGCTAATTTTGCCGAACTTTTGGCGACCGAAAAATGAATTCATTGCTTAACTTCCCAGTGTAGAAACGGTAATGACATATCATTATTTTTTGGACTACCAGTAATGACACCCACTTACCTTCTGTATTATTTTAAAACATATAATAATGAGTTACTGATAATGACTTATTTTTATCATTATTTCAAATAGAAAATAATTTTTTAGATTTTTTTTTTAAATTTTTGGAAATCTATTTTTAGACTCAATATTTTTTAAACACTGGTAAGGATATATGTAACCACATATTTTTTGATTTTTTGTATGTTGGCGAGTAAGCTTACTTGTGTGCAGCAAGTCAATTGTGTTTTTATCTATTAAATATTACATGTCGATATAGCTCAGATGGTAGAGCTGTTGACTGGCAATCTGTAGACGCAGGTTCGATTCCCGCACCAGCAAATTTTATTTAAAAAAAAAATACAATAAAAAATATTTTTTTTTATATAATTTAGTTTTTAGAAAATCTATTTTTAGACTCATTATTTTTGTCAGTACTGGTAAGCACATAGGTAACGATATATTTTTTGATTTTTCGTATGCTGGTGTGTAACGACAACTCATTATTTTTCGCGACATCGCCATATAAAGGTAATAAGAAATGTAATAACAAAAGTAACTAGTTACCATTACCAAGTATGTAGTTACATAACCATATATCTGGTAATGATTTTCTACACTGGGTTCAGACTTTCCCTCAAAAATTTGTTACTCATAATGGAGTCCAATTGGCCCAACAAATATTTTTCCATAAGCAAAATTCGTCCGCAATGCTTCAACATGCACAAAGAAAAAAATGTTATTCGCAATTACACACGCAAAGAAAAATACCCAGTCAGAAAAATACAAACCGGAAAGCGATGGCAAAACACTTTAACAGGTGGTACAAGTACTGGCAAAACAGTGTTTAAAAATTCCAACCTTTTTGGCACTAATTTAAAACGAGTTTGCAAAGCACATGATAAAAAATACTTTTTAATTGAGTACCTTGGAGTTAATAAAATAAGAAAATGTTTTTGCATTACATTATTCCTACAAATTTCAAAATTTGGGCTCGAACTTCTTGATTAAGCGTTCTGTTACACATTAGTTGCCGGGGGCAATTGTAATAACTTGGTTTTTTTAACCGATTTTAGTTTTTATTGCCTTATTAGAAAGATAATTCACTGTTTATTACGATTTTTTTATCCTTTTAATTCAAGATTAATTTAAAATATTAAAATTTTTAAATTAAAAAAAAGTCATATTTTTCCCATGTATACCGTATTTCAAACTTCAGGCCCGTTGAGGCACGTGTTCCTCTTATCCGATTGTCCTAATTTTTTGGGAGACGTGGTTTTACACCCAAATACATATTTTAAGAGGGGGCCGAGTCAATAACTGACATTTTTTTTTTTGCTCCATACAAAGTTGGAGCATCCTAATGAACATACTTTAAACCTGTATGGATCCATATATGTCCATTTTTAGCTGGATAGGTAGCACTGGATAACCACTGGTTGCGAACCTTGGCATATCACTCTAATCCCATTCTTTGCCAGTGGCCACCGAAGTTTTTGTAAAACAAATACTGGTGAAACGCCTTTTTCAAACGCTGGCAAAGCGTCCCAAATGAGTGTTCTCCCAGTCATTATACCCTACACCACTATGTGGTCAGGGTATTATAAGTTTGTGCTGATGTTTGTAACACCAAAAAATATTGGTCGTAGACCCACCTTATAGTATACCGATCGGTTCAGAATTTTTTTTTATTTCGATTTAACGATGTCCGTCTGTCCGTCCGTCCGTCCGTCTGTCTGTCTGTCCATGCAATCTTGTACGCACTCTACAGGTCGCACCTATTAAGATATTTCGATGAAATTTGGTACATAGACCTATGTTGGCCCAAGGACGAACAAGTTTGATTTTTTTGAACATCGGTCCATGTTTAGACGTAGTGCCCATATAAGGGTCCTATCAAAATTATATTGTTTATACGCTGCAGGTCGTAAATATTAAGATATTTTGATGAAATTTGGTACACAGACCTACGTTAGCCCAATAACGCAGCCTATTGATTTTGGTGAACATCGGTCCATGTTTAGACCTAGTGCCCATATAAGGGTCCTACCAAAATTATACTGTTTATACGCTGCAGGTCGTAAATATTAAGATATTTTGAGGAAATTTGGTACACAGACCTATATTGGCCCAATAACGCAGCCTATTGATTTTGGTGAACATCGGTCCATGTTTAGACCTAGTGCCCATATAAGGGTCCTACCAAAATTATACTGTTTATACGCTGCAGGTCGTAAATATTAAGATATTTTGATAAAATTTGGTATACAGACCTACATTGGCCCAGTAACGCAGCCTATTGATTTTGGTGAACATCGGTCCATGTTTAGACCTAGTGCCCATATAAGGGTCCTACTAAAATTATATGGTTTATACGCTGCAGGTCGCAAATATTAAGATATTTTGATAAAATTTGGTACACAGACCTACGTTGGCCCAAGGACAAAGCCTATTGATTTTGGTGAACATCGGTCCATGTTTAGACCTAGTGCCCATATAAGGGTCCTACCAAAATTATATTGTTTATACGCTGCAGGTCGCAAATATTAAGATATTTTGATGAAATTTGGTACACCGACTTATGGCAGCCGAAGGACGAAGCCTATTGATTTTGGTGAACATCGGTCTATGTTTAGACCTAGTGCCCATATAAGGGTCCCCCCAAAATTATATTGTTTATACGATGCACGTCGTAAATATTAAGATATTTTGACGAAATTTGGTACACAGACCTATTTTGGCCCACGGACGAAGCCTATTGATTTTGATGAACATCGGTCCATGTTTAGACCTAGTGCCCATATAAGGGTCCTACCAAAATTATACTGTTTATACGCTGCAGGTCGCAAATATTAAGATATTTTGATGAAATTTGGTACACAGACCTATATTGGCCCAATAACGCAGCCTATTGATTTTGGTGACATTAGTTGGCTTTTACCCAGACTGGTGTAGGGTATTCTATAGTCGGCATGCCCGACTTTAACCTTTTTACTCGTTTATTTTTAAAACCGTGGTTACCCCGTGGTATGCCAGTGCTTGATTTTTTTTACCACTGGCGATTTCTGACTGGGTATGTTTGGGATGATCATATTCGAAGAGCATTATATATTTTTGGGTTTATGATTAACACAATCATGTCACATTGTTGTGACAATCATACTCTTACCTCATTTTTATAATAATAATATGATCAATAAATTATCATACTTTGATTGCATATTATCATATTATTGTCCTATGCTTCCTATAGTATTCTCCCAGCATTCTGCTGAAGCTGGATTAAAAAGCTATGCATGTTTTTTTTGACAATAGGACATCTATTTATTCAATGACTAATTTACACATATAAGTAAAGTCATAATTATATTAGTTTTAGTAATCACTTATGTATACATGAAAATAAATTATGGAAGCTATCAAATGCAGAAAAATAATGTTAATAGTACAATTTCACAATACATCCAAAAATCATCATAATATGTTCCTTATAATCATAATATTTTTCCAGTGATCATATTATTGTCACGGCGAAAATTTTGTGATCATTTAGGATCATATTATGATCACTAGGAATATATTATGATTATTTCGTGCACTCTTTACATTTTCTTCAATTTTGTAAATCTTTTTAAATTTTGCTTTCGTACAATACAATACAACACTCCTTTTATGGACGCTCTTCAACAATAATTTTTCTACGTGAGTACAAAAATTAAAAAACAACTCACTTTTTTGTATCTCTCTTTACTTATTTTATAACATTAAGCACTTTAAAGTACAATCTTATTTGAAGGTTCCTGGGTAGACCGAATTTTTTCTTCCACAAACAATGCCACTATTAAATATGTATTGTATATGTAGTTTTTAATATGTATTATATTCTTTGATTGCTTCTTACAACTTCTTTTCACAAAATCTCAAACAAAAATGACACTAACTGATCGATTACGCTCATAAAAAATATACTGAGCATCTTACAGTTGTCGAAACCATACCAATGATTTTGAACATGATATCTCTCATTACAAATAATATACTTTTTTTCAATCATTGGATTTATTTTTGGATTTATTTTATTTGTTTAAAAAATGCACATTTTGTTTTTTAATTCACAAAATTTGCTGAAATTTTGCGACAGCCAAGCAAAATCTTTCATTACCAAATAAGTGGTTATATAATAGAAATTCATAGCTCCGCACAACTTATTTTTTGGCGTCTAAACTCATTATTTTTGTTTGGCGTGGTCGTTTTTATAAGTAGTCACGCTTACCCGCTCGCTTACGAAAAAATGAAAAATAAGTAGTTATGAGATTTTGAATAATAAGTGGTTACACACATGCTTACATCCGATTGCTTACTTGATTCTTAAAAATAAGAAGTTAGGCAAATACTATTAGCCTAAGGAAATACATTCAGAAAAATTCAAGTTTTCTCTAGTGTGTAATTTTAGGACTACACCTTTTGCAATTGTAATTCAGAAAAGATCAATTGAAATTCAGAATTTCCATTTGAAATTCAGAAAATATCATTTGAAATTCAGAAAATATCAATTGAAATTCAGAAATCGTCATTTGAAATTCAGAAAAATATCACTTGAAATTCAGAAATCGTCATTTGAAATTCAGAAAATATCAATTGAAATTCAGAAATCGTCATTTGAAATTCAGAAAATATCACTTGAAATTCAGAAATCGTCATTTGAAATTCAGAAAATATCAATTGAAATTCAGAAAACATCAATTGAAATTCAGAAAATATCAATTGAAATTCAGAAACCGTCATTTGAAATTCAGAAAATATCAATTGAAATTCAGAAATCGTCATTTGAAATTCAGAAAATATCACTTGAAATTCAGAAATCGTCATTTGAAATTCAGAAAATATCAATTGAAATTCAGAAAACATCATTTGAAATTCAGAAAATATCAATTGAAATTCAGAAATTGTCATTTGAAATTCAGAAAATATCAATTGAAATTCAGAAATCGTCATTTGAAATTCAGAAAATATCACTTGAAATTCAGAAAATATCAATTGAAATTCGGAAAATATCAATTGAAATTCAGAAACCGTCATTTGAAATTCAGAAAATATCAATTGAAATTCAGAAAACATCAATTGAAATTCAGAAAAATGTAAACACATTTTTAAAAAGAATCCGTCCAGGTAGATAATGTTATCCCCTATAAAAATTTATATATGGGGTTTATTAAAATAAGTAAAATTCATTTTACTCACGCAAGTGAAAAATATTTGAAATTTGTGTGCCTCAATGATTTTATGTAGCCTAATTTCTTTCTTGTAACGAATTATGGCTCAATTAGACATTAAAACGTAACGCTGATATTAAAGACTATTATTTGGCTTTAAATTTCAGCCTTACATTTTGGAGCTATAATTCGTAACAAGAAAGAAATTAGTCTACCTAAAATCATTGAGGCACACAAATTTTAAATAATTCTCACTCGCGTAAGTAAAATGAATTTTACGCCCACTTGTTAATCAAACGTATTTTGATGAAATCCATATATAAATTTTTTATAGGTTATAACATTATCTACCTGGCCGGATTCTATAAAAAATTCTGTTTACATTTTTCTGAATTTCAATTGATGTTTTCTGAATTTCAATTGATATTTTCTGAATTTCAAATGATATTTTCTGAATTTCAAATGATATTTTCTGAATTTCAAATGATATTTTCCGAATTTCAATTGATATTTTCTGAATTTCAAATGATATTTTCTGAATTTCAATTGATATTTTCTGAATTTTAAATGACGATTTCTGAATTTCAATTGACATTTTCTGAATTTCAAATGATGATTTCTGAATTTCAATTGATATTTTCTGAATTTTAAATGACGATTTCTGAATTTCAATTGAAATTTTCTGAATTTCAAATGACGATTTCTGAATTTCAATTGATATTTTCTGAATTTCAAATGGAAAATCTGAATTTCAATTGCTGTTTTCTGAATTTCAAATGGAAATTCTGAATTTCAATTGATGTTTTCTGAATTTCAAATGGAAATTCTGAATTTCAATTGATATTTTCTGAATTTCAATTGATATTCTCTGAATTACAATTGCAAAAGGTGTAGTCATAAAAATTTAAACATAAAACATATTTACACATGTATAATAAAAAAATTTAACTGTGTAAAAAGTACTTATTTAAACTAATACGAGTAAGTCATTATTTTATATTTAGAAACAATGAATACAATAGGCCGTTATTAGGAAGTCATTATTTTATATTATAAAATAATGCAAAAGGTAATGATATATCATTTTTGGTTATGCAGATAGTAATGAGGTGTCATTACCAATATTTTGCTGGGAGATGTTAATTTGCCGTTAATTTCTCGTCCTAAATTTACGGGCCCGGAGTTCGCATTACCACCTTAAATGGGACACACACCTACAACTTTAATTTAAATTACAACTTTTAACAATCGAAAAAATTGAACTAGAGGCTGAATAATATCTGCCCTCACTAATCGAAAAAACTTTAAAAAAATTACTATCACAGTATTTAGGTACTTTTCGCAAAATTTTGAATTATTGACTTATTGAATTTAAGTGAAAAAACAGAAAATAAAAATTTAACTATTGGCCATACAATATAAACATGCTTTTGAGTACTAGAAACAAAAATTCTTTATCAAAATATAATAGTTTTACACTTTTTTGCTATAAAAAAATTCGGTTTTTTAACCATTTCCACTTTTACCGGAATAAACTTAAATTTTCCCCAAACCCTACTGAAAACACAATTCAATGGTCTTTTTGGCAATTCAGTCCACAAGAGCAGGCACGTAGCTAGTAGGGGGGCTTGGGGGCTCGAGCCCGAAATTTACCCAAAGTTACCTAAATTTACCCAAAAGCGTTCCCGTACTCGGAAATTGGGTAAATGAGAGCGCTAATGACAGTGTATTAGTGTTTCTCTTTCTACAAAAATTTACCCAGACTTTTTCTTCGGGTAAACTTTGGTAACACAGCTGATATAAATATAAACAAAAAACAATTGTGAAAATAAATTTGAAATTTTGATTAAATCATTTCTTCTTCCGAAAGAAAATGTTAAAATTTATAGACAGTTTTTAAAATAATCTTTTTATGTATTAAATGTTCTACAAATTTCAATATTTTAGTGAAAATACAAAGAAAACATTTCAAATTTTGTTCACAAATGTTTTTTTTAATAATTTAATCAAGGTTGGTTACCGAAACGAATAACGGTAAGTGTAACGGTAACGGTATCGAATTTTCTTTGTTTCGGTAACGGTAAAAGTAACGGTATTTGAGACTGTTTCGGTAACGGTATACCGTTATCGAAACAGCAATACCGGTACGTACCGGTATTAAAAATTACGCTAAAAACTAGGGTTTGGGGTTCGGGAATTCCCGGGCGGGAATTCCCGGGAAAAGTTTGCCGGGAATTCCCGGGAAAATAATATATTTTTCCCGGGAAAACGGGAAATTTTAAAAATATTAAATTTTTTAAATTGTTTTTGTTTCGAATAGGATTTTTTAATTTTAGTCATAAAAAACATTTTAAATACCAAAACAAAAATGTTATTGTTAAAATCTTTTAAAAGGGAATACATTTATTTGACACACAAATAAAATCTTTGCCAAGTAATTAGGAGCATTTCAACTAATAAAGATTTTTCGCATAACTTATTCAAAATTTAAGTAGTAAAACCTAAAAACTTGGTAAAATGTTTAAAGAAATATGAAAAAAAGCTTTGTTTCTTACAAATAATCGCCCTTACTATCTAAATTTTTCAAATGTATAATTTAGGTAAAGTCGACTTTAGTTAAAATATTGGGTGGCAGTATACCTTGACTTGGTTTATTTTTGGAGCATTCTGATTGGTTAATTTTTTTTCAACCAATCAAAATATTTGAAAATATAAATACACAAAATGAACAAAACCGTTTTATTAAAAATAAAGTCGACTTTAAATTTAAAATACTCCTTTATATTAAGGGTCAATAATTTTATAAGTAACGTTTTCATTAATAAATGTGAAAAGAAGAGACTGGTTAACGGTGGTATCTAAATTTGGTTATCCGACATCTAAATTTGGTTCACAAAAAATAAAAAATTGATGGTCATGCAACTTCTCTTGAAGAAAACAACAACAAGAATAACGTTTCAGCTAAAATTAGCAAAGTACCCAAAGAAAAAAGTGTAAGCTGAATAGGCATTAAAGGTTTTATGGTAGGGCAAACATTTCCTGAAATGGTATCCAAATTGGCCGCAGTCAATCCGCACCATAACTAGATCTTCGTTTATTCGAGAAAGTTTTTATAATAAAAACCTGGCATTGCAAAAAAATGAAACCGATGTAAAGAACATTATATTAAATTACTACAATCATGTAAAAGATATCATGATAAAAGAAATATCGAGCAATATTTCTAACAATAGGAGATTTACTATAATCTTAGATGAATGGACAAGAATATCACAAAAGAGATATTTGAACATATGTATAAACGGAAATAATTCATTTTATAACCTGGGGTTGGTTTATATATCAGGAAGATGTAATGCTGATGAAATAAGAAGAATTGTAGAAATAAGACTAGAAGAGTTTTATTTGTCTTTGGAAAATAACATTGTGGCCACCATATCTAATGGGCCAAGTGTGATGAAACGGTTTGTTTCCGACAGTCCAGTAGTAGGTGCTTTCTGCTGGAATCATGCAATTCATTTGGCAGTGCTGCGAGTAATTTATGTGAAATCAAATATTCAACATTCTGATATTTTTACTTTGAATTCTCACTACACATACTGCATTTGTACTGAAATAGGGTTTTTTTTTTAACAAAAATTACTTATGTAGGTGGTTTTCATTAACAATTTTGTTCAAAAATATTTCCCGGGATTCCCGGGAATCCCGGGAATCAAATTTTTTCATTCCCGTTTCCCGGGAAATAAAAAAGTCCGGGAAATCCCAAACCCTACTAAAAACATATAAAAACGAGTTAAAAACATAGCATATTCTTATTTTTAAGTCTTAGAAATGCAGATTATAACCTACAAATTCAATGCTGGTAGTTTTAATAATTGAAATTATCATCTATAAATTTTTTTGTAAAAATAACGCAGAATTATAAAACGAAAAAGTTAAAAGTTGGCTCTTTTTATATAAATTAATAAATACCGGTAAAATACCGGTAACTACCCATAAAAATAACGGTATAGGTAACGCTAACGGTATTGGATATTTTTTTAAAGGTATTGGTAACGGTAACGGTATTTAATTTGAAACGGTATTTTAGCGATAACGGTATTATAACGGTAACGGTAACCAACCTTGAATTTAATAAATATTTCATAGAAAAAAAGTGCATTCGTTTTTACTTCCACCTAGCTTTTAATACACGGAATATTTCACAAAAATTTTTGTGGATGTGAATCACAAAACAGCAAAAATGTTCGAAATGTTCCACTTTAGAATTTCTTTATGTGGATTCGGATCTGAGAACAGCGCCGAATATCCAATGTAATATTGATATCTATTTCCAAAAATGTATTTTTAAACAATTATTGTAAACCAAATAATGACAAATAACGATATTTCTTGAAAATCGCTGCACACTTAAATCTGCAGAAGATTTAAGTGTGCAGCGTTATTACATAACGCGTATTAAATGAAATTTCTAATTTTTTGGGTTTTGTTTAACAAAATTTTAGAATAGAATTTTGTTGGTATTGGGTTAAAACAGGATGGTGTTACTCGTATCCTAGAAAGTCCGAAATTTTAGGTAAAAATTCTCAACAGAAGATCTCAACGGTTTAAAATTAGATCTCCAATATCAAATGTCCACAACCTTTGTCCCCTATTACATCTCAATCCGAAAGTAGTGTCAAAACGAGGCACGCAAATATAAAATATCATAATTCCATATAGTTTTAGTCATAAATGTCCATCTACAATTTATTATGCTCACATTTGTATTTATCTTTGTATAAGCTTTCAAATTAATACAAACAAAAATATATAATAATTGTTGACCTTAAAATTTCTAATACAGAATCTATTATATATGAAGTCAATACAAAAAATTAAGTAGGTAAGGAAAATATTTGTTTAACACATTTTCATGAATTTATTTCCTAATTAGGGTACACCAATTACCACACATTATATTTATATCTTTTTGTTGGCTCTCCTCTAATTTAAGTACATTTTGAAAATGATCACAATATTGTTCAATATTTTTTGTACCCAACTGACCGTAGAAATTCCAACCTGTTGCATATATTGTACCACATGTCATTAATAACATTGTATGGCGTCCACCGGCTATAACTTTTAATGGAGAGCATGTTTGTATGGAATCTCTTCCAGTGGGTTTGGTATTATCATGGCATTGACATGTTGGTAGATTTATTAATTGCGGTAGCGGATATACTGTCGGTTCTTTTAAGGTTTGATCTTGACTTTTATAAAGACGTAAACCCAGTTGTCCATTCGAATTAAACCCCCAGGTATACAGATCACCAAAGGCTGAAATGGCAGCACTATGCCAACCACTGGCTGCAATATAAGTTATCTAAAATAAGAAATTATTATTAGAAAATGTATTTTTTTTATTTAATTTGAATTAAACATTAAAATTAAATTAAAAATTGTGACAACACTGACCATTCATCTCAGTGTTGACAATTTTGTTATTGTTATAAAGTTTAAAATACATGTGAAAGTATTTTTTCGATTTTAGGCTAATCAGAAATAAAGTTATCAAACCTTTATTCCAGCTAAAGCTTCTACCAGAGTTGGTATTTCTTCTACTTGTAAAACTTCTAGACCCAATTGGCCTCTTCTGCAAAACCAAATAAAACCAAAACTTTATCATTAAGCTAAATTCACAATGCTGGATTACTCCACGCTACAGAGTGGAGTGTACTAAAATAGAGGCGGCATGATACAAAAAATGTGTAAGTGCGAAAAGGAAAGAAACAAAATCCACTCCGCAAAGTCGAGTAATCCAGCATTATAAATCTATTGACATTCCAAATCAACACTTACAAACCATTACCCCATGTAAAAATATCTCCATTTGAAGTTAACAACACAGCATGTTCAAATCCACACTGCAACTGCTTTGGACGTACATGTTTGGGTAATTGGTGGATTTGCGTAGTACCACTAAATATCTTATTACACCTGCTTACCGCCACAGTTATATTATTACCACAGGCCACATAATCAATTTTTAATGGGGATCTTGCCGATTTACAATCACCAAATATACTTCGTTTTTGTGGAATCAACGCAGACGAATTTATTTGAAATGTAAGTTCTTCCAATTCTTCATTACAGTCTGGTAATAATTTATATAATTTTCCATTTTCCAATAAAACTAAGCAATATTTATCACACAAGGCTAAATTTTTAATGGGATAATCGGTCTTTAATGTTTTAACCGTTTCAGAAGTATTGTTTAAAAACCCTTGTAGCTGTAATGTACAATCATAAGATATGGCCAAATAACTCCAAGCAGAGGCTACTATTGAAGACATATTTTCATCTTTGCAAGGTATTTCAAGTTCTGTAAAAAAAAAACAAATCTTAAATTTGTTATACCATTCGCAATGTCACTTTTAAAAAAGTTTTTTCTTAAGGCAATTCGCATGATTTTCGAATGTCATAAGTAGGGCAAGGAATTTCATGCACTTAAAAATGGAAAATATGCGCCTAAAATATGCGGTTAAATAAGAAAAATATGCATTAAAAATATAAGAAATATGCACTAAAAACTATTATTTTTGCAAAAATAATGCACTCTAAAACTTAAAAATGTATTTAAGTTAGTTATTTTGCAAACAGACACAGAACTCGAAGATTTCCCATAGGTCAATAAGGTTTTAAGGATGTTTATTTTGATTGAATCAAAATATGAAAACGTATCAATTTTTTATATTTCTTTACAAAATAAAAAATGCTCCTAAAAATGAAAAATCTGCACAAATATGCATTAAAAAGCACAAAATATTCATTAAAAATGCATCAAATATGCATTTAATGTCAAAATATGCAAAAACATGCATTTATGACAAAATATGCAAAATATGCAACTACAAATCGATGCCATTTTGTTCTAAATTTGATGATTCGGATAAATATTTAGTCCATATTAGTTTTGGACTATCGGACATTTGAATGAAATTCCTTGCCCTGGTCATAGTTAATAAAAAAGTTTATATTAGGTCCATTCGATTACTTTTCTCAGTCAAGTCCAGTAAGAATTACTCAGTGCAGTGTTGTCAGTTTAGGGGATTTATCCCCAAATTCGGGGATCCGAATATATATTATATATTTCTTTTAAGTATGATGATAATAGTGCATGATTTTAGGCTACACAAATTTGTGTCTGGAAAGTTAATGTGCGTACAAACCTTAATTCCTTTTGGTGAAAATTTGAATTCCTTTTGGTTCCAAAATATTTAAGGTTATTCGGATGTAATATGAGTTATAAGAAGCTCTTCTTAAATTAAATATATACTTTACATGTTATTCAATTGTCAAAAATTCAATCCTTCTGCTGAAATATTAAAACTTTTTTATACAGTACCATACACAACAAAATGTCTGAAGCTGATGAATCGGAAAATTTTGATTCTGAAATATTTAAAACGAAAAAATTTGGCTCCCATTTTTTTATGCTGTTATTTAAATTTATTTTTTCTTTTTTATAATTTGTTAGAATTACAAAATTTATTGAGTTTGAGTGTATAAGGTACCGAAAAGAATTAAATAAATATGGTATTTTTACAGTAATTAAAAAAAAAAAGTTAATGAATACGAATTTTTTCCAGAAAATAAAAATTGGGGATTTTTGGGGATAACAATTTGAAAATTGGGGATTTTTGGGGATAACAATTTGAAAATTGGGGATAAAGTCTGAAAAAAAACTGGCAACACTGACTCAGTGCAAACTTACAGAGAGTAAGACGAGATTTACTCCTAAAATAAAATTTTCTCAAACATGAACGGGAACAGAAAATTTGCAACAATTTGCAAGTTTGTAGACACAGCTGACTACAACACCAAATCCCTACTATCCCTACTAATATTATGTGCGTTCCCGCACGTTACCGCGGGTACCCGCGGGAACCCAAAACAGCCCAAACAACAACAATTTACACGCAATTTTGAGTACGGGAACGCCTTTGGGCTAGTTTGGGTAACTTCGGTAAAGTACGGGAACAGACATATTATAAATTTGATTGTTTGTCTGTCTGTTTGTGGCGACATCAGGCCCAAACGGCTGAACCAATTTTCTTGAAATTGTCGGAAGAGCAATTACCAACTCTCGAAATTAAAATAGGCCATATTAGATCTTTATCGGAAAAATGGGCGTGGCAGCTCCCATACAACACCAACATTTTAATGTGATATTTCTCGACTCCTGTTCAACTGTTTCGAATAAAATTATACACATCTCATACAATGTTTCCGAAGCACTGTGCAAAAAGTGGGCGGGACAGAATAAGGGGGCATGGCACTACCATACAATCCAAAGCGATTTATGTAGGCTTCTGATGAAAATATTTAAGCAAAACCTTGCAGGATGGTTGCTAACAGAATTATAATTTTTTTATTTTTTAAATTTTTATTTATTTATTTTTAATAACATAAAACTTCATTCTTAATGTTAAAAACTGCTAAGCCTATGGCTTCACAGCAGTTTTCCAAAAGTGACCACTGTTACAAAAGTGGGCGCGATAGGAACGGGGCCGTGGCACCTCTCATACAATAGCTTTACCTCTGCTCAGGCACGTAGCAGAGATAAGAGGGGCAATTTTAGATTACCTACGTTTTTTCTTGAATTTTCTCATATTGACAAGAAATTGATTCCAAGATATTGGTAAAATTATAAATTAAGTAGATTATTCGAGTAAACTATGCAAAGACTTTGCAGAAAAATTTGAAATTTTGGTAAACAATATTAAGTTTTTGAGTAATACATGCGAAAAATCAAGTTTGTTTCTTATTTTACCGATTTAATCTTCCAAGCGAAATTCGATTTCCGAAACTGGGACTGTAAGTTTTGGCTGGGACTGTAAGTTTGAATTCTTCCATGATAACGATAACCAAATTGTTATTAGTTTGAAAGTTTGACAACGAACTTTTTTATTTTATGAATTACAGAAAATACAAATTATATTATTTAAAACAAAAAGTTTTCAAAACAAAAACATATACAAAGTATGTATTATGGGTGTTCACTCTCATTCTTCAACACAAATAACTTTGTTGCTGTAATTACACGATTTAGTGGGCAAGGTTATCGCAACGAATCTGTTTTAAAATTTGCTTACAAAATACTGGGCGCAAGTGTACTTAATGACAGGCCTTCATATATTATACCAGCCAGAAAAATACAAACGGGAAAACATTGGCAAGGTATTTTAACAGGTGGTACAAGTACTGACAAAAATTGCTTTCCCGTTTCCAATATGATAACGTCAATAGACAAAAGGATCGGCAGTTCAAAAAGCGCCGGAAAAACTGGAGAAAAAAAATTTTTAACTTTGGCAAAACGCTGCCAAAACCAATAAATTGGTGGTTTGGAATAATATTTTCCAAAATAAAATTTAAAAAAAGTTCATATGTATCTTTTTTTGCCCTGCCGTGATGTATTGTAAAACAAATACTGGCAAAACGATTTTTGCAAACGATGACAAAGCGTCCCAAATGAGTGTTCTGCCAGTCATTTATTTTTAACATCGTGGTATGCAAGTACTTGATTTTTTGTACCACTGTCAATTTCTGACTAAGATGTTTCAATATTCATAAAACGTACATTATTAATTAACAACTATTAAATAATTATAAAACGCTTTATTCTATAAAAAAATTAGTTACATAACATAAAAATTTTTACAGATAAAGGAAAATTTAAATCCCGAAATCCCGTAGTCCCGAAAAATCCTGTAGTCCCGAAATCATACAAAATCTCGAATCCCTGGATTTTTAAATATCAATCCCGATTGGCATCCCTAATGTCTACTGATTATAAATAAATTAAAAAAAAAATTGTTGCAATTCTGACATTCAATATCGATTTGCTAAAATAAGTTAAAAAATTTACTAAATATCAATAATTTTAGTACAATGAAATTGGATAAATAACACTGCATGACACTCAAAAAATTAATGGAGATCTAATTAAAATTGAGTACTTTATTTTTCTAAGGTATTGATTTTTCGCTAAATGTCTTTAAAGTTTGGCGCTTTTCCATTTATTTTTTTATAAACAAAAATTTTTGAATGCAATCAATATAAATTGTTTATGGTGAAATGTGGGCACATGACCTGTATTCATATTTAGGCTTAAAATTTAATGAATAAAATTTGATATTAAAACCATTGTTCGTGTTTTATATGGATTTTTACCACACTGAATCGCTGAAAGCAAAATCGGCCTTAATAAATGCTATGACTTAATAAAGAAGCAATTAAAAGGAAAATATTTCAACACAAAAAATGTATTCATCTATAGCGGCCTATACGTTAAAATCGCGACTTTTCAAAAATTTTATATGGTAGCATAGCTTTCCAAGTTGTCCCCAAAGTCTTCAAAGGCGTAAATAGTAAAGTGCGATTGAAAACTATTTACAAATTTTTTTACTAACTTTTTTATCTGATTGTTCTATAGGGTGAAAATTTGGCATAATTTTGACATTTACAATTTTGTTTCCACTATAAATTAAGCTTATAATGTTGGCTTTTTATAATTTTTTTAAAATTACTAACTGTCCATAAAAAAGTGTACTTTAGGAGAAACCAAAAATTTACCCCTAAATTCATAAACGCGTTGTAAAATTATAGGGGGTTTATTGAACAAATTTTGTATGAAAATGACGTTTTGTAAATCTGCTATAACTTGACAAAGCATTTATGAATTCAGGGGTTATTCTGGAAGTGTGCAAATTAAATACATATATAAATTCGGTTTTATCCCAATAAGATTCTTGCAGTATATTTAACAAAAATAGATTCTGCGGTTTTAGAAGACCTTGCAAAATAATCATCGCGGTCAGCTTGTTGCTAAAACAAAATCTTCAAAGGGTTTTGCAAATCTAGCTTTGATTTTAATTTGATGTCCTCTTGAAAATTTAATCATTATTTTTATTCAAATTGTTTGTTATAACCAGTTTGGTGTTAAAAATTGTCGAATCGGTTTAGAAATTGTGAGTAAAAATGTCACGACATTTCATAAAAATTCAAAAATTTTGCTGAAAAAACAGCTGAACTCAGCGGAACATTTGCTAAACATTAGAAAAGAACAAACAGCAAGAAAAAATTTCTTAAATTTACAAAATTTCAGATATATTTTAGTTAATCGAAAATGACAATTTGCATTGCTATGATCGGCAAAAATTTTCCTGGATATTAGTCGACGAAAACATCTCAAACAATTTTAAGTTTTTATTTATTTTTTTTTTTAATTTCTTTTTTAATTTCTTGTAGCAGCAGAGACCGTTATTTATATTTAACTCAATTAAATTTAAAGATAAATCAACTTTTGGATATATAACGATTTCTACTAATATTCATCAACATTTCTTTGTTGATATTAGCAAGGTAAATTTGCAATTCGCTTAAACAAAATTTATCTCAAGTATTACTAAAATTTCGTACACTTAACAGTTGCATTTTTGCTGTTCTTATCTCACTAATATTTAGCAAAAAGCATTTACTAATTTCAAAAGCTTTCTTTGCAGGGCCCCTTTTAACTAATTTTGAATATCTTTTTTGTTTGCTAATTTTATAGGATTTTTTCTATCAGTATAAGATTATATTATGGCAATGGTTGAAATTTAACTTATTCGTGAACGCAAGGGAAACCCCCAATATTATTGGGGTTTCGCGCCACAAGGCTATAAAATAAAAAACCGAGCTAACTTTGCAAAATCCTCTGGAATTTTACTTTCATTTAGTATTGGAACCTGAAAGTTCCCATGGAGTCGATGCTTGGCAAAAAATGGGTAAAACAACATACCTACTCTATATTGGAAACGGATGGCAAAAAATTTTAAATATTAAAAAAAAAAAATTTTTTTGAATACTCAAATCACCTAGAAATTAAATTACACTTGAAATATATAATTTAGTTTAGAACTTAGAAAATGCGTTTAGGCCTTCTGGCGGGCTCCCATTCAACCTAGAAAATGCGTTAAAGATTAAATTTTGTTTTATGGGTATAAGGCATTCTTAATTGTAATATTTAAAAATTTTCAAAAATCTTTAAATTTTTGCGCTCTTGGAGATAATTTTATAAAATTTTGTGCCTCTGACTATTTTATAAAAAACATTTTTATATTGAAATTTTCTTTCTTTCTTTACCAGTATCAGGCAATCAATAAAAGAAATTTGTCTTTTAATTTTTCTGCTGAATTAGCACATAAAAGGTCTGTTCCTTTATGTTACCGCGGAAACCGTTCTCGAAAATTGGGCGAATGAGAGCGCTCAAAATGGTGTATTTGTGTTCCTCTTTTTACTATTAACTGCGGAAAATTGTAAAAGGGGCAGCTGGTGTAATGATAAACAAATAACACCATTGTGAAAAAATTTAAAATTTTAATTAAGCAAAGAAATACGCAGAATAAAACTTTTATATATAAAAATTAACTGAACAAAGTTAAAAAAACTTTTAAATGCAAAAAATATGTGCATCTGTGCGATTTGTCAGCCTAAAACTATATGCATTTTAATTTTTTTCTTTTAACTAAGTTTTGCGCTAGAAAAGTGATTTTGTGCGTTCCCGTACTTTTGGGCAATTTTGTCATTTGGGATTTTGTGAACTTTACACAAAAAAAGTAAAGGAGCACACTTAACTTAAAATAACGAGTTTTTGGTAAGGGTTATACATTTTTCAACTGTGTACAAAGTTTTCCTTAGTATACAAAAAAAACACGGGAAAAATGAAACAAAAAATTTTAAAAAGCCCCCTCCGAAATAAAATCCTAGCTACGTGCCTGGTCTGAGGAAACTGCAATTACTAAAATATTTTCCAACCGATTTTGAATTTTTATACATTACGAGAAAGGGAATTCAGTCTAGATTATGATTCTATTTACATTTTCCAAAAATACAATTATTTAAGAGCCAGTATTTTCAAAAAAAGCAATTTTCGCCTTGTAAATCGTATTTCTAACTTCAGGGCCGATGCGGCACGTGTTTCCGTTATCCGATCACCTTAATTTTTTTGCATGGTGTATTTTTAAATAAATAAATAAATAGATCGTATTTAACTAGTACACACTGTTTCAAAATGATTATTGTGAGAACAAGTTCTGTAATTACTAATCAAAAACTAGTACTTTTTAGTACTAGTTCGACCATTTGCTACTGGGAAGTGACAGTTCTATAATGAGAGTTTTTAAATCTTCTTCTTTTTTATTGCAAATTTTTATTTTACACATTTTTGGCAGTAAGAATTATTGTAAATAAAAAGCTTATTTTCCAATTATCAGGCATGTCACAGGTTTTTTTCAGAACTGATTTGATTTCGCAATTTCACTTTCGCAATTTTTTTCCTAAAATAATCCAAAACAATTTTTTTCTACAGTTAAGGGTCGTACGAATAATTTTTTTTATTGAAAAGCAAAAATTTGGTCAGTATCGAGTATTCTACAGGCTTTAAAGTGGTATTTAAAACGTTAAAAGTTTCTCCAGAAAACGTAACACGAAATAAAAATTCGTTTTCATTCCACTTTCAAAAACCAAAGTGGAATTGATATTTAGAGCAGCTTAAACTCATAAAAGCTTTTCAATAGTGCTTCCTATGTATTACCTAAAGAGTCCTTAACAATGTCACTTAAAAAAAATTAAATTTAAAACGCTTTTTGTTGGTAAATTCAGTAATTTTCTGATTGAAAAAACGTAATTTTTTCTGACAAATTAAAATTTTAAATTCTGACCCGCGATCTTCTTTTTTTTAAACTATAAATGGCAACTTATATCAAAATTTAGCAGTTGGAATACAAAATTACGACAAAAAAGTTTTTTTAACATTTTAGAATTTACAAAAACGCAAAAAAACCTGAAGAAGCAAAAGTAAAACGTTGCGAAATTGTACTTCGAAATCATATTAATTTTATACGAAATATATCTTAAAACGATGAATGGAGGAATATTTAGTTGATCTCTTGTAAAAACCCAGTAGCAAAAAATACTAGTTCAAAACCAGTTATGTACTAGTTTATTTGAACCACACTCTCAAAACAATTGACACAACCGAATTTTTTCCAACCGAATTCGTTCGGTTGCTGCAACCTCATAATTCGGTTGCCTCAACCGAATTTAGTTGTGACAGCCGATAATTCGGTTGCCGCAACCGAATTGAAATCGAATTCGGTTGCCACAACTGAATTCGGTTAGGGCAACCGAATTACGAGGTTGCAGCAACCGAATCAATTCGGTTAGCAAAAAATTCGGTTTCCACAACGGAATTGTTCTGAGAGTGCAGGCAACTAGTACGTTCTACCGCCTCTCCATATAAACAACTGTATAATTTAACACGGAGATGTCATAGGAATGGTGGCTATTGTCGCCTAACTCCAACTTTGGTACTAGTTTTAGATCTAGTTTGAAAATTATAATTTTAGGACGAAAAATAGGGAGCAAAACTGGTGCTAATGTAACACTCGCGGAATCAGTTCTGAAGTGACTCTTTGCAAATAGTACTGAACTAGTTGATTAAGACCTGAATTATGTAGATAAAAACCAAAGATTTTTCTTTGATGAAACGTAGATTAGACCGATATTTTCCTACTGAGATCCTCTTACTGGTCCATTTACCTAACGGAATTTAAAATATTTTATGTTTACGATTTCTAATCGCAATAAAAAATGTTAAGGTGGGTCTCATACTGTAGGTTTAACTTTAACTTAACTATAAACAAAAGAAAATGTCAAAAAAATGTACACAAAACAACAACAAATTTTTGGATTAACTATTAACTAAAGTTTAAACCTGCAGTATGAGACCCACCGTTAGTGTTTATTTGAAAACTCAGACTATATTATTAAAAACAAATGTAAACAAAACTAGAATTTCAAAACTCTTATTTAACCCTTTCGACCCCAAAGTTACCTACAAGCAAATTCATTGTTATGTGCCTATAACTCCCGTTATATTTTTTTAAAATGATTTTTTTACTCAGTAGCAGTGCAGTTCCACAATGCCTGTGTATAAATTTCATATAGCAGGCTTTGATAGTGTTCATTTGAGAGCTGTTTTTCATAGTGTTCCTTTTTTTCACAGCAAATTTTACGGAAAAATAAATTTTTTGTTTAAATTAGTCTCAAAAATTGTGTGATGAATTAAATTCAAAAAATCAAAAGAATTTAGTAATAGAAAAATATAAAATTAAAATTTAAAAAAGTCTTAATCCGTTGGGGTTCGGTAGCATGTTAATGTTTGAACTTTAATTCCAAATATCTCCGTTAGGGGGTGCTGCAAAGCCATAAAATTAATAAAAAATATTTATTTGGTATAGATCTACATTTACACGAAGTTTGGTCGGAAAATTCGCAGCCATTTAAAGTTGGGGTCGAAAGGGTTAAGTTCAATCTTTTGAAAGAGTCTCTCGCATACTTTCAATAAAAACAGTAAGTACACAAATGGTTCAAAATTATTGTTTTAGGAAGAAAAATAGAAAGCTTTATTGGTACTTATGAGAAATTTATCAATCTAGCTCTGGAGTGACTCTTTGGCACCAGTACTGTACCAGTTGATTTGCACCTAAATTTAATTCACAATTTAATTTAAGTATTTATTTCCAAACTCTGATTTTTTTATTGAAAACAAATGTAAATAAAATAAGAATTTCAAATCTCGTATTTTAATTTGTGTAATTTTTTAAACAGGCCCCACATAGATGAGGTTTAACTAGTACACAACTGGTTCAAAATGATTATTTTGAGAACTAGTTTCGTAATACTAGTCAAAAAACTAGTACTTTTTAGAACTAGTTCGACCATTTGCTACTGGGAATTGTATCATCTTTCTTTGATTTGAAAATAATTTAAACAGAAAGTGATATTAATTTATGATCTAGAGTCAAACTAAAAAGAACATTCATTTACTATATCTTAAAACTTTAAATATGGTCACTAACAAATATTTTTTGAAGTGAAATTACTAAAAACAGCATTCTTAACTTATAATTAATTATGTTTATCTATTATATTTGGTCTAAATATGCAAAAATACCATTTACTTCTGGAGAAGCAATTTGCGTTTTCGATTTCACTTTCCAGTGAAATTGAAGTCTGTGACATGCTTGTATGTTATTTTATGGAAATGCAAAGCAGTAAAACTTTCAAAATTAATTATGGAAAAGATAAGAACACGTTCTAAAAAATGTCTGCTTAAGATTTAACTTATCTTCTTCCATAGCGACCAGTATTTGCATATTTGGTGTTGTAATCAGCTGTGTCTACAAACTTGCAAATTGTTGCAAATTTTCTGTTCGCGTACACACACAAAAAATACTCGAGGGCATATTGCCTTGGCTGGCATAGGTAGCCTACAGTTCTATTAAATTTTAAAAAATAGTTTCATTACCTATGGTTATAGGTATTTAAACAATACTATTTTACCTATTGACCACGTAATTCCAACTTTCTAAAGTAGGTAACTCTTCGAAAAATAAATTTGAAATATCAAATGTTAGAATTATAAATACTACACCTTTTGCAACTGTAATTCAGAAAATATCAATTGAAATTCAGAATTTCCATTTGAAATTCAGAAAATATCAATTGAAATTCAGAATTTCCATTTGAAATTCAGAAAACATCAATTGAAATTCAGAATTTCCATTTGAAATTCAGAAAACATCAATTGAAATTCAGATTTTCCATTTGAAATTCAGAAAATATCAATTGAAATTCAGAAAATATCAATTGAAATTCAGAAATCGTCATTTGAAATTCAGAAAATATCAATTGAAATTCAGAAAATATCAATTGAAATTCAGAAAATATCATTTGAAATTCAGAAAATATCATTTGAAATTCAGAAAATATCAATTATTATTCAGAAAAGATCAATTGAAATTCAGAAAATATCAATTGAAATTCAGAAAATATCAATTGAAATTCAGAAATCGTCATTTGAAATTCAGAAAATATCAATTGAAATTCAGAAACCGTCATTTGAAATTCAGAAAATATCAATTGAAATTCAGAAAATATCATTTGAAATTCAGAAAATGTCAATTGAAATTCAGAAAATATCATTTGAAATTCAGAAAATATCATTTGAAATTCCGAAAATATCAATTGAAATTCAGAAATCGTCATTTGAAATTCAGAAAACATCAATTGAAATTCAGAAAATATCAATTGAAATTCTATTGATATTTTCTGAATTTCAAATGACGATTTCTGAATTTCAATTGATATTTTCTGAATTTCAATTGATGTTTTCTGAATTTCAATTGATATTTTCTGAATTTCAAATGATATTTTCTGAATTTCAAATGATGATTTCTGAATTTCAATTGACATTTTCTGAATTTCAAATGATATTTTCTGAATTTCAATTGATATTTTCTGAATTTCAAATGACGGTTTCTGAATTTCAATTGATATTTTCCGAATTTCAAATGACGATTTCTGAATTTCAATTGATATTTTCTGAATTTCAATTGATATTTTCTGAATTTCAATTGATGTTTTCTGAATAATAATTGATTTTTTCTGAATTTCAAATGATATTTTCTGAATTTCAAATGATATTTTCTGAATTTCAATTGATATTTTCTGAATTTCAAATGATATTTTCTGAATTTCAATTGATATTTTCTGAATTTCAAATGGAGAATCTGAATTTCAATTGATGTTTTCTGAATTTCAAATGGAAATTCTGAATTTCAATTGATGTTTTCTGAATTTCAAATGGAAATTCTGAATTTCAATTGATATTTTCTGAATTTCAATTGATATTTTCTGAATTACAATTGCAAAAGGTGTAGTGACAAAATGAAAAAAACAAACATTACCTTAAAATTCTGTACAATTTTCTGAACCATCTTCTTGCCTTTCGTGGCGAATTTAGCCACTATTTTGATCTTTAAAAATAAAGGCAACAAATAAAATTGGAAAAAAACTTGAATTGACTTAAAGACGTGTCCACAACTGTACATAAGTGCATTATGGATATGTATATATTTTTAGGAAACATATTTTTGAAGTTCGCGATGCATAACTTGATAAAAAAAGCGTTATTGGCCCTAAATTTTGGTAAAGGGTTTTCTAAAGGAACAAGTCATCAGTAATAAAAACCCCTTACATCTTCAGTGTGTATTCCTTTACAAAAAACTTCAAATTGCAAAAAAACTGATTCTTACGTCTGTTTTCTAGAAAATCACTCAAAATCCCAAAATCTTTTTCTAACAGAAAACCAACCCTACATTCTAATGACATTTTTTAAGTGCTAAATAATTTTTCTAAAGAAAAAACTCCAGATATTGGAAACTTTTCCTACCCAGCTTAAAATCGACATATGTATATGAATACATGCAGGTTAAATGTATGTTCATGCATGCTCATAAACATGCATTTATGTCCATACATGGATACATAAATCTCCATACATGCATCATATATGTCCACACATGTGCATTAAAGAAATTTGAGGTACCCGACTAAAAAAGTTTTCATATAATCTTATATGATTTGATATAATTATAAATGTTTATATGCGTGGCTTCATATAACCATATAAATTTTATTAGCACTTTGGTTTTATAAATATGTTTGATATAACGTTATATATAATCATATGGGATTATAACAAAGTTAATAGAAAATTGTATTAATTTTATATATAATTATATATAAAATGATATCTAATTATACAAAGTTTAATTGCACTATAAAAATTAAGAAAAAAACTTAGAAATTGTGGATCTGGTTTTGAATTTTGCACTTTGACGTATACATAAATTAATGTTTATAATTGAAATTAACATCTATTTTTCAAATATTTGACAAAATACTATTTATACAAAAATTATTTTAAAGAAATAAATAAGGAAAACAAACTTTTTTCGTTCGTTCATTCGAAAGAACTATTTTTAGTTAGAATATTCTTCTACCTCAAGTCCAAATTCTAATATGATATTGTCATATTCGATTTTTATTTGTTGTTTCAAAAAGTCCGAAAAAACAATTTTTGTATTTTTTAATGCAAAAATTAAGATAATTGTTGAACTATTTTTATTTTTAAATTTAAAAAGAAAAATTAGACAAACTTATGTTGAAAGCAGGCGGTTTTCATCGCCTCTTTCGAACATTAACAGTTTGTATCGAAAAATGTTAGCCTTTGCAGCTTTTGCAGATACAAATTAAGAAGAGAGTGATTTAACAGAGGTAGGGAGATTTGGGTAGTCTTTTAATTATATACTGGCATGTGATGGAAAATTATCGTTTTTGATTTCGATCGATTTGGTTAAAAATCAAAAATTTAATGATGAATATGAAAGGCAAAGAGGGTTGAAATTGTTAACTGCTATAGTTGTATCAGGTATATCGATTTACGACTTCTTATCGCTTTTAAATTAAAAATAATAAGAAATATTTAGGATTGAAATTTTAGAAACGATCGATTGAAACGATCGATCATCACATGCCAGAGAGTCGTTGGTTTAAATTCAGTTATTTTTTCCGTGAAAAAAAAATAATTGTGAAAGTTAATTTTTATATTTTATAAGAAAGACACACATTTTATAAGAGATACCAAAACTGTAAACTAGAAAAAGTTGTTCCGACAAATTTTTGTAATGTGGAGTTAATCTGAAAATTTATTTTGTCAGCTTTTTTTTTGATTTTTTTTTTTTGAGAAACACATTGACACGGTGCAAAAATATAATTTAATAACATACATTTAAATTTAACGGTTCGTTGTAATTAAAAAATCTGTGTTTATCATACACAGAGTTGTATAGAATCAGCTGAGATATCTTAAGAATTAAGGTTTAAAGCAAAAAGAGTAATAATAACAAAAGGATAAAAATAGCATTGTTAAATTTCGTTGATGTTAGTCTAAGTTGAGTTGTTGATAACAAACTCGATTTGCTTTCAAAAGTCACATAAGTAGACGATTATCAAAATATTAACCCACTCAAAGGCGAAAGGCACTGATGATGGCTTTGTAGCGAAAGCCGAAAATGCGCATTCTGCCTTGCTGGTCTTATCGAATTTTTTCAATAATTTTTATTCTTTGTAATTTACTTGTAAAAATTGTATCATCTTTCTTTGATTTGAAAATAATTTAAACAGAAAGTGATATTAATTTATGATCTTGAGTCAAACTAAAATAACATTCATTTACTTAAATAACAGATCAACTAAAAAACATTTCCCCCATTCATAAAAAGAAATTTTTAATTTTTTTCGAAAGATTGCAGAAATGGCTATATAATTTGTTTGGGACAAATTTTGCTTACACCAATAAGTAAAGTAATAAGTTACATGGATGAGAAAGAACACGTGTTTGGCCAAAATGTCAAATTTTGACCCCCTCTAACTCAGAAACTTTTTTGCCGATCTTGTTGAAAATTTGTGTCTAAACTACTATTAAAATTTGTGTCTAAACTACTACCTTGGTGCAAATTTCATCCAAATCGGAAGACATCGATTTCAAAAGTTTGGGTCACTTGACATGAAATCCCCCATATATTTCATTTAACATGTTAAAAATGCAGATTATAGGATTTACTGGCATGTGTCGAAAATCGATCGGTTTCAAATCGATCGTTTTCGAAATTGCAATCCTGAATATTTCGTATTATTTTAATTTAAAAGCGATAAGAAGACGTAAATCGATATACCTGTTACAACTACAGCTGTTTAAAATAATTTCAAACCTTTTTGCCTTTTCTATTCATCATTTACTTTTTGATTTTTAGCCAAATCGATCGAAATCAAAATCAATCGTTTTCCATCACATGCCAGTTAAATTCAATGCTGGTAGTTTTAATAACTAAAATTTTATCCATAAATTTTGTTGTAGAAAAAAAACTGAAGATTATTACAAAAAAGTCAAAAAATTTACATTTTTATATTAATAAATACCGGTAAAATACCGGTAACTACCATTAAAAATAACGGTATCGGTAACGATAACGGTATTTGGAATTTTTTTTAGAGGTATTGGTGACGGTAACGGTATTTAATTTGAAACGGTATTTTAGCGATATCGGTATTATAACGATAACGGTAACCAGCCTTGGTTATTCTACAACTGATTGTTGGAAACAAAATATTTTCTTGGATTAAATATGAAAATTTTTTTTAAATACATCGAGTTATTCATATGTCACGTTAAGGCGGGTTTCCGCATACACCGGCGCCAAAAACGAAAACTGAAAAACGTTGCTTCGTCACCGTCTCGTTTCTGTTTCGTTTTCGTTTCAGTTGGGAGCGTTGTTGCATAAAACAGAAACAGAAACGAAATTATTGCATTCTATTTATACCCTACACCACTACGTGGTCAGGGTATAATAAGTTTGTGCTGATGTTTGTAACCCCAAAAAATATTGGACCTAGACCCATCTTATAGTATACCGATCGACTCAGAATCACGTTTTATTTCGATTTAACGATGTCCGTCTGTCCGCCCGTCCGTCTGTCTGTACACCGACCTATGTCGGCCCAAGGACGAAGCCTATTGATTTTGGTTAAAATCGGTCCATGTTTAGACCTAGTGCCCATATAAGGGTCCCCCAAAATTGACTTGGTTACACGCTGCAGGTCGCAAATATTAAGATATTTCATTGTAATTTGATTCGGTGACTCACATGGTCCCAAAGACAAAGCTTATAGATTCTAGATAGGAATCGCCCATATGGGCTATATTAACGATTTTCTCTTCTTTTATCATTTTATAGAAAATTTTGACACAAGTCCCATTTTAACCCATTCGAATTTCGGATCCAAACATTAGTTGGCTTTTAACCAGACTGGTGTAGGGTATTGTATAGTCGGCATGCCCGACTTTAACTTTTTTACTCGCTTTTTTGTTGTCATTGTGAAGTGGATAAGAACATGAAAACTATAAAAATACAAAGTGTTATTGAAACTCAAGAAACAAAATTATTATAAATTATCTACAATCTCCACTGTAAAACTAGCAGAAAAAGCAACTGTAGCGTGTTCCGGCCGGAATGGCGTGGTCCGGCCAGACACTCGTCGGGGTCTCCAATTTGTAGCGTGGTCCGGCCGGAGTGGCGTGGTCCGGCCAGACTCTCGTCGGGGTTACCAATTTGTAGCGAGTTTCGGCCGGAATGGCGTGGTCCGGCCAGAATCTCGTCGGAGTCACCAATTTGTAGCGTGTTTCGGCCGGAATGGCGTGGTCCGGCCAGACTCTCGTCGGGGTCACCAATTTGTAGAGAATTGTTTAATATAAATTTACTTTATTAAGGCTTACAAAAAACTTATTCTAATTACAAAAAACTTTAACTTTACTTAACACGAACACAAAGCGTCAGTTCGAGAACAATCTAGTACGACAATTGACTGTGTTGTACAACGTAAAAATATAAAAGTAAACAAAAATGATAGTGTTGGTAAATACAAATCAAATGAAATCGTTACACCACAATACCCCCCACCTAGTTATCAACTAACGATATTTAATAGAAAATCGGACGTGCCGTCCTGATGAACTCACTCGTGTTGTGGTTCTTTGCTGGTATTGTGTTGAGTCGTTGTTGTTTCCGTATGTGGCACATCATTAAATAAGTATGCGGCTTTAAGACGATCGATAGATATTTTCGACTCTCGTTGATGAATTTTGATTGATTTTGCTTTTGCATTCGATTTTGCGATTGCGCTTGATTTTGCGTTTGCGTTCGATTTTGCGTTTGTGTTTGCGTTCGATTTTGCATTTGCGTTTGCGTTCGATTTTGCATTTGCGTTCGATTTTGCGTTTGCGTTCGATTTTGCGTTTGCGTGCGATTTTGCGTTTATAGCAACAAATAAATAGTCTTTGTATGAATAAGTTTGTGTTAAAGGTGGATGTTGATTATAATGACGTTGTTGCTGATAGTGGTGTGGCGGTGTTTGTGGTCGTGGTGTTACCCCTCGTGGCAGCTGCAACATATTCGAATTAAAAGAATCTAAACGTTCTCTCATTATATTGGTGTGACCATCAAAGGAGTTAGCATGTTTTTGATTCGATGAATAGCTGCGCTGAAAATAACTCGATTGCGAATGTTGCCATGGAGACGATTGCTGCCGGTAGCAGTGGTGGCGTTTGCCTTTATTTCCTTGCCGTCGTTTTCACCAGCCATCACAAAATTTGTGCTTACCATTTGTAACTATTTCCGAGAAAGTTCATAAGCCTGTACGTCGGGGTTATCAATTTGTAGTGTGGTCCAACCGGAATGGCGTGGTCCGGCCAGACTCTCGTCGGGGTCACCAATTTGTAGCGAGTTATTTGATTTTCCAAATTTTATTAGGCTTATTAAACTTATACTATATTACAAAACTTTAACTTTACTTAACACGAACACAAAGCGTCAGTTCGAGAACAATCTAGTACGACAATTGACTGTGTTGTACAACGTAAAAATATAAAAGTAAACAAAAATGATAGTGTTGGTAAATACAAATCAAATGAAATCGTTACACCACACAACTAAAAATAATTGAAAATGATGCTGCAGAAAAAACTGTTAACCCTTTGACACGGGAATTTTAATGGCTGGGATTTTCCGACCAAACTTCGTGGAAATGTAGATTTATGCCCAAGAAATATTGTTTATTACTTTTATGGCTTTGCAGCACCCCCTAGCGGAGATATTTGGAACTAAAGTTCACACATTAAAATGCTGCCGACCCCGAGCGGGTTAAATTTTTTTTTTAATTTTATATTTTTTCTATTACTAATCTCTACATAAAATCTTTTGAATTTTTGAATTTTATTCATCACACAATTTTTGAGACGAAATTTTAGCCTTTTTTTAATGCTTAAATTTGAACACGTTCTCAGCAGTGTTGCTGATCACAAGACAAAACGTATTCTACTGATCTCATGTTGTTTTCAAATTTCACAGCCTGCATAAAATTTAAATGAGAACAAAATAACGAACCGATAACAGTAAATTAATAGCGATTTGGTTAAAACTCAAATCAGTGACGAGTTGACGTACATTATAATGTACGCCACTCGCCAAAGGGTTAAATAAGCAAATTTTTTTTTGCTAAATACTAGTAAAATAAGAACAGCAAAAATAAAACTGTTAAATTCACAGAATTTTAGTTATATTTAAGTTAACTTTTAGTTAATTGAAAATGACAAATTGTTCTGTAAAATCTGCAGAAAATTTTGTTAAATTTTAGTTAACTAAAAATATCAAAAATAAACTCTTATATCTACGAAATTTTTATTATTTTTAAGCTAAATTTAGTTGAATACAAATAGCGGTCTATCCTGCTAAAATCAGCAAAAATATTTGCTAAAAAAATTGTAAACTGCTGTTTTCAAAAGGATCGATTTTTATTTGCATTTAAAGAAAACTTCGAAAATTTTTTAAATCTTTTTGTAATTTTTTAGGCTACAAAATTTTTTGCTGATTTTAGCAGGTTTATTTGTTATTTTCTATTAACGAATGTTATGAGGTAATATAACTAAAATTCTGTATATTTAAAGAGTTTTCGTTTTGCTGTTTCTATCTTACTAATGTATAGCAAAAATAATCTGCTAAATTTAGCATTTTTTTCTGCAGCATCATTTTTGAAAGTACATTTATAAAAGTTTGTCGGTTGAATTTACTGAAAATGACAGTTAAAATAAAGGTTCATGCAGTTAAAAAGGCGACAAAGGTAATTTACCTTTAAAACTTTTGTTATTTTTAACTGTTGAAAAATAACTAACAAATGCATTAAAAATAACTAGCAATGTCGAGAAATTAACTGACAAATTTTTACTACAAAAATTTTAACACGACTGGCAAAATAGGTAAAAAGTACTGTTTTACAGTTAATTCTTTCGGTATTATAAAAGTATATTTTAATTAAAAAAAAAACATTTTTTTCTTTTGATTACAAAAATATATGTAATTACTTCAGCCTATTTAAAATTTGAAGTAAAAATTCCAAACGTTTCTCCAGTTATTATGCTTTTATGCATGGAGATACAATCCAAGTTTCTGATTTTTATTTGCAAACTAGGAATATATCAATAATAACAAATATAAACTAAACAAAAATTTTTAAAATTCAAAGAATTCAACGAAATTTTGTATTTTCTAAATAATTACCAACTGTTTACTGTAAAATTACTGTTTTAGTAGTTGTTTATTATGATATTTAAAATAAGTGCTTTAAACAACTGTTTTTTTTTAACTTTTGAATTTTAGAACAGTTGTCGCGCGCCGTCTGATGGTGAGTTGGCGAATTTTGTTGAAGCTTTTTAGTTCATAACCCTGTTATATTATTTTACTTCGGTGGGGTTAAGTGCTATGGGAACACCGAAGGAGGACGCTGCAATATGTATGATATGACATGATATTTTTCATAAATTTTTGTTGCCTTGGTTGGGGCTCGAACCCGCAACCTCACGTGTAACAGTCCAACGCGCTAACCATTACACCACAGCGCCCACAACTGTTACGAAATTACAATACTTTTCGTTAGTTGTTTCCTTAAATAACTGCCATAACAGTTGTTTTGAATTTTTCTATAGAACTGTTAAAAACAACAACTACTGATTACTACACAAACAACTGCCATATAGTAACTGTCAAACTTTTTTGAGTGTAGTTTTTAGTAGTTTTAACTAAATTTTTTACATACTTTTTCCTATTGTATTCTTGTTTTCGGTGCAAAGAGCTAGCACCGAAAAAAACCTACTTGATGTTGTTTTCGTTCCGTTGCCAAATGGCTAGTTTTTCATTGCCGTCGCCGATTTCGGCAACGATTTTTTTTTTCGGCGCAAATGTATGGAATTTCGTTATCGGCGCCGTTTACGGTGCATGCGGAAACGGTATGTTTTTATCAAGTTTGGCAAGCGATACCTTTATATTACCGTTATCCGTTTCAAAACTCTTTCAAATTGATGACCGATACCGAAACTCTTAATTTACAAAAATACCGGTATTCCAAAACCTTTTCCCTTAATACCGGTATCGTACCGGTATTGAATCGGTTTCTACTAAAATATTTTTTTTTTATTTTTTAATTATAGTGCTGTGCAATATAATAGGCAAATTAAAATTTGTTCTAATTTTATTCTCGTTGCCTTTATTTTTAAAGATCAAAATAGTGGATAAATTCACCACAAAGTGCGAGGAGATTCTTCAGAAAATGGTGCAGAATTTTAACGTGACGTCTGTTCTTTTATTTTGTCACTTGTTTTAAGTAGGCGTGGCTTTTAATGAAAAATAAGCGATATCGACCTTCTATCAAATTACATAGTAAATATCAATACCGTTATTCGTCTCGGTTGCCAACCTTGGTTTTTATTGATAAAAAATTAAGGAAATACATTAGGTTTGCATTAAACGATTAAGCGTCAATTTTCTCGATTAACCGACCCGAATAATTAATTAATTTTAGTGGTTTTTCGAATAATGCGTTAATTGGTTAACCGCATATGTTGAATAATTGGAAACGCTAATTGTATCTGATTAGCTATTGTATTCTATCAAATTAGATATGTCACCATATCATCTTTCTTAATCGGGATTTATATTACGGATTTATATTGTCCAGTATGTACCGAAGGAAGGAAGGCACAAATAATTGAAATAATTACACGAAAAATTTATTTGTGAATTTGTGGTTGAATACACAAGTTTTCAATTAAATTTATCTGTTCTTAAAATCAGTGTTGGCAGGCAATACCGCTAAAATACCGTTATCGATTCAAAACCCTTTCAACTGACTACCGTTACCCCTAAAATACCGTAACCGAAATACCCGGAATACCGTTATCCTTAAAATACCGTTACCGAAATAACTGAAATGCTATTATCCTTACCATCCATGCTTAAAATCATGGATGGTAGCCGAAACGATGCGGTTATCGGTAAGGGTAATGCTATTTCAGATTATTTCGGTAACGGTATTTTAAGGGTAACGCTATTTCATTTATTTCGGTATCGGTATTTTAGGGATAACGGTTTTTTAGTTATTTCGGTAACGGTATTTTAAGGATAACGGTTTTTGATTATTTCGGTAACGGTATTTTAAGATTAAAGATATTTCAGTTATTTCGGTAACGGTATTTTAAGGATAACGGTAGTCAGTTACTTCGATTCTTTCCGGAATTTTTTTACAAAAAAACAAACGAGATGAATCACAAAACCAATTTACCAACTTAAAGTACGAAAAATACTCAATAACCACTTGCAATTACCAAAAGCTGAAAATTAAAAATAACGGTAACGTTATTTTATGGTAACGGTAGTCAGTTGAAAGGGTTTTGAATCGATAACGGTATTTTAGCGGTATTTCCTGCCAACCCTGCTTAAAATACATGTTTCCACAAAACTTATACGTTTTTATTTACATTCAATAATCCGGAAAAAATACGGATTGGGTATTCATTCGGGCGGATTAACGAGGCTTTATTGTATTTCCAATTACCTTCAAACTGTTGCAACTTCCGTTTATTATGAAATTGACCAAATCCATTAAAACCACATACTAGCCATTGTTTACTGTGTTTCACATTTTCTTTCGCCACTAAACCTTTACCGGTTGCTAAGTGATCTTTACTACTGTAATTGCTACTTAGGCTTATTTCACCATCGCCACCACCTTCCATAATTTATTAGAACATGCATGCAATAGTTATTAACCTACTAATGTTACTCTGAAAATAGTAACGTTGTTGTTCTACTGCTGCTAGTTTCACTCTCAGTGCGTATTAAACTTTACAAGTGAGTTGACTAATTTGTTGTTAAGTTACAAACAAGTTCAATTGTTATAAAAAGATTTGTTATCTATAAATACAAAACAAATATTTTAATTAGTGCTATTTAAATTTGAATATATGGCAAATAAAATTATACAGTGATAAATATGGTAAGGAATTAGAATATTATTTAATAAGTACATTTTTTATATAAAATTTATAATTTCTTTATTTTCTAAATAATTACCATGACAACCGGAATTCCATAAGTTCATGATCAGCGTTGTCGGATTAGGGGATTTTGGCTCAAAATGGGAATTCCAACCTCGGGTTTGTGGGAAGATTTTTGAGGGGGGATTTGACGATTACAACTAGGACAACCCAAAAAAACTATAAGGAATGTTTTAAGCTCTTAAAAAAAGCTCGAAAAAACAGTGAAATAAGCAGTTAAAATTAAAAAATAAGCCCTTAAACTTCTTTATTTCTTCATTAAAATCCTCATAAAAATTAATTTTTTTTATTTAATATAATGCTACATTCCTGGGAACTTCAGGAATCAGACAAAGTTGTGACATTCTTAAATTTATTTTCATCGGGAAATACATTAATTGCATTAAAGGAATTAAATGTGCTAAAATCCCAAAACTTATTAAACAAATTGTGAAAAATAATTTGTTGACGGCATATCCCTATCCGGATTTCATTCTTGCCTAACCTAGTGTCTTGACATGCAATAAAATGTTAGCAAGCAATTGTCAAAATTATCAAATCTCAATTGAAGACACTCAATTTCAATTTTATTGCAATATCATGATATCGCTGACATGCAAGCGGCTCTTGCAATGATGCCTGCCATGAAATGTCACTTTTCGTTTAAATTTTAACTTTGTAATAAAAAAACAACAGAAAATTTGGTAAAAAAGAAAGGGAAAGTGTTATATTTTTTATTATTTGTAGATAAAAATTGATGTTTGATAAAATTTTGTGTTTTTCGAAGAAAAATCTATGATATTTCTTATCTATGAAATGGTCAAGTGTGCTCCACCACTTTGCAATTGATATCATTTTGACGTTTCACTGAAATGGTTTTGACATTTCATATCATATAATTTATTGCATTTCAAGACACCGGGTAAGGAAATCGTCATTGTCATATTTGTATTATTATACAATTGTATACAATTCAGGTTGGAAAAAGAAAAGGTTTATTTTAACAAAAATAAATTTGAAATAAAAGAAATTTATGTCGACTTAAAATAATGTTTAAAATTACTGATTTTATGAAAAAAAAGCAAAAATATGCTCTATTTTCGCATAAAAAAGCTAAAATAAGCTTAATTTTTATAGAAAATAGCAAAAATAAGGCAATATTTACCAAATAAGCAAAAACAAGCAAAAATTATATAAAATAAGCAAAAAAAAGCTCTAACAAATATAGCTTAAAATTCTTATATTTTTCAGATCAGAACTTCTTTTTGGTTTGCCTAATTATAATAAATATTAGGGATTTTACCCCTAGTTTTAGGTATTTTTGGAGATTCCAATATTTTTATAATTCCGTAAATACTTTATTGAAAATCTGCTAAAATTTTTTATATTTACTAATTTTAATTAAAAAATTCAAACTATTAGATTTTAGATATACCAAAAATCAGTAGCAATTTGTGCTGAATTACAGATTTTAAGTTTAAAATCGATCGATGAAAGTGGATGAACAAGACCCATATTTTTGTACTTTAAATTACTCACAAAGAGTACTTTAAAAATATAAGATACAAAGGCTAAATAATTTGATTTTATGAAGCATTATTTTCAATTGTTAATAGATTATTCGTGAGTACTGTTTTTGAAGTATATAAGGCATGGGCTTTACAACCAGAAGGTTCGATTCCTGGTTCGAGCGACATAATAATTTAGCAAAAAAGAGAATTATTTAATAACAGCCTTACCTTTCGGTTGTGTTTAAATCAAAAAAATATTGTAAAAAAGCAAGAAAAAGTAAAAGTAAAAGAAATAACAGTTTAAAAAAAAGATTCTAAATTTTTTTGTGAGCAAAAAAAGTATTTTTGGTCAAAAAGTCTTAAAAAAAGCAATTCAAAGCTCAAAAATATTAAGAAAAAGCTATTTTAAATCTAAAAAACGGAAAATCCAAAAAAGCAAAAAGAAGCAAATATGAGTAAAACAAGCAATAAAAAGCAAAAAAGCAAAAACAGCAATTTTGTCTTCTATTGTAATAATAAACATCCGTAAATTATTCCTTCTACGACAGCGCCCCAATCATGCTGTTCGAATTCGGCATAAATCTGTAGGTCCCTCATGTATTCTACAATAAAAATATAAAAAAATAGTCTGCATTGTTCAAAAATATACATAAAACTTCCAAAATAAGTAACGAAAGAGCACATAACGAAACTAGACGTCCAATTTTTTTCCTTCAAATAAGGGAGTACCGCGGGTCCGAGGAGAACATTTTCTAAGAGAACAAAATGTATGTTAGTTATTAAGTAATTTTCAGTAGTTGTATCTGCTAAAACTATTTGGCCCCTCTTATCAGTGCCGCCGCAAAAGTTTGCAAGAAGCCTCTAAATTCTTCTGTTATGAACCATAATTTCAGAGCTCCACAATTTGTTCACACAGAAAAAAACAGGTGGAATATTACCTAAGAGCTTTGTAATTATAATACTACATAATTTTCAAGTTAGTTTTACAAAGTTCTAGTAAAATATCCACATTTTTTTGTAAAATATATACAATCCTTGCAAAATATATACATGTGTAGTGAAAAATATCCGAAAAATTACATATGTATTGCTAGAAATTTGTAAAACTTACTTCGAAGTTATGTAGTTGTATAATTACATAGCACTTAGATAAAGTTCCACCTGCTTATTTCTGCGTGTTGGCTTCGTAACCAATTTTTTCTTTGAAAGTGTTGTTTTTAATTGATTACTGCGTTTTTGACCAATTTAGGGGTTCTACATTTTTTTTGGGGATTGTTGGGGAATTTATCTTTCAAAATGGGAATATGAGCCAAAATTATTCTGGCAGCACTGTTTATAATGCATATAATTCACTGTTGCCAACTGTTTTAGCGGAAAAACCGTTAAATTTGTCATGAAAAGCGCTAGAAACTACTAAATAAAGCAGGGTTGGCAGGCAATACCGCTAAAATACCAATATCGATTCAAAACCCTTTCAACTGACTACCGTTACCCCTAAAATACCGTTACCGAAACAACTGAAATACCGTTATAATTAAAATACCGATACCGAAATAAATGAAATATCGAAAACCTTAAAATATCGTTACCGAAATAAATGAAATATCGTTACCCCTAAAATACCGTTACCGTTTTTTTTAATTTTCTGCTTTTGGTAACTGTGGTTCTTGAGTATTTTTCATACATTAAGTTGGTAAATTGGTTTTGTTTTTAATCCCGTTCGTTTCTTGTAAAAAAAATTGTGGGATGCTCTGAAATAACTGACTACCGTTATCCTTAAAATACCGATACCGAAATAACTGATATACCGTTAAACTTAAAATACCGTTACCGAAATAATGAAAAAACCGTTATCCTTAAAGTACCTGTACCGAAATAACTAAAATACCGCTGACCTTAAAACACCGATACCGAAATAAAAGAAATAGCGTTACCCTTAAAATACCGTTACCGAAATAATCTAAAATAGCGTTACCCTTACCGATAACTGCATCGTTTCGGTTACCATCCATGAATTAATCTAGAATTAGTTATACGTAACGTGACGAATCAGTTGATGCAATCTAAAATAATAAGTAAAAAAGAAATAAACTGTCAGCTATGCTCTTTTAACTCATTAGACTTTCCATAAGGAGATACGTATCTTTACGTCCACATATGGCTAATGGAGCCTTTAGTTTGTACGTATCGTTCCGTGAGGAATCAGCTGATTTGTTTTTGTTGTGTGAAAAAGCGCTTGAGTCGTTAATTTTTCTGTAACTTAATGTTCCGTGCCGGATGAACCTGTTAAAAACGAAATTTTTGTACTACGTTAACCTACCCAACAAACAAATCGTTCCGTTTACGTACCGTTTTCGGTCCGTCATAAACGGAATCCAACCAGAGATACAAGCCGGTCCATTCTGTCGGCTGGCGGCGGCTAATGGCTAAAATGGTCGGCGGCGATTGATTTTTGGAGATGAGCCGCAAACGCGTCGGCGGCGGCTGGCTAAAAATATAGTGTCGACTGGCGGCGGCTAATCGGCTAACGTCGGCTAAAATGCAAATTTTCCAAGAATTTCGACAGATAAATACACGTAAAAATATCGAATTTATAAAAATTGATCTTAAATTTCACAATGTCGTTGTTAAAATTATAAATACATTTGTTGAATTTTGCACTTATTGTAACAATCTTTGGTATAAAAACACATTTGAAGAAGAGGAAGACGAGGAAAAAGAGGAAGAAGGGGAAGACAAAGAAGAAACTGAGAAGCATATTATAGATCAAACAGAAAGCAAAAAAGACTTAGTTTTGTGGAAAATATTTTCAAAAAGCATGAAAAAAAAATAATTTTTCCAACATTTTGATTCATAAGCACCACAAAAATTTTCTAAATCAATTTTTGTTGCACAGGTCTTTAGCAATAATTTGGCTTTTACAGAGAAGAAAACCAACCATAGGATTTTTGGCTACTCGAATGTTTAAGGGGTAAAACGGGGCTCATAAGTTTGAAAAAATCGGATCGGTGCGGTAAAACTATTTTAGATTATTTCGGTAACTGTATTTTAAGGGTAACGCTATTTAATTTATTTCGGTAACGGCATTTTAAGAATAACGGTAGTCAGTTGGAAGAGTTTTAAATCGATAACGGTATTTTAGAGGCATTACCTGCCAACCCTGATTTCAATCGATTTGAATTCCGTGTCACAGAATTTTTTACTGCCGTTTTAATTTAAGTGAACTAATAGAGCTTTGAAGAGTTAATTCGTTTTCGAATGAATTTATTAACAATAGAATCGGATTTGTTTTGATTTAAATGGATTCCTTTTTTAAATTCAAATTTATTCAACTTAACACGTTTGACTAAAAAACATTCAAAAAATTAATAACAAGGTTGGTTAACGGTTACCATTATCGCTAAAATACCGTTACCAATACCTCTACCTCTAAAAATTTTCCAAATACCGCTATCGTTAGCGATACCGTTATTTTTATTGGTAGTTACCGGTATTTGTAAATGTTTATAAAAATGCCAATTGTTTAACTTTATAATAATAATCTTGGGTTTTTTTCCAAAACAAATATAGATAATAATTTTAGTTACTATGTACCAGCATTGAATTTAAAGCTTATAATCTGTATTTTTAACACTTAAATTGACAAATATGTAATTTTTTATTTGTTTTTATATGTTTTTGAGGCAGTTTGTAATTCCGGTACGTACCGGTATTGTTGATTCGATAACGGCATACCGTTACCGAAACAGTCCTAAATACCGTTACCTTACCGTTATTCGTTTCGGTAACCAACCTTGTTTAATAATTAACAACTCGTAGTCCTTATGAAAACCCTACTGGAATGGGATTGAAAAAGGATTAGATTCTATAAACGGGGTTGTGAAACTTAACAGAAATGGCATTACAATATCGTCAAAAAACTTTTCTAAATTTTTGTTTATTTAAAATTAACCCTCTAATGCCCAAGGCCGCCTTTTGGCGGTCTTCAGATTTTAAATAGTTTTTTGCTAAATAACAATATTTTATTAAACAAGTTGTACTATATCCATAGAAAACTTAACTGCCTACTTTTTTTGCCTTCAAACTTTTTTTGTATAAGGACGGGTTTCAAGCGAGAAGCATGTAAAGTGAAAATTTCGAAAATTTGAAAAAATTAGCTATTTAAAACAGAAAAAAATATTTGAAAAATTGCCAAAAATACATTTACGATCTGGCGTACATTACCGATAATAACAAAGCTAGTTTAGAGCCTCTAATTGTAAAATCAGTTAAAAATTTTTCTCGAGGACTCACAGGATAACGACAGGATACGTTTTACAAATATCTGTACAACTCAAAAACTAGCCAACAGATTTTCTTGAAATTAAACACAGATTATATACTCAGAGGTAATAGTAAGCAGAACTAATTTCGTCAAAATTTATTGATGTTTAGTGCCTAAATATTTTTTCATTTTGTTGTCGGCTGTCGGCTCCGCCGGTTGTTGTCGGCGGCTTAATCGGCTTGGCAAAGGTGTCGGCTGGCGGCGGCTAACCGGCTGAGATCGGCTGGCTTGTATCTCTGAATCCAACTCCGTTTACGTACCATTTTCCGGATCCGTATACGGACCAGAAAACGGATTTTAAGCACATCGAAACTGATTCGAATCCGTTGAAAGTCCGTCAATGACGGACCATTTACAGATCGTTATGTCGTGTAAAACCGGAATGACTTCGGACCAAAAACGGCTTGTATATCTATCTAAATTGAATAATTTTGAGTAAATTTTGTTTTTTTGATTTTTAATAGATTTATTAGCAACGATATTATTTACATTTACACTATATTTAGTACCTCAGTTTACCTTTGAGTTTACCTTTTTCTCTAGCGCATCAATTCACGACAGTCACCCATAATAAAATCGATCATCTACATGCAAAAGAAAAAATAAATTAGTTATGGTTTAATTGATTGTATTTACGATATTGTTTTACTCGAAACAACAACAATTTACACACAATTTGGGAAAAATTGCGTAGCCGCGTTAACGTACGTGGAACAGAGCTTTTGTTATAAAAACAAACGATCTTACATAAACCACAAACCATTGTAAAACACGCACTAAATTTTATTAATCTTACCATTTAATATATGTATGCGACTTGATGATGTGTTGATTGTGTTGTGTTGGATATATTCTAGCTACCGCCACCAATTTATCGCCACAAAAAGTTTTTAAAAGAATTTAATGGTTTTTATTTTGAACACAAATTAAAATCCATTAAGTCCGTATTTTACGGTACGGAAACAAGCTTTGACGGATACGTGTATTACGGACCGTTAATGTGCCGTAAAAGCCGGATTCATGATTCCGTATGTGCCGGAGTGTCCGTAAAAATGTTTCTTGGGTAGTGTCTTCAAATGCAATAAAAAATGCCACAAAATTTACGAGTTAAGGTGCGTTTACAATGATGGAGTACTCGAATCTGTAGCAAATTTAGTTCTTTTCTCTTTCTTACTAATACATTTTTGTATTTTGCTATCTTTTTTTATTCCACTCCAGAGTCAAAGTTGTTTGACTCTGGAGTACGGATTTGCTGCACTCTAGAGTTAACTTTGATCTGTTAACTATTTAACATGACAAATATACCTTAAATAATATACCTAATTTGTTCACATCTCTAATTGTCAACAAATTAGAAAAAAATATTAAAAATCATAAAACCAACACAAAATAATTGTGTTGGAAATTTTATAATTAAATAAAAAAATATTGTAAAATTAAGACAATGCATATAAAGCTTAAACACAGAAAAAAAACAGGTTGAACTTTATCTAAGTGCTATGTAATTATACAACTACATTAGTTCGAAGCAAGTTTTACAATTTTCTAGCAAAATATATGTAATTTTTCGAATATATTCCACTACACATGTATATATTTTGCAAAGATTGTGTATATTTTACAAAAAAATGTGCATATTTTTCTAGGAATTTGTAAAACTAATTATGTAGTTGTATAATTACATAGCTCTTAGGTAATATTCCCCCTGCTTTTTTCTGTGTGTAGATATTCGCGAAAGGAAATATAAGTATTGAAGTGTCAAATATTTTTTGAAGTAACTCTACTCTGCATTTTGAATAGTTAACATTTCAATCTGTGCTGCAGAGTAGAGTCACTCTACCATTGTGAAAGCATCTTTACATACAAAGCAACAACAAAATTATATTCGTTGTTGTTGCTTTGTGTGTTATTTTAAAATTTCTTTGCACATTTCATTGCATTTGTAGACACTATTAGTAACAGCTAAGATTCAGAGATCTGCGCAGAATGACTTAAACCTGCTGAGCCGTGCCTAATAATTTTTTTACACAAAAAAATTTTCAAAACAACAATTTTTTATAATTTATTTTAAAATTTTCTTTTCTTACCATTAAACTGATGTTTTCCATGTGTCTAATTAAAGTACGCTAGGCTATCAGCTTTAAGCCGCTTCTGCAATTTTTTCCTTCAGCCACCGCAGTCGTTTATTTTAGTCGGCGCAGATCTCCGCTTAAAAACAAGTAAACAACCAACACTGAACAGCTGATACGTTGTTACGAAAAAAAAAACAAAAGGCTCATTTAGCCATACGTGGACGTAACGTGACGTATCTCCTTATGGAAAATCTAATGAGTTAATAGAGCATAGCTGACAGTCTATTTCTTTTTTACTCGTTATTTTAGATTGAATCAGCTGATTCGTCACGTTACGTTACGTATGGCTAAATGAGCCTTAAAGGCTTATTTAGCCTTACGTAGACGTAACGTGCATAGAGCATAGCTGACAGTTTATTTATTTTTCACTCATTATTTTAGATTGAATCAGCTGATTCGTCACGTTACGTATAAATAAAGGGTGAGTTAGCCAACCGTAAACGTAACTGTAACGAATCAGCTGTTTCAAAACCACAACAAGAAGTTTATACGAATGGTTACTAACACTTAAACATACTTGCCGGATCATTCTGTTGAAATCAGAATTTTCTATCCGTCATCGAAACAGCTGAATGATTTTAGTCGGAAAAAAAAAATATAAAATTAATAATGAAAATAGATTCAAACACAAATAAGAAATAAAAATTAACAAATAAATGGAAAAATCTAGAATAAAATAAAAAACCACATGAATAAATAGTACTGTTTCCAATTATTCGACGTAGGCGGTTAACCGGTTAATGCATTATTCGAAAAATCACTAAAATTGATTAACCGGTTATTTGGGTCGGTTAATCGAGTAAATTGGCGATTAATCGTTTTTATGCAAAATTAATGTATTTCCTTATTTTTTGTCAATAAAACCACAAAGAGCTGCACCCTTTTTGTTAAATACCAATGTGACATATAAACTCGATTTATTTAAAACAAAGTTTTCATATTTTAAGGTTAAAAAGTTTCGGAATTTAAGATTTTTTAAATTGAAACATTTTTCATACTACTAGAAACTAGCAAATGTTTTGTTGGTAAATATTAGTAAGTTACGAGTTTTAAGTTTTTAAGTTAAAAGTTTTTACTTTTAATAGTAAAAGGCTTTATTTTTGAATCATGTAAGTTGATAAACAGCATCCGGTTTCTAATTTGTTACTAGCACACGCTGTAAAATTGCTTATTTAAAACTTTTATTTGTACATTATTGTTTTCTTCTACTGAACGGCAGAAAACAGGCTTTGAATTCAGTGAACTTATTTTATTTTTTTTTAATTCAGTGAACTAATTTTATTTTTTTTTCAATTCACTGAATGTAATTTTTTTTTAATTCACTGACTGAAAATGAAATTGAATGAATTCAGTGGTGAATTAATTCAGTAAGGTGAATTAATTCAGTAAGGAATTAATTCACTTTTTTTCCGTCCGATTTATAAAATTGAACGCGTTCACCTGTGAATTAATTCATTTGATTTAATAAAAAGAACTATTGAAATTGAATTAATTCTTTGAATTTGTTGTTTGATGAACGCATTCAGTTGAATGAATTCAGTGAATTACTTAAGAAAAGAAATTCATTCAATTCTAGAGAAAATTGAATTCGATTGGTAGTGAATTCATTCAAAAAGGAATTAATTCTTCAAAGCTCTGACTACAATGTAGTAGTTTTTGTAGTTTGTTTCAAACAATAACTGTCAAAAACATTGAAAAATGTTGCTCTAAGTAAATTAACTGCAATTGTAGTTAAAATAACTACAACTGCATTACTACACAAATAACTGTCATGTAGTAACTGCAGAACTTTTCTGAGTGTACAGTTCTTAAAGTTGTCAAAAAATGGCTATAGTTAACCTTAAAATATCGAAATAACTTTAAAAAACCTTTAAATAACCAAACGAAATAGCTTTAAATACCGTTAACCCCAAAACAACTTAACGAAATAACTTATTTAGACTCAAAAAAAAAAATAAGTTGGTAGATAAATTAGTAAGACATCGTATATCAAGTTTACTTGTTTTCAGCAATTTTTTTTGCTGAAATTCCGTTTTCAGCTAAAGTTTTAGTTATATTTTTTTAGCACTAAACTAATTTTGAACTAATGTTTTACTAATTTATTTTGCTACAAAAATTGTGCTGATAACCGCAATTATAGCGTGGACGACAACCAAATAGACAATATGTAGATATCGCAGCTTGTCTGGATGTAGTACAGACAACGGAAATGATAATTAACCCTCTAATGCTCTTTCTTTTGATTACAATAATATTTAAACCATATATTTGGCGTTGAAAATCTACTATGGAACAAATATTAAAATTTAAATTTATCGCTTTATTTAGGCGATATAGCATAACAAAGGTTCAATACGTATCTTGAAACCCACTGGTCAAATAATTTCGGTTTTTGCTGTAAATAACACTATCAATAAAATAAAATTAAGTACCGAAAATTGTTGATCAATTGTTGTTACTTCAAAAGTTATGGCGATTTTCGCTTTTTGAAAATTACGAAATTTGGCGAATTTGACACTAAACATCAATAAATTTTGACGAAATTAGTTCTGCTTACTACTTCCTCTAAGTATATAATCTGTGTTTAATTTTAAGAAAATTTTTAACTGATTTTACAATTAGAGACTAGCTAGCTTTGTTGTCATCGGTAATGTACGCCAGATCGTAAATGTATTTTTGGCAATTTTTCAAATATTTTTTTCGGTTTTAAAAAGTTAATTTTTTCAAATTTTCTTAATTTTCACTTTACATGCTTCTCGCTTGAAACCCGTCCTTATACAAAAAACAGTTTGAAGGCAAAAAGTAGATAGTTAAGTTTTCTATGGATATAATACAACTTGTTTAATAAAATATTGTTATTTAGCCAAAAACTATTTAAAATCTGAAGACCGCCTTTAGGCGGCCTTGTGCATTAGAGGGTTAAAAAACAACTCTACACAATTTCTGTATTTAAATTTTCAGCAAATAAATTAACTACACTCAGATAAAAAAGTTTGTAAAAAAATTTGTAAACAGTTTCCAATCTCACTATACTATTTTTATACTGATTATTAGTACAATTTTTATTTTTAGTAATCATTTTTGCTATTCTCTTATTACAAATTACGGATTTTTTTACTAATTTTCGCTGCTGATTTCAGAAAAACATTTTACTCATTTTTCAAAACCGAGTGCTAAATTTAGCAGAAAAATATACAAATTTAAAAATATTTTTTTTTTGATTTTTTACAATTCTTGTTTAGTTTATATTTGTTACTATTGATATATCCTTAGTTTAGAAATAACACCCAGAAAATTTTATCTACAAAATTTTATTGCATCTCCATAAAACGGCAATAACTGGAGAACCGTTTGCAATTTTGACTCCATATTTCAAGTACGATGAAGTAATTATACGCTTGTTACAATCGAAAGAAAAAATTTTTTTTTTTTTAGATTTTACAGTCTTTTTATTTTTTATTACAATTTTTTGCTAATTTCAGCAGATTGATTTTAAATTACAGTTTACAGCAATTTACTGAAATTTAGTAGCTGCAACTAATTATTTATACTAATTTCGTTGTACTAAAATTTAGTAAGTTTTTTAACTGATTTTAGCAAATCGATTTTGAATTGCATTTTACATAAATTTTACTAAAATTTAGTAGCGGCTACTAATTTGTTCTACTAATTTTATTGTACTACAGATCAGCAGACATGTGTTGCTAAAATTAGCAAAAAAATACCGCTGGCCTCAAAACAGTTAAATTTCCCGTAATAACAGCAAAATTTTCAGTAGCCATTACAGACTTTTTTGGTTGAGTGTAAAGTTTAATTTCTTAACAAATTTTTTGAGTTTTTTTCAGTCTACCAATATTCAGCAAAAAGTTTAGTGATTTTAGCAAGGATTTTTTTCAATTGCAATAGACTAAGTGTTAGCAAAACTTTTGCTGAGATTACTATTTTTTATGGTAAAAATCAACTCACTGATTTTTAGCAAACACTTTTGCTGAAATTACCAATTTTTTTGCAAGCACGCTCCTGACTTTGTTGAATTTGTTGACATAGCAACATTTTTTGCTGACTTTACTGTCTTTTTTTTTAATTGTACCGATAGCCTTAAAATACCTTAACAAAATATTTATGAAATAACGTTATCCATTATTACTAACCTTTTGAATTGGTTGCCAACCCTGATAAAAACTCATAAGTAGGGCAAGGAATTTCATGCCAATGCATGTTTTTTCTCGATAGTCCAAAACTAATATGGACTAAATATTTATCCGAATCATCAAATTTAGAACAAAATGGCATCGATTTTTAATTGCATATTTTTGGATATTTTGTCATAAATGCATGTTTTTACATATTTTGACTTTAAATGCATATTTGGTGCCTTTTTAGTGCATATTTTGTGCTTTTTAATTAGGGTTGCCAGATTCAAAGTTGCAAAATGCTTGACATTCACCAAAAAAAATCTTGATTTTGAAAAAAAATCTTGACAATTTTTTAATTTAACACACATACGTTAGTAGTTTTATTTAAATTTTTTTATTTTTTTTTTTTAATAAAAAGTATAAAAAACCTGTTATAAAGAACAAACAAAAAGTAACACTTAAAATTCAATAGTTTTAGTCTTTTTACATATTAGTTAATAAACTACATGTTTTGTCACATACATGTATTGTTTTTAGATACAGAATTAACTATTTATGTACCGTCAGGAAACAGGAAAGTTTTGAAAACTTTTGCAATCTTTATAAAAATTTATTCTTATTAATAGCTCGGCTTTTATTATATCGAATGACATTATATTCCTATCGTTGAAATACAAATTATTTAAAATACTGAAGGGTTTTCCACAAAAAGCATTACTTATTGGGATCAGTTTTTTTTAAACCTTGTAGGTTGCTTTCTGTACATTTTTCAGTACATAACAGTTATTAGCAGGGCAAGTTTAAAATGGCACAAAAAAGTTGAAATCTGGCAGGCAAAATGGCACGAAAAAATAGTAAAATTGGCACAAAAAAACGCAAAAATGGTACGCTTATTCCAAAAATTTTAAAGTATAATAGTTGATTTAAGCGTTTTTCTGAAAATACAATAATGAAGGAATTTACCGTTGAACTGCTAAATTACATTCGCCGTATATTAGTATGATTTGAAAAAAATCAGGAATTTTATTAAAAATTAAAAAAAATGTCGTTTTTTTTGTAAATTTTTTCCAAAAATTATTTACAAAGATTAAGTTTATAGTATTTTTTTATGAAAAGTCTAAAAGATAGACAAAATGGCTTTTTTTTGGCAAGGATTTGTAAAAATGGCATTTTTACAAAATAAGTGAAAAATGGCAAAAATGGCATTAAAAAAAAATTTGCCCTGGTTATTACCCAGGTAGAAATTGCCTGTACTGGAAGAGCACTGTTTTTTACGAAATGCCGGTACTATTAAAACGTGCTTTGCCAGTACTGTTTTCTGAAAATTAACGAGCTTTTTTTAATCTATTAAAATTAACAATTTTATAAATTTTACGTATTTTTACATCTATTACACAATTATTTATGTAAGAGAGACATCACCATTATTTTCTTGTGAAGTTTAGAAAGAATACATTAAAAATTTATGATGTACACTAAGAGGACAGTAAAGTTCTAGCAAACTACTAAATTTGTTATTAAATGTACTGGGATAATACCAAAAAAATAAAATCCCAAGCCTGCGCCAACGTTGGGAAATAACTACGGCCAAGCGTTTATTGGTGTTATCATTTCGACAACATGCCAGTACAGTGAAAGTTAAAAATCCGACGCTTCGCCAGTACATGTACTACCGTCTCCGATACCGGGCCGACATTGTGCCGTTTGTATTTTTCTACCTGGGTAGTATTGAGTATAGGAAGGAAATATGTGTTGTAAAATTATTAGTGTTGAATATAGGGGGAAGTATAATGCATTAAACACATAGACGACTGCAGCTACACGGCTACAGCCTGTCAAAAATAAAACACCAACACAGCTACACGGCTATTCGACTACTTTTGCCGCTGTAGTCAACTTAGGGTGTGTGTGAAACGATAGCAAAGTATCATGGTGAAAAACATTTGCTCTATGGTAAAACAATTTTCAATTTTGCTGTGTGAAATGAAATCTTTTTCGAGAATGTAAAATTTTTGACAGTTCTAAATAATAAATAAAAAAAGAAATAAAAGGAAACAAATATTTTTAAGAAATATTGCAATTTTCCTACAAACCACAATTCTAATTGCAATTTTCCTACAAACCACACCCTCAAAACAATTCCGTTGTGATAACCGAATTCGTTCGGTTGCTGCAACCTCGTAATTCGGTTGCCTCAACCGAATTCAGTTGTTACAGCCGATAATTCGGTTGCGGCAACCGAATTGAAATCGAATTCGGTTGTCACAACTGAATTCGGTTGGGGTAACCGAATTACGAGGTTGCAGCAACCGAATAAATTCGGTTGGCAAAAAATTCGGTTTCCACAACGGAATTGTTCTGAGAGTGCAGATCGTTGAAATTAAGTTTTAGTTTTACATAAAAAAAGACGAAGCCGAGAAGTAAAAACGGTTACCTCCATGTAATGTAATTTTCTTCTGCCTCTTTTCTGCACTCAGAAAAGTTCTGCAGTTACTACATGACAGTTATTTGTGTAGTAATGCGGTTGTAGTTATTTTAACTACAATTGTAGTTAATTTACTTAGAGCAAAATATTTCAATGTTTTTGACAGTTATTTTTTCCAACTAACTACAAAAACTACCACATTGTAGTAACATTTATTTTATGCAGTTATTTTGAATTTTTTTTACAAATACTTATATTTTCAAGTGTGTGTGCACACACATGAAGCAATCAGGAGCATGTGTATGACGCGCTTGTTTAGAAATTTCTAGTGAAAGAATATGAGTAGAACATGTTTTCTCTTGTCTTAGTCATAAAACAACGCCAAAGAGTGAGGACGCGTAATACGGAAAAGTTTATATATTTTTTATTAAGTTATTAAAACAATAAGGTAAGTTTTATAATATAAATTTATTTACGGGATTATTAAAAATTATTGTATTTATTTTCTTTCAGTTCTTTTATATTCTCATCTCTTTCTACCTGGAGAAAAAAGGAAGCCAAACAACGCCATATTTCATCCCTCACAGACGGACATCTACAAAAATATCTTACTAGTGAAAAATAAAAGTGACATTAGTGTAAATTTTGATTTCTCAATTTTAAATAGAATAAAATTAAGTTAGGAGTGTTTACATAAATTTGTTTTTTTATTAAATTAATAATTTTTAAAATAATTTTTATTTATGTTTTTTAACTACATTTGCAGTTGTTTGTACAGTTTTACAATAATTTGCATGTATGTTGTTTCAATTGCATTTGTAGTTGTTTTTACTACATTTGTCAGTTGATTTTTAACAGTTAAAAATAACTTCATATTGCAGTTAATTTAACTGCAAATGTAGTCTACACCTTTTTAAGCAGTTATTTTAACTGTCATTTGCAGTTGATTTTACCTACATAATTCCCTGAGTGTGGTACGTTAATTTTAAATCTGTTTTGTTTTTGTTCAGAATTAATTAATTTTAAATCTGTTTTGTTTTTGTTCACATTTTTCATTTGTGTGTATATATCGTTTCTCAATTTTTCTTTTATGTATATAGAAACTTTCAAATTTCAAAATGTCAAATATTTCTATGCTTATGTCAAAAATTCTACTAGCCCTATGGGCTAGTGAAATTTTATTCACCTCAAAACTGTCAAAAATTTAGCATAAAGAATACTTTGCTACTGTTTCACATACACTCTTAAGCTGCCTACACACTAGGGAACATGGTTGAGGGAACAAAAAATATCAAAAAAATTTGTAAACACGAAATGCACGCTCTCAACACGCACACACACACAAACGCACTCACACATTCACAAAAAATGCTCTCTTTCTTTAAGTATGTTCCCTAGTGTGTATGCAGCTTTAGGATAATTTCTATTTTTGTTGGCTACAAAACAAAAATAGTGTTGACAATATAACAATATGTAAAACAGGACAATTTTTCCCGTTAGAGGCGAAATAAAATCGCTAGTTCTGACTAGAAAATAACCCTTATGGGAACACTGAATAAACAGCTGTTTATATTTTACAATTGTTTGAAGGTTTCATTAATTTATATTTGGAAATAATTTTATTGTGATGTTTTGAAAAAAAATGGATCTTACAAAATTAACAAAATATTCCTCAGCCATTATTTTAGAAGCACAAACCAAAAAATAATAACATTTATCAAAACGTCAAATTTTTAGGATCGGCTGTTTACTATGTTGCTGTCGTTTTCTAAAAAATTACACGACTACAATTGCAGCCAGCAGCATTTGTAGTCGTGTAGCCGCAGTCGTCTATATGTTTAAGAGGTTAATCACAACCGTGTCGATTGCCGACCGACGACAGCAAAAGTCGTCGCGAATAATTTAAATTCAGCGGCAATCGATTGTCGACATTTTTTGACATTTACAAAAAAATTAAAGCAAAACAAGAATATGCCCAGTCAGAAATCGCCAGTGGTACAAAAATCAAGCACTGGCATACCACTGGGTAACCACGGTATTAAAAATAAATGACTGGCAGAACACTCATTTGGGACGCTTTGCCAGCGTTTGCGAAAAGCGTTTTACCAGTATTTGTTTTACAAAAATTTCGGTGGTTTATAAAAAAAAACCACTGCCAAAGAATTGACTTAGAGTGATATGCCAAGGTTTGCAACCAGTGTTTATCCAGTGCTACCTAGCCAATGCTACCAGGCGTACAAAAATCAATTCACTGGAAAACCATTGATTTTATAAAAATGCTGACGCTTCGTTAAAAAATGTTTGTAGTCGGAAAGTTCCGAGTTCAATTCCGGTTGCAAGCAAAACATTTTTTTTTGATTTTTTTTAATTAAAATTTTTTTTTGTTTTATAAAATCAATTTTTTTGATTGTGGGAAAGCTCCTTCAAGACCAACTTTTTTTTTGCCCACCCAACACTGGCATACTAGTTACAAAAAATTGTTTGCCAGTACTAGCATTTTGGCACAGCCAGTAGTTGTCCAGCTATTATCAATCATTTATGTGTTTAGCCATTAAATATTATATGTCTCGTTAGCTCAGTGGGTAGAGCAATCGTCTGCCAATCTGACGGCCTGGGTTCAAATCACGGCAGGACCAAAAAAAATACATATGAACTTTTTTTAAATTTTATTTTGGAAAATATATTTCTAGACCACCTATTTATTGGTTTTGCCAACGTTTAAAAATTTTGATCATCCAGTGCTTTTCCGGCGCTTTTTGAACAGCCGGTCCTTTTGTCTAATGGTGTTATCATTTTGGGAATGGAAAAGCACTTTTTGCCAGTACTTGTACCACCTGTTAAAGTGCTTTGCCACCGCTTTCCCATTTGTATTTTTCTGACTGGGTGGTTGTATTTTTTTCGCCACAATTCTTTACCAATTTAATTGGTTTTCCATTAATTCTTGTTGTTTAACATTTTTTTGTATTTAATTTTGCTTTTTTGCGGTAAATTAGCATTTTTATTTCAATTTTATTTCTTCTGTCAAAAAAATAATTTTTTTGTAAACAAAGTACGAATTTTTGCAACTCTAATACGAATTTCTGCAACTCTGTTCCCTTAATTAGTTAAAAATATGGCAACTATTTGACAAATATTTTGAGTGTGTATTAGTATGTCGTCACGAAAATAGAATAGATTCTATTACGACGACAAATCGCCGGACGACATGGCGACATTTTGCTTCCCATACAAAATATATGAAAAAGCACATGTCGTTGTCGACCCAGTTCTGATTAAACTCCAATGCCTACACCCAAAATATTCCTTAGTTGATTATAACGAAAATTTCAACTATCCTGTAGGTGAAATACTTCTAACTAATACATGGTTAAACTGATTTAATTGTTATCAACTAAGTTTTTTGGAGTGTTAACAATCAACTACGAATGTAGCTACTTACAACGATAAGCTAAACTAAATTTGAAATTTGGTAGAAATCAACTATTTCCGATTTCAAAATGGTTGCTATATACTATATATCAAGTTAATTGATCTTAATTTTAAAATAAAAACAAATAACAGCTTTTTTGAAACTTTTTATTTATATTCACATACACGTGTAGTTTAGTAATGGGTTAGTTCTTCTCCACACATACTTTGACGTTATCGTTGCCTTTTCTTTTCCAATTTCGATCTTTACTGAATGTTAAATCTGCAAAATATAAAAACAATTTAAAAATATTTTACAAATAACACAAATGAAAAATGCTTACCATTATCTAGAGCTGATTTATAGGAAGAATAATCGATTAACAATTCTCTAACGAACATAAAAATAAAAACAATAATTTTGAAAAATATTATTGGAATTTTACAAATTCGTTTTGTTTTGTTTTCTAATTCTTGACAATTTTAAATTGTTAGTAGTATTCACTTCAACTATAACAAATATTGTAACTCTCAACTAAAACCTTAGTTGCTAACGATTATAGTAGTTGTTTATTATTTTGTTTAAGAAAAGCTCTGAAAAAATTAAAAAAAAAAATTCATGTGTTTTGTGGTTGGGCTTTAAAAAATTTTGACAAAACATATTTTTTCTTGATTCTTGACGAGCATTAAAAATTCTTGTAAATCAAGCGAAATCAAGGCCGTCAGGCAACCTTATTTTTAATGCATATTTTGTGCTTTTTAATGCATATACTGTTTCTGCATATTTTTAATTTTTAGGAGCATTTTTTATTTTGCAAAAAAAATATAAAAAATTGATATGTTTTCATATTTTGATTCAATCAAAATAAACATTCTTAAAACCTTATTGACCTGTGGGAAATTTTCGAGTTCTGTGTCTGTTTGCAAAATAACTAACTTAAATACATTTTTAAGTTTTTGCAAAAATAATAGTTTTTAGTGCATATTTCTTATATTTTTAATGCATATTTTTCTTTTTTAACCGCATATTTTAGGCGCATATTTTCCATTTTTAAGTGCATGAACTTCCTTGCCCTACGCATAAGGTATGTGAAAAAATCTAGCACCTTTTCTAGCACGTTTTATTTTCAATCTAGAACTTTCTAGCACTTTTTTTCGACGATCTAGCATCTTTTTACAATTGTCTTAGTTTATTTGTTTTTCAACTATTACCAAAAAAATAAAAGCGTAATTTCGATTTAAACATTTTTCTGTGCTTCTAAAGCCTTCAATTTGTTGTTTATTGCTCAAAATTTCAAAATTGGATATTTGTTTAATTTTATTGTATTAAGATTCAACTTAAAAAAGAGAATAAAAAAATTAAAAAATTCATATCTTTTTTTTTTTTTTTAAAAACGCCCTCTTGAAAATTTCAGGATCTTTTTAGAGGTTTTATTTAAAAAAAAAAAATTGAGCAAAAAAAATATAGGTTTTTGAGTTTTTGGATTTTTAAAATTGAAAAATTTTAAATTTTTTTATTTTTCAATATTTTTTTTTTTAGATATTTTTTTAATACGTCTAAATATCCTCTTTAAAACGAGCTAATTAGAAAAATTATGACATTTTTTGAAATTTTAAATATTGCATAACTTTTGAAAAAAAAAATTTGTAATTTTTTTCCTTTGGCAAAACTTCGTTATATGATGAAAGGAAAGTTCTGACCAAAATTCATGCAAATCGAAGGGGTCGTGTCCAACCATTGGTCGATTTGAGATGGAATGACCCATTTACTAAAACCCATTTTAACCCATTTTTTGCCAACTTGCCTTTGAAATCTGTACTTTTAAAAGAAGACAACCTTAGATAGGAAGATGATATAACTATATCATAATTTAGTGTCTTATGTTTTTTCTGGTCTTCGAATAATTTGCATTTTTTGCCCTGTTTGTGTTTTTGCAATTTTTGTGCAGAGATTTGTCTTATCAAAAAATAATAATTAAATTTTTAAAAACTGTTCATCTTTAACGTATGTAGGAGGCATTAAAGTATGAAATTTTATTATTTTCAATACCCAGGAGGAGATAAATAAAAAAAATGGTTACTGCGATACTGACCAATCTTTCTACTGAATTTAGAAAATAAATTTCTATGCTATCGATAAGCGATTAAAAATGGGTACATGGAAAACTTTTAGAAATATAGAACCCCAAGGAACATTTTTACGGACTCTCCGACAGGTACGGAATCATGAATCCGGATTTTACGGCACGTTTACGGACCATTAAACACGTATCCGTCAAATGTTGTACGTAAACGGAACATTAACGGACCGTATATTCAGTTTTTCGGAGACATTACACTCAAAAAAATAAGTTAGTACAAAAATTAGTAAAACGTCTTGTATATCAAGTGTACTAGTTTTTAGCAATTTTTTTGCTGAAATTCCGTTTTCAGCAAAAATTTTAGTTATATTTTTTAGCACTAAACTAATTTTGAACTAATGTTTTACTAATTTATTTTGCTACAAAAATTGTGCTGAAAACCGCATTCATAGCGTGGACGACAACCAGATAGACAAGATGTAGATGTCGAAGCTTGTCTGGAAACGGAAATGACAAAAAAAGAAAAACAACTCTACACATATTCTATATTTAAATTTTCAGCAAATAAATTAACTAAAGTAAAATTTAGCTACAAGTTTTTTGAGTTTTTTTCAGTCTACTTATATTCAGCAAAAAGTTTAGTGATTTTAGCAAGGATTTTTTTCATTTGCAGTCGACCAAGTGTTAGCAAAGCTTTTGCTGAAATTACCAACTTTTTCGCAAGCACGCTCCTGACTAAAAATTTGCTGACACAGCAACATTTTTTGCTGACTTTACTGACTTTTTTTTTTTGAGTGTACCTTTTTACTCCGTTTCCGTGCCGTTAAATACGGACTTCAGTTTTTCATCAGTTTTGAATCCGTAACAAACTGTTATTGGTTTTGTTATATATAAAAATACTCAAATGAGAAAAAATAATTAAATAAATCAGTAATATCGCGTGATCTCTTCGATAGTTTTGAAAATGGGTACATGCACACTAAAGTGCGAAACTATTGATTTGAAATACATTTATTACCAGCATGCAGTAGCAATACACAAACGAGTTGTAGTCATTTATTAAATGGTAAATATTTCTGAAATTCAAAATGTGTTTTCACGATGCGAGCAAGTAAATGCCATGGTGCAAAAATAAATACTTGCTTACTGCCAGTAGTAGAGCATGCAAATTTGTATCATTTGCACAACTCCATCGTGTATACCATCAGTTTAACCTAAAGTAATCAGTTTTTGTTTTTATCAGGTGTTGAATTTTATGAATTCCTAAAATTGCAATGTGATGATGGATGTAGCAACTTCATCGGAGGTGACTGTTTTTATTGTAATAAATCTATAAAAAAACATAATTTGTACTTATAAAAATTAATAAAAGTGGGTTAAATTTAAAGGCTTCATTAGTCTAATCGTAAAGTAAAAAAACGTATCTGTAATCAATTCAATGTATTAAACTAATATAGAAAATATTTTTGTCTTTTTTCTATGTATAGAAACTGTTGTCAAGTAAAATCGTAAAAAAGTTCTATTGAAAATAGAAATTTTCTATTTTATTACTTGACATTTAATTCTATGCACAAGAAAAAGATAAAAAATACAATATTTTTATTTTTTATACTCTTTTTATTCATTATGCAAATGCTACGTTACTTTTCTTCAGTACAGATATGGACCGGAAACGTAGTCACTCCGTTTTTTACACGACATAACGGTACGGAAACGGTCCGCCATTGACTGACTTTTTACGGACTCATGTCCGTTTTAACTCGACGTACCTTTGTGATTATATTATTTTCAAATCAAATTGTATTTGAACTTTTAGTTTGTTAAAAAGAAAAAATATTTTAGTTTAGTCAATAAAATAATTTTGTAGAAAATTGTTTGCTCGTTCTTTGGTCCTCTAATAGAAAATTAGCCCCGACATAACGGTCCGTCACTGACGGACTTTCAACGCATTCGAATCAGATTCCTTTCCTTAAGTTCCGTTTTCTGGTACGTATTCGTACACTCTGATAAAAAAGTTAGTAAAAAAATTTGTAAACAGTTTCCAATCGCACTTTACTATTTTTATACTGATTTTAAGTACAATTTATTTTTTTAGTAATCATTTTTGCTATTCTCTTATTACAAATTACGGATTTTTTTTACTAATTCTCGCTGCTGATTTCAGCAAAACATTTTACTAATTTTTCAAAACCGAGTGCTAAATTTAGCAGAAAAAAAAATTGTACTAAAAATCAGTATCAAAATAGTAAAGTGCGATTGGAAACTGTTTACAAATTTGTTTATTAACTTTTTTATCTGAGTGTAATTATATGCTTGTTACTATCGAAAGAAAATAAGTTTTTTTATGAATTGTTTTTTTTAGATTTTACAGCTTGTTAATTTTTTAGTACAATTTTTTGCTAATTTCAGCAGATTGGTTTTAAATTGCAGTTTACAACAATTTACTGAAATTTAGTAGCGGCAACTAATTATTTATACTAATTTCATTGTACTAAAATTATTGATATTTAGTAAATTTTGTAGCTGATTTTAGCAAATCGATTTTGAATTGCAGTTTACAACAATTTTGCTAAAATTGACTAGCGGTTACTAATTTTTTCTACTAATTTTGTTGTACTACAGATCAGCAGATATGTGTTGCTAAAATTAGCAAAAAATACCGCTGGGCTCAAAACAGTAAAATTTCCCGTAACAACAGCAAAATTTTCAGTAGCCATTACAGACGTTTTTGGTTGAGTGTACAAGTTCTTGGGTGTTATTTTTTAGTAGTTTTTAATATTTTTTGTTTTGAACCTGAGATATAAAGCGTTATATAATTATGTGGTTCTACATCAAATTAGATATGATTATATCGGGTCAGATTTCTATATGATAAGATAAGATTATATATGATTCAATATATTTAGATCTTATCCTATATAATTTTATCCACCATTTTTCGGATCATTTATATTAAATATCATTACATATGACATCATATTATTTTTTTACTCGGGTTTACATATTTTTCATATTGCAGGGTTTATTATCATTATTAAGAAAATTAAGGCCGAATCCTGAAAAAGAAGCAAGGATTCTATTACTTGGCTTAGACAATGCTGGCAAGACAACAATATTGAAACAATTAGCCAATGAAGAAATAACAACTGTAAGTATGGTTATATCTTGCTATTTACATACATATGTACTAGGGATGCCAAACGGGAAATCCCGAATCCCGAAATCCCGGGATTTTCGGGATTGGCAAAATCCCGAATCCCGGGATTATTTCTCAAAAATCCCGGGATTTTCTTATTTTTTAATATTAACATAAACGCAAATAAACAAAGTGAGCAATTTTAGATTACCTACGTTTTTTCTTGAATTTTCTCATATTGACAAGAAATTGATGCTAAGATATTGGTAAAATTATAAATTAAGTAGATTATTCGAGTACCTAAACTATGCAAAGACTTTGCAGAAAAATTTGAAATTTTGGTAAACAATATTAAGTTTTTGAGTAATACATGCGAAAAATCAAGTTTGTTTGTTATTTTACCGATTTATTCTTCCAAGCAAAATTCGATTTCTGAAACTGGGACTGTAAGTTTTGGCTGGGACTGTAAGTTTGAATTCTTCCATGAAAACATTTGATAACGATAACCAAATAACTTTGTTGCTGTAATTACACGATTTAGTGGGCAAGGTTATCGCAACGAATCTATTTTAAAATCCGCTTACAAAATACTGGGCGCAAGTGTACTTAATGACAGGCCTTCATATATCATCCCAGCCAGAAAAACACAAACGGGAAAGCGATGGCAAGGTATTTTAACAGGTGGTACAAGTACTGACAAAAATTGCTTTCCCATTTCCAATATGATAACGTTAATAGACACAAGAACCGGCAGTTCAAAAAGCGCCGGAAAAGTACTGGAGAAACAAAATTTTTAACTTTGGCAAAACGCTGCCAAAACCAATAAATAGGTGACTTGGAATTATATTTTCCAAAATAAAATTTAAAAAAAGTTCATATGTATCTTTTTTTTTTCCCTGCCGTGATGTTTTGTAAAACAAATACTGACAAAACGGTTTTTGCAAACGCTGGCAAAGCGTCCCAAATGAGTGTTCTGCCAGTCATTTATTTTGAACATCGCGGTTACCCAGTGGTATGCAAGTACTTGATTTTTTGTACCACTGTCAATTTCTGACTGAGATGTTTCAATATTCATAAAATGTACCACATTATTAATTAACAACTATTAAATAATTATAAAACGCTTTATTCTATAAAAAAATCAGTTACATAACATAAAAATTTTTCAAATAAAGGAAAATTTAAATCCCGAAATCCCGTAAAATCCCGGGATCCCGAAAAATCCCGTAGTCCCGAAAATCCCGAATCCCGGGATTTTCAAATATCAATCCCGATTGGCATCCCTAATATGTACATTAGTGTGGTTCTGAAATTGAACTTCTTAGATTTCCGCTGCTCCCGACCCCTAAATTAGCTTTGCCACTTCTAAAAATTAATTTTAAAAATTTTAGCCAAATCCGTGAACTCTAGCATATACAGCTTTCTAGTCCAGAGCCTATATATACTCCCAGCTTGTATGGAGGAAAATAGATTGTGTCTGGAAATACTTATTTGGTTGTAAAAATACGTCCCCCAAAACGTAATGATAATTGGATATCGGGAAGGCGTGCCACTTTGGCCTTGATATTGGGGTCACGGATTACAAGGGGATAATATGATTTTTTTTTGCATTTTTTCACAAATATTGATATTTTAAAACTAATTCGAATTAAAAAACATTAAGGAATCGTGATTTGGAGCAGTTAAGGATTAATTTTCTAAAATTAAATTAAGAATATTATTTTTAGACCTAGAAAAAGAATATCAAGAAATTTAATTAATATCCGCTCTGGAATATCTGTTGTATTTATATCCCAGCCAGCAAACAAGCACAAAAATTAATAAAAAAAAAGACTCAAAAAAAGATTTTTAAAAATTCGAAAGGATCAAAAATTAATCATTTTTTTACCCTTTTTTTGAATTGTTCACAAAATATTCAAATTTGTTTACATTTCTGAGTCATTTCTGAACCATCTTTTGGATTTAATAATTTGGTTCAAATTTTTGTGTCTTTTATGACTCATTTTCGAAGGCTCATATTTTCGTTCAAAATATGAGCAATTTTTGACAAAAAATTTTAAAATTTCAAAAAAATGTGTTTTATTTGAGTAAGTTTTGACTCATAGAATAAGAACCCTCAAAAAGGCATCCAAATTTTGCTGGCTGGGATGTTTAAAACAAATTAAAATCTCCTGAAATTTTACCTTTGACCTTACACATGATTGAATTATTTAATCTTGTGTTGTTATACACGCAGAAACCTCATCAAATATTGATTACAAACAGAGATTTTTTATACAATTAAAATAAAAAAAACCTACCTGAAAAATAAGAAGAATTGTGATCTTGGTATTTATACACAGTTGGTACGTGCGACATCGTAAATGTGAAATTTAAAAATTTTAAATTTTTTTTCTTATGTATATGATTTATTTATGTAAATACCCAGTCAGAAAAATACAAACGGGAAAGCGGTGGCAAAGCACTTTAACAGGTGGTACAAGTATTGGCAAAAAGTGCTTTCCCATTCCCAAAATGATAACATCATTAGACAAAAGGACCGGCTGTTCCAAAAGCGCCGGAAAAGCACTGGAGGAACAAAATTTTTAAACGTTGGCAAAACGCTGGCAAAACCAATAAATAGGTGGTCTGGAAATATATTTTCCAAAATAAAATTAAAAAAAAGTTCCTATGTATTTTTTTGACCCTGCCGTGATTTGAACCTATGCCGTCAGATTGGCAGACGATTGCTCTACCCACTGAGCTAACGAGACATATAATATTTAATGGCTAAACACATAAATGAGTGATAAAAGCTGGACAACTACTGGCTGTGCCAAAATGCTAGTACTGGCAAACAATTTTTAGTAACTAGTATGCCAGTGTTTGGAGGTCAAAAAAAAAGTTGGTCTTGAAGGAGCTTTCCCACAAACAAAAAAATTGATTTTATAAAACAAAAAAAATTTTAAATCAAAAAAAATTCAAAAAAAATTTTTTGCTTGCAACCGGATTTGAACTCGGAACCTTCCGACTACAAACATTTTTTAACGAAGCGTCAGCATTTTTATAAAATCATTGGTTTTCCAGTGAATTGATTTTTGTACGCCTGGTAGCATTGGCTAGGTAGCACTGGATAACCACTGGTTGCAAACCTTGGCATAACACTCTAAGCCAATTCTTTGCCAGTGGTTTTTTTTATAAACCACCGAAATTTTTGTAAAAAAATACTGGTAAAACGCTTTTCGCAAACGCTGGCAAAGCGTCCCAAATGAGTGTTCTGCCAGTCATTTATTTTTAATACCATGGTTACCCAGTGGTATGCCAGTGCTTGATTTTTTGTACCACTGGCGATTTCTGACTGGGTACATACATACTTTAAATTTTTTTTTTTAATTGGCATGCACCATGGTCAAGAAGTAAAAGCAGCTAGGACTACCTATTCTAAAAAAAACTGTGTTTTATATTTTCATATAAATAAATACTTCCAAGCAAAAGTTTTTTGAACTGCTTGCCTCTGAATCTGTTCTAGAACAGGTATTTTTACCACCGGTTACGTGGAACAGGTTCTAGAACTGATTCCTGGGAATCAAAATGGAAGGTTTCACTGTCGCGGAACCAGTTCTATAACTGGTTCTAGAACCGGTTCCAAAGTAACCTGTTCTAGTTTGGAGGAAAAGAACCTGTTGCTTTTGGGACAAACTCAAACAAAAATCACCGATGATAGAACATAAATTAGAACAGGTTGCATACACGTACAAGTTGTTCTACAATGGGTTCTTTCCATCCGACAATTTTGCTGGATTAATACATACTACATATTTCTTTTAAGTTTGTTTTTGGTTATTATATTCAAATAAATACCTTGAATACTTCTGTCGATTTAAAAACATTTTTACTAAGCTTGTTTATATATAATTTCGTAAAAAGAGCAACAGAAACAACATAAATCTCATGATGGAAAAAAATGTCCCGTGCGACATGTCACGTGCGACAGTGAATAAAATTAAATTAAAAAAATAATACGAATCGTTTTTGAGTAAAATTACAACCATTTTTAAAAGATATCAATGCACAACAGTGTAAAATTAGTCACATTGAAATATTGCTTCAGGTTTCGCTGAAATCGGCATTTTAATTGTTAGCCGCGAAAACCACTTCTGTTTTTGTCCCGTGCGAATGCCTTGGTTTTTTACAATTATCTTGAAAACGAAAAATTGCTAAAAATCAACCTCAGCACCAATTGTAGGGCTAATAAAAATATATAAGTAAAGCCTATTGTCAAAATAAAAATCCGTTTAATTTTGACTTTTTTTCACTTTAAAGGTGTTCGACGGTCCCGTTCAACATGATGGAAATGCCCATATATTTCATTTTACGTGTTAAAAATACAGATTATAAGTTTTAAATTCGATGCTGGTTTAATAACTAAAGTTATTATCCACAAATTTTTTTGTAGAAAAAAAACTGAAGATTATTACAAAAAAGTTAAAAAATTTGTATTTTTATATAAATTAATAAATACCGGTAAAATACCGGTAACTACCTATAAAAATAACGGTATCGGTAACGGAAAAACTAGTCCAGAAAAAATTTCAGCTCAATCGAAGAATTTGTGAGCTATCCCTCACACAAAAAAAAGTATAGGTAATATTGCCTAAAACTATAGGGTGTTATCACCTATTTTCAAAGGTAACATAGAGTTTACTATGCTTTAGGGCAATATTACCATAAAAAATAGGTAATTTCTATCTGACTTTTATGTTTGAAAAATCACCTATAATTTTTGTTAAATTAACTATAAAAAATATTGCTATAAAAAAAATACTCAAAATTTATAAATTTCTCTATAATAAAAAGTAGCCAGAATATGTGGGGTTTATTAAAAAAGTCCTCTTTAAAAAAAAAAATCCTCAGAATTTTAGTGTTTTTCTATGCGAAAAAGTTTACAGAATCAGAAGATTTTTCTTTATCAAAAAGTTTAATAGAAAAGTCTTCAGAATGTGAGTGTTTTCTTATAAGAAAAGACCTTAGATTTTGAAGGGTATTTATAAAAGAAAAATTTGTTAGTAATCTACATGAAAAATCATTCTGAGAGCTTTTCTGCGGATGGTTTTTATATAAGAAAATTCCTCTGATGCTGATAGTTTTTTATAGAAAATATTCCCTGGAATGTAAGGGCGCATCTCTTGGGGTGGGGGGGGGGGGGGGTTAATGATAAAAATTCCTTATAGTTATTTTGTTCTAGAAGAAAAAGTTTTTAGAATATGAGTTTTTATAATTTCTTGGAGAAGTCCTCAAATCTAAAAGTCTTTTATCGATTTTGCCGCATAGAAAGCCCTAGCTTTAAATTACGTTTCTCCGTAGAAAAACATTCAGATTTAAAGGAATATCTCCCATAGAGAATTTTGGGTATTATGTTGACGTTTTTCAACACAAACCCCTCCCATTCTAAGGATTTTTTTCTATAGAAAAACCCTCAGAACCTAAGAATTATCCCCGATGGAAAACCCCTGGAATCGTAGGACTTTTCGGTATGGTAAAGAATTGTTTATATAAAAAAAACTTCAGATTCTGAAAGATGTTTTTCCATAAAAAACCTAAGGATTCTTTTCTTTAGAAACCCTCAGATCCTATAGACTTATTGGTACAGAAATCCCTTCAGATTCTGAGAAATATTTTCCACAGAAAACCTCTCATATTTTGAGAATCCTCCGATTCCAAGTGCATTTTCCTACAAAAAAACCTTTTGGATTCCGATTGCTTTCTATAGAAAACATCTCCGATTCTTATGAAATTTTTTCATAGAAACCCCCTCGGATTCTGAATATGTTTATAAAAACACCTTGAAACTCTCAGAACTGTTTCTACAGTAAATCTCGTAGATTCTGAGAAATTTTTCCACAAAAAAGCTTTTAAATTCTGCGAACGTCCTAGGAGGACGAGGAAACCTTGCTTTCGGGAAAACCCTTATATTCTGAGGTTTGTCCGTAGGAAAAAATTCTCTTATTCTGAAAGTTTTTCTGTGGAAGAAGTCCTTAGAATTTAAAAACATATCCTCAAAATATAACGGCTTTTGTACAAGAAAAAAAATCTTAGAATCTATGGAAAAAATACCTCGTTTCGAAAAATTTATTAATATCTAAGGGAAAGAAAAAAACGCAAAAGATTCAGAGGTTTACTTTCCAATAGAAATCCCTAAGAAAGAAAACCTCGTCACGTGATGTTTCCACATAAAGATGAGCAAGAATTCAAGTCCTTTTTGTTTTAAATTTAGAACACAATCCCATCTTTCTATAAGACTATCTGAAAAATAACAAACAGCAACAATGTAAACACAAATAATTTGTATAACAATTAGCAATTCGTTACCTTGTTAGTTTTTCCAATATGTACCTACCCAGGTAGAAATTGCCGACGTTACAACAAAAGTTGTACTGGGAGAGCACTGCTTTTTACGAAATGTCGGTACTACTTAAAACGTGCTTTGCCAGTACTGTTTTCTGAAAATTAACGAGCTTTTTTTAATTTATTAAAATTAACAATTTTATAAATTTTACGTATTTTTACATCTATTACACAATTATTTATGTAAGAGAGACATCGTCATTCTTTTCTTGTGAAGTTTCGAAAGAATACATTTGAAGAAATTCCATCAAGTCTCAAGACATTGCCAAAATAAAAATAAAAAAAATCTGTGCTGTAAACTAAGAGGACAGTAAAGTTCTAGCAAACTACTAAAGTTGTTATTAAATGTACTGGAATAATACCAAAAAAATAAAATCCCAAGCCTGCGCCACCGTTGGGAAATAACTACGGCCAAGCGTTTATTGGTGTTATCATTTCGACAACATGGCAGTACAGTGAAAGTTAAAAATCCGACGCATTGCCAGTAAATGTACTACCGCCTCCAATACCGGGCCAACATTGTGCCGTTTGTATTTTTCTACCTGGGTATGTATGTATATTCAGTGAAAATGTATAATTTTTCTTTAAAAAATTAATTTATAAAAAATAAGTTTTCTAATATTGAACTTTAAAAAAATAAATCGTAAACAAATTATTTTAAATTGTGACATTTCGAAATTTTCGAAGGGTTGCCTATCTTCATTAGTTGAATTTACAATGAGAATAGGTAAATTACCTTTGGCATAGGTAATAAAACTATTTTTATTAATAGCGTACTAAAATAGGGTACCTATGCCAACCAAGGCAATATTCCCTGAATTGTTTTTTTGTGTGCTGGCTTTTCAAAGTTTTGTAATACGATTTACAAGGGTGGAAAAATTACTTTTTTGGTATTTTTTAAAATAACCCTGCAAACATTACAATACGAAAATGTTTCGCAATCGTATCGCCTGGAGGAAAAACTTTATTGCGGCAATAATCATATTCTTATTGCGTAAGATCCCCCTTTCGGGAGTAAATGTCCTCTCTATAGCGATACTCCCAAGCAATACGAAAGCGATACTTCTGAACGATAAATCGGCGATATCGCTAATATATCACCTAGAAGATAAAAAGGTGATATCGCTAAATTAACTCCTCGAAACAAACTAAACGGTTTATAATTTTATTATTAAATTTAACTCTGAATAAGAATATCTGCATACATAATCCATTGACGAAAACATTAATTATCTTGTTGCCATCATACCCGGTTTTTCCTTCATTTTTCAACGAATTCGTTTCAATTAAGGTTCAAAGAAAAAAGAGTAATAAAAACGAAGGATAAAATTAGCATTGTTAAATTTCGTTGATGTTAGTCTAAGTTGAGTTGTTAACATATTCCATTTGCTTTCAACTTTCACATAAGTAGACGATTATCAATTATTTACCCGTCAAGGCTGTCTGTCTTGCTGGCCTTATCGAATTCTTTAAAAAAATTTATTCTTTGTAATTTACTTGTGAAAATTGCATCATCTTTCTTTAATTTGAAAAATAATTTAAACAGAAAATGATATTAATTTATGATCTAAAGTCAAACTAAAAAACATTCATTTACCAAATAAAAGATCAACTATACATAACCCTCATTCATCCAAACTATTTTCGATAAAACAGTTGGTAACGCAATTTAGATTACATTCGTTTTGAACTAAATTATTTGAAAGCATATTCTAAATGTTCTGTCAAAGTAAAATTTATATTTTTTGTATTTGTATTTTTATTAAATATTTGCCTTTCTAACACAACAAGATACAATATCTTATGAATTAAAGTATTAGAATCTGATATGTTAACATTATAAAATTAAATATATTTTTGGAAATAATTGCTGTTATAATAACATACATTTTTGCGAATATAAAATACATTTGCAATAGGCTTTATATAAAACTAAATAGAGTGTCAAAATTGGTTGCCGTACACATGTTTGCTAAACTTTTAAACCAGGTATGTATTTTTGGAAAATTACAATAGTTTAGTTTAGTTCAAATTCAGCGACACCGCGCACACCCTTAAAATTTAAATGCTCGCTCTTTCATAACCGTTAACCCGATTTTAATGATTAATACCACATTTTAAAGATAATAAATAAGTGAATTTATGGAAATTATTTTAAAAATATATATCAAATATTTTTTATTAATCTTTTTTCACCGTGTTATCATTTTGAATATAATTCACAATACATGTTGTCTTTTAGTTTAATAAATATTTATTAAAACCAAAAATTAGACCAAAAAATTTCCTTTAAATGGATATATAACATGTTATACAAATAGCTTATATACTAGTTGTAAAAAATTAAATATATTTTTTTAATTACACAGTACAACAAAATAAGAAAAATTTGATGCATCGCGATTATGACATATAATTTTTATTAGACTTTGTGACGCAGATGACGAACATGGCCTTAGAATTTTAAAGTTAGATATAGTTTAAGAAATATTTGCAAAAACAATTTTGTAGGAAAATTAAATTTTTTTTATAAACTTTTTGCAAAAAAAAGCAAAATTGAAAGTATTAACGCTATTTCCTGCAACATTTTAAAATGGTGTAATATGCCCTATAATTTGATATATGGTACATTTTGACAGCTGCGTAGTACTCCCTATATACCGTCGACCGGCCTGTAAAATGTCACATGTGTTTTTAATAGATTTTCAGGAGAGCGAAAAAAATGTTACAAAATCTACTTTTAAGATATTTTATTAGCATCATATGCCTTAATGATGAATCACGACCTCATTATGATGCCAATAAAATATCTTAAAAGTACACCGATAAAATTTCTCAGTTACTCAGTTAAAGAATTCCTCAGTTAAAACCGAAGAATTTCAAATTAACTGAAATAATTGCTATCAACTATTGTTTCACTTAAATAAAATTTATGTTTTGTTACCCTGTGAAAACAAACAAACAAATTTTGAATTGTCAATAATTTTCACAAACATATTCCAAAAAGTTTTCAAAAGAATTATAACAAATTTTTTTGTTTTCGGTTATTAAGAATTAATTCTGGTTCAGCAAGTGAGGTTCAGCTAATTGAAAACCATGGGAAAAAAATTAATCGTAAATAGAGAAAATTATTTTAAGATAAGTTTACTATTTTATTGGTTCTTTTGAGAAAAATTCAAATTTTTTATTTTTCATAGAAGATGAGGAATCAAAATTTATTCAAGAGTTGAACCAAATTCAGCTTAGCACTTATGAGAGAAACCATGGAAAATAAAATGTCTGTGTGATTATGTAAAAGTGTTCTTATATTATTTAAAACTCAACAGAATAAGATGTTATCAATTTTTTCTTATGTTTGCAACACTAATAAAAACAAAAATAATTAAAAACATTTTGCGTCAAAATTGGATTTATTGCTAAAAATACAGTAAAATAAAAATGGGTGTATTTCTATTGTATTCCTATATGGTTATTAGTAACTATTTTTAATTCTTAAATTTTAACTCCTATATCGTTCTTAGCAACTGTTTTGATAGTTAAATTTTTACAATATTTTCAACTAAAGAAGTTAGTCATATACAATTAATTTTATTAATTGAAGCTCAGTAAGGGGTATTTCACCTGACACTCAGTTAAAAATTTAGTAGCTAGCAACTGAGAAATTTTTTCGGTGTAGATTTTGTAACAGTTTTTTCGCTCTCCTGAAAATCCAATAAAAACAAATGTGACATTTTGCAGGCCGGTCGACAATATGCATTTAAAGTTGAAATTGCTCTTTTTCACGGTTTCGTTAATAAATAATCAATTTGTACCTTTAGTAACCATTTCACGTTTCTTAATTTATCAAAAAAAAAATTAGCAATTTTCTGTTTTAATCTTAAGTTAAAGTTGACTAAATCTGGAAAACATTGGGCAAGTTTACCAGAGAAACCCGCTACCGCTACAAATGATATGTAGCGCTTTATGATTACCTTAATCTGGTGAACGATGCTACTTTTGTTTTTGTTTTAAAATAAAAATATTTCTAGATGTTTCATTGATTTTTTCGAAATTTTTTATTCCTTTATAATCATATTTGTATCTGTTTATTATTCTTAAAAAAAAAAATATACAAAAAAACCAACGACAGCTGATCAGTGTTGCCATAAGACAAATGCGAAAAGGTGCTAGATCGTCGAAAAAAAAGTGCTAGAAAGTGCTAGATTCAAAATAAAAAGTGCTAAAAAAGTGCTAGATTTTTGTTTGTTTTTAACATGCATTATTGGTTTTTATCAGAGTTGGCAACCGATTCATAAGGTTAAGGCCAGTTCACATTATAAGATTTTCGGGAGTATTTTGCTTTAGTACACATGCAAAACATATAGACAAGGTTGCAAAATCTTTCCGAAAATCTTATAGTGTAAACCAGTCTTTAGTGTTAATGGATAACGTTATTTCATAAATATTTCGTTAGGGTAATTTAAGGTTATCGGTATAAAAAGTTATTTCGTTAAGTTGTTTTAGAGTTACCGGTATTTAAATTTATTTCGTTTGATTATTTTAAGGCTTTTTAAGTTATTTCGTTATGGCTAGTTTACACTGTACGATTTTTGGTATGATTTTGCTTATAGGCTGGATTTCAAAATCACACCGAAAATCTTATAATGTAAACCAGCCATTAGTGGTATTTTAAGGTAAATGATGGTCCCTAGGATATTTAAAATTTTTGACTTAGGGTCTGTTAGGTTAAACGGTATTTTAAATAATTTCGTTAAAGTATTTTGCGGTTGTTGATATTTTAAGATATTTCGTTAATGGTATTTTTAGGTTAATTGTAGTTATTTGAATTCATTTTAAATCGTTATTGATGTTTTGGGGTTAGTGTTGACAAACCACTTTTTTTATTGATATATTGAATTATTAATATAAAAAAAAACTATGCATTTCATACAGTCGCTATTTCAAAGGGTCATCATTTATTGCTGGCTTTAAATCAGTAAAGAAATTAAAAAATCATAATTTGGAGATAAATTAGAAACGTTCTCCATAGAAATAATTTCAGATTTTGAGGCTAAAACATATCAGATTCTACAGAAAGTTTAGCTATTATAAGAAATATTGTAGGTTTTGTTAACTATTTCGTTAGAAAAATCATCAATTATGTGAAATTTTTTCACAGAAATGGCTTCAGATTTTGAAAATATTTTCTTTTCGAAACAGATTTTTATCATTCTTTCCAAAATCTTAAAAATCTGCTAACAACCTCAGACAGGGTTTTCGGGTTGTACTTTAAGGTCATTTCGATTCCCGTTAACAATCAGATGTTGGTTTTCAAATTGGAACTCTTTTGGAAGTGATCTATTGTGAACTTAAGTCAGAAATGCCAAACTAACTTTTCTTATTTCTTCATTTTAGAAATTCGTAAATATTGTTATGCCAATATTTAACAAAAAGTTGGCATGACTGTTAGAGATATTTATTCACTATTCAACTTTAACCTAATTCAGAGAAGCTGTATATTTGTGTGTGGACTGTGATATTTGTAAATCCTGTTATTTCTTGAACTCGAGAAGTGTTTCAAGACATTTTTCATATAGATATTGAATTATTTAAAAAAGTGCTAAAAAATTTCAATATTTTTAAAAAAGTGCTAAACTAGCACCTAGCACTATTTTTAAATTTTTGGGTGCTAACTCCCAAAAAAAAGTGCTAGATCTAGCACCTAAAGTGCTAAAATGGGAAGCCTGCAGCTGATGTATCATTAACTGCTCACAAGTAGCGTAAAAACATGTTGACTAAGCGGTAGCTAATCAAATCGTTCACCAGATTGTTGAGTAGCGTATTAGCAACATTTGAGCGTCTGGTAAACGCATTCATTGACTTTTTTGATACCTAAAAATTAAGGAGTCTGTGACAAATATTTAATTATAAAACCCAGAAAAAAACCATTCACAAATATGGAACATATATTTTGTAATCAATTTTAACGAAGTTTTAGGTAATTGAAGTTCAAATTCCTAAAAATAATGATTTTAAAATATGCATGTTCAAAAATGTACTACCCAATAAGCATTTGGAAGATATATTACCCAGAAGATATTACGGCGATATCATTATTTTATCTTTTAAAAGACAATCAAAGTAGTATTTTGGGTATATCTTCTGTTTATCAGTTAGAAGACGCATTGGCGATACCAAAAAAAATGTCAAAAAATATATTTATATTTTATTAAAACAATTCAACTTTCTATATGGAAATTTATATAAAATCCATAAACAGCTAGATTCTGGATACTTTCGCAAATAAAAATGCAAATAAGGTAAGTTAAAACTGTATTTTATTCAATTAATTGTATATTGCAAATAAAAATTGAATTTCTTTATGTTTTTCAGAAAATAACGAAATGCGTCCATGGCAAAATAAATTGAGATTCGGCTAACTGGATGGGATAATTTAAATCTAATAAAAAATAAACATTTAAAGATGAATAATTGTAATTTAAAGTGTGCTTTTTTAATACCAATTTATAAAATATATGTAACAAAAACTTTTATCTTCTGGGTTGTTATCGTCGATTTCTTCTTTTTAACTTCCAGATGATATATTGGCGATATATGCAATATTGTTTTTCTTCTAGAAGATATTTTAGCGATATCGCCTATTTATCTCCTGGAAGAATTGCTTTCGTATTGCTGTGAAGTATTGCATTGGGGACACGTTTTCTAGCAAATTGGGTATCTTCCGCAATACGAAGACGATTGTTGCCGCAATAACATTTTTCTTCCAGGCAATACGATTGGGGAATCGTATTCGTCTTGCCATGTTTGTTGGGCATATTTCCTTTTACGATAGTAAATACCCAGTAGCAAAAAATACTAGATTAGAACCAGTTATGTACTAGTTTATTTTAACCAGGCAACTAGTACGAGTTCTACCGTAACTGTAGAATTTAAAATGGAGATGTCATAGGGATGGGGACAATTGTCGCCAAACTCCCACTTTGGTACTAGTTGTAGAACTAGTTTGGAAATTACAATTTAAGGGCGAAAAATAGGGAGAAAAATAGGGAGAAAAACTGGTACTAATCTGACACTCGCGGAACCAGTTCCAAAGTGACTCTTTGGAAATAGTACTGTACCAGTTGGTAAAGACCTAAATTATATAGATAAAAAACAAAGGCTTCGATGAAACGTAGATGAGACCGATAGTTTCCTTACTGCCCGACTAAAAAAGATGTTATATAATCATATATAAACCCATATATATGTGCATATCTAATTTGATCCGAATATTGGAATATATACATAATTATATCAAACGATATAAGCATGTTATCTAACCTGATACAATTTGATCCGAAAAATGGGTCTATCTAATTGCATTAAATTATATATAAATACATATAATTTTATAAAACTTTTCAAATAAAATTTTAGTAAATATTGTTGAGATCACTTATTTTCATTCATATTAAATACTAATGGCCGACAGAATAGTTTGGCTAACAAAGTGGGTATTGGTCGATCTTTGGTATTGATGGAAATGAGGATTGAATGCGATTTAGGACGTTTTTAGGATGCAAATTGTCCTTAAACTTAGAATAACGCAATTTGTAACTGAATTTGAATAAAAAGCAAAATTCAAAACGAGAAAAAGTTGTTTAGAAAAATGTATGCTAATAAACTTGGAAATAGCTGACAAAGTAAATTTTCGGTTTAACTCAACTTTACAAAAATTTGTCGGAACAACTTTTTCTAGTTTAGAGTTTTAAGTGCCTATGCATAATAATTTTAAAACCTTATAACACTTTTATAAAATGAATTTTTGTATGAAAAATTTGTTTTATAAGTCACTTATAAATTTAAAAAGTGATTATGCATATGACCCTTGGTCTTTCTTATAAAATGTGTCTTTCTTATAAAATAAAAAAAACTCTTTCTAAGTTTGTTTTCTTCATTGTTATAGTGCAATTAAACTTTATAAAATTTTGTATAATTAGATATCATGTCATGTTATATATTTTCATATAAGATTGTTTATAGAAGTTTATACGCCATTATATATAATTATATATAAACGATATCGCAGATCTCTTAATATATGGATAGAGACCAAATCGCGTATGATTATTATAACGTCATATCAAACATATTTATAAAACCAAAGTGTTAATATAAATGTATATGGTTATATAAAGCCACGCATATAAACATTTATAATAATATCAAATCATATAAGATTATATGAAAACTTTTTTAGTCGGGTGAGATAATTAGGTCCATTTACCAAATGAAATCTAAAATATTTTGTGTTTATGATTTCTAATCACAATAAAATATTTTAGTGTTTATTCGCAAACTCAGACTATATTATTAAAAACAAATGTGAACAAAATTAGAATTTTAAAACTCTTATTTAAACTTAATCTTTCGAAATAGTCTCGTATTGTTTCAATGAAATTAATAGATGCACAAATGGTTCAAAATTATTGTTTTAAAGCTGCCCACACACTAGGGTACATTCTTAAAAAAGAGAGCATTTTTTTGTGAATGTGTGAGTGCGTTTGTGTGTGTGTGTGTGCGTGTTGAGAACGTGCAATTCGTGTTTACAAAATTTTTTGATATTTTTTGTTCCGTCAACCATGTTCCCTAGTGTGTGGGCAGCTTAAGAATAAAAACAGGGAGCTGTACTGGTACTTATGAGAAATTTACCAAACTAGTTCCGGAGTGACTCTTTGGTACTAGAACTGTACCAGTTGATTTGCACCTCAAGTAAATTCACAGTAAAAAAAATGTAAGTGTTTATTTGAAAACTCTGATGTTTTGTACAAATGTAAACAAAATGAGAATTTCAAATCTCGCATTTTAATTTAGTTAATTTGTTTTACAGTCCCTACATATATCATATTAAACTAGTTCACAACTGGTTCAAAATGGTTATTTTGAGAACTAGTTTTATAGTTACTAGTCAAAAAACTAGTACTTTTTAGAACTAGTTCGACCATTTGCTACTGGGTACATATAAAATTAATTTGAAATAAAAAAGATATAAAATTTGTATATCAGATTGAATTTTTTGCAAATGTTGATGATATAACTGTTCCTCATTCTCAATTTAAAGTTTTATTAAATAAGTTATTTTAAGTTATTTACTTACTATTGTTCTAGTTGCTAATCTGTAAGGATAATTATTGTGTCCATAGACCAAATAAATAAATAAAATTTGAGTCTTTTGGTAAAACGAATTTAGTGGAGTATGAATTTACGTCATGTGTTAAAATTTTGCAAATCCGATTAAGGGATTTTACAAAATTTGCAAAATAGGAAAATAAGTGAAGTTTTACTTTAATTGCAATTATATCCTATATCCTTTACCTAATCAAAATAAGTTGATATTGTTCTAAAAGCCCAAAGTCTATACTTTATACCATATTAAAAATTATCCATGGATTAGTCAGGTACATGAATAAATATAAAAAATTTTAAAGAAAAAATTGTCTTTTTGCTAAGAGTTAAATTTGGGAATATTTCAGAAAGTAAAGCTAATTTTGAAATTTGGTGTTCACATTTGTGATATTCATCCTAAAATCTATCAGAATTGATATGTCGCATGCCCGATGCATTTTTAGTGTTGTACTGTGTTATCTAATTAAGGGGTGGGTACCATGGATGGTAACCCAAACGATGCGGTTTTCGGTAAGGGTAACGCTATTTTACATTATTACGGTAACGGTATTGTAGGGGTAACGCTATTTCATTTATTTCGGTATCGGTATTTTAAAGATAACGGGTTTTTAGTTATTTCGGTAACGGTATTTTAAGGATAACGGTTTTTTGATTATTTCGGTAACAGTATTTTAAGGTTAACGGTATTTCAGTTATTTCGGTAACGGTTTTTGACTTTAAAAACATATATTTTAAATAAAAAAATAAAATTATAAAAATATTGTTATTTAAATTTTTGACAACCGTTCAACCCTTTAAAAAGCTGATGTTACTGTATTTACACCCTTAATCGGATTTGCAAAATCTTAAGACGTAACGTAAATTCATATTCCCCTTAATTCATTTTATAAAACAAAATCACAATTTCTGCATCGACATTTGCAGAAAATTCAATCTGAAACACAAATTTTATCGCCCTTATTATCTCAATTTTCCAAATGTATATTTTTGTTAAAGTTGACTTCATTTAAAATTTTTCGTGGCAGTATGCTTTGACTTGCTTTATTTTTGGAGCATTCTGATTGGTTAATTTATTTTCAACCAATCAAAATGTATATTTTTGTTGGGTTTTCATAAATAAAACGAGTAAAAAAAGTTAAAGTCAGGTATGCGGACTATATAATACCCTACACCAGTCTGGTTAAAAGCCAACTAATGTTTGGATGCGAAATTCTAATGGGTTAAAATGGACTTGTGTCAAAATTTTCTATAAAATGATAAAATAAGAGAAAATCGGAAATATAGCCCATATGGGCGATAGGTCCAAACATAGACCGATCCTATCTAGAATCAATAGACTTTGTCCTTGGGACCATGTGAGTCAGCGAACCAAATTTCATTGAAATATTTATGTATTTGCTACCTGCAGCGTGGAAACAAGCCAACCTTTATATGGGCACTAGGTCTAAACATTGACTGATTTCAACCAAAATCAATAGGCTTCTTCCATGGCCGACATATGTCTGTGTACCAAATTTCGACCTGTAGAGTGCGTACAAGAATGCATGGACAGACAGACAGACATCGTTAAATCAAAACAAAAAGTGATTCTGAGTCGATCGGTATAAGGTGGGTATAGGTCCAATATTTTTTGGTGTTACAAACATCAGCACAAACTTATTATACCCTGTCCATGTAGAGTTGTAGGTTATAATCAACAAAGCTGTATGTTTAAAAATAAAGTTGACTAAATTTAAAATGCTCTTTTATAGTACTTTTTTCAATATGCACATTTTAAAATCGTTGTTTCAGGATTTTGCACTTCATTTTTCTAAAACTTTGTTGAAATTGATTGGAAAACATGTGTATTAGATATTCCAATGTTTTTATCTGAGTTTTCAATTTAAGATTCGTCACAGACTCCTTAATTTTTAGGTATTAAAAAAATCAATCTTTTTCAGTTTTTGTCAATTTTTTCTTAAAATTAAAATATAAAGTGCGAAATTTTTTTTGATAAATTAAATAACAAGGGATTTTTGCTAACGGTATAAATTAAAAAATTGGATATTCCTTTCATCGCAGATTAATTATTAACGAAATCGTGAAAAAGAGAAATTTCAAATATAAATGCATATATAGGGAATATTATCGCAGCTGTTAAAACGTGCGATATACCAAATTAAAGGGCATATTTCGTAACCTTAAAATGTTGAAAAAAATAGCGTTATTACTTTCAATTTTTCATTTATTTGCAAAAAGTTAATTAAAAAATTTAATTTTCCTACAAACATGTTTTTGCAAATATTTCGTAAACTGTAGCTAACTTTAAAATTCTATCACCATTATCGTGATCTGCGTCCCAAAGTCTATTAAAAGTGATGTGTCGCAATCCCGATGTATCAAATTTTTCTTATTATGTTGTACTGTGTAATTATACTAATTGTAAATATGCGTTGCGCACCCATGTAAGATACAAATTTCCTAAAATATGATAGAACTACATTTGCATTATATTCAATGTAAATTTTCTCGAAAACTAACACACAAAAAAATAAAAACTAATTTCAATCATGAAAACCGCCTATTCAATAAATTTTGTCGTTGAAATTCCTCCAATCACGAAAATTTTTCATTCAATTAAAAATTTGTAGCACTTTAATTGAATAAATTTTCAATAAAATAGTGATACATTTGATTAGGATTTTAATTGGTTTTTTATATGAGTTTGATTAAAAATTAATTCATTGGATTAAAAATTGATCAATATTGTAGAACTTCTAAATAAACTATCAGCTGGATAGTGGCAGTTGCCATGCCAACTATAAAAAATATACTTCTTTATTTTTAGCCTGAATGCCATTAAAATAAAAGCTGCATTCAATTTTCATTCAGTTGATAGATTTGTTTATACTTATGTGAAAAGTTCTCTCGTAGAAATTAGTTTTCTTCTTTTTTCTGTTAAAATTTTTTGAAAACTAAAAAAATATATTTGATTTAAAATAATTTTTAATTTATTTATTTTTTAAACAAAATTTCAAATTTAAAATTTTTTGGATTTGTTATAAAATTTTTTTAAAACCAAATTAAAATATATTTGTTTTAAAATAGTTATTAATTCTTTAGATTTTTTGTTTAAAAAAATTTTAAATTTTTAAACAAAAAATTTCAAAAAATTAGATTTTTTGTTTAAAAAAAAATTTTAAGTTTTTTAAACAAAAAATTTTAAAAATTACATTACTATATTATAGTAATGTTTTAGAATAAATGATATTCAGATTTAATATGGCAAAATTGAAATATTTAACTAAATAAAATAATAAACTCAACGAGAATTTATAAAATTTTATAAAAAATAATTTAAAATACTAGTTACTAATCAGTGATGATAACTGGGATTTTCAAAATAGTACCAACCTGCTTAAAAAATAGTACTTTTTCAACCCGCAAAGTACTTTTATTTAATTTTACATATATGAAAGTGCTTTTGTACATTAAAACAAGGTTCAAAATATATATTTCGTTCTTTCTTCTTCCCAATTATCTTTTTTATATTATTCTATCGCTTTGGTTCTTGCATCCAATCTTCAGCGTTGACTATTATTTTGACGTCCCAGTCTCATCTCTAATATTTAAAAAGCGGGGTCAAAAATTATAAAATTTTAATCTTTTTTTTTAATTTATTTCTTATAATTAAAAAGCTATATATGGATTGGGTATTAAAACAAACAACATGCCCGAACATGTCAAATTTACTAAAAATTAAGTTACCGCACAATTTAAATTAACTAATATCAATTCAGAAAACTAAATCAAATAAAACTAAACAAAAAACACAACAATTTAAAGATTTTCTCTTAAATTCAAATAAATGTTTAATATTTTTTGCAAAATTTTAGAAACCTTTCCTTTGAATTACGTTTCTTACGATTTTTTACTATTTATTTTGAATAATTTAAAATGGTATCAAATAATGCTAAGGAGTAACATAGTACTTTTGAGGTTCTAATAGTACCATAAAGAGTAATATAGTACCAACTTTATCATCCCTGTTACTAATACATTAACATTTATAAAAACAACTACATAAATAAAGCAAACGAAAAGCAACAACAATATGCTGATGTTTTTCTCTTGTTTTATGAAATGCTTTTGAGTGGTAGAATAAAAAAAAATGTCAAACAAATTGCAGTTTTGAGCAATTATTTAATCCATTGGATTAATTTTTAATTGACACCTTTTGAAATAATTTAACAAATCGTTTTAATTGAAAAAAGTTGAACAATATTTTTTTGTGTGTAAGCCGAACACATCTCCAATTTTTTCCAACTGATACAAAATCATCTGAGAAATTTGTTTTAAAGATAAATTGAGTTTTCTATAAAAATCCAAAGAATCTAAATTCAGAACTTTCGAAAATTTTAGAATTTTTTTCTTTCAGCAAATAGCTCGTAGAAAACTCTAAAGAGTATGGTGTTTAATTAAAAAAATTATAATAAATTGTTAACTAAAAGCATCTTTAATTTTTTCAACATTATACCACACCTACCTTGCCCATTTTCTAAAAAAAGAGTACGGATACGTTTTTGTTTTATAAATGGCTACACTTACCGGAAGTTTGACATTAATACGTTATACTTTTTACAGTAGCGGGGCAGTTGGTGTGGAAAGCCACACCCTGGTAAAAATAATTTTTATATAATTATTTATAATTTTAACAATTTTTTTATTGTGAATTGTTTGTTTTTTTATAATTTTATCAAAAGATATTCAATTATACAAAATTATATTAACCATATTCACCATTTGCCGGATCAAATTATATATGGGTTAATATAATTATATATGAAACATATTATTAGATCCGAAAAATGGTGTTCTGGTTAATATAATTTTATATAACTAAATATGTTTTTATATAATCATATAAAATTATACTTTACGTTACATATGACAATACTTAACGATATATAATTCCATAAAATCTTAAATGGTTATATAAAAAATATTTTTACGCGGGCATATCGTCGGCTTGCCTGCAAGTAGTGTTATGTGTTTTTTAATAGATTTTCAGGAGAGCAAAAAAACTGTTAAAAAATAGCCTTTTAAGATATTTTATTGACATTATATGCCTTAAGCATTAAACACATAGACGACTGCAGCTACACGACTACAGCCTGTCAAAAATAAAATACACACGTTTATATGAAAACGATTATTTTGACACCAACACAGCTACACGGCTACACGACTACTTTTGCCGCTGTAGTCAACTTAGGATAATTTCTATTTTTGTTGGCTACAAAACAAAAATAGTGTTGACAATATAACAAAATATGTAAAACAGGACAATTTTTCCCGCTAGAGGCGAAATAAAATCGCTACTTCTGACTAAAAAATCACCGTTATGGGAACACTAAAGAAACATCTGTTTATATTTTACAATTGTTTGAGGGTTTCATTAATTTATATTTGGAACTAATTTTATTGTGATGTTTTGTAAAAAAAAAATGGATCTTACAAAATTAACAAAATATTCCTCAGCCATTATTTTAGAAGCACAAACCAAAAAAGATTAACATTTATCAAAACGTCAAATTTTTTGCATCATCTGTTTACTATGTTGCTGTCGTTTTCAAAAAAATTAAGTAGCTGACTACACGACTACAATTGCAGCCAGCAGCATTTGTAGTCGTGTAGTCATGTAGCTGCAGTCGTCTATGTGTTTAATGTATTAATGATGATTTTAGTAAATGAGGTCGTGAATCATTAAGTCAATAAAAAATCTTAAAAGGCTATTTTTAACAGTTTTTGCACTCTCCTCAAAACTAGCTAAAAAACACATAGCACTACTTGCAGGCAAGCCGACGATATATATATATTTTTAAATATTGATGGAATTCACAGTTTGTACTATTTTAATGGTTAAACTTCAAAAATCATGCTATTTTACAACGTGCTAAGTTTAGAACTTAAACTGTGAATACCCTCATCGTTTTTTTCGATTTAAATTAAAATACGCAATTTTCTGTTGTTGATACAATATTATTTATATTGAGTTTAGTTTTGAGGAAAAGCGAAGAATTCGGTTGCAACTACGAATCTTTTTTCTATATTTAGGGGAATGCACAGTGGGCCAGCATCATCGAATTTTGGCCAAAACTAGAATATTGAGTATATGAAACTAAAAGATATCACAAAGGGGTGTCTGGTTGTTGCTGATCACGAATATGAAATAAAAAATATAAAATTCAAAATGGCGGATCCAAGATGGCGGCCATTAATTTTTAGTTTTTAATATATTGGACTTAAAATAATCAATTATATAGGTCTAGGATCCGCTGATTAAAAATCTGAAATTAAAATTTTTAAATTCAAAGTGGCGGATCCAATATTGCGACAAAAATTTTTTTCATTAACTTTCTTATGTCGTCCGAATTACTTCAAATTTCCACCAGGGGACGTTTTTGGGTAGCAGATTACGAATCTGAAATCAAATTTAAAAAATTCAACATGCGGATCCAATATGGCGACCATAAATTTAAAATTGTTATGTGTTGGAAAATAAATTACACTGCACAAAAAACAAAGGTTCTGATGACAACTGATTCATGCAGAGGGACTAAAGAAAAATTTAAGTTTTAAAAGTTTTCGTCTGGCCCTATGTTTCTGGGGGGTTGAAATTTCCCCTCTTTTGAAAATGTTTATTGTGAATCGGCATAGGAAACCTTGTGAATCTTCCATTTTAGGTATAGGATATGTTCAGCGAACTTACACTGATAGAATTTTGTGCATAGTATTAATGAATTTGTTCGTTAATCCAATGATTTTTTTTATTGAAAAGTCCCCAAAGAACGCGTTCATTAGATCAATGAAACCTATTCATTAAATGAAAACTAATTGAAAAAAATATATTTTTTTGCGTTACTTTTTTATTTATTTTTTTATTTTATTAATTTTTATTTGTACATATATTTCTTTCGTTTTGACATCTCCCTGAAGTCGACTTGAACCCGCAATCACCAGAATGTAAACATTATCGCGTTACCGATTGATCTAAATAGCCAAAACAAAATGATGTCGTTATTTGGACTTTTATATTTAAATAATCTCAGTTTGCAATCCTAGCGTTCATTACTGGAACATATATCTATTTTAGTAATTAGCAAATTCAAAACCCTTATAAAAATTAAAATTAAAGATATGCATCTTACGGGTTAGTTGAAAATATATAATGAAAAAATTCATTAAATTAATGAATTTATCATTAACACAATGAAATTTTTTCATTAAATCAGTGAATTCAGATCAATGAAATCGATTCATTAATAGTATGAAAGAAAATTCTATCAGTGTATGTAAAACACTGCGAGGAGCATTTTTGTGGAACATTTTAACCCTCTAACTCTGCAATTAAAGAGCCTATTTTGGCCCTTTTTTAAAAGTGTCAAAAATGACCCATAAGTTGAAGAGTTAGAGGGATAAAATGTTCCGCAAAAATATTTGTCATGAAATTCTACTATAAGTCTCTGAAGACATCAAAGTTGAAAATTTAACTTCAATTCCAGAAATAAGTCAAAACTTAAAATGTGTTTAAGGGTTAATTTCGTACTTATTCAGAATTGGCACTCAAATGTCCCACAAACCTGGACTTTATGGGGTTAGTCTGTGTCAGAAAACCAAAACATACATTTAAGATAATTTTTAGTGCTATTTTTTTAGTTTTTACTAAAGCTCTTAAATGTTGGAAATCAGCCAGATCTGAAGGTACTTTTTCAGTTAAAGGGCAAAATCTCGAAAGTTTATGAACGGTCGCAAACGGTCGCAAAAAACCTAGGTAGAAGACATCTTAGGGAACACACTGGCATTCAAGTTTTTCAAATAAGTATCTCTTGGAACATTTTCGAGCTTTTTTTGAAAATCCTAAATCCAATATTTTTGAGGTAAAGTTAATAATTTTGTTACTTTTTTCGTAAATACTTAAGAGGTTTCTATTTTTTTGATAACTACCCAGGTGGAAAAATACGATCGTGAAAACGTTTTAAAAGCATTTTAAAAGGTGGTATAAGCGTTTTCAGAATATACCGATTTACGGGTTTAAAGCGTTTTGACAACACTCATGATTTACGGTGTGGGGGTGGTATTTTATAACGTTTTCAAAGCGTTACAAAAAAAAACTTTAAAATGCTTTTTCAACCGTCAAATTAGCGTATGTACAACATTTACATACGCTAATTTGACGATTACGATTTGACGCAATACGATTTTAGATGGTTGGGAAACCGACCCAAATGATAACCATGATTTACGGTCTCAGGGTGGTATTTTATATCGTTGTCAAACCGTTAGAAAAATCAATTTCAAAGTACTTTCTCGACGGTCTATAAACGTTATTAGAACATACCAATTTTTACGTTGTTAAATCGTTAGAAAATAAACAAATGAAGAACTTTGGCATCGTTTTAAAAACAAATATGGGATAAATTTTTTAAAACAATTTTATATATTAACATTTTTTAATAAATTATAGTTTATTGAATATATGAAAGTGCTTGGAATGCACTTTTTCGAACCTTTTGAAGGCGCTTTTAATCAATGTTTTGACAGTGTTTTTTTAAATAATAGGTTATATATTCTTTAAAGGTTATATATTCTGAAGTCTGTTATATATTTTTTAGTAGCTTTAATTAGCCATATAAGGCCCTAAGGGCTCGGTTATGTAAATGAAGATTTAATAATAAAAAAAAGAAGTCCTGCTAAAGTAATTTTTGTAAACGTTAGAAAAACGCTTTAAAACAATGTTTTAACAGTGTTTTTATTTCACAAACGGTTGTAAATTTTGTATGAAAAGCAATCCTAAAGTAATGTTTGTGAACGTTCGAAAAGCAATCCAAAATAATGCTTTTCAAATGTTTTTTTTACGTACCATTGGGAATCAACGCTGTGAAAATGCTTCATTTTTTGTACAATTGACAATAAACCCTTTCACAGCGCTTTGTTTTTTGTATCGTCTCCAATTTCCACCTGGGTAGTTTCAGTTTTATAATTTGAGATTGTTTTTGGAACAAATTATTGTTTATTTATGACTTTTTTATTGTATCATTAGAAAATAAAAAATGTCACAAAATTAAAAAAAAAAGTCGACTTTAGTTAAAATATTGGGTGGCAGTATGCCTTGACTTGGTTTATTTTCGGAGCATTCTGATTGATTAATTTATTTTCAACCATTAAAAATGTTTGAGAATACAAATATTTTTGTAGGGTTTTCATTCTTAAAATGAACAAAACCGTATGATTAAAAATAAAGTCGACTTTAAATTTAAAATACTCTTTTATAGTAAGGGCCTTTGACTTTGAACTCTCCCCAACTAACAACGAGTAAATACAATGATACAATATTTCACTCAACATATTCAACAATCCTAGATTGTGAATATATAAACGTATTTTCCCTTTACCTGAATTGTAATTTTGGCCAAAAAACGGTGGAATGCGGTGTACCTTGGATTGCGTGTACCTTGGAACTTTGAATTTTTCCCCTATTTGTTAATGTTATATTGTAAAGTCTTCTTCTATGAAGATTTTTATTTTGCCTAATGATCATTTTAAACTACACAAAGTTTCAGATAAGTCTATAGGAGACACTAAAATTAGGTGCGTGTACCTTGGCACGACAAAAGTAAACTTTTGAAATAAATGTTAACGAATTTTTAAAAAATAATCGAGATATTTTAAGTTACTGGCTTAAATCAATTTTAAGTTTGTCATTTTATAAATGCAGTAACCAGTAAAATTTTTAACTATATTATACTAATAAGAATATAATTATCTTTTTTGCAAAAATTAAAATGTGTGTACATTGGAACTTTTTGAATATTTCCTCTTCTGTGTATCCAACAAATTTTAATATATGATTAATTAAAGCTCCACAGGCTAATTGTACTTTTCGAATTTAATTCGGTTCAATATATCTTTTGATTTAAAATTTTCGCAATTTCTTAAAAATGATTTTTTGTATGCAAATATTAAATTGCATTGTCTCATTTCAATTGCATTACATTTCATTATGGGGCAGTATTTAGTTTCAAGGTACACGTCAATTTGTAATCATAATGATAAATGCATACAAATTGTTGAAGTCTTTATTATTTTCAATCTATAACAATTAGTGTTTCCAATTATTCGACATAGGCGGTTAACCGGTTAATGCATTATTCGAAAAATCACTAAAATGGATTAACCGGTTATTCGGGTCGGTTATTCGAGAAAATTGGCGGTTAATCGATTAATCGTTTAATGCTAAATTAAGGTATTTCATTAATTTTTTATTAATTAAAACACAAAAAGCTGACTCTTCATTAAATATTAACGTCGTATATGAATGCGATGTATTTAATAAAAAAGTTTTCATATTCGAAGGTTGAAAAGTTTTTAAAAAAAGGTCTGAAAAAACGTTGCTAAATCTACTAAAATTTCGTTGAAGATGGCAGAAAGAACTGCTGAATTTAACAAAATATTAGTAAGTTAAGAACAGCAAACCTAAAACTGTTACATATCGATTACTTAACGTAGATATTTTATTTATAAAAAAATTTAAAAATCTGAAAAGCTTAGATACAAAATTTCTTTGAATGTGATTTTTAATCAATACTGCCACTATAAAATTTAATATTGCATTTAACTTTTTCAGACCCAACTAGCTTGCAAAAATGTATTCATTTTATAACTTTAATGTAAAATGGTACTAAAACTATTAAAATTTCCTGGTGTCAATTCATATTTTATGAAATATAATTTAGCTAAAAGTATAACTGAAATTTTTTATCTAAATAAACCTATTAGTATTGAAAATATTTGTAATTTTAAGAGAAAACATCACATCTCACAATCGTGTATGCTGGGTCTGAAAGGGTTAAAGAAATGCTATACCTAAAGTTTTTTTAAATTTTAATAAGATTCTTCCTACAGCTACGAAATTTTCATTAAAGTCATCGATAAAAAAATTTGAGTTCTCTTTGAGATTAATTTCAGTTAATTGGGAATACCAATTTACTTTGTTTCTCAGTATCTTTTTCGTTACTAAAGGCCAATAACAGTAAAAAAAATAACCTAAAGTTTGAGCGTTTTATCGGACGAGCTGTAAACAAAATTTTCAATAAGCTAATGAAGTTTTCTTCAAAAAGTAAAAGCCAAATTTATTAAATTTTATGAAAAAGCTTCACAATTTTTAGGAATCTCTTTCTAAAACAACTTTTTTGGGTGTATAACATTTTTAATAAATAATATGAAATTCTTCATAAAATTTTATGAAAAATTGCATCAATTCAATTAAAAGTTTCAATAGACGAATTCCAGCGAAACTTAATTGAATCAGTGTATAAATTCATCAATAGCATATAGACAATTCACTGAGTGTGCAAATATAGGCCTTTTGCTATGTTCTTAAGGCTTTTTTCAAATAGACATTTTTTTTAAAACATTTTTTTTAAAACATTTTTTTTAAAACATTTTTTTTAAAACATTTTTTTTTTTTTTTTTCATAATTTTATTTATTGAATCTTCACAACAGTGAACTAACAATAAGTTTATCAAATCTTATGTACTAAAGCTATAATATTAAGCCCAGCCAGTGCCAGACAAAATTTTAATTTTAAACATTAAATATTTTTTTAATTTGATGCAAAGTAAATGTATAGAAAAAGTTAAAAACGATAAATTAGAAGTTTAATTTTAAAAAGGTCGAAAAAACTAATTTTTAATTTTTTAAATAGAAATTAAAAACCAACATTTTGTTATAAAGAATATACATTTATTCTATAGAGCCAAATCAGAGGTGGTCCTTCTTAGGAGGCGTCGGTGTCCTTGATCCTCAAGCAGTTTACGAGCCAATGAATTTGGGTGCAGTTGCAGCCTCTTTAAGTAGTTTAAGGTGTATCTCGCGATTTCATCATTAACGGTGGGAACATTCAAATCTGAGTGTATGTTCGCATTTCTTATATACCATGGTGCGCAGACAATGGTTCGCAAAATATTGTTCTGCTTCCTTTGAATTTTTTGAACATTTGATGCAGACGCAGTGCCCCAGATTTGGATGCCGTAGCACCATATAGGTTTCAAAATCGAATTATACAACAACAACTTGCAATCAAGGCCAAGTCTAGAATTTCTTCCAATTAGCCAATTAAGTTCTATTGTTTTAAGATTTATTTGTGTTATTTTGGCGTCGATATGTTTCTTCCACGTGAGACGACGATCAAGATGTATACCAAGATATTTGACATTTGAGTGTTGGGGCACTTTGTGATTGTTAATTTTGATAAAAGAGCATGTTTCTTTTCTTAAAGTAAAAGTCAAATGAATACATTTCTGTTCATTCACCTTTATCTTCCACTTTTTCAGCCACGATTCCAGTTCAAAAACGTGTTCCTGCAATATTCGAGAGGCTTCATATGGGTTTTTGTGACAACTCAAGATAGCCTTATCATCAGCAAATGTAGACGTATGAGTATTACTATCAGTTGGCATGTCAGAAGTATACAGAAGATACAAGAGTGGGCCTAAAATGCTACCTTGAGGGACACCGGCCCGAATATCTTGAGGAGAGCTGAAGAAATCACTTTCCTTGACAACAAATTTACGATTGCTTATATAGCTTTCGAGTATATTATGTGTGTTACATGGCAGTATATTTTTAATTTTAAATAACAAACCTTCGTGCCAAACTTTATCAAAGGCTTGCGATACGTCAATAAAGAGTGCAGAACAGTAATTCTTATCCTCAAAGGCCTTTCGTATTTCACTAACAAGTCTGTGAACTTGCTGAATGGTGCCATGCTTTTTACGAAAACCGAACTGATGAGCAGGAATTAGGTTATGTTGAGTTACAGTTATCGTTATTCTGTTTGCCAATAGTTTCTCGAAGAGTTTTGATAAATTAGATAAAAGACTTATAGGCCTATAAGATTCAACTTTAGTGAGATCTGGTGGATAATATTCAAGGCGTAATATTGCATTAAAAATAAAAAGTATTATTCCTACAGCTATCTGGGTAACTTCAAGATCATTTTATTACTAATTTTATCGGTACCAAAAGCTTTTTTTGGGTTTAATTCTGAGATAGCATTTTCGACCTCTCGCAACTCAAAGCGAATCGGTACCTCTACGTGCCGTGGCAAAATTGGTGGTAACTCGACTATTGTGTTTGGATCGTTTGGCATAAATACAGATTTTAAATGTTCTGCAAACAACTCGGCTTTCTCCGTATCATTTCTAGCCCAGCTTCCGTCAGATTTACGCATTGGAGGTTTACATATAACAGGTCTTTTTAGATTCTTTGTAGCACGCCATAATGAATAGTCCGTTCTTGCCGTAGCCTCCAGATTTTCCAAAAAATCATTCAGTGAGTAATTTCTTTGTAATTCAAGTAATTTGCGTAACTTGTTTGAGCATTCTTTAAATCGAGCCTTAAGTGCAGGAGATCTGTGAAGCTGCCACTCTCTACGAGCTCTTCTTTTCTCATTTAAGAGTCGCTCAATATCAACTGAAAAAATTGGATTTTGTCTGGATTGTCGGGGGGGTTTGGTAGCAAGTCGTGCAGCAAGTTTAAGATAGGATTCAAAATTCCTAAGTGAGAGATCAATGTCCTCTGTTGTTCTTAGCAATATATTTTCCGAGCAATGAGTACTGATAAATTTTTTATATTTTAGCCAATTTGTTCCTTTGCCTGTAAGTGCTAAGTCACCGGTTGGAGATACAATTCGAGGGTTTATAAGGGAAACAATAGTGGGTGTATGATCAGAAGAGAGTTCCAATGAGGATTCTAAGTGCACCAAATTTCTTGCTATATTTTTAGTTACTCCAAAATCAATGAGATCCGGTATTTTATTTCGATCTGATGGCCAGTGTGTGGGTTCGCCGCTGGAGATCACATCCAAACCCATTTTATTAATTGTATCAAACAATACACGGCCCCTCGGGGAACAGAGCCTTGACCCCCAGAAAGTGTGCTTGGCATTGTAATCGCCAGCTGCCAGAAAGCGTGAGCCTAATGATTCGAAAAAAGATTTAAATTGATTTTCAGAAATCTTAAATTTCGGGTGGAAATAAACCGAAGAGATCACTAGGTTCATATTATTTTCTTCTATAAATACTGAAGAGGCTTGAAGATAATCCTCACAAAGATCACACATGAGATAATGTTTCAAGCGAGTTTTTATTAAGATACCTGAGCCTCCACATGCCCTGCCTCTGGGATCTTTTGTGTCATAAAATGTATACTCATAGTGTCAATCTGTTTGCTTCTTAGAAAATAACTGAGTTCTTCTTTATGTTGGCGTATGCCGTTAGCGTTCCAAAAACATATTTTCAGAGTATTCATGGTTTACTCAGTAAAGCCTGCAGTAACATAGACTGCATCTTCATCATCTCCTGTATCATATTGTTCATAGATTTTGTAAAATCTGAGACCGTTTGTACTAACACATCAATTGCTGCTTCAAGTCCACTAAAGTCCGATTTTTGACCTTGGTATTTATTTTGATTTGTTTTCATATTAGAATTAGATTCATCACTTATAATTTCTTGAAAATTTCCAGATGATGTACGACCTTTTACAATAGATGCAAAGGTCTGATTTTGGTTCGTAAAATGCTGCGCGTTCGGCAATTGGGGCTGCGGGTTAAAAATTTCTAGATTGGGCAATTGGGGTTGCGAGTTAAATTGCTCTTGAATGTTTTGGGGTTCTCTGTTGTATAACTGCCTTCTGACAATAGAGCGCTTAACAATTGAGTATGCAGGACATCCTCGGTAATTGGCCGTGTGATTTTCACCACAATTACTACATTTTTTTCAATTTTGGGTCGCCTTTAGACTTGTTGTTTTTAAAACATTTGTGCAAAATTTTATTAAAATTTGGGAGTCTGATGGTACAATGTCGACTTGTTTGCGGTTGCTCGAAAAAGGTATTTAAGGACCTATTTCACACGATTTTTAAAGAACTTGATGCTATTTTAGTTAGTATTTGATTTTTCTAAGCTTTTCTGGTAATTTTGTAGCCCAGACTAAGAAAATTGTGAAGTTTTGGGAAAAAATTAAGGAAAAATTCCATATTATAAATTTAACCGGTTACTCGACCTATTTTAACCGATTATTCGGGTCGAATAATTATTTGAGTTTTAAATTATTTGTTTCGACATTAACCGAAATAGAGGCGATTAATCGAGGAATCGGTTAATCGATTAACCGAATTGGAAACACTAATAACAATACACTGATAGAATTTTCGTTCATACTAATTAATGAATCGATTTCATTGAAAAATTCATTAATTTAATGAATTTTTTCATTATATATTTTCAACTAACCCGTAAGATATGCTATAGTTTTTATAAGGGTTTTGAATTTGCTAATTACTAAAATAGATATATGTTCCAGTAATGAACGCTAGGGTTGCAAACTGAAATTATTTAAATATAAAAGTCCAAATAACGACATCATTTTGTTTTGTCTATTTAGATCAATCGGTAACGCGATAATGTTCACATTCTGGTGATTGCGGGTTCAAGTCGAGTTCAGGGAGATGTCAAAAACGTTATAAAAACAAAAAAGCATGGATGGTAACTGAAACGAATGCGGTTATCGTTAGGGTAGCGATATTTTAGGATATTTCGGTAACGGTATTTTAAGGGTAACGCTATTTCGTTTATTTCGGTAGCGGTATTTTAAGGATAACGGTATTTGAGTTATTTCGGTAACGGTATTTTAAAGATAACGATATTTGGGTTATTTCGGTAATGGTATTTTAAGGTTAACGGTATTTCAGTTATATCGGTAACGGGTTTTTAAAGGTAACGGTAGTCAGTTATTTCGATGCATCCCGTACTTTTTTTTACAAAAAAGAAACGAGATTAAAAACAGAACCAATTTATGAACTTAATGTGCAAAAAATACTTAATAACCACGTGAAATTACCAAAAGCAGAAAATTAAAAATTTGTATTTCAATTGTTTCGGTAACGGTATTTTAAGGGTATTGATATTTCATTTATTTCGGTATCGGTATTTTGAGGATAACGGTATTTCAGTTATTTCGGTAACTGTATTTTAAGGCTAACGGTATTCCGGGTATTTCGGTAATGGTATTTTAGGGGTAACGGTAGTACGTTGAAAGGGTTTTGAACCGATAACGGTATTTTAGCGGTATTGCCTGCCAACCATGCAAAAAAGAAATATATGCACAAAGAAAAATTAATAAAATAAAAATAAATAATAAATAAAAAAAGTAACGCAAAAAAAACATATTTTTTTCAATTAGTTTTCATTTAATGAATAAGTTTCATTGATTTAATGAACGCGTTCTTTGGGGACTTTTCAATGAAAAAATCATTGGATTAATGAACAAATTCATTAATACTATGCAAATAAATAATAAATAAAAAAGGTAAAAAAAAACATATTTTTTTCAATTACTTTTCATTTAATGAATAAGTTTCATTGATTTAATGAATAAGTTTCATTGATTGGGGACTTTTCAATGAAAAAATCATTGGATTAATGAACAAATTCATTAATACTATGTACAAAATTCTATCAGTGTACCAACACTAATATTTCTGCATTTAAAGATTTTTCGCATCCATCTTAATCTTATAGATATTAACACCGAATTTTTAAAAGTACCAAGGTACACGACATTCCTACCTTTTACAGCCGGCGTAACAAAAGGTTTGCCTAATTTTATTTTTATCGGGATATGCCTTTGAGGACCATACATTTTCTGCCGAAGCGATTTTGTAAATTTTGCGATTTTCATAATCTCTGACCTAATAATAGTTATGCCAAGAAAAATTGGCTCCGTAGAACCCCTCCTTACTCCTCATTTCGCTTGTCAAAAATATTTGCCATTTGGCGAACCTGTCTCGATTTTTATTATTATTTTATTTTCGTGATCTGGAACTAAATTATGGATACGTTAGACCCCTTGCTTGCCCTTCATTTCGCTTATCAAAATTTGTGCTTTTTACGCCTTAAATGAAGAATTCTAAATAACCAACTTCGAGGTCTCGCAAGGGGAAAAATTTAACTTATAAAATTGATTTCAGGTAATATTTTATCTCTTTTTGTTTTTCCCTATATATGTGTTGTTTTTGGGCTAAACAAAGAGACCCGCATCTCGGGAGTTATATCGGCATATCGGCTTTAAGGGAATAAGTTGATTTTTTCCCCCATATAGTACTTCTGGTGATTGCGGGTTCAAGTCGAGTTCAGGGAGATGTCAAAAACGTTATAAAAACAAAAAAGAAATATTTGTACAACTAAAAATTAATAAAATAAAAATAAATAATAAATAATAAAAGTAACGCAAAAAAAATATTTTTTTCAATTAGTTTTCATTTAATCATGCGCGGTTCCAGCAATTAATATAAGGGGAAAAATCATACGCCTCAGTGGCCAACTCAATGTATTTGTCTACTGTGGCGTATGATTTTTCCCCTTATATTATTTGCTGGAACCGCGCATGCATTTTTTTTTTTTTTTTTTTTACTATAGACCAACACTCAGGGGATGCCCCCTACTAATGCAATGCATTGTGTTGATATCAGGAAAATAGGTTATGGGAAGGAGGAAAGAGGGAGTAGTGTTGGTGAACGTTTGACTTGAATTTCCCTAAATAGTAAGTATCAGGAAAGACATCTACGGGGAGTTTATTCCACATACGGGCGGTTCGACTAATGAACGAATTCTCTCTATAATGCGTTGTGCGACTAACTGGACAATCAACAACAAACGGATGAGATCTTCTGTACAAGCGCGTGTTACGGCCAAAAACACGGGGCATCGGGATAAGTGCACTTATCTCAGCAGAACATCTCCCATGGTAGTAACGATAGAACAGTGTTACACAAGCCACATTCCGACGATGCTCCAACGAGTCAATAGAGCTGGATACCCTACTGTCATTAATGAGCGCCGACGCCCTCCTTTGTACACGGTCCAAAAGCTCCAAAATAGACTTTGAAGCCCCTGCCCATATATGGGAGTTGTATTCCATCTTCGGCCGGATATAGGTGGTATAAATAGAAAGGAGATCAGAAGAAGTGAAGCAGTTCTTACACCGGTTAAGAAAGCCAAGACACTTGAATGCCTCTTTCGACACTTGAATGACGTGATCTTTCCAACGGACGTCACACTGGATTCTCATGCCCAGAACATCAAGAGCTTCTGATTCCTTAATATTGATACCACCCATGTATACAGAGGACAATGATGGCTCCGCGGTTTTATGAGTCAGCAAACAACATTGGGTTTTACGTGGATTAAAATCGACCCTATTCACGCGACCCCACTCAGAGATTGTAATAAGGTCTTGATTGAGTGTGTCATTCATAATCTGCCTCCTGCCCCCAATCTCTGCAAGTCTTGGCCTATGATCGAAGGAATATGAATGGCAAATGTTGCTGTCATCTGCAAAAGAGTAGATAGGATTGGAAGTCTGACAGAGGAAGTCATTTAGAAAGATAAGAAATAGAGAAGGAGAAAGAACAGAGCCTTGCTGTACCCCTGCATTCAACTGAAACTCATTAGATGAGACCCCATCTATAACAACTCTTATAGTGCGATCCCTGAGAAAACTCGATATAAATCGAGAGAAGTCATCACCAACACCAAAAGCAATGAGCTTTGATACGAGTGCTTTATGCCACACACGATCAAACGCCTTAGAAATATCCAGCGCAACCACTTTGCTTTCACCAAATCTGTGAATTGACCGACTTCAACGTTCCGAAAGAAACGCCATCAGGTCTCCCGTAGAACGACCTCTACGAAAGCCATACGGTCGATCATTAAGAAGCAAATTGGATTCCAGATAATTAACAAGATGGTAGTTTACCATGCTCTCCATGACCTTCGAGAGCGCAGAGCAGATTGCGATTGGGCGGTAATTTTCAGGGTTGGTAGCCGCACCCTTTTTGGGGATTGGCTGAACATTGGCAACCTTCCAGCACGATGGAAAGATACCCATGCGATACGACGTGCTAAAGAGGGTTGCCAATGGACGCGATAGCGTTGAAGAGAACTGTTTCAGTACCAGTGCTGGTATACCATCCGGGCCCGCTGACTTATCTACGTCAAGATCCGCAAGAACCCTTTTAACGGCTCGTGGACGAAAAAATATCTTGGGCATAGTATGTGATACTCTTTCGAGCACGGGCAGTGGTTGATCGCTTTCCGGCAGAAAAGAATTTTCCGCGAACAGTTCAGCCAGCAGGTTGGCTTTATCAACCGGGTCAGTGAATATTAGGTCATCCTTTATAAGAGCTGGGATAGACGAACTAGCATTGTCCTTTACTCTTTTAACGAATGACCAAAAGGTCTTACTGCCCCGTGGAGCAGCAAGAACTTTAGCACGCAGACGTTGTTCGTGAAGAAACTTTACACGTCTTAGTACTTTGGGACACTCAGTTCTCGCCTGTTTACGCAGCATGTCAGTATTGATGTTCTTATTCGCACGCCAATTACTGAAGGCTTCCTCTCTGGATCTGACTGCGTATTTTAATGAATACGTTTCATTGATTTAATGAACGCGTTCTTTGGGGACTTTTCAATGAAAAAATCATTGGGTTAATGAACAAATTCATTAATACTATGCACAAAATTCTATCAGTTTATAAACAACAATAGAAAACAATGTTTTCTAAAGCGTCAGTTTGTTTTTTCGAATTTTGTATAAATATTCCATACAAATTTAAGCATTTATAAAATTTTTAAGTAGGTATAAATTTAGCTTCTTAAAAATTCTTGGCTTTTCCCTTTCAAATGTAAACGAAAATGTTTGTCATAAAAATATTTAAAATTTTTGTATTTTTTATTTCACAAAATATTAAAAACAACAAAAGCTAACAAGTGAATTATGCGTTTGTTAGTAAAGGTAGAACAGGGCACACAGGAAAATTGCTCCATTTCGCGTTCCGGCGAAGTCTTTGTACGAAAACAGCTTTTGTACAAAGGCCACCCCAAATTTTAAATATTATTTGTTTACAAAAATTAAAAGAAAAGTCAGGTAAGTACGGATAGTCGTTTTTTACAAGTAGTTATAGATATAGATATAAAATTCGAAAAAAACAACAGTAAATCGAAAAAGTGTAATTTAAGAACAACCCTAATATATATACGTTTGTAGTTTAGTTAATTAATAATAATTGTGTAATTTCTTTTTATTTCCAGGTTACACCAACAGCTGGCTTTAATATTAAATCTGTTGCAGCTGATGGTTTCAAATTAAATGTTTGGGATATTGGTGGCCAATGGAAAATTCGACCATATTGGAAAAACTACTTTGCTAATACGGATGTTTTGGTAAAACTTGAATGACATTTTGTTGTCTATTGTCAGTACATTAATTAATAATTACATACATACATGCAACTACATATATATATAATAACAACACTCAAAAAAGTGTGTCAGTTTCTACATGACAGTTGTTTGTGTAGTAACCAGTAGTTGTTGTTTTTAGCTGTAATTGCAGATGCTTTTCTATGAAAAAATTCAAAATAACTATTATTCACAGTTTAAAAAATAACTAACGAAAAGTTATGTATTTCTTAATAGTTCTTAAAAGCATTCATTTTTAATATTATTTACCATCTACCAAAACAGTATTTTTACAATAAATAACACTGTGCACGAATCGGAGACTTTTTTCCGACAGGTGGGGCACCCAGTGGGTAAAACTAATTCGGGTACGCTGAATCTAGTGGTGCTAGCCGTTTTTCTAGGTTAGCTCTTAAAAACAGATTTTTAAGTTTGAAAATTATGGTTCCAAGCACCTAAGAACACTCGATTTTTTAGTTTGTTTACCGTTAATTTTTAGTTGACTTGTTTGTCATTCTACCCAGAAGCTTTGTGTTGGAAATAATCAAAACGGTATTGTGGTTCAAAAGTTGCGATTGAAAATGAGAGGACACCTTAAAAATCTTTATGCAAATTTTTTAACTTCAATACAAATTTCAGTACATTTAACGAAGCAACAAAATGTACAATTTTGTATAGAAAATTTCGAAGTATCCTCACATTTCCACTCAGAACTTTTGAACCGCTGCACCGATTTTGATAATTTTTAACCCAAAGTAAATAACTTGGGTGAAAATTAGGGTTTGGGATTTCCCGGACTTTTTTATTTCCCGGGAAACGGGAGTAAAAAAATTTGATTCCCGGGAAATATTTTTAAACAAAATTGTTAATGAAAACCACCTATATAAGTAATTTTTGTTAAAAAAACACTATTTCAGTACAAATTCAGTCTGTGTAGTGAGAATTCAAAGTAAAAATATCAGAATGTTGAACATTTGATTTCACATAAATTACTCCAAGCACTGCCAAATGAATTGGATGATTCCAGCAGAAAGCACCCACTACTGGACTGTCGGAAACAAACCGTTTCATCACATGTGGCCCATTACATATGGTGGCCACAATGTTATTTTCCAAAGACAAATAAAACTCTTCTAGTCTTATTTCTACAATTCTTCTTATTTTTCATCAGCATTACATCTTTCTGATATGTACACCTACCCCAGGTTATAAAATGAGTTATTTCCGTTTATACATATGTTCAAATATCTTCTTTTGTGATATTCTTCTCCAGTCATCTAAGATTATAGTAAATCTCCTATTGTTAGAAATATTGCTCGATATTTCTTTTATCATGATATCTTTTACATGATTTTAGTAATTTAATATAATGTTCTTTACATCGGTTTCATTTTTTGGCAATGCCATGTTTTTATTATAAAAACTTTCTCGAATAAACGAAGATCTAGTTATGGTGCGGATTGACATTCCGCTGACTGCGGCTAATTTGGATACCATTTCAGGAAGTATTTGCCCTACCATAAAACGTTCATTGCCTATTCAGCTTACACTTTTTTCTTCGGGTACTTTGCTAATTTTAGCTAGAACGTTATTCTTGTTGTTTTCTTCAAGAGAAGATGCATGACTATCAATTTTTTTTTTGTGAACCAAATTTAGATGTCGGATAAGGCCATTAGTTAACCGTTAACCATTAGTCTTTTAGGGCAAATATTGCACTGCTCTGCATTGTGCATTGTTTTGACAGCTGCGATAATCTGAGACTATTAATTATAGAGATAGGATATCAAAACTTACACTACTCACCGATAGAGAGCGCTGAAATTTAGTATTACCTGAGCAAATATTTAGTATCAGTTTAGTATAAGCTGAGCCTATATTTAAAAACTAAAAAACTTCTAAAATCTGCTCAAAATAAGGAAAAAACATGCGCGGAATATATTCAAATAATAAAATTTGAAATATCCGTTTGTTTTTTTGCTTTGTTGTTTGTTATTATTAAAATTTCAATAAAAAAAGGAAATTGTCAATTTTTTGAATAAAGTGCACTGATAGAATTTTGTGCGTAGTATTAATGATTTTTTTCATTGAAAAGTCCCCAAAGAACGCGTTCATTAAATCAATGAAACGTATTCATTAAATGAAAACTAATTGAAAAAAATATATTTTTTTTGCGTTACTTTTTTATTTATTATTTATTTTTATTTTGTTAATTTTTATTTGTACATATATTTCTTTTTTGTTTTTATACCGTTTTTGACATCTCCCTGAACTCGACTTGAACCCGCAATCTCCAGAATGTAAACATTACCGCATTACCGATTGATCTAAATAGCCAAAACAAAATGATGCCATTATTTGAACTTTTATATTTAAATATTTTCAGTTTGCAACCCTAGCGTTCATTACTGGAACATATATCTATTTTAGTAATTAGCAAATTCAAAACCCTCATAAAAATTATAGCATATCGTACGGGTTAGTTGAAAACATATAATAAAAAAATTCATTAAATTAATGAATTTTTCATTAATTCAATGAAAAATTTTCATTAAAACAATGAATTCAGATTAATGAAATCGATTCATTAATAGTATGAACTAAAATTCTATCAGTGTGCCATCTCGTGATAACGATGTTTTTATAAATTATTTTTTTGGTGATGCCATACCCCTGTAAAATAATATATTAGTTTGAAAGGAGGTGTATTAAAATAAAGTAACTTACTTGAAAATATCACAATTATTAATAAAAACTTTACTTATAAAATTATTGGCCCTTAATATAAAGGAGTATTTTAAATTTATGGTCGACTTTATTTTTAATCATACGGTTTTGTTCATTTTGTGTATGAAAACCCTACAAAAATATTTATATTTTCAAACATTTTGATTGGTTGAAAATAAATTAACCAATCAGAATGCTCCAAATATAAACCAAGTCAAGATATACTGCCACCCAATATTTTAACTAAAGTCGACTTTAACTAAAATATACATTTGAAAAATTTCGATAGTAAGGGCGATTATTTGTAAGAAACAAAACTTTTTTTTTCATATTTCTTTTAAACATTTTCCCAAGTTTTTAGGTTTTACTACTTAAATTTTGAATAAGTTATGCGAAAAATCTTTATTAGTTGGAATGCTCCTAATTACTTGGCAACGATTTTTTTTGTCTGTCAAAGAAATTGATTCCCTTTTAAAGGATTTTAACAAAAACATTTTTGTTTTGGTATTCAAAATGTTTTTTATGAATTTAAACAATTTAATATTTTTAAAATATCCCGTTTTCCCGGCAAACCCTAGTGGAAATACATGGTCAAAAGTTTGGATTAATCGCGATTTTTGGGGTCCTTGGAACCAGAATTTTCAAACACAAATATCTTTTTTCAAGAGCTAATATAAAAAAGCAGCTAGCACCACTGGATTCAGCGTACTCGAATTAGGTTTACCCACCAGCTGCCCCGCTTGTTGGATTTTTCAACTAGCACAGTGAGATCAGTGTTAAGCAATTGAAAGAAAAACAATTTCATTCTTGTATACCCGATCAAAAAAATGTATATACAGCTGCGGTCAAAAAAATAACACCAAGCCAAACAAAAATATTATTCGTTATATATTTTTAATTCGGTTCAACTGATTTCATTGAAAATATGCCATAACAATATGAAATAAAAAGCGGTGCATTTGGCTTTTTCTTTTATTATAAATTTTAAACTTTTTTAAAAAGACTTAAGAAACACTCAGTCAAAAAAAAAGGCACTACTGGAAAATTTGTATGAAAATTAACGCTGTTATTCAAAAACAACTTATTAATTTAGCTTTAAAACATGAATATGCTAAAGCATTAATTATCTCTATTAAACCTTTATTAAAAAATTGTATTCAAAAACATACAATAATGGTCTAATTCATAAACTTTTACAACAGTCTTATTGCAGGATTTTAAGCTAATTTGTGAAAAACAGTATTCATATTTGCTTAATAATGAAGAAAATAATAAAGGTTTATAGTTGGTACTCACTAACTTTAAAACTTTTATAAAGTTTGGAGTGAGGAAGCCACCATTTAATTGCTAATTATTTCATTTTCAGGCATGAAATGATTTATTAAAGCCATCCCATCCCTAGAATGTGTGGCTTCCAACAACTTGCATCCATCAAAATGAAAAAAACTACAACAATTGCGTAGCCAATGACCTTTTTCGAAAAAATTTTCAAAAAAATGTAAAAATAAAATTAAAAAGAAAAACAAAACAATAGTGATGTGTAGACTGTCAAAACATTATTCGAAATTCGATTACTTTTGTATGCTTTGAATAATATGTTCTAAAAAATTACTTTTTTACCCACATTTCCATTGATTTGCTTTATAAATAAAAAAAAATATTTTTAATGGCTTTTAAATTTATCTTAGCACATCATTAGTTCTCTAATTTAAGGAAATAAAGTTTTCACTTTCGATTACCGAGTCAATCGTTTACTAAATTTGTAAATCACCTACGACTTATTTGGGAGAAGAGAGAAAATAAACAATAGTGTTGCCAGTATAAAATCGAAAAATTAATTTATAGTTAAAATACGATTATGAATCAAGATTTCTAATAACTCTTTATTAAGCGAAATATGTACTTTAACTATAGCAAGCTTCAAATACCAAATAAATTTTGTTTATGAATTAGCACATAAAAGTTTATTAATTTTGTTTTTAATTCTGGCAACACTTTGTATATTCTCTCTTTTTATTGTTAGTGATACATAAATTTAGTGAACGATTGACTCGGTAATTGTAGGTAAATATATTGTTTTGTAAATTTTGGAAATTAAAATGTTTTATTACAAATCAAAACATATTAAAAAACTAATTTTAAACATTACTGAGAAGTAATAATGGGAACATACTGTGTTAAAGAATTTTTTATATTTCGAATACTGAAAGTATTCGAATATCAAGTACGTTTTTATTATAAATGCATCACTATATTATTGAATTTCTTTTTATTTTATTGTCATGCAAATTTGGGAAAATTTTAGAAAAAAGAGTTTAGTCTTGGAATTTTTGCAGTTTTTTTGTTTCGGTTGGATACAAAATGTTGTATTCCATCTATTCTTGGGTGCATGACTCTTAAAAAATTCATTTAATCATTGTAAATTCACGTTTTTTAGTTTTTTACAGTGGTTTTCTTTTTCCAAACTTTATCAAACAGATATTTTAGAATATACCCTGCTTTAAGCGTTTAATTAATTTTTCTTTATTAAGCATTTGTGAATATTCTTTTTGCCAAATTAGCTTAAAAATCTGTAATTAGGATATTTTAAAAGTTTTTGAATAACACAGTAAATATTTAATCAATGAATAAATTAAAATAAGTTATTAATTGTGAATTCAATATTTATATGATATCTAAAAATAATAAAGTTAATATTCTGTTGCATGCCCATTATTGGCAATAACCTCTTCTCAACGTTTTGGCATTGAATTCGCTATATTTTGGCATCTTTTCTTTGAAATTGTGTATCAGATTTGCAGAACAGCCGGTTGGATGTATTTGAGACTCTCCCTTCTTTATATCTGCCCATGAGTTTTAGATTGAATTGAAATCAGAGGACTGAGCGCCCCAATCCAATAGGTATCTTAAACCAATTTTTTGCAAGTTTGTGCGAAGTTTGCCTCGAGTAATTGTCTTGCTGGAAGACCCACGCCAGCGGGATTTCCACAGAAGCACATGGTAGGATTATTTATTCATGATTGTTCTGATCCAATACATAGGGTTGCCAGACGGCCTGGAATGGCCTGGATTGTCCAGTTATTTTGGGTCTTGTCCAGTTACCAGCAGTTAGAAATGAATTTCTTTAATTTTGAAAAATAATTATTTTATTTATTATGTTTCTTTTATTAATCAAATTAATATTCAGCAGTATCAGAGCTTTGAAGAATTAATTCCTTAATTCAATTTTTCAATTCTGAATTAAAAATTCGATGAATTAATTCACTAAGCACCATATATTGAATGGAATTAATTCATATTTGCTTTGGTTCGATTTATTTTGTTACGAATTAATTCAATTGCAATAGTTCTTTTTATTAAATCAAATGAATTAATTCACCGGTGAACGCGTTCAATTTTATAAATCGAACGGAAAAAAAGTGAATTAATTCCTTACTGAATTAATTCACCACTGAATTCATTCAATTTCATTTTCATTCAGTGAATTAAAAAAAAAAAAATTACATCCAGTGAATTAAAAAAAAATAATAAGTTCACTGAATTGAAAAAAAAAAATAAAATAAGTTCACTGAATTAAAAAAAATAAAATAAGTTCACTGAATTCAAAGCCTGTTTTCTGCCGTTCAGTAGAAGAAAACAATAATGTACAAATAAAAGTTTTAAATAAGCAATATTACAGCGTGTACTAGTAACAAATTAGAAACCGGATGCTGTTTATCAACCTACATGATTCAAAAATAAAGCCTTTTACTATTAAAAATAAAAACTTTACAGATATAGATAAATTTGGGAAAAAATATAACTATTAATTTTTCAAACTAGTTATATACAGAGCTTTGAAGAATTAATTCTTTTTTAAATGAATTCACTACCAATCGAATTCAATTTTCTATAGAATTGAATGAATTCCTCTTCTTAAGTAATTCACTGAATTCTTTCAACTGAACGCGTTCATTAAACAACAAATTCAAAGACTTAATTCAATTGCAATAGTTCTTTTTATTAAATCAAATGAATTAATTCACTGGTGAACGCGTTCAATTTTATAAATCGAACGGAAAAATAAGTGAATTAATTCCTTACTGAATTAATTCACCACTGAATTCGTTCAATTTCACTTAGGGAATTAAAAAAAATAAAATTACGTTCAGTGGATTAAAAAGAAATAAAAATACTTTCAGTGAATTAAAAAAAAAAAATGCGTTCACTGCATTAAAAAAAAATTAAGTTCACTGAATTGAAAAAAGCAAAAATTAAGTTCACTGAACTCAAAGCCTGTTTTCTGTCGTTCAGTAGAAGAAAACATTTATTTACAAATACAATTTCTAACCAAGCAATTTTACAGCGTTTGCTAGTAAAAATCAACAAATTACATATATGTATGTATATTAAGTGTTAGAGAAACCCGATGCACTTTATCAACCTACATGATTAAAAAATAAAGCCTTTTACTATTAAAAATAAAAACTTTACAGATATAGATGAATTTGGAAAAAATATAATGTGTGTGAAATTATCCATAAAAAAGTTTTCCATAGATTTTTCTCGTGTAGAACTTAAGTGGAACACAATTTTGTTTTATAAAATAATTAAAATAAGTCGAATTTAGTCAATAAAATTACTTAAAAATAAATGAATTTTAATGTTTAAAGCGTTTTTTTTAATTTGAATACAATGCAAGTGCTGTGGAAATGTATATTTACTATTTTCCTTTACTTTGTAAATGGAAATTTTAAGTGCAACTTTCTTCGCTCCTCCGATAAATTGGATGATGGGAGACATACCTATGGAATCTACAAGAGTCCGGGCATATTTTAAGGTATGTCACATATTGGGGAATCGCACCTGTGGAATACAAACAGTCTTACAAAATCATCCATAGATTTTGAGTCTGACAAAGTTATCCATAGATTTGAATTACGGCCATGTAAGAAAATATTTCAAGATTAAATAAAAACCGTAGATCTCGAAAATATTTTCTTATCAAATATCGAATGTAGGTTTTAGAGAAAAAAATGTTTTATGTGTTAGAACCCAGATTTCTAAAAATAATTTATTTAATACCCAATGCAGGTAAAATTAGGAATGGTCAGAAGATAAACTATTTCTTTATAGGCCAAGCCTCATCTGTAAATGCAAAAACACTTTTCATTTTAAAAATCGAGTGCAGGGTTTAAAATTTATTGTAATTTTTTAAATTGTACAAAATTGAAAATTTTTTAAAAATGTTGTTTTAATTTTCTTAGCTCGTTCGATCATTTGGAAAATGAGTCACATACCAACGGACTCTACTTGAGTCCAAGTGTATTTTAAGGTATGCCCCATTTTGGCGAATCGACGTTGTACTACAAAAGGTCTTTCAAAGTCATCCATAAATTTTAATTTTTGGCAAATTTGTAAAATATGGCAGTATTATTTTCTCTGCTCCTCCGATGATTTGAAAAATGGGACACATACCTGTAGAATCTACTTCAGTCCAAGAAAATTTTAGTGAGTGTCCAATCTTGGCGAATCGTATTGGGGCCTTACAACCGAAAAAAATTTAAAAATAAAAAATTTAGGAGCGTTTTCCAGGAAAATATAGGAATAGTCAGGGCTTGAACTGTTCCTAGAATCGAAGGATGAAAACCGTAGATCTCGAAAATATTTTCTTATCAAATATCGAATGTAGGTTTTAGAGAAAAAAATGTTTTATGTGTTAGAACCCAGATTTCTAAAAACAATTTATTTAATACCCAATCCAGGTAAAATTAGGAATGGTCAGAAGATAAATTATTTCTTTAAAGGCCGATCATCATCTGTAAATGCAAAAGCACTTTTCGTTTTAAAAATCGAGTACAGGGTTTGAAATTTGAGTTTTTTATAAAAACACAAGAAATCCAAATTCAGAACTTGTTCTGAAAATTTTAATTGAAAATTGTCGCTGTCGAAATTTTAACGAAGGTCGTTTAAAATGAAATCTTCACACAAATTTTGATTTTGTCCCCTTAAAACTTCACTATACATCATACTTAGGTAGAAGTATAGTATGAAAGAATTGTTTGTCTTCTTATTCTACATGAAAATGCCTTTATAGTATATTTTCAAAAAACGTAAAATTTAGAAGTTATGACGCAGAAAAGCTTTGAAGTGTTTGTAAGTAATTTTTAGGATCAAAAGTTCAATACAGGCCAGTCCTGTATGCCCCCGATAGATCCAATTTTTGTACCCATATTATTTTTTATGCCCAATCTATCGGAAACTGCTGGTGGAGCGAATAAAAAAACTTTTAAAAATCTCATACAGTTCATGGGTGGTCTATTGTAGAGTTCTTAGTATTGTTAAAACGTATGAATGAAATACGTCATAGTCAAGCATCTATCTACATTTTACGGGGAAGCATAAGTTTGAAAAATTAATTATATTTTTTCGAAATTCATCTATATCTGTAAAGTTTTTATTTTTAATAGTAAAAGGCTTTATTTTTTAATCATGTAGGTTGATAAAGTGCATCGGGTTTCTTTAATACTTAATATATATGTAATTTGTTGATTTTTACTAGCAAACGCTGTAAAATTGCTTAGTTAGAAATTTTATTTGTAAATAAATGTTTTCTTCTACTGAACGGCAGAAAACAGGCTGTGAGTTCAGTGAACTTAATTTTTGGTTTTTTCAATTCAGTGAACGTATTTTTTTTTTAATTCACTGAACGTAATTTAATTTTTTTTAATTCACTGAACGTATTTTTATTCTTTTTTTTAATTCACTGAACGTAATTTTATTTTTTTTTTAATTCACTGAACGAAAATGAAATTGAACGAATTCAGTGGTGAATTAATTCAGTAAGGAATTAATTCACTTTTTTCCGTTCGATTTATAAAATTGAATTAATTTATTTGATTTAATAAAAAGTACTATAGCAATTGAATTAATTCGTAACAAACTAAATCGAACGAAAACAAATATGAATTAATTCCATTCAATATATGGAGCTTTGTGAATTAATTCATCGAATTTTTAATTCAGAATTGAAAAATTGAATTAAGGAATTAATTCTTCAAAGCTCTGGTTATATAGTTATATTTTTTTCCAAATTTATCTATATTTGTAAAGTTTTTATTTTTAATAGTAAAAGGCTTTATTTTTGAATCATGTAGGTTGATAAACAGCATCCGGTTTCTAATTTGTTACTAGCACACGCTGTAAAATTGCTTATTTAAAACTTTTATTTGTACATTATTGTTTTCTTCTACTGAACGGCAGAAAACAGGCTTTGAATTCAGTGAACTTATTTTATTTTTTTTAATTCAGTGAACTTATTTTATTTTTTTTCAATTCAGTAAACTTATTTTATTGTAATTTTTTTTTAATTCACTGAATGAAAATGAAATTGAATGAATTCAGTGGTGAATTAATTCAGTAAGGAATTAATTCACTTTTTTTCCGTTCGATTTATAAAATTGAACGCGTTCACCGGTGAATTAATTTATTTGATTTAATAAAAAGAACTATTGCAATTGAATTAATTCTTTGAATTTGTTGTTTGATGAACGCATTCAGTTGAATGAATTCAGTGAATTACTTAAGAAAAGGAATTCATTCAATTCTAGAGAAAATTGAATTCGATTGGTAGTGAATTCATTCAAAAAGGAATTAATTCTTCAAAGCTCTGAGCAGTATTAGCCCTATAAAGTGATTCCTGTAATATGAAAGAAAGAAGTTTCAACTATTTAAAAAAAATTTCTATCAAGAAACAAAAACTTTCAAATGAGAAGCAAATCAGTTTTTAAGAAATGTTGTTACTTAACCCATATTGTCCTGAATTAAGAAATAATTGTGCCACGAGTTTGAAACTTACATGATTTGCACGAAACTGAAATTGAAATTATTTTGCCTTACATAGATCCGTAGTTATTGCCAGGAGAATATGTGTACAATTGTTACAAAAAAAATAAAATACCTGTTAAGAATAACTGGAATATTTATTAAAAACTACATTTTTTCATTAAAGGTATAGAAAATTAGCATTATTTTCCAAAATAAATTCAAATATACTTCAATTTCTTAAATAAACTAATATTATTTCATTAAATAGCGGTAGAAAATAAAAATTATAACTCTCGTAAGTGGCATATATAAAAAGAAGATGCAGCATCGCATTTGAAATACTCTGTCCGACCTGTCGATTTGATATCAAGGCCTCGACATTGTCTTTGCTTATCGTTGTGGCTTCTTTTTAGGAAATGTTCTATTCGACCATAACTTAAAGTATCTACTACGGGAAGTTTTAGGCTATTTTCCTGTCGATTTTGAGATAAGGTACGAAGCTCCAAACACTGTCAAAGACAGCCCAAAATGACTATATGTTACAATTAAGTCTTTTTTTATGCGCTAGATGCGTTCCAGAAAAAACCGCATAAAATAAATCCGAATAAAAAAGAACTCTACTTCCATACAAAAATGAGAGATGCGTTCCGAATATTTCAAAAACCGCATAACTTTAAAATAAGGTGAGAAAATTTAACTAAAATCGCATAAAAAATCTATAGAATAAAAAATTTAAAAAGAATTATTTATTTATTTTTACTTTTAACACAAATACCACTTTTATTCATACAGTACATATCAAAAAAAAAAAATCAATAAAAAATAATATCCCGGCTAAAAATCTACATATATGTGACGCGCAAAATAGAAAGGGACCTAAGGGTAAAAAAAGGGTTTTGTTCAGGAGAGCCATTTTAAAGATTTAAATACGTGTATCTTTGGTGTACCAAAAAAAAAAATTATTTTTTTTACCCTTAGGTCCCTTTCTCTATGCGCCGTCACATATGGATTCTTACAGGTTTAATGTATGTTTGTGCATGATCATAAACATGAATGCTTTTCTATACATGGATACATAAATTTCCATACATGCATCCACATATGTCCACACTTGTGTATTAATGAGAATACAATCGTATTCCCGAGAATTCGGTGACAATATTAAACTCAGTTGTGAGCCAGAAATTACATATTTTCTTGTTTTAGACTCATTCATTTTAATTGCGATTCTCCAAGTTTAAAATATTTTCCAATAGAGGCGTATCTTTCACTATTTTCTTTGCGATCTAAAATTACCATTTTTATTTTTAACGGAATTACTGTATTTTTCTTCTTCTTGGTTTTATCCATTTCTATTAAGAAAACCTTTAAAAAATAATACAAATTTTTTTATTTTATTTTAAATTAAATAAAAAGTATTATAAAAGTTGTAAAAAATGCAACGCAAGCCGATTTTAAAACCGCATAACTTCAAATCGGCATAAAAAACCGCATAAAAAAACCATATTAAAAATAAATAAAAATGTTGTACATCTTGTACACATATTCTCCTAGCGTCGTCATATGACGACACCCAAATTCATTAAATTATATAATTTTTCCAAATTGCGATGAGGACATTGTAGTTTTACCAATATGGAGCAAATTTAGTTGGCTTTTAGAAAAACCAAACAAGAAAAATATATTAATATAATAATATAAGAAATCATAATTTTTGCAGTTTTGGAATTTTTCTGATTTTCGGTAATTCACTGTGTCCAGAAACAATAACCAAAGTGGATAAAATAAACACAGAATGAGTATTTGACATTTTTTGTTTACAAAACTCTTAACAGATCTCCTTTCATGTTTAAAGTAACGGTATTATTTATGCACATTTACCAAGGCGCCTTTTCATGTCGTCATATGACGACGCTAGGATAATATGGGTTAATTGGAGCAACGATATGATTTCGGAGACGAATCGCTTTATAACAAAATTTCTGTTTTAAATCAAAAACAATATCTTTCAATCGTGTGATAACTTATCACTTTCCTTTTTATTTTCCTTTTATGAAAGGAAAGTAATAGGATGTCCTTCGACCTAATAAAGGCTGAAATTTTAATCAGAATAAATTTTGAAGAAAGTTGGAAAAATTTCCAAACATTTTTGCTTACAACTAAAGCAAAAGAGTAAGTAAATTCTGTAAATAAAAATACAAAATATATGTGGCAAAAAACAATTGTTATACTTTTTATGTGATTTAAATTAATATATAAAATATCACGTAGATGCACATCTACACGGGATAGAAATCTAGAAGAGTTTGTGCAAAATTTGTCATCTCTAATATAGTTGGCACTAATTTTATATCGTAAAAGTATCACCTCTAGTTATCAAGTATTTGTTTTTATTAATATTGTCGTATGTTAAAGAATATTTTTCTCCAAATACCAAAAGGTACATTTAATAAACTGAAATGCTCAAAATGTTACAAGACATCTTAAAAATTGTTACTACCCAGCTAAAAATCGACATATATGAATACATACAGGTTAAATGTATGTTCATGCATGCCCATAAACATGCATTCATGTCCAAACATGGATACATAAATCTCCATACATGCATCATGTATGTCCACACATGTGCATTATCGAAATTTGAGGTAATATCTACATGTGTGTACATGTATGAACACACATGAACACGCATGAATATGCATGATCATGCATGTAGATATTACCTCAAATTTCGTTAATGCACATGTGTGGACATATATGATGCATGTATGGAGATTTATGTATCCATGTATGGACATGAATGCATGTTTATGAGCATGCATGAACATTAGACCGTACCTCAAAAAAAAAAGTTCGCCGTACACCCTCCAATATAAAGTATTTTTGCAAGGAAATTTCAATAAAAAAATTTTTTTTTTTGGCCGAACGTAGGGGTCGCCTTTTTCAATTTTTCGTTATAGCTTCGTCATTTAAAATCGGATTTTTAAGTGTGATATATTTTTTGCCTCGAGGAGACCAGTCTTTTGCTATAAATGAAAAATCCAATGAAAAACATTTAAAAAGGCGACCCCTACGTTCGGCAACCAATATATAAAAAAAAAATTCTACTGGGTTTATTGAAAAACTACATTAGCAAAAGTTTAATGATTTTTTCCGAGCTCTAATTTTTTGACATTAGGGCGGTACATTAGGGTGGTAGCAACTGAGATCTGGTGGCTAACTACTAGAACAGGATACTTGAGGTCAATGGCCCTCGAGAGAAAAACACTGGTCTCCTCGAGAGAAAAACATCGATGTATCATACGACTGTAAATGCCACAGATATAACGAAAAATGTAAAATGGCGACCCCTACGTTCGGCAAAAAAAAAAAAAAAAAAATTTTTGAAACCTTGCAAAAATACTTCATATTGGAGGGTGTACGGCGAACTTTTTTTTTTGCCTGTAAGGTCCCAGCAAAAAACCTGCTTCGCTGGATGCAGCTTTGTAAGGGAATAAATAAAATTAATCCCTTACAAAGCTGCTTACGGAAGGCATGATTTTTCCATACAAAGGGCCCACTTGGAAGCACGTTCTTTTGTGAAAAAAAGCGCATCATTCCCTGCTGAAAAATTGCAGTAAATTCATATTTTTAGTAAGTGCATTTAACCGCGAATAAATTTATACATTTTTTTGTGGGAAAAGTGCTTTATTTGCTGCTGAAAAAATGCGGTACATTTATGATTTTTCATTGAGCGCATTTAAACACGACTTCTTATGAAAATAAATGCATTTATTTGCCGACTTTAAAATGCAGACTGACTCATGTTTATGTGGCGTCGCTACATTAAACTCTAGTAAGGCAATCCTACTAAAACAGAGTAAAACACGATTGAGATGATTCAGATTTCGTGCGCATTAATCGATAACTTACATTTTATTTTACTGCCTTACAACCTGCTTCGTCGTAAGGGAATAGCGTAGCACTATAATTTTTTAAATAACTTGCTTACGATTTGCTTCGTTAAAGGCAGTTTTGAAGGGTATACAATAAAATTGCAAAATTTTTTGTGTATTGTATACGTATAATGTGGCGCAACTCTGTAAAGCAGAATTTGTAGCGCTTTTTTAAGCGCTTCGTATTTTTACTGCTTCTAAAATACTTAAATTTTTTTGCTGGGGTGGTACTAGGGTTTGGGGTTCGGGAATTCCCGGGCGGGAATTCCCGGGAAATCCCGGGAAAAGTTTGCCGGGAATTCCCGGGAAAATAATATATTTTTCCCGGGAAAACGGGAAATTTTAAAAATATTAAATTTTAAAATTTTTTTTTTGTTTCGAATAGGATTTTTTAATTTTAGTCATAAAAAACATTTTAAATACCAAAACAAAAATGTCATTGTTATAATCTTTTAAAAGGGAATACATTTATTTGACACACAAATAAAATCTTTGCCAAGTAATTAGGAGCATTTCAACTAATAAAGATTTTTCGCATAACTTATTCAAAATTTAAGTAGTAAAACCTACTTGGTAAAATGTTTAAAAAAAATATGAAAAAAAGCTTTGTTTCTTACAAATAATCGCCCTTACTATCTAAATTTTTCAAATGTATAATTTAGGTAAAGTCGACTTTAGTTAAAATATTGGGTGGCAGTATGCCTTGACTTGGTTTATTTTTGGAGCATTCTGATTGGTTAATTTATTTTCAACCAATCAAAATATTTGAAAATATAAATATTTTTGTAAGGTTTTCATACACAAAATAAACAAAACCGTTTGATTAAAAATAAAGTCGACTTTAAATTTAAAATACTCTTTTATATTAAGGGCCAATAATTTTATAAGTAACGTTTTCATTAATAAATGTGAAAAGAAACTGGTTAACGATGGTATCTAAATTTGGTTATCCGACATCTAAATTTGGATCACAAAAAAAAAAAAAATTGATGGTCATGCAACTTCTCTTGAAGAAAACAACAACAAGAACAACGTTTCAGCTAAAATTAGCAAAGTACCCGAAGAAAAAGCTGAATGGGCATTAAAGTTTTTATGGTATGGCAAACATTTTCTGAAATGGTATCCAAATTAGCCGCAGTCAATCCGCACCATAACTAGATCTTCGTTTATTCGAGAAAGTTTTTATAATAAAAACCTGACATTGCAAAAAAATGAAACCGATGTAAAGAACATTATATTAAATTACTACAATCATGTAAAAGATATCATGATGAAAGAAATATCGAGCAATATTTCTAACAAGAGGAGATTTACTTTAATATTAGATGAATGGACAAAAATATCACAAAAGAGATATTTGAACATATGTATAAATGGAAATAATTCATTTTATAACCTGGGGTTGGTTTATATATCAGCTGATGAATCTTCTGATGAAATAAGAAGAATTGTAAAAATAAGACTAGAAGAGTTTTATTTGTCTTTGGAAAATAACATTGTGGCCACCATATCTAATGGGCCAATTGTGATGAAACGGTTTGTCTCCGACAGTCCAGTAGTAGGTGCTTTCTGCTGGAATCATGCAATTAATTTGGCAGTGCTGCGAGTAATTTATGTGAAATCAAATGTTCAACATTCTGATATTTTTTACTTTGAATTCTCACTACACAGACTGCATTTGTACTGAAATAGTTTTTTTTTTTAACAAAAATTACTTATATGGGTGGTTTTCATTAACAATCTAGTTCAAAAATATTTCCCGGGATTCCCGGGAATCCCGGGAATCAAATTTTTTCATTCCCGTTTCCCGGGAAATAAAAATGTCCGGGAAATCCCAAACCCTAGGTGGTACGCTCTAATTGATGTAATTAACCCTTTACATACATTTAACGTGTATGTATTCATATATATATGTCGATTTTTAGATGGGTATAAGTAAGGTTATAAGTTTGAATAATATATATTAAAGTTTTGGTTCGTTTTCGCTCAATTTCGCGTTTTTCGAAAAACGAAAATCGCTACATCCTCTTAAGTAACAGCACAAAAAATGTAATTTTTTTATTGCAATTACATCTTGGTAATAGAAGTAGTTTGTGCCTAAACCTAGTAATTTTTATGCGCTAGTTTTTGAGATTCACCCTTAAACTATTTTGGTCCATATCGCCTAAAGTAGGCAACGAAAAAAAATTTTGTAGAAGAACTTATTGTTTATTTTTCGTGAGGAACACATGGTATACATTTCATTGCAAAAAAGCTTAGGCCGGTTAGAGGGTTAAAGAAATTATGTATGAAAGCAATTGTCAATGGCCTAGAGATTACATTTCGTTGACTTATACGAGCTGAATTTTTATAAAGTCTAACGAGTTTTCTATCCCGTGTAGATAGATATGCCTTAAGAATTTTAATTGTTACGTTTCCTTGTTTTTTATGTTAATATTATTTTTGAGAAAAAAATTTGTTTTAAATAAAATTTTCCTTTTTTGAACTATAAAAAAATTGTCCAGTTATTTTTCTAAAATCCAGATGAATTTTTTCCATTGTCCAGTTATTTGACTTTTGGTATCTGGCAACCCTAGTCCTACACCATAGTAAGAAAATCATCCCCATACCATAATTTTTTCCTTCTCCTGAAAAATCGTCTTTTTTCCGATAGAGCGTATTGAATATAGACTCTCGATATGTGACTGAGGTCCTATTATGGAATCCCAGCTCGGGCCAAAAAAATATTTTTTTTAAACTTTTTTTGACTCAATTTGATATACTTATAGGTAAATATTTTTTTACAAATTTTAAAAACATTATACCATTTTGTGTCAACAGCATCTGCAAATTATGTTTTCAATTAATAGTATTATATAATTAGATATCGTAATACTCGTATATAATAATTTCGTTAAAGTTCTGAATTTGAGTTCTTCCAGAGCGAAAATGATTTTTTTTTGTAATATTATAAAATTTTAGCAATATTCTTATTTTTACTCATACTTTTAATACCACTAAACAACTTGTCAAAAAGTGTTGGAGTATTTTTTTCCAAATGATTACTAAGTTTATACATGTCATACCTTTTCAACAACATGTACGCTATGGACATGGATTTCATACAAAATTATCTTCATGCATTTCTGTTAATAATTATAAAGCAATAATTATATTTCTTTTCTATTATAGTAAACTGTAATCAAGTAGTCTCGGATTATATATAAAACTTTGCAATATTTAAAACATGCAAATATCTACAACAAAATTACTTTACTTTCCCAGTGTAGAAAATCATTACCAGATATGTGGTTATGTAACTACATACTTGGTAATGGTAACTACTTACATTTGTTATTACATTTCTTATTACCTTTATATGGCGATGTCGCGAAAAATAATGAGTTGTCGTTAAACACCAGCATACGAAAAATCAAAAAATATATCGTTACCTATGTGCTTACCAGTACTGACAAAAATAATGAGTCTAAATTTATATTTTCAAAAAAATTAATTATTTAAAAAAAAATATTTTTTATTGTATTTTTGCTGGAATCGAACCTGGGTCTACAGATTGCCAGTCAACAGCTCTACCATCTGAGCTATATCGACATGTAATATTTAATAGATAAAAACATAATTGACCTGCTGCACACAAGCAAGCTTACTCGCCAACATACAAAAAATCAAAAAATATGTGGTTACATATATCCTTACCAGTGATTAAAATAGATTAAAATTGAGTCTAAAAATAGATTTCAAAAAAATCTAAAAAATTATTTTCTATTTTAAATAATGATAAAAATAAGTCATTATCAGTAACTCATTATTATATGTTTTAAAATAATGTCATTACTGGTACTTCAAAAAATAATGATATGTCATTACCGTTTCTACACTGGGTTGTTTATATTTGACTTGGACATAAAAATAGGACACTTGCAATAATTGTCAAAATTTTACTCGATGCACTTAGTAATAATTTTCTTTTCATAATTTGCGTTTGAAATAAGTAAATTCTTTTCTAATTGTACCAATATGGGAAGTGGAAAACATTGTACTAATCCAGAAAAACGAAGACTTTCAGTGCACAAAGAAAAAAGTTGGACCCATTATAAATTAAAATGAAACGAGCTGTAATCAATATAAAACAAAAAAAACGAAAAAAGGTATTGAAAAGCAAAAAATTACTGTTAATTTTACCCAGGGGTATAGCATCACAAAAAAAAGTTATAAAAACATCGTTTTCACTACACCTTTTGCAATTTTAATTCCGAAAATATCAATTGAAATTCAGAAAATATCAATTGAAATTCAGAATTTCCATTTGAAATTCAGAAAACATCAATTGAAATTCAGAATTTCCATTTGAAATTCAGAAAACATCAATTGAAATTCAGATTTTCCAATTGAAATTCAGAAAATATCAATTGAAATTCAGAAAATATCATTTGAAATTCAGAAAATATCAATTGAAATTCAGAAAATATTTGAAATTCAGAAAATATCATTTGAAATTCAGAAAATATCAATTATTATTCAGAAAACATGAATTGAAATTCAGAAAATATCAATTGAAATTCAGAAATCGTCATTTGAAATTCAGAAAATATCAATTGAAATTCAGAAACCGTCATTTGAAATTCAGAAAATATCAATTGAAATTCAGAAAATATCATTTGAAATTCAGAAAATGTCAATTGAAATTCAGAAAATATCATTTGAAATTCAGAAAATATCATTTGAAATTCAGAAAATATCAATTGAAATTCAGAAATCGTCATTTGAAATTCAGAAAATATCAATAGAATTTCAATTGATATTTTCTGAATTTCAAATGATAATTTCTGAATTTCAAATGGAAATTCTGAATTTCAATTGATCTTTTCTGAATTTCAAATGGAAATTCTGAATTTCAATTGATATTTTCTGAATTTCAAATGGAAATTCTGAATTTCAATTGATATTTTCTGAATTACAGTTGCAAAAGGTGTAGATGGGACTTTATTAAAAAAACTGACAACCCGAGTAAAAAAAATTGATCTCGCGCAATATCTAATTATATCCAATTTGATATTGTTTAAGATCTGCTGTAATATCTAGCTGATCCAATTAGATCTCAAAATTGGGTGTATCCAATCATATATTATTAGATCCCATTGTATATATGGGGATAAACTAAGATCAAGTTATATCTCAAAATTGGGAGGTCCAGTGATATCTTTGGGGATAAACCTATATCTATTTTGATCCGAAAATTGGCGGATCCAGCTATATATTTGCGGATATTTTTAGATCTAATTTGATCCGAAAAATGGCGGATCCAATTAGATCCAGCTATATATTTGGGGATAAACTTAGATCTAATTTGATCTCAATTTTGGCAGATCAAATTAGATCCCGCAATATATTTGTGGATAAACGTATATCTAATTTGATCCGAAAAAGTGGCAGATCGAATTAGATCTAGCTATATATTTGGGGATAAACTTAGATCTAATTTGATCCGAAAAATGGCACATCGAATTAGATCCAGCAATATATTTGTGGATAAACTTAGATATAAATTGATCTGAAAAATGGCAGATCAAATTAGATCCAGCAATATATTTGTGGATTAACTTAGATCTAATTTGATCCGAAAAATGGCACATCGAATTAGATTCAGCAATATATTTGTGGATAAACTTGGATATAAATTGAATAGAAAATTGGCAGATCAAATTAGATCCAGTAATATATTTTGGGATTTAGTAAGACCTAATTTGATCCAAAAAATGGCAGATCGAATTAGATCCAGCTATATATTTGTGGATAAACTTAGATCTAATTTGATCCGAAAAAGTGGCAGATCGAATTAGATCCAGCAATATATTTAGGCATAAACTTGGATGTAAATTTATCCGAAAAATGCCAGATCGAATTAGATCCAGCAATTTATTTCGGTATTAAAATATCAGATCGAATTAGAAACAGCAATATATTTGGGAATTGACATCTAAAAGTATCCATAAAAATGACAGATAAAATTAGATGCCGCATTATATTTGGGTACTACGTAAGTTCTCCATTTATTTGGGATTAAATAAGATCCCAGACATATATTGCCAACTGTTCAAAAAATAATAGACTGGCAGAGCACTGATTGTATAAAAATTACAATATTTTGTTAAAATAAGGTTTAAACTCAGAAGGGCTCGAGTTCAATATGCATTTCTTTTACAAAATGAATTTCTTTTTATAAAATTAAAATTTTTTTTTTTCTATTCATTTTTTTATAAAATTATATATTTATTTTTTTATTAAATTGAAATCCTTGAATAAAATAATTTTATTTACATCTTTTTGACGCTCTACACCATTTCCAATTGTATTAATTGTTTTAAAATTTATCAATTGTATTTCAGAAATAATCAATTGAATTTCAGTTTTATCAATTATGTTTCAGAACTCATCAATTATTTTTCACATTTATGAATTGTATTTCAGAACTAGTCAATTGAAGTTCAGTTTTATCAATTGTGTTTCAGAAATTATTAATTGTATTTCCGAAATTCTCAACTGTATTTCAGAAATTATCAAACTGTATTTCAGAAATTATCAATCGTATTTCCGAAATTATGAAATGTATTTGAGAAATTTTTCTCTATTAGCTATGAAATTCTGAAATAGATTTCATTATTTCTGGACACAACTAAATAAATAAATAATTAAATTTGCGTAATATTGTAGTTTCTGAAGTGCAAATAATATTTTGTGATATACAATTAAAATTTTCTAAAATACATTTAATAATTTATGGAATACCTTTTTTCGATGCTTATAAGTTAGCTCGAAATGCTTTTATCATTCATTTAATTTGTAGCTATCACACATCTATAACAAGTCTCGTTAGATTAGAGTGTAGAGGTCTTGGCTGACAATCTGGTGGACTGGGTTAAATTTCATGTTTTTAAAAGCAAATATTAAAAAAAGTTTTCTCAATTTTTTCAAAAATGTTTTTTGAAATCTATTTTTTTGCCAAGATAGTTAATGCAACGTTCTGCCAACGCATAACCGACCATCGCCAACGGTTTGCCAGCATTGTGCCGATTATATTTTTCTGTCTGGGATGTTAAACTTAAACCTATTGTATATTAACATTAATTAACACTATATTTTTATTTTTAGGAAATACATTTTTATTTTATTATAAGTTAACATTAAATTAAATTTTAGATAATGGCACCAATTTGTAGTTGTAATTATTATATATTAAATCGTATATTCATAAACATTCTATTCAGTTAGACGAGGTTTATGGAACTATTTAACTTTATAAAGTGTTTATAAATTATAACTTAAATGTACATATATATATGTTAAATGTACCTGAACAAATTGTTGATATGGACCCACAAATTGTATCTCAACTGATATTGTAATTATTGTACCATTACCATACATCAATATATATTGAATGATATACATATATTACAATATATGACACTGTATTATAAATATTGTTAATGAAGTAACATATCTGATAATATTTTTTATAGCGCCATACATAGTTTTACATTATTCAAATTAAACCATATATGGAATTGTATTCAAAATGTTGATGTGGTACCAAATTTGACCATATATTGTTTAAATTGTGCCATATATGACAATATATTGTTTAAATGATACCATATATGTCTATATATTAATATTGTTTAAATGACACCATATATCAATATATATGGGACTATATATGGTAGCATATATTATCATATCTGCATCTGTATTAAAAATGTCGTTCATCAGGTACCATATATGAGCATATATTGTTGAAATGGCACCATATATGACAATATATGGTTTAAATGGCACCATATATGGTAATATATTGCTTAAATAACACCATATATAAATATATATGGTACTATATATGGTAGCATATATTATCATATGTGGAACTGTATTAAAAATATTGTTCATGAGGTACCATATATGGGCATATATTGTTGAAATTGCACCATATATGATAATATATGGTTTGAATGGCACCATATATGATAATATATGGTTTGAATGTCACCATATATGATAATATATAGCTTAAATAACACCATATATAAATATATATCGCACTATATATAGTACCATATATTATCATATCTGGAACTGAATTAAAGATTTGGTTTATGAGGTACCATATATGACCATATATTGTTTAAATGGCACCATATATGATAATATCTAGTTTAACTGTCACCATATATAATTATATATTGTTTAAATGATACCATATATAATTATATATTGCTAAAATGCCACCATATATATTAAGATATAGTTTTATATATAACTATATATGCAATAAGATCAACCATGTCATGTAATATATAATTATATATGCCATATCTAATATTATGAAGGCCAATATCTAATTAGATGAAATTATATATGGCATAATATAAGGAAAAATTTTGTGAAAAGACGTCATATATAATTATATATGGATATACATAACGACATGTATAATTATATATTGTAATATATGCCATATATGATTATATATAATTTTTTTTACTCGGGAATTTTCTTTTTTATTTAAATTTAAATAAAAACAAACAACAAAGCAAAGAAACAAACGGATTTCTCAAATTTTATTATTTGAATATATTCCGCGTTTTTTTTTTCCTTATTTTGAACAGTTTTCAGCAGTTTTTGAGATTTTAAATATATGCTCAACTGATACTAATTTTAGCGCCCTCTACCGGTGAGTAGTGTAAGTTTTGATTTTCTATCTCTATAATTAATAGTCTATGATTTTACGTACAATGTGCTTATGTTGTTTTAAAAAGAAATTCAAATAACATGGTTGTTATTTGAATTTCACTTTGAAAATTCAAAGTGTCCAACTTTTTTCTTTGTACACTATATATCTCAATTCCACAACGAGATAAAATCTCCAACAATGCTATTCGTCTATGTGCTGTCGACAAGAAATATGATACGCAAAATAAAGAACGTAAGCCAATCCGTCGTAAAACTACAACTTATATGGACAGGACTATGGACGCAAAAGCAAACTCAACCCTTTTATGTCCTCCCGTCAAATAAGCAATGAAATCAGGGAAAAATTCAACGTTAAAATGTCAGACAGGTTAGTAAGAAGAAGACTGAGTAAAGCAAACTTATGTGGACGAATAAGTAGAAAGAAGCCTCTTCTTTCAAGAAAAATTATTAAGAAACGTATTGATTTTGCCAAAACCCACAAAGGAAATGAGTTGTCCTTTTGGAAAAATGTGCTTTGGAGCGATGAAACGAAGGTAAATCGTGTCGGACCAGATGGTAGAACGTTTGTACATCACCCAAAAAACCAGGCTTTAAACATTAAGTACACTCAGAAGACCTTGAAACACGGTGGGTGTAATATTATGGTATGGGGGTCTTTTTCCTGGCGTGGTGTTGGCCCTATCGTAAAAGTAGAGGAAGACAACATACCATAAAAAACAAATTTTTGACTCTTTGGTACGAAGATATTTTTGATTGAAATGTGAAACTTAGTGTAGGCCCAGAATAAGAGCGCAGAGGCTAGCGATTTACGCCCTGAGAAAAATAGCGCCCGAAGCATGTGTTATATATAACAAGGAGACTTTATGCCACTCATATGTCTCTTAGTTTATTGCAAACATAATATACAATGCTAAACGATGAACTAACGAGCTACTAATAATGTTCAATACCTCAATTGAATAAAGAAAACAAAATTTTAATAATTTAAAATTTTTTTTTTTTTTTTGCAAAATAAATAGAAAAAAGTCAGAAGAGCCATTGATTACCTTTGTTAGCTGTACTCTTTTATGTAGTGAACACCAGCAAAAATAACAATAGAGTTGACAACATTGGTGAGAGTATGAAAAAGAAAAAATGGGAGAATAACAAAAACCGGCTTTAAAATAAAATAGATTCTATCTCACAACAGCTACGCCCAGCGATTTTTAAATGTCAAAATGTATGGAAAAAAAATCACTACGCTCTTATTCTGGGCCTACACTAACATATCATAATCTGTACTATTTAAGTGAGCACGTGTTTCAGATTTTTTTGAAATTCGCGATTTTCCGCGTTTTATCAGAAATTCAATATGGTGGAAACAATATGTTCTAAATAGGGCAATATGGATACCAAAACTTTTCTTTTGACAAGTAAATCATCGCTGAGTGAATATAGTTTGGAATTTTGCAAATTTAATATATTTTTCACGGTGCTCTGGACCAAATTTTTATAAAAATTTTAAGCTACCCCAATTAAATAAAAAATATTTTTGTAGGTTTATAGTTAAGTAAAATACTTTATCGAAATACGCGTGTGTGTAATTTTTTTAAGAAAAGTCTTAATATAGGCTGACCCTAAATAAAATTTTATAATACGTTTTTTCGCGAAAAGAAAAGAAATTCCGCAAAAAAAAGCGCATGTTGGGTTTTTTTTTTTTTGTTAAGTTGCATTTTTATCCTTACATCTACTAGAAACTGATTTTATATTATTATTAAAATTTTATAACATTTTTTTTCGCGAATAAAAGTTAATCTGCCAAAAAAGCGCGTGATGGATTTTTTTCTGTTAAGTTGTATTTTTATCTTACATCAACTACATACTGAATTCAAATGCAGATAGCAGTAACTCAAAAATTTTAACAAAATTTGGTGTAGAGCATCATGCTAAATGTACTAAATTAGCAAAATTCCAAACTATATCCATTTAGCGATGATTTACTTGTCAAAAGAAAAGTTTTGGTATCCATATTGCCCTATTTAGAACATATTGTTTCCACCACATTGAATTTCTGATAAAACGCAGAAAATCGCGAATTTCAAAAAAAATTTGAAACACGGGTTCACTTAAATCCTCTATAGATTATGATATGTAAGTTTGACATTTCAATCACAAATATCTCCATACAAAATTTGTTTTTTTTATAGAATATCCTTGAAAATAGGACATGTCGGGATATGCTTGAACATGTTCTATATACCGCTGGACGCACCTCTAAAAACCTCTCATATGATACCCATATTAAGTATGTTGTCTTCAGCTAAGATGCAAATTTCTTACAAAAAATAAAAAAAAATACCTTTTTTAAAAGTGGTCCAGCTCGTGAGATCCCATTGCTAGACCCGAAATATTTTGGGAATCATCTAGGGTTTGGGGTTCGGGAATTCCCGGGAAATCCCGAGAAAAGTTTGCCGGGAATTCCCGGGAAAATAATATATTTTTCCCGGGAAAACGGGAAATTTTAAAAATATTAAATTTTTTAAATTGTTTTTGTTTCGAATAGGATTTTTTAATTTTAATCATAAAAAACATTTTAAACACCAAAACAAAAATGTCATTGTTAAAATCTTTTAAAAGGGAATACATTTATTTGACACACAAATAAAATTTTTGCCAAGTAATAAGGAGCATTTCAACTAATAAAGATTTTTCGCATATCTTATTCAAAATTTAAGTAGTAAAACCTAAAAACTTGGTAAAATGTTTAAAAGAAATATGAAAAAAAAGCTTTGTTTCTTACAAATAATCGCGCTTACTATCTAAATTTTTCAAATGTATAATTTAGGTAAAGTCGACTTTAGTTAAAATATTGGGTGGCAGTATACCTTGACTTGGTTTATTTTTGGAGCATTCTTATTGGTTAATTTATTTTCAACCAATCAAAATATTTGAAAATATAAATATTTTTGTAAGGTTTTCATACACAAAATGAACAAAACCGTTTGATTAAAAATAAAGTCGACTTTAAATATAAAATACGCCTTTATATTAAGGGTCAATAATTTTATAAGTAACGATTTCATTAATAAATGTGAAAAGAAAAGACTAATGGTTAACGGTAGTATCTAAATTTGGATATCCGACATCTAAATTTGGTTCACAAAAAAAAAAAAAAAAATTGATGGCCATGCAACTTCTCTTGAAGAAAACAACAAGAATAACGTTTCAGCTAAAATTAGCAAAGTACCTGAAGAAAAAAGTATAAGCTGAATAGGCATTAAAGGTTTTATGGTAGGGCAAACATTTCCTGAAATGGTATCCAAATTAGCTGCAGTCAATCCGCACCATAACTAGATCTTCGTTTATTCGAGAAAGTTTTTATAATAAAAACCTGGCATTGGAAAAAAATTAAACCGATGTAAAGAACATTATATTAAATTACTACAATCATGTAAAAGATATCATGATAAAAGAAATATCGAGCAATATTTCTAACAATAGGAGATTTACTATAATCTTAGATGAATGGACAAGAATATCACAAAAGAGATATTTGAACATATGTATAAACGGAAAAGATTCATTTTATAACCTGGGGTTAGTTTATATATCAGGAAGATGTAATGCTGATGAAATAAGAAGAATTGTAGAAATATGACTAGAAGAGTTTTATTTGTCTTTGGAAAATAACATTGTGGCCACCATATCTAATGGGCCAAGTGTGATGAAACGGTTTGTTTCCGACAGTCCAGTAGTAGGTGCCTGCTGGAATCATGCAATTCATTTGGCAGTGCTGCGAGTAATTTATGAGAAATCAAATGTTCAACATTCTGATATTTTTTACTTTGAATTCTCACTACACAGACTGCATTTGTACTGAAATAGTGTTTTTTTTTTTAATCCGGAATCCCGGGAATCAAATTTTTTCATTCCCGTTTCCCGGGAAATAAAAAAGTCCGGGAATTCCCAAACCCTAGAATCATCATAAAAATAACCAAGGTTTATTTTGAGGGGGGCACTTTTTTTACTTTTTTTCTGTCCATTAAGGTGAGTCGCTCTAATATTTATTAAAAAAATTCTATTAAAAAATGTAACTTTTTTGTCAACACAAAAAACTTTCAAAAAATTTCTCAAGCTCAAAAAATACTCTTTTTCTTTGAGCATTTTTCGATTGTTCATAAAACACTCGTACCCCTACTTATCTGAATCATTTCTGAATAATTTTTTGGAAACAATAATTTCCCATTATTCGAATTTTATTTATTCGAATTTTGTTTCTTTGATTATGTTATTTGAAGCCGACTTATATATTGTTAATAAGTTATAAATAAGTTATAATTGCAATTAAAATTGTATTAATTATAAATTTAATTATGTTAATGTACAATTGTTCGATGTGTTTTAACAGACTTTAAAGGTTCAATTAGACGTGCCATATCGCCATAGCCGTAACCATAACGCCATAGCAGAAAACCGAAATTCAATTGGTTTCTACGGTTACGGTTATGGCGTTATGGCATGTCACCAATAATCGTATACATTGTAGCCCATAAGATTGGTTTGAACAGCTGTTTTATATGGTTATGGTTATGGCACGTCTAATTGAACCTTAAGTCTTATTTGCACTAAAATAAAATAAATAAAATAATGAGTAGTTTTGGATGCTTTTGAGATGGCTTATACTTTTATCAAAAAAAGAGTATTTTCTGACAAAAACAAATTGAAACCTCCAAAAAATGTTTCATTTTTGAATAATTTTTTATTCTAAATTAAGAGAGATCCAAAATTCATCATACTTTGAATTCATTTTTGAGTCATACCTTTTGAGGGCTCCGAAATTTGCTGGCTGGGTAGACTAATTTTTTACTCTATTAAGACATATTTTTGGATTGTTTTCAGGCGGAAAATAGTCTGTCTCAAGAAAGTGTTTCCTTGAAAATTAATTTTATATTTGAATTAATTACGACTCGTAGATACAACCTTTCCTTAGCTCTTACTATTAAGAGTAATCAGATATTTTTTGGCTGAGTAAATTTTAGTAAAAATGCACTATTTTTACTAATGTTTGCACTTTTAAAATATAAATTTTGTAAAGAATTGCAAACATATAAACATAATTATTGTCAAACTTATTTGAATTACTATTCAAAATGGACATAAAATATCAAACTAGTATAGAAAAAAATGTATGCAATACCGAAATCGGTATCGTTCTGAAATCGGCATTTCGAATTTGCAAAAATGGCTCGATTCGCGACAATTTCGTTATTACCGAAAACGGTATTAGAGAGCCTACTCCTAACTATATAATACCCCCGTGAAAAGGTTATCTCTGTCCAAAAATGGGCCTTAGTGGGGCCTTGGACCCTCGAAAATTTTTAATAAAAATCGATAACTAAGCGAGATAGAGCAAAACGGGAAAAACGGGAGGGTCCTAACACAATAAATTTGAAGAAATTTTACGACTCAGTATAATTACAAATAAAACTGTAGTTTTACTAATTTTTACTTAAATTTAGATTTGTTAAATTTACCAAAAATTGTTTTGAAATCACCAAATTTTAGTTTAATGGCGGGGGGGGGGGGGGTTAAATACTGTATCGGCAGCATTTTCAAGAGCATACATATTTAAACGATTGTCAAAAATTTAAATAACAGTATTTTTATAATTTAATTTTTTAGTTTTAAATTCCGCGAAAATCGACAGTGTTGCCATTTTATTATTAGCCTTTCCTAAAAAAGGAAAAATCGGCTGCCACTGTGCAGCCTTCAGGAATTATCCAAAAATAAAAATGTAAAGTGATTCTTAACCCTTTGACGACCATAGCAAGTATGCCTGCCCAAGGGTTTTTCGCACTTATAATTGCCCAGACAAAAGATAGAGTAAATATTTCCAAAGGTGATTTGTACAGGAGAATTGGGGGAACAAAAATGTAGTAGGCGGTAAATTCCTACCTAGTACCGCTATCCCCTTGTAAGCCCTCGAAGTTGGTTAATTAGAATTCTTGATTTAAGGGGTTAAAAGCACAAACTTTGACTAGCGAAATCGAAGGCAAGCAAGGAGTCTATGACGCCAATTTTTTGTAACATATCCATCATTTAGTTCCAGATCACGAAAATAAATTAATAATAAAACTTGCTTCGTCCGGAACGGTAGGGTCGTCAAATGGCAAATATTTTTGGCAGGCGAAATGAGGGGCAAGGAGGGGTTCTACGGAGCCAATTTTTCTTGGAATAACCATTATTAGGTCAGAGATTATGAAAATAGCAAAATCTTCAAAATCGCTTCGGCAAAAAATGTATGGTCCTCAAAGGGTTAATGCTAGATAAATTCTCTAGTCCTTGTCGTGACCCTATTTTTATTTTATTTTTTTAACAAAGTTCCCACACAAACTTAAAAATTCTAAAAAAGGCTAGAAAAAACCCATTTGCTTAAAATTTACTTGACTAAAATTAAAAAAAAGAAAGAAAAAAAACTGGATCGAAATCGGTTAACCCGTCTTGGCTGTACAGTGGCAGACGATTTTGAACTCATGATTGTGGGAAAGTTTAAAGTTAATTTTAGGTTAAGAAAACAGCAACATTTCAAAAAACCGTGTATGAATAAAATTTAGATCCTCTACAACCTTTGCAATTGTAATTCAGAAAATATCAATTGAAATTCAGAATTTCAATTTGAAATTCAGAAAATATCAATTGAAATTCAGAATTTCCATTTGAAATTCAGAAAAGATCAATTGAAATTCAGAATTTCCATTTGAAATTCAGAAAATATCATTTGAAATTCGGAAAATACCAATTGAAATTCAGAAATTGTCACCCGACTAAAAAAGTTTTTATATAATCTTATATGATTTGATATAACTTTAAATGTTTATATGCGTGGCTTTATATAACCATATACATTTATATTAACACTTTGGTTTTATAAATATGTTTGATATAACGTTATATATAATCATATGCGATTTGGTCTCCAGCCACATATTAAGAGATCTGCAAATATACTTCATACATAATTATATATAAGCTTTTATAAACCATATTATATCAAAATATATAACAAAGTTAATAGAAAATTGTATTAATTTTATATATAATTATATCTGACATGATATCTAATTATACAAAATTTTATAAAGTTTAATTGCAATTTTTAAATGTTGAAATAAATATGGTTTAAGTTCAGTTATTTTTGCCGTGAAAAAAAATTAATTCTGAAAGTTATTTTTTTTATTTTATAAGACAGTTGTTCCGACAAATTTTTGTAATGTTTTATTTTGTCAGCTATTTCCAAGTTTATTAACAAAAATTTTTTTAAACATTAAGAATTAGTATTTAAAATGAATGAAAATAAGTGATCTCAACAATATTTACTAAAATTTTATTTGAAAATCTTCATCAAATTATATGTATTAATATATAATTTGATGAAGTTAGATAGACCCATTTTTCGGATCAAATTGTATCAGGTTAGATAACATGCTTATCTCGCTTGATATAATTATATATTCCAATATTCGGATCAAATTAGATATGGACGTATATATGGGTTTATATATGGTGATATATGATTATATAATATCTTTTTTAGTCGGGCATTTGAAATTCAGAAAATATCAATTGAAATTCAGAAAATATCATTTGAAATTCAGAAAATATCAATTGAAATTCAGAAACCGTCATTTGAAATTCAGAAAATATCAATTGAAATTCAGAAATTGTAATTTGAAATTCAGAAAATATCAATTGAAATTCAGAAATCGTCATTTGAAATTCAGAAAATATCAATTGAAATTCAGAAAACATCAATTGAAATTCAGAAAATATCAATTGAAATTCAGAAAACATCAATTGAAATTCAGAAAAATGTAAACACATTTTTTAAAAGAATCCGTCCAGGTAGATAATGTTATCCCCTATAAAAATTTATATATGGGGTTTATCAAAATAAGTAAAATTCATTTTACTCACGCAAGTGAAAAATATTTAAAATTTGTGTGGCTCAATGATTTTATGTAGACTAATTTCAATATGTAGACATTAAAACGTAACGCTGATATTAAAGACTATTATTTGGCTTTAAATTTCAGCCTTACATTTAGGAGCTATAATTCGTAACAAGAAAGAAATTAGTCTACATAAAATCATTCAGGCACACACATTTTAAATAATCCTCAGCCGCGTAAATAAAATGAATTTTACTCCCACTTATTAATCGAACGTATTTTGATAAAACCCATATATAAATTTTTTATAGGGTATAACATTATCTACCTGGCCGGATTCTATAAAAAATTCTGTTTACATTTTTCTGAATTTCAATTGATGTTTTCTGAATTTCAATTGATATTTTCTGAATTTCAAATGACGATTTCTGAATTTCACTTGACATTTTCTGAATTTCAAATGATATTTTCTGAGCTTAAAACATTGCTATTTAAGCTTTTTTTTGGTTGCCCTACTCATATGTTTTAACTGTCATTTTCAGTAGATTCTACTGAAAAACTTTTTTGATTGAATTTTCACAGCTTTGTTATGAAATTAAATTTTTGTTTGCTGTATTTTCTTTAGGTTTATGTAATTGACTGTACGGATCGTGAACGTTTGGCTGAAACCGGCAATGAACTTTTTGAAATGTTGATGGACAATCGTCTTAAACAAGTTCCTCTATTAATATTTGCAAATAAACAGGATTTACCCAATGCAATGTCATCATCTGAAGTTGCCGAAGCAATTGGCTTGGTGCGTTTAGAAGAACGTACTTGGCAAATTAAAGCTTGTTCTGCTGTTGAGGGTACTGGTATAAAAGTAAGTCATTGGGTTGTGGACTTTTAACTTGTTTCTAATTTATTTTTAACTCCACAGGAAGGTATGGATTGGGTATGCAGAAATATGAAGAAATAAGGAGTTTGATAAATTTATTTATTGCCTATTCTTGTGATCTTTGTGCTTTTTTTGGTTGGTAAGGTCACACTCTTTATATTTATTTTTAAGCCCAACTTACACTACAACCAAAAACTAGTGGTAATACGTTCTTGTTTCAAAAACTTTTAGTTTTTTATTTAAGATTTGTATTGAATTTTACTAGTAAATACAAGTAGTTTTCAAATACTACTTGTTTTTGGTAAGTGTAAATGTAGTATTAGATATAAATTAATTTTGTCATTAGTTGTAAAATTACATAATTAAACGAACGTTTTATTAAAACGAATTTTTCAATAAACTAAAATGCTTTAAATACATGTGTTATAATTAGGATAAGTTATTAGGGATCCGCCAGTTATAATAACATACACCAACGCACAATGGGTTGAATATTAAAAAAAGTGAGGATTAATTCAAAAGTTGAAGTTAGCATATTGTAATACATTTTTGTACCCCGTAACAGAAGATAAAATTCATCATCAATAGCCGTCAAATCATTGTTCTACGTTGTTTACTTTTTTTGCTATACTCTCTAAAAGCTCAATAATTTTTGTTAATTTGTTTTATTTTTCTAATGGTCAACATACACGTTCAATATTATTGATCAATGTTTTTAAAATCAACCAATCAGAACAAATTATTTAAAAATAAAATGTTCTGATTGGTTGATTTTTGAAAATTGATCAATTATATTGAACGTGTATGCCCTACTTAAAACTTTAATTTTTTTTAAATAGAAGCATAATCTACAGGTATTTGACTATGTTTTTGTTTAGATAAATGTAGCAGAAATATTTTTAATAATTTTTTGAAAATTGTTCTAAATATAGGGTGTTTTTGAAATGCATGTGGACTCTTAGTCCTATCGGGTGCGATGGGGCAAATCTGTTTACATCCCAGTGTAGAAACGGTAATGACATATCATTATTTTTTGGACTACCAGTAATGACACCCACTTACCTTCTGTATTATTTTAAAACATATAATAATGAGTTACTGATAATGACTTATTTTTATCAGTATTTCAAATAGAAAATAATTTTCTAGATTTTTTTTTTAATTTTTTGAAATCTATTTTTAGACTCAATATTTTTTAAACACTGGTAAGGATATATGTAACGACATATTTTTTGATTTTTTGTATGTTGGCGAGTAAGCTTACTTGTGTGCAGCAGGTCAATTATGTTTTTATCTATTAAATACTACATGTCGATATAGCACAGATGGTAGAGCTATTGACTGGCAATCTGTAGACCCAGGTTCGATTCCCGCACCAGCAAATTTTATTTAAAAAAAAATCCAATAAAAAATTATTTTTTTTATATAATTTATTTTTTTGAAAATCTATTTTTATTATTTTTGTCAGTACTGGTAAGCACTTAGGTAACGATATATTAATTGATTTTTCGTATGCTGGTGAGTAACCATAACTCATTATTTTTCGCGACATCGCCATATAAAGGTAATAAGAAATGTAATAATAAAAGTAACTAGTTACCATTACCAAGTATGTAGTTACATAACTACATATCTGGTAATGATTTTCTACACTGGGATAGTAATAAAATATGGGATTTCAGCTTGTGTATCTAAAAATTTAGGATTGCGATAATCAGCAATGACAAAACACAAATGCTCAAAAACACAATAGAAAACATTTTTGTTTTGTCTTTATTTCGTTGCAGTGATTGTTGTTGTTAATGTCGTCTAATACATATATAAATTTTATTTTGAAAAAAATCTTAAAAAATTTTGAAATTTTGATTTTGAGCGACTATATTTACAAAAGTTATTCAGATATTGATACACACTTAAGTTTGAAAAAAAGGGCATGGAATTAAGCTTAAACTGTGTGAAAGGTTTCCTTTCTGGAGCTATGGTTACTAAATTATAAATTTTTTATTTAAATAATCGGTTGAAAAATCTATAGAAAATTTTAATAAACTGGTTGCAGAATCGAGTTTGAGTTACGCGAGAAAATAGTTCTCGTATGTTACTTTCGAGTAGAGTTGGGCAAGTGAGTAAATTTTGACTCACTCACGAGAGGAAAATTCTACTCACTCACGAACATTTTATTTAGACTCATTTTATACTCACGCGTGATTATCGTGAATCACGAAATCGGGATGATGAAGTTGATAATCATGAAAAAGTTAATGATGATTATTAAAAAATTAATGATTTTATTAAAATTGAACACAATTAAGGTGTCATTATTTAAATAAAATTTAAGTTGATTTTAAATATTTTTAATTATAATTTTTGCTTAACAGAACTAAAGTCATTATAAATGTGCGTGGTAGTGTATATTTCTATTAAACAAAAACAAATTGTGGAAATTGTGATTTGGTTCTTTTTTCAGAAAAATAAAAAAAGGACCCCATTTTTTTTTAAATGTTAGTTTTTTATATATTCATGATCATTTATCAGTAAAAAAAAATATTTTTTCCCTGCCTTTTTTATGTTAATTTTGTACAATTATGGATTTTGGTGAAAACCTTAATTCGAGGATTAATTTAAATTTGTTCTAATATAACTACATATTAAATACATGTTGTTTAAATTTTTTAAAATAACATTAAGTATGCTCTAATTTACAATTTGGTTTATTAATTTATTGCTTTTTATTTCAAAGTTACATCGAAAATTGTGAATCAAGTTCTTTATTGCCGAAAAAGAAAGAAAAAAGCGCCTAACAGGTTAATAAAAAAGCAGGGTTGGCAGGCAATACCGCTAAAATACCGTTCTCGATTCAAAACCCTTTCAACTGACTACCGTTACCCCTAAAATACTGTTACCGAAATACCCGGAATACCGTTATCCTTAAAATACCGTTACCGAAATAACCCAAATATCTTTATCTTTAAAATACCGTTACCGAAATAACTTAAATACCGTTATCCTTAAAATACCGATACCGAAATAAATGAAATAGCGTTACCCTTAATATACCGTTACCGAAATAGCCTAAAATATCGTTACCCTAACGATAACCGCATTCGTTTCGGTTACCATCCATGTAAAAAAGAATTTTCCAACTTTTGTTTTTCTAAAATAAGGGACTTGTATTTTTCAATGAGTTTTCATAACAAAAAATAATAATATTTACTTCGCTGACTTTTTTGAGTTTATTTTGTACAATTATAGAATTTGGTTAAAAACAAAAGTTCGGGTTTAAATTAACTTTATAATAGTATAAGTAAACTCTAAATACATATAATCGTTCCAAAATTACAGGGAAAATTGTGAATTGTAACGGCTGAATAATTTCACTACCCTATCTTAGGAGAGACCACGCTACCTTTTTGTCCGGCTGTGCTCAAGGAAAATGGGGGGGGGGGGGGATCTTGTCTCTCTTAAAACAGACAAAAGCCAGTCACAATGAAATAAAATTACAGGTAGCATTCCCCGATATCGAATGTATTAAAACCAAAGAAATAGAAGAAAAAAAAATATAGACCAAAATAAAATTAAGGAGAAAGAAAAGAAAGATGAAGTTTAGTAGGAGAGGTGTTAGATGGTATATCCCCTCCCTATTCTCTACCCACCCTACCTGCTATCACTGCGATAAAATTTTTTGATAGCCCATTTTTTTTTTAACCGCGTATGTCTAAATTTTTCGTGGAATAATAAAAAAAAATTTAACAATTCATTATAATCTATATATGTTTATTTAAAACAAATGATAACGAAACATTTTATTGTATTTAAAAACATATCGTTATAAGCGCCAAAAATTTCCCTTATTGTTAATAAATTTGAAAATTAGTTATATATTATAAACGAACATAAACAATCAAAAAAAAAATTTTTACTAATCTATTCTTATGAGTGTACCGTATAGTGTTGAGTTTTTTTTTTTTTTTTTTTTTTTTTTTTTTTTTATAAAAATTAAATATTAGGATTTAACAGGCGTAATTAAGGAGTAAAAAAAATGAACTTGTTAAATTATAATATTTTCTCAAAAATTATATACTGCAAAATTGACAGTAGATCAAGTAAAGTTATATTGGATAATGCAAATAAATTATTAACTTTTATATAATTTTTCCCTTTTTTATAGTTTTTAATAACAAAAAAGTTTTAAAACTCACCAAAAATGATGTCCATCGTCGACTCCAGGCCTGATGTCACGAACACCCATTATATAGTTTAAATTACAGAGTATTAATAACTTAAAAAAAAACTTATATAAAAGAATTATTTGAATTCTTTCCGATATTTTATTTTCTTTAATTGTATATGGTATATTGATATGTTTATGAGAGGTGTATTCGTATTTTAAAATGTATGAGTGTAGTGTGTCAAAAAAATGTCGAGCTAATTTTATCCCGAAATTGATTTTCATAAATGACTTTCAAATCACTGTGATGTATTGATAACATTGATTGATTATTTTCATCGACTGAAGTTGATTAGAGGTGATGTTGTCAACACTGATTATATCGTTATCGATGGCATTATCGCTTTTCTTGATATTGTTTTCGATATCTCCATGAGATATTCTTTCCTTGGAGATAACTTATAGGTGTTATTGATATTGTAATTTTTACCTTTTCGATAATCAAAATGTATGGTCTTTATGAACGTTAATAGTTTCTAATACAAAGGTTGATGATATGAATGCAGCTATTGATTCGTTATGAAAAATAATACTTTGTATTCATCGAAAAATAACGCACCCCTGATGGCAAAATCGATTCGCAGTGTTTTATAAAACTGTTGGCTTTATAAACTAGATTTGAATATGACTAAGAGAATTTTCCAATATAAAATTGAATTGTAACAGCAACTTCCTGGATAATAGCAAAATTTTGTATGTTGTTCCCAGATGTGACAATAATCAATTTTATATCCCAAAATGTTCCGAACTTTTTCTCTTTTCTAGGCAGTATATAAATTTCAAATTTATTCTGAAAATTTTTGAAATGTTTTACTACCAAAATTTCCAAAACCAATTTGATAAACAAAATTACAAAATTTTCAAGTTTTACAGGTAGAATAGGGTATTTAAATTTTCCAATAATGGTCGACCTCACAAAACAGAAACAGTGTAAGAATTAATTAATTTGAGGAACTGGTTCTGTAAAAGGGCGATGTATAAACAATTTACTTTATGCAACATCCTGAACCTTAAGTCCAAATATCCTTTGCGTGGTACACACCTGTATTGTCATTATTCAAATCCTGCAATTCGTAGTTTACCTGTCCAATTCTCCGAATGACTCTGGCCTTTACCCCAACAGGTGCCAATTTTGAACTAAAATAACCAATTTTAGAACTCTGGGTAAAATTTCGTCTTATTACCTCCTGTCCAACCACGTAGTTCTTAGTCCGACTTCGTAGATTATATGAATGTACGTTCCTTTCATATGCCTTTTTTATGTCTTCCTTAATTAAGTCCCTAATCAAAGCGAATTCGTCCTGTCTTTCAAGTTGTAAGTCCACATCTGTCAATATGTCAAGTTTCTTTAGCAGTTCATAATCTCTTCCGTGTGTTATCATGGTTTGTCCGAAAACAATCTGGTATGGAGTCCTTCCGATAGTTTGATGGATACTGTTACGTAGAGCACAATTTATGCTGCTTATATATTTATCCCAATCCCGTTGATCCTTCCTTATGTACGATCGCAGAGCCTCGTTAATTGATCGGTTAACTCGTTCGCTTGCATTTGCCTGGGGACTGTATACAGCGGTTACCATATGTTTTACTCCATGTTTCGCCAAAAAACTCTCAAAATCTTTGCTCCTAAATTGTGAGCCGTTATCAGATACTATTATCTCTGGTACTCCGTAGCAGTTGAAAATGTCTGTCCGTAAAAAGTCAACTATAATTTTTGCATCAAATTTTCTTACAGGCCTCAAAAATGTGAATTTTGAAAAATGGTCGAGTATTATTAAAATTCCTATATTTCCAGTCCTTGTCCTTGGTAAAGGTCCTATAAGGTCAATGTACAGTCTCTGAAAAGGTCGTTCCGTCTTTACCATTTGTCCTAATGGTGGTCTCAGTACAGTAGTTGGTGTCTTCGAAGTCCTGCACAACTCGCAATTTTGAATATATTCCTTAACGTCTGTCACTAGTCTTGGCCAATATAAATATCGCCTTATACGTTCTAATGTCTTATTTATTCCACCGTGAGCAGAATTAGGAACGTCATGCGCCGAATATATAACGTTGTGTCTCAGTTTTGTCGGTACCAGTAATTTCCAAGAGTCACATTCGTCCGTCAAACCTGAAGAAAAGTCCATCCGTTTGTAAATATATTTGTCAATAATCCTAAAATCTGGCAACCCAGTATTCAATAAGTCGTCGCGTAATTTTGTATATTCTTCTGATTCAAAGGCTTCCGACTGGAGATCGATTGCCTGTATGCTTTCCAGTTCTATCGAGCTTACAAAATCCTCCCCCTCGTGTACACGAGATAATGTATCAGGGACTACATTTTCCTTCCCACTTCTATGCTCAATTGAGAAACTAAATCCCTGTAACTTCAGCGACCACCTAGCTAAACGACCAGATAAATCTCGTTGACACATAAGCCACTTTAGGCTAGCATGATCCGTAACAACTTTGAACTCCTGCCCCTCAATATACGACCTAAATTTCTTTATTGCCATTACTACGGCCAAACACTCGAGCTCCGTAATGGTGTAATTCCTCTGAGCCTTGTTCAACTTATGGGACATGTAAGCAATGGGTCTTTCGGTCCCGTCTTTGTCCTCCTGCGCCAATACTGCACCCACCCCATAAGTGCTGGCATCACACTGTAGTATAAAAGGTTTACCATAGTCCGGGTGAATGAGTAATGGTGCAGTTGTCAGTTTGGTTTTAAGTTTTTTGAAAGCAGATTGTGCCTGTTCTGTCTAACCAAATATTTTCCTCTTGGTCAACAGTTCTGTCAAAGGAAACGTAACAGTCGAATAGTCCTGAATAAAGCGTCGGTACCATCCTGTCATTCCTAAAAAACGTCGTAAATGTTTAATTGATTTTGGTACGGGAAAGTCCTGTATGGCCATAACCTTGTCCTTGTCCACTTGTAAAGTCCCATTTCCAACTATGTAACCGAGGTATTTCACCTTATTAAGAGCAAAACTGCTTTTCTTTACGTTGATAGTTAAACCTGCTTTTCTAAGTTGGCTCGCTACCTCTAATAAGTAAGTCATGTGCTCTTCAAAATTCTGCGAAACTATTAATAAGTCATCCAAATATACAAATACGTGAGTCTTTAAATTAAACGGAATAACTATGTCCATAAGTCTGCACAATGTTTGCGGTGCATTACATAGTCCAAACGGCATTCTAGTGAATTGGTACAATGGCCGATTAGGGACTGTAAAGGCTGTCTTAGGTTTCGAAGTTTCCTCCAGTTTAATTTGCCAAAAGGCGTCTTTTAAATCTATTTTCGAAATAAAATAAACCGGAGGAAGTCTGGCAATTAGTCCGTCTATATTCGGAATCGGATAAGCGTCCTTTACTGTTACTGAATTTAATTTTCGACTATCAACACACATTCTCACTTTACCAGGTTTAACTACAACTACTGTAGGAGATGACCACGGTGAATTTGGTGCCTCTTCTATAACACCAAGGGAAATCATGCGGTCCAATTCACCACACAATTGTTTTTCCACAGCCGGTGATATGGGATAATACCGTCGTTTGATTGGCTTTGCATCCCCGGTATCAATACTATGCTCAATCAAGGTAGTACATCCTAAGCCCTCAACTTCAGAATCTGGAAATGCTGCAATAATTTTACTAAGTCGTTCCTTCTGTCCATTAGTTAGTCGTACTTTATCTGGATCAGTCTCAGTAAAGTCAATCTCTTCAATGTCCTGTATCATAATCTTGACTCCAAAAGATTCCCAAAAATCGTATCCACAAATTATTTCCTGATGTATGGATGGAACCACCAGTAATTCAAATAATTTAGTCTGTCCCTTAAATGTTATATCCAACACAACGGTTCCCACTACTGTCTGTCTCTGCCCATCAGCTGTTCTCACATTGCCTATACATCTCTGAAATACACTCATATTCTTCACCTTTGTTGCCAATTCCCCACCAATTACACTTTTATTAGCACCACTGTCTAAAAGAGCCAAATGGATTGTATCACCCACTTTCAAATTTACATACGGCCTGCTGTCTAAATCCTTATTCACTATACTAGAGATAACACAAACACGATACGACTTTAGTTTACGATAGTAATTACGAATTCGCTTTGAAGATCGACTTATCTGATTAACCTGATCAAAAATTCTAGCTCGAGCTCTCTCATATTCTAATAAACGAACATGATAAGGCCTCATCAATGGATGAACATTATCCTTTGCTTTGTGCAAGTCCGTGTCCGTAATCTCAGTATTCTTTATAACTCTATTATTTGAAGTGATAACCTCGGATGTCCGCTCTACTTTCGTCGGACATCCTTTAGCCCATTTCCCTGGACTAAATTACAACATTTGGGACATGTTGGTCTATAAATGTCCTTAGCTCCACAGCCATAACAAAATACTCTCCTGTTTTCCATACAGTCCCAGTATGTATGTCCTACATTGTCACAGTTCCAACACTTAAGATTATGTTGAATTGCACAAACCTCAGTCTCAACATCTGTCTTATTTGATCCATCCAAGTCCTCGTTCCTTACAGTCATTTCCGCAATACGTGCTCTTGTTGCTCCCCGAGAATTGTTGACGTGGAACTCTTTCATGAACTTCTCATGCTTGCGCACTTCCTTACGTAGCTGTGAAACACTCGTTATTTCCAAATGTAATAACTCATGTCGTATTTCTCCTTTCAAATTTCGAGTCAATGTTTCACACAAATCTCTGTCCGATATTGGAGACTTTAATTTGTCTGCCAGAGCCGTAATAGCGTCTAGGTACTCATCAAAAGTTTCATTATGTTTTTGTCTTCGACGTCGTATATCATCGAGTATGTCAAAATCACTAAAGTCCTCTCGATACTCGTTTCGTAGTTCATTCGTCAAAGTTGTCCAATCAAAATCAGCGTGCTGATGATGGTAACGCCAGTACCAATCCAGAGCCTTATTCTCGAATAAACAGTGTGCATGATCGCTTAAAAGTCTGAAGTTACCGCCTAAAGTCTTTGATGTAAGAACGTTCACCCGATAAATAAATTCAGATACTGGCATCTGGTTGTCATGTCCGGTAAATTTAAGTCGCCAATTGCGAATAATATTCAAAACTTTATCCGCAGAAAAAGTATCATTAATCGAATTATAGTTGGAGGGATGAAAGTTAGTTGAAGCACTCATCGCTACAGTTGGGACACTCGTGGAGGAATTCACGTTAGCGGGAATATCAGAATTCCCACGAGTAACAACGCTGCTAGGCCTGTTCATATTTCGTAGCATAGACACCAATTCGTTCGAAATGAAACTTTGAATTTCTACACGAAAGTTGTCGATTGATTCTGAAACAACGTGTCTAATTTGTTCCCTATTATCACGCCCATTACTCTGGGATCTACTAGTCCTATTAGGTTCACCAGCTCGAAGTGGTGGATTCCCAGTTCGCGTTTGTTTTCTCGCCTGAAGCCTACCTCTAGTACGTACACCCTGAGCATTTGATGTCGAAGGATTCTCAGGTGTTCTCGCTTCCGTAACATTACCGGAACCATCAATTGTAAAACTTACATTGGTGGGTTCCTCTAAATCTAATAAATTTTCATGACTTCTAGTCAGCACCATCGCGAAAGAGAATTATGAAATTAACAAAGAAATTCAACAATAAATTATTCATTCCACTACTTCATTTAGACATAGCTCTTAGCTAAATAAAATTTAAGAAAATAAATCTAAACTCCAAACTAAAAAAATAAAAATAAAAAAATCAACATCGATATTTGATTGAGTAAATATCACAATCACGTCCACGATAAAAATCTCAAATCAAAATATCGAAACAAAAAAAAAAATTAAAAAAATCCTGGATATATTCTGTGAGCAGATATTCAGAATTACCAAATATAAGAATCTCAAATAGAAACAATCCTGGATTAAATTTTGAAGCAAAAAAAAAATTTTATAAATTACCAAAACAAATTGCACTAGGTGCTCTGTGAGTATAGCTCCGATTCATTTTCAAAACTATAAGTCCCCGACAAAAGAACCTAACGCTAGAAAATTAACATAATATACCATTAACCACAAAGGAAAGGAAATCACAATCCCAATAAAATCCAGAAATCCAAAATTATGTTAGGAATTATTAAAAATAGAAAAATAAAACAAAGGAAAATAATTAGAGGAAAGAAACAATCGATACCACGAACATTAAAAATTATTTTGGTGACATCAGCAATGATGTTATTATGAAATTAAATATTCAATATCACATAATAAATTCATAAGTGATAACCTCAAATAGACCGAAATCTACTGTACGTGCTGATGCCCCACGTTGGGCGCCATTTATTTTATGTAACGGCTGAATTATTTCACTACCCTATCTTAGGAGAGACCACGCTACCTTTTTGTCCGGCTGTGCTCAAGGAAAATGGGGGGGATCTTGTCTCTCTTAAAACAGACAAAAGCCAGTCACAATGAAATAAAATTACAGGTAGCATTCCCCGATATCGAATGTATTAAAACCAAAGAAATAGAAGAAAAAAAAATATAGACCAAAATAAAATTAAGGAGAAAGAAAAGAAAGATGAAGTTTAGTAGGAGAGGTGTTAGATGGTATATCCCCTCCCTATTCTCTACCCACCCTACCTGCTATCACTGCGATAACATTTTTTGATAGCCCATTTTTTTTTTTTAACCGCGTATGTCTAAATTTTTCGTGGAATAATAAAAAAAAATTTAACAATTCATTATAATCTATATATGTTTATTTAAAACAAATGATAACGAAACATTTTATTGTATTTAAAAACATATCGTTATAAGCGCCAAAAATTTCCCTTATTGTTAATAAATTTGAAAATTAGTTATATATTATAAACGAAAATAAACAATCAAAAAAAAAATTTTTACTAATCTATTCTTATGAGTGTACCGTATAGTGTTGAGTTTTTTTTTTTTTTTTTTTTTTTTTATAAAAATTAAATATTAGGATTTAACAGGCGTAATTAAGGAGTAAAAAAAATGAACTTGTTAAATTATAATATTTTCTCAAAAATTATATACTGCAAAATTGACAGTAGATCAAGTAAAGTTATATTGGATAATGCAAATAAATTATTAACTTTTATATAATTTTTCCCTTTTTTATAGTTTTTAATAACAAAAAAGTTTTAAAACTCACCAAAAATGATGTCCATCGTCGACTCCAGGCCTGATGTCACGAACACCCATTATATAGTTTAAATTACAGAGTATTAATAACTTAAAAAAAAACTTATATAAAAGAATTATTTGAATTCTTTCCGATATTTTATTTTCTTTAATTGTATATGGTATATTGATATGTTTATGAGAGGTGTATTCGTATTTTAAAATGTATGAGTGTAGTGTGTCAAAAAAATGTCGAGCTAATTTTATCCCGAAATTGATTTTCATAAATGACTTTCAAATCACTGTGATGTATTGATAACATTGATTGATTATTTTCATCGACTGAAGTTGATTAGAGGTGATGTTGTCAACACTGATTATATCGTTATCGATGGCATTATCGCTTTTCTTGATATTGTTTTCGATATCTCCATGAGATATTCTTTCCTTGGAGATAACTTATAGGTGTTATTGATATTGTAATTTTTACCTTTTCGATAATCAAAATGTATGGTCTTTATGAACGTTAATAGTTTCTAATACAAAGGTTGATGATATGAATGCAGCTATTGATTCGTTATGAAAAATAATACTTTGTAGTCATCGAAAAATAACGCACCCCTGATGGCAAAATCGATTCGCAGTGTTTTATAAAACTGTTGGCTTTATAAACCAGATTTGAATATGACTAAGAGAATTTTCCAATATAAAATTGAATTGTAACAGCAACTTCCTGGATAATAGCAAAATTTTGTATGTTGTTCCCAGATGTGACAATAATCAATTTTATATCCCAAAATGTTCCGAACTTTTTCTCTTTTCTAGGCAGTATATAAATTTCAAATTTATTCTGAAAATTTTTGAAATGTTTTACTACCAAAATTTCCAAAACCAATTTGATAAACAAAATTACAAAATTTTCAAGTTTTACAGGTAGAATAGGGTATTTAAATTTTCCAATAATGGTCGACCTCACAGAATCAATTACATTTTTCCCAAAAACCAAAAACGCACCTAACAAGTTAAAAAAATTTTTTTTTCTAAAATGCTGGATTTTTATATATTTATGAATATCCATAAATAAAAAATAAAAATTTTTTAAAACTACGATCCTCCTGAATTAATCATCCCTTTCTCCCACTGTGCAACGCCCATAGAGACGCATATGTGGCTTTCCACACCAACTGCCCTGCTACTGTAAAACATATACCGTATCAATGTCAAATTTTCGGTATGTATACACCCAGAAAACAGATTCGGTGCTGACAACCCCATTTGTTGCCAATCAAATGAATTTTTCGTTTGCGGCTCCCGAATTATTCTTAATACAACTGAAATTCCGTTGTTACAGTCAAATTAGTTTTGTCTGAAATGGTTTTCTGTTACCACAACTAAAAAATTCGGCTACTACAACTGAACCATGCGATTGACTACAAATGGGGTTATCAGAACTGAATCTGTTTTCTGGGTGTAGGTATGTGTAGCAGAAAAAAGAATCCGTACTTGTTTTTTTACTTTTTTACAAAGTGGGCTAGGTAGGCGTGGTCAAATGTTGAAAAAATTTAAAAGTGTTTTTAGTAAACAATTTGTTAAAATTTTTGGAAATACGCCAAGAGCCTAAAATTAAACACAATCTATAGAGTTTTTCACGGGCTATTTTCTGAATGGAAAACAATAAAAATTTTCAGAACAAGTTCTGAATTTGGATTTTTTGTGTTTTTATGAAAAACTCAATTTATTAAAAAATACCCTACTTTTTTATTTTTTAAATATTTTTCAAAAAATCCAAATAATTTTCTATTGGTAAGAAAAAAATTGGAGATGTGTTCGGCTTAGTTTTCGAAAAAAATTTACATTGAATATGGTACAAATGTAGTTGTACCGTATTTTAGGAAATTTATGCATGGGTGCGAATGGGTAATATGTATCTGGTATAGTGTTAGCAAAAATAAATGTAGTTTTTTTCGAAAATTAAGCCGAATATCACTCTAAAAATATTTAAACCTATGAAAGATCATGCCGATGGTCGTACTTAGCTATTTGATTTGATTTGATTTTAAACATGATAATTTAAAGCTTAAGGGTAGAAAAATAATATTCTTAATTTAATTAACCCTTGAAATAGACTAATAATTTCGCAGTGGCGCATATAGGACCCAACAGCACTTTTTCTTAAATTAAATTAAAAAAAAAGGAAAAAAAATTTGCCTCAAAGTTCCAAAAATCGCTGTTTTCTTGAAATCGGCTGAAATGAAATCTCTGCCCTAGCTAAATGAAAAAAAAAGAATTCCTACAATTTTTATAATGTTTAATCTCTAATATTTTCTTAATGAAACCTTAAAGTCCAATCGTTGATTTTCTTAAATTTCTTTAAAAAAATTTTAAACAATTTAAAATTGTAGATTTGTAAATAGTGTTTAAAAATTCTGACCATTTTGGCACTAATTTAAAACGAGTTAGATAAACAGAATATAATAAATACTTCTCATTTCTTGGAACTTATAGAATAAAAAAGTATTTCTGTAGTAGATTATTTCAATAAATTTTAAAATTTGGACCCGAATTTCTTAATTAAGTGGTATGGGACACATTAGTTGCCGGATGTAATTTTAATAACTCGGTGGTTTTTTAACCACTTTAAGTTTTTATTGCTTTATTACTCCGAATCACGATTATTTCAAGTTTTTAGTTTTAATTACCCGAGTAAAAAAGTTTATATAAAATTATGTATGAATGGATAGATTTCCAATATATAACTGGATATAATTTCATCCGAAAAATGGTTATGTTAAATTGTATCAAATCGGATATAATTATATTTACAAGGACACAAAGTTATATAAAATGATCAACTTATATCCGAGTTTTGTCCCGATCAAATTGGATAAAAGTTAATACAATAAGATATGATTAAATTTAAATGATAAAAAAGCTTTGTATTGGAGGGCAGCAAGATTTCACGTCCTACACACTACCAGCCGCATGCTACTGTTGATAATGAGTAACTATTAAAGACGTTATTGTATAAATCCGTTATTGTTGAATTCTTTAAAGATTAGCCCCCGTATACAAAATCAAAAATCATATTCCACTTATGGGAATTTGTGTGTAAAAACGTTAGCAGCAAGTTAGTTAGCATACACTTTGTCATTTTGAATACGGGTGTAGATCATTTCTTCTCATATATGGAAATTTTCTTTGCACTTATAAATTTTTTTAAACATGTTAAGTTTTTTTTTATTTTAAATAAAATTTTAATGATTAGCCCGGCAATGCACTTCTATTTTGTTGGAGGCTCATAGTTCCCGATTTATGGAGCTGAAAATGATCTATAACAATATTCAATGGCTTATTTCTCCACTCAAAACTTATCGGACCAGAATAAAAATATATGTCGTTGGAAAGGTACTTGAAACACCATACCAATGGTATGCAACATGCCTTGACTTATTAACCCATTACAAGCCGGGTTATGCTTTTAAATGTTAATTTTTCTAAATTGGAGATTTTAAATTAAAAAAAAAACTTAAAAGTAAAAAAACCTCAGAAAATATTAATTTAATGAAAAGCCCAAAGAAAAGCAGTGCTGTCAAACTTTGTTCTTGAACTTCGCGAAAACGATTTAATATTTTTAAAAAATTCTTATTGCGTTTTGTTTAAACACAGCGTTATTGCGTTTTGTTTAAACACGGTTTATTTATAAACTTTTCTAATTTCTCGGTACTGAAAAATAGAGAGGATACAAAAACTGCTTTATCGACAAAACGTCGCACTGCGCTTATGAGGTTTAGGCTAAAAAATTGAGTAAAACATATAAAAAATTGTTTTTGATTAAACGAGTTTCGAACTTGTGTCTGAAATTAACTAATATATTATAATATATAAAATAAAATCAAATATATTTTTCGTATCTCTTTATATATGTATAAAATTTTGAACGGTCAATTATATATTCCTATATAAACAATTTGCAATAAAGCAAATACTGATATATGATTTAATATGATTATATATGAGAAAATTTCTAAAAATGTTTCTAATATATCATCATATAAAAACATATAAAGTCGCATGCAATATTTTATATTTTAACATTAAAAAATATATGTTAGGTATATATTCTCTTTTTAACTCGGGTAGTTTAAAATACTAATGTTTTTGAGAAAATGTACAAAAAGTCATATTTTCCCCTTGTGATCCGATTTTCAAACTTCGATATCCGATCATCGTCATTTTTTGGGGGATGTTGTTTTACACCAATAGGTAAAATGACCCATTTTCTGGCCAAAACTATAAGAATCACTGAAGAAGGATGAAAATCTATATACGGGGGTTTTCAAGGTTGCTGATTTCGAATCTGAGGTAAAATTTTTCAAATTCAAAATGGCGGATCCAATATGGCGGCGTAACTTTCAAAATTTCTTCTGATTTACATGAAAATTGGTATACGGGGGTTTTCAAGGTTGCTGATTTCGAATCTGAAGTAAAATTTTTCAAATTCAAAATGACGGATCCAATATGGCGGCGTAAATTTTAAAATTTCTTCTGATTTGCTTGGGTAAAAATGTTAACTGTGTAAAGCAAACTTTCTCTGTCCAAAATCTCAATCTGGGGCATATTATAGCAGAAAATTGAACAAGTGGAAACTTTTGTAGAAACAATTTTTTTTTTCAATAAAGCTATTTAAAATTTTGCTTTACATTTCCTTATCTAAAGTAATTTCATTTCATTTTTAAATAAAGCTATTTAAAATTTCCTATTTGTTCGTTCAGATTTCTCAGGATACTCTTTCTTTGGAAGCCCTATTGAAGCTGCAGCTGGCTTAGTTTTAATTGCCAAAATAAATTCAGCGTTTAGCCAGAGTTCGCTTTGCATCTGAAATATGTTTCTCTTCCTATGAGAACTCTCCCATCTAACTGAGATATTCTTCCAAAAAATTCGCACTTTACCCTTCACATAAGCCGCTTCCTCATTCAAAACATTGCCGCATTCAGCTTTACCAACAATAAAATTGTAAACAGTAGTATTCTTCTCCTCTTTCTTTTGCTCATCCAAGTAAACTTCCGCCAGTTCGCTATTTTGCAAGAAGAGGCTGCCTACCAAAAATGATATTTCTCAAAAAACGCAAAAAATCGCAACATGAAATTGACAAATTAAACTCAAAACTCTTCATTTAACACGTTTCTGATTGTTTAAACACAGCCAAATTCGACCAACTTTTTAAAAGCTTATCCAAAGTTAATTTTTCACAAAAAAAAACTTGAATTAAAAGTTATGTCAGAAGTATGAGTTTTTCGCCAAAAAAAAATTTGTTTTTTAATAAATTCTTTCTCTTAAACCATTAAGCACTTACTATCACTTTTGTTTTCCATATTAAGTTTAAATTTTTGTTTTTTTTTTAAATATTTAAAGAAATTTAAAAATTCGACCAAATTACTCTGTATATACTGCGTTCAACACTTTGCTCACAAACAATGACTTTGACCACTTGCTAAGCACTCGTTGTTAATTTTTTACAAAAACAAAACTTGCCGTTATTTGCTTTGATGTGTTCTTAATTGAATACCAACAAAAAAAATTCATTCTGGAATGTTTGAAAAATTACTTTTTGCCACAAAAATGGGTCAAATTACCTATAGTGCAATGGGGTAGCAATGGGGTAACTCAAAAAAACTTTTTTTTTTGGAGACCCTACTACACAAACAACTGTAATGTAGGGTATACAATTTTCCTCAATCACATATAATATTTCTGCGAAGTTGTTGCTAGTCTATCAAAAAATAAATGTAATATAAAGTTTTAACTTAAATATTGCTTTATTAGAAATCATTTATAATTTATGAGATAATTCTAAATATTTACATTCGACAGAAAGGAATTCACTAAAAACATGTAAAATTAAATATAAATAATTTATAAAACTAAGGGCCGGTATTATAGTGAACACTTTTGCAGAATATAACATCTAAGATCATTTTTTTCCAAGTGATTATAATGTTCAAGAATTTTGAGCCTGAACTACGATTGAAATACTCATCGTAAGATCATCTAACTTATCTTTTTTTTTAAGTTCACTTAAGTAGTCTAACAGTGCACTTAAGTTTAAAAATCTTAAGTTTTCATTATAATACTGGCACTAAAACTTAAAAAAGATTTAATTTTGTAAATAACTACTGTTAGTTTGTGAAAATCTCTATATTAATTCAAACACAAAAATTGTTTCTCGTTAAGATCATCATTATTTTCCAAAAAACTGGGAACGGTTCTTAGTACCATGAATATTAGAAAAGTTCGACCAATATAACAATTACAATTCATTGTGTATATATTCTGTGGTCACTTTAGTCTCACCTTCGTGGAAACCACTACAATCAACAGGATATTTAATCTAGAAATTGAAGAAAAGAAAGAAAAAATAAATAAATATATGTTGTTACACTCAAAGATTTGTTTTATAAAAAGCAACTAGAAAATACTGCGTTTACACTATAACGCAAATCTTTACTAAAAGAACTATGTTGGTAAAATCAACGCCAACTGTTCTTAACCTCTTCATTATCGACTTCTTGTTAGTAAATATATTTAAATTTTGACTTCAGATTATTGCAGGGTTGGCAGGCAATACCGCTAAAATACCGTTATCGATTCAAAACCCTTTCAACTGACTACCATTACCCCTAAAATACAGTTACCGAAATAACCGAAATACCGTTATCCTTAAAATACCGTTACCGAAATAACTGAAATATCGTTATCCCTAAAATACCGTTACCGAAATAAATGAAATGTCGATACCCTTAAAATACCGTTACCGAAATGAATTAAATACCATTATCCCTTAAATACCGTTACCGTTATTTTTAATTTTCTGCTTTTGATAATTTCACGTGGTTATTAAGTATTTTTTGTACATTAAGTTGATAAATTGGTTTTATTTTTATTCTCGTTTGTTTTTTGTAAGAAAGTTTGCGATATACACGGAAATAATTGACTACCGTTAACCTTAAAATACCGTTACCGAAATAACTGAAAAACCGTTAACCTTAAAATAACGTTACCGAAATAACTAAAATACCGCTAATCTTTAAATACCGATACCGAAATAAATAAAATAGCGTTAAGGTGCGTTTACAATGATGGAGTACTCCAATCTGTAGAAAATTTTGTTTTTTTCTTTTTCATACTAACACATTTTTGTATTGTGCTATCTCTTGTTATTCCACTCCAGTGTAAAACTGGTTTGACTCTGGAGTACAGATTTGCTACACTCTGGAGTTAACATTGGTCTGTTAACTATTTAACATGACAAATATACCCAAAAAAACACATCTCTAATTTGTTCACATATCTAAATGTCAACAAATTAAAAAAAATAATAACAAAATATATTAAATAAATATGAAATTTGTGGTGTTTTCGGTATGATTTAAAATAAAAAAAATATTTAAATTAAAACCCGTGATAAATCCGGCAAAAAAGTGGGAAAATATGAAGTAAGTACTAAAATGTCAAATAAGTTTTGAAGTAACTCTACTCTGCATTTCGAACAGTTAACATTTTAATCTGTGCTGCAGAGTAGAGTCACTCTATCATTGTGAAAGCACCTTAACCCTTAAAATACCGTTACCGAAATAATCGAAAATAGCGTTACCCTTACCGATATCCGCATCGTTTCGGTTACCATCCATGGATTATTATCAAGGGTCATCAAATTACAAAAAATAAACAACTTGCCCTTCGTCATTAAAAAAAGGCACCAGTTAGTGTCCTTTTTAATAGTTTTTGTTAAAGTTTTTGCTTATTTACGAAAAAGATAAAAAGTAAGAGAAAAATCAAATAAAACCCAAAAAAAGTCAAGAAAAAGCAAGGTTGGTTACCGTTATCGTTATAATACCGTTATCGCTAAAATACCGTTTCAAATTGAATACCGTTACCATTACCAATACCTCTAAACAAAGTTTCCAAATACCGTTATCGTTACCGATACCGTTATTTTTATGGGTAGTTGCCAGTATTTTAACGGTATATTTTAATTTATATAAAAAATGCAAATTTTTCAAGTTTTATGTAATAATCTTAAGTTCTTTTTATTAAAAAAATTTATAGATAATAATTGCACGTATTGAAACTACCAGCATTGAATTTAGAGCTTATAATCTGGGATTCTAACGCTTAAAATAAAAATATGCTATGTTTTTAATTGTTTTTATATATTTTTATCGCAATTTATAATGCCGGTACGTACCGGTATTGTTGTTTCGATAACGGTATACCGTTACCGAAACAGTCTTAAATACCGTTACCTTTACCGTTACCGTAATAAACAAAATTCACTACCTTTACCGTTACCCTTACCGTTATTCGTTTCGGTAACCAACCTTGAGAAAAAGTGAAGAAAAAAGCTACACAGATAAAAATATCACCAAATTTTAAGTGAATAATTGTTAAAATTTAATTTCCATTTCAACAAAATTTTTAATTGTATCATTGTATTTTGTTGATATGACAAGTTTACAAGTTTTTTTTCAATTAAACTTCTTTGTTAAAAATCAACAAACGTATTTGTTGAAGCTCAATAGGTTCTTTACTGCAGAGACTATTAATTATAGATATATGAAATCAAAACTTACATTACTCACCGGTAGAGGGCGCTGTATTATAATTGTATTTGGTATTACCTGAGCAACTATTTAGTATCAGTTTAGTATCAGCTGAGCCTATATTTAAAAACTCAAAAACTGCTCAAAATAACCAAAAACAAGCGCGGAATATATTCAAATAATAGAATTTGATTATCCGTTTGTTTTTTTTTCTTTGTTTGTTATTATTTAAATAAAAAAAAGAAAATTGTCAATTTTTTGAACAAAGTGCCATCTAATGATAACGACGTTTTTATAACTTATTTTTTTGGTGATGCCATACCCCTGCTTTACTGACTCGTCAATTCGAGCCAGTGAACTAGTTGGTTTAAATCATTCTTTTTTGTTTTGTGATTAAAAATACAAAAATTGGTTTTGGTGAGATTTTTGTTCTCTTTATGAACTTTGACTGATTTTTCTTAAATTCGAACAAAAATATTATTATTTTCTAAAAAACCATTTCAATATTGGAAATAGATACAAACAATTGTTGCAATCGTTCAATTGAACTAGTTCGTTCATGAACTACACAACTCTATTCTTATACACAAGCGTAAATTAAATAAAAATAATTTTCTTGATGAAAAATTCGAATGGTTTATTAGTTTACAATGGCAAATAATCAAAGACAAGTTCACAGAAAAATTATGGAAACTATTCAAAGTATATATAATCGATTGTGGACTCGTACAAATATTGCAACATATGTAAGTACGCGTGACCGGGAAAGGTGTTTCCAGAGTGGTCAAAAAGTTCAACAAGTACCAAACAATTAAAAGAAATCCTAGAATTTGTAAAGCAAAAGGACCTAGAAAAAAACCCATTCCAAACATTTCTGGCCGCGAAGTGGCACGGTGCGTTGAATTTTCGGAAACCTTTGTGCGCAGAGTAAAAGTTGGACTTAATACATCTAAAGGTAAGTTGGACTTAATACATCTAAAGTTCCAGACAGAAATGTTAAGAAGAACGTTGATACCAAAAAAAGAGCATAACTCTGTGTTACATATTCTAGTGGAGCACTTTTATTAAATAAAAAATATAATGAATTAATTAACTTACTTCAAAATGTATAAAAAATATAATAGTAAAACAAATATGTATTTTTATTCAAGGCGTGTTTTTTAATTAAAAAACAAATTAAAATCAACAATCTCGATTTTTAAATTTTGCTTTGAATTTCAAAAAACTAATTTTTTGATATGGCAACATCGTTTGTTAAAATTTTCTTTGAATTTCAGCAAATGTGTTTGTTAGCTATTTAATTGAAATAAATTCAACAATCAAGTAACAACCATGGTGTTTGTATTTACAAACTCAATTATAGGCTCAATTCCAATTAAAATTTTAATTGTATTTACAAAAAGTTTAATTGTATTTACAAACTATTTTTATCTGTGTAGTGTCATACGGGCTTAACAAACACATATTTTTTAGAAATTTAATAAATGTGTATTTTGAACTCAAGACCTCCACAAATGACCTTTGACCCTTTCATGGAAAAATCGTTAAAAATTATTAAGATCAAAATTAATTTTGTATTTTCGTCATATTCTAGTCAAATTTTAAAGTTTTTTCCATTTTTCATGAAGTAATATTTGACGAAACCGAAAGAGCCTGAGCTGCAAAATTATTAACCGCATTTTTTAATCACTTGGATTTAATAAATCCAAAAAGTATTTCTAAAAGTGCTAAACAGATGGGGTTAGATTCTCCCTATTTTAAAAGGAATTTTCTATCCGACACTTCTATTACTCCAATTTTTAATACCGAATTCAATGATGAAGGATTTTACTTTAACTTTAAATTATATTTTATATAAAACAGCAATAAACAGTGTGCCTTTTCCGTTTTATCACTTCAATTTATATTTTTACACAATTAAAATATTCCACTGCAATATTCAATGTTCACTAATTGGATTTAATTAAATTACTTACATTAGAGTGAAAAATTGCCATTTCTATTTCAGCTATTTCTCCATGTCCAAGATGGAAAATATTTATGTACTTGGTGAGGTGTAGTTTTTTTTTCTAAACATATTTCATACCAAAAATTTTAAGAAAAACCTTTTATTAGCTAGTTTTGCAAATTTTTGTTTCTCTTTTAATTTTCATTCGTATTTTTTCTGACATTAAATTAATAGGCTGTTTCATATATTTGCATTTTTATTCCTATATGTAAACCCAGATAAAGAAATCCAACTTTTGTTTTGGATTTAATAAATCCACTTTTTGTATAAAAAATTCTAAATCCAGCTGATTAAAAAATGCGCATATTGTTTCATTGAGATCTGGTAGTCTGCGATAGTTGTGGCAAATTTGATTCAAATGGGTGGTGGAAAATCCGCAAATAAATAAAATAAAATACGCCTTACTGAGTATAAGTTGACAGATTTAGTTGAATGTTACTAATTTTATTTCGAATATGTAATTTAACTGGGTTCATAATTACCGGGAACATTATGGGTGAAAACATGTCAATTCAACACAAAAAAGTGGAATTTTCGGATTGACTACCTCCGATTTCAATGAAATTTACCACAATTATAGTACATGATAACAGCTCATTAAAGCACAAATTTCAGAGCCAAGGCTCTTTTGGTTTCCGAAATATGACTTCACGAAAATTTTACTAAAGTATGATTACAAAATCGACTATATCTTTAAAACTGTTCAAGATATTGGTATTTTTTATTAGGTAAGAAAGTACCGTTTAAAATAACATGCATATTGATTTATTTCATGAAAGGGTCAAAGGCCATTGTCTTGAGTTCAAATGCCCATTGTTCGAAATGCGCAGTTTTTAAAATTCCTAAAAAAATATATAATTATTGTTAAACTCTCTTCTACATTCGTTTGAAAAATTTAAGGTGGTATCTTCTTACCTCTGAGTTATAGCCAAAAACATTGTCACAGCTATGGATTTCTGTGAATTAATACCTGTATATACCACAATAGCACGTTCCACATTTTTTGGTATTTTTATAAATTAATTAAAAAACAAGTAAAAAAGTTAAAGTCCATATAATAACCTACACCAGTCTGGTTAAAAGCCAACAATGTTTGGATCCGAAATTCGATTGGGTTAATATGAACTTGTGTCAAAATTTTATATAAAATGATAAAAGAGGAGAAAATTGGAAATATAGCCCATACATGGGACTAATTCATTAGGTGGACTAATTAATTGATGATTTCATTACCATTACATTGATATCAATTGTAATGAAATTATTTTCATTACCATTTTTTTAATTAATGGTAATGATTCTAAAATTTAATTTCATTGATTAATGACAATGATTTTAAATTTCATTACCATTGATAATGAATAAATTAAAAAAAATAATTGCCATTGACAGAAAAACGTAAAAATGGAGTAAAACTCGTTGAAATCGAAGATGGAATATGCTCTTTCAGGCTCATGCTCATTTGAAATTAAATATTACTTTCCATTCCATTGTTATTTGTACCCAGGTAAAGTTTAGCGGAATTAAATGGATCCTCCTTAATAAATTATGTTTTATAACTTCCCTGGCCAAACCAGTTGTTCGTTTTCATTTGTCTGAATTTTTTTGTAAACAAATGGTTTTTAATCAATTGTAATTAGTTTTTTTATACATTAGTGTAATTTCATTACCATTAGTAATGATTTTTCTAATGAAAAATATTTCATTACCATTAAATGGTAATGAAATTTTTTTCATTGTCATTAGTATGAACTAATGGTAATGAAAATTCAATGGTAATTAAAAATTCCCATGTATGATATAGCCCATATGGGCGATAGGTCCAAATATGGACCGATCCTATTTAGAATCAATAGTCTTTGTCCTTGAGACCATGTGAGTAAGCGAACCAAATTTCATTAAAATATTTTGAAATTGAATATTTGAATTGAAATTTTTTTCCTGAAATTTAGAAATATTATTTAGAAAAATTATTAACTATTTTTGAATAAAAAAAACTATTTCGTTTTTACTAATATTTAGAAATATTTATTTGCTTTAAGAAAATTTTCCTAAATTTTAGTAAAATTTTACTTAAATAGAGAAAAATTTTTGAACTATTTTAAAACTAGTTTTTTATTAAATTTTAGTTCATGTCCTTTTTTGAGTGTAGAGTTTTGCAAATTTATTAAAAACAGTTTTTGAAACAGCAAATAAAATCTAATATGACAAAAGCCGTGTTTTCGACTTAACTATATCCGTTAACTCATAAAAAAAACTCAAAGTGCATAAAAACGCGTTTAAGGCGAAAACTAACACATTACTTTTCGTATGCACGTTAACTTTCAACACGGATAATTATCGACATTGAAAACTCAACGTTTATACATTTTCACATCCAAAGTTTCTTGTTCGCGTTACTTCCTAAAAACTTTTGCTGACGTACGTTCGATTAAAACGCAACAATTATAAACATAACCTGTTTAAAATGTTTTATACTTCAATCGGTTTAACGTAGATTTGCTTTAAATACTTAACGTTGATAGGCATGAGACAAAATACAGCTAAAATAATATTAAAATTTGAACCTGAGGTAGAACAATATTCTTACTAAATATATGAAAATATAGAAAGTCAGAAAAACAATTTTTGTATTTTTTAATGCAAAAATTAAAACAATTGTTAAATAAGATATTGTTTTAACAATTCGTTTCATCAAAAATTAACACAATTTTTATGTTGATTTCACTTACGACTTTTGGTTTAGCGTACGAAACAAAAAACACGATATAAAACACAAAAATTGGATAAAAATAAATGTCAAAATAAATAAATTAAAAATATATATCACAGCCAAACTTTCTTACAACGCAATTTTTCACAGTTGGAAATTAGCTAAATTAAACTATTGCTATGGTGTAACTGCCGTTTGGAAAAAAACATAAAAAAAGAAATATGTATCACTATTATTGATGTTAGTTCAAAGTTGATCGCGCAACAAAAAGGTTGAAAGGGTTTAAGGAATTTAAAGCGCTACATGATGCGGTTTTCGGTAGGATTAGTTTACACTTTTTATATTTGTATTTATACTGATAAAATTCTCTTTGTTTGTTTGCGAATGCTGTCAAGGAAGAGGGGTTTACTATTGATAAATTAAAACAAGATGTCCAGCATTGTTTTAAAATATATAAAAATAGACATTTTGCAAAAAAATGTAGAGAAAAAAAAATAATTATAAATAAGTTTTTCATACTTTTAAAAATAATCATTAAATTTTTTTATGTACCTTTTTTATCTTAAACTTTTAAATGTGCCTTTTGTTTTTAAAGTGAATTTATTTATTTTTATTTAAGTTTTTTTTTCCAATGTATTAATATAAATTGTATTTTTAAAATATAAACAAATGATACATTTATATAAACATGCATTAGACTTTCCATTACAAAATCATAAGGATTAGTGGTACCACCTCATAACCTTGCCTTACAAGTGCAAATCGGACTGTAATCGACGTGCATTACATTCTCATTTGCCTGCATTTATTGACGTACCTTCAAGCTCGCTTATAACTCCAATTATAACGTAAGTGCAATTGAAACGGCACTTACTGACATCGTTGCTTACATTTTAAGCGAGAGCGCACCGATTATGACACTACAATGTAAATCTAAGTAGAAATAAAAGCGATAATATCATCACTGATTGCTACTAAATGTAACCGACATCAGCGATTAAATAATGGGTAAAATATGGAAGCATAAGTTTGAAAAATTAATTATATTTTTTCGAAATTCATCTATATCTGTAAAGTTTTTATTTTTAATAGTAAAAGGCTTTATTTTTTAATCATGTAGGTTGATAAAGTGCATCGGGTTTCTTTAATACTTAATATATATGTAATTTGTTGATTTTTACTAGCAAACGCTGTAAAATTGCTTAGTTAGAAATTTTATTTGTAAATAAATGTTTTCTTCTACTGAACGGCAGAAAACAGGCTGTGAGTTCAGTGAACTTAATTTTTGGTTTTTTCAATTCAGTGAACGTATTTTTTTTTTAATTCACTGAACGTAATTTAATTTTTTTTAATTCACTGAACGTATTTTTATTCTTTTTTTTAATTCACTGAACGTAATTTTATTTTTTTTTTAATTCACTGAACGAAAATGAAATTGAACGAATTCAGTGGTGAATTAATTCAGTAAGGAATTAATTCACTTTTTTCCGTTCGATTTATAAAATTGAATTAATTTATTTGATTTAATAAAAAGTACTATAGCAATTGAATTAATTCGTAACAAACTAAATCGAACGAAAACAAATATGAATTAATTCCATTCAATATATGGAGCTTTGTGAATTAATTCATCGAATTTTTAATTCAGAATTGAAAAATTGAATTAAGGAATTAATTCTTCAAAGCTCTGGTTATATAGTTATATTTTTTTCCAAATTTATCTATATTTGTAAAGTTTTTATTTTTAATAGTAAAAGGCTTTATTTTTGAATCATGTAGGTTGATAAACAGCATCCGGTTTCTAATTTGTTACTAGCACACGCTGTAAAATTGCTTATTTAAAACTTTTATTTGTACATTATTGTTTTCTTCTACTGAACGGCAGAAAACAGGCTTTGAATTCAGTGAACTTATTTTATTTTTTTTAATTCAGTGAACTTATTTTATTTTTTTTTTTCAATTCAGTGAACTTATTATTTTTTTTTAATTCACTGGATGTAATTTTTTTTTTTTTAATTCACTGAATGAAAATGAAATTGAATGAATTCAGTGGTGAATTAATTCAGTAAGGAATTAATTCACTTTTTTTCCGTTCGATTTATAAAATTGAACGCGTTCACCGGTGAATTAATTTATTTGATTTAATAAAAAGAACTATTGCAATTGAATTAATTCTTTGAATTTGTTGTTTGATGAACGCATTCAGTTGAATGAATTCAGTGAATTACTTAAGAAAAGGAATTCATTCAATTCTAGAGAAAATTGAATTCGATTGGTAGTGAATTCATTCAAAAAGGAATTAATTCTTCAAAGCTCTGAGCAGTATTAGCCCTATAAAGTGATTCCTGTAATATGAAAGAAAGAAGTTTCAACTATTTAAAAAAAATTTCTATCAAGAAACAAAAACTTTCAAATGAGAAGCAAATCAGTTTTTAAGAAATGTTGTTACTTAACCCATATTGTCCTGAATTAAGAAATAATTGTGCCACGAGTTTGAAACTTACATGATTTGCACGAAACTGAAATTGAAATTATTTTGCCTTACATAGATCCGTAGTTATTGCCAGGAGAATATGTGTACAATTGTTACAAAAAAAATAAAATACCTGTTAAGAATAACTGGAATATTTATTAAAAACTACATTTTTTCATTAAAGGTATAGAAAATTAGCATTATTTTCCAAAATAAATTCAAATATACTTCAATTTCTTAAATAAACTAATATTATTTCATTGAATAGCGGTAGAAAATAAAAATTATAACTCTCGTAAGTGGCATATATAAAAAGAAGATGCAGCATCGCATTTGAAATACTCTGTCCGACCTGTCGATTTGATATCAAGGCCTCGACATTGTCTTTGCTTATCGTTGTGGCTTCTTTTTAGGAAATGTTCTATTCGACCATAACTTAAAGTATCTACTACGGGAAGTTTTAGGCTATTTTCCTGTCGATTTTGAGATAAGGTACGAAGCTCCAAACACTGTCAAAGACAGCCCAAAATGACTATATGTTACAATTAAGTCTTTTTTTATGCGCTAGATGCGTTCCAGAAAAAACCGCATAAAATAAATCCGAATAAAAAAGAACTCTACTTCCATACAAAAATGAGAGATGCGTTCCGAATATTTCAAAAACCGCATAACTTTAAAATAAGGTGAGAAAATTTAACTAAAATCGCATAAAAAATCTATAGAATAAAAAATTTAAAAAGAATTATTTATTTATTTTTACTTTTAACACAAATACCACTTTTATTCATACAGTACATATCAAAAAAAAAAAATCAATAAAAAATAATATCCCGGCTAAAAATCTACATATATGTGACGCGCAAAATAGAAAGGGACCTAAGGGTAAAAAAAGGGTTTTGTTCAGGAGAGCCATTTTAAAGATTTAAATACGTGTATCTTTGGTGTACCAAAAAAAAAAATTATTTTTTTTACCCTTAGGTCCCTTTCTCTATGCGCCGTCACATATGGATTCTTACAGGTTTAATGTATGTTTGTGCATGATCATAAACATGAATGCTTTTCTATACATGGATACATAAATTTCCATACATGCATCCACATATGTCCACACTTGTGTATTAATGAGAATACAATCGTATTCCCGAGAATTCGGTGACAATATTAAACTCAGTTGTGAGCCAGAAATTACATATTTTCTTGTTTTAGACTCATTCATTTTAATTGCGATTCTCCAAGTTTAAAATATTTTCCAATAGAGGCGTATCTTTCACTATTTTCTTTGCGATCTAAAATTACCATTTTTATTTTTAACGGAATTACTGTATTTTTCTTCTTCTTGGTTTTATCCATTTCTATTAAGAAAACCTTTAAAAAATAATACAAATTTTTTTATTTTATTTTAAATTAAATAAAAAGTATTATAAAAGTTGTAAAAAATGCAACGCAAGCCGATTTTAAAACCGCATAACTTCAAATCGGCATAAAAAACCGCATAAAAAAACCATATTAAAAATAAATAAAAATGTTGTACATCTTGTACACATATTCTCCTAGCGTCGTCATATGACGACACCCAAATTCATTAAATTATATAATTTTTCCAAATTGCGATGAGGACATTGTAGTTTTACCAATATGGAGCAAATTTAGTTGGCTTTTAGAAAAACCAAACAAGAAAAATATATTAATATAATAATATAAGAAATCATAATTTTTGCAGTTTTGGAATTTTTCTGATTTTCGGTAATTCACTGTGTCCAGAAACAATAACCAAAGTGCACAGAAAAAATTTACAAAATTCTGTTTGTAATGTTAAACACCTTTTTTGCATAAACAAACAAAAAATTTTTTAAAAAGGCACCAACAATGGAAATTGTATATACAAATCCCTTTTTGTAACTTTTTTGTAATTTGTTAAAAATAAAATCAATTTTTTTTTAACAATGTGTTTTGTAAATACAATAATTTTTTTTTGTAACTTGTTTGAATTTGTTAAAAATAAAAAAATAAAATTCAACAACGAGTTTGTTATATTAAAACAATTATTCGCTTTATGTTGTCGTATTGACAAAAAAAAATACTTTTTTGAAATTTTTGTTACAATTTACAAACATTTGAGCAATTGAAAACAAAAAATAAATGCTTTGTTTTTTTTTTGTTTCAAAAAATTCTAAGGCTATTTTTTGATATTTTTGATACAATTTACAAACATTTAATAAAAAAATTGTTAGATATCTAAGTAAAAAGCCAACAATTTTTTTTAATTACTTAAAATTTTGTGATACTTTTTTCTGTGTGGATAAAATAAACACAGAATGAGTATTTGACATTTTTTGTTTACAAAACTCTTAACAGATCTCCTTTCATGTCTAAAGTAACGGTATTATTTATGCACATTTACCAAGGCGCCTTTTCATGTCGTCATATGACGACGCTATGATAATATGGGTTAATTGGAGCAACGATATGATTTCGGAGACGAATCGCTTTACAACAAAATTTCTGTTTTAAATCAAAAACAATATCTTTCAATCGTGTGATACCTTATCACTTTCCTTTTTATTTTCCTTTTATGAAAGGAAAGTAATAGGATGTCCTTCGACCTAATAAAGGCTGAAATTTTAATCAGAATAAATTTTGAAGAAAGTTGGAAAAATTTTCAAATTGCTTACGACTAAAGCAAAAGAGTAAGTAAATTCTGTAAATAAAAATACAAAATATATGTGGCAAAAAACAATTGTTATACTTTTTATGTGATTTAAATTAATATATAAAATATGACGTGAATGCACATCTACACGGGATAGAAATCTAGAAGAGTTTGCGCAAAATTTGTCATCTCTAATATAGTTGGCACTAATTTTTTATCGTAAAAGTATCATCTCTAGTTATCAAGTATTTGTTTTTATTAATATTGTCGTATGTTAAAGAATATTTTTCTCCAAATACCAAAAGGTACATTTAATAAACTGAAATGCTCAAAATGTTACAAGACATCTTAAAAATTGTTACTACCCAGCTAAAAATCGACATATATGAATACATACAGGTTAAATGTATGTTCATGCATGCCCATAAACATGCATTCATGTCCAAACATGGATACATAAATCTCCATACATGCATCATGTATGTCCACACATGTGCATTATCGAAATTTGAGGTAATATCTACATGTGTGTACATGTATGAACACACATGAACACGCATGAATATGCATGATCATGCATGTAGATATTACCTCAAATTTCGTTAATGCACATGTGTGGACATATATGATGCATGTATGGAGATTTATGTATCCATGTATGGACATGAATGCATGTTTATGAGCATGCATGAACATTAGACCGTACCTCAAAAAAAAAAGTTCGCCGTACACCCTCCAATATAAAGTATTTTTGCAAGGAAATTTCAATAAAAAAATTTTTTTTTTTGGCCGAACGTAGGGGTCGCCTTTTTCAATTTTTCGTTATAGCTTCGTCATTTAAAATCGGATTTTTAAGTGTGATATATTTTTTGCCTCGAGGAGACCAGTCTTTTGCTATAAATGAAAAATCCAATGAAAAACATTTAAAAAGGCGACCCCTACGTTCGGCAACCAATATATAAAAAAAAAATTCTACTGGGTTTATTGAAAAACTACATTAGCAAAAGTTTAATGATTTTTTCCGAGCTCTAATTTTTTGACATTAGGGCGGTACATTAGGGTGGTAGCAACTGAGATCTGGTGGCTAACTACTAGAACAGGATACTTGAGGTCAATGGCCCTCGAGAGAAAAACACTGGTCTCCTCGAGAGAAAAACATCGATGTATCATACGACTGTAAATGCCACAGATATAACGAAAAATGTAAAATGGCGACCCCTACGTTCGGCAAAAAAAAAAAAAAAAATTTTTTTGAAACCTTGCAAAAATACTTCATATTGGAGGGTGTACGGCGAACTTTTTTTTTTGCCTGTAAGGTCCCAGCAAAAAACCTGCTTCGCTGGATGCAGCTTTGTAAGGGAATAAATAAAATTAATCCCTTACAAAGCTGCTTACGGAAGGCATGATTTTTCCATACAAAGGGCCCACTTGGAAGCACGTTCTTTTGTGAAAAAAAGCGCATCATTCCCTGCTGAAAAATTGCAGTAAATTCATATTTTTAGTAAGTGCATTTAACCGCGAATAAATTTATACATTTTTTTGTGGGAAAAGTGCTTTATTTGCTGCTGAAAAAATGCGGTACATTTATGATTTTTCATTGAGCGCATTTAAACACGACTTCTTATGAAAATAAATGCATTTATTTGCCGACTTTAAAATGCAGACTGACTCATGTTTATGTGGCGTCGCTACATTAAACTCTAGTAAGGCAATCCTACTAAAACAGAGTAAAACACGATTGAGATGATTCAGATTTCGTGCGCATTAATCGATAACTTACATTTTATTTTACTGCCTTACAACCTGCTTCGTCGTAAGGGAATAGCGTAGCACTATAATTTTTTAAATAACTTGCTTACGATTTGCTTCGTTAAAGGCAGTTTTGAAGGGTATACAATAAAATTGCAAAATTTTTTGTGTATTGTATACGTATAATGTGGCGCAACTCTGTAAAGCAGAATTTGTAGCGCTTTTTTAAGCGCTTCGTATTTTTACTGCTTCTAAAATACTTAAATTTTTTTGCTGGGGTGGTACTAGGGTTTGGGGTTCGGGAATTCCCGGGCGGGAATTCCCGGGAAATCCCGGGAAAAGTTTGCCGGGAATTCCCGGGAAAATAATATATTTTTCCCGGGAAAACGGGAAATTTTAAAAATATTAAATTTTAAAATTTTTTTTTTGTTTCGAATAGGATTTTTTAATTTTAGTCATAAAAAACATTTTAAATACCAAAACAAAAATGTCATTGTTATAATCTTTTAAAAGGGAATACATTTATTTGACACACAAATAAAATCTTTGCCAAGTAATTAGGAGCATTTCAACTAATAAAGATTTTTCGCATAACTTATTCAAAATTTAAGTAGTAAAACCTACTTGGTAAAATGTTTAAAAAAAATATGAAAAAAAGCTTTGTTTCTTACAAATAATCGCCCTTACTATCTAAATTTTTCAAATGTATAATTTAGGTAAAGTCGACTTTAGTTAAAATATTGGGTGGCAGTATGCCTTGACTTGGTTTATTTTTGGAGCATTCTGATTGGTTAATTTATTTTCAACCAATCAAAATATTTGAAAATATAAATATTTTTGTAAGGTTTTCATACACAAAATAAACAAAACCGTTTGATTAAAAATAAAGTCGACTTTAAATTTAAAATACTCTTTTATATTAAGGGCCAATAATTTTATAAGTAACGTTTTCATTAATAAATGTGAAAAGAAACTGGTTAACGATGGTATCTAAATTTGGTTATCCGACATCTAAATTTGGATCACAAAAAAAAAAAAAATTGATGGTCATGCAACTTCTCTTGAAGAAAACAACAACAAGAACAACGTTTCAGCTAAAATTAGCAAAGTACCCGAAGAAAAAGCTGAATGGGCATTAAAGTTTTTATGGTATGGCAAACATTTTCTGAAATGGTATCCAAATTAGCCGCAGTCAATCCGCACCATAACTAGATCTTCGTTTATTCGAGAAAGTTTTTATAATAAAAACCTGACATTGCAAAAAAATGAAACCGATGTAAAGAACATTATATTAAATTACTACAATCATGTAAAAGATATCATGATGAAAGAAATATCGAGCAATATTTCTAACAAGAGGAGATTTACTTTAATATTAGATGAATGGACAAAAATATCACAAAAGAGATATTTGAACATATGTATAAATGGAAATAATTCATTTTATAACCTGGGGTTGGTTTATATATCAGCTGATGAATCTTCTGATGAAATAAGAAGAATTGTAAAAATAAGACTAGAAGAGTTTTATTTGTCTTTGGAAAATAACATTGTGGCCACCATATCTAATGGGCCAAGTGTGATGAAACGGTTTGTCTCCGACAGTCCAGTAGTAGGTGCTTTCTGCTGGAATCATGCAATTAATTTGGCAGTGCTGCGAGTAATTTATGTGAAATCAAATGTTCAACATTCTGATATTTTTTACTTTGAATTCTCACTACACAGACTGCATTTGTACTGAAATAGTTTTTTTTTTAACAAAAATTACTTATATGGGTGGTTTTCATTAACAATCTAGTTCAAAAATATTTCCCGGGATTCCCGGGAATCCCGGGAATCAAATTTTTTCATTCCCGTTTCCCGGGAAATAAAAATGTCCGGGAAATCCCAAACCCTAGGTGGTACGCTCTAATTGATGTAATTAACCCTTTACATACATTTAACGTGTATGTATTCATATATATATGTCGATTTTTAGATGGGTATAAGTAAGGTTATAAGTTTGAATAATATATATTAAAGTTTTGGTTCGTTTTCGCTCAATTTCGCGTTTTTCGAAAAACGAAAATCGCTACATCCTCTTAAGTAACAGCACAAAAAATGTAATTTTTTTATTGCAATTACATCTTGGTAATAGAAGTAGTTTGTGCCTAAACCTAGTAATTTTTATGCGCTAGTTTTTGAGATTCACCCTTAAACTATTTTGGTCCATATCGCCTAAAGTAGGCAACGAAAAAAAATTTTGTAGAAGAACTTATTGTTTATTTTTCGTGAGGAACACATGGTATACATTTCATTGCAAAAAAGCTTAGGCCGGTTAGAGGGTTAAAGAAATTATGTATGAAAGCAATTGTCAATGGCCTAGAGATTACATTTCGTTGACTTATACGAGCTGAATTTTTATAAAGTCTAACGAGTTTTCTATCCCGTGTAGATAGATATGCCTTAAGAATTTTAATTGTTACGTTTCCTTGTTTTTTATGTTAATATTATTTTTGAGAAAAAAATTTGTTTTAAATAAAATTTTCCTTTTTTGAACTATAAAAAAATTGTCCAGTTATTTTTCTAAAATCCAGATGAATTTTTTCCATTGTCCAGTTATTTGACTTTTGGTATCTGGCAACCCTAGTCCTACACCATAGTAAGAAAATCATCCCCATACCATAATTTTTTCCTTCTCCTGAAAAATCGTCTTTTTTCCGATAGAGCGTATTGAATATAGACTCTCGATATGTGACTGAGGTCCTATTATGGAATCCCAGCTCGGGCCAAAAAAATATTTTTTTTAAACTTTTTTTGACTCAATTTGATATACTTATAGGTAAATATTTTTTTACAAATTTTAAAAACATTATACCATTTTGTGTCAACAGCATCTGCAAATTATGTTTTCAATTAATAGTATTATATAATTAGATATCGTAATACTCGTATATAATAATTTCGTTAAAGTTCTGAATTTGAGTTCTTCCAGAGCGAAAATGATTTTTTTTTGTAATATTATAAAATTTTAGCAATATTCTTATTTTTACTCATACTTTTAATACCACTAAACAACTTGTCAAAAAGTGTTGGAGTATTTTTTTCCAAATGATTACTAAGTTTATACATGTCATACCTTTTCAACAACATGTACGCTATGGACATGGATTTCATACAAAATTATCTTCATGCATTTCTGTTAATAATTATAAAGCAATAATTATATTTCTTTTCTATTATAGTAAACTGTAATCAAGTAGTCTCGGATTATATATAAAACTTTGCAATATTTAAAACATGCAAATATCTACAACAAAATTACTTTACTTTCCCAGTGTAGAAAATCATTACCAGATATGTGGTTATGTAACTACATACTTGGTAATGGTAACTACTTACTTTTGTTATTACATTTCTTATTACCTTTATATGGCGATGTCGCGAAAAATAATGAGTTGTCGTTAAACACCAGCATACGAAAAATCAAAAAATATATCGTTACCTATGTGCTTACCAGTACTGACAAAAATAATGAGTCTAAATTTATATTTTCAAAAAAATTAATTATTTAAAAAAAAATATTTTTTATTGTATTTTTGCTGGAATCGAACCTGGGTCTACAGATTGCCAGTCAACAGCTCTACCATCTGAGCTATATCGACATGTAATATTTAATAGATAAAAACATAATTGACCTGCTGCACACAAGCAAGCTTACTCGCCAACATACAAAAAATCAAAAAATATGTGGTTACATATATCCTTACCAGTGATTAAAATAGATTAAAATTGAGTCTAAAAATAGATTTCAAAAAAATCTAAAAAATTATTTTCTATTTTAAATAATGATAAAAATAAGTCATTATCAGTAACTCATTATTATATGTTTTAAAATAATGTCATTACTGGTACTTCAAAAAATAATGATATGTCATTACCGTTTCTACACTGGGTTGTTTATATTTGACTTGGACATAAAAATAGGACACTTGCAATAATTGTCAAAATTTTACTCGATGCACTTAGTAATAATTTTCTTTTCATAATTTGCGTTTGAAATAAGTAAATTCTTTTCTAATTGTACCAATATGGGAAGTGGAAAACATTGTACTAATCCAGAAAAACGAAGACTTTCAGTGCACAAAGAAAAAAGTTGGACCCATTATAAATTAAAATGAAACGAGCTGTAATCAATATAAAACAAAAAAAACGAAAAAAGGTATTGAAAAGCAAAAAATTACTGTTAATTTTACCCAGGGGTATAGCATCACAAAAAAAAGTTATAAAAACATCGTTTTCACTACACCTTTTGCAATTTTAATTCCGAAAATATCAATTGAAATTCAGAAAATATCAATTGAAATTCAGAATTTCCATTTGAAATTCAGAAAACATCAATTGAAATTCAGAATTTCCATTTGAAATTCAGAAAACATCAATTGAAATTCAGATTTTCCAATTGAAATTCAGAAAATATCAATTGAAATTCAGAAAATATCATTTGAAATTCAGAAAATATCAATTGAAATTCAGAAAATATTTGAAATTCAGAAAATATCATTTGAAATTCAGAAAATATCAATTATTATTCAGAAAACATGAATTGAAATTCAGAAAATATCAATTGAAATTCAGAAATCGTCATTTGAAATTCAGAAAATATCAATTGAAATTCAGAAACCGTCATTTGAAATTCAGAAAATATCAATTGAAATTCAGAAAATATCATTTGAAATTCAGAAAATGTCAATTGAAATTCAGAAAATATCATTTGAAATTCAGAAAATATCATTTGAAATTCAGAAAATATCAATTGAAATTCAGAAATCGTCATTTGAAATTCAGAAAATATCAATAGAATTTCAATTGATATTTTCTGAATTTCAAATGATAATTTCTGAATTTCAAATGGAAATTCTGAATTTCAATTGATCTTTTCTGAATTTCAAATGGAACTTCTGAATTTCAATTGATATTTTCTGAATTTCAAATGGAAATTCTGAATTTCAATTGATATTTTCTGAATTACAGTTGCAAAAGGTGTAGATGGGACTTTATTAAAAAAACTGACAACCCGAGTAAAAAAAATTGATCTCGCGCAATATCTAATTATATCCAATTTGATATTGTTTAAGATCTGCTGTAATATCTAGCTGATCCAATTAGATCTCAAAATTGGGTGTATCCAATCATATATTATTAGATCCCATTGTATATATGGGGATAAACTAAGATCAAGTTATATCTCAAAATTGGGAGGTCCAGTGATATCTTTGGGGATAAACCTATATCTATTTTGATCCGAAAATTGGCGGATCCAGCTATATATTTGCGGATATTTTTAGATCTAATTTGATCCGAAAAATGGCGGATCCAATTAGATCCAGCTATATATTTGGGGATAAACTTAGATCTAATTTGATCTCAATTTTGGCAGATCAAATTAGATCCCGCAATATATTTGTGGATAAACGTATATCTAATTTGATCCGAAAAAGTGGCAGATCGAATTAGATCTAGCTATATATTTGGGGATAAACTTAGATCTAATTTGATCCGAAAAATGGCACATCGAATTAGATCCAGCAATATATTTGTGGATAAACTTAGATATAAATTGATCTGAAAAATGGCAGATCAAATTAGATCCAGCAATATATTTGTGGATTAACTTAGATCTAATTTGATCCGAAAAATGGCACATCGAATTAGATTCAGCAATATATTTGTGGATAAACTTGGATATAAATTGAATAGAAAATTGGCAGATCAAATTAGATCCAGTAATATATTTTGGGATTTAGTAAGACCTAATTTGATCCAAAAAATGGCAGATCGAATTAGATCCAGCTATATATTTGTGGATAAACTTAGATCTAATTTGATCCGAAAAAGTGGCAGATCGAATTAGATCCAGCAATATATTTAGGCATAAACTTGGATGTAAATTTATCCGAAAAATGCCAGATCGAATTAGATCCAGCAATTTATTTCGGTATTAAAATATCAGATCGAATTAGAAACAGCAATATATTTGGGAATTGACATCTAAAAGTATCCATAAAAATGACAGATAAAATTAGATGCCGCATTATATTTGGGTACTACGTAAGTTCTCCATTTATTTGGGATTAAATAAGATCCCAGACATATATTGCCAACTGTTCAAAAAATAATAGACTGGCAGAGCACTGATTGTATAAAAATTACAATATTTTGTTAAAATAAGGTTTAAACTCAGAAGGGCTCGAGTTCAATATGCATTTCTTTTACAAAATGAATTTCTTTTTATAAAATTAAAATTTTTTTTTTTCTATTCATTTTTTTATAAAATTATATATTTATTTTTTTATTAAATTGAAATCCTTGAATAAAATAATTTTATTTACATCTTTTTGACGCTCTACACCATTTCCAATTGTATTAATTGTTTTAAAATTTATCAATTGTATTTCAGAAATAATCAATTGAATTTCAGTTTTATCAATTATGTTTCAGAACTCATCAATTATTTTTCACATTTATGAATTGTATTTCAGAACTAGTCAATTGAAGTTCAGTTTTATCAATTGTGTTTCAGAAATTATTAATTGTATTTCCGAAATTCTCAACTGTATTTCAGAAATTATCAAACTGTATTTCAGAAATTATCAATCGTATTTCCGAAATTATGAAATGTATTTGAGAAATTTTTCTCTATTAGCTATGAAATTCTGAAATAGATTTCATTATTTCTGGACACAACTAAATAAATAAATAATTAAATTTGCGTAATATTGTAGTTTCTGAAGTGCAAATAATATTTTGTGATATACAATTAAAATTTTCTAAAATACATTTAATAATTTATGGAATACCTTTTTTCGATGCTTATAAGTTAGCTCGAAATGCTTTTATCATTCATTTAATTTGTAGCTATCACACATCTATAACAAGTCTCGTTAGATTAGAGTGTAGAGGTCTTGGCTGACAATCTGGTGGACTGGGTTAAATTTCATGTTTTTAAAAGCAAATATTAAAAAAAGTTTTCTCAATTTTTTCAAAAATGTTTTTTGAAATCTATTTTTTTGCCAAGATAGTTAATGCAACGTTCTGCCAACGCATAACCGACCATCGCCAACGGTTTGCCAGCATTGTGCCGATTATATTTTTCTGTCTGGGATGTTAAACTTAAACCTATTGTATATTAACATTAATTAACACTATATTTTTATTTTTAGGAAATACATTTTTATTTTATTATAAGTTAACATTAAATTAAATTTTAGATAATGGCACCAATTTGTAGTTGTAATTATTATATATTAAATCGTATATTCATAAACATTCTATACAGTTAGACGAGGTTTATGGAACTATTTAACTTTATAAAGTGTTTATAAATTATAACTTAAATGTACATATATATATGTTAAATGTACCTGAACAAATTGTTGATATGGACCCACAAATTGTATCTCAACTGATATTGTAATTATTGTACCATTACCATACATCAATATATATTGAATGATATACATATATTACAATATATGACACTGTATTATAAATATTGTTAATGAAGTAACATATCTGATAATATTTTTTATAGCGCCATACATAGTTTTACATTATTCAAATTAAACCATATATGGAATTGTATTCAAAATGTTGATGTGGTACCAAATTTGACCATATATTGTTTAAATTGTGCCATATATGACAATATATTGTTTAAATGATACCATATATGTCTATATATTAATATTGTTTAAATGACACCATATATCAATATATATGGGACTATATATGGTAGCATATATTATCATATCTGCATCTGTATTAAAAATGTCGTTCATCAGGTACCATATATGAGCATATATTGTTGAAATGGCACCATATATGACAATATATGGTTTAAATGGCACCATATATGGTAATATATTGCTTAAATAACACCATATATAAATATATATGGTACTATATATGGTAGCATATATTATCATATGTGGAACTGTATTAAAAATATTGTTCATGAGGTACCATATATGGGCATATATTGTTGAAATTGCACCATATATGATAATATATGGTTTGAATGGCACCATATATGATAATATATGGTTTGAATGTCACCATATATGATAATATATAGCTTAAATAACACCATATATAAATATATATCGCACTATATATAGTACCATATATTATCATATCTGGAACTGAATTAAAGATTTGGTTTATGAGGTACCATATATGACCATATATTGTTTAAATGGCACCATATATGATAATATCTAGTTTAACTGTCACCATATATAATTATATATTGTTTAAATGATACCATATATAATTATATATTGCTAAAATGCCACCATATATATTAAGATATAGTTTTATATATAACTATATATGCAATAAGATCAACCATGTCATGTAATATATAATTATATATGCCATATCTAATATTATGAAGGCCAATATCTAATTAGATGAAATTATATATGGCATAATATAAGGAAAAATTTTGTGAAAAGACGTCATATATAATTATATATGGATATACATAACGACATGTATAATTATATATTGTAATATATGCCATATATGATTATATATAATTTTTTTTACTCGGGAATTTTCTTTTTTATTTAAATTTAAATAAAAACAAACAACAAAGCAAAGAAACAAACGGATATCTCAAATTTTATTATTTGAATATATTCCGCGTTTTTTTTTCCTTATTTTGAACAGTTTTCAGCAGTTTTTGAGATTTTAAATATATGCTCAACTGATACTAATTTTAGCGCCCTCTACCGGTGAGTAGTGTAAGTTTTGATTTTCTATCTCTATAATTAATAGTCTATGATTTTACGTACAATGTGCTTATGTTGTTTTAAAAAGAAATTCAAATAACATGGTTGTTATTTGAATTTCACTTTGAAAATTCAAAGTGTCCAACTTTTTTCTTTGTACACTATATATCTCAATTCCACAACGAGATAAAATCTCCAACAATGCTATTCGTCTATGTGCTGTCGACAAGAAATATGATACGCAAAATAAAGAACGTAAGCCAATCCGTCGTAAAACTACAACTTATATGGACAGGACTATGGACGCAAAAGCAAACTCAACCCTTTTATGTCCTCCCGTCAAATAAGCAATGAAATCAGGGAAAAATTCAACGTTAAAATGTCAGACAGGTTAGTAAGAAGAAGACTGAGTAAAGCAAACTTATGTGGACGAATAAGTAGAAAGAAGCCTCTTCTTTCAAGAAAAATTATTAAGAAACGTATTGATTTTGCCAAAACCCACAAAGGAAATGAGTTGTCCTTTTGGAAAAATGTGCTTTGGAGCGATGAAACGAAGGTAAATCGTGTCGGACCAGATGGTAGAACGTTTGTACATCACCCAAAAAACCAGGCTTTAAACATTAAGTACACTCAGAAGACCTTGAAACACGGTGGGTGTAATATTATGGTATGGGGGTCTTTTTCCTGGCGTGGTGTTGGCCCTATCGTAAAAGTAGAGGAAGACAACATACCATAAAAAACAAATTTTTGACTCTTTGGTACGAAGATATTTTTGATTGAAATGTGAAACTTAGTGTAGGCCCAGAATAAGAGCGCAGAGGCTAGCGATTTACGCCCTGAGAAAAATAGCGCCCGAAGCATGTGTTATATATAACAAGGAGACTTTATGCCACTCATATGTCTCTTAGTTTATTGCAAACATAATATACAATGCTAAACGATGAACTAACGAGCTACTAATAATGTTCAATACCTCAATTGAATAAAGAAAACAAAATTTTAATAATTTAAAATTTTTTTTTTTTTTTTGCAAAATAAATAGAAAAAAGTCAGAAGAGCCATTGATTACCTTTGTTAGCTGTACTCTTTTATGTAGTGAACACCAGCAAAAATAACAATAGAGTTGACAACATTGGTGAGAGTATGAAAAAGAAAAAATGGGAGAATAACAAAAACCGGCTTTAAAATAAAATAGATTCTATCTCACAACAGCTACGCCCAGCGATTTTTAAATGTCAAAATGTATGGAAAAAAAATCACTACGCTCTTATTCTGGGCCTACACTAACATATCATAATCTGTACTATTTAAGTGAGCACGTGTTTCAGATTTTTTTGAAATTCGCGATTTTCCGCGTTTTATCAGAAATTCAATATGGTGGAAACAATATGTTCTAAATAGGGCAATATGGATACCAAAACTTTTCTTTTGACAAGTAAATCATCGCTGAGTGAATATAGTTTGGAATTTTGCAAATTTAATATATTTTTCACGGTGCTCTGGACCAAATTTTTATAAAAATTTTAAGCTACCCCAATTAAATAAAAAATATTTTTGTAGGTTTATAGTTAAGTAAAATACTTTATCGAAATACGCGTGTGTGTAATTTTTTTAAGAAAAGTCTTAATATAGGCTGACCCTAAATAAAATTTTATAATACGTTTTTTCGCGAAAAGAAAAGAAATTCCGCAAAAAAAAGCGCATGTTGGGTTTTTTTTTTTTTGTTAAGTTGCATTTTTATCCTTACATCTACTAGAAACTGATTTTATATTATTATTAAAATTTTATAACATTTTTTTTCGCGAATAAAAGTTAATCTGCCAAAAAAGCGCGTGATGGATTTTTTTCTGTTAAGTTGTATTTTTATCTTACATCAACTACATACTGAATTCAAATGCAGATAGCAGTAACTCAAAAATTTTAACAAAATTTGGTGTAGAGCATCATGCTAAATGTACTAAATTAGCAAAATTCCAAACTATATCCATTTAGCGATGATTTACTTGTCAAAAGAAAAGTTTTGGTATCCATATTGCCCTATTTAGAACATATTGTTTCCACCACATTGAATTTCTGATAAAACGCAGAAAATCGCGAATTTCAAAAAAAATTTGAAACACGGGTTCACTTAAATCCTCTATAGATTATGATATGTAAGTTTGACATTTCAATCACAAATATCTCCATACAAAATTTGTTTTTTTTATAGAATATCCTTGAAAATAGGACATGTCGGGATATGCTTGAACATGTTCTATATACCGCTGGACGCACCTCTAAAAACCTCTCATATGATACCCATATTAAGTATGTTGTCTTCAGCTAAGATGCAAATTTCTTACAAAAAATAAAAAAAAATACCTTTTTTAAAAGTGGTCCAGCTCGTGAGATCCCATTGCTAGACCCGAAATATTTTGGGAATCATCTAGGGTTTGGGGTTCGGGAATTCCCGGGAAATCCCGAGAAAAGTTTGCCGGGAATTCCCGGGAAAATAATATATTTTTCCCGGGAAAACGGGAAATTTTAAAAATATTAAATTTTTTAAATTGTTTTTGTTTCGAATAGGATTTTTTAATTTTAATCATAAAAAACATTTTAAACACCAAAACAAAAATGTCATTGTTAAAATCTTTTAAAAGGGAATACATTTATTTGACACACAAATAAAATTTTTGCCAAGTAATAAGGAGCATTTCAACTAATAAAGATTTTTCGCATATCTTATTCAAAATTTAAGTAGTAAAACCTAAAAACTTGGTAAAATGTTTAAAAGAAATATGAAAAAAAAGCTTTGTTTCTTACAAATAATCGCGCTTACTATCTAAATTTTTCAAATGTATAATTTAGGTAAAGTCGACTTTAGTTAAAATATTGGGTGGCAGTATACCTTGACTTGGTTTATTTTTGGAGCATTCTTATTGGTTAATTTATTTTCAACCAATCAAAATATTTGAAAATATAAATATTTTTGTAAGGTTTTCATACACAAAATGAACAAAACCGTTTGATTAAAAATAAAGTCGACTTTAAATATAAAATACGCCTTTATATTAAGGGTCAATAATTTTATAAGTAACGATTTCATTAATAAATGTGAAAAGAAAAGACTAATGGTTAACGGTAGTATCTAAATTTGGATATCCGACATCTAAATTTGGTTCACAAAAAAAAAAAAAAAAATTGATGGCCATGCAACTTCTCTTGAAGAAAACAACAAGAATAACGTTTCAGCTAAAATTAGCAAAGTACCTGAAGAAAAAAGTATAAGCTGAATAGGCATTAAAGGTTTTATGGTAGGGCAAACATTTCCTGAAATGGTATCCAAATTAGCTGCAGTCAATCCGCACCATAACTAGATCTTCGTTTATTCGAGAAAGTTTTTATAATAAAAACCTGGCATTGGAAAAAAATTAAACCGATGTAAAGAACATTATATTAAATTACTACAATCATGTAAAAGATATCATGATAAAAGAAATATCGAGCAATATTTCTAACAATAGGAGATTTACTATAATCTTAGATGAATGGACAAGAATATCACAAAAGAGATATTTGAACATATGTATAAACGGAAAAGATTCATTTTATAACCTGGGGTTAGTTTATATATCAGGAAGATGTAATGCTGATGAAATAAGAAGAATTGTAGAAATATGACTAGAAGAGTTTTATTTGTCTTTGGAAAATAACATTGTGGCCACCATATCTAATGGGCCAAGTGTGATGAAACGGTTTGTTTCCGACAGTCCAGTAGTAGGTGCCTGCTGGAATCATGCAATTCATTTGGCAGTGCTGCGAGTAATTTATGAGAAATCAAATGTTCAACATTCTGATATTTTTTACTTTGAATTCTCACTACACAGACTGCATTTGTACTGAAATAGTGTTTTTTTTTTTAATCCGGAATCCCGGGAATCAAATTTTTTCATTCCCGTTTCCCGGGAAATAAAAAAGTCCGGGAATTCCCAAACCCTAGAATCATCATAAAAATAACCAAGGTTTATTTTGAGGGGGGCACTTTTTTTACTTTTTTTCTGTCCATTAAGGTGAGTCGCTCTAATATTTATTAAAAAAATTCTATTAAAAAATGTAACTTTTTTGTCAACACAAAAAACTTTCAAAAAATTTCTCAAGCTCAAAAAATACTCTTTTTCTTTGAGCATTTTTCGATTGTTCATAAAACACTCGTACCCCTACTTATCTGAATCATTTCTGAATAATTTTTTGGAAACAATAATTTCCCATTATTCGAATTTTATTTATTCGAATTTTGTTTCTTTGATTATGTTATTTGAAGCCGACTTATATATTGTTAATAAGTTATAAATAAGTTATAATTGCAATTAAAATTGTATTAATTATAAATTTAATTATGTTAATGTACAATTGTTCGATGTGTTTTAACAGACTTTAAAGGTTCAATTAGACGTGCCATATCGCCATAGCCGTAACCATAACGCCATAGCAGAAAACCGAAATTCAATTGGTTTCTACGGTTACGGTTATGGCGTTATGGCATGTCACCAATAATCGTATACATTGTAGCCCATAAGATTGGTTTGAACAGCTGTTTTATATGGTTATGGTTATGGCACGTCTAATTGAACCTTAAGTCTTATTTGCACTAAAATAAAATAAATAAAATAATGAGTAGTTTTGGATGCTTTTGAGATGGCTTATACTTTTATCAAAAAAAGAGTATTTTCTGACAAAAACAAATTGAAACCTCCAAAAAATGTTTCATTTTTGAATAATTTTTTATTCTAAATTAAGAGAGATCCAAAATTCATCATACTTTGAATTCATTTTTGAGTCATACCTTTTGAGGGCTCCGAAATTTGCTGGCTGGGTAGACTAATTTTTTACTCTATTAAGACATATTTTTGGATTGTTTTCAGGCGGAAAATAGTCTGTCTCAAGAAAGTGTTTCCTTGAAAATTAATTTTATATTTGAATTAATTACGACTCGTAGATACAACCTTTCCTTAGCTCTTACTATTAAGAGTAATCAGATATTTTTTGGCTGAGTAAATTTTAGTAAAAATGCACTATTTTTACTAATGTTTGCACTTTTAAAATATAAATTTTGTAAAGAATTGCAAACATATAAACATAATTATTGTCAAACTTATTTGAATTACTATTCAAAATGGACATAAAATATCAAACTAGTATAGAAAAAAATGTATGCAATACCGAAATCGGTATCGTTCTGAAATCGGCATTTCGAATTTGCAAAAATGGCTCGATTCGCGACAATTTCGTTATTACCGAAAACGGTATTAGAGAGCCTACTCCTAACTATATAATACCCCCGTGAAAAGGTTATCTCTGTCCAAAAATGGGCCTTAGTGGGGCCTTGGACCCTCGAAAATTTTTAATAAAAATCGATAACTAAGCGAGATAGAGCAAAACGGGAAAAACGGGAGGGTCCTAACACAATAAATTTGAAGAAATTTTACGACTCAGTATAATTACAAATAAAACTGTAGTTTTACTAATTTTTACTTAAATTTAGATTTGTTAAATTTACCAAAAATTGTTTTGAAATCACCAAATTTTAGTTTAATGGCGGGGGGGGGGGGGGTTAAATACTGTATCGGCAGCATTTTCAAGAGCATACATATTTAAACGATTGTCAAAAATTTAAATAACAGTATTTTTATAATTTAATTTTTTAGTTTTAAATTCCGCGAAAATCGACAGTGTTGCCATTTTATTATTAGCCTTTCCTAAAAAAGGAAAAATCGGCTGCCACTGTGCAGCCTTCAGGAATTATCCAAAAATAAAAATGTAAAGTGATTCTTAACCCTTTGACGACCATAGCAAGTATGCCTGCCCAAGGGTTTTTCGCACTTATAATTGCCCAGACAAAAGATAGAGTAAATATTTCCAAAGGTGATTTGTACAGGAGAATTGGGGGAACAAAAATGTAGTAGGCGGTAAATTCCTACCTAGTACCGCTATCCCCTTGTAAGCCCTCGAAGTTGGTTAATTAGAATTCTTGATTTAAGGGGTTAAAAGCACAAACTTTGACTAGCGAAATCGAAGGCAAGCAAGGAGTCTATGACGCCAATTTTTTGTAACATATCCATCATTTAGTTCCAGATCACGAAAATAAATTAATAATAAAACTTGCTTCGTCCGGAACGGTAGGGTCGTCAAATGGCAAATATTTTTGGCAGGCGAAATGAGGGGCAAGGAGGGGTTCTACGGAGCCAATTTTTCTTGGAATAACCATTATTAGGTCAGAGATTATGAAAATAGCAAAATCTTCAAAATCGCTTCGGCAAAAAATGTATGGTCCTCAAAGGGTTAATGCTAGATAAATTCTCTAGTCCTTGTCGTGACCCTATTTTTATTTTATTTTTTTAACAAAGTTCCCACACAAACTTAAAAATTCTAAAAAAGGCTAGAAAAAACCCATTTGCTTAAAATTTACTTGACTAAAATTAAAAAAAAGAAAGAAAAAAAACTGGATCGAAATCGGTTAACCCGTCTTGGCTGTACAGTGGCAGACGATTTTGAACTCATGATTGTGGGAAAGTTTAAAGTTAATTTTAGGTTAAGAAAACAGCAACATTTCAAAAAACCGTGTATGAATAAAATTTAGATCCTCTACAACCTTTGCAATTGTAATTCAGAAAATATCAATTGAAATTCAGAATTTCAATTTGAAATTCAGAAAATATCAATTGAAATTCAGAATTTCCATTTGAAATTCAGAAAAGATCAATTGAAATTCAGAATTTCCATTTGAAATTCAGAAAATATCATTTGAAATTCGGAAAATACCAATTGAAATTCAGAAATTGTCACCCGACTAAAAAAGTTTTTATATAATCTTATATGATTTGATATAACTTTAAATGTTTATATGCGTGGCTTTATATAACCATATACATTTATATTAACACTTTGGTTTTATAAATATGTTTGATATAACGTTATATATAATCATATGCGATTTGGTCTCCAGCCACATATTAAGAGATCTGCAAATATACTTCATACATAATTATATATAAGCTTTTATAAACCATATTATATCAAAATATATAACAAAGTTAATAGAAAATTGTATTAATTTTATATATAATTATATCTGACATGATATCTAATTATACAAAATTTTATAAAGTTTAATTGCAATTTTTAAATGTTGAAATAAATATGGTTTAAGTTCAGTTATTTTTGCCGTGAAAAAAAATTAATTCTGAAAGTTATTTTTTTTATTTTATAAGACAGTTGTTCCGACAAATTTTTGTAATGTTTTATTTTGTCAGCTATTTCCAAGTTTATTAACAAAAATTTTTTTAAACATTAAGAATTAGTATTTAAAATGAATGAAAATAAGTGATCTCAACAATATTTACTAAAATTTTATTTGAAAATCTTCATCAAATTATATGTATTAATATATAATTTGATGAAGTTAGATAGACCCATTTTTCGGATCAAATTGTATCAGGTTAGATAACATGCTTATCTCGCTTGATATAATTATATATTCCAATATTCGGATCAAATTAGATATGGACGTATATATGGGTTTATATATGGTGATATATGATTATATAATATCTTTTTTAGTCGGGCATTTGAAATTCAGAAAATATCAATTGAAATTCAGAAAATATCATTTGAAATTCAGAAAATATCAATTGAAATTCAGAAACCGTCATTTGAAATTCAGAAAATATCAATTGAAATTCAGAAATTGTAATTTGAAATTCAGAAAATATCAATTGAAATTCAGAAATCGTCATTTGAAATTCAGAAAATATCAATTGAAATTCAGAAAACATCAATTGAAATTCAGAAAATATCAATTGAAATTCAGAAAACATCAATTGAAATTCAGAAAAATGTAAACACATTTTTTAAAAGAATCCGTCCAGGTAGATAATGTTATCCCCTATAAAAATTTATATATGGGGTTTATCAAAATAAGTAAAATTCATTTTACTCACGCAAGTGAAAAATATTTAAAATTTGTGTGGCTCAATGATTTTATGTAGACTAATTTCAATATGTAGACATTAAAACGTAACGCTGATATTAAAGACTATTATTTGGCTTTAAATTTCAGCCTTACATTTAGGAGCTATAATTCGTAACAAGAAAGAAATTAGTCTACATAAAATCATTCAGGCACACACATTTTAAATAATCCTCAGCCGCGTAAATAAAATGAATTTTACTCCCACTTATTAATCGAACGTATTTTGATAAAACCCATATATAAATTTTTTATAGGGTATAACATTATCTACCTGGCCGGATTCTATAAAAAATTCTGTTTACATTTTTCTGAATTTCAATTGATGTTTTCTGAATTTCAATTGATATTTTCTGAATTTCAAATGACGATTTCTGAATTTCACTTGACATTTTCTGAATTTCAAATGATATTTTCTGAGCTTAAAACATTGCTATTTAAGCTTTTTTTTGGTTGCCCTACTCATATGTTTTAACTGTCATTTTCAGTAGATTCTACTGAAAAACTTTTTTGATTGAATTTTCACAGCTTTGTTATGAAATTAAATTTTTGTTTGCTGTATTTTCTTTAGGTTTATGTAATTGACTGTACGGATCGTGAACGTTTGGCTGAAACCGGCAATGAACTTTTTGAAATGTTGATGGACAATCGTCTTAAACAAGTTCCTCTATTAATATTTGCAAATAAACAGGATTTACCCAATGCAATGTCATCATCTGAAGTTGCCGAAGCAATTGGCTTGGTGCGTTTAGAAGAACGTACTTGGCAAATTAAAGCTTGTTCTGCTGTTGAGGGTACTGGTATAAAAGTAAGTCATTGGGTTGTGGACTTTTAACTTGTTTCTAATTTATTTTTAACTCCACAGGAAGGTATGGATTGGGTATGCAGAAATATGAAGAAATAAGGAGTTTGATAAATTTATTTATTGCCTATTCTTGTGATCTTTGTGCTTTTTTTGGTTGGTAAGGTCACACTCTTTATATTTATTTTTAAGCCCAACTTACACTACAACCAAAAACTAGTGGTAATACGTTCTTGTTTCAAAAACTTTTAGTTTTTTATTTAAGATTTGTATTGAATTTTACTAGTAAATACAAGTAGTTTTCAAATACTACTTGTTTTTGGTAAGTGTAAATGTAGTATTAGATATAAATTAATTTTGTCATTAGTTGTAAAATTACATAATTAAACGAACGTTTTATTAAAACGAATTTTTCAATAAACTAAAATGCTTTAAATACATGTGTTATAATTAGGATAAGTTATTAGGGATCCGCCAGTTATAATAACATACACCAACGCACAATGGGTTGAATATTAAAAAAAGTGAGGATTAATTCAAAAGTTGAAGTTAGCATATTGTAATACATTTTTGTACCCCGTAACAGAAGATAAAATTCATCATCAATAGCCGTCAAATCATTGTTCTACGTTGTTTACTTTTTTTGCTATACTCTCTAAAAGCTCAATAATTTTTGTTAATTTGTTTTATTTTTCTAATGGTCAACACACGTTCAATATTATTGATCAATGTTTTTAAAATCAACCAATCAGAACAAATTATTTAAAAATAAAATGTTCTGATTGGTTGATTTTTGAAAATTGATCAATTATATTGAACGTGTATGCCCTACTTAAAACTTTAATTTTTTTTAAATAGAAGCATAATCTACAGGTATTTGACTATGTTTTTGTTTAGATAAATGTAGCAGAAATATTTTTAATAATTTTTTGAAAATTGTTCTAAATATAGGGTGTTTTTGAAATGCATGTGGACTCTTAGTCCTATCGGGTGCGATGGGGCAAATCTGTTTACATCCCAGTGTAGAAACGGTAATGACATATCATTATTTTTTGGACTACCAGTAATGACACCCACTTACCTTCTGTATTATTTTAAAACATATAATAATGAGTTACTGATAATGACTTATTTTTATCAGTATTTCAAATAGAAAATAATTTTCTAGATTTTTTTTTTAATTTTTTGAAATCTATTTTTAGACTCAATATTTTTTAAACACTGGTAAGGATATATGTAACGACATATTTTTTGATTTTTTGTATGTTGGCGAGTAAGCTTACTTGTGTGCAGCAGGTCAATTATGTTTTTATCTATTAAATACTACATGTCGATATAGCACAGATGGTAGAGCTATTGACTGGCAATCTGTAGACCCAGGTTCGATTCCCGCACCAGCAAATTTTATTTAAAAAAAAATCCAATAAAAAATTATTTTTTTTATATAATTTATTTTTTTGAAAATCTATTTTTATTATTTTTGTCAGTACTGGTAAGCACTTAGGTAACGATATATTAATTGATTTTTCGTATGCTGGTGAGTAACCATAACTCATTATTTTTCGCGACATCGCCATATAAAGGTAATAAGAAATGTAATAATAAAAGTAACTAGTTACCATTACCAAGTATGTAGTTACATAACTACATATCTGGTAATGATTTTCTACACTGGGATAGTAATAAAATATGGGATTTCAGCTTGTGTATCTAAAAATTTAGGATTGCGATAATCAGCAATGACAAAACACAAATGCTCAAAAACACAATAGAAAACATTTTTGTTTTGTCTTTATTTCGTTGCAGTGATTGTTGTTGTTAATGTCGTCTAATACATATATAAATTTTATTTTGAAAAAAATCTTAAAAAATTTTGAAATTTTGATTTTGAGCGACTATATTTACAAAAGTTATTCAGATATTGATACACACTTAAGTTTGAAAAAAAGGGCATGGAATTAAGCTTAAACTGTGTGAAAGGTTTCCTTTCTGGAGCTATGGTTACTAAATTATAAATTTTTTATTTAAATAATCGGTTGAAAAATCTATAGAAAATTTTAATAAACTGGTTGCAGAATCGAGTTTGAGTTACGCGAGAAAATAGTTCTCGTATGTTACTTTCGAGTAGAGTTGGGCAAGTGAGTAAATTTTGACTCACTCACGAGAGGAAAATTCTACTCACTCACGAACATTTTATTTAGACTCATTTTATACTCACGCGTGATTATCGTGAATCACGAAATCGGGATGATGAAGTTGATAATCATGAAAAAGTTAATGATGATTATTAAAAAATTAATGATTTTATTAAAATTGAACACAATTAAGGTGTCATTATTTAAATAAAATTTAAGTTGATTTTAAATATTTTTAATTATAATTTTTGCTTAACAGAACTAAAGTCATTATAAATGTGCGTGGTAGTGTATATTTCTATTAAACAAAAACAAATTGTGGAAATTGTGATTTGGTTCTTTTTTCAGAAAAATAAAAAAAGGACCCCATTTTTTTTTAAATGTTAGTTTTTTATATATTCATGATCATTTATCAGTAAAAAAAAATATTTTTTCCCTGCCTTTTTTATGTTAATTTTGTACAATTATGGATTTTGGTGAAAACCTTAATTCGAGGATTAATTTAAATTTGTTCTAATATAACTACATATTAAATACATGTTGTTTAAATTTTTTAAAATAACATTAAGTATGCTCTAATTTACAATTTGGTTTATTAATTTATTGCTTTTTATTTCAAAGTTACATCGAAAATTGTGAATCAAGTTCTTTATTGCCGAAAAAGAAAGAAAAAAGCGCCTAACAGGTTAATAAAAAAGCAGGGTTGGCAGGCAATACCGCTAAAATACCGTTCTCGATTCAAAACCCTTTCAACTGACTACCGTTACCCCTAAAATACTGTTACCGAAATACCCGGAATACCGTTATCCTTAAAATACCGTTACCGAAATAACCCAAATATCTTTATCTTTAAAATACCGTTACCGAAATAACTTAAATACCGTTATCCTTAAAATACCGATACCGAAATAAATGAAATAGCGTTACCCTTAATATACCGTTACCGAAATAGCCTAAAATATCGTTACCCTAACGATAACCGCATTCGTTTCGGTTACCATCCATGTAAAAAAGAATTTTCCAACTTTTGTTTTTCTAAAATAAGGGACTTGTATTTTTCAATGAGTTTTCATAACAAAAAATAATAATATTTACTTCGCTGACTTTTTTGAGTTTATTTTGTACAATTATAGAATTTGGTTAAAAACAAAAGTTCGGGTTTAAATTAACTTTATAATAGTATAAGTAAACTCTAAATACATATAATCGTTCCAAAATTACAGGGAAAATTGTGAATTGTAACGGCTGAATTATTTCACTACCCTATCTTAGGAGAGACCACGCTACCTTTTTGTCCGGCTGTGCTCAAGGAAAATGGGGGGGGGGGGGATCTTGTCTCTCTTAAAACAGACAAAAGCCAGTCACAATGAAATAAAATTACAGGTAGCATTCCCCGATATCGAATGTATTAAAACCAAAGAAATAGAAGAAAAAAAAATATAGACCAAAATAAAATTAAGGAGAAAGAAAAGAAAGATGAAGTTTAGTAGGAGAGGTGTTAGATGGTATATCCCCTCCCTATTCTCTACCCACCCTACCTGCTATCACTGCGATAAAATTTTTTGATAGCCCATTTTTTTTTTAACCGCGTATGTCTAAATTTTTCGTGGAATAATAAAAAAAAATTTAACAATTCATTATAATCTATATATGTTTATTTAAAACAAATGATAACGAAACATTTTATTGTATTTAAAAACATATCGTTATAAGCGCCAAAAATTTCCCTTATTGTTAATAAATTTGAAAATTAGTTATATATTATAAACGAACATAAACAATCAAAAAAAAAATTTTTACTAATCTATTCTTATGAGTGTACCGTATAGTGTTGAGTTTTTTTTTTTTTTTTTTTTTTTTTTTTTTTTTTTTTTATAAAAATTAAATATTAGGATTTAACAGGCGTAATTAAGGAGTAAAAAAAATGAACTTGTTAAATTATAATATTTTCTCAAAAATTATATACTGCAAAATTGACAGTAGATCAAGTAAAGTTATATTGGATAATGCAAATAAATTATTAACTTTTATATAATTTTTCCCTTTTTTATAGTTTTTAATAACAAAAAAGTTTTAAAACTCACCAAAAATGATGTCCATCGTCGACTCCAGGCCTGATGTCACGAACACCCATTATATAGTTTAAATTACAGAGTATTAATAACTTAAAAAAAAACTTATATAAAAGAATTATTTGAATTCTTTCCGATATTTTATTTTCTTTAATTGTATATGGTATATTGATATGTTTATGAGAGGTGTATTCGTATTTTAAAATGTATGAGTGTAGTGTGTCAAAAAAATGTCGAGCTAATTTTATCCCGAAATTGATTTTCATAAATGACTTTCAAATCACTGTGATGTATTGATAACATTGATTGATTATTTTCATCGACTGAAGTTGATTAGAGGTGATGTTGTCAACACTGATTATATCGTTATCGATGGCATTATCGCTTTTCTTGATATTGTTTTCGATATCTCCATGAGATATTCTTTCCTTGGAGATAACTTATAGGTGTTATTGATATTGTAATTTTTACCTTTTCGATAATCAAAATGTATGGTCTTTATGAACGTTAATAGTTTCTAATACAAAGGTTGATGATATGAATGCAGCTATTGATTCGTTATGAAAAATAATACTTTGTATTCATCGAAAAATAACGCACCCCTGATGGCAAAATCGATTCGCAGTGTTTTATAAAACTGTTGGCTTTATAAACCAGATTTGAATATGACTAAGAGAATTTTCCAATATAAAATTGAATTGTAACAGCAACTTCCTGGATAATAGCAAAATTTTGTATGTTGTTCCCAGATGTGACAATAATCAATTTTATATCCCAAAATGTTCCGAACTTTTTCTCTTTTCTAGGCAGTATATAAATTTCAAATTTATTCTGAAAATTTTTGAAATGTTTTACTACCAAAATTTCCAAAACCAATTTGATAAACAAAATTACAAAATTTTCAAGTTTTACAGGTAGAATAGGGTATTTAAATTTTCCAATAATGGTCGACCTCACAAAACAGAAACAGTGTAAGAATTAATTAATTTGAGGAACTGGTTCTGTAAAAGGGCGATGTATAAACAATTTACTTTATGCAACATCCTGAACCTTAAGTCCAAATATCCTTTGCGTGGTACACACCTGTATTGTCATTATTCAAATCCTGCAATTCGTAGTTTACCTGTCCAATTCTCCGAATGACTCTGGCCTTTACCCCAACAGGTGCCAATTTTGAACTAAAATAACCAATTTTAGAACTCTGGGTAAAATTTCGTCTTATTACCTCCTGTCCAACCACGTAGTTCTTAGTCCGACTTCGTAGATTATATGAATGTACGTTCCTTTCATATGCCTTTTTTATGTCTTCCTTAATTAAGTCCCTAATCAAAGCGAATTCGTCCTGTCTTTCAAGTTGTAAGTCCACATCTGTCAATATGTCAAGTTTCTTTAGCAGTTCATAATCTCTTCCGTGTGTTATCATGGTTTGTCCGAAAACAATCTGGTATGGAGTCCTTCCGATAGTTTGATGGATACTGTTACGTAGAGCACAATTTATGCTGCTTATATATTTATCCCAATCCCGTTGATCCTTCCTTATGTACGATCGCAGAGCCTCGTTAATTGATCGGTTAACTCGTTCGCTTGCATTTGCCTGGGGACTGTATACAGCGGTTACCATATGTTTTACTCCATGTTTCGCCAAAAAACTCTCAAAATCTTTGCTCCTAAATTGTGAGCCGTTATCAGATACTATTATCTCTGGTACTCCGTAGCAGTTGAAAATGTCTGTCCGTAAAAAGTCAACTATAATTTTTGCATCAAATTTTCTTACAGGCCTCAAAAATGTGAATTTTGAAAAATGGTCGAGTATTATTAAAATTCCTATATTTCCAGTCTTTGTCCTTGGTAAAGGTCCTATAAGGTCAATGTACAGTCTCTGAAAAGGTCGTTCCGTCTTTACCATTTGTCCTAATGGTGGTCTCAGTACAGTAGTTGGTGTCTTCGAAGTCCTGCACAACTCGCAATTTTGAATATATTCCTTAACGTCTGTCACTAGTCTTGGCCAATATAAATATCGCCTTATACGTTCTAATGTCTTATTTATTCCACCGTGAGCAGAATTAGGAACGTCATGCGCCGAATATATAACGTTGTGTCTCAGTTTTGTCGGTACCAGTAATTTCCAAGAGTCACATTCGTCCGTCAAACCTGAAGAAAAGTCCATCCGTTTGTAAATATATTTGTCAATAATCCTAAAATCTGGCAACCCAGTATTCAATAAGTCGTCGCGTAATTTTGTATATTCTTCTGATTCAAAGGCTTCCGACTGGAGATCGATTGCCTGTATGCTTTCCAGTTCTATCGAGCTTACAAAATCCTCCCCCTCGTGTACACGAGATAATGTATCAGGGACTACATTTTCCTTCCCACTTCTATGCTCAATTGAGAAACTAAATCCCTGTAACTTCAGCGACCACCTAGCTAAACGACCAGATAAATCTCGTTGACACATAAGCCACTTTAGGCTAGCATGATCCGTAACAACTTTGAACTCCTGCCCCTCAATATACGACCTAAATTTCTTTATTGCCATTACTACGGCCAAACACTCGAGCTCCGTAATGGTGTAATTCCTCTGAGCCTTGTTCAACTTATGGGACATGTAAGCAATGGGTCTTTCGGTCCCGTCTTTGTCCTCCTGCGCCAATACTGCACCCACCCCATAAGTGCTGGCATCACACTGTAGTATAAAAGGTTTACCATAGTCCGGGTGAATGAGTAATGGTGCAGTTGTCAGTTTGGTTTTAAGTTTTTTGAAAGCAGATTGTGCCTGTTCTGTCTAACCAAATATTTTCCTCTTGGTCAACAGTTCTGTCAAAGGAAACGTAACAGTCGAATAGTCCTGAATAAAGCGTCGGTACCATCCTGTCATTCCTAAAAAACGTCGTAAATGTTTAATTGATTTTGGTACGGGAAAGTCCTGTATGGCCATAACCTTGTCCTTGTCCACTTGTAAAGTCCCATTTCCAACTATGTAACCGAGGTATTTCACCTTATTAAGAGCAAAACTGCTTTTCTTTACGTTGATAGTTAAACCTGCTTTTCTAAGTTGGCTCGCTACCTCTAATAAGTAAGTCATGTGCTCTTCAAAATTCTCCGAAACTATTAATAAGTCATCCAAATATACAAATACGTGAGTCTTTAAATTAAACGGAATAACTATGTCCATAAGTCTGCACAATGTTTGCGGTGCATTACATAGTCCAAACGGCATTCTAGTGAATTGGTACAATGGCCGATTAGGGACTGTAAAGGCTGTCTTAGGTTTCGAAGTTTCCTCCAGTTTAATTTGCCAAAAGGCGTCTTTTAAATCTATTTTCGAAATAAAATAAACCGGAGGAAGTCTGGCAATTAGTCCGTCTATATTCGGAATCGGATAAGCGTCCTTTACTGTTACTGAATTTAATTTTCGACTATCAACACACATTCTCACTTTACCAGGTTTAACTACAACTACTGTAGGAGATGACCACGGTGAATTTGGTGCCTCTTCTATAACACCAAGGGAAATCATGCGGTCCAATTCACCACACAATTGTTTTTCCACAGCCGGTGATATGGGATAATACCGTCGTTTGATTGGCTTTGCATCCCCGGTATCAATACTATGCTCAATCAAGGTAGTACATCCTAAGCCCTCAACTTCAGAATCTGGAAATGCTGCAATAATTTTACTAAGTCGTTCCTTCTGTCCATTAGTTAGTCGTACTTTATCTGGATCAGTCTCAGTAAAGTCAATCTCTTCAATGTCCTGTATCATAATCTTGACTCCAAAAGATTCCCAAAAATCGTATCCACAAATTATTTCCTGATGTATGGATGGAACCACCAGTAATTCAAATAATTTAGTCTGTCCCTTAAATGTTATATCCAACACAACGGTTCCCACTACTGTCTGTCTCTGCCCATCAGCTGTTCTCACATTGCCTATACATCTCTGAAATACACTCATATTCTTCACCTTTGTTGCCAATTCCCCACCAATTACACTTTTATTAGCACCACTGTCTAAAAGAGCCAAATGGATTGTATCACCCACTTTCAAATTTACATACGGCCTGCTGTCTAAATCCTTATTCACTATACTAGAGATAACACAAACACGATACGACTTTAGTTTACGATAGTAATTACGAATTCGCTTTGAAGATCGACTTATCTGATTAACCTGATCAAAAATTCTAGCTCGAGCTCTCTCATATTCTAATAAACGAACATGATAAGGCCTCATCAATGGATGAACATTATCCTTTGCTTTGTGCAAGTCCGTGTCCGTAATCTCAGTATTCTTTATAACTCTATTATTTGAAGTGATAACCTCGGATGTCCGCTCTACTTTCGTCGGACATCCTTTAGCCCATTTCCCTGGACTAAATTACAACATTTGGGACATGTTGGTCTATAAATGTCCTTAGCTCCACAGCCATAACAAAATACTCTCCTGTTTTCCATACAGTCCCAGTATGTATGTCCTACATTGTCACAGTTCCAACACTTAAGATTATGTTGAATTGCACAAACCTCAGTCTCAACATCTGTCTTATTTGATCCATCCAAGTCCTCGTTCCTTACAGTCATTTCCGCAATACGTGCTCTTGTTGCTCCCCGAGAATTGTTGACGTGGAACTCTTTCATGAACTTCTCATGCTTGCGCACTTCCTTACGTAGCTGTGAAACACTCGTTATTTCCAAATGTAATAACTCATGTCGTATTTCTCCTTTCAAATTTCGAGTCAATGTTTCACACAAATCTCTGTCCGATATTGGAGATTTTAATTTGTCTGCCAGAGCCGTAATAGCGTCTAGGTACTCATCAAAAGTTTCATTATGTTTTTGTCTTCGACGTCGTATATCATCGAGTATGTCAAAATCACTAAAGTCCTCTCGATACTCGTTTCGTAGTTCATTCGTCAAAGTTGTCCAATCAAAATCAGCGTGCTGATGATGGTAACGCCAGTACCAATCCAGAGCCTTATTCTCGAATAAACAGTGTGCATGATCGCTTAAAAGTCTGAAGTTACCGCCTAAAGTCTTTGATGTAAGAACGTTCACCCGATAAATAAATTCAGATACTGGCATCTGGTTGTCATGTCCGGTAAATTTAAGTCGCCAATTGCGAATAATATTCAAAACTTTATCCGCAGAAAAAGTATCATTAATCGAATTATAGTTGGAGGGATGAAAGTTAGTTGAAGCACTCATCGCTACAGTTGGGACACTCGTGGAGGAATTCACGTTAGCGGGAATATCAGAATTCCCACGAGTAACAACGCTGCTAGGCCTGTTCATATTTCGTAGCATAGACACCAATTCGTTCGAAATGAAACTTTGAATTTCTACACGAAAGTTGTCGATTGATTCTGAAACAACGTGTCTAATTTGTTCCCTATTATCACGCCCATTACTCTGGGATCTACTAGTCCTATTAGGTTCACCAGCTCGAAGTGGTGGATTCCCAGTTCGCGTTTGTTTTCTCGCCTGAAGCCTACCTCTAGTACGTACACCCTGAGCATTTGATGTCGAAGGATTCTCAGGTGTTCTCGCTTCCGTAACATTACCGGAACCATCAATTGTAAAACTTACATTGGTGGGTTCCTCTAAATCTAATAAATTTTCATGACTTCTAGTCAGCACCATCGCGAAAGAGAATTATGAAATTAACAAAGAAATTCAACAATAAATTATTCATTCCACTACTTCATTTAGACATAGCTCTTAGCTAAATAAAATTTAAGAAAATAAATCTAAACTCCAAACTAAAAAAATAAAAATAAAAAAATCAACATCGATATTTGATTGAGTAAATATCACAATCACGTCCACGATAAAAATCTCAAATCAAAATATCGAAACAAAAAAAAAAATTAAAAAAATCCTGGATATATTCTGTGAGCAGATATTCAGAATTACCAAATATAAGAATCTCAAATAGAAACAATCCTGGATTAAATTTTGAAGCAAAAAAAAAATTTTATAAATTACCAAAACAAATTGCACTAGGTGCTCTGTGAGTATAGCTCCGATTCATTTTCAAAACTATAAGTCCCCGACAAAAGAACCTAACGCTAGAAAATTAACATAATATACCATTAACCACAAAGGAAAGGAAATCACAATCCCAATAAAATCCAGAAATCCAAAATTATGTTAGGAATTATTAAAAATAGAAAAATAAAACAAAGGAAAATAATTAGAGGAAAGAAACAATCGATACCACGAACATTAAAAATTATTTTGGTGACATCAGCAATGATGTTATTATGAAATTAAATATTCAATATCACATAATAAATTCATAAGTGATAACCTCAAATAGACCGAAATCTACTGTACGTGCTGATGCCCCACGTTGGGCGCCATTTATTTTATGTAACGGCTGAATTATTTCACTACCCTATCTTAGGAGAGACCACGCTACCTTTTTGTCCGGCTGTGCTCAAGGAAAATGGGGGGGATCTTGTCTCTCTTAAAACAGACAAAAGCCAGTCACAATGAAATAAAATTACAGGTAGCATTCCCCGATATCGAATGTATTAAAACCAAAGAAATAGAAGAAAAAAAAATATAGACCAAAATAAAATTAAGGAGAAAGAAAAGAAAGATGAAGTTTAGTAGGAGAGGTGTTAGATGGTATATCCCCTCCCTATTCTCTACCCACCCTACCTGCTATCACTGCGATAACATTTTTTGATAGCCCATTTTTTTTTTTTAACCGCGTATGTCTAAATTTTTCGTGGAATAATAAAAAAAAATTTAACAATTCATTATAATCTATATATGTTTATTTAAAACAAATGATAACGAAACATTTTATTGTATTTAAAAACATATCGTTATAAGCGCCAAAAATTTCCCTTATTGTTAATAAATTTGAAAATTAGTTATATATTATAAACGAACATAAACAATCAAAAAAAAAATTTTTACTAATCTATTCTTATGAGTGTACCGTATAGTGTTGAGTTTTTTTTTTTTTTTTTTTTTTTTTATAAAAATTAAATATTAGGATTTAACAGGCGTAATTAAGGAGTAAAAAAAATGAACTTGTTAAATTATAATATTTTCTCAAAAATTATATACTGCAAAATTGACAGTAGATCAAGTAAAGTTATATTGGATAATGCAAATAAATTATTAACTTTTATATAATTTTTCCCTTTTTTATAGTTTTTAATAACAAAAAAGTTTTAAAACTCACCAAAAATGATGTCCATCGTCGACTCCAGGCCTGATGTCACGAACACCCATTATATAGTTTAAATTACAGAGTATTAATAACTTAAAAAAAAACTTATATAAAAGAATTATTTGAATTCTTTCCGATATTTTATTTTCTTTAATTGTATATGGTATATTGATATGTTTATGAGAGGTGTATTCGTATTTTAAAATGTATGAGTGTAGTGTGTCAAAAAAATGTCGAGCTAATTTTATCCCGAAATTGATTTTCATAAATGACTTTCAAATCACTGTGATGTATTGATAACATTGATTGATTATTTTCATCGACTGAAGTTGATTAGAGGTGATGTTGTCAACACTGATTATATCGTTATCGATGGCATTATCGCTTTTCTTGATATTGTTTTCGATATCTCCATGAGATATTCTTTCCTTGGAGATAACTTATAGGTGTTATTGATATTGTAATTTTTACCTTTTCGATAATCAAAATGTATGGTCTTTATGAACGTTAATAGTTTCTAATACAAAGGTTGATGATATGAATGCAGCTATTGATTCGTTATGAAAAATAATACTTTGTAGTCATCGAAAAATAACGCACCCCTGATGGCAAAATCGATTCGCAGTGTTTTATAAAACTGTTGGCTTTATAAACCAGATTTGAATATGACTAAGAGAATTTTCCAATATAAAATTGAATTGTAACAGCAACTTCCTGGATAATAGCAAAATTTTGTATGTTGTTCCCAGATGTGACAATAATCAATTTTATATCCCAAAATGTTCCGAACTTTTTCTCTTTTCTAGGCAGTATATAAATTTCAAATTTATTCTGAAAATTTTTGAAATGTTTTACTACCAAAATTTCCAAAACCAATTTGATAAACAAAATTACAAAATTTTCAAGTTTTACAGGTAGAATAGGGTATTTAAATTTTCCAATAATGGTCGACCTCACAGAATCAATTACATTTTTCCCAAAAACCAAAAACGCACCTAACAAGTTAAAAAAATTTTTTTTTCTAAAATGCTGGATTTTTATATATTTATGAATATCCATAAATAAAAAATAAAAATTTTTTAAAACTACGATCCTCCTGAATTAATCATCCCTTTCTCCCACTGTGCAACGCCCATAGAGACGCATATGTGGCTTTCCACACCAACTGCCCTGCTACTGTAAAACATATACCGTATCAATGTCAAATTTTCGGTATGTATACACCCAGAAAACAGATTCGGTGCTGACAACCCCATTTGTTGCCAATCAAATGAATTTTTCGTTTGCGGCTCCCGAATTATTCTTAATACAACTGAAATTCCGTTGTTACAGTCAAATTAGTTTTGTCTGAAATGGTTTTCTGTTACCACAACTAAAAAATTCGGCTACTACAACTGAACCATGCGATTGACTACAAATGGGGTTATCAGAACTGAATCTGTTTTCTGGGTGTAGGTATGTGTAGCAGAAAAAAGAATCCGTACTTGTTTTTTTACTTTTTTACAAAGTGGGCTAGGTAGGCGTGGTCAAATGTTGAAAAAATTTAAAAGTGTTTTTAGTAAACAATTTGTTAAAATTTTTGGAAATACGCCAAGAGCCTAAAATTAAACACAATCTATAGAGTTTTTCACGGGCTATTTTCTGAATGGAAAACAATAAAAATTTTCAGAACAAGTTCTGAATTTGGATTTTTTGTGTTTTTATGAAAAACTCAATTTATTAAAAAATACCCTACTTTTTTATTTTTTAAATATTTTTCAAAAAATCCAAATAATTTTCTATTGGTAAGAAAAAAATTGGAGATGTGTTCGGCTTAGTTTTCGAAAAAAATTTACATTGAATATGGTACAAATGTAGTTGTACCGTATTTTAGGAAATTTATGCATGGGTGCGAATGGGTAATATGTATCTGGTATAGTGTTAGCAAAAATAAATGTAGTTTTTTTCGAAAATTAAGCCGAATATCACTCTAAAAATATTTAAACCTATGAAAGATCATGCCGATGGTCGTACTTAGCTATTTGATTTGATTTGATTTTAAACATGATAATTTAAAGCTTAAGGGTAGAAAAATAATATTCTTAATTTAATTAACCCTTGAAATAGACTAATAATTTCGCAGTGGCGCATATAGGACCCAACAGCACTTTTTCTTAAATTAAATTAAAAAAAAAGGAAAAAAAATTTGCCTCAAAGTTCCAAAAATCGCTGTTTTCTTGAAATCGGCTGAAATGAAATCTCTGCCCTAGCTAAATGAAAAAAAAAGAATTCCTACAATTTTTATAGTGTTTAATCTCTAATATTTTCTTAATGAAACCTTAAAGTCCAATCGTTGATTTTCTTAAATTTCTTTAAAAAAATTTTAAACAATTTAAAATTGTAGATTTGTAAATAGTGTTTAAAAATTCTGACCATTTTGGCACTAATTTAAAACGAGTTAGATAAACAGAATATAATAAATACTTCTCATTTCTTGGAACTTATAGAATAAAAAAGTATTTCTGTAGTAGATTATTTCAATAAATTTTAAAATTTGGACCCGAATTTCTTAATTAAGTGGTATGGGACACATTAGTTGCCGGATGTAATTTTAATAACTCGGTGGTTTTTTAACCACTTTAAGTTTTTATTGCTTTATTACTCCGAATCACGATTATTTCAAGTTTTTAGTTTTAATTACCCGAGTAAAAAAGTTTATATAAAATTATGTATGAATGGATAGATTTCCAATATATAACTGGATATAATTTCATCCGAAAAATGGTTATGTTAAATTGTATCAAATCGGATATAATTATATTTACAAGGACACAAAGTTATATAAAATGATCAACTTATATCCGAGTTTTGTCCCGATCAAATTGGATAAAAGTTAATACAATAAGATATGATTAAATTTAAATGATAAAAAAGCTTTGTATTGGAGGGCAGCAAGATTTCACGTCCTACACACTACCAGCCGCATGCTACTGTTGATAATGAGTAACTATTAAAGACGTTATTGTATAAATCCGTTATTGTTGAATTCTTTAAAGATTAGCCCCCGTATACAAAATCAAAAATCATATTCCACTTATGGGAATTTGTGTGTAAAAACGTTAGCAGCAAGTTAGTTAGCATACACTTTGTCATTTTGAATACGGGTGTAGATCATTTCTTCTCATATATGGAAATTTTCTTTGCACTTATAAATTTTTTTAAACATGTTAAGTTTTTTTTTATTTTAAATAAAATTTTAATGATTAGCCCGGCAATGCACTTCTATTTTGTTGGAGGCTCATAGTTCCCGATTTATGGAGCTGAAAATGATCTATAACAATATTCAATGGCTTATTTCTCCACTCAAAACTTATCGGACCAGAATAAAAATATATGTCGTTGGAAAGGTACTTGAAACACCATACCAATGGTATGCAACATGCCTTGACTTATTAACCCATTACAAGCCGGGTTATGCTTTTAAATGTTAATTTTTCTAAATTGGAGATTTGAAATTAAAAAAAAAACTTAAAAGTAAAAAAACCTCAGAAAATATTAATTTAATGAAAAGCCCAAAGAAAAGCAGTGCTGTCAAACTTTGTTCTTGAACTTCGCGAAAACGATTTAATATTTTTAAAAAATTCTTATTGCGTTTTGTTTAAACACAGCGTTATTGCGTTTTGTTTAAACACGGTTTATTTATAAACTTTTCTAATTTCTCGGTACTGAAAAATAGAGAGGATACAAAAACTGCTTTATCGACAAAACGTCGCACTGCGCTTATGAGGTTTAGGCTAAAAAATTGAGTAAAACATATAAAAAATTGTTTTTGATTAAACGAGTTTCGAACTTGTGTCTGAAATTAACTAATATATTATAATATATAAAATAAAATCAAATATATTTTTCGTATCTCTTTATATATGTATAAAATTTTGAACGGTCAATTATATATTCCTATATAAACAATTTGCAATAAAGCAAATACTGATATATGATTTAATATGATTATATATGAGAAAATTTCTAAAAATGTTTCTAATATATCATCATATAAAAACATATAAAGTCGCATGCAATATTTTATATTTTAACATTAAAAAATATATGTTAGGTATATATTCTCTTTTTAACTCGGGTAGTTTAAAATACTAATGTTTTTGAGAAAATGTACAAAAAGTCATATTTTCCCCTTGTGATCCGATTTTCAAACTTCGATATCCGATCATCGTCATTTTTTGGGGGATGTTGTTTTACACCAATAGGTAAAATGACCCATTTTCTGGCCAAAACTATAAGAATCACTGAAGAAGGATGAAAATCTATATACGGGGGTTTTCAAGGTTGCTGATTTCGAATCTGAGGTAAAATTTTTCAAATTCAAAATGGCGGATCCAATATGGCGGCGTAACTTTCAAAATTTCTTCTGATTTACATGAAAATTGGTATACGGGGGTTTTCAAGGTTGCTGATTTCGAATCTGAAGTAAAATTTTTCAAATTCAAAATGACGGATCCAATATGGCGGCGTAAATTTTAAAATTTCTTCTGATTTGCTTGGGTAAAAATGTTAACTGTGTAAAGCAAACTTTCTCTGTCCAAAATCTCAATCTGGGGCATATTATAGCAGAAAATTGAACAAGTGGAAACTTTTGTAGAAACAATTTTTTTTTTCAATAAAGCTATTTAAAATTTTGCTTTACATTTCCTTATCTAAAGTAATTTCATTTCATTTTTAAATAAAGCTATTTAAAATTTCCTATTTGTTCGTTCAGATTTCTCAGGATACTCTTTCTTTGGAAGCCCTATTGAAGCTGCAGCTGGCTTAGTTTTAATTGCCAAAATAAATTCAGCGTTTAGCCAGAGTTCGCTTTGCATCTGAAATATGTTTCTCTTCCTATGAGAACTCTCCCATCTAACTGAGATATTCTTCCAAAAAATTCGCACTTTACCCTTCACATAAGCCGCTTCCTCATTCAAAACATTGCCGCATTCAGCTTTACCAACAATAAAATTGTAAACAGTAGTATTCTTCTCCTCTTTCTTTTGCTCATCCAAGTAAACTTCCGCCAGTTCGCTATTTTGCAAGAAGAGGCTGCCTACCAAAAATGATATTTCTCAAAAAACGCAAAAAATCGCAACATGAAATTGACAAATTAAACTCAAAACTCTTCATTTAACACGTTTCTGATTGTTTAAACACAGCCAAATTCGACCAACTTTTTAAAAGCTTATCCAAAGTTAATTTTTCACAAAAAAAAACTTGAATTAAAAGTTATGTCAGAAGTATGAGTTTTTCGCCAAAAAAAAATTTGTTTTTTAATAAATTCTTTCTCTTAAACCATTAAGCACTTACTATCACTTTTGTTTTCCATATTAAGTTTAAATTTTTGTTTTTTTTTTAAATATTTAAAGAAATTTAAAAATTCGACCAAATTACTCTGTATATACTGCGTTCAACACTTTGCTCACAAACAATGACTTTGACCACTTGCTAAGCACTCGTTGTTAATTTTTTACAAAAACAAAACTTGCCGTTATTTGCTTTGATGTGTTCTTAATTGAATACCAACAAAAAAAATTCATTCTGGAATGTTTGAAAAATTACTTTTTGCCACAAAAATGGGTCAAATTACCTATAGTGCAATGGGGTAGCAATGGGGTAACTCAAAAAAACTTTTTTTTTTGGAGACCCTACTACACAAACAACTGTAATGTAGGGTATACAATTTTCCTCAATCACATATAATATTTCTGCGAAGTTGTTGCTAGTCTATCAAAAAATAAATGTAATATAAAGTTTTAACTTAAATATTGCTTTATTAGAAATCATTTATAATTTATGAGATAATTCTAAATATTTACATTCGACAGAAAGGAATTCACTAAAAACATGTAAAATTAAATATAAATAATTTATAAAACTAAGGGCCGGTATTATAGTGAACACTTTTGCAGAATATAACATCTAAGATCATTTTTTTCCAAGTGATTATAATGTTCAAGAATTTTGAGCCTGAACTACGATTGAAATACTCATCGTAAGATCATCTAACTTATCTTTTTTTTTAAGTTCACTTAAGTAGTCTAACAGTGCACTTAAGTTTAAAAATCTTAAGTTTTCATTATAATACTGGCACTAAAACTTAAAAAAGATTTAATTTTGTAAATAACTACTGTTAGTTTGTGAAAATCTCTATATTAATTCAAACACAAAAATTGTTTCTCGTTAAGATCATCATTATTTTCCAAAAAACTGGGAACGGTTCTTAGTACCATGAATATTAGAAAAGTTCGACCAATATAACAATTACAATTCATTGTGTATATATTCTGTGGTCACTTTAGCCTCACCTTCGTGGAAACCACTACAATCAACAGGATATTTAATCTAGAAATTGAAGAAAAGAAAGAAAAAATAAATAAATATATGTTGTTACACTCAAAGATTTGTTTTATAAAAAGCAACTAGAAAATACTGCGTTTACACTATAACGCAAATCTTTACTAAAAGAACTATGTTGGTAAAATCAACGCCAACTGTTCTTAACCTCTTCATTATCGACTTCTTGTTAGTAAATATATTTAAATTTTGACTTCAGATTATTGCAGGGTTGGCAGGCAATACCGCTAAAATACCGTTATCGATTCAAAACCCTTTCAACTGACTACCATTACCCCTAAAATACAGTTACCGAAATAACCGAAATACCGTTATCCTTAAAATACCGTTACCGAAATAACTGAAATATCGTTATCCCTAAAATACCGTTACCGAAATAAATGAAATGTCGATACCCTTAAAATACCGTTACCGAAATGAATTAAATACCATTATCCCTTAAATACCGTTACCGTTATTTTTAATTTTCTGCTTTTGATAATTTCACGTGGTTATTAAGTATTTTTTGTACATTAAGTTGATAAATTGGTTTTATTTTTATTCTCGTTTGTTTTTTGTAAGAAAGTTTGCGATATACACGGAAATAATTGACTACCGTTAACCTTAAAATACCGTTACCGAAATAACTGAAAAACCGTTAACCTTAAAATAACGTTACCGAAATAACTAAAATACCGCTAATCTTTAAATACCGATACCGAAATAAATAAAATAGCGTTAAGGTGCGTTTACAATGATGGAGTACTCCAATCTGTAGAAAATTTTGTTTTTTTCTTTTTCATACTAACACATTTTTGTATTGTGCTATCTCTTGTTATTCCACTCCAGTGTAAAACTGGTTTGACTCTGGAGTACAGATTTGCTACACTCTGGAGTTAACATTGGTCTGTTAACTATTTAACATGACAAATATACCCAAAAAAACACATCTCTAATTTGTTCACATATCTAAATGTCAACAAATTAAAAAAAATAATAACAAAATATATTAAATAAATATGAAATTTGTGGTGTTTTCGGTATGATTTAAAATAAAAAAAATATTTAAATTAAAACCCGTGATAAATCCGGCAAAAAAGTGGGAAAATATGAAGTAAGTACTAAAATGTCAAATAAGTTTTGAAGTAACTCTACTCTGCATTTCGAACAGTTAACATTTTAATCTGTGCTGCAGAGTAGAGTCACTCTATCATTGTGAAAGCACCTTAACCCTTAAAATACCGTTACCGAAATAATCGAAAATAGCGTTACCCTTACCGATATCCGCATCGTTTCGGTTACCATCCATGGATTATTATCAAGGGTCATCAAATTACAAAAAATAAACAACTTGCCCTTCGTCATTAAAAAAAGGCACCAGTTAGTGTCCTTTTTAATAGTTTTTGTTAAAGTTTTTGCTTATTTACGAAAAAGATAAAAAGTAAGAGAAAAATCAAATAAAACCCAAAAAAAGTCAAGAAAAAGCAAGGTTGGTTACCGTTATCGTTATAATACCGTTATCGCTAAAATACCGTTTCAAATTGAATACCGTTACCATTACCAATACCTCTAAACAAAGTTTCCAAATACCGTTATCGTTACCGATACCGTTATTTTTATGGGTAGTTGCCAGTATTTTAACGGTATATTTTAATTTATATAAAAAATGCAAATTTTTCAAGTTTTATGTAATAATCTTAAGTTCTTTTTATTAAAAAAATTTATAGATAATAATTGCACGTATTGAAACTACCAGCATTGAATTTAGAGCTTATAATCTGGGATTCTAACGCTTAAAATAAAAATATGCTATGTTTTTAATTGTTTTTATATGTTTTTATCGCAATTTATAATGCCGGTACGTACCGGTATTGTTGTTTCGATAACGGTATACCGTTACCGAAACAGTCTTAAATACCGTTACCTTTACCGTTACCGTAATAAACAAAATTCACTACCTTTACCGTTACCCTTACCGTTATTCGTTTCGGTAACCAACCTTGAGAAAAAGTGAAGAAAAAAGCTACACAGATAAAAATATCACCAAATTTTAAGTGAATAATTGTTAAAATTTAATTTCCATTTCAACAAAATTTTTAATTGTATCATTGTATTTTGTTGATATGACAAGTTTACAAGTTTTTTTTCAATTAAACTTCTTTGTTAAAAATCAACAAACGTATTTGTTGAAGCTCAATAGGTTCTTTACTGCAGAGACTATTAATTATAGATATATGAAATCAAAACTTACATTACTCACCGGTAGAGGGCGCTGTATTATAATTGTATTTGGTATTACCTGAGCAACTATTTAGTATCAGTTTAGTATCAGCTGAGCCTATATTTAAAAACTCAAAAACTGCTCAAAATAACCAAAAACAAGCGCGGAATATATTCAAATAATAGAATTTGATTATCCGTTTGTTTTTTTTTCTTTGTTTGTTATTATTTAAATAAAAAAAAGAAAATTGTCAATTTTTTGAACAAAGTGCCATCTAATGATAACGACGTTTTTATAACTTATTTTTTTGGTGATGCCATACCCCTGCTTTACTGACTCGTCAATTCGAGCCAGTGAACTAGTTGGTTTAAATCATTCTTTTTTGTTTTGTGATTAAAAATACAAAAATTGGTTTTGGTGAGATTTTTGTTCTCTTTATGAACTTTGACTGATTTTTCTTAAATTCGAACAAAAATATTATTATTTTCTAAAAAACCATTTCAATATTGGAAATAGATACAAACAATTGTTGCAATCGTTCAATTGAACTAGTTCGTTCATGAACTACACAACTCTATTCTTATACACAAGCGTAAATTAAATAAAAATAATTTTCTTGATGAAAAATTCGAATGGTTTATTAGTTTACAATGGCAAATAATCAAAGACAAGTTCACAGAAAAATTATGGAAACTATTCAAAGTATATATAATCGATTGTGGACTCGTACAAATATTGCAACATATGTAAGTACGCGTGACCGGGAAAGGTGTTTCCAGAGTGGTCAAAAAGTTCAACAAGTACCAAACAATTAAAAGAAATCCTAGAATTTGTAAAGCAAAAGGACCTAGAAAAAAACCCATTCCAAACATTTCTGGCCGCGAAGTGGCACGGTGCGTTGAATTTTCGGAAACCTTTGTGCGCAGAGTAAAAGTTGGACTTAATACATCTAAAGGTAAGTTGGACTTAATACATCTAAAGTTCCAGACAGAAATGTTAAGAAGAACGTTGATACCAAAAAAAGAGCATAACTCTGTGTTACATATTCTAGTGGAGCACTTTTATTAAATAAAAAATATAATGAATTAATTAACTTACTTCAAAATGTATAAAAAATATAATAGTAAAACAAATATGTATTTTTATTCAAGGCGTGTTTTTTAATTAAAAAACAAATTAAAATCAACAATCTCGATTTTTAAATTTTGCTTTGAATTTCAAAAAACTAATTTTTTGATATGGCAACATCGTTTGTTAAAATTTTCTTTGAATTTCAGCAAATGTGTTTGTTAGCTATTTAATTGAAATAAATTCAACAATCAAGTAACAACCATGGTGTTTGTATTTACAAACTCAATTATAGGCTCAATTCCAATTAAAATTTTAATTGTATTTACAAAAAGTTTAATTGTATTTACAAACTATTTTTATCTGTGTAGTGTCATACGGGCTTAACAAACACATATTTTTTAGAAATTTAATAAATGTGTATTTTGAACTCAAGACCTCCACAAATGACCTTTGACCCTTTCATGGAAAAATCGTTAAAAATTATTAAGATCAAAATTAATTTTGTATTTTCGTCATATTCTAGTCAAATTTTAAAGTTTTTTCCATTTTTCATGAAGTAATATTTGACGAAACCGAAAGAGCCTGAGCTGCAAAATTATTAACCGCATTTTTTAATCACTTGGATTTAATAAATCCAAAAAGTATTTCTAAAAGTGCTAAACAGATGGGGTTAGATTCTCCCTATTTTAAAAGGAATTTTCTATCCGACACTTCTATTACTCCAATTTTTAATACCGAATTCAATGATGAAGGATTTTACTTTAACTTTAAATTATATTTTATATAAAACAGCAATAAACAGTGTGCCTTTTCCGTTTTATCACTTCAATTTATATTTTTACACAATTAAAATATTCCACTGCAATATTCAATGTTCACTAATTGGATTTAATTAAATTACTTACATTAGAGTGAAAAATTGCCATTTCTATTTCAGCTATTTCTCCATGTCCAAGATGGAAAATATTTATGTACTTGGTGAGGTGTAGTTTTTTTTTCTAAACATATTTCATACCAAAAATTTTAAGAAAAACCTTTTATTAGCTAGTTTTGCAAATTTTTGTTTCTCTTTTAATTTTCATTCGTATTTTTTCTGACATTAAATTAATAGGCTGTTTCATATATTTGCATTTTTATTCCTATATGTAAACCCAGATAAAGAAATCCAACTTTTGTTTTGGATTTAATAAATCCACTTTTTGTATAAAAAATTCTAAATCCAGCTGATTAAAAAATGCGCATATTGTTTCATTGAGATCTGGTAGTCTGCGATAGTTGTGGCAAATTTGATTCAAATGGGTGGTGGAAAATCCGCAAATAAATAAAATAAAATACGCCTTACTGAGTATAAGTTGACAGATTTAGTTGAATGTTACTAATTTTATTTCGAATATGTAATTTAACTGGGTTCATAATTACCGGGAACATTATGGGTGAAAACATGTCAATTCAACACAAAAAAGTGGAATTTTCGGATTGACTACCTCCGATTTCAATGAAATTTACCACAATTATAGTACATGATAACAGCTCATTAAAGCACAAATTTCAGAGCCAAGGCTCTTTTGGTTTCCGAAATATGACTTCACGAAAATTTTACTAAAGTATGATTACAAAATCGACTATATCTTTAAAACTGTTCAAGATATTGGTATTTTTTATTAGGTAAGAAAGTACCGTTTAAAATAACATGCATATTGATTTATTTCATGAAAGGGTCAAAGGCCATTGTCTTGAGTTCAAATGCCCATTGTTCGAAATGCGCAGTTTTTAAAATTCCTAAAAAAATATATAATTATTGTTAAACTCTCTTCTACATTCGTTTGAAAAATTTAAGGTGGTATCTTCTTACCTCTGAGTTATAGCCAAAAACATTGTCACAGCTATGGATTTCTGTGAATTAATACCTGTATATACCACAATAGCACGTTCCACATTTTTTGGTATTTTTATAAATTAATTAAAAAACAAGTAAAAAAGTTAAAGTCCATATAATAACCTACACCAGTCTGGTTAAAAGCCAACAATGTTTGGATCCGAAATTCGATTGGGTTAATATGAACTTGTGTCAAAATTTTATATAAAATGATAAAAGAGGAGAAAATTGGAAATATAGCCCATACATGGGACTAATTCATTAGGTGGACTAATTAATTGATGATTTCATTACCATTACATTGATATCAATTGTAATGAAATTATTTTCATTACCATTTTTTTAATTAATGGTAATGATTCTAAAATTTAATTTCATTGATTAATGACAATGATTTTAAATTTCATTACCATTGATAATGAATAAATTAAAAAAAATAATTGCCATTGACAGAAAAACGTAAAAATGGAGTAAAACTCGTTGAAATCGAAGATGGAATATGCTCTTTCAGGCTCATGCTCATTTGAAATTAAATATTACTTTCCATTCCATTGTTATTTGTACCCAGGTAAAGTTTAGCGGAATTAAATGGATCCTCCTTAATAAATTATGTTTTATAACTTCCCTGGCCAAACCAGTTGTTCGTTTTCATTTGTCTGAATTTTTTTGTAAACAAATGGTTTTTAATCAATTGTAATTAGTTTTTTTATACATTAGTGTAATTTCATTACCATTAGTAATGATTTTTCTAATGAAAAATATTTCATTACCATTAAATGGTAATGAAATTTTTTTCATTGTCATTAGTATGAACTAATGGTAATGAAAATTCAATGGTAATTAAAAATTCCCATGTATGATATAGCCCATATGGGCGATAGGTCCAAATATGGACCGATCCTATTTAGAATCAATAGTCTTTGTCCTTGAGACCATGTGAGTAAGCGAACCAAATTTCATTAAAATATTTTGAAATTGAATATTTGAATTGAAATTTTTTTCCTGAAATTTAGAAATATTATTTAGAAAAATTATTAACTATTTTTGAATAAAAAAAACTATTTCGTTTTTACTAATATTTAGAAATATTTATTTGCTTTAAGAAAATTTTCCTAAATTTTAGTAAAATTTTACTTAAATAGAGAAAAATTTTTGAACTATTTTAAAACTAGTTTTTTATTAAATTTTAGTTCATGTCCTTTTTTGAGTGTAGAGTTTTGCAAATTTATTAAAAACAGTTTTTGAAACAGCAAATAAAATCTAATATGACAAAAGCCGTGTTTTCGACTTAACTATATCCGTTAACTCATAAAAAAAACTCAAAGTGCATAAAAACGCGTTTAAGGCGAAAACTAACACATTACTTTTCGTATGCACGTTAACTTTCAACACGGATAATTATCGACATTGAAAACTCAACGTTTATACATTTTCACATCCAAAGTTTCTTGTTCGCGTTACTTCCTAAAAACTTTTGCTGACGTACGTTCGATTAAAACGCAACAATTATAAACATAACCTGTTTAAAATGTTTTATACTTCAATCGGTTTAACGTAGATTTGCTTTAAATACTTAACGTTGATAGGCATGAGACAAAATACAGCTAAAATAATATTAAAATTTGAACCTGAGGTAGAACAATATTCTTACTAAATATATGAAAATATAGAAAGTCAGAAAAACAATTTTTGTATTTTTTAATGCAAAAATTAAAACAATTGTTAAATAAGATATTGTTTTAACAATTCGTTTCATCAAAAATTAACACAATTTTTATGTTGATTTCACTTACGACTTTTGGTTTAGCGTACGAAACAAAAAACACGATATAAAACACAAAAATTGGATAAAAATAAATGTCAAAATAAATAAATTAAAAATATATATCACAGCCAAACTTTCTTACAACGCAATTTTTCACAGTTGGAAATTAGCTAAATTAAACTATTGCTATGGTGTAACTGCCGTTTGGAAAAAAACATAAAAAAAGAAATATGTATCACTATTATTGATGTTAGTTCAAAGTTGATCGCGCAACAAAAAGGTTGAAAGGGTTTAAGGAATTTAAAGCGCTACATGATGCGGTTTTCGGTAGGATTAGTTTACACTTTTTATATTTGTATTTATACTGATAAAATTCTCTTTGTTTGTTTGCGAATGCTGTCAAGGAAGAGGGGTTTACTATTGATAAATTAAAACAAGATGTCCAGCATTGTTTTAAAATATATAAAAATAGACATTTTGCAAAAAAATGTAGAGAAAAAAAAATAATTATAAATAAGTTTTTCATACTTTTAAAAATAATCATTAAATTTTTTTATGTACCTTTTTTATCTTAAACTTTTAAATGTGCCTTTTGTTTTTAAAGTGAATTTATTTATTTTTATTTAAGTTTTTTTTTCCAATGTATTAATATAAATTGTATTTTTAAAATATAAACAAATGATACATTTATATAAACATGCATTAGACTTTCCATTACAAAATCATAAGGATTAGTGGTACCACCTCATAACCTTGCCTTACAAGTGCAAATCGGACTGTAATCGACGTGCATTACATTCTCATTTGCCTGCATTTATTGACGTACCTTCAAGCTCGCTTATAACTCCAATTATAACGTAAGTGCAATTGAAACGGCACTTACTGACATCGTTGCTTACATTTTAAGCGAGAGCGCACCGATTATGACACTACAATGTAAATCTAAGTAGAAATAAAAGCGATAATATCATCACTGATTGCTACTAAATGTAACCGACATCAGCGATTAAATAATGGGTATTTTTACTGCTGGGATGTTAACTAAAAATTGTTGCTATCAACACAAACTTTTATTTTTCTTTTATTGTGTTATTTTCTATTAAAATTTAATATTTTTTAATGTGTTTATAGTGTTTAGTTTTCAACGGTTTTGAGATAACATAAACATTACGATTTATAATTACTATGTAGAAAAGAAGCAACAACTAGTATTTCAAGAAAACTTGTTAATTTGCTCTAATTTATCGAATACACATTCAAGTTCTTTTTTTTTACTCACCTCACAATTTGATGCTGCGGTAATGACACTAAATAATGTCCAGAACGGTGTTCCAGTTTCTGTGCTAATAAAGAAAGCAGCACCCATGCTACCAACTTTAACAATTTTTGGACTAACACCTGAAATTAGACCACGTGACTCTTCTGCTGAATATTGTTCGGGATCATTTAATTGACATAATACATAACGATCACAGTGCGGTTGTTTGGTCACATATCTATAGGCACGATGAACTTTTAAAACTGGTTCAATTACCTGTGTGAAATATAACAAACATAAATACAATAGTTAATTTGTAACTAATATTGAAACCAGATCTGGGGGTTAATCATTACATTTTGTAATTAATTACACATGAAATTACACAAATAATATGTAATTGTAATTGAAAAAACTCAATTACAACTACATATTATTTGTAATTGTAATTTAAAAAAGAATAATTACATGAAAAAATGTCAATTACAATTACATTTTTTTGGAAAAGAAATAATGACAAAAAGCACAAGTTAGGAGGGGTCAACCCAACATGACGTATTCTTTTTATTCTTAGCCACGCCTATCCCAGTCAATCTGTTCTACGAAATTTTAACAAAAAACGCTTTTTAATTCTAAATGTAATTGCAAATGTAATTGAAATTCGTAATTGAAATCACTTTCAATTACAATTACTTGTAATTTGTAATTGAAAATTTTTAATTAGGTACAATTACATGAAATGTAATTGAGTTTTTTTAAATTTCAATTACATTCATTTGTAATTGTAATTGAAAATTTTCAATTACAAATTACAAGTAATTGTAATTGAAGCGTAGTTGAAATCCACCAGCTCTGCTTGAAACATATAGAAATTAATGTCATGAGAATGATTCGATGCCTTTACTACCCAGTGCAGAAACATTAATGAGGTACAATATAATTATTTTTTGGACTACACGTTTTAAAGTAATGCAGAAAGTAAGTAGGTATCATTACTGGCAGTCCAAAAAATAATGATACCTCATTACGATTTCTACACTGGCTGTTTTATTTATTAAATATAACAAGTCGACATAGCTCATTTGAGAAAATTTAATTTAAATTGATTTAAAATGTACTAAAGTACTAAGTTATTCACTAAATTAGGTGAAAATTTTCGTTAGTTTATTCAATAGTTTAGTGAATTAAAAACGGAAGATTTCAAAATCATTTATATAAAAAAATATTCTATTATTTATAAGTTTTAAAAATTTTAAAGATTCTATTAAAGGAAGTACTAATTGGGAATAGCTGGATTTTGCTGTCCCGCTCGGCACAGTCCCGACGAAAACCAAACGTCTGACAACGATATATATGTGGTTATATACAGTGGTTGAAAATATAATAGAAACGATTCAAGTTTTTCCTAATTTTATTCTGGTTGCCTTTATTTTTAAAGATCAAAATAGTGGCTAAACTTGCCCTGAAAGGAGAGAAGATGGTTCAGAAAATTGTAGAAAATTTTAACATAAAGTTTGTTTATTTTTATTTTGTCATTCATTTTAAGTGGGCGTGGCTTTTAACGAAAAATTAGCAATATCAACCTTTTATCAAATTACATATTAAAATTTAGAGAGTACTGATCGGTTCTGTACAAACTGTATATTTTTGGGAATCCAATAAAATTTCTTGTAGTTTTGCATTATTCTGATCCACAAATAGTCGCCAGATTTACAATGGAATTACCTTAAACATGACCAAATTTTTAGCGATTTTAAATAAAGTTAACAACACTGAAATTTTAAAGTGAATAGTTTTATGCTTTTCTTACCACAATATAACAAATCAGTTAAGATTTTTTTTACGTTAAGCACCGTAAGTTGTTTTTCATGTGGAAAACTTTCACTCGAACTTTAAAGGCCTCAAATTGCAATTTAGTTTATAAAAATTAACAATTTTTTAATTTTATAACAAAGACACAATCACAATAAACACCAAATGTCACATTTTCCCAAGAAAAATACTAGTCTTGTACATTAAATTCGCGTGAAAACAAACTCTACACAATTTTCACGTGAAACTCATTATCGTGAAAAATCATTTTTTTTTTTATATGGAGTATAACAGTTTTTTCACGTGAAATTGAAACAACTTAAGGTGCTTTATAGTAAAATGCATTTCATGTTAAAATTTCAGTGTTGTTAACTTTCTTTTAAAATCAATAAAAACAAAGAAAAATTTAGTCATTCTTAAAGTTCTGCCATTTTAAGTCTGGCGGCTATTTGTATATAAAAATAATGCAAGACTTAAGGAAATTTTATAGGATTTCCAAAAATATACAGTTTGTACAGAACCGATCAGTACTCTCTAAATTTTATAATGTAATTTGATAAAAGGTCGATATGGCTATTTTTTCGTTAAAAGCCACGCGCACTTAAAATAAGTGACAAAATAAAAAAACAAACATTACTTTAAAATTTTCTACAATTTTCTGAACCATCTTCTCGTCTTTAGGGGCAAATTTAGCCACTATTTTGATTTTTGAAAATAAAGGCAACGGGAATAAAATTAGAAAAAACTTGAATCGTTTCTATTATATTTTTCACCACTGTATACCCTTACCAGAGGGGCAATTCTGTAACTTTTTAACGACAAAATTCGGTACCCAGTGTAGAAAATCATTACCAGATATGTGGTTATGTAACTACATACTTGGTAATGGTAACTACTTACTTTTGTTATTACATTTCTTATTACCTTTATATGGCGATGTCGCGAAAAATAATGAGTTATGATTACACACTAGCATATGAAAAATCAAAAAATATATCGTTACAAAAATAATGAGTCTAAAAATAGATTTTCAAAAAAATAAATTATATAAAAAAATATGTTTTATTGTATTTTTTTTTTTTTAATAAAACTTCCTTGTGCGGGAATCGAACCTGGGTCTACAGATTGCCAGTCAATAGCTCTACCATCTGAGCTATATCGACATGTAATATTTAATAGATAAAAACATAATTGACTTGCTGCACAAAAGTATGCTTACTCGCCAACATACAAAAAACCAAAAAAATATGTGTTTACATATTTTCTTACTAGTGTTTAAAAAATATTGAATCTAAAAATAGATTTCAAAAAATTTTAAAAAAATCTAGAAAATTATTTACTATTTGAAATAATGATAAAAATAAGTCATTATCAGTAACTCATTATTATATGTTTTAAAATAATGCAAAAGGTAGGTGGATGTCATTACTGGTAGTCCAAAAAATAATGATATGATTACCGTTTCTACACTGGTAGTTAAATTGACAAGTTTTCATAGTAAACTGACAACTTAACTACCGAATTTTGTCGTTAAAAAGTTAGAGAATCACACTACAGAACTGAAAAATAGATTTTCAAAAAATTTACAAAAATCTCTATAACATTACTTTATATTTGAAATAATGATAAAAAAAATAATTTATTATTGGTAACGCATTGGTTTTTGTTTTCAAATAATGGAAAAAGTAACTATTTATTATTATATGTTTAAAAATAATGCACAAAGTAAGTCGGTGTCATTACTGTTATTCCAAAATATAACGATATGTCATTACCGTTTCTATACTGGGTATATATATTTGGTAATGGTTTTCTAATATGGTTAATAATAATGATAGTTTTTAGCAATGCATTAGATACTATTAAAGTAGTTTAATTTATAAATGTCTCATTTACCTCTAAGTTTAGCGTGTCCGTAAGTTTATCACTTATATCGGTGGCATTAAACTGCAATAGACCACGTGCTTGACCTAATTTTAAGAGATCCTTAGCGTAACCTACGGCTGGTTTAACATATTGTCGGGAATCAATCTTAACATTGAGGTGATGTTTGGCAACATGATCTAACAAATTGGAAATAGTTTCACTAGCACGACTGGGTTCGAAGAACGTATTTTTAGGATATCCTTGGGATTTGAGGAAACCATTAAACATGAATTGAGCAGTTTGGAAATATCTGAAAAAAAAAGAAAATTGTATTAGTACTGCGTAGTTTAAATTAGATACATACATTTTAAGTATCGTCTTTAAAATCAGTTACTGAAAATCTTGTACTCGAGTAATAGTAATGAGTACAAATTCTTTCTGGTGAAAGAATTTGTAATCATATTTGTTCTTGTGTCTAAAATAAAAAAATAGAACGCTAAAGAATATAGAATATTTTATAATATTATAATAATATTTAGAGAATTTAGTTTATTATAATAATATATTATAATATAATATTATATTATATATAATTTTTATATATACACACAGAAAACAGATTCGTTGTGGTAACCGAATTTGTCGCCAACCGAATTTTGGTAGTTACATGTACTATCACATTATTCGGTTGCAGTTCTTACATTATTTCATTGAGAATACCAAATTTTTAGTTATTCCTACTGAATTATATAACATTATATTGGTAAACCCAACCGAATTTGCATTTTCGGTAGATACAACCGAATTTATTAATGAATTAATACCGAATTAGATACATCAATTATTTTTATTTTTTATTTATTTCAATAATTGGGATACATAAAAATTGTAACATGAATAAAACCTTTGCTCAAACTTTTTTATTTTGGAAGTCACAAATTTAATATTCCATAACGATTTTCATCCTGTGATGTTTGTTTGTCGTACATCTACCAACAAAAGAAAATTTTAGAAAATAATTCAGCTTGATTATTGATTTCAATTTTATATTTACCGTGTTTGTTTTATTTTATAAAAATTTTTTAAATTACGATTTCTTATTTTTTTGTTTTTATTGACGTTTGAAATTTTATGTTTTTAGAATAACCAATGTGTCGGTTACAATTTCCAAAACTGTTTAAAGTTGTGCTTTTTATCAGTTGTGGCCACCAATGTTGTTTCAACAAATTTTATTTTGGTTGTTATAACTGAAAATCTAGTAACACACTTATGATGTGTTATTAAAATTGGTTAACGTGGCCAACATTCAATATAAAATTGCTAGTAAAGAACTAATAACTTTAAATATATGGCAGTTTAGTTATTACAACCAAGTTTTAATTGCAATAGCTAGCTAATGGCAGAAAGTGCTTTAATAAGAATTATTAAAGTAATTGGCACTATCGAATAGATTTAAAATATTTTATTTTAGAACTAATTGGTTGGAAAGCCCGAATTTTGTACACAAAATAATATTTAATCAGTTGCACTATCTAATTTTCTCTTATTAATAAAAACTTTTTATTATCACAATTGATAATATATAATTGGTATTAAAATTATATCATAGTGGTAAAATGATGGAAATTCCAAATGATTTCCAACTGATTTATTCTATGTGTGTAATATAAAATTTCGCCCAAATTAGTTTGGAAGTAAAGTGCGGCGAACTGAGGTATCGTTAAGTACACTCAGAGAATTATGTCGGTAAAATTAACTGCATTTGCAGTTAAACAAGTGTACACATCATTTGTATTTGAATTAACTACAATTGCAGTTATTTTTAATTGCAACTGTATTTAAAATAACTGCAATACCATTTATTTTAAATGCAATTGAAGTGTATGCTTTTTTAACTACAATTGCAGTTAATATAATCGATATAATTCACTTATACGGCATTTAGACCTAGTTTTTGGCTCCAGCTAACCAATAAGCTTTAAATTTAGCTTGAAGTAAAGTATATTTCAAAATCTAGCATTTGTATATTTAACAAAAATATTTCAAACTTGAATTTTTGTTTCCCTTATGCTGGAGTATGCTATTGAAATAAAATGTAATATTGTATTCAAGCCTTGAAACTGGAAAACAGGGCTGGAATTGAACTTGATTTCAACTTGAATTCCAGTGAAATTGTTTATAGGGTAGTTTTTAATTGTTTTGTACGAAAACTAAGTAGTTTTTTTCAGTCTAAATTCAGTATTAGTGTAGAAATCTATTTTCAATAGACTTTCTGACCTCAAATTTACTTCCAAACTAAATAGTTGTGTATATTGTCAATAAATAAAAGTAAACAGCTGACTTTATTATTTATATTTTATTTGTTTATATTTTAATATTTTTCTTTGTCCTCAATTCCTCTGCTGCCGAACTGTAATTGTGTTTTGTGTTTACCAACCCTTCATTGCTCCATTTGTCATTTCCGTCGCTTTTTGACATTTACCTGTCTTATTAGAAAAATATACTTATTGCTTATTTTATTTTCAAAATTTGATCAATGCAAATTTTACACAGAACGTTTTTAAATAAATTTCACCAATGTAAATTTAACAAAGCACGTACTTAGCCAACTTAAAAAAAAAAGCATTCGTAATTTAGCAAAAATGCATATCAATTAATTACCAGGAATTTGGGGGTTGTATTTTTGTATTAGTTCAATACTATGCAAATTTTACATAGGAGGCTTTTTAAAAGATACACCTGTTTTTTTCTGCGTTTGCACACACCTTAACTCACGAAATTAGCAGCAAATTTTCGTTGTCAATTAAAAACATACTGTGGAATTGTGAAATATAGAGTAAGAAGGTGGTTACTCAAAATCAAAGGTTTAAAAGGCTTAATTCTTTCATTCACTTTTTAAAAATTAATGAAATTTGGGTTAAATTTCATTCCGTAATAGCATTTTTATGGAATTAATTCGATAGCTTAATTCCCAATAGCTTTAAATTATATGAATTCATTCTATTTTGTTAGAATTCTAACTGAATGAAACCCAATTTATCTGAATTCATTTAATAAAATTGTGAATGAAAAATGATTAGTTTTCATTCACTTAGTCAAATGAAAAATTTTAATTTACATGTAATTGCTGAAATATAGCATAATACAATTGAAAAACGTTTAAAATTCATCTAACAGAAATAAATAGTATCGTATGCTTTGTTACAGCTTGTATGCTTTGGTTTTGATTATATGTTAGTTTCAAACTACACTGCACTAAGTGAATGGTAATAAAATTTCTTCATTCAATTAGTAAAATGGTGAATGAACTTGCGATTTGAAAGATTCAAGTTGGGAATTCATTCAATTCTTATTAAAGCTTTGGGAATGAAACTTATGAATGAATTCTTTACGAATGGTTTAAGGGAATGGTACATGAACATTTTAAAAATCTGAATTTAATTTTTCGTGATTTAAGCTTAAATTGAATTAAGTCTTTCGAAGCTATGCTCAAAATAAGGCCTTAATAGGGTTCTATAAATCGACTTTCGACTAATCGATTAATCAACTTTTTGCGAACATTTGCGACTTTTTGAAAGTCGAGTTTCTTGTGATGCAAAAGTTATTACCATATGGCTTAAAAGTATATTTTGTTTTTGCTGATATAACACAATTGAAAAAAATTGAGCAAGTGTTGGTAATTCTATTGGAAAACAAAACAGTGAAATATGACATAAAAAACTCTAAAATGTCTACGACACACAGTGGTTTTAAAATGAGAGAAGTGGTAATACATACACAACTTCTAAACTAATGGTCCGATTTGGACAAAATTTATAGAATATTGTAGAGTAGGAATAAGGCTTTTTGAAGAATTCGTAGTCACCCTCTTTTATTAATAGGGCACCTATTTAGCACCAGCGTGCCAAAGTAGACCACCTCGAGCGTAAACAAGCTTTCGGAACTTTTGGCTTCTTAAATTGTCGGCCGATTTCAATGCCTTTAGACTTTTTGAATTATACTTAGGGCGAGTAACTTTTTTCGAATGTAACCATGGTTAAACGCTAACCACAGATATTTGAGATTAAAAACTATGGTTAAGCACTAGGGATGCCAATCGGGATTGATATTTGAAAATCCCGGGATTCGGGATTTTCGGGACTACAAGATTTTTCGGGATCCCGGGATTTCGGGATTTTTCGGGATTTAAATTTTCCTTTATTTGTAAAAATTTGTATGTTATGTAACTAATTTTTTTAGAGAATAAAGCGTTTTATAATTATTTAATAGTTGTTAATTAATAATGTGGTACATTTTATGAATATTGAAACATCTCAGTCAGAAATTGACAGTGGTACAAAAAATCAAGTACCTGCATACCACTGGGTAACCGCGATGTTAAAAATAAATGACTGGCAGAACACTCATTTGGGACTCTTTGCCAGCGTTTGCAAAAATTGTTTTGCCAGTATTTGTTTTACAAAACATCACGGCAGGGCCAAAAAAAGATACATATGAACTTTTTTTAAATTTTATTTTGGAAAATATAATTCCAAACCACTTATTTATTGGTTTTGGCAGCGTTTTTCCAAAGTTAAAAATTTTGTTTCTCCAGTACTTTTCCGGCGCTTTTTGAACTGCCGGTCCTCTTGTCTATTGACGTTATCATATTGGAAATGGGAAAGAAATTTTTGTCAGTACCTGTACCACCTATTAAAATACCTTGCTATCGCTTTCCCGTTTGTATTTTTCTGGCTGGGATAATATATGAAACCTGTCATTAAGTAAACTTGCGCCCAGTATTTTGTAAGCAGATTTTAAAACAGATTCGTTGCGGTAACCTTACCCACTAAATCGTGTAATTACAGCAACAAAGTTATTTGGTTATCTTTATCAAATGTTTTCATGGAAGAATTTAAACTTACAGTCCCAACCAAAATTAGGTTTCAGAAATCGAATTTCGCTTGGAAGAATAAATCGATAAAATAAGAAACAAACTTGATTTTTCGCTTGAATTACTCAAAAACATAATATTGTTTACCAAAATTTCAAATTTTTCTGCAAAGTCTTTGCATAGTTTACTCGAATAATCTACTTAATTTATAATTTTACCAATATCTTGGCATCAATTTCTTGTCAATATGAGAAAATTCAAGAAAAAACGTAGGTAATCTAAAATTGCTCACTTTGTTTATTTGCGTTTATATTAATATTAAAAAATAAGAAAATCCCGGAATTTTTGAGAAATAATCCCGGGATTCGGGATTTTGCCAATCCCGAAAATCCCGGGATTTCGGGATTTCCCGTTTGGCATCCCTATTAAGCACTAAACTCAGTGTATTTTGGGATAAGTTAACAGGTCTTAATTAACAATTTTTCAACAAAACTTTTCGTTAATTTCAGCAGGATAGAATATTATTGGCATTTAACTAAGTTTAACTTATGTATAACAAAAAGTTTATACACCGAAAAAATTTCTCAGTTGCTCAGTTAAAGAATGTCTCAGTTAAAACCCAACGAATTCAAACTAACTGAAATACCCTTTATCAACTTATGTTTCAGTTAAGTTTTTTCTGTTGCCCTGTAAGTTAACAAAAATTAAATTGTCATTTATTTTTTTACAAGTTCAAAAGAAAACAACAAATTTGAAATTTACAAAATTTAATTGAAACACAGTAAAAATTAATTGCAAATTTTATGCCTCATGCAGACAAAAACGGTATGATTTAAAAATTTTGAATTTAATATCCCCAAAGGACAAGGAAAATATTCACAACTTTATACTAAGGAGAGTGTATACAATAAATTACATTATATTGTGTAACTTAAATTAAAAACATTTATTTTTCCAGATCATTTGGACCTTGCATTTTATCTTGCTATGTATTAGAGGAAAATTAAAATGACTAATTGAAGAAATAAGTTAGCGGTATATAGTATGTCCTTGTATTTTAAATATTTGGAATAATAAGTGTAATTAATACAAAATGCACTGTTTCTGTGTTAACAAATAAATATATAATTAAAAAAATATTTCGAGCGATTAAGAACCGATTAGTGAATATTAAGTTTGCTAATAAATTCGAATTTAGCTTTCGGATAAATTTTAATGACATTTAGGAATTGGGCCTAAATCGGTTATTAGTTACTAATTCCAAATGTAATTTCATTTTAACGGAAATATTGTTTTCAGCAACGGAAATCTCAGTTAAAATCAATTTGCTAAAAACTTAGTTACCTTCAGCTAAATCGAACAACTGAGTCTCAGTAAGGGGTATTTCACCTGAACCTCAGTTGAAAAATTGATAGTTAGTAACTGAGAAATTTTTTCGGTGTAGAAATAATAGTTTTTTCTTTATGTGTTTTGTCTACTAATATTGCGATAATTTTTTTGCTAATATGAAAAGGGTAAGTTCTCATTTAAAACGAACTAAAATATAACCCAAATACAGCTGAAATTTTGTAGGTTTTACAGTTTTATTTTTTCTGTTTTATCTAACTAAAATTTCCTAAACAGATTCGGCATTTTTTTCTGCTGGGCCATTTTTAACTAATTTTTAGCATCTTTTTCTGCTATTTGCACAGATTTATTTCTATCAGTATATTAACATTGCTGGAGTAAGTCATAAAATCAGAGTAAAATTTAAACACAATTTAAGCCTTGACTTTGATTTCACTTAAATTTTTGTAGCGCTTATTGGGTAAAGCCTAAAGCATAACTTGTCAGAATAGGTATCTGCCGATAGCACAGATGATCGTAAACAAAACAGAGGACCCAAAAAATTAAAAGGCCTATAAAACTTTATGATATTTTTTTCAATAAATTTTAAAAATTGGTCTAGCTAGGCCGGTGTATGCAATATACGCTCAGCATTTGTCGAAAACGAGAAAAGTTTTGAACTTAATTTTAAGATTTCACAGGTGCGTAAAATATAGCACCCCAATTTCCTCAAACAGAGAAATGATTGTACTTCCCAGTGTAGAAAATCATTACCAGATATGTGGTTATGTAACTACATACTTGGTAATGGTAACTAGTTACTTTTGTTATTACATTTCTTATTACCTTTATATGGCGATGTCGCGAAAAATAATGAGTTGTCGTTACACACCAGCATACGAAAAATCAAAAAATATATCGTTACCTATGTGCTTACCAGTACTGACAAAAATAATGAGTCTAAAAATTGATTTTCTAAAAAATAAATTATGTAAAAAAAAATATTTTTTATTGTATTTTTTTTTAAATAAAATTTGCTGGTGCGGGAATCGAACCTGGGTCTACAGATTGCCAGTCAACAGCTCTACCATCTGAGCTATATCGACATGTAATATTTAATAGATAAAAACACAATTGACCTGCTGCACACAAGTAAGCTTACTCGCCAACATACAAAAAATCAAAAAATTGTGGTTGTATATCCTTACCAGTGTTTAAAAAATATTAAGTCTAAAAATAGATTTCAAAAAATTTTCAAAAAAATCTAAAAAATTATTTTCTATTTGGAATAATGATAAAAATAAGTCATTATCACTAACTCATTATTATATGTTTTAAAATAATACTAAAGCTAAGTGGGTGTCATTACTGGTAGTCCAAAAAATAATGATATGTCATTACCGTTTCTACACTGGGTTGTTTACAATTAATCCAACTTTGTAACCTTCATCGATTAAACATGCATTTTTTGTCAGTTAAAAGATTAATTTGACAGTTAAAAGTCTAACTCTGCCAGTTTAAAATACCAAGGTGATACTCACGCTGTAATAAAATGCGGTGACTACAAAATTATTTTTGTAAAAGCCTTAACCCTTAAATGCATGATCTCTTAAATTTTAACCATTTTTTTTGTATATGATTTCCTAAAGTCGTGTACATTTCAAGAAAAATACAAAAAAAAAAATTATTTTAGAAACCAGGTGACTTTTATTGAAAAATATGGTTTTTGCTAAATATATTATATTATTATAGCTAAAATGTGATTATTTCAACGAGTATGAAAAAAAGAAAAAAATATATAAACTATGAACTATATATTTATTGTCGCCAAAATTAATTTTATTGCGAGAACATCACTTTAAATATTTAAACATTTTTGAATATTACACTTTTTGTAAAAAAAAAAACGCGTGTGTTAGATTTTTCACAAATATACGAAGCAAAACCAAGATTTTTCCTATAACTGTTTAAAAAATCTGAGCGAAACTATAAGAACATTGTGTATAGAAGGGACCCCAATACCCAAACGTGCAGTTTTGGGCATCAAGTGGGGTTTTTTTTATAAAAAAACTGGTATGTTGCTATATGGTAATGTATAAGAATGGTTGCTTAAGGGTTAATGTATAAGAATAAAATAAGCCTTAATGTCTATAAGTTTTGTGCTACATTTTATGTTTATCACTGTACCATGATAAAAAAGTCAGTAAAATTTTTATTTTATATGCATAAAAGTCGAATTTATGCTCATTATCAATAAGGTGTCAATTCTACGTACCGAATCTAGTTAACTGACCCCCAAATAAGCTAAAAAATATGATTTTTTGCTATTTAGAAATTTTCATATAAAAAGTCGATTAATGGACTTTAACCTATAAAAAGTCGAAAAGTCGATTAATCGGCTTTTACTTTTCAAAATTTGAAAAAAGTCGAAAAGTCGACTTTTTATTGCAACTATATAACCCTAGGCCTTAATCATTAAGAAGTGGAAAATATAGTACACTCATAATAATCCATAGGTAAAATAAACGAAAAGTGTGGTTGATTTTACGAAAGTTTTGGTTATTTTGACATTACGAATATTTTTGTAATATGTACAAATGATATTTCGTTTCTAGTATCGAATTTTTATTTGTATATTTTACGAAATTTTATAAAAGTACAAAAAAAAGATTGGTAAAGATACAAATATTTGGTTTATATACAAAATAACTTTGTATCTAGTAGGATATTTTGTTTTCTAGTATCGAATTTTTATTTGTATATTATACGCAATTTTATAAAAGTACAAAAAAAAGATTGGTAAAGATATAAATATTTGGTTTAAATACAAAATAATTTTGTATCTAGTAGAAAATTGGGTGTATAACCGATATAAATACGATATATTTTGAAAATTTTTGGCGTTTATGTTACTGTAGAACATTGGCCATCGTTATCTATGATCTTTTCCCAACTTTCTGGAAACATATTTATTCCGCGCCAAAACAACTGCTCATTTTTTAGGCCAAGAACTAATCAAGGCAATTTCGGATACCCGATTTCAATAGCTCATAATAGATGAGACCCTTCTGCCATGCTTCACATACTATTTCTTACGTTTCGGGTTGTCGTAATGGATCCATTTTTCATCAGTAATGATTCGATGCAAAAAAGACTTCTTTTTATGGCGTTCAAGCAGCATTTCGGAAATGCAAATCGTCTTTCAACGTCTCTCGGCTTCAAATCGTGTGGTACCCATTTTCTTCCTTGTGGTGCCCATTTCCCTGCTGCTTGCAAACGATTTGAAATTGCTGCTTGAGAAACTCAGAATGATTTTGCAAGTTCTTTTCGAGTTTAACAACAATCTTCATCGAGAAATGCCTCCAATTCATCTCTTCCAACTTTTTTGGCTGACCTGTGTGGTCTTTGTCTTCCGTGTCAAAATCTCCACTTCTGAACCGCACAAACCATCTTTAGCACGTTGAAATCAATGGAACATATTCAATTGAAGAAGTAAAGCAAAACTTTTCGCAAATAATGCTTTTTTCGGTCGGATCTACTGAATACCAAATAGATTCGGTTGGGCCAACATTTTCATATTCGAAAATATAGTAGGTACAACTGAAATGTCTGCAGCTACAATCGAATTATGTGATAGTACACATAACTACTAGGGATGCCAATCGGGATTGGTTTTTTAAAAATCGGGATTTCAAAATAAAAAAACGGGATCCCGGGACGCATCGGGATTTTTCGGGATCCCGAATTTTTTCGGGATTTTTTGATTTTTTGCCATTTTGGAAATTTTTTATTTAAAAAAATGTGTGAAAACTTCAAATTTATGGAAAGAAATAAAGGGTCATATGCATAAACATTTTTATAATTTATAAGTGACTTATAAAACAAATTTTTCATACAAATTTCATTTTATAAACATGGTATAAGGTTTTCAAATTATTATACATGAGCACTGTAAAATATAACTGTTTTATACGTTTTTTACATACTTCAGTTTATTTAAAAAAAAAACCAAAGGATTGAAAAAAAACTCAAGAATTAAGAACTTGACTCCGGCGATATGTTATGTTATGTGCTATTTGTGTTTATAATAATTTTATATTCACTATTCTCATATCATTTTAATTTAAAATTGTCAATTAAATTTTAGAATTTGCAATTGGTTTCAGAATTTTTTAATTGTTTTCCACATATAGTGCAGAAATTCAAATGAAAAATAATGTAATACATACAACGTTTTATTCTGAATTTTAATCGATGATTTCCGAAATATAATAAGAACTACTGCACAATATAGATTTTTATTAAATTATATTTAACAAAAACGGTTTAAAAATATCAGCAGGATTGCAATTTTGGAAAAATTACCACATATTTTTGCAATTGTGAAAATCCCGGGATTCGGTTAGGAACAAATTCGGCTGCCACAACGAATCTGTTCTCTGCGTGTAGACAATGGCCTTGCAACTCTCTCAATATTTTTTATTTGAAAAAATATTAGGCGGCTTGGAACAGGAACGAACTCCGACTGGTTAATCAGGGATGGAAAAGGCTCACTTAATCGGGCTCTTATACCAAAAAATGTTAGATCGCTCTTACATATTTAAAAATGTAAGTAACTAAAAAATAGCTTCCTCTTTGGCTCGTTAAAAAACATAAAAATTAAATATTTAGATAATAGCAAATATTAGCACAAATTGCGAAAAAAAAACATTTGCAAAAAGCGAAATTTTTGCAACAATATATTCGCTTGCAGAATATCGATCGCTGATTACCTCTTTTAATTCATTTTCTGTACCATAAAGCCTTTTTCGAATTCCACCGTTATTTTGCAATTCTTTACGTGCGTTTTTTTTTAATTTATAATCTAAGGGCTATAATACACATTTCAGACAACAAAGTTTGGTGGCTAGTTGCAAAAAAAATCGCTAAAAATGAAATTTGCAAAAAGGAAAATTTTTGCATCAATATATTTGTTTGCAGAATCTAAATCGCTGATTACGTTTCCTAATTAATTTTTTGTACCACAAAGTCTTTTTTCGCGTTCCGCTTTTATTTTGCAATTTTTTAAGTACGTTTCTTTTTAATTTATAATCTAGGGACTATAATACACATTTCATACAACAAAGTTTGGTGGCTAGTTGCAAAAAAAAATCGCGAAAAATAAAATTTGCAAAAATGATAAATTTTTTCATCAATATATTTGTTTGCAGAATGTAAATCGCTGATTAAGTTTTTTAATTAATTTTTTGTACCATAAAGCCTTTTTTCACTTTCCGCGATTATTTTGCAATTTTTTAAGTGTGGTTTTTTTAAATTTATAATCTAGGGTCTATAGTACCCTAAAAAAAAAAAATATAAATCGCGAAAAAAATATTTGCAAAAAGGAAAATTTTTGCGTCATTGTATTTATTTGCAGATTGTTAATCGCTGATTCAGTTTTTTAATTATTTTTTTCTACCACAAAGTCTTTTTTCGCGTTCCTCTATTATTTTGCAATTTTTTAAGTGCGGTTTTTTAAATGTATAATCTACGGAGTATAATGCCCATTTCATAAAACAAAGTTTGGTGGTTAGTTGCAAAAAAATAAAATTTTGCCATCGTTTGCAGAATGTAAATCTTTTAATTATTTTCTGAACTCCAAAGCCTTTTTTCGCATTCCGATATTATTTTGCAATTTTTTACGCATGGTTTTTTAAAATTCATAATCTAGGGCTATAATACTGTTGGAATAGTATAATTCCATAGTATAGTTCCATTCTTGATTTTTATAACTAAATTATTATTTTCCATCCCTGGTTACAATCGATGTTTTGAGTCATACAAAGAGCGCACATAATGACCCTGCAAACATTTAAAAGATACCTTCCAAGAAGATATTAAAGCGATATCTTCTATCAGATATTGTTTTTGAGGCTTAAATTTAATAATGAAAAAATTAAATCGTTTTTTTTTATTGTACCGGGAGTTTATTTAGCGATATCCCTTTTATCTTCCATATGAGTTATTGCTTTCATATTGACTGAAAGTATTGTTTTAGTGTAACAGTTGTTTCCAACGGAGGAAACTTCCGGAATACGAAATTGATATTGCCGGCAATAAATGTTTTCTTCCTGGCGATATGTTCGGAGAATCTTCTTCGTATTGCCATGTTTGCTGGGTGACATTGGTTTGAGTATGTTCCTGTTCCAAGGCACATAATAGAACAAATGCTTTCTCAGTGATAGAGAGTCCCCCAATCTCTTTATTATGTATACTCTTTGGTGTAGATTGATCATTTTCATGATAAACAATACAATTGTTTCGTGGGCATCACCCCAACTTATCAGTTGTGCGCAATAAGAAAATGAAGACTGCAACACACAAACCAAGACGTTACATAAGATACAAAAATTCAACGGGACGATAATTTTGTACTTTTGTATATCGTCACCTAAAATGCAAAAGCGCGTAACAACAAAAAAATTTAAGCCGATTTTCTGATTGATTATGATCAGAGTTTTGAAGAATTAATTCCTTAATTCAATTTTTCATTTCTGAATTAAAAATTCGATGAATTAATTCACTAAGCACCATATATTCAATGGAATTAATTCATATTTGCTTTCGTTCGATTTATTTTGTTACGAATTAATTCAATTGCAATAGTTCTTTTTATTAAATCAAATAAATTAATTCACTGGTGAACACGTTCTATTTTATAAATCGAACGGAAAAAAAAGTGAATTAATTCCTTTCTGAATTAATTCACTACTGAATTCGTTCAATTTTATTTTCGTTCAGTGAATTAAAAAAAATAAAATTACGTTCAGTAAATTTAAAAAAAAATAATAAGTTCACTGAATTGACAAAAAAATAAAATAAGTTCACTGAATTGAAAAAAAATAAGTTCACTGATTTCAAAGCTTGTTTTCTGCCGCTCAGTAGAAAAAAACAATAATGTACAAATAAAATTTTTAAATAAGCAATTTTACAGCGTGTGCTAGTAAAAATAAACAAATTAGAAACCGGATGCTGTTTATTAACCTACATGATTCAAAAATAAAGGCTTTTACTATTAAAAATAAAAACTTTACAGATATAGATAAATTTGGAAATAAATATAACTATTAATTTTTCAAACTAGTTATATAGTAATATTTTTTCCAAATTTATCTATATCTGTAAAGTTTTTATTTTTAATAGAAAAAGTCTTTATTTTTGAATCATGTAGGTTGATAAACAGCATCCGGTTTCTAATTTGTTCATTTTTACTAGCACACGCTGTAAAATTGCTTATTTAAAAATTTTATTTGTACATTATTGTCGTCTTCTACTGAATGGCAGAAAACAGGCTTTGAATTCAGTGAACTTATTTTATTTTTTTTCAATTCAGTGACCTTATTATTTTTTTTAATTCACTAAACGTAATTTTATTTTTTTTAATTCACTGAACGTAATTTTATTTTTTTTAATTCACTGAACGAAAATGAAATTAAACGAATTCAGTAGTGAATTAATTCAGTAAGGAATTAATGTTGAAATACTTTTATTCTTCCCCACTGTGCTCAGGAGAGTTTATTTTGAAATAATATAAAAAATTATAATTTTTTGTGTAATTTCATACGGTTTGGGATAATTTTTTAACTTTAGCTGTGTAATTTTTTGTTTTACTAGTGGCAACACTGACTCTAACACAGCAAAAATAGTAAACGTCGATACACACGATGGAACATTGAATTTGGAAACACAAAATATCAATAATTCTCTCTGATTAAAATCACAACGTTGTTTATGAGAAATTTTTCTTACAACTTGTTGGATTTTAAAGCGCAAATAATTTTCCAACATCTGTCGGAGTTGCATGTCTGGTAGACCGGTTATAATTTTTAATTTTTGTATAAACTATAAAAACCAGTCATTCCCTGATATAGAAGGTAGAAAAAGAAGCATTGTACGTATTGTGATAAAGACGGAAATTTCGTGACACACTTTTTATTCCATATTACGACAATGTAAATGACGACTATAAAACCACCCATTTAAATGTTTGCTGAGAATTTATAGGTGGGTTAGTTGTTCATTTACAACATGTTTGTTGTCCAGCTGTTCTTTATTTTAACGTATTTTTTTGCCGGTTCAATTTTAAACTTTTCCATTACGAAACAGAAACACGTTAAAATTGTATGTTACAGTTATTCTTCGTTTATCGGGATTTGAAAAATATATACTTTTATGTTTGTATGCATCATACTTGGGACGAGTTAATTGAATAAAAAATTTGATTGACAATTTCATTGGCATTGGCATTATTTGTTTAATGGCAGTGATAATGAAATTTTTTGGCACTACAATTTTGTTTCAATTGTCCAATGACAGTGCCTAAACAACCAGTTATAATTGACGAAAAAAGCATTTTTTTACAAAAATATTTGTAAAAACAAAAAATTTAGGGAAAAAAATCAAAATTAAAATAGTACTTCTTACATAAATATTCGCTATTTCAACGAGTATACTCGTACGTTACTAGATGCTAATCAATCATGAATAACTGGCAGTCATGTAAGAGTGACCAGTGTATGCCTTATAAAACTTGATAAAATATCGAATATTTATAAATTAGTAGCCCTGTGGGAAAGGAACCGGTCACCGGACACGTCACTTCTTTTATGTGAAAAGGACCGGTCACTTTTACATGGGCTTGTTCTAGGACGTGTTACAGGACCGACGCAAAAGAACCCGTCACAGGACTGAAGCAAAAGAACCTGTCACAGGATTGGCATAAATGAACCTGTCACAGCACTGACGAAAAAGAACCTGTCGAAATATGTAAAAACATGCATTGTTGTAAAAATATGCAAATACAAAACAATGTAATTTAATTCTAAATTTCATGATTCGGATAAATTTTTAGTCCATATTAGTTTTGGCTATTAAAAAAAACATGGATTTGCATGGAATTCCTTGCCCTAATACGAGTAAGTACCAATTTAGATTTAAATTTTTTTTATTCGCTAAATATTTTTACCAGGAATTAAATTTTGCAAATCTTATTTGTTTTAGTTCAGTCAAATACCTGTTTTTATGAAGTTTTAAAATTATTTATATTTGGCTATTTATTGCCGACAGAAAATAAAAAGAGAATTTCCAAAAAGTTACGGCAATTTCTGAACTTGATTTTAACTGAAACAAATAGCTTTCAAAGAAGTTTAATTCATGCAATTTTTAAAGTACCTACTTGAATTTATAGTTTTTTCGATGTTTATTGGGTCGTTTTAAACCAAATTTTAAAAAAATGCTAAGAACAAAATAAATAAAAATAATTTTGTCATTATCATCCGCTTTGTTGATTTTGTGGTTTTGAAGTTAAATTTTACGGCATGCTTGGCCGTGTATTCCAAAAACCATTTTTTGTTTGTCAAACAAGCTGGACAGCATGCTTGCTCGTATATAGGCCGCTTCAGACATCTTTCGGTACTTTAGTTTCCTGAAATACTAACATGTTTTCACCAGTGCGCCCCACTGTACATACAAGAGGGGTTCCGCAAGAAGAGTTGTACAACAATCCGGTGAATGATGTGATTACTAAGCGCCTACTCAATACGTAAAACATTAATCCAATAACTTTTAATAATTAATCATATAATCGTTCGACCAAATTGTTTTGATCGTTTAATCGATCAAAATAAAAACACGAATAACTGACAACTCTAATATTTGTATCACTTGATTGAACTGGTGAATTCTATTTTCACATGTCATGTGACAGGTACTTTCAGACCGGTGTTAATTTCACCAGTCATAGGACTAGTACTTAGAGATCAGTCCTGTTTTCACCGGTTACGGGGCAGGTCACCGGTTTGGAACTTTCAGACCGGTCCTGCTTTCACTAGTCCTGGGACAGCTCCTTTCAGACAGGTCCTGTTTTCACTGGTCACGAGACAGGTCACAGGATAGGTTCTTTCAGACCGGTCCTGTTTTTACCGGTCACGAGATAGGTTCTCGCATCACAACTGTTCTCTGTTTTCCCACAGGGAGGTAACATACATACACTCAAATAAAAAAGTTAGTAAAAAAATTTGTAAACAGTTTCGAATCGCACTATACTATTTTTATACTGATTTTTAGTACAATTTTAATTTTTAGTAATCATTTTTGCTATTTTCTTATTACAAATTACGGATTTTTTTACTAATTTTCGCTGCTGATGTCAGCAAAACATTTTACTAATTTTTCAAAACCGAGTGCTAAATTTAGCAGAAAAATATACTAATTTAAAAAATTTTATTTACAAGAATTCGTTGACTTTTTGCAATTCTTGTTTAGTTTATATTTGTTACTATTGATATATTCTTAGTTTGGAAATAACACTCAGAAAATTTTATTGTATCTCCAATGCATAAAAAGGTAATAACTGGAGAACCGTTTGCAATTTTGACTCCAAATCTCAAGTACGATGAAGTAATTATACTCTTGTTTTTTTTTCTTAGATTTTACAGTTTGTTTATTTTTTAGTACACTTTTTTGCTAATTTCAGCAGATTGATTTTAAATTACAGTTTACAAAAATTTACTGAAATTTAGTAGCTGCAACTAATTATTCATACTAATTTCATTGTATTAAAATTATGATATTTAGTACAATGAAATTCATAAACGCTTTGTAAAATTATAGGAGGTTTATTGAACAAATTTTGTATGAAAATGGCGTTTTGTAAACCTGCTATAACTTTACGAAGCATTTATGAATTGAGGAGTAAGATTTTTAACTGATTTTAGCAAATCGATTTTTAGTTGCAGTTTACATAAATTTTACTAAAACTTAGTAGCGGCTACTAATTTTTTCTACTAATTTTATTGTACTACAGATCAGCAGACATGTGTTGCTAAAATTAGCAAAAAATACCGCTGGGCTCAAAACAGTTAAATATCAGCAAAATTTTCAGTAGCCACCTTATATGGGCAGAAAAGAAGTAAAAAAAGTGCTCCCCTCAAAATAAACCTTAGTATGTTTTATGATGATTCCCAAAATATTTCGGGTCAAGCAATTAGATCTCACGAGCTGGACCATTTTTAGAAAAGGTCTATTTTAGTTTTTATAATAATTTTGCTTTTTAGCTGAAAACAACATACTCAATATGGGTATCATATGATTTATATAACATCCCAGCAAAACCTTGGTAATGGGTTTGACCTTTTTCACGCATTGCCTGGCAATGGGTACCCCTTTACCCTTGGTTTTACTTAGTAACCTAAGGTAATACGTTACTAATATTGTGATACATCAATACTTATGTGGGAGGTATGAAATAATGAGCTACCGATATGGAGATATATCACTACTTATTTGGAGCCTTTAAAATAATATATTACCGATATTATGTTTTATAATAACTTATTAATAAGGGTAAAAATAATAAGTTATTGGTATTGCATAATATAACTACTTATTATGCGAAAGTACGATTTAATAAAAATTTAGAATCTAATTACATTTCTCGGATCGGTGTGCTTTTAAACAAAGTCATTACTGGTAACGTCTTATTTTATTCCCTATATGTAACCAATGAAATATGTACCAATGTGTAATGACTTACTTCACTCTATAAAAGTATGTACTTATTTTAGCTAACTAGTGAATTTAATATTACAAGTAACAACTTATTTCAGTACTTCCTTCGTAATCACTTATTTTATCCTATACCGGTACGACTTAGGCAACCATTTACCCGCAATGACACCCACATGTTAAAATAATGTGTTATGCGACCAAAGTGTAAGTAGTTACAATTTTTGGTTTCTTATTACATTTCCCTTTACCTGGTAATAGAAGGTTTTGCTGGGATGTTCAATCATATCCAGACATGTCCTATTTTCAAGGATATTCTATAAAAAAAACGGAGATGTTTGTGATTGAAATGTCAAACTTTCATATAATAATCTATAGTCGATTTAAGTGAACACGTGCGTCAGATTTTTTTGAAATTCACGATTTTGCGCGGTTTATCAGAAATTCAATAATAAGCTGACGATATACCTATCAACGGTTTGCACCAACGATATGTTTCATAATAATTTATTTACAAAGCCAAATTAAAAAACTATATACATATTTCTTGAAGAATTGAATAAAAGATGACTGGTGTACAAGGTTGGTTAACGTTTCAACTTTTATATAACGGTAATTGTGCACCATTTTAACTGCTGCACGCTGGGGCAAAATTCCGATTTAGCTGGCATAAAGTCCAATTTTAAAAGTCTGAATTTACAAAGAAAAGTCGCATTTATTAGACAATCCAGAACTTAGCACTGTTTTTTTTTTTTTTTTTAATTTTTAGTTATTAGCGTTGTCAAAGTTCAAATTTAGTTTCAAAAAATAAAATTAAATAAAAAGTAGTCTCTGTTGCCATGGTTACCATGGTACTTGTACTTGAAATTTTTTAAGTACAAGTACCAAGTTTCAAATGTACTTTGTAATGAGTACCAATTACTAGGGAAGTACTTGATACTTAAGTACCAATACCTTAAAATGTACTAGGTACTTGCTAAGTACACTTGGTACTTGCTAAGTCCAAGGTACTTGCTAAGTACACTTGGTACTTGCTAAGTCCTATGGTACTTGTTAAGTACTTTTAGTACTTGCTAAGTTCTATGGTACTTACTAAGTACTTGTGGCACTTATTAAGTACTATGGTACTTGTTAAGTACTAAAAGTACTTAAAAGTATGGAACTTGTTAATTACCTTTGGTACTTGCTAAGTACTATGGTACTTGCTAAGTACCTTTGGTACTTGTTAAGTACCTTTGGTACTTGTTAAGTAATATGGTACTTGTAAAGTACCTTTGGTACTTGCTAAGTACCATGGTACTTGTTAAGTACTATAGGTACTTGCTAAGTACTATGGTACTTGCTAAGTACTATGATACTATATTTTGTCTGTTTGTCTTTAAAAAAATAAATACAAAAAAACCAGTTAACAAGCCTAAAAAAGATTAGTGGGATTCATGTAGCGTCGTTTATTAATGTTACATAGCGTTAACCTTGTATTTATATATACCAGGGATGGAAAGAAAGCTCGAGCGAGCCATAAATATATACATTTTTTTAAAAAGCTCGGACTTAATACCCTGATACCGAAACTAAATTTTGACTTGCATTGCTAGATTTTAAAATCGCGTTTTTCTCGAAAACTAAGCCTCGTAGAGAGAAAAGGGCTTTTAGTTGTAATATCGCTAGTATCTATAAACTAAATGAGTTAAATGAAAACGGACAACGGTTTTGGAGCAAGGAAAAAATTTTGGCGATTTTTTATAATTTTTGTCGATTTTCAGAAATTTTTACGAGTTTTTAAATTTTGGCAATTTTTCCGATTATTTCCAATTTTTGAAATTTTGACGATTTTGGTAATTTTTTCAAATATCGACAATTTTTCAAGACGATTTTTCAAAATTTTTACGATATTATGCAATTTTGGCGATTTTGTCTAATTTTTGACGATTTTTTTTTTGTTAATTTTGACCATTTGGGCAATTTTTTCAAATATTGACGATTTTTTCAAGTTAGGACGATTTTTTAAAAATTTTTACAAAATTTTTTAAATTTTTCAAATTTTGGCGATTTTTTCTAATTTTGAACGATTTTTTTTAATATGGCGTTTTTTTTTAAATTTAGACGATGTTGATAAATATTGAATATTTTTTAAAATTTTGTCGATTTTTAAACTTTTTTATAAAATCTGCATGATTTTTTAAATTTGGAATTTAGTTTTCCAAGTTTTGCGTTTTTATTTAAATTTTTGCCATTTTTTTAAATTTTTTCCAATTTTGGCAATTTTTTTTTTAATTTTTGACAATTTTCTAAATTTTTGAATTTTTTTATTTTGGTGTTTTTTTCACTTTTAACAATTTTTTTTTCAATTTTGGCGATTTTTGGTGTTTTTTTTCTAATTTTGACGATTTTTTTAAAATTTAAAATGTTTTTCTGTTTTGGCGATTTTTTCTGATATTTGAAACTTTTTTTCAATTTCAGCGATTTTTTACATCCATGTAATACCGTTAACGTGCATATTCCTACGAGAGGTCTGCGACTCTTAGTTGTGACTGTATTCCCCATGTATTTGTTATTGCAAAGTCACAATAAATTATATTTATTAAAATTTTCGCTTGAAAACTTCAAAAAAATTAAGATTTTGGTATCGACACAATCATAAAATTGACAAATAAAATCTGAATTTTTTGAATTTTATTGTTGCTTTGTATGAAAAGTTGTGACTCTCAGTCTTAAAAATAGTCTTATGACTTCCCGAGTAAAAAAAATTATATATAATCATATGTGGCATATATTACAATATATAATTAGACATGTGGTTATGTATATCCATATATAATTATATATGAGGTTTTTTCCGAAAAATTTTCCTTATATTATGCCATATATAATTTCATCTAATTAGATATCGGCCTTCGTAATATTAGATATGGCATATATAATTATATATTATATAACATGGTTGATCTTATTGCATATATAGTTATATATAGAACTATATCTTAATATATATGGTGGCATTTTAGCAATATATAATTATATATGGTATCATTTAAACAATATATAATTATATATGGTGAAAGTTAAACTAGATATTATCATATATGGTGCCATTTAAACAATATATGGTCATATATGGTACCTCATAAACCAAATCTTTAATTCAGTTCCAGATATGATAATATATGGTACTATATATAGTGCGATATATATTTATATATGGTGTTATTTAAACTATATATTATCATATATGGTGCCATTAAAACCATATATTATCATATATGGTGCCATTCAAACCATATATTATCATATATGGTGCAATTTCAACAATATATGCCCATATATGGTACCTCATGAACAATATTTTTAATACAGTTCCACATATGATAATATATGCTACCATATATAGTGCCATATATATTTATATATGGTGTTATTTAAGCAATATATTACCATATATGGTGCCATTTAAACCATATATTATCTTATATGGTGCCATTTCAACAATATATGCTCATATATGGTACCTCATGAACAACATTTTTAATACAGTTCCAGATATGATAATATATGCTACTATATAGTGTCATATATGTTTATATATGCTGTTATTTAAGAAATACATTAACATATTTGGTGCCATTTAAACCATATATTATCTTATATGGTGCCATTTCAACAATATATGCTCATATATGGTACCTCATGAACGACATTTTTAATACAGATGCAGATATGATAATATATGCTACCATATATAGTATTTTAGAAAATTTTAATTGTATATCACAAAATATTATTTGCACTTCAGAAACTACAATATTACGCAAATTTAATTATTTATTTATTTAGTTGTGTCCAGAAATAATGAAATCTATTTCAGAATTTCATAGCTAATAGAGAAAAATTTCTCAAATACATTTCATAATTTCAGAAATACGATTGATAATTTCTGAAATACAGTTTGATAATTTCTGAAATACAGTTGTGAATTTCGGAAATACAATTAATAATTTCTGAAACACAATTGATAAAACTGAACTTCAATTGACTAGTTCTGAAATACAATTCATAAATGTGAAAAATAATTGATGAGTTCTGAAACACAATTGATAAAACTGAAATTCAATTGATTATTTCTGAAATACAATTGATAAATTTTAAAACAATTAATACAATTGGAAATGGTGTAGAGCGTCAAAAAGATGTAAATAAAATTATTTTATTCAAGGATTTCAATTTAATAAAAAAATAAATATATAATTTTATAAAAAAATGAATAGAAAAAAAAAATTTAAATTTTATAAAAAGAAATTCATTTTGTAAAAGAAATGCATATTGAACTCGAGCCCTTCTGAGTTTAAACCTTATTTTAACAAAATATTGTAATTTTTATACAATCAGTGCTCTGCCAGTCTATTATTTTTTGAACAGTTGGCAATATATGTCTGGGATCTTATTAAATCCCACATAAATGGAGATCTTACGTAGTACCCAAATATAATGCGGCATCTAATTTTATCTGTCATTTTTATGGATAGTTTTAGATTTCAATCCCCAAATATATTGCTGTTTCTAATTCGATCTGCCATTTTAATACCGAAATAAATTGCTGGATATAATTCGATCTGCCATTTTTCTGATAAATTTAGATCCAAGTTTATCGCCAAATATATTGCTGGATCTAATTTGATCTGCCATTTTTCGGTTAAATTTTGATCCAAGTTTATCCCCATATATATTGCTGGATCTAATTCGATGTGCCATTTTTCGGATCAAATTGGATCTAAGTTTATCCCCAAATATATAGCTAGATCTAATTCGATCTGCCACTTTTTCGGATCAAACTAGATATACGTTTATCCACAAATATATTGCGGGATCTAATTTGATCTGCCAAAATTGAGATCAAATTAGATCTAAGTTTATCCCCAAATATATAGCTGGATCTAATTGGATCCGCCATTTTTCGGATCAAATTAGATCTAAAAATATCCGCAAATATATAGCTGGATCCGCCAATTTTCGGTTCAAAATAGATCTAGGTTTATCCCCAAAGATATCACTGGACCTCCCAATTTTGAGATATAACTTGATCTTAGTTTATCCCCATATATACAATGGGATCTAATACGATATGATTGGATACACCCAATTTTGAGATCTAAATGGATCAGCCAGATATTACAGCAGATCTTAAACAATATTAAATTGGATATAATTAGATATTGCGCGAGATCAATTTTTTTTACTCGGGTTAGCAAGTACCAAAGGTACTTAACAAGTACCATGGTACTTAGCAAGTACCAAAGGTACTTAACAAGTACCATGGTACTTAGCAAGTACCAAATGTACTTAACAAGTAACATGGTACTTAACAAGTACCTAAGGTGCTTAGCAAGTACCATAGAACTTAGCAAGTACCATAGAACTTAGCAAGTACCCGTAGTACTTAGCAAGTTCCACAGTACTTGGTAAGTACTTAGAAAGTACCAAGTATTAAGTTTCCCTTAATACCGGTATTGAATCGGTTTCTAATAAAATAATTTTTTTTACGTTTTTCACAAAAAAAATAAAATTGTTTTATACAAAATATGCAAAATTTAAAATTAATTGAATTCTATCTGTGTTTTTAACAAAAAATCGTATTGCTAGCAGGGGTATTGCTATTATTTTTTTAATTTGGTTTAGCAATATTGTGTTTTTTTTACAACAACACATAATTTATTGTGAAAACACAATTCTTCAATAATACCGGTACGTACCGGTATTGATGTTTCGATATCGGTAATACGAATACCGATACAAATGAAATACCGTTACCGATACCAATACCGAAACAAACAAAAAATCGATGCCAATACCGATACCTATACCCTTATTCGATTCGGTTGCCAACCCTGGGTTTCTTGTTAAAAAAATTTTTTATGAGTCATTAAATATGGTATATTGGCTCATATGAATAAAAAATAGATATAACTAATAGGGGGAAATACAGGGTTTTTTAAGCAATTACTTCACAAATCTAGTCTGCTTGGGAGTAGACTAGAAAATTAATTTTTTAATTTTCGTTTACATTTCATGCTATTCTACCAGCCAATTGGTAAATTTGGAGTTAAAAGCCATTCCTAAGCCCAAAGTAATTACTTCGAAGTAATTGCTAAGTTTTATTCATATGACCCATTGTGTTGCTGTTCCATCTTTTTTTACTAGTCTAGAATATATATGGAGGTCACACAAGCGTATTATATAACATAACTTTTTTTAAGGAAAAAATAACAAAAAACTATGTTTTAAAGTCTGAGCTTAACGTACGCAAGCGTCGGCAAGTGAATATGCGTATCTTATACGTTATCAATTGCATTTCAAAATGTATCAAGTTTTTATAGAATGTGAAAGGATACTCTGGCCATACTCTTCACATTGGTTGCAAATGCCAGCTCTAAAGTAATTTTGACTTAGCTGCACAACCAACTTTTGCAATAATTTTTGTGCAGGTAAGCAAAAAACGCAGCTAAGTCAAATTGTTTACCTGCCTCAATGTGCAGGTATGTATATCAATACAGACTGAAAACAAACAAAAACAAATGAAGCTAATGATGAAAACTTTGCGCTTTGCACCAGATCTTGCGATTTTTATGCTTTAAAAACGACAAAAGTAGAATATTTTTGTCACAAAAAAAGTTGACAACACATTTTATGTGTGTGTTTTTTTTCATATGACGATACCCAAATGCATTAAATTATATAACTTTTCCAAATTGCGATTAGTACATTGTAGTTTTACCAATATGGAGCAAATTTAGTTTGCTTTTAGAAAAACGAAACAAACAAAATATATTAATGTAATAAATTTAAATTTTTTTCTTCTTTATTGAAAGAAATCATAATTTTTGCAATTTTGGAATTTTTGTGATTTTCGGCCATTCACTGTGTCCAGAAGCATAACCAAAGTGGATAAAATAAACACAGAATGAAAATTTGATATTTTTTGTTTACAAAACTCTTAACAGAAGTCCTTCCATGTTTAAAGTAACGGTATTATGCACATTCAAAAAGAGGCCTTCTCATGTCGTCATATGACGACGCTAGGATAATATGGGTTAATGTATAGCATACAGATAATTCTCTTCAGTGTTTGTTCTTAATCAAGTCTTAATTATTCAAAGCCAGTTTTGTCTATGGTGTAAAAAGAGGGTAAGATGTACATTTGTTTGTGATTCGTGCGTGTTAATTTTTTTCTTTGTTTCCTCTTTATACATTTTTTTTTATTGAAAAAGAATCTAGGTAAAGTGTTAAGTGCTTGTTTTTTGTTAACTTGGCTCAAATAATATGGAGATGATATAGAGTGTGTTATACGAGTATAAACAGACTAAAATTTAAATTCTTAGTTTAGGGTTTTATGAGTATTTGTGCAGAGAATCTTTAAAATATTCAATTTGAAAGTCGAGTATACAGTAAGACGACCATATAAACAAAAATGTAATGTAAAGTTTTAGGTCAATCATACATAAATTAACATTCTTCTTTTAGTTTTTGGAGGGGATTTTTTTTCGTTTTTGTCAGATTAATTTTGTTATTTATTAAATCATTATGGGTTTCATTATCACATTTTCTTTAGTATTATTTGAAAGATAGTTGTTTTGTTGGGTTGTTTAAGATCAATTAATTACCTTTTGTTGTTATTTTTTCAATGTTTGATACAAAAGTTTATATTTTCACTTTTTAAGAATTTCACTTTTTTGATGATTTTTAAAGGACTGTAACTGAAGTTCATGCTTAATATTTTTAGGGTTTAGTGTGAAATAGGGTTAGCTAAATATTTTATTAGAATATGTAGAAGTTTAGTTTGAGGTTATCTCATGTGTTGACTCATTATTAGCTACGTTACCGCGGAAAGCAATTTTCCCCAAAGCGTTCCTGTTGTCGAAACTAGGTGCAAAGTGCAAATTTTGCTGACGTACGTTCGATTATAACGGAACAATTATAAACATAACCTGTTTAAAATTTTTTTATACTACAATCGGTTTAAAGTAGATTTGCTTTAAATAATTAATGTTGATAGGCATGAGACAAAATACAGCTACTATTTTAATATTTTTAATACTTTTCAATATTTCACATTTAAATAATACTTGTTTGTAGTTAATTGCATTATGTAACGACAATTACGATTGAACTAATACTGAAGTTTTATTTTGCTACCCAGCAAAAAAAGAGATGCCGAAGCAGTAGAAAAAGCACTACAATTGATGATCTAGATGTACTTCGTTTTTAACATAAACACTAATGATTTTAACATTGAGTTGTCATAGGAGAGGAGTACTCCACTTCAACATTTTTTGAGTACTTTTTGAACGAGTGCAAAGAAAGCTCTTTTTCACCAATTTAAAATTAAAAAAATTCTTCGCAAAAAAAATTATATTTTTTTTTTATTTTACAAAAGTTTTTTTATTGCCGCCACCGGGTATCGAACTTGCGACCTCACGACTGCTAGTCTAGCGCTCTACCACTGAGCTATTCTTTGATATGAAAGTTGACTGGCATAAAAACACCAATTTGTTACTGCGAGATATTGTGCCTTATTCTCGTCAATAAAAGCACTTATTAAACTGCACTCCAATTCAATATTGTTTTCAGCACTATTTTTACAGGTGCATAAAGGCAATTTCTCATCATTTATATATAAATATATATATATTTAAAAAAAAATAAAATATTGATTTTAAAAAAATTAATTAAAAATTAAAAAAAAAATTTAAAAAAAATTAAAAAAAAATAAAAAAAATATTGGTCCCATCGGGAATCGAACCCGCGACCCTCTGGTTGGAAATGCTAAATGATACCAAAATCACTTTTTACGATCACTTTTAGAGCAATTATTCTTTAGAAGCAATACTTAAGTGATTTTTTGGATGTTGTTCAGAATACCTTCTAAAAAAGCAGTAAAAATACACTAACGGATACTTGTGAAGCAGTGAAAGAAGTAGTTTGTAAAGCATTACTTCAGATTTTTTTTGCTGGGTATTTAATAGGATTAAACGTAACATCAAATGCACAAAACAAATAATAAGTGTGTTCCCGTACGTTACCGCAGTACCCAAACTTAACGAAACTCGCAAATTGGGTAAATGAAATTGCTCATGAGAGTGTATTTAAGTTTTTTTTCAATTCCCTTTTCAAAGTTGCTTCCTAAACTCATGTCATGTCCATTTTTGCAACAACTCTTGTTGACTTTATTTGACGATTAATCGGCCTATCTTTTTTAGTTCTTCATTCCTAACCATAAAATAAAAATAAAAACAGTTTTGCGCAACCGGTTTAATTTGTTCGCAATAATTTAAAATACCATGGACCATCATAATTTTTTCGTGTTGTTGATATTTTATAAGTAAAAATTCTATCAGGTTTTTACTCCATATTTTTTCTTTTCAAAAACACCTTATCAATTCATAAGCCGAATACGAATGAAACAAGAAAAGCGGAATAGAAATGTATGCAAAGAGAAATGTCAAAAAGACTAATGAAAATCGAAAAATCTGTTGCTGCCTCACTTGCTTCTCTATACCGCACTATAGGTAAAATTACCCCATTTTCTGGCCAAAACTATAAGGAATCACTGAATAAGGATGAAAATCTATATACGGGGGTTTTCGAGGTTGCTGATTGCGAATCTGAGGTAAAATTTTTGAAATTCAAAACGGTGGATCCAATATGGCGGCATAAATTTTAAAATTTGTTCAGATTTACATGAAAATTGGTGTACGGGGATTTTCATCTGAGGTAAAATTTTTGAAATTCAAAATGGTGGATCCAATATGGCGGCATAAATTTTAAAATTCCTTCAGATTTACATGAAAATTGGTATACGGGGGGTTTTCAAAGTTGCTGATTTCGAATCTGAGGTAAAATTTTTCTAATTCAAAATGGTGAATCCAATATGGCGGCGTAAATTCTAAAATTTCTTCTGATTTACATGAAAATTGGTATACGGGGGTTTTCAAGGTTGCTGATTTCGAATCTAGGGTAAAATTTTTAAAACTCAAAATGGCGGGTCAAATATAGCGTCATAAATTTTAAAATTTTGTCTGATTTGCTTGGGTAAAAATGTTAACTGTATAAAATGCAAAATTTTTTTGTCCAAAATCTCAAAAAAAAAAATAAAAAAATATTTCTTTTTTAAATCTGGAGCATTTATATCAGAAAATTGAACAAGTGGAAACTTTTGTAGAAACTATTTTTTTTTTTTTGAATAAAGCTATTTAGAATTTTTCTTTACAATTCATTATCTAAACTAATTTCATTTCATTTTTATTTTTTAATAAAGCTATTTCAAATTTCCTCTTTGTTCGTTTAGATTTCTCAGGATACTCTTTCTTTGGAAGCCCTATTGAAGCTGCAGTTGGCTTAGTTTTAATTGCCAAAATAGATTCAGCGTTTAGCCAGAGTTCGTTTTTCATCTGAAATATGTTTATCTTCCTATGAGAACTCTCCCATCAAACTTAGATATTCTTACAAAAAATTTGCACTTTCTCCTTCCCATAAGCCGATTCCTCATTCAAAACATTGCCGCATTCAGCTTTACCAACAATAAAATTGTAAACAGTAGTATTCTCCTCCTCTTTCTTTTGCTTATCCAACCAAATTTCCGCAAGTTCACTATTTTGCAAGCGGAGGCTGCCTACCAAAAATGATATTTCTCAAAAAACGCAAAAAATCGCAACATGAAATTGACAAGTTAAACTCAAACTTCTTCATTTAACACGTTTCTGATTGTTTGAACACAGCCAAATTCGGCCAACTTTTTAAAAGCTTATCCAAAGTTAATTTTTCACAAAAAAACTTGAATTAAAAGTTATGTCAGAAGTATGAGTTTTTTCGCCAAAAAATTTTTTTTTAATAAAATCTTTCTCTTGAACCATTAAGCACTTACTATCACTTTTGTTTTCAATATTTAGTTTAAATTTATGTATTTTTTTTAACTGTTTATAGAAATTTAAAAATTCGTCCAAATTGCACTGTGTATACTGCGTTCAACACTTTGCTCACAAACAATTGCTAAGCAGTCGTTGTTAATTTTTTACAAAAACAAAAATTGCCGTTATTTGCTTTGATGTGTTCTTAATTGAATACCAACAAAAAAATTCATTCTTGAATGTGCGAAAAATGACTTTGCCACAAAAATGGGTGAAATTACCTATAGTGCACCATTCAAACAAGATTTGCATGCAATAAAGTCATGGAAAAGAAGCATCGTCTAAATTGTAGTAGTCTTAGGTAGGTCCGATAACACAATGCCCCGCTATAACACAGAGTTAACCTAAGGTTAGATTCAAAATTTATATGGTAAACAACAAGAAATGTGGCAGTTATAGTCCCAGTTAACAGCTAATTGGACACTGTGTTAATAGGGCTGAGTGGTTTAAAATAGAAAAATTATTGCTTTCGGTTCTTGGATATTATGTAACACTATTTATAGTTCGACTAGAAAATGTATTTGGTGAATATTTGCTATTTTATTTAATACATAATGCACAAACCTTGCAAACGGAAAACTTACTCAAAGTATGAATTTAACCAACGATTCCTCTATTTGACCGCCGAACATTCGGCCAAATCGAAAATGGCTCGTCGGATGAATATTTTCAGCTCTTTTAATTTTCGGCTTTATATTTGACACTCAAATTCGCATTAATTCGGCTTCCATAATGTCTCCAAATAACAAAAACAAAAAATCGTTTTTGTTTTTTTTATGCTGACTAATTTCGGGTCCGAAATAATGTTAAAAATAGCGCAATTTTGATGCCTAACTTATGGGAAAATCCATTACAATTTTTTACACATTTAAAAGTTTTAAAACTTCACATTTTAAGTTGTTTGTCCCGCCACAATTCTTGAAATCCCGCCATTTTCAAGATTTTTTAAACATTGTCCCGCTTTTTGATAAAAAATTTCTGGCAACGCTAGTTCTTATAGTTTAGCGAATTTTTTTTTTAACAGTTATAGGAAAAATCTTGGTTTTGCTTCGTATATTTATTAAAAATTCTAATCTATTTCTGGCTAAGAAAATTTGTTTTTGTTCCAGTACTTGAGGACAATTTTATCACTTTGAGATCATTTTGTACTTACTCTCATTTAACAGAACTTTACCCAAAAAGTATAGGAACACAACTAATATTAACATGTAAATCAATTCCAGAATTTAAAGCAAAAAAAAAAGAGATCAAAACTACGCTCACAAAAAAACGCTTACGAATAATTGAAAATTCTGCTTATTTTAATTTTCGCACACTGCTAAATACACAGATAATTGCAGTTAAATGTGATAAGGAATTTGATCTAAATTAAATATTTTTCTGATTTAACTATTCTATACTAGTTTAACTAACAATGCTAAAATTTCGTTTAATTTCTAAGTATAGAGAAATGGACTGGGAGTATAGGTGGCTTATAAGGACTAATTTATAATAATTTTTCACTGTCATGGTTAGTTTCCGAAAATAGGATATTTTATGTTTGTACAATGAAAATATGGTAAAATAGAGCCATCTATATATGATATTGATAGAGGAGACGAAAAATTATAATTTCAAAATACAGTCGAACCTCGATTATCCGGTTTGTTCGGGACCAGGCTAGGCACGGATAATCGAAAACCACGGTTAAAAGAGTCATATATATTTTAACTAAATCTTTGGTATTTGAATGAGCCAATTCCACAAAAGTACCTGTTGAGATATCTCTAACTTCCGAAAGCACGGATAAAAGAGTTAAACCACGGTTATAAGAGATATAAAATCAAATACCAGCATGCCGGTCAACAGATGTGCTCGTACCCGGCTAATGGAGGCCCGGATAATCGAGGTTCAACTGTAATTGTGGTTTAAATTGTCTAGCAAATTTTTAAATTAAAAACCACAAATTACTAAAAATTAGCATGCAAAATTGGTTCAAATGCGGATGAAAATAATTGTTATGCTAAATTTAATCAAATTCTATGCAAGTCGCTCACGTACAGTTACGCCCTCTCTCACTGGCTCTGTCTGACATTTTAAGAATTTAAATTGCATATAACTCGTTTATTGCTTTTATTATATATTTTGATATTATAAATGTGTTTGTTTACATGCTATTTTTTTACTAGCTTTACCAGTTTTACTCAAAAATCCGTTCGAGTACAAAAAAATAGTAAGAATTAGTAAAAAATTTAAGGGGAAATTTTACTAGTTCTTAGTTGAAAAATTTGTTATAGCAAAAACTAGTAATATGTTTTTTTGTTTAACAAACAATAAAATTTAACACATTTTTATGTGAATCATTATTAAATTAATTAACTCTTATGATTCGCATTAAAGTTTGCACACCGCGGACGTTTTTATGCGATTTTTATAAATTTTTTTTTTGTTAGTTTACTATTCTTACAATTTTTTTGTTCGATTACCATAAAACTTAACCTGTCACCTAACATAATTTCTTGAAATGTCGGTCAGAGTCAGTTATGCTTATCTAATAACTTTTTTATAAGTGTATAATATAAATGTGTTCCAGCGGTGTCCAATAAAATGAAAATGCGATTTTAAAGAGTGTCGGGGTCCAATTTGTTTCCTTTATATATAAAACTAATAAATATGAAGTTTGGGGGCAATCGAATAAAGAAGAGTCGAGGCGGAAATCGATTGAAAATTTCAATAGTGTTTATATGGGAAAAATATGACTTTTTTCAGTTTTTAGAAAAATTTCGTTCTATAGTTTAATTTTTTCAACCATTGTGTTATGAATCGATTTCAGTATAAAATTATCTTTTCAAAAAGCTACATAACTTCAAAATCGGTTAAGAACTCGCCAAGAAATAGCAAATGCCCCAGACCAATTTTGTGCCAAAAAACACTAGGTCATGAAATTTGATGGCACTTTTTTAAACTTTCAGAAATTGCTTAAAGCCATAATTGTTTTTTTCTATCTTTACTTATAAATACTCAGATATGAAATTTTGTTTTATAACCTGTCGGTTAACCTGTCTCGCAATAAGGCAAAAAACGTCTAAATTTTTTGAAATAATTTTCAAAACTACATTTTTGATTTTTAAAAAATTTTCTTAAACAAATTAAAAAAAAATTGCACTTCAATTCATTTTGCACTTCAAGGGCTTGTTAAATATATCCTAGAGATGAAGTATGCCAATTTTGAGGTAAATCCTTCCATGGACCTGTCGGTGACAAGCTCTTATTTTTTGTGGATTTCGAGAAAAGTGTGATTTTTATAAAAAATTAAATAATTTTACTCTTTTTAAGTACTTTGTATCAAAAAAGAATCAATTGTGTAATTTTAAATGTTATATTTCATCTTAATAGCTTAGTGGTTTGGAAAAAAATAATATGACCTCATTAACCCTTTTGGACATGAGGCCAGATATGACCCCAAGCTAATAAAGGACAATTTATTCAAAAAAACGCAAATATTTTGTAACTACTGCTGAATTTTTAGAAGTGATGCTTAAAATATAATATCCAAATGAGCAGATCTTCCATGATAAAAATTTGGAATAAATCTAACAACGTTAACCCATTCCTTGCCAGGGCACTGTGGGCCAGGATCGCAGTTTTTTGGCCAAAAGTACAATTCAGGTAAAGGCAAAATTGTTTATATGTTCAAAATCTATTCAAATTGTTGAATATTTTGTGACTGAAATATTGTATTATTGTGGTTACTCGTTGTTAGTTGGCGAGAGTTCAAAGTCAAAGTTTTTTAATTTTGTGACATTTTTTATTTTATAATGATACAATAAAAAAATTCAAAAACAATCTCAAATTATAAAACTGAAACTAGTTCTCAAAAAAAATAGAAACCTGTTAAGTATTTACGAAAAAAGTAACAAAATTATTAATTTTACCTCAAAAATGTGGGTTTTTTTGAAAATCCTAAATTTTCAAAAATAAGCTCCAAAATGTTCCAAGAGATATTTGAAAAACTTGAATGCCAATGTGTTCCATAAGATGTCTTCTACCTAGGTTTTTGCGACCCTTTGCGACCGTTTGCCCTTTAACTGAAAAAGTACCTTTAAATCTCACTTATTTCCAGCATTCCAGAGTTTTAGTAAAAACTAAAAAATAGCACTAAAAATTACCTTAAATGAAGGTTCTGGTTTCCTTATACAGACTAGAACCCTATTTTTAAAATTTGATTTCGGATTCGTAATCTGCTATCCAAAAACTTCCCCTGGTGGAAATTTTAAGTAAATCAGCCGACATAAGAAATTTAATGAAAAAATTGTTTGTCGCCATTTTGGATCCGCCATTTTGAATTTCAAAATTTTAATTTCAGATTTTTAGTTAGCGGATGCTAGACCTATATAATTGATTATTTTAAGTCCAATATAATAAAAACTAAAAATTAATAGCCGCCATCTTGGATCCGCCATTTTGAATTTTATACTTTTTATTTCAGATTCGTGATCAGCAACAACCAAACCCCCCTTTGTGATATCTTTTAGTCTCATATACTCAATATTCTAGTTTTGGCCAAAATTCGATGATGCAGGCCCACTGTGCAGGGCCAAGCTTTGAATTTTTGCATATTAAAAAAAATAAATACCTAAAAATAAGGTATTGCTCTAGTAAACAAGATGAACATACAGATAATAAAACAGTATTTCATATCTGAGTATTTATAAGTATAGAGAGCAAAAATCAATTATGGCTTTAATCAATTTCTGAAAGTTTAAAAAAGTGCCATCATTAAAAAAGTGCCAAATTTCATGACCTAGTGTTTTTTGACACAAAATTGGTCTGGGGTATTTGCTATTTCTTGGCGAGTTCTTAATCGATTTTTAAGTTATGTAGCTTTTTGAAAAGATAATTGTATACTGAAATCGATTTATAACACAAGTAATTGAAAAAATTAAACTATAGAACGAAATTATCTTAAAAACTAAAAAAAGTCATATTTTTCCAATATAAACACTCTTGAAATTTTCAATCGATTTCCGTCTCGGCTTTTCTTTATCCGATTGCCACAAACTTCATATTTATTAGTTTTATATAGAAAGGAAACAAATTGGACCCCGACACCCTTTAAATTCGCCCTTTGAAAAATTGCCTTATAACCTTGGACACTAGATCGTACCACCTTACAGGCAAAAAAAAGTGCGCCGTACACACTCCAAGAGGAAGTATTTTTGCAGGGCAATTAAAAAAAAAAATTTTGCCGAACGTAGGGGTCGCCATTTTACATTTTTCTTTATATCTTTGGCATTTACAGTCGGCTCTTAAAGTATGATACATCGATGTTTTTCTCTCCAGGAGACCAGTGTTTTTCTCTAACCCTTTGACGACCATAGGCAAGTATGCTTGCCCAAGGGTTTTTCGCACTTATAATTGCCCAGACAAAAGATAGACATGGGGTTTCTAGATGCATGTATTTTGTTATTGTATTTTCGTGCGTGTGAAGCAAAACGTCATCTAGAAACACCACCAGAGTAAATATCTCAAAAGGTTATTTGTAGAGGAGGGTTGGGGAACAAAAATGCAGAAGGAGGTAAATCCCTACCTAATTCCGCTTTCCCCTTGCGAGCCCTCTAAGTTGGTTACCTTTATAGAAAAACACTGGTATCCTCGAGACAAAAACATTGATATATCACACTTTAAAATTTGACTTTAAACTAAGCTATAGCGAAAAATGAAAAAAGGCGACCCTTACGTTCGGCAAAAAAAAAATATTTTTTTTCAAATTGCCTTGTAAAAATACTTCATATTGGAGAGTGTACGGCGAACTTTTTTTGCGGTACGGTCTATTGGAAACCCTAGTGTTCCTATTAGAAAAAGGAACACATTTATAGGTATCACAAAATTGGTTTAATAATTTTTTTTCGGTACTGAAAATTTAAATATAGAATATGTGTAGAGTTGTTTTTCTTTTTTTGTCATTTCCGTTTCCAGACAAGCTGCGACATCTACATCTTGTCTATCTTGTTGTCGTCCACGCTATGCATGCGGTTATCAACACTATTTTTGTAGCAAAATAAATTAGTAAAACGTTAGTTCAAAATTAGTTTAGTGCTAAAAAAATATAACTAAATTTTTTGCTGAAAACGGAATTTCAGCAAAAAAATTGCTGAAAACTAGTACACTTGATATACAAGACGTTTTACTAATTTTTCTACTAACTTATTTTTTTGAGTGTAGCTACTACCGACTCAGTCAGGTTGCATATAATCGGTCGAATTTTTATGAGAGTGTAACAATTAAAATATTCCAATTCATAAATTTCCATTTATGAAATTCGAATATGTTGTGGATAAAAAATTTAAAACAGACCTACTTTTACTTGAGTGACGGTTTTTTTTTAAAATTTTTACTTTTTGTTCCAAACTTACAAAATGAAAATGTATCCCAACCCATTCCCGTTCTTTACGTCTGTGCTGTGATAGCTGTTTAAACAGACAGACATTTCTTAAGATTCTGCTCATTTTCCATACTTAACAGCTCAGAGTATAAGCACAAAGCAAAGGTCCCCGTTTTTTCCATACAATTTGACAATTAAAATCGTGCAACGATTTCCGTGAGAGAGAAAACTTATTTTATTTTCACAACGGAATTTCTTATTCTCCTGTTTTTACTCTTAGATTATTTTACTAATGTTGCCAGATTTTCAAACAATTTGAATCACAGTGCAAGTATAGTACGATTACATGGTTGATTTCGTCATGCACATGCATTAGTAATATCAAAGGATTTAACTTTATATACCCGAGTAAAAAAAATTATATATAATCATATGTGGCATATATTACAATATATAATTAGACATGTGGTTATGTATATCCATATATAATTATATATGACGTTTTTTCAGAAAAATTTTCCTTATATTATGCCATATATAATTTCATCTAATTAGATATCGGCCTTCATAATATTAGATATGGCATATATAATTATATATTACATAACATGGTTGATCTTATTGCATACATAGTTATATATAGAACTATATCTTAATATATATGGTGGCATTTTAGCAATATATAATTATATATGGTATCATTTAAACAATATATAATTATATATGGTGACAGTTAAACTAGATATTATCATATATGGTGCCATTTAAACAATATATGGTCATATATGGTACCTCATAAACCAAATCTTTAATTCAGTTCCAGATATGATAATATATGGTACTATATATATATATATATATTTATATATGGTGTTATTTAAGCTATATATTATCATATATGGTGCCATTCAAACCATATATTATCATATATGGTGCCATTCAAACCATATATTATCATATATGGTACCATTTAAACCATATATTATCATATATGGTGCGATTTCAACAACTATATGCCCATATATGATACCTCATGAACAATATTTTTAATACAGTTCCACATATGATAATATATGCTACCATATATAGTGCCATATATATTTATATATGGTGTTATTTAAGCAATATATTACCATATATGGTGCCATTTAAACCATATATTATCTTATATGGTGCCATTTCAACAATATATGCTCATATATGGTACCTCATGAACAACATTTTTAATACAGTTCCAGATATGATAATATATGCTACTATATAGTGTCATATATGTTTATATATGCTGTTATTTAAGAAATACATTAACATATTTGGTGCCATTTAAACCATATATTGTCATATATGGTGCCATTTCGACAATATATGCTCATATATGGTACCTGATGAACGACATTTTTAATACAGATGCAGATATGATAATATATGCTACCATATATAGTCCCATATATATTGATATATGGTGTCATTTAAACAATATTAATATATAGACATATAAGGTATCATTTAAACAATATATTGTCATATATGGTACAATTTAAACAATATATGGTCAAATTTGGTACCACATCAACATTTTGAATACAATTCCATATATGGTTTAATTTGAATAATGTAAAACTATGTATGGCGCTATAAAAAATATTATCAGATATGTTACTTCATTAACAATATTTATAATACAGTGTCATATATTGTAATATATGTATATCATTCAATATATATTGATGTATGGTAATGGTACAATAATTCCAATATCAGTTGAGATACAATTTGTGGGTCCATATCAACAATTTGTTCACGTACATTTAACATATATATATGTACATTTAAGTTATAATTTCTAAACACTTTATAAAGTTAAATAGTTCCATAAACCTAGTCTAACTGTATAGAATGTTTATGAATATACGATTTAATATATAATAATTACAACTACAAATTGGTGCCATTATCTAAAATTTAATTTAATGTTAACTTATAATAAAATAAAAATGTATTTCATAAAAATAAAAATATAGTGTTAATTAATGTTAATATACAATAGGTTTAAGTTTAACATCCCAGACAGAAAAATATAATCGGCACAATGCTGGCAAACCGTTGGCGATGGTCGGTTATGCGTTGGCAGAACGTTGCATTAACTATCTTGGCAAAAAAATAGATTTCAAAAAACATTTTTGAAAAAATTGAGAAAACTTTTTTTAATATTTGCTTTTAAAAACATGAAATTTAACCCAGTCCACCAGATTGTCAGCCAAGACCTCTACACTCTAATCTAACGAGACTTGTTATAGATGTGTGATAGCTACAAATTAAATGAATGATAAAAGCATTTCGAGCTAACTTATAAGCATCGAAAAAAGGTATTCCAGAAATTATTAAATGTATTTTAGAAAATTTAAATTGTATATCACAAAATATTATTTGCACTTCAGAAACTACAATATTACGCAAATTTAATTATTTATTTATTTAGTTGTGTCCAGAAATAATGAAATCTATTTCAGAATTTCATAGCTAATAGAGAAAAATTTCTCAAATACATTTCATAATTTCAGAAATACGATTGATAATTTCTGAAATACAGTTTGATAATTTCTGAAATACAGTTGTGAATTTCGGAAATACAATTAATAATTTCTGAAACACAATTGATAAAACTGAACTTCAATTGACTAGTTCTGAAATACAATTCATAAATGTGAAAAATAATTGAGTTCTGAAACACAATTGATAAAACTGAAATTCAATTGATTATTTCTGAAATACAATTGATAAATCTTAAAACAATTAATACAATTGGAAATGGTGTAGAACGTCAAAAAGATGTAAATAAAATTATTTTATTCAAAGATTTCAATTTAATAAAAAAATAAATATATAATTTTATAAAAAAATATATAGAAAAAAAAATTTTAATTTCATAAAAAGAAATTAATTTTGTAAAAGAAATGCATATTGAACTCGTTACCTTCTGAGTTTAAACCTTATTTTAACAAAATATTGTAATTTTTATACAATCAGTGCTCTGCCAGTCTATTATTTTTTGAACAGTTGGCAATATATGTCTGGGATCTTATTTAATCCCAAATAAATGAAGATCTTACGTAGTACCCAAATATAATGCGGCATCTAATTTTATCTGTCATTTTTATGGATACTTTTAGATGTCAATCGCCAAATATATTGCTGTTTCTAATTCGATCTGCCATTTTAATACCGAAATAAATTGCTGGATCTAATTCGATCTGCCATTTTTCGGTTAAATTTAGATCCAAGTTTATCCCCATATATATTGCTGGATCTAATTCGATCTGGAATTTTTCGGATAAATTTACATCCAAGTTTATGCCTAAATATATTGCTGGATCTAATTCGATCTGCCACTTTTTCGGATCAAATTAGATCTAAGTTTATCCACAAATATATAGCTGGATCTAATTCGTTCTGCTGTTTTTTGGATCAAATTAGGTCTTACTAAATCCCAAAATATATTGCTGGATCTAATTTGATCTGCCAATTTTCTATTCAATTTATATCCAAGTTTATCCACGAATATATTGCTGAATCTAATTCGATGTGCCATTTTTCGGATCAAATTAGATCTAAGTTAATCCACAAATATATTGCTGGATCTAATATGATCTGCCATTTTTCAGATCAATTTATATCTAAGTTTATCCACAAATATATTGCTGGATCTAATTCGATGTGCCATTTTTCGGATCAAATTAGATCTAAGTTTATCCCCAAATATATAGCTAGATCTAATTCGATCTGCCACTTTTTCGGATCAAATTAGATATACGTTTATCCACAAATATATTGCGGGATCTAATTTGATCTGCCAAAATTGAAATCAAATTAGATCTAAGTTTATACCCAAATATATAGCTGGATCTAATTGGATCCGCCATTTTTCGGATCAAATTAGATCTAAAAATATCCGCAAATATATAGCTGGATCCGCCAATTTTCGTATCAAAATAGATCTAGGTTTATCCCCAAAGATATCACTGGATCTCCCAATTTTGAGATATAACTTGATATTAGTTTATCCCCATATATACAATGGGATCTAATACGATATGATTGGATACACCCAATTTTGAGATCTAATTGGATCAGCTAGATATTACAGCAGATCTTAAACAATATCAAATTGGATATAATTAGATATTGCGCGAGATCAATTTTTTTCTCGGGTATTTATAAACTATATAAAAAACACCAGTAACACAATAATACTTTCACAGCCTTTTATTCTAATTAATGTCAAACAACAATTCGTTGGAATGTGGCAAGAAAAATATAAAATATAACCAAACTTGACTTTCTATGTGTTCTGTGTTGTAAAAGTCAGATTCCGTTTCCGTTGCTATTTTGTTCATTTTTTTCCATCACGATTTAAGATTCCTTTTTCTTTTGTATTGTGCTTATTCTCTCAGAAGGGTGATAAACAGAGAAGACAGAATAAAGCAAACTCCGATGTGTTTAAAGCAAAAAATATTGTTAAAAAGCAAAAAAAAAGCAAAAGTAAAAAAACTTGGAAAAAAGTTAAGAGAAAAACTAAATTCTTGTCAGCAAAAAAATTTGGGCAAAAGGTCTTAAAAAAAGCATTTCAAAGCTCAAAAAACTTAAGAAAAAGCTATTTTAAACACCCAGGAAAAAGATTGGTTGGAATTCGATCAAAACCATTAAAATGAATTTGCCAGGACGTTATTTTATTTGCAGTTGCCTATAAGTGAATACTACACCAAAAATATTTTACTAGGTATTAAAAATAGGGAAAATTAATTAAAAAACAATCCTTTTAACAAATTATTGGTATCTCCAATCAATTTTAAAATTAGTATCAGTTTAGTAATTCTATGCAGTAGAAGCAGCCATTTATTTAGTGTATATACAAGGAAATTGGTGGTACCTATAACCTTTATTAAAAAAATTTCAATATTCGAAAGTGGTTACTACAAATACGGGTATCCTAATCAAATATGACCATAAAGTCGAGTTTCTGTAGAACAAACCGAATTGTGGATTGTATTGATAACGCACACAACTATTGATTGGTATTGGTAAACGAATTTTTTACTATATTTGTTTTCCAAGCAAAACATATAAATTCAAAATTAGACTTCAAAATTAATAAGTGTTTGTGGTGTAGTCGGTAGAGAGTTGGCCTAGTACGCCGGATTTCCGAGTTCAAATCCCGGACAAGACAAAAATTTATGTTTTTTTTTTAATTAAAATAAAATATTAATATGTATAAACAGTAAATATGGCTAAGAAAATTAAAAGTAGTTGTGGTGCAGTGGGTAAGAGTATGAACTATTAACCTGAATGGCCGGGTTCAATACCAGAAAATTCAAAAAAAAGTTTTTTAATTTCAATAAAATTTTGTGGAACAAAATAATATTATATATGTGGAACATAATATTGAATAAGACAACCGAATATTGGCTTTCACGACGAAAAATATAATTTAATATAAAGATAGTTGTCGTAACCGCACGAATTCGATTGGCAACAAATTCGGTGGCCACAACTGAGACTGTTTTCTGGGTGAAGCTAAAAAACGGATAATCCAAAAAAAGCAAAAAGAAGCAAATATGAGTAAAACAAGCAATAAAAAGCATAAAAAGCAAAAATAGCAATTTTGTCTTCTCTGGTGATAAACAATTTGGATAAAAATAAGCAACCCTGCTTGTGTCCTTGAGCTATGATCATTTTTTCAGTATACAGACATTTTAAGAGGCCATAAAATAAACATCACTGTAAAACCATTTGTGGGTTTAGTTTTCTTGATGGTATACTTTTATTGCGCGTTAAGGCTGGCAGCGATGACTTACAATTTATTGCAGTGTCATTTTTACCTGTTAAAAATACCTGTTTATGCTAATGACTTAATCAGGTACTTACTTCAAATATACTTCAGGATTTGCCAAATAACTAGCCCAGTCTGCTAAATACAAGGTCGCGGATTTTATCCAACGTCTGCGGAATGATTGATTATTTAACGATTGAAATAATTTATCATAATCAACATGACCATCGCGACCCTTGAAACCCTAAATAATTGAAAAAGGTGTATGTATAAAATGATTTTGAAAATTTAAATATTTCGAATTAAAAATACACACCTTTAAAATTTGATTAACACCCGATTTTTCATATAAAGCATCACCTAATTCTGAATTAGAAAAATGATCCCATAAGACATGTAAATGCTCTAGGAATGGTGGTAATACCCAAGCATGATTTTTATGTTTTTCTTGGGTATGTTGTCCTTCGGGTCCAGCAAAGGAACTAACGGCTTGCATTATCAAAGGTAACAGACTCATAAAACCATTTTCTGCTTGTGGTGTGGCCGAATTTGTATTAACGTCCCGTTTTTGTTGGTGATGGTGGTGAGAATGTTGCTCATTATTTTGTCCCATAAAAGCAGATGCGATTTGAAGAATGGAACCTATATCAATGCCAGAATCTGATTCACGTTTATGATGATGGTTGTCAGTGTTATCATCTTCGGAATCATCAGTTTGGGTAAACATTTCAATGACATTACCAATAATAGAAGGATCAAAACCCCCGCCCCCTCCTCCGCGAGCACCATTATTATTACTAGCACTTGCTAAAAGACTACCAATGCCGGAAAGAATTTGCATAGCACCAGAACCACCAGCACTTTTACCTTGGCCAGCACCACCGGCTTGTATAAAGGATCCTACAAGAGATGCTATGCCAGCAAGACCAGCTCCGGCGTCGCTCCCACCACCGCTTCCACCCCTTGCACCATTGGTATTTTGATTATTTAAAGCTTCTTGTATAAACATTGAAGCCATATCCAATAACGGGTTTGATTCCTCTTCAACATCACTCGAAGGCCTGGAAGGACGTTGGGTAGTATGACCAAAGGATATGTTTACGCATAACAATGTCAATAGAAATACGCCCTTTTTCACTAACATTTTATTGGCAGTTGAATTGAGATTTCAAATTATATTTGTTTTTCTTTTTTTAAGGAACTTTCACAATCACTTAATTTCGTATGAATTATAAGATAAAAACTACACGGTTTATGATTTTTTTCGTTATTTTTAATATATTTTATATATGTAACTACTAACAATACTATTTTATTTTTTATTTATTCACTGTATCCGTTATTAGTTAAGTATTATTGCTCTGGTTTATATTTCTATTGAAAGACTTTTTGGGTTTAGTAAAGACGCGCGCCGTACCGATTAGCACATCTGACTTTAGTGAAAACTTTCTTTCTTCTGTTGGGCTCTAAAAAATTGTAACTCTTCTTAAGCTATCATCAAAGTAACTACAATATACATAAACTTAGATTATAAATATTTTTGTTGTCTTTCTTATTATTTTCATCAAACCATACAGGTAAGTTTTCTTTCCAACATGTTGCAAAGTTCTCAGTCGGATATCAAGGCGCGCTCTGTTGCAAATGAATCAGCTGGTGCGCATGCCTCTTTAAAATTGTGATCTTTCTCATACTTACAGTAGTGGACTAAAGTGGATACATTAATTCAACATTTTTCGAAATTTGTTATAATTTTTATTTTATTATAGAAACTTAAATGATTTTTTTAAAGCATAAAATTAAAACATTCTTCTTCAATAAAAACCTAAATACAGCAGACAATATCACTAAGAACCCTACGGGGAAAGGGACCGGTCCCAGATGACACGCAGGATAGGTCCCAAGGGGGCGGAGACCGGTCGCTGATCGGTCTTTTTGTTTGAAAGAGACATATCACTTTAACATGGCGTTGTCATTGGAAATGACCAATTGCCACATTTTAGACACATTGTGGCAGTAAGGTGGTGTGTCTAAAAATAGCTTTTCAAATAAACTAATAAAAAATTAAGAATTAAAAATAATCTACTTGGCGTTGAAGTAGGGCTCGATAACATAACCTTCTGCTTGTAAAGCAAACGCTCTACCGTCTGAGCTAACGTTGCTTATGCGTGATGGCTAACTTAAGATGGTTAAGTTATATGTTTTTCGTTTCTGTTCAAATAAAAAAGAGAAAGAAAAAACAAACACACACAGCAAATAAAAAAACATGGAAAAGAAAAAAATAGAAAATAAAACAACATTAACACGCACACAAATATGGTGGAAGTGTCTTGAATATGCCCCCGATTGACCGGTCATGGGATAGGTTGTTTAATGGCAGTTGACTTGTTTTTTGAGTTGGCCATAATTAAATTTAAAAATCGATTAAAAATTAGAAAATTACCTCAAAACCTCTGATAATATAAATAAAAATTAAAAAATTCCCCTTCAGTTAAAAAGAAAAGTTAAATGAAATACCAATTGTTAAAACTAAAACAGCTTTAACATTAAAAAAACGTTGAAAATACAGAACTTAAAATTTCTTAGCAAAACATTATAGAAATTTAAAAGAAGAGCTAAAATAAGCAAATCGTGAAAAATTAAAGTTAAAAATAAATAAAATAGTAAAATAAAAAATATTTTTAAAAATATGCCGCGAATTTTGTTTTTATTTAGGTATCGGTCAAGTTTTTTTAAAAGCAACAGTGAAAATAACGGATCAGAAAATACTTAGAAAATTAATTCATTTTCTATTGTTCATATTTGTACTAATTTAGTAATATGCCTTCGGTTGACCGGTCACGGGATAGGTCCTTGGAGGGTAATTGACTCCTCATTCCCCGTAGGGAAGTTAATAAAAAAATAATTGCAAATTGTGACCGCTTTTATGCAGTATTGTTCATATTTCAAATTTTCGGCAAGTTCTTTAATAATTTGTCCAAAGTCCTTTTTGCTTTAAAACTGATTTTATGCGAGAAGGCATGTTTTTCGCGAGATTTTTAATAGTTTGAGGTGGAATATAAGTCCATTCCGCTGAAACTCCTGACCAAATTTCATCTAAGTTGGTCGGTGCTCCTTCGCATTGGGAGAGTCTTCTTTTGGCAATTTCGCACCAATTCTCGATGGGATTCAAATCGGGGCTCTGACCTGGCCACTTCAAAAACTGGAAAAACTACACTTGGATATCACAAATTGAACAAAAGTTATTAATACAGATTTAAAAATATTCAAATTTGTATCCACTTTAGTCCACTACTGTATAGGAAGGTACACGTCAATAAAGTTTTTGTTGGTTTTAATTGTCGTCGTGGTATTCGTAATCTACCTACTTTCTTTTTTCAGAATTATTATATTAAAAGAGTATTAAATGTGTAAACAAATGTTTTTTTTGTAAAATAGGTATCACATAAATAGGTATGCCAAAAATGTATTACATTACACCCCCGGATAACGTGGTTACATAAAACGCGGATACTCAAATAGATATATACCCTCTCATTACGCGGAACTTTCCCCATATAACGCGGCTTTTCTTGCATATGACTCAGTTTTGAAGAAAACGGCTGCATGAAATAACATCCCAGGAAATAACTCCCCAAAAAGAAAATAAAATAAATCCCCAAAATTGAAGAAATAATGCCCCAATTTTTTAGAATGAAATAAATCCCAACAGAAATGAAATAAAATCCCCAAACAAAAAAGAAATAACACCCCATTTTGCGGGTTTATTTCATATGAATCGGACTGTCAAAATTTCAATCGGATTTTCTGTAAGTATCAGACAAAATGTGTTTTCACTATAGGATTTTAGCTATCTAACTTTTTTGACAGATCCTATGACTTATGGTAATATGAGGAAAAATTGGGTGTTTTAAGCAAATACTTTACAATTTTAGTCTGCTTGCGAGTAACCTAATTTTTTTTTATTTCCGATTATATTTTATGCTATTCTACAAGTATTTGGTTACATTTGGTGTTGTCATTACTAAGTCAAAAGTATTTGCTTCGAAGTAATTGGTAAGTTCCGAGCTTTAAATTGTGTCTTAAAGACAATGTCATCAGCAACTTATTATATTCAAGTCATCAGCTAAAGATATTTTACTTAAGATGTCTTAAAGACATGTCAGCATTTTGTATTCTGTTTTTAACAACGCTGACTAACTGCAGACTTGTTAGCACCGGACAACTAAAGTATGACATTAAGCTGCCTACATGCCAGCGATAGTACTATTTTTTTAATTTCAATAAATTATAAAAAATTATAAATTTTTTTTACTAACCCGAGTAAAAGAAATAATATGATGTCATATGTAATGATATCTAATTTAATATAATTGGAGATATGCTATGATCCGAAAAATGGTGGATAAAATTATATCGGATAAGATCTAAATATATTAAATCATATAGAATCTTATCGGGATTTGACCCGATATAATCATATCTAATTTGATGTAGAAATAAATAATTATATAACGCATTATATTTCAGGCTCAAAACAAAAACTATTAAAAAGTACAAAAAAATAACAGCCTTAAGTTAAGAATTCAAAATTTTAATGTGTATGGGTACGTTCGTAAATGCAGTAAATTTGTGCAACACTGCGGCAGTAATGCCAAGTTTTGTTGCTGATGCGTGATCAGATGTTGAAGATGCTTTGCTACTGCTCTACAAATGCAAAGTTTTCTTTTTATAACGTTTTGCAAAAAATAAAAAAACATGTTCGCAATAACATTAACAAATATTATTGAAAGTGAAAAATGACAATTTTTAAGTTATAATAAAAAGAGAATTAAAAGAAAGATGGAACGACTTTTGATCATTTGAAATCAATTAAAATGAAAAAGAACACTATTGCATCAGAAATTAAAATGATGCGATAGTTACAAAAATTTTCGGCAGCACTTTTTTGAACGTTTTACTTTTATTATGCCGCAGTGATGCGTAACTACTGCATTAATGAACGTATCCTATTTAGAAGTAGTTGTACATAATTGTAACCAAGCATTTTAAGCCTTCTCATATAAACTTGTATTCTACCCGTAAACTGCGTAAACCCGGTATGTTTATAAGTTTAATATCAAATTCCATACATAAAAATATGACTTGTATTTATACAAGGTTGACAAGGAATTTAGGAGTTATAATGAGTACGCCTTTTATATTTTGAAATCATACATACATACATACATCAATAATATTTTCTATGTGTTTAATATATAATTATATAAGTCACATATAACCTGAGAGACCCTACTATCGAATTCCAGCTTGGGCACAAAAAAAATTTTTTTTTTACTTTTTTAACTCAATTTAATTTACTTGTAAATATTTTTTTTTACAGATCTTAAAAAATTAACCCATTTTCTGCCAACAGCAACAGTTATGTTTACTGCAAGTTGGGATTAATAATATTTAATATGTTATTATATATTGTCATATATAACCCTACACATAATTATATAAGATTTTTAATTTTGTTTTTTTGCAAGAATGTTAGCAGTCTGTGGCTGAGTGAGTTAAGTGACCGACTACAACTCCAGAAATCTGGGTTCGAATCCTGCCTGCCGACGGCGTTATTTTTTTTTATGAATAAATATTTTTATTAATTTTTGGTGTTATTTTTTAAATTTTATTAAAATTTAAATAATTCCAAATATATTATAGGATAAATTTTGATCTCAAATTATCCAATTCGATCTGCCAAAATTAGCCTATCCATTTGTATCTAATTGGATGTAAATTAATCCCATTGGATATTTTGGGATTAATAATATTTTAATATGTTATTATATATTGTCATATATAACCCTACACATAATTATATAAGATTTTTAATTTTGTTTTTTTGCAAGAATGTTAGCAGTCTGTGGCTGAGTGAGTTAAGTGACCGACTACAACTCCAGAAATCTGGGTTCGAATCCTGCCTGCCGACGGCGTTATTTTTTTTTATGAATAAATATTTTTATTAATTTTTGGTGTTATTTTTTAAATTTTATTAAAATTTAAATAATTCCAAATATATTATAGGATAAATTTTGATCTCAAATTATCCAATTCGATCTGCCAAAATTAGCCTATCCATTTGTATCTAATTGGATGTAAATTAATCCCATTGGATATTTTGGGATCTATCAGGATCTCAATTTTATATTATTGGATCTCCCAATTTTGAGATCTATTTGGATCTAATTTAATCCTGTAATATATTTGAGGGATCTTATTGGATATTACTGGATACCCCAATTTTGAGATGAACTTGGATAAGATTAAATGTCGATCTATATCAAATAATGTTTTTTTGATCGGGTATATATACATATTTTTTTCATTTAACAAATTAAGGAATAAATATCAGAAAGCAACTTCTTTCAAAGCATGCAATTCATAAATTTAAGCATATAACATTGTAAAGAATTTATAGGTTTGAAGACTTTTGTATGTTGGCTTTGTTAGAAAGTTTAGGGTGGGACGCACAAATCTTGTAGGGACCCATTTGAATTAGATGCCCAATCAATAAAGTCGTTAAATGATGAAATTATGTGATCAATTCGAACATTGGTTTGAGCATTTTACCCGTGAGTGTCCTTTCCTAAATATTATAGGATTTTGGAATATCTTTTATATTTACTTTTTCATTTATTTGTTACAAAATGTTTAATTTATCCAAAATACTCAACTGGACCATTTTTAAAAATGTATTTTAGAATTGAAAAAATAAAATAAATCTTAAAAATACACTTGGAGAATCATTTAATATATTTTTTACCACTTTAAAAGCATAGTGACAATTAAAGTACTACATTAATCAAATTTTCCGACCTTTAAAGGGTGGTGACAATTGAAGCACACCGACATTTATTAGGGGTTTCTAGAAGACGTTCGTTGTCACACGAATAAGTGACTACATGTATTTTGTTTTTGTACTGCATGTATTTTGTTATTGTATTTTCGTTCGGTTCGTGTGAAGCAAAACATCATCTAGAATCACCACCATAAAGTAGGTGACAATTATAGAACTTTTAGTGTGTATTAGGGATGCCGAACGGGACTGGTTTTTACATATCCCGTGATTTGGGATTTTGTAAATTGAAATCCCGGGATCCAGGGATTTTTCGAGATTTCGGGATTTTCTTGTTGCATTATATTTTTAATTTTAAAAATAAAAAGCTAAAATAAACCCTAAAAATTAAAATAATTCATTATAAATCTACTTATTTATTTCCTGTAGTACGAAAAAATAAATAAATTAAGCCGGATGCACAATGCTGCAGAGTGTTCAAAGCTGCAGAGTGAAGTTTACTAGAATAGAGATGGCATCATACGAAGAATATGTAAGTGCCAAAAAGCAAGGAACAAAAAATCCACTCAGAGTGGAGTACTACAAAATTGTGAATTTGGCTTTAAACGAAAACTACACTCATAGAAATAAGTCTGTAAAAATAGCTGAAAAAGGCACTAAATATTTAGTGATTATATTAGATTTTTTAAGTCTACTAATATGAAATATTGAGCACATACCTCTGTTGATTTCAAAAAGGTCGATGTTAGATTTTGCTAAATACTATAACAAAAATTTGCTGTTTTTGGTATACTAATATTCGGCAAAATTATTTTGCAAGAAGTTATGATTTCAGCAAATCATTAATAAAATAAATAAAAACATGTCCGTTAAAAGATCAAATAAATCTGAAAAGTTTTAAAACTGAATAAACGTTTTTAAATTATTAATGTTTTTATTCAGATATATTTAATCTCTAATCTATTTTAATATATTATTTATGAATAGGAAAAATTAGTTCTTTAATAAAATTTAATAAGATATTTGATTTAAGTGATTTAGGCCGAATATAACAATAAAAACAAATACAAAAAGTGATAAAATATGGCAAATAATGAAATCGGAAAACCCAGGATTTTTTCAAGAACAATCCCGGTATTTTCGGGATCGGGATTTCGGGATCGGGATTTCGGGATCGGTATCCCTTATAAATATATATCAAAAAAACATAAACATTTACATTGCGCTATACTTAAATATGTCTAAAACAACTTATAAAAAAATTTAACATTGAGCTACATATATAAAACTACCCAGTCAGAAAAATACAAACGGGAAAGCGGTGGCAAAGCACTTTAACATGTGGTACAAGTACGGACAAAAAGTGCTTTCCCATTCCCAAAATGATAACATCATTAGACAAAAGGACCGGCTGTTCAAAAAGCGCCGGAAAAGCACTGGAGGAACAACATTTTTAAACGTTGGCAAAACGCTGGCAAAATCAATAAATAGGTGGTCTGGAAATATATTTTCCAAAATAAAATTTAAAAAAAGTTCATATGGATTTTTTTTGGTCCTGCCTTGATTTGAACCCAGGCCGTCAGATTGGCAGACGATTGCTCTACCCACTGAGCTAACGAGACATGTAATATTTAATGGCTAAACACATAAATGAGTGATAATAGATGGACAACTACTGGCTGTGCCAAAATGCTAGTACTGGCAAACAGTTTTTTGTAACTAGTATGCCAGTGTTAGGAGGGCAAAAAAAAAGTTGGTCTTGAAGGAGCTTTTCCACAAACAAAAAAATTGATTTTATAAAACAAAAAAAATTTAAATTAAAAAAAATCCAAAAAAAATTTTTTGCTTGCAACCGTATTTGAACTCGGAACCTTCTGACTACAAACATTTTTTAACGAAGCGTCAGCATTTTTATAAAATCATTGGTTTTCCAGTGAATTGATTTTTGTACGTCTGGTAGCATTGACTAGGTAGCACTGGATAACCACTGGTTGCAAACCTTGGCATATCACTCTAAGCCAATTCTTTGCCAGTGCTTTTTTTTATAAACCACCGAAATTTTTGTAAAACAAATACTGGTAAAACGCTTTTCGCAAACGCTGGCATAGCGTCCCAAATGAGTGTTCTGCCAGTCATTTATTTTTAATACCGTGGTTACCCAGTGGTATGCCAGTGCTTTATTTTTTGTACCACTGGCGATTTCTGACTGGGTATATGTTTACCGATAAAGCCATTTTTAATTATATATGACGCTGTATTAAAGTTGTCATAACATATATAACTAAATATGGTACATATTAATATATATGGGGACATATATATTTATACTGATCTATATGTGACATCATATAAATAAACTTTTGAAAAACTCAAAGCTATACATAATTATATCCACAAAGATATAGTGTCACACTTGACTATATAGAGCAATTCCATATGAAAACGATCAAAATTGGCAAATTTTTGGACGACCCCTCTCCGATTTTAAAATAAATAGTCTCAATCGATTGCCCAGCAAAAAATAATGTACATACATATTTTTTTTTTTTTTTATAGTGACTGGTTTAGTGGTGGTGAACACCACTGTCATGTGACAAAATTGAAGAATTCTTCATAAGGGACCTCATTGAAAGTTGTTTTAAAAAAAAACTACTAAAGCGATCGCAACGAGTGTTAGCTCGTTGGAAAGTTATTGAATCAGGCTTTAATTGAAAAATAAAATTTTCCTAATTTTTCTCAGAAATTTACCTTTTTTCCCATGAAAATTAAATTTTCCCATTAAAATTAAATTTTCCGATTTTCCACAGAAGCTCTTAAATTTTCCGGCTAATTTTTTTTTTTTTTGGATTCCTCATAATTTTTGCTTTAAGAATCAGCAATAAAAAAATGGGCCCCGACTCCTTGTTTGGACAGGAGAGGAGCATTTAAGAGACCACCTTGTTCTCATTGTTTTTATATTTTTTGTAATTGAATTATTTGTAATTATTTAACATTATTTTATTTTATTATTAAAAATACATTTTAAAAATTATTTTACAGTTAAAAATACATTTATGAAGAAAAAATCTTTCTTATTTTGCTGCTTATACTTAATTACAATATTTATTAAAAATTTCAATTGTCTTGGCATCATTATAAAATTAAAGTAACTTTAAATTTAGCACGTCGGCAGATGAAGAGCTTTACATTAATTGACATATCAGAAATATTTGGTATGAAGCAATGAAACTTTTGCGTTCCAGTTATAGTTTTGACATTATTATATCTGTTTTGAATTCGTCGCTCCATGGCATCGTGTTCTTTTTGAGTGCATAAAACTGTGTTAATGGCAATTTCCTTGCTTTGAATCCACGAAAACAAATGTTGTACATTTAAGATCTGGTCAGTATATGGCCTTTGCAAACTTGCCTTAGTCGCCATGCGTTTTAGGGTTCCCCCTAACGCATCGCATGGGCCCTTACCGTGGGACGTCGCAAAAAAGTGCCACTCGACCTTGCAGTTTTGTTCTTCTTCAATTATGCAAAGATTGTAAAAATTTTTTTTATTCTTGTACTGAGAAGCCGCGCCGTCTGAGAAAAACGTTACTTTGTCGATTGCATCGAATTTTGATCTTAAGAATTCAAACAGTTTCATTTGAAATAAATAAACGGACACATAATTATGAGCTAAACTCTCCGCAACAACAACAAGGCTTACGGTCTGTAGTTCGTTATCTTCGTTTTTGAAATAAATGCAAAAAGGATGCACCGTGCACTGGTCGTTTGCCCAGTGATAAGCCTGAATTTCATCCTGAACGAGAAAAGTGTAATTCTCGGCAAAGTCGCTTATCACAATGAATTCATTTTGGGCTAATTTGTCCTTACTTTCCTTTAGAAATTTCGATTGCATCTCGGATATGAAATGGTGCGCCTTCAGTTCATTCAACTTGAATCCGAATTCCTCGATGAATTCCGGAATCTGCTTTACCACGGTCTCAAGGGAACATCTGCCGCTGCTAATTATCCACTGTTTGAAATGCACCTCCTGAATTAACAGCTGTTCAAACTTTTCCGCCAAATATTGCTCTAGCTCGTCAATCTTCGGACAATGGTCGCATTTGGACAGATGACAATTTTCCGTGGGGTATGCGCACAACGACTTCGACAGGAGGTCCCTATATGTTTCATTTTCACCGTGAAATACTTTCAATTTCTTGCATGGAAAGAACATTAATTTGTTATTTTGATGAAACATGCAAACGCAGACTGAATGCGTTCCGTGCCTGTCTAATGCCAGCACGCATTCTTTTGGTCGTAGGATGGCAAACTTAGAAAATCCCACTTTTTCTGCTGGGTATTTCTCTTTGAACTGATGGTATGCTTCGGATAGATTACATAATAATAATCTGCGCTGCTTGTGTACTTTTTCTCCATCTTCACGTGTGATAACATAGTCACGTATACCTGGGCTGGCGCGGCTGTTGTCATCATTGCAGTAAAAATCTTGAATCAATTTCACCGTTGCTTCGCTGAGGGTCCTTGAGCCAAATTTCTTGGTGGGAGTCGCCAATATGCCCTTCTGTCGAACTAATTCTTTGCTTCTTCTCGCGATGTAAAAAGATGTTTGAAACTGTTCAGAAATCTTGCGTATAGACCATGATTGAGGCAGCACAGATAAAATGAGATATTTCTCCGGAAAAGTGGTCGCTAAATTGAATTTTCTTTTCAACTGCTCAATCATTTGTTTGCCGTCATCAACGTCATCTGCTTGACTGCATTCGTTATCAGAGCCTTCATCAAATATTGTCGCGATTGCACTCATAACCTTGCCTTTTTTCTCTTTCCTGTATTTTTCACTTCGCAACTTTCTTTTTGTAATAGGCGATTCACCTAAAGTGGTAATAGCCTCATTCAAAGGACTCAAAGACATATTGACCATCGGAATGTCTGCCTCACTATCAGATGAAACATTTTGTTCAATTGTCATTTCACTCTCGGATTGTGGTTGCATTTGTTTGTTGAGACAAATCGATTTTACACTTGGGGCAAATGAATTCTGCTTCTTCACCGTATTGTATATTTAATTCATTCATGTATCGCTTCGAAACACCAGTTAATTTTAATACTTTTATCTTTTTCGAACGATGTCCACTCTTGTTAAACGGATTGCAGCAAAATTTATTCATTTTACTTTAAATTGTCTTTACAGCTTCACTCTTTACTTTACAAAAAAAAAACACTTTAACACTTTCACGTTTAGTATTCAACTAAAATTTGACTCAGAGTGTGTGAAGTATTTATATTTATTTTTTGGTAAAAAATAGGTAAAAAAAAATAAGCGATATTTGCTTTTCTTTAATAGGAAAATTTGCGTGAACTACTGGTCATAAAATGTTTTTTAAAGAGGGACTTAATTGGTTACTGCCAATAAGCCGACCACAGGTCATAAAATGTTTTGTAAATTTTTTAAATTACCAGGTAATTATAAAAAAAAAAAAATATGTAGGTACATTATTTTTTGCTGGGCAATCGATTGAGACTATTTATTTTAAAATCGGAGAGGGGTCGTCCAAAAGGTGATCGCTTTCATATGGAATTGCTCTATACATATAACTATATTAGTCCATATTAAATTATATAGTTTCCTATATAACTATTTTTACTCGGGTAATAACATTCTTACAAAAAAACAAAAATAAAAAATCATAACGGTCCGTAAATGGTCCGTCATTGACGGACTTTCAACGGACTTGTTCGTTTTTTACACGACGCAACGATCCGTAAACGGTCCGTCAATGACGGATTTTCGACGGATTCGAATCAGTTTCGATGTTCCTTAAGATCCGTTTTCTGGTCCGTATACGGATCCGGAAAACGGTACGTAAACGGAGTTGGATTCCGTTTATGACGGACCGAAAACGGTACGTAAATTGAACGATTTGTTTGTTGAGTATTAACTAAGAAAAAATAAATTACCCAATAAACCAAAGAACGATACGATAGCGAAATCGCTTATACCTTAAATATCCGAAAACGATATCATATTCCACTAAGATTAAAATAGCTGTGTTTGTGCGGCAAGGTATTAGTGTTTGCTTATGTCATTACCATACAAATTCAACGTAACTAACGTTAAGAGTTAACGCTAAACGTTGGCTTATATCAAACATGTATGGAGATGACATAAGCCAACACAGATAGCTTGCCGCAAAAACACAGCTAATATCGTTTTCGATAAGGTTTAATGATAAAGTATACTTCAAAATATTTATTAATTACAAAATTTCAAACAGTTTTCAGAAACAAATAAAATTTATAAAGTATCCCGTGTAAAAATAGACATATATGGATCCATACAGATTTAATCTATATATACCCATACTTGTGCACAGAGCTTTGAAGGATTAATTCTTTTTTGAATGAATTCACTACCAATCGAATTCAATTTTCTCTACACCGATAAAATTCCATAGTTAGATAGTTAACAAAATCTATAATTGAATTTAAGAAATATATTAGTAACTATCATAATCAGAAATAACTATTGTTTTTGTTGAAATTAATAATATTTTAGTTACCCTGTTAATAGATATTTCAATTAATTGAAAGTTGTCATAAAAGTTTTGAAATATATTTTCAATAAAAATCAGAAAGGAAATATTAAATTATTATTAATTTGGTAAGATTTAATTTCTTGGTGTCGTAAACCATTTAAAATTTATATTAAACGCATTTTAATTTTTTACAGACACGTCTTTGGGGTTTCAAATTTAAAATCCAGAAAATGTCCTTGTTCAAAACTTCGAATGCAAAGAGAAGAAAGGCTATAAAAAATTTGATGTGTGTTTGCGTCTGAGGTTGGTATTTCATTGTTCTTTTGATGTGTAATTTTTAATAAAAAAGTTGTCAATAATTTTCTCAAATGTTTTTAATTTCATTTCAAAGAAAAACAAAATATGATATCTATAGTGCCGATTAACCATTTGTTAACGTGAAGTAGTTGATTTCAATTAATTTTTTTTATATAGAAAAACTTAGTTATCATCAACTAAATCAATTCAACTATATATTAGTTAGGGGTATTTCACCTATAAGATAGTACACCGATAAAATTCCGCAGTAGGATAGTTAAAAAAATATATAGTTGAATTAAAAAAAATTAATAACTATTATAATCATAACCAACTATTGTTGCCTTTGATATTAATAATATTTTGGTTGCCCTGTTTATGAATATTTTATTAATTTTAAATTGTCAGAACATATCAAGATACAAAGGGGAAATACAAGATGTGAAAAATGGTGTAAAAGTTAAAATATCCGCAAATTTTGAAGTATGTGCTCCAATTATCGTTTTAACCGTGCATGTGTGATTTATTTTTGTCATTCGAACATTTTAATAAAAAGAAAACGATGATATTTTGTTTGTATCTATTAAAAAAGTGCAAAAACAACGATATCTGTGGTATCTACTAAACATTTAAAATAGAATATAGTTGATTTCTACAATTTTGTTTAAATAGAAAACCTTAGTTACTATCAACTAATCAACTCAACTATATATTAGTTAGGGGTATTTCACCTATGAGATAGTTGAAATATTCGTAATAATCAACTAAGGAATCTTTTGGGTGTAGAAATATTCATTATAATCAACTAAGGAATGTTTTGAGTGTAGAATTAAATGAATTCCTTTTCTTAAGTAATTCACTGAATTCGTTCAACTGAACGCGTTCATCAAACAATAAATTCAAAGAATTAATTCCATTGCAATAGTTCTCTTTATTAAATCAAATGAATTAATTCACTGGTGAACGCGTTCAATTTTATAAATCGAACGGAAAAAAGTGAATTAATTCCTTACTGAATTAATTCACCACAGAATTCGTTCAATTTCATTTTCGTTCAGTGAATTAAAAAAAAAATAAAATTACGTTTAGTGAATTAAAAAAAAAGTGAATTAAAAAAGAAAAAGAATACGTTCACTGAATTGAAAAAAAAATTATGTTCATCGAAAAACAAAAATTACGTTCGCTGTATTCAAAGCCTGTTTTCTGCCGTTCAGTAGAAGAAAGCATTGTATTGTAAAAACGTATAAATTAAATACGTCATAGTCAAGCATCTACATTTTACTGGGAAGCATAAGTTTTCAAAATTAATAGTTATATTTTTACGAAATTCATCTATATCTGTAAAGTTTTTATTTTTAATAGTAAAAGGCTTTATTTTTTAATCATGTAGGTTGATAAAGTGCATCGGATTTCTCTAACACTTATATATATATATATATATATATATATATATATATATATATATATATATATATATTAGGCTGGGTCGATTTGTGGGGAGGCAAAAAAATCGCCCATGGCTCAGGGAAAATCGTATTCTAGGGATCAAAATAAGAAACTTTGCCGAAGGAACCATACCTCTAAAACGAATTCTACTACCCCTAACTGTTGACTTTTGTCCCGTAGGGTCAAGTTTTGAAAAATCCCACTTTGACCCATTTAGAGTGCCCCAATCGAGTCCAAATGTATGACCGACCCCCACTAACTTTGGAGGGCCGATCCACCCATGCCAGTGGTACACCCCCTGGAACTCCCCTGGGGGGTTCCCCATACAAACATTTTAAAAAATCACCATTTTTGGCACTTTATTTTATTATTTTTTATTTATTTTATTTATTTTTATTATTTTATTTATTTTTTCTCCTTAGAAATTTATTTAGTCAGAACATATGTAAATGAAAAAATTAATTTAACTTAGTAATAGAAAAGAAAAAATGCCCAGACTTGAAAGCAAAAAAGACTTCAAACAGTAATTTTTTTTATTTTCTTTTCTATTGCTAAGTTAAATTAATTTTTTCATTTACATATGTTCTGACTAAATAAATTTCTAAAGAGAAAAAATAAATAAAATAATAAAAATAAATAAAATAAATAAAAAATAATAAAATAAAGTGCCAAAAATGGTGATTTTTTAAAATGTTTGTATGGGGAACCCCCCAGGGGAGTTCCAGGGGGTGTACCACTGGCATGGGTGGATCGGCCCTCCAAAGTTAGTGGGGGTCGGTCATACATTTGGACTCGATTGGGGTACTCTAAATGGGTCAAAGTGGGATTTTTCAAAACTTGACCCTACGGGACAAAAGTCAACAGTTGGGGGTAGTAGAATTCGTTTTAGAGGTATGGTTCCTTCGGCAAAGTTTCTTATTTTGATCCCTAGAATACGATTTTCACTGAGCCATGGGCGATTATTAAATCGACCCGCCCTAATATATATATATATATATTTGTTTATTTTTACTAGCGAACGCTGTAAAATTGCTTAGTTGCAAATTTTATTTGTAAATAAATGTTTTCTTCTACTGAACGGCAGAAAATAGGCTTTAATTCACTGAACGTAATTTTATTTTTTTTTAATTCACTGAACGTAATTTTATTATTTTTTAATTCACTGAACGAAAATGAAATTGAACGAATTCAGTGGTGAATTAATTCAGTAAGGAATTAATTCACTTTTTTCCGTTCGATTTATAAAATTGAATGCGTTCACCAGTGAATTAATTCATTTGATTTAATAAAATGAACTATAGCAATTGAATTAATTCGTAACAAAATAAATCGAACGAAAACAAATATGAATTAATGCCATTCAATATATGGTGCTTTGTGAATTAATTCATCGAATTTTTAATTCAGAATTGAAAAATTGAGTTAAGGAATTAATTCTTCAAAGCTCTGCTTGTGCATTAACGAAATTTGAGGTAATATCTGCGTGAATGGTCATACATGTTCATCCATCTTCCTGTATGTTCATACATGTACATATATGTAGATATTACCTCAATTTTCATAAAGGTTTTTGTAAATTTTTTTCCTTCCGTTTAATAATAATGTACATAAGTTTCATAAATTAAAAAAAATATATTTATATATCTAAAGGAACAAAGTTCCTAAACTCTTTGCTTCTAAGTCAAATGTAAATAATATAAATATTATAAGAAATAAATTGAATTGAATTACATCAATTTTCGTTAATGCATATGTGTGGACATATGTGGATGCATGTATGGAGATTTATGAATCCATGTATGGAAAAGCATTCATGTTTATGATCATGCACGAACATACATTAAACCTGTATGATCCATATACATATGTAGATTTTTAGCCGGGATTACAATTTTTATTTCGTTTGGCTACTTGTATGCCACAAACAAAAATTAAAAATCTTAAATGTTTTTCACTCACGGAATTTTTTTAGTGAATAGAAAAAACAATTGTTTTTTGGATGGTCTAGGCCCCGATTTATATGGCTCAAAAGTCTAAATATCAACAATCTCTATTTGCGAAACTAAAAATGGGACAAGAACAGTATACATGTTGTTGAAAAGGTAATACAAATATCTTTTAAATAAGGTATGACATGTTTAAACTTAGCAATCCTTTGGAAAAAAAAATTTAGAGGATCTTTTTAGAATGGACGGTAACCGAAACGATGCGGTAATCGGTAAGGGTAACGCTATTTTTGATTATTTCGGTAACGCTATTTCATTTATTTAGGTATCGGTATTTTAAGGTTAGCGTTATTTTAGTTATTTCGGTAACGGTATTTTAAGGGTATCGATATTTCATCTATTTCGGTAACGTTATTTTAGGGTTAACGGTTTTTCAGTTATTTCGGTAACGGTATTTTAAGGTTAACGATAGTCAGTTATTTCGATGTATACTTCAAGCTTTTTTACAAAAAGCAAACGAGAATAAAAACAAATCCAATTTATCAACTTAATGCACGAAAAATACTCAATAGCCACGTGCAATTACCAAAAGCAGAGACTTAAAAATAACGGTAACGGTATTTTAGGGATAACGGTATTTCATTTATTTCGGTAACGGTATTTTAAGGGAATCGATATTTAATTTATTTCGGTATCGGTATTTTAGGGATAACGGTATTTCAATTATTTCGGTAACGGTATTTTAAGGATAACGGTTTTTCGATTATTTCGGTAAGGGTATTTTAGAGGTAACGGTATTTATATTTAATTAATATTATGAAATTTTTCATAACTTTTCTTTCATAAAATTTCATAATTTCATTAAAAAAATTCATTGAATTTCATAAATTAGATCTCCATAAATTTAATGCAAATGTTCTTTATATATATGAAATTGTTCAATAGTATTTACTTTTTTTTATTTTTTTTATAAAATATCGTCATTTCCTGGGAGAATAATCTTTTATAATTTTTATTTATTTTTTTATTAATTTTTTATTATTAATTTTGGACTATGACATTTTTTTATAAGTCATTAATATGACTTTTTTTATGAAACTTTTTAATTTAATGAATTCTTTCTTTAGATATATTTTGTACAACTGTAAAATATGCTACCATTTTATTACGCCTTTTGCATTTGCTAAGTACTTTTTATTTATCCACTCCAGCTTAGCAACGACAACAACCAACTATAATAAATAATAGGAAATGAAATTGCTTCATAGATTTTATGAAGCTCTTCATTGGCTGAATGAATTATTCATTGGACGAGTGGCCTATTAATTTTATGAAGATTTTCATTAATCTTATGAACTTTTCATAAACATTGACTTTAATGAAACCTGTTTCATATATTATATGAAAAGTTTCAATGGACGAGTTCCAGTGACAATTTTCATTCAAACTATGAAGAAAATCACTACTAAAGTGATGATAATTCTCTCAGTGTAGGAGTAAAAATATAAGAATATTACAAAATTTTTATGTAGAAATATTACAAAAAAATATCATTTTCGCCTTGGAAGAACTCAAATTCGGTACTTTAACGAAATTATTATACAGTATTGTTCGAAACCTAAGCAACTTCTCCTAATAAAGTAATCAAAGTCTTATATATTCTTTTTAAATTGATTTATACAAAATAACAGTTTTTATTTTTATTATGTTATGTGCCTATTTTCTAATAATAACAAAAATTTAATTCCATTTCCTTGCCAGTAAAAAAAAAAACAAAAATGAAATTGACTTCATATATTATTGTTCGAAACTTAAGCATCTTTCAGTACTTCCTATGATACCCTTTGTTTCATATGACCTCCACACATCGTTTTGCCATAGAATCTATAAGATTTGATAGTGTTGTGGAAGATATTGATTCCCACTCTGATTTTAAGCAATTTATCAGCTCCCGCTTATTACTAAAACGGCGTATTCCGACCCTGCGCTTCAAAATGCCGAATAGGTTTTCTATGGGAGTGAAGTCTGAAGATTGAGCTGGCCAATCCAATAATTGAATCCCATTAACATTCAATTATTGACCCACTTTGACGAGAGTTTGGGTCATTATTACGCTGAAACACCCATCGAAGGGGTATTTCCAATTCGGCATATTGAAGCACGTGGTTGGCTAAAATATCCATATAAACAAAACGATACATTTTTATTTGTATTTCAACAAAAGGCCAACTCGCCGAAAAGCAGGTCCACACCATTACATTTCCGCCCCATGCTTTATTGTTCCTTTACAATAACGCGGATGTAATCGTTTTCCCTTCGGTCTTCCAACATGGCATACTTCATCTGAATTTAACAGGTTAAATTTAGACTCGTCGCTGCATAAAACTATTTTCCCTTTCCCCACAATCCAATTTGCGTGAGGTTTTGCAAAATCCAACCTTAAATTTCATAAAACTAATGACAATTAACGAAAAAGTTGCAAAATCATTTAGGCAAACCTCTTTTAAATGTTTCTTTGTCAGTATAGGTTTCTTAGACGGCATGAAGCTTCTCAAATTATTTTTTAGTTTCAAATTATTTATTTTAAACAAAAAAAAAAAATTCAATTTTCTTTGTCAAACTAAACGGGAATTAAATAAATGTTTCAAAATTTTTGTTTATTTGTTGCAAAAAAATACAACAACAAAATAAGTTTCGAACAATAATATATGGAGTCAATTTCATTTTTGTTTTTTTTTTACTGGCAAGGAAATGGAATTCAATTTTTGTTGTTATTATTAGAAAATAGGCACATAACATAATAAAAATAAAAAGTGTTATTTTGTATAAATCAATTTAAAAAGAATATATAAGACTTTGATTACTTTATTAGGAGAAGTTGCTTAGGTTTCGATCAATACTGTATATTACGATATCTAATTATATATTTAAAATACTACTGATTGAAAACATAGGGCTCGTAGGGTCTCTCAGGATTTATGTGACTATAAGGGGTATTATAAGGGGTATACACATAGAAAATATTATTGACTTGTGACGACATATAATCATATCTGAAATTATATTGTGAATCTTGCAGCATATATGGAATCATATATAATTATATCTTATAGCATTTAATATAATATATAATCATATATAAAAATATCTTACATCATACAAGCAAAAAAATTTTTTTAAGAGAGCTTATATTATTATATCTCAAAATATATGGCTTATATACCACCATATGTGATAACATATTATGTTATAAATGATCATTTATAATTATATATGACAATATATCTGTCATATCTGATTATGTATAGCACATATGGTTGATATCTATTTTTATAAAAATATCTCCAATATACACAAATTGCCTGCTCTTGAACATAAAAACCATACATCAGTGTGGCAACAACAGGAGATTGAAAGATAAACAAAAATCTAAAAGTTGAATGTTTGTATTTGTCTGTGTTTGTTCTGAGCACAAAAAAAACAATAACAGAAACCAGAATAGGAAAGAAAACTATGAATTAGTTACATTGTATTCAAGGCCTTGCTTGGGTTAGAAGACTAAGTTGTCGCATCTTAGTATAGTTACGTTTGTAATGTAGGAATAGGCACACGTTCTATTCCTACAGCCGACGGGTTGTTGAGGAATTATTACATAGAGACAATCTGACAATAAAATATAAACAATTTAATGGAAAATCACTGATGAAGCCTGTCCATAGGAAAAAAAAGGCAGAAACTAGATCTAGTCTGATTTGCAAATTTAATGTGTTTATAATATTTAGATAAAAAGGTTTATTCTTCTTCTTAACCTTAAACCTGCTAAAAAATGCAATTAAAATAAAGGAATATAAATTTAATTGAAATTATTTAAAGTAAAAAAAAAATACTTATATAAATTAAAAATACGAAAATATTACTAATTTTTGAGGTATTTAGAACTGAGATATTGTTAATTTGTTTAATTGTTTTATTTGAAAAAAGATCATCATTTTAAATAAAAATTTTTTTCCGAGGTACAACAAATTTTTTTGGTAAACCGATCAAAAAAATTTATATATAGTCATATATAGTAACATCTTGTTTTATCTTACAATATGTGAATAGCAATATATAATTATATGATTCTTATGCGGTACCTTATATAAGGAGATATTTTAATGGAACTTTTTCATTGAGTGTATGAAGCTTTTAATAAATTAAAGTTTTTCCAAACTTTTTATGAAAAATTTAATTAATTCAATGAAAAGTTTCAATGGACAAGTTCCAGTGAAACTTCATTGGTTTTATGCAAAAATTCATTACTATCATGCAGCTAATTCTCTCAGTGCAATGTATATATATATAGACAAAAGTCAGGCATGCCGATTATATGGAACCCTACACCACAGTACAATGTTTTCAAATCGCGATTTCTCCGATATTGGAACAGATCGGGGTTCCGCGCTATTGGTACGTTGCGTAAATATCGGCTCGATAGTTTCCAAGATAAACCCAAACTGGCGATCTTGAATTTTTGGGGGTTTTGGTGTCAAATTTTGGCTTTCTTAAAGCCAAAAACCAGTCCAGCAATTAAGTCTCGAGTTCTAGTTTCCAAATTGGAACGATTCATTCATCAATTTAATACCAAAGAATAAAAAAAAAACAAAATCGTAATTTTTAGACATTCAAAGTGCTGTAAAAAATAGGCATGAGATACTAAACCAAAGTTGGGCCGGGGCTTTTTTCACTATCTGATTAACGAATAAATATGATATAAGTCCCATGAAAGTAATCGCCTTGGTTGGGTACACTAATAGAAATAAATCGGTAAAAATAGCTGAAAAAGCAACTAAAAATTAGTTAAAAATGATGTTGCAGAAAAAACTGTTAAGTTAGCAGATTTTTTCTGCTAAATACATGTAAACTAAGAACAGCAAAAATAAAACAGTTGAATTTAAAGAATTTTAGTTAAAGTTAACTTAAATAACTTTTAGTTAATTGAAAATAACAAATTGTACTGTAAAATCTGCATTTCATTTTTAACTTATTTTTAGTAGTTTTAAATAAATTTGTACAGAATTTTATCTATTAGCGTATTACCATTTATTATAAATACATTCACGCTCAGATACGACCTCTACTAGGTCAAAATACGGCTCGATCTTAGCTTTTTTCAACAGGGTTCGTACTTTCGGCAATACCTATATAAAAAATTCGTGGAATTATCTTCAGAATCGCCATCTGTAATTTGATCATTTTATATGGACAGATAGATGGATCGATATATTTACCACAAAGTCAATATACCTACAGAATAAAAATAAAAAGAAAATATTGGTGCTATAGAGGTCGAAAAAGTACTATTTGTTAAGTTGGTTGGTACTATTTTGAAAATCACATTTATCATCCCTGATGTACATTTAAACAGGTTCTTTGTTAAACTAATGAATCAATGGGTGCGTTCGGCAGATACACTTTAATAGTCTACAGTTCTACAACAGTTGTACAACTATCTGCCGAACGACCTGATCACTAACCGCTCAGTCTGAGCGCTCATGTAGCGCTGTCATATTTTGGTAGCGTAAAAAATGTTTGCTACTTTTGATCAATAAGTGATACATTTGTTGTTGTACGTTTACAATAAAAATTGTTTTGTTAGAATGACAAATAAAAACATACAAATATAATTCGAAATCAAAAATTTTAAAAAATAAAAGGAAACTATAGAAAAAGTGTATTTAAAAACAAAACAAAGAAAACATCGTTCAGCAGAGTAAGTAATCACAAAGCGCTACAAGTCACCGGTATCAGTTTAAGGTTTCTCTGCCGAATGCTACCAATAACAATATTTTATAGTTAGACAAGTAAAATAAAACAGGGTTTTTTATAATCAGGGCAAGGGACTTCATTTAATACATGTTGTCTCTCATTCGCTTGAGATCAGCAAAAACTAAATCTCTTTACAAAATCAACAAATTTGCAAAATGCTTATTTTAATGTATATTTCGTAAAAATGCATGTCGCAAATCAAATTTTTTTATATTTCACTTAAAATGATTTTTTGCACAGTTTAAGGGGGTTAAATACTGTAACAACAGAATTTTAAGGGCATATTTACTATATTACTTAAAATATATGTTATTGTAGTATTTTCAAAAAATATTAGTTTTAAATTTCTCCAACCAAAATCGCCAGGGTTACCACTTCTTTATAAACCTTTTTTAAAAAAGGCAAAATCGGCTGCCACTGTACAGCCTTCATTAATTATTGGAAAATAAAAATGTAAAGTGATTCTTAATACCAGATAAATTCCCTAGTCCTTATCGTAGCCCGATTTTTATTTTTTAATTTTTTTTAGCAAAGTTGCCCTAAGCTAAGAAAACAGCAAAATTTCAAAAAATCGTGTATAACGAAAAGTTATATCTCCCAGTTTACTACATGTCCACCAATTTTGGGACGAATCGGTTAATGGATATTTGATATATTAAACCTAATAGTCTTAAAAACTATGGTAGATATATTATTATACATAATGCTACTCATATTATTATACATAATGCTACTCATATTATTTTGTGAAAATTCTATAATTTTGTACAGTTTTTAATTTGTTTCGTATTTTTCCCCCATTTTTATATATATTGATTACTTTTACAACTTATATTAAGCCATCAGCACCTGCCCCATATGAATTGTGTTCAACATTCATCAAGGAATCGTCATTGGCTTTTCTTTGAAAACTTCGTGCAATTCTTACATCTTTTGATGTAGTTTTTATCTTTTGATTCTGCCCTGTTATAAGATATACGATTTCGAATAAAAACAAGTTAATAAAAATGCAAACAAAAAGTTTTACACACAAATTTACCACATAGAGTATTACTTTGTGACTAAAACATATTTTACAAAAAAATATGTAGAAATTTAGTTTCTTCGAATTTTTTATTGAAATTTTCGGAGCATATAGAGAAAAGTATGCTCCATCCAACTAAAATATAAAAAAAATTCGAAAACAAAATTTTTCGTAGAGTCGATACCCCCCTTAAGTTAAAAAAAAATTTTTTTCAAATTAATAAACATTTTTTTCATCACAAAGACAAAAATGTCAGAAAAATACAACCATTAACTTCTTGACGATGACAAACACTAATATTCAATGTTTAAACCAATGTTGGTTACCGAAGTGAATAACGGTAAGGGTAACGGTATTGAATTTATTTTGTTTAAGACTGTTTTGGTAATGGAATACCGTTATTGAAACAGCAATACCGGTACGTACCGGTATTATAACTTATGTTAAAAATACAGATTATAAGCTTTAAATTCAATGCTGGTAGTTTTAATAACTAAAATTATTATCCATCAATTTTTTTGTAGAAAAAAACTGAAGATTATTACAAAAAAGTTAAAAAATTTGCATTTTTATATAAATTAATAAAATGAAATCGGTAACGGTAGAGGTATTGGTAACGGTATTCAATTTGAAACGGACTTTTAGCGCTTACGGCATTATAACGATGACGGTAACCAACCTTGGTTTAAGCTATTTTTTACCACAAAAAAACTATTAAAATTAAATTGATAATATTGAAATAAATCAATAACAACCCAATAAACACTGAAAAACTAAAAATTCAAGTGTTTGAAATTCCGCTGGAATGCAACTTGATTTTAGGTTTCATATTCAAGCTGAAACCAAGTTCATTCAAATTTGAGTATTTTCTTGTTTTGTCAATACAAAATAAAATAAAAAAAATAAACAACAATTTTGATATTAAAAACAAGAGCTATTTCGAAATATTTGTATTTCTGCAACATCCAAATTGCCTAACAGGATTAAAATTACTAATGCAATATTATACCTAAACTTACTACTTCATTATCTATTACTAATCACATTGTTTTTTTTTGTTTTTTTTTTTTCATTTTAAATATTTTATATAAATTTTTATCTTATGTTATAAATCCTGCATATTTAGTTCATATTCAATTTTATATTTTGTCAATGTTTAATTTTTAATTGATTTGTTCGATAATTTATATAATAAGTAGGATGATATTGTACTAGATAAATGTTAACATATCAGATTCTAATACTTTAATTCATAAGGTATTGTATCTTGTTGTGTTAGAAAGGGAAATATTTAATAAAAAATACAAATACAAATTAAAGCGCAAGTCACGCAAGTCACGCTTTAAATTAATTAATATTAAGAACTTCCTTCTTAACATTCATTTTATTTTTCCAGATATTGTTGCATATTCCACTCCACAAGAAGCTAAGATGAAATATCCGCATAAAACACAAAACTCCGCTGAAATAAAATGGGAAGTACAAATATATTTATAATTTTGGCAAAAACTAAAGGGTGGTCCAACGATAATGCACGATGTTAATAGTGAGTCACACCTTAACGTCAAGTTTTTTGCCCAACTTAATTTGACATTTCTTTGTTTCAGTGTTTGACAACTATAGCCATGGAGAGCTACACAATTGTGCAGCGCGTTAAGATTGTTGAAGCCTTTTACGAAAATGGGCGTTCAAATCAAAATGCATTTCGTGCACTTCGTGAGGCACACTTTCACCTTAGTGGATTCGTTAACAAGCAGAATTGCCGCATTTGGGCAAATGAGAATCCAAGAGTGATTGTTGAAAAGCCGATTCATCCACAAAGAGTGACTATTTGGTGAGGTTTATAGCTGACGGCATCATCGGACCGTACTTCTTCGAAAATGAGGTCGGCCAAGCAGTTACCGTGTATGGTGTAGCCTATCGCGAGATGATAACGGACTTCTTGTGGCCAGAAATTGAGGATATGGATCTGGACGATATGGAAGGCTCTACTAGCCACACAGCCAACGAAACAATGGCTCTTTTGCGCAAGAAATTCAATGGCGGTGTTATCTCACGTCGTGGCGATGTTAGTTGGCCGCCACGATCATGTGATTTGACGCCGTTGGACTTCTTTCTTTGGGGATATTTAAAAGAAAAAGCCTAAGTCAATAAGGCAAAAACAATTCAAGAGCTAAAGGATGAGATAGTTGGGCACATTAACGACATTGAACCTCAATTATGTCTCAGAGTCATTGAAAATATGGACCATCGGATAGAGGTATGCCACCGAAACCGTGGCGAGCATTTGGTCGCTATTTTATTTCACACATAATTGTCATAGATCCTTCTATTATAATTCTCTGAAAACTTTTTGTTTTATTAACAATTAACATTTATGACCACTGTTTATGTATTGCGGATAAAAATAAAGTTAGAAAAAATAATAATATCGCGTTTTTATAAACAGAATTAGAGTACCAAAAAGGCTTTGCTTTAAACTGGAACACAGTGCTTGCATTCAAGTGTTATTTCCATATAGTTCGACCAGAATTAAAGTCTAATTCAATCCTTGAATTCAAGTATATTTTCGGTGTTATGTTCGACTTGAATTCAAGTATCCCTTTTGCTGGAATGCACTATTGAATTACAGTCCAATTCAAGTATAATTCAAGGCTTGAAATTTGAAAGTTGGACTGGAATTATATGTTTATTGGGAAATCATTTTATATTTTTTGATTTTCAATACATATTTTTTTATGTATATAAAACACAATTTTTTGTGCATGAACTTCCTTGCCCTGCGTATTTTTATATTAGTAGTATGTAGTACTATATAACGGGAAAACACTTTTACTTTCACTTAAATTAAGCTTTAAAACCATACACACACAAGAAAATTAAAATTTTTTATTTATGTTTCAACAAACATTGAATTCAATATATGAGGCTTTCCAAGCCAACTACCCCAAAACAGGCAATATTATGTCGTATTAACCTCAAACTTAAATACACAACAGATAATCGGAGTGTCCCACCCAAAACAGGCATTACGAAGTAATTAAGCGAGTTACCAGGCTACTTACTCGCAATATTATTTTTGTTCACGATGTCCAAAAATTCATGGGTGGTCATTACAGTCTCGCTTACAATAAAAGTGAGAATAATGAGTTACCCATAGTGAAAGAATAAGTAGTTTCTCACAAAGATAGAATAAGTTGTTACTCAGAAGGTAAGATATAAGTGGTTTCCCTACATTGTGAAATAGTTGGTCATATTGGCAAAATAACTTTTTACCTTTGAAAATTTCCTATTTAGTTCAAAACAAATTAATAAATAAAATATTAATATAAAAATCGGTACTTATTTAATCAATTACCAGTAAGTGATTACTTTGCAAGAATATATAAGTACTTCTATAACTTATTATCAGTAAGTCATTATTTTATATTTTAAAGTAATGCAAAAGGTAATGAACTATCATTACTTGGTAATCCGTATGGTAATGACCTGTCATTACCATGTTTTTGCTGGGTAGGCGGTGTTTTACCGCAGTTTTAAAAATATTTAATAGTTTTCGTGAAATTCAAGAACGACTTTTGACAGAACTGCCAATGTGCACTGGCACAGCGGTTATATGTTTTTGGCTTTACAAAACGAATGAAAAATGGAACTACTCTTTAAATTTTTTCAAGAAGTGAATGAAGTAGGCGTGGTTTCACTATATTACCTCTATAGTCGTAATATAAAAGAATAATATCGTGACCAGCGATTTGGGCTTGTTGATTCATTCGACAAGCCCAAATCGCTGGATCTACCCTACGGGGAATGAAGAGACCGTTGCCCTCCAAGGACCTATCCCGTGACTGGTCAACCGAAGGCATATTACTAAATTAATACAAATATGAACCAAAGATAATTTATTAATTAATTTTCTAAGTACATATTTTCTGATTCGTTGCTTTCACTGTTGCTTTTAAAAAACTTAACAGATACCAAAATGAAAATCAAAATTCGCGGCATATTTTTAAAAATATTTTTTATTTATTTTACTTTTTTATTTATTTTGAACTTTATTTTTTACGATTTGCTTATTTTAGCTCTTGTTTTAAATTTCTATAATTTTTTGCTAAGAAATTTTATGTTTTGTATTTTCAACGTTTTTTAATGATAAAGCTGTTTTAGTTTTAACAATTGGTATTTCATTTAATTTTCTTTTTAACTTAAGGGGAATTTTCGTAAATTTTTATTTATATTATCAGAGTTTTTGAGGTAATTTTCTAATTTTTAATTGATTTTTTAATTTAATTATGGCCAACGCAAAAAACGAGTCAACTGCCATTAAAGAACCTATCCCATGACCCGTCAATCGGTGGCATATTCAAGGCACTTCCACTATATTTGTGTGTGTGTTAATGTTGTTTTCTTTTCTATTTTTCTCTTTTCCATTTTTTTTGCTTGTAGTGTTTGTTTTTCCTTTTTTATTTGAATAGAACATAAAAATATATAACTTTACCATCAGCCAGCCATAACGCATAAGCAACATTAGCTCAGACGGTAGAGCGTTTGCCTTACAAGCAGAAGGTTGTGTTATCGAGCCTTACTTCCACGCCAAGTAGATTATTTTTAATTCTTACCCCCAGTTTTTATAAAGCGAACGAAATTATTCCTCCAGAGGTATGTGTGTATTTTGTTTTTGTTACAATAACAAAATACACACATTCCCCAGGCGGAATTTTTCCGCTCGCTTTATAAAAACAGGGGCTTAATTTTTTATTAGTTTATTTGAAAAGGTATTTTTGGACACACCACCTTACTGTCACAAGGTGTCTAAACTGTGGCAATTGGTCATTTCCAATGACAACGCCAAGTTAAAGTTACGTGTCTCTTTCAAACAAAAAGGCCGATCAAGAAGGACCGGTCCCTGCGCCCTTGGGACCTATCCTGCGTGTCACTTTGGACCGGTCTCTTTCCCCGTAGGGTAGGAACTTAAAAATTGATGTGGACGACCGCTAAGATGGGATTTTTGTAAATTCCTGCGGGGAGGGTCGAAAAGGGGCTATAAACTTAAAATTTAAAACAATATATTCTTATCGGGAAGGTACTTTTTGGACTTTGGAATTTTGCACGGCCTGTCCAAACCTCTTCGGCTAGAAACCTGAAATTTAAAATATGTGTTCCTTGTGCACGGGCTAACTTACCGATAAGGTTTTTTTTTTAATTTTGGACAGGAACGGGGTAAAAAGGGGGCTTCAAAAGAGAAGAAGTGCTTTTCCCGCTAGTATTAGTATATACTGAAGAAGGGGTGGCAAGACTTTTTTCGAAGCGTGCCAAAAACAGAAAAATTTTTTTGTAAAAATTTGTCGCCTGCCACCTTAAGTATATTTTCTTTTTAAAAACTTTTAAAATTGGAAACATTTTCGTTATTTTTATAATTTTTTATAATTGTTTCCCCGCAATTGTTATCGAAACAAATTTTTCGCATTCGTAAATCTTGCAGGTATTGTAAAAAAAAAATATCGTCACATAAATTGTACTTTTTCTATTTTTCTTTTATTTAGAATTACACTGATATAAATAAATAGTTATAAATAGCAATAAAATTAGTATTCAGAATATATTTGCTGAATATTAGTAAAAGACACAGCGGGAAAAATTTTTTAACATGGATATAAGAAGGTTAGATTGTTAATTACATTCAGAAAGAAATCCAAAAAAAAAAAAAAAATTCGTAATATAAAACTTTTTATGGTGGTTAAAATCTACTAATATTCAACAACGTTTAATAAAACTTCAGATATTTGAGCTCGAGGTCAATGATTTTATTATAAATATTTTCCTTATAAATCAATATTTCGATATTATTTGAATATCATCCTTAGGATTCTTCCAGTGAATGTTTACATAACCAAACTTTTAGCTATAGTTGTATATGTATCGTCGTCTGTTGCAGTGCAGTAATATTCTCCTTACACTGAAAGAATTATCCTTCATGATATTACTGATATAACTTCATAGAATTTTTTCGTAGAATCAATGCAGAATGTTATCTACATATATAAATAAAAATTAAATGTCGTTCGTTGGTAATTGCATTAGTTGAGAACGGCTGAACCGATTTGGACAATTTTTTTTTTAATGTTCTTCATAGTCCAACTTAGGTTTTTACGGAAAGAAAAATTGACTACGCCCACTTGTACGCCCACTTTACGCCCGATTTATCTAAAAACGGAAAACGGCTGCACCGATATGGCTAATTTTTCGTTCAAACGTTCGTAGTAATCCAATTTAAGTTTTTACTGGAAGAAAAATTGACCACGCCCACTTCTACGCCCACTTCTACGCCCACTTTTTTAATTTATCTAAAATCGGAAAACGACTGCACCGATTTGACAATTTTTTTTAATTGTTCGTAGTAATCCAATTTAAGTTTTTACTGAAAGAAACATTGACCACGCCCACTTCTCCGGCCACTTTTTTTCGATATATCTAAAATCGCAGAACACCTGGACCGATTTGGCTAATTTTTTTTAAATGTTCGTAATAGTCCATAAAAGCTTTTTACAGAAAGAAAAATTTTCCAAACCCTCTAATACGCCCACTTTTATTTAATCGTTGGGTAGTTTTATGTACAAGTTTAACTGTAACTGTATACGGTCACGAATAAGGTTTTCAACAGTTTGCAAAACTATTAATTTTTGTATGCACTCTCCATGATAACTGACAATAGGAACTACATATTTTCTTGATTCTATTTTGTTTTGTTCGATATACTCTCAGGTTGTAAACAACTTATTTGCAAGGTTGTTTACCGTTATCGTTATAATACCGTTATCGCTAAAATACCGTTTCAAATCGAAAACCGTTACCGTTACCAATACCTCTAAAAAAATTTCCAAATACCGTTATCGTTACCGATACCGTTATTTTTATAAGTAGTTACCGGTATTTTACCGGTATTTATTAAATTATATAAAAATGCAAATTTTTTATAATAATCTTCAGTTTTTTTTTCTACAAAAAAATTTATGGATAACAATTTTAGTTACTAAAACTACCAGCATTGAATTTAAAGCTTATAATCTGTATTTTTACCACATAAAATGAAATATATGTTAAGTTTTTACTTGTTTTTAACATAAATTATAATACCGGTACGTACCGGTATTGCTGTTTCGATTACGGTATACCGTTACCGAAACAGTCTTAAATACCGTTACCCTTACCGTTACCGAAACAAACGAAATGAGATACCGTTACCGTTACCCTTACCGTTATTCGTTTCGGTAACCAACCTTGCTTATTTGTTATTAATTTTGTATTGTTTCACGAATTGTCCAAAAATAACGTTATTTCATTCCAATTTATTTTGTTACATGTGCAAATGTTGATTGACTGTTTTTGTCAAATTGTGGATCAAAGAATGGAACAAAATGATGCCCACTTTTTTTGTTTTTTTATTTTTTTGTTGTTGCTGTTTTTTTTTTGTTGTTTTGGTGTTTTTGATATTTTGGTTTTTTTTACTTAGCCCACTTTTTTTTGTTTTTTTAATTACGTCCCCAAACAAAATAGAATATGAGGCGAGATGGCATGGAATGGAGAACGAATGGAATTGAAACACTACACTTAGAAAAAAACAGGTTGAACTTTATCTAAGTGCTATGTAATTATACAACTAAATAAGTTCCAAGTAAGTTTTACAATTTTCTAGCAAAATATATGTAATTTTTAGGATATTTTCCGCTACACATGTTTATATTTTGCAAGGATTGTATATATATTTTACAAAAAAATGTGCATATTTTACTATAACTTTGTAAAACTAACTTGAAAATTTTGTAGTTGCATAACTACATAGCTCTTAGGTAATATTCCCCCTGTTTTTTCTGTGTGTACATTAAAAAAAATTATTGGAACGGAATAAGTGCAAAAAAATGGAATGGAAAGAGGAACGACTGATATTGTAACACGAGACAGTGGGAATGAAATGGAATGAAACGGGGAACGAGCGGAAACGGGACAATAGATAATGGGAACGAAATGCAATGGAATGGTGAACGAAATGGAATCTGGGAACGAGTTGTATTAGAACACTAAAATTGTTAAACGAAATGGAATGGAACGGGGAATGAGTGAAATTGGAACATGAGATAAGTGGAGGGAAATGGAATGGAATTTGAATGACTCAAACTGCTGTTTTTTGGTACTTGAAATTTGGAAAATTTTTTGTCGTTTAAGAAACAATGCTAAGACGGTAATTCGTAATGCGAAACGTCGAGCACATTCTAATTTTTTTCATGATAAAAACACAAGGCAAATTTGGAATACAATAAATTCGTGCATATGGTCTGAGTGATGATGCATCAACCGTTGATGATATTGACGTTGAGAGCTTGAATTCCTATTTTTCTTTGAACCAAGGTAATGTTCCTATCAATGATAGTTTTTTGACAATGTTTTTAATGATAATGGATTTTCATTCCATAATGTTGATCTTGCTGAACTAACAACTGCTTTATATTCTATTAAATCGAATGCTGCAGGTTGTGATGGGCTTTCCTGGAAATTTTTGAAATTGATTTTACCATATATATATGTCCTTTATTTATTTAAATTACGTAGTAAAAAAAGAGATTACACATAACACTTAAATAAAAAGTTCACGAAGAACATAGGGCGTCAACGAATTCTCTCCATTTATTTCTGTCTCCGACAAGTGATTTAATTTGGTTCCAGGTTTTACGAGCTGTTTCATATTCTTTTTTGGTACAGCGTATCCATGTATTACGTGGCCTTCCTTGTCTTCGTTGTCCCTGGGGATTCCACTCAAGCGCCGCTCTAGCGATTTCAGTTTGTGGTCGTCTTAGGATATGACCGATCCATGTCCATTTCCTTTTACGTATATCTAATTCGATTGGACAACAGTTTGCCTTTTGCCAAAGAGCTTCGTTTGAGATCCAATTCGGCCAGTATATTTGAAGGATTTTTCGCAAACATCGATTAATAAACGTTTGGATCTTTCCCAATGTCAGTTTTGTAAAGCTCCATGTGGTACAGCCATATAGCAATACAGATTTTACACTGCAATTAAATATGCGTAATTTTGTCTTCTTCGAGATGTTGTTTGCACGCCATATTCTGTGCAATTTGAAGAAAGCAATGCGAGCTTTATTTATCCGATCACAGATATCAGTTTCAGACCCGCCATCTTTTGTAATCTTGCAACCAAGGTAGTCAAATGATTCGACATCTTCAATTAACGTGTTTTCTACTGTTAATGGGGTCGTTATATGGGTACCTATACGCATAAGTTTTGTCTTATTAAAGTTTATTCTCAATCCTACTTTTTTGGCATTTTCGGAGAGTCTCTTTATTTTGGCTTCAATATCCACATATCGATGAGCCATTAGACAAATGTCATCAGCGTAATCTATGTCGTTTAGGTACTCTGCCATATTCCAACGAATGCCAAACGGCGCCTCCTTGTTTGTGTCTTACATTACACAGTCCAAAAGCAAGAGAAATAATGTGGCGGACAATATACAGCCTTGTCTAACCCCAGTTAAAGTTGTGAAAGGCCGACTTTCTTTACCACTAAAACGTACCTTACACTGTGCATCTTTGTAAAGTTCGCGTATAAGGGTAACAATCTTTTCCGGTATTCCCTTGTTAATTAGTGAAGTCCACATAGAGTTTCGGGATATAGTGTCGAAAGCTCTTTCAAAATCCACAAAAAGTAGGTAAAGATGTGTGTTGTATTCTGCCGACTGCTCAATAATTATGCGAACTGTGTTTATATGGTCGGCACACGACCGTCCGCGTCTAAAACCCGCTTGCTCTTTACGTAAAATCTGATCAACCACAGGAGATATTCGATCCAATATCAGCGTCGCCATCACTTTACCAATTGCGTTGAGCAATGTGATACCTCGCCAGTTTTTACATAGTGTAAGATCGCCTTTTTTGGGGATTGTGATAACCACACCTTCTTTCCAGTTTGTGGGGATTTGATTATTTTCCCACGCACTTCTGATGAGTGGTGTTAGATACTCCGCAAGGGCGCCGGCTCCATATTTCAACAATTCGGCCGGGATGTTGTCAGGACCTGATGCCTTGCCATTTTTCATCCTGTTTAATGCCGAAACAACTTCAACATACGTTGGCAGATCTGTTGAGATATCTCTTCTAGGGTTGCGTCGTATAGAAGAGATCAAATTTGCTACCTCATTTTCATCATTTTCTGTGGAAGGTTGTGATGTAAAGAAATCCCGCCACCGTTCAAGTTGTCCATCAGTGGTGGTTAACTCGGATCCATCAACTGCCTTTAGAATCGCGGTGCCTCTGATGTTGTTTCCGCTCATTTGCTTAATGGCTGAGTAAACGCCGCGTAGGTTTCCTGTATTTGCGGCTTGTTCAGCCTGTTCCGCTATATCATTATAATACTTTTCGCGGTCATTACGCACCATATAGGTAACTTTGCGAGGCGATTGCCTATATGCAAGTCTTGCCTGCTCTTTTAATATTGGTGTTTTGGCCCGTATGCGTTCGTTGTGAAGACGTTTACGATTTTGGATCTCAGCCCAGGAATCAGAGCTAATCCAAGGTTTGATTTTACCTTGTTTTAGTCCCAGAACTGTCTTTGCAGCATCCTTACATGTCACAGCAACTTCTGCCCATGTTTGGTGTTCGGTTTGAGCCAATTTAGATCGTAAAGTCTGATTATATTTAGCAGATACAGCTGGGTCTCGTAGGCGGTCTGTACTGTACTTATCGACAAAATCTCTCTTTCGGTTTACTGCGGCAGGTCGAAAACGAAGTGTTGCTACGAGCAGCTTGTGGTCGCTGTCGACATCGGCTCCGCGTCTCGTTCTAACATCCATAAGAGATCCCAGAAAAAGTTTGCTCACCATTATGTGGTCGATTTGGTTGAAAGTTACACCATCTGGCGATTCCCATGTATACTTATGTATGTTCTTATGAGGGAATTTAGTTCCACCGATAAATAATCTGTTTCGGGAACAAAAATCCACAAGTCTGTCACCATTTTCGTTTCGCAGAGAACCCAGACCATGCCTGCCCATTATTGCTTGTAGGTTATTGTTGTCATTTCCTACTTTGGCATTAAAGTCACCCAAATAAATTTTAATGTCAGCAACCGGTAAAGAGCTCGCAATGGCCTCGAGTTGACCGTAAAATTCATCCTTAACTTCAACTTCGTCAGGTTCAGTTGGTGCATAACACTGAATGATAGACATTTTCCGAAATTTTGAGTTAAATCTCGCTGTGATTATACGGTCGGAAATTGTCCTATATTCGATCATTGCATCTCTATCTTTTGGTGACATGAGCAAGCCAACTCCATTTTTTCGATGCATGTTGTTGCCGGAGTAGATGAAGCGATGACCAGATGGTAATTGAGTCATTCCGCTATTCAGCCATCGAACTTCACTAAGCCCTAAGATGTCAAGGTTGTAAGAGACCATTTCATTACGAACTTGCTCGAGTCTTGATGTTTCAGAGAGAGTTCTCACATTCCAGGTACCAATCATAAACCGTTGTTTAAAGCCAAAAGTCGTCATCGTGGGGGGATTGTTATCTAAATTTGTTAACGTTTCTGTAATCATTTCATGTTTAGGAAGATTGACTGATTGGGCCAAAGCCTCCTTTTTGTGTAAAGTTCAATAAACAAAATCCTCTATCTAAAAGTCAAAATTACCCAAAAGTACGCGTTTGCAGGATCTTCTAAAACCGCAGAATATAGTTTTGTTAAATATACTGCAACAAGCTTCTTGAGACAAATCCGAATTTATATATGTATTTAATTTACAGTCACTTCCAGAATAAATTTCTTGTTTCTCATAAAGTACGCTTTTTCACGGACAGTTAATAATTTTAATTTAAAAAAAAATTATGAAAATCCAACATTATAATGCTTAACTTAGGGTGGGAAAAAATTGTAAAATGTCGAATTATGCCAAATTATCACCCTATAGTAACAGCTTGTGCCTGCAAGCAGGAAACCTGGAATTTTTAAGGAAAACCGAAGGTTAATTTGTTTATGTTTATCTTATAATAAATATGACAAAAGATATCAATAGTAACAATAAAAAATAGCCCACTTATCAATTAAAAGTTGCGAAAAAAATTTCTGTTTTCTATTTGCAGTCACATTTTATTAATTTTTTCTCAGTAAAAGAGAGGATTGCATTCTATTTATTTTCTAACCTCTTTGATTAAGCCTAGCACACATAACTATTCAAGATTTTTACAAAAAAAAAAAACATAAAAAACAGTTTCTATGGCCACCAAAAAGCTTAGAAAAATTTTTAGAAAGCAGTTTTCGCAATTGGATTTAGAGTCTATTTTATTTATGAAAACTTAAGAAACTTGGCCATTTGGTATTTGATTTCAACAAAAAATAAATATTTTTTATTACATTTTTTAAAAAATATTGTTGCTTTCGATGTATTTTGTTACGTTTCAAAATTTGTCAAATCATTTCGGGGGGGGCTCGAGCCCCCAAGCCCCCCCTAGCTACGTGCCTGCTTTGGGGACATCTTGGAAAGCTATGCTGCCATACAAATTTTTTCAAAAATCGCGATTTTGGCGTATAGGCCACTATAGATGTATACATTTATTTTGTTGAAGTATTTTCCTTTTAATTGCTTCTTTGCTTCATTTATTAAGGCCGATTTTGCTTTCAGCGATTCGATTGGCTAAAACCTTAAAAAACCGTAGAAATCCATCTAAAACGTGAACAGTGGTTTTAATACCAAGTTTTATGCATCAAATTTTAAGCCTAAATATGAATGCCTACATTTCATAACAAAAAATTTATTTTGATTGCATGCCAAAATTTTTGTATATAAAAAACTAAGTGGAAAACCGCCAAACGTGAAAGACATTTAGCCAAAAATCTGTACCATTGATCGAAAAATAAAGTACGCCATTGTAATCAGCATGTCCGAAATATATAGAATTGGTGGTCAGAGCTCTATTAATTTTTAAAAGTCAAGATTTTGTCATGCAGTGTAATAATAAATGAAATTTCTTCATAGATTTTATGAAGCTCTTCATTGAGTGAATGATTTATTCATTGGAGGAGTGGCCTATACATTTTATGAAGAGTTTCATTAATTTAATGCCTTTTCATAAACATTGACTTTAATGAAACATGTTTCATAGATTCTATGAAAAGTTTCAATGGACGAGTTCTGTTTTTTGTTAGGACTATACAACGATACAACAGAAAGCACGCCCCTTGTGAATAACCTAATTATTTCGCTAGTGCTGGTAAATTCTGTTACTCTTCAATACTCGATATTTTTGATTTGGATACTCGATAATACTCGATACTTTTAACGGTTTTTAAATTTTAAATTTTTTAGTAAAATTCTTTGAAAATGTTTATGGTAATTCAATATTTAAATTTATAAACATAATTTTTAACTTTTCGTCAACTATTCATTGCGTTTTTCATAGTTTTTTGAACATATGTATAATTTTAAATACTTTACTTCTTATTTTTTTCTTTAAGCAGAGTTGTAGTTTTGTGACAAATATTTTAGCAGTCACATTTTTGTGGTAAATATTTTAGCGGAGTCACATTTTTATATATTTTGTCTATCCAAAATGCAAGTCTGAAAATATCGAGTAGTAGTTTTGAGTATCGAGTACCCAAAAAAAAGACAAATACTCGAAACTCGATACCCACTCCTCATATTTTTACCAGCACTAATTTCGCTGGTCTTCCAACAAAAATTAAATTTTTTTTTACAACATTCAACAAACGTCGCGTGCCACCAAAATTTTTTTTGCCAGCTCTGTACTAAATATTGATAAGTTTATAGCATCGAATTTTTGTCCATTTTGCTCTATCTCGCTTAGTTTCCGAGATATAAGCCTTTTTGTGATTTTCAATAAAAAATTATGAAAATATAGCGCCATCTCTATGTGATATTGATAGGAGAGACACAAAAATATAAACATTGGGATCACTTGGATTTAATAAATCCAAGAAGTAGTTACAAAAGTGCTCAACAGATGGGGTTAGATTTTCCCTATTTTAAAAAGAATTTTCTATTCGACACTTCTTTCACCCTAATTTTTAATACCGAATTCACAGGATTTTACTTTAACTTTTAATTTTTAATTATATTTTATATAAAACAGCGATAAACAGTCTGCCTTTTCAGTTTTATCACTTCAATTTATATTTTTACATAATTAAAATATTCCACTGCAATGTTTAATATTCACTAATTGGATTTAATTAAATTACTTACAGTAGAGTGAAAAATTGCCATTTATATTGCAGCTATTTCTCCATGTCCACGATGTAAAATATGTATTTGGTGAGGTGTAGTTTTTTTTCTAAACATATTTCAAACCAAAAATTTTAAGAAAAACTTTTATTTTCTAGTTATTTTATTGCTTTATTTAAACCCACCCAGGAAAATTTTCTGTTCCAAAGAATCGGTTGTAGAATAGTTACTTTTCATTCACAACCCCTTCTACTGTCGATTCTAACACCGATTCCTTTTGTTTGAAATTGTCCCAAAAGCAACCCCTTCTATAGCTCCAAAGTGGAACCGATTGCTCTAGAATCAGTTCTGCAACTAGTTCTGGAACTGATTATACGTCACCCACACCTTCCATATAGGATTCCAGGAACTGGTTCCGAAACCAGTTCCATGGAATCGGTTGCAATGGAACCAGTTGTAGAATGGGTGTGGTTGGCTACCGATTGTAAAAAATTTTCCTGGGCAGATAAAGAAATCCAACTTTTTTTTTGGATTTAATAAATCCGCTTTTCGTATGAAAAATTCAAAATCCAGGGGATTAAAAAACTTGCTCAAACTTTTTGAAAAACATCTCAACATCTTTAAAAATAAAAACAAAATTTGGGCGAATTTTGAAAAAATTAAGTCATCTAAATATTATATTAAAAATTCAAAACTACCCAGGAAAATTTTCTGTTCCAAAGAATCGGTTGCACAATAGCTGCTTTTCCTCTACAACCCCTTCTACTGTCAATTCTAACACCGATTATCTTTGTTTGAAATTATCCCAAAAGCAACAACTTCTACAGCTCCAAAGTAGAACCGGTTGCCCTAGAATCAGTTCTGGAACTAGTTCTAGAATCCATTCTACGACCGTCATACCTTCCAAATGAGATCCTGGAACTGGTTCCGGAACCAGTTCCATAGCATCGGTTGCATTGGAACCAGTTGAAGAATTGGTGTGATTGGCAACCGATTGTAAAAAATTTTCCTGGGTAATAAATCTGAATTTAAAACAAGGTTGGCAACCGAAACGAATAACGGTATTGGTACCGATTTTTTGTTTGTTTCGGTATTGGTAACGGTATTTCATTTGTGTCGGTATTGGTATTACAGATACCGAAACGTCAGTACCGGTATGTTCTGGTATTATTGAAGAATTGTGGTTTCACAATAAATTATGTGTTGTTGTAAGAAAACACAATGTTGCTAAACCAAATTAAAAAATAATAGCAATATGCCTGCTAGCAATACGATTTTTTATTAAAAACCCAGATAGACCCAGCAAAATCTTCTATTACCAGGTAAAGGGAAATGTAATAAGAAACCAAAAATTGTAACTACCCTACGGGAAATTTTAACAAACTGTCACCGAACTGGCCCCTTTATATGAAATAGACTGGTCACTTTTACATGGCGTTGTCATAGGAGGGGCAAATTGACCCCTTATGACATGTCACGAGACAAATCCCAGGACAGGTCCCTGAACTTTGTTTTTTTATGAGTGTTCAGTAACCTGTCCTAGGATTTGTCTTGTGACATATCACAAGGGGTCAATTTCCCCCTCCTATGACAACGCCATGTAAAAGTGACCAGTCTATTTCATATAAAGGGGCCAGTTCGGTGACAGTTTGTTAAAATTTCCCGTAGGGTACTTACACTTTGGTCGCATGACACATTATTTTAACATGGGGGTGTCATTGGGGGTAAATGGTTGCCTAAGTCGTACCGGTATAGGATAGAATAAGTGATTACGAAGGAAGTACTGAAATAAGTTATTACTTGTAATATTAAATTCACTAGTTAGCTAAAATAAGTACATACTTTTATAGAGTGAAGTAAGTCATTACACTTAAAATAATACGTCAGTAGAAAAATCTGTCAAACCGGTTTCAAATCGATTTTACTAATTTTTAACAAATTTTTAGTTGAAACACTGAATTAAGCAAAGATTTTAGTTATATTCATTTAACACAACACTAAAAATCCTCAGTACTTTAAATATCACTTTAGTTTTGAGTGTTCATTTTTAAAATTATTTAAAATTAATTTTTAAGAACCCATTCGTTAAATTTTACAAAATTTATTGTTAAAATATAATATTTTCATGTTACTGTTATTACCCGGTAGATGGCTCTACCAATGTATCCGAAGTTTTAAAGATGGCGCTATTTCATTCCCTCCCGATTTTTTAAAATGGCCCATATCTGGAAAACTAAGAGAGATAGAGCAAAATTGATGAAAATTTCGACTACCCCTAACCGCATAATACTCCAGCGAAAGGGGGTATCTCTATCCAAAAGTGGACCTTGGCGGGGCCTTGGACCCTCGGAAATTTTTAAGAAAAATTTTCCACTTCATAAAATGGCCCATATCTCGAAAACTAAGCGAGATAGAGCAAAACGGACACAATGTTTGCTCCATGGGCCCTTATATGCCCTCACAGATAAAACTGTAGCTTTACAAGTTTTTTACTTAAATTTAGATTTGTTAAATTTAACAAAAGAATTTGTTAAAATCAACAAATTTTATTTTAAGCCAAAAAACATATAAATTTTGTTAAAGTAACAAATTTTTCTGTCCAGCCAACAGGCGTATTATTTTGAGTGTACACATTAGTACACTCAAAGTAGTTTGTAGTTTAAATTAACTGAAAATGTAATTTAAAATAAATGAAAAATCACTTGAAAACCGGTCTACTGACTTTTCATTTAAATTAAAAGAACTTTTCGTTTATTTTAAAATGTTAATAAATTAACTACAAAATCCTTAAAAAAGTAATGATTTTTCATTTAATTCGTTTTTATAACTTTCAAAAATTAACTACAAAATCCGTAAGAATAAATGATATTTAGTTTATTTCGTTTTTTTAACTGACCTAGAAATCTAAAAGCGTTTATTTTTTTAACAAAACATTTTAAATGAAAATATTAACTGTAAGAGAAAATCCGTATTTCAATGTAATTTGTTTTTTAAATAAAATACAAAAACAGTTGAAAAATATATTTCTTTTCAATTTAACTGAATATTCATTTAAAAATAAATGTACGGATAATTTTGTAAATAAACTACAGTCAGTTACTGTTATAATACTTTCAGTGTATATATTTCATTGGTTACATATAGGGAATAAAATAAGACGTTACCAGTAATGACTTTGTTCACCGATCCGAGCAAAGTAATTAGATTCTAAATTTTTATTAAATCGTACTTTCCCATAATAAGTAGTTATATTATGCAATACCAATAACTTATAATTTTTACCCTTATTAATAAGTTATTATAAAACACAATATCGGTAATATATTATTTTAAAGGCTCCAAATAAGTAGTGATATATCTCCATATCGGTAACTCATTATTTCATACCTCCCACAAAAGTATTGATGTATCAATTAATTTTAAATTTTGCATATTTTATATAAAACAATTTAAATTTTTTGTTGAAAAACGTAATAAAAAAACATTTTATTAGTAACCGAATCAATGCCGGTACGATACCTGTATTGCGGCCTATAGACTACTCCACTTCTTGCACAATAATGGGTTTGTGCAGGTCAGTTGAACAGTGTGTGGCATGGTTTATGTACTTGTACAAGTATATTTTTAGATTAAAGTAAAAATCAAAACGATTTTGATTTTTACGCAATATTTTAGAACTTGTGCAAGTCATTTGTGCAGTGTATGCTGAAATTAACATAGTTCAACAGTAATTTTTGAAGAGTGAACATCATAAATACGGATAAAAAAAAATTAAAAGTATCAATAAACGTAAAGTAAAAAATGTTAATATAAATTTATTAACATAACCAACGAATTTCAGGTATTTTGGCCTGCGAAAAGTGTAAAATAAATCTTTTAAAGACTAATATTGCCTCATAGCAATAACAATCCGCTACATGTTTCTGCTGCTATGTGTAAATTAAAATGAATATTGCACAGTTTACTTGAATGCTGTGTGGCGAGTAACGGTGGGTCTCATACTGCAGGTTTAAACTTTAGTTAATAGTTAACCCAAAAATTTGTTGTTGTTTTGTGTACATTTTCTTTTGTTTTTAGTTAAGTTAAAGTTAAACCTACAGTATGAGACCCACCGTAAGGTGACTTGAACAAACTCGTTATTGTGCAAGTGACATAGTCTATTTGCCGTATATTAAGGAAAAAGGTTTTTGGATACCGGTATTTTTAAAATTAAGAGTTTCGGTATTGGTATCGGTTATCAATTTGAAAGGGTTTTGAAACGGATAACGGTATTATAAAGGTATCGCTTGCCAACCTTAATTTAAAATAATTCAAATTGCAAATATTTTCTATTGATATATCCAAACTTCTAACATTTTTCATTAAATTATTATAAATAAAATGGTAAAACAAATGCGTTGATTTAACTGCTTACTATTATAACATACTGCGAAGCAGCAAAATAAAAGTAAAATTTTATAATGACTTCCGTATAAAAATAAACAAAAAAATTAAGACCTTATTGTTTTTCCTTACAAGGATGGAGCGTGTAAGCAGCTTACTTTAATCCCTTATAAGGATGCAGGTTGTAAGCAGAGCTTTGAAGAATTAATTCCTTTTTGAATGAATTCACCACCAATCGAATTCAATTTTCTCTAGAATTGAATGAATTCCTTTTCTTAAGTAATTCACTGAATTCGTTCAACTCAATGCGTTCATCAAACAACAAATTCAAAGAATTAATTCAATTGCAATAGTTCTTTTTATTAAATCAAATGAATAAATTCACCGGTGAATGCGTTCAATTTTATAAATCGAACGGAAAAAAAGTGAATTAATTCCTTACTGAATTAATTCACTACTGAATTCGTTCAATTTCTCTTGAATAAATTCAGTAAGGAATTAATTCACTTTTTTCCGTTCGATTTATAAAATTGAACGTGTTCACCAGTGAATTAATTCATTTGGTTTAATAAAAAGAACTATTGCAATTGAATTAATTCGTAACAAAATAAATCGAAGGAATGCAAATATGAATTAATTCCATTCAATATATGGTGCTTACTGAATTAATTCATCGAATTTTTAATTCAGAATTGAAAAATTGAATTAAGGAATTAATTCTTCAAAGCTCTGGTTGTAAGGCAGTAAATTTGATCGATCTATACGAGTTTACCGAGTCATTGCCGATTCCGTTTGATATTTTTGATTATGTGTCAGTCAGTAAACTTCGCATCTGTGGAGCAGTGTTTCCAACTTTTGGAGTGTAAAAAGCGTTAATTTTTTGTAAAAGCTTTGTTTTTTCGCTTAAAAAAGCGTAAAGAAGCACTATGCCTTTTTAATAAAAAAATCAAATAAATTTATACAAAGTTTAAAAAAGTAATTTACATGTAAATTTTAATTTAAAAACTAAAAACAGAAATAAACAGTTCACATATAAAGGTTTCCATATTTTCTTTAATTATAAATACCATCCAATTCACAAAACTATAAAAAAAAAACGTTTAAAAACTGCAAATTTTACTTTCCGAATCGCATTTTGGTGATTCGCAGTACTTCTCAGGTCTGAGTGGAAAAATATGTTAATGCTTGAAAACAATTAACAAACAAAAGTTAGAACTAGGTTAATTTTTAATTTACACAGCTTTACAAAATCAATTTTTGGCAGGGATTTAAACTTTGGTGCAAGATTTTTATAGATTTATACAAGTTGATTCTAAATATGTTTTTAAAATGTCTCAATCACGTCACATTTTTTAGAAAATCGCGGTTCAAAATGCCGAAATACTCTGTGTTTGGCTTATTTGTAAATTATAGAACAATTATAACAGTTTTAAAAACAGAGTTCGGAATCACGAATTTAAAGTCCATATAAATTATTTATGAGAACTTAAACCGCATAACGCATGATGAGGTGTTTTATCTGTAACTAATCGTAGCATAAATACCACCTTTTTGCAGGTGAAGTAAAAAATAACTTCCAGTTATATATATGTAATTCGAATTTATAAATGCTGTGAATTATCTTAAGAGCAGCGATATAGTCAAGCAGTTAAAATTAATGAAATTTCGAATAAAAAAATATATAAATCTGGTGTTTTTATGATATTTACCTGATGACGATTTCTCATAAAATGGCTGACGATTTTGACGATTTATTTTTACGTTTGGTCTGGTACCACTGCCTACAGTGACCTTAAAAACTAAAAAAAGTTGCCATATAAAATGTTTCACTTAAAAAAATTAGTGACCTTTTTTACAACAATTTAATTGCAAAAACACGAATATGTAAAATTGTTAAAAAAGCACTAAAAGCACTTAACAAAAATAAAAAAGCACTTTTTTTGAGCGATTGATAAATTATGGGGAATCCAACGAGAGCAAATTTTTTTTAAACTAAGTGTTCATGCAAAATCTAATGTATTAAAGTGGAACTAATGTGCAAGAATGCCTCTATCTCACGATATATCACATGACGATCTTGCATTATCAGTTCACGCACTGAATCGATGTTTTGTGGCACAACAACCGATTTTGGACTACCTTCACGGAATTCGTCGGCGTCCGAACTACGACCACGATTGAATTGACTATACCAGCGATATACTGTCGTTTTTGATGCTGCTATATCGCCATACAAATAACTGATTTCATCGACATATTCTTGTTGAGATAATCCACGTCGTGAAAAATAATCCAACGAAAACCTTCTCTTGAAATTCCCATATTTTTGCCAAATTGAATTTTATAACTCACTGTAAACAAAACAAATAGCACTTGTACATCAAAACATTGTGAGTACGTTTATGCTAAAAAATGTCAAATTTTATTATGGTGTTTCCAGATTTTAGCAATTGACATTAGTGTTGCCAGTTCCCGAAATATAAATAGTACCCCTCGTAAAAGCAGCAACATGAAAATGTTATAATTTTTAAAATTAACACTCAAAATTAAACTCGATACTTTAAGTATTGTGTTAAATGTTGATAACTAAAATCTTTGTTTAAATCAGTGTTTCAACTAAAAATTTATTAAAAATTAGTCAAATCGATTTGAAACCCGTGTGACAGATTTTTTTACTGACGTATTATTTTAAGTGTATGATATAGTTTTTTAGCTGGATTGTTGGCTTGAAAAGCCTCATATCCATGTATTCGTATCATGATTTTAACTTGCAGTTTTTCACCAACACTGCAAATAATATTTTGCAGTTTTCCAATAAACGTTCAAGCAAGCGGATGTGTTTTTCTTTAGCCGCCTACTAAACTTTTCTTTAACAAACCAATCAAACTTAGTGAAGCAGAGTAAAAAAAACTTCAACATTATATATAACAAATTGAAATGAACTTAACATTTAAAGAGTTGGATAAAGACATTGTTGGGAGAATTGATGCGTTGTTTCCTAAAAAGGATTGCTTTATAGAAGTATTGCCGGGTAATGTTATTCTGCCACGGAAATTCATGAACATCGGGGAATCTATAAGAAATTTCAAGACATATCCCGATGATGTGTGGTTGGTATCATATCCACGAACGGGTTCAACTTGGGCTCAAGAAATGATCTGGCTATTGGGTAACAAATTGGATTTTGAGGGTGCTAAACAAATGGTACAGTTGAGATCACCCATGATTGAGCTGTCTGCATTGTTTAGTGAAGATCACCACGAATGGGTTTCGTAAGTATTTGAACTATTTTCTAAAAAAGAAAATAACTTACAGATATCAAATCAACAATGTGATTTTCTTCCCTCTCCAAATTTAATTTGGGGCTTATTATGTTAGTTTTTGGTATTCGACGAAACAAAGAGTATTATTACGTAGGCCAGGGGTCTCCAACCAGCAGTGGTGAATCTAGGATTTATTCAAGGAGGGGCTAAACATTTATTAAATCTTTTACGGTAGTTCTATCTATAGATATTTTATGAACTTGCTTGCTATGTTGTTCCAAAAAGTACCAAAAAAGGGTTCGACAAAAAATCTATTAATCCACAACAGTGTCCAAAAAATCTGCCAATTCAGAAAACCGGTTTTCGGTTTATTCGAAAATTACTATTTTAAAAAACCGGTTTCGGTTACGGATGATTTAAGAAAACCGGTTTTGGTTTTTGTTGTTAATTAAAAATAACAATATATTTTTTTATTAATTTAAATTTCGGTTAATTGCAAATGACATTTTACACTGCTGAAATCAGCAAAAAAACGTTGAATATTAGTAGATTAAAAACAACACAAAACACAATTACATTAATAACATTTAGTTTATATATTTTTGTAATTGGAAGACAATCTACATTTCTAAAATCTGCAAAGAAAAACATCCTATTTATTTTTGCTATTTTAAGCTATTTTTAAAAACATTTTTGTATATTTTTAATTTTAAAAATTTCTACTGATTTTAGAAGGACAAAATATTATTTGCATGCAACTTAAATTTATTTAAATATACAGTGAAAAAATAAAAAATGGAAAATAGACCGGCCCTTCGTTGTATGGGCGATTTTAAACTTGATCCGAAATCCGCTACCCGACATTGTAAGTTTTTGAAAAAAATATTTAATTTTTTACGATTTTCATAATTTATCCCATTTTAACCATACAATAGTCTGGGGGTTGCAATGACTTAAATATTTTCCAACCGATTTTGGATTTTTGTACCTTGGTAAAAGGGTAATTTAGTGTAGATTACGATTCTATTAACATTTTCAGAAATACAGTTATTTAAAAGCCAGTATTTTCAAAAAATGCCAAAAAAGTAATCTTTTCCCCTTGTAAATCGTAGTACAAAACTTTGAAAGGCCGGGGATAGCTCAAAAATTCTTCGATTGAGCTGAAATTTTTTCTGGATTAGTTTATGCAGTAACCTCCAGTGTTTGGGGGTTTTTCCCCTAAATTTAGGGGGTTTTCAACCGCTTAAGGGAATTTTAGGGGGTACCAATTTGTTAGGGGGAAATTTGGGGTGTAAGAAAATCATTTTAGGGATAGTTTTGACTTAAAAAGCAATTAAATTTTAGAGTTCGATGATTGGTTTTGCCAAATTGTTGATAGTTTTTGACATAAATTTTTATTTTCTTTTAAGTAGCCCACATATTTTTGAAGTTGAAAAATTTTAGACTGTGACTAGGAAAGAAAACGAAACCAGCTAAAATATAACGAAGTTTTTTTTTATTTTAACAAGAAAAAAAAATCAATTATTTGCATTTATTAAAAATAATTTGAATTAAAAACTTAGAAAATTGTTGAATTTTGGGAAAATTTATTTCAGGGGGATGTTTATAGCGGTAGAAAAAATTTAGGGGGTTTTTTTGGACAACTTAGGGGTATTTGTAAAAAAAGACTTGGCAACGCTGGTAACCTCACAAAATAAGCTAGGTGGAGTAGTTTTCGGAACAAATTTTCAAATAAGGGCCAGTCTAGTGTATAATTAACGATGTACTTGGGTAAAATACAACTTCAAAAGTATTTTTGTAAGTTACTCAAGAAATACATGCAGATTTATCAATTTTTGGTTTTTGTCAACTTAACTTGCCTTAGTCTTTGACCTATTCCATATTCACTCAATTCAAAATATGTTAAGTTACCCAAGTTTTTTCTTTTGTAAATTATATTAGAAAATATTATATTTTAATTAAATAATTGTGAAAACTTTTGAAGTTGTGTTTTACCGAAATACTTCGGCAATTTGTAATTCCAATCGTACATTTCTGAAGACCAATCACTAAAATGAAAAAAAATTAAACCGATTTATTACACAGAAAAAAGTTATTACATTTTTTTGGTAGCAGCAGCCATCACTCACCCTGTATTTTTGGCTTATTGCATTTCATAAAGAAAAATATTTTTAATTAATCTACCCATGTGAAAATCGAAATATATATGAACATACATGATCACACATTAACTTGTATATGATCATGCATGGGCATACATAGTAATATACCTTCATGTCTAGTTCGATGTATGACCATGAGACCCTACCACCTTATAGGCAAACAAAAAAAATAAGTGCGCGGTACACCTTTGAATGTAAAGTATTTTTGCAAGGCAATTTCGAAAAAAAAAATTTTTTGCCGAACTTAGGGGTTGCCTTTTTATACCCTACACCACTACGTGGTCATTATACCCTACACCACTACGTGGTCATGGTATTATAAGTTTGTGCTGATGTTTGTAACACCAAAAAATATTGGTCCTAGACCCACCTTATAGTATACCGATCGGCTCAGAATTTTTTTTTATTTCGATTTAACGATGTCCGTCTGTCCGTCCGTCCGTCCGTCTGTCTGTCTGTCCATGCATTCTTGTGCGCACTCTACAGGTCGCAAATATTAAGATATTTTGATGAAACTTGGTACACCGCCTTATGTCGGCCCAAGGATTGATTTTGGTTAAAATCGGTCCATGTTTAGACCCAGTGCCCATATAAGGGTCCTACCAAAATTATATTGTTTATACGCTGCAGGTCGTAAATATTAAGATATTTTGATGAAATTTGGTACACAGACCTATGTTGGCCCAATAACGCAGCCTATTGATTTTGGTGAACATCGGTCCATGTTTAGACCTAGTGCCCATATAAGGGTCCTACCAAAATTATACTGTTTATACGCTGCAGGTCGCAAATATTAAGATATTTTGATGAAATTTGGTACACGGACCTATATTGGCCCAATAATGCAGCCTATTGATTTTGATGAACATCGGTCCATGTTTAGACCGATGGTAGGACCCATATAAGGGTCCTACCAAAATTATATTGTTTATACGCTGCAGGTCGTAAATATTAAGATATTTTGATGAAATTTGGTACACAGACCTATGTTGGCCCAATAACGCAGCCTATTGATTTTGGTGAACATCGGTCCATGTTTAGACCTAGTGCCCATATAAGGGTCCTACCAAAATTATACTGTTTATACGCTGCAGGTCGCAAATATTAAGATATTTTGATGAAATTTGGTATACAGACCTATATTGGCCCAATAATGCAGCCTATTGATTTTGATGAACATCGGTCCATGTTTAGACCGAAAATTATATTGTTTATACGCTGCAGGTCATAAATATTAAGATATTTTGACGAAATTTGGTACACAGACCTATGTTAGCCCAATAACGCAGCCTATTGATTTTTGGTGAACATTGGTCCATGTTTAGACCTAGTGCCCATATAAGGGTCCCCCCAAAATGATATTGTTTATACGCTGCAGGTCGCAAATATTAAGATATTTTGATGAAATTTGGTATACAGACCTATGTTGGCCCAAGGACGAAGCCTATTAATTTTGGTGAACATCGGTCCATGTTTAGACCTAGTGCCCATATAAGGGTCCCCCCAAAATTGGGTTGGTTACAAACTGCAGGTCGCAAATATTAAGATATTTTAATGAAATTTGGTGCGCTGACTCACATTATAGAAAATTTTGACACAAGCCCCATTTTAACCCATTCCTATTTCGGATACAAACATTAGTTGGCTTTTAACCAGACCGCTGTAGGGTATTGTATAGTCGGCAAGCCCGACTTTAAGCTTTTTACTCGTTTAACTTTCCGTTATATCTTCGGCATTTACAGTCGGATTTTAAACTGTGATATATCGATTCTTTTGCCCCGGAAGAAAAATCCAATGAAAAAAAAATAATTAAAAAGGCGACGCCTACGTTCGGCTAAAAAAAATAAAAATATTTTCTGCTGGAGTTATCGAAAAACTTCCTTAGCAAAAGTTTAATGATTTTTTTAACAATTTTCTTTTTGAAACCTCCTTACAAAAATAATTTAGATTCTCATATATTTCCATATATCTTCGGATTTAAAATTTGAGGGTATATGACCGTACATGTTCATATATAACCATATATGGGCATATATGATTCATATATTGCCATATACCGTCATATATCCTCAAATTTCGGATGCAAAGATATGTATATGGAAATATATGAGATCATGGATGGTCATACATTGATATATGCATTTCCGCATATGGCTATGTATGCCCATGCATGATCACACACAATCCAATGTATGATCACGTATGTTCATATATATTTCGATTTTCAGATGGGTAATTGAGAAAAAAAAAATGCAAATTTCAACAATAGCTGAATTTTTTATATTATTTATATTATATATATTTCTTAACTATTTATCAATTTCGCTAAAACCCCTTTCACATTATCACACAGGTGTTTATACTTTCCTTAACACAAGTATGACGAAAAGTATGTTAAAATTGTCTGGTTCTCAAAAAAGTATAAAAGAAAATCTTTTCAGTGTTCAGACTGTTGTCGACACACACAACAAATAAATTAAAACCAAGGTTGGCAACCGATACCTTTATAATACCGTTATCCGTTTCAAAACCCTTTCAAATTGATAACCGATACCAATACCGAAACTCTTCATTTTAAAAATACCGGCATTCAAAAACCTTTTTCCTTAACTATTTCACTATTCTTGTACAATACAGTGTACAGATCTTTAAAAGAATATATAAAATTTAATAGTGTAAAAAAAAACTTTATATACTCAAAAAAGTTTGACAGTTACTACATGACAGATGTTTATGCAGTAATCAGTAGTTGTTGTTTTTAACAGTAATTACAGTTGTTTTTCTATAGAATAATGCAAAACAACTTTTATGACAGTTATTTAAGAAAACAACTAACGAAAAGTACTTTAATTTCGTAACAGTTGTTTAAAACAGTTATTTTTAATATCATAATAAACAACTAGCAAAACAGTAATTTTACAGTAAACAGTTATTTTTGGTAGTTATTTAAAAAATAAAAAATGTTGAATTTTTTTGAATTTTAAAAATTTTTGTTTAGTTTATATTTGTTATTATTGATATATATATTATATTATTATTATATATATATTATATTATTATTATATATATATTATTATATATTGTATCTCCAATGCATAAAAGCATAATAACTGGAGAACGGTTTGGAATTTTTACTTTTAAATATGCTGAAGTAATAACACATATTTTTGTAATAGAAGAAAAAAAAATATTTTTTTCTTATTAAAATATACTATTATAAACAAAAAGAATTGACTGTATAAAACATTAGTTTTTACCGATTTTGTCAGTTGTTTTGAAATTTTTGTAGTAGAAATCTATCAGTTAATTTTACGACATTGGTAGTTATTTTTAATGCATTTGTTAGTTATTTTTCAACAGTTAAAAATAACAAAAGTTTTGGTTATTTTAAAGGCAAATACCTTTGTCGCCCTTTTAACTGCATAGGGTAAAGGGGGGATCCTTTGCCACTTTTTTTCAAAGCATTATCATTTTTTAACCACTAATTATTTTTCAAATATTACTTTCAAATTGAAGATCTACATACATACATATCTTAGATTTAATTTTTATGATTTTTATTCTAATTATTTACATATCTTTTAAATAATAATGATTTTCAAAGTAACCCGAATCGGCGAAACTGCCCCAAACCTGGGGGACATTCGCCAAAAGAGCTATTAACAATTTCAACAAAAAAAATTTGATAATACAGCAAAGTCAATATTTTAATGATTGAAATAAATAATTTGGATTAAGTTATTTAAGATATGTGATTCTTTTTAATTGATAAATCTTCACAAAAATTAAAAAAAAAAATATTTAAAATTATATTAAAATGATTCTTCAAAAATCCTTCCTAAAAATCTAAAATATTACTATAAATTTAAATATGAATACGATTATCCTAGTTTACTATTACAGATATTTTATGAATATAAAAAAGTCTTAAAGAGCATTTTAAGCCGTGACACAACAACTATTTGTAGCTCCAGCGGCCATCTGGTGATTGTGCCCCAGAGCCAACCACTAACATAAAATTAAAATTTTTTCACACTTTTTTAGGCATTTATTAAAATCAAATTATTATCGTTTGAAAGTCATAGGTCTAACATAATGAAAAATTATTTTTTTATCACACGGTTTGAGGAAGTTATTCGAAAATGTGGTTGCTTCGTATTATTTTTTTGGCACCCTAAAAACAACAAAAATACGTCTGTCTGCTACCTCATGTGATGTAAATTCCTCAAAGTGGATGTCATGGAAAGGTAATTGAAAAATGCACAAAATATATTTTTTCCAATTTTTTATCTCCCTTAACTTCGGAGAAAATGGGATTGGTGTATGTGCCCCACTGGAGAAGGATCCCCCCTCTACCCTATACCTTTGTTTTAACTGTCATTTTCAGTAGATTCTACCGACAAACTTTTGTGAGTGTACTTTTTACAAATAAGTTTATTAGGATCTTGGACTTCAAATAAAAGTCATTATTTGTATAAGCATTTCAACATGACAATATGGTCGCAATATTTGTTAACGAAGTCTAATTTTTTGAATATATCATAATCTTCGTGAAAAGGGGGTTTTGGTGTTTCTTCTAAACTAATGAAGATAGATAAATGAAATTTGGCATATACACTGAAAATATTATTACAGTAACTGACTGTAGTTTATTTGAAAAGTTATCCGTACATATATTTTTGAAGGATTATTCAGTTAAAATACAAAGAAATATATTTTTTAACTGTTTTTGTCGTTTATTTAAAAAATAAATTACATGTGTGACCTTCTCCGAGAAAAGGGACCTAGTGTGTGAAAATGAAGTGAATTAAAAAAAATAAAATTTTAATGTTTTTCTCATTTTTATCGATTTTCCCAAGTTCGTTTTGTACGTTTTTATGGGGTAAATAAATTTTTATCAGAAATCTAACTCATTTCATGTTATTCTACACCCTTTTAGGTACCAGAATCCACTCTTAAGCAAAGGTTTAAAAGGCTTAATTCTTTCATTCACTTTTTCAAAATTAATGAAATTTGGGTTAAATTTCATTCCCTAATAGCATTCTTATGGAATTAATTCGATAGCTTAATTCCCTATAGCTTTAAATTATATGAATTCATTCTATTTTTATTGAATTCTTACTGAATGAAACCCAATTTACTTGAATTCATTTAATAAAAAGGTGAATGAAAAATGATTTGTTTTCATTCACTTAATCAAATGAAAAATTTTAATTTGCATGTAATTGCTGAAATATTAGCATAATACAATGAAAAACTTTTAAAATTCATCTAACAGAAATAAATAGTATCGTATGCTTTGTTACAGATTGTATGCTTTGTTTTTGATTATATGTTAGTTTCAAACTACACTGCACTAAGTGAATGGTAATAAAATTTCTTCATTCAATTAGTAAAATGGTGAATGAACATGCGATTTGAATGATTCAAGTTAGGAATTCATTCGATTCATATTAAAGCTTTGTGAATGAAGCTTATGAATGAATTCTTTACGAATGGTTTAAGGGAATGGTACATGAATATTTTTAAAATCTGAATTTAATTTTTCGTGAATTAAGCTTAAATTGAATTAAGTTTTTCGAAGCTCTGCTCTTAAGTCCAAACCCGTTTTTTGACACACTAGGTCCCTATTCTCGGAGAAGGTCACATATACAGCTATTGACATAGAAATAAGACACTTCATACAAAATTATCTTCATGCATTTGTCTTAATAATTATAAAGCAATAATTATATTTCTTTTCTATTATAGTAAACTGTAATCAAGTAGTCTTTGATTATATATAAAACTTTGCAATATTTAAAACATGCAATTATTTACACCAAAATTACTTTACTTTGTTCATATTTGACTTGGACATAAAAATAGGACACTTGCAATAATTGTCAAAATTTTACTTTTTGCGTTTGAAATAAGTAAATTCTTTTCTAATTGTACCAATATGGGACGTGAAAAATATTGTAATCCCGAAAAACGAAGACTTATATCTCAATTCCACAACGAGATGAAATATCCAACTGAAATTGCTAAAATATTAAAGTGTTCGCAAAATATGGTATACAATGCTATTCGTCTATGTGCTGCCGTCAAGAAATATTATACGCAAAATAAAGAACGTAAGCCAATCCGTCGTAAAATTACAACTTATGTGGACAGGACTATAGTACGCAAAAGCAAACTCAACCCTTTTATGTCCTTCCGTCAAATAAATAATGAAATCAGGGAAAAATTCAACGTTAAAGTGTCAGACAGGTTAGTAAGAAGAAGACTAAACGAAGCAAACTTATTTGGACGAATAAGTAGAAAGAAGCCTCTTCTTTCAAGAAAAAATATTAAGAAACTTATTGATTTTGCCAAAACCCATAAAGGAAATGAGTTGTCCTTTCGGAAAAATGTGCTTTGGAGCGATGAAAGGAAATTATGGAACAAATTCTAACTTACTTTAAAATTTTTAAAAACCAATGCAAAATTTTGTCTTTGATTCTTTAATTCTGTACAGAATAAGTGCGATTCTAAATTTTTTATACGAATACTATTTAGTTGAGTGGTTTTCTTAAAAATATATTTTTTAATTTTCTTTTAGTGCCTGTTAAAAAAAAGGAACTTAAAAAGTTCGATCAAGTACACAAATTAATCAGTGTGTTCGTTTACTCGAAAATCTTACTACTTTTACTAAAATTTTAATAAAATAGTAAATGAGCAAGCCTCATGTAAGATTTTTACTATTTTCAAAACATTGGAAAATTTGGCATACGTAAATTTGAAATAATTAACTTTATTATTTTAAACTGCATTTTTTGATATCCCGGGATTCCCGGTCCAAATTCCCGGGAATGCGGGAACTGAAAAATGCCTAATTTCCCGGGACGGGAAATCCCGGGATGCATTCCCTAATTATTACCAGGTATAAAATATATTGAGTCTAAAAATAGATTTCAAAAAAATTTACAAAAAAATCTAGAACATTACTTTTTTTTGAAATAATGATAAAAATAAGTAATTATTGGTAATACATTATTATTTATTTTGAAATAATGAAACAAGTAAGTATTTATTAGTACTTACTGGTAGTCCAGTGTCATTACTGGTAGTCCAAAAATGATGATATGTCATTACCGTTTCTACACTGGGATTATCCGTGGTTTAGACAGGTATATGAATAAATAACAAATTTAAAGAAAAAATTGTATTTTTGCTAAAAGTTAAATTTGCGTATATTTCAAAAAGTAGAGCTAATTTTGAAATTTGGTGTTCACATTCGTGATATTCATTCTAAAATCTAACAGAATTGATATGTCGCATGCCCGATGCATTTTAGTGTAATCATTCTTTTTTTAAATAATCCCATATTTGTTTGTATTTCATCCACAAAAAAAAAAAATGTTTCAAGCCGTGAGAAATTTCGTTTCTTTGCAAATTTTAATCGAATTTTAGAGTTTCTAGCAACTTAGTCTCAACATGAAATTTCCGTTCTTATAATTTCTAAATCTTTGAGTCGTCAAAGTTGAATATGCAATAAGAACAAATGAGTGATTTCGTAAGAATGAGAGTAGATAAGTGATAACTGATAATGCAGATAAGTAAGGGTGTGCGCTCATGCTAATTACATTATGCAGCAAAAAACATTTTTTTATTTTAGAGACTTGTTAAAGGTGTCATTTTGGTAAATGGTTGCAAAAAATTCACTATTTTTGTAATAACAAAATCAATACTCTGAAAGTATTGCACGTCTAGGTAGACAATTTGGGAACGAATTATATATGACTTTATTCTCTTTCTTTTATATTTACTTCGTGAAAATCGGTTTATATCAATCAAGTTATGATGAAATAACTGACATCGCCACATATACATATATACATATTTTTCCTAATTTCTTGATTATTTGTAAGAGATAATTCTATTTTGTAAAATAAATATTACATAAATATTACTAAGGGGTTTGTCGTTGGGTGGGCTTGGGTCACAAAGTTTCATAAATTATTAATTGAAGAAACAAACTCCAAACACCATGTTTACTTTGATTGCTAGCAACTCATTCTTGATTTCAATATTAATTGCAATTACTTTTTTTAATACATTTGAATTAATTCAAAATCAATTCAATTCAAATGAATTGGAAATGAATTGCACTTAATTTTGCCAAATTCATTTTTCAATGAATTAATTAAATATTTAGCTAATTCGTAATGAATTGAAATCAAAAAAGAATGACTCATTTACAGTTCTGGTTGAGAGTATGCAAAGAAGATGCGAAGCGGTTATTGACAACAATGGATACAGCACAAAATATTAGTTTATTATTAACGCTAAAAAAATAATAATTGTTTTAAAACCCAAAAAATGTACGGTTTTTTGTAAAAATATAAAATGTGTCCTATTTAGAAGTCCAGGTATTTCTATTAGTTTATACATATTTAACAATATATATAAAATAGTTGAAGGATTTTTATTTAAATAAAGAATGAATGACAATCATCAATAATAACACTTCCCGTATATGAAATAAAAAAATTTATTTTTGTTTTATTTTTTAAAATAAATAATTATGTTTCTTAACAATATCGTATCGCCTTGCGTTGCGTTGTTTACCATACAAATTGTTTTTGTAACAACAATTTACACACAAATCAACGCAACGCCTTGCGTTTTACAAAATAACCTACTTAAAGTGTTGTGTACAAAATATACAAAATTTAAATTCATTGAATTCTATCTGTATTTTTAATAAAAGTTGTACTGCTAGCAGTTGTATTGCTATTATTTTTTTAATTTGGTTTAGCAACATTGTGTTTTTTTACAACAACACATAATTTATTGTGAAAACACAATTCTTCAATAATACCGGTACGTAACGGTATTAATGTTTCGGTATCGGTAATACCAATACCGATACAAATGAAGTACCGTACCGATACCAATACCGAAACAAACAAAAAAAAAAGGATTTTTTTCTCAAATATTTATTTTAGCAGTTGTTTTTTCACATGGATGGTAACCGAAACGAATGCGGTTATCGTTAGGGTAACGATATTTTAGGTTATTTCGGTAACGGTATTTTAAGGGTGACGCTATTTCACTTATTTCGGTATTGGTATTTTAAGGATAACGGTATTTGAGTTATTTCGGTAACGGTATTTTGAAGATAACGATATTTCGGTTATTTCGGTAACGGTATTTTAAGGTTAACGGTATTTCAGTTATATCGGTAACGGTATTTTAAGGGTCCCTACATGCACAAATAATAATTTGAATTGTATGTACTTTGAATTTTATGTTTTTAATTATTGAAGTTTTTCTTTGCACATATTTTAAAATGATTATCATTCAACTTTTGTAAATCAAATAAACAACAATACATTTTATTAAAAAATATTAAATCAAAATAAATTTTGAAATAGGATCCTTCGGGATCCTATAGTAGCCGTAGTCCATTATTTCGATGCATCCCATATTTTTTTTTACAAAAAAGAAACGAGATTAAAAACAGAACCAATTTAATGTACAAAAAATACTCAATAACCACGTGAAATTATCGAAAGCAGAAAATTAAACATAACGGTAACGGTATTTTAGGGATAACAATATTTCATTTGTTTCGGTAATGGTATTTTAAGGGTATTGCTATTTCATTAATTTCGGTATCGGTATTTTAAGGATAACGAAATTTCAGTTATTTCGGTAACGGTATTTTAAGGATAACGGTATTCCGGGTATTTCAGTAACGGTATTTTAGGGGTAACGGTAGTCAGTTGAAAGGGTTTTGAATCGATACCGGTATTTTAGCGGTATTGCCTGCCAACCCTGTTTTTTCAAAAGTTTCCCAATGGCCCCCAATTTTATTAAACGAAAAACTTTGAATGGTCATAACTTTTAAATTCGTCTACAAATATTTTTAAAAATGCTTTTTTTTAATCATAAATATAGTATATTCAACCCCTATACTCACTTTTTGTGTAGCATTTTTTTGTCAATACCTAGTTCTGGACTACATGTGTTATGAAATTTAAAAATTCAGAATGCCAAAAAAGTCTGAACCCTTTTTAAAATGTGTGCACCCACTTTGACATGTGTGTAAAGAATTATGTTCACACTTTTTTTTTATCATTTTCTGATATCGATAACACATTTCCATGATAATCTAAACGGGGCTTAACTAAAGTTGCCTGTTAAAGCCCCGTTTAGATTATCACACAAGTGTGTAATACATGTCAGAAATGTGTTGTATAACGAAAATGTATAATAGTGTGAACACTGTTCGTTACACACATGTCAAAATGGGTGCACACATTTTAAAAAACGGTCACACTTTTTTGACAAGATTTATTTTTTGAAATATCTCATAAAGTTACCACTTGTCTCAATACAAGTGTTCACAAATAAATGTTAAACAAAGATTAAAAACAACTAGTGGTGAAAAAAAGTAATAAAAGAAGAAAAAATTACTGTTTTAATTTATTTGTTGTGTGTGTCGATAACAGTCTGAACCATAGTATAATATAGTAGCTTTACTCATTTTCTGTCATTTGAAAAAATTAAGTAGTGTTTGTAATTTTACTTGTACATATGGTTCTTAATACCACTACAACTACATGAGATAGGGACAAGCTCTCAATTTTTTAATGAGTGGGGCTACTATAGTGTACTATGGTCTGAACACTGAAAAGAGTTTCTTTTATACTTTTCTGACAACCAGACAATTTCAGCATACTTTTTGTCATACTTGTGTGAAGAAAAGTATAAGCACTTGTGTGATAATGTGAACGGGGCTTAAGTAAACATAAAGCTTATTCTGTAATCTTTTATAAGAACAAAATTAATTTGAATTTTAGTTGTATTTAAAATCTTAACCAAAAAATTGTTAACAGAAGCTTTGAAAGATTTTCTATTGTGATAAGCAGGGAAACCAGAAATATGCTGTATCATGCTTCAGAACAATTAACGAATTCTGGAATCAATTTGATAGAGCATATTTTTGCATATTTTGCGCTTAATAGCATAAACAATTTTGCACATTTTGATGTTAAGAGCATTTTTTTTGAGAAAAATCTAACTTTTAAGCATATTTTCGCCTTTTTTAGAACAAACTAATATTTTAGAGCATATTTTTTGATTTTTTAATTTAAAAATATTATTTTATTTTGTTTTAAATTTTTTACATGCTTTTTTAATATTTTTTAGGATCTGCAACACTGATTTCGCAAATTCGAGCCTTTCTGAAAATTTTAAATACTTCTTTTAAGCAGTGTTGGTAGTTTTTTCCAGACCTTATACCTAGGGAATGCGAAATCTCGCACTTTTTGATTTCCCGGGAAAGCGGGAAATTTTTCTTGAATTCCCGGGATCTCGCAAGAGAAATTAATTAGAAAATATTTTATAATAATTTAAAAATTTTTATAAATAAAACGTCTCAACCCTTTGACGACCACAGGCAAGTATGCTTGCCCAATGGTTTTTCGCACTTATAATTGCCCAGACAAAAGATAGAGTAAATACATCTAAATGTGATTTATATAGGAGGGTTGGGGAAACAAAAATGTGGTAGACGGCAAATCCCTACCTGGTCCCGCTTTCCACTTGCGAGCCCTCGAAGTTGGTTAACTAGAATTCTTCATTTAAGGGGTAAAAAGCACTAATTTTATCAAGCGAAATGAAGGGCAAGCAAGGGGTCTATGAGGCCAATTTTTTGTAAAATATCTATAATTTAGTTGCAGATCACGAAAATAAAATAATAATAAAAATCGCTTCGTCCGGAACGGCAGGGTCGTCAAATGGCAAATATTTTTGGCAAGCGAAATGAGGGGTAAGCCTCCTTACCCCTCAATTTTTCTTGGCATAACTATTATTAGGTCAGAGATCATAAAAATCGCAAAAATTTTAAAATCGTATGGTCCTCAAAGGGTTAAAGACCTCAAATTTTCATGACCGTGAAAAAGCTCAGGTGGTTTTTCTTGGAATTTTCGTAGTGGGAAAAAATTATTTTTATATTAAAAATTATAAATATAAGTCTAAATACAAATATTTTTAAAAACTCAATAAACTAAAACTAATTTTTAGATTAAAAAACTTGTCCGTCAAATAAAATAAAAAATTAATATAGAAAATAATTTTAGAAAATTGGAAAAAATTTTCAAAATTATGGGAACAAATTTTAACGTATTGAAAATTTTTAAAAATCAATGGACAAATTTGTCTCTATTTCTGTACAGAATAAGTGCTATTCAAAATTGTTTATACAAACACTATTTGAGTGGTTTTAAGAGGCACTAAAAGGAACTTAAAAGTTCGATCAAGTACACAAAGTGTGTTCGTTTACTCGAAAATCTTACTACTTTCACTCAATCATTGTTTTGGTTACTTTTTGAATTTTTCCAGTTGTGGTAAAAGTAGTATGTAAACGGCCAAGCCTAATGTAAAATTTTTACTATATTCAAAAGGTTGGAAAATTTTGCATAAGAAAATTTGAAATAATTAACTTTGTTATTAGGGGTTTTCATATAAACTCGTAAATTCCTTGTAAACCTTCCAGTATGCCAAATGAGTCGAGCTTGTATCGAAAGTAAATCATTTTCTCGTAAAATTTCATCGATATCGAGTTCGATATAATACCAAGAATGAGGGTATTTTCCTATGTAGCTTGCAAGGTGATATAGATCCAAAAAACTGTTGATTTATAGATTCGATATTTCATCGAAACAACGAATATTTTTCGAGAGAAAATTATGATTAATAAAACGAAAAAAAATTATGATTAAAAAAACGAAAAGGTAAAAAAAAATATTTTTCTTTTTTTTACCTTTCTCTTTGTTTATTTTTTATTTCTCTTTGATTTAATTTTCTTCAATTTTAATTTAAATTGAAAGCAATTTTGTTTTGTTCCAATACCAGCCACGATTCGAACCAACGTCCTCTGGTTTAGAAGTTCATCGCCTTACCCCTTGAGCCAAACCGTAATGATACATATAGTTTCATAAGCATTTTTTTATGATTCAAATTGTTTTTATTTTATTTGAATCTACCTTTATAAACTTCATATTACCGAAAAAACATGAATGTAAAAGTTAAAATAAATGCTCTAGGTGTAAGAACGAATATGCTGTACTTTTCCAATTTTTCGTAAATAAATTTAATGCTTAAAACAGAAAGGACCTAACTCGACTTAATATTTCATTAGAGGAAAAACTTTGATTATACATTTTATTTTATTGTTTTTGTATTAAAAAAAATTTATTCAAAGAAACTCTATATGGAAGGTTTTTAGGTTTGTATTGCCTTCACTTCAATAGAAATTAAGAATGAAGTTAGGGTCCTTCTTCATTAAGCCATCGATATTAAACTTTGGAGCAAAATTGCATAAAAATATGTTTATCCTAAAATAATCTAAACGATTTTAAAACCATATTGTTCGAAGATAATTATTTTAAAAGTGACAAATACACTCTGAATTAAGATGTTTTTGTATTAAAAAAAATTTATTCAAAGAAACTCTATATGGAAGGTTTTTAGGTTTGTATTGCCTTCACTTCAATAGAAATTAAGAATGAAGTTAGGGTCCTTCTTCATTAAGCCATCGATATTAAACTTTGGAGCAAAATTGCATAAAAATATGTTTATCCTAAAATAATCTAAACGATTTTAAAACCATATTGTTCGAAGATAATTATTTTAAAAGTGACAAATACACTCTGAATTAAGATGTTTTTGTATTAAAAAAAATTTATTCAAAGAAACTCTATATGGAAGGTTTTTAGGTTTGTATTGCCTTCACTTCAATAGAAATTAAGAATGAAGTTAGGGTCCTTCTTCATTAAGCCATCGATATTAAACTTTGGAGCAAAATTGCATAAAAATATGTTTATCCTAAAATAATCTAAACGATTTTAAAACCATATTGTTCGAAGATAATTATTTTAAAAGTGACAAATACACTCTGAATTAAGATGAGAATAAGATTAATTAGTCAGCAATACAAATTTGAATAAATCAAAGTAGTGCTGATAAATTCGGTTACTTTTGAATACTAGATACTACTCGATATTTTTAATTTGGATACTCGATACTACATTTATAAACATATTTTTAGGCTTGTTAACCAAATATTAATATGCTTTTCATAGTACATATACTTTTAAATATTTGACTTTTGATTTTTTTTTTCTTTTAACAGAGTTGTGTTTTTGTGATAAATATTTTAGCGACGTCACATTTTTGTTATAAATATTTTTGCGAAGCCACATTTTTGTCGTAAATATTTTAGCGGAGCCACATTTTTATATATTTTTCCGTCCAAATTGCAACTCTGAAAATATCGAGTAGTAGTTTTAAGTATCGACTACCCAAAAAAAGACAAATACTCGATACCCACTACTCATATTTTTACCAGTACTAAATCAAAGGGTGCGTTCTGCAGATACAATTTGACAGTCAACAGTTCTACAACAGTTGTGCAACTATCTGCTGAACGACCTGATCACTAAGCGCTCAGTCTGAGCGCTGTCATATTTTGGTAGCGTAAAAAATGTTTGCTACTTTTGATCAAATAGTGATACATTTGTTGTTGTTGATTTTAAAAAATTTTTGTTTTGTATGATTGACAAATAAAATAAATACAAATATAATTCGAAAACAAAAAATTTATAAAATCAAAGGAAAATATAGAAAAAAAGTATTTAAAAACAAAACAAAGAAAACATCGTTCAGCAGAGTAAGTAATCACAAAGCGCTACAAGTCACCGGTATCAGTTTAAGGTTTCTCTGCCGAATGCTACCAAAGTATCTAGAACTTACGGTGGGTCTCATTTTGTAGGTTTAACTTTAACTTAACTAAAAACAAAATAAAATGTCAAAAAAATGTACACAAAACAACAACAAATTTTTGGGTTAACTATTAACCGAAGTTTAAACCTGCAGTATGATACCCACCGTTAGTGTTTAACTGCAGTTTATAAAATTCAATTTTAAATGAAAAAAACTTGCGTTATATTTACTTTTTTAATTTTTAAAGTTAAACTTTTATTTGAATAAAATTTATAACTCTCTATTTTCTTATTTTCTGACATGTATAAAACAGAATAACTTTAAAAATCTCATAAAATATAAAATCTATCTTTTTTACTTCCACGTAAAATTCAAAATAAAAAAACTCTATAAAAAGGCCCGCAAAGCGCATTATAAAAAGTGTTTGTTTTTAAATTTTATTTTTATATTTTTAGTTTTTATAACTATTTGTGTGGTGACTATTTAAGTCGTATATGTCGACCCTATTGACAGCAACTGACATCGAGATTTCTTCACATTTTTCAACCCAGTAACCCCGTGACTGTCAAATCAATTTAAACATTTTTACTAACAATCCAAATAAATTTGGCAATCGATTTCGATAATTTCGTTGTCGTAAACTGTGGTTCAACTCATATCATTAAAATTTGAAATATTTAATATAAAACAAACAAAAGGATTTAGGTATGAAACGAAGTTTATAGTTGTCCAGTTTTTCTTGTCGTGCAACTACAAAATCTCGTTTTTATAGATTCATACATTTATTTGTTTCCATTTGTTTTTTGCAAATGGAAACTGATTTGCTTGAAATTTTGCAACAACAGTTTTTAGAGGTGATCCCATATTATACTTTGGAGACGTCTTGGAAAGCTATGCTGCCATATAAATTTTATGAAAACTCGCGATTTTAACGTATAGGCTGCTATAGATGAATACATTTTTTTTATTGAAATATTTTCCTTGTAATTGCTTCCTTACTAAGGCATTACATTTATTGAGGTCGATTATACATTCGGCGACTAAAATCGCTGAAATAGCAAAAAACCATAAAACGCTAAGTAGTGGTTTAAACATCAAGATAGGCACATCGAATTTATATCGTAAATATGGCCACAGGTCCTGTGCTAACATTTTAAAACAAAAAAATTCATATTAATTGAATTTGAAAAATTTTTTATATAAAAAACTGAATGCACAACCGCCAAACTTTAAAGACATTTAGCGAAAAATCTGTACCATTGATCGAAAAATAAAGTACGCCATTGTAATCAGCATGACCGAAATATATAGAACTGATGGTCAGATATTCATTAATTTTTTGAGTGTCATGCAGTGTTATTTTTATTGTTTTAAGCAATTTTAATTAAATTGTAAAGTGCACTTGTATTGTTTGATATGTTCTCTGCATTAGTTTTGTATAATTAGCACAAAATTTTGCTTATTAATATTAAAAAATACGCATTAAAAAACACTAAAAACTGTTTCTCTTAAAACCAGTTTGCATATAAAATTAAAGAAACTTTTTAACACAATACTAAAAATTCTCAGTAGGCCAACTAATTTTGAGTATTAATTTTCAAAATTATTTATAACTAATTTTTAAGAACCTATTCGTTAAATTGTACACAATTTATTATTAAAATATAATTTCATGTTTCTGTTATTACCCGGTAGATGGCGCCAACAGTGTATCCGAAGTTTTAAAGATGACGCTATTTCTTTCCCTCCCGATTTTTTTAAATGGCCCATATATTAAAAACTAAGAGATATAGAGCAAATTTGACGAAAATTTCGGGTACCCCTTGCTACGTAATAGCCCCGTGAAAATTTTATTTTTATCCAAAAATGGCCCTTAGAAATTAAAAAAAAATACAGTTAATAAAATGGCGCATATCTCGAAAACTAATCTAGATAGAGAAAAACGGACAAAATATATCCTACGTAGCCTTAGATGATATGGACCAATTTGAACAAATTTTGCGATCAGTATAATTACAAATAAAACTGTAGTTTCACTAACTTTTTACTTAAATTTATATTTGTTAAATTTAACAAAAAATATGTTAAAATCAACAAATTTTATATTAAGCCAAAAAAAAAAGGAATACATTTTTTGAAAGTAACAAATTTTTCTGTTCAGCCAACAGATATTATTTTGACAGACTTATTTTATTATTTCCTAAAAAATGCCGATTATAATCTATTTTGGCATAAAAAGTGTTTTGAATTTTTTCGCAAAACTTGTATCAACAATATTGCTGTAACAGAAGCATTTGAGTACGTCATTGCTTGCCCAAATGCAAATTTTGAACTTTTTGCCAAAATAGGCCTGAAAAATTTGTTCTTAATGGGCCTATTAATATTGTATGCTCTATGCAATAATATCCGACCCAATAAGTGGTTAAACCCAACAAACCAAACGATATCGTTTCGAATTCGTAACGATATCATTTCGATGATAAGTTTGTCCGAGAATGATATCATTAACGATTCATAAGTAATAGGTACTGTGAAGTAAATTACACATTCGTTAATGATATCGTTTTTTCATGAAATAACGATATCGTTATGATATCGAAAATATCAAGCAGCGCGATAATATTTTCGTCATATTCCAAAATTTTTGTCGTTATTTTGTCACTATTCCATGAAAATATATATTATTAACGATATCGAAATAAACAATTATATATGACATCTATAACGATTAAATTTGAAGAAACAAATATAATTTTTTAGAAACTTTATCGTTATTTTGAAAAATTATGTTATCATTACGAGTTCATTTTTTTGTATCATAAACGATAGCAAATATGATATCGTTAACGATACTGTATCGTTTTATGGTTTATTGGGAATAATGACACTAACATTTTTTATTACTTATAATTCGGCCTCAGAACTAGTACAATTTGTTAAACGAAGTCGTTTTTATAAGCAGCCTAGCTTATGCGCGACTTAGTATTTAATTTCAAAAATAATGTGATATTGGTAATTACTAGGGCATCCTTGCCCTATGCACTTAAAAATGGAAAATATCCGCCTAAAATACGCGGTTAGGAAAGAAAAATATGCACTAAAAATATAAGAAATATGCACTAAAAAACTATTATTTTTGCAAAAATAATGCACTTTAAAACATAAAAATATATAATTTCACAATTTTCTTGAGCGTAAGGTTTGTTTTTTATATATAAAAAATTCTTTATTTTCGATATTTCGCTACTCCATTGTGTAGCATCTTCAGGAAATAACAATTAAATTAATAAATTAACAAATTATAAACAATTTGAAAGTTTGAAAAAATTTGAAAAGCATTTGTCAAATATAAATTGTATGTATACATTTATACCAGTAAACAAAGTCTTTGATATAAAAGTATAACAAACAAAAATATTAATAACGAGTAAAAAGGTTAAAGTCGGGCATGCCGACTATACAATACCCTACACCAGTCTGGTGTATTGTTTGGATCCGAAATTCGAATGGGTTAAAATGGGGCTTATGTCAAAATTTTCTATAATGTGAGTCAGCGCACCAAATTTCATTAAAATATCTTAATATTTGCGACCTGCAGTTTGTAACCAAGCCAATTTTGGGGGGACCCTTATATGGGCACTAGTTCTAAACATGGACCGATGTTCACCAAAATCAATAGGCTTCGTCCTTGGACCAACATAGGTCTATGTACCAAATTTCATCAAAATATCTTAATATTTGCGACCTGCAGCGTATAAACAATATAATTTTGGGGGGACCCTTATATGGGCACTAGTTCTAAACATGGACCGATGTTCACCAAAATCAATAGGCTTCGTCCTTGGGCCAACATAGGTCTATGTACTAAATTTCATCAAAATATCTTAATATTTGCGACCTGCAGCGTATAAACATTATAATTTTGGTAGGACCCTTATATGGGCACTAGGTCTAAACATGGACCGATGTTCACCAAAATCAATAGGCTGCGTTATTGGGCCAATGTTGGTCTGTGTACCAAATTTCATCAAAATATCTTAATATTTACGACCTGCAGCGTATAAACAGTATAATTTTGGTAGGACCCTTATATGGGCACTAGGTCTAAACATGGACCGATGTTCACCAAAATCAATAGGCTGCATTATTGGGCCAATATAGGTCTGTGTACCAAATTTCATCAAAATATCTTAATATTTACGACCTGCAGCGTATAAACAGTATAATTTTGGTAGGACCCTTATATGGGCACTAGGTCTAAACATGGACCGATGTTCACCAAAATCAAACTTGTTCGTCCTTGGGCCAACATAGGTCTGCGTACCAAATTTCATCAAAATATCTTAATAGTTGCGACCTGTAGAGTGCGCACAAGATTGCATGGACAGACAGACAGACGGACGGACGGACAGACGGACATCGTTAAATCGAAATAAAAAAAAAATCTGAACCGATCGGTATACTATAAGGTGGGTCTACGACCAATATTTTTTGGTGTTACAAACATCAGCACAAACTTATAATACCCTGACCACATAGTGGTGTAGGGTATAATTAACAATAAAAAATGTATTAATATAATGTGTTATAAATTAATGTAATGTGTGCTATTTCTTTTGTATTAAATATCTATAATTCTGTGCTACATTTTCAGTATCTGCCTTTAAGTTAATTCTATTTGTTGTGGGTGTATTAATTATCTGTAACATTTCTAATATATAACGACGTTTATAATTATGTTCTGTGTTTAAAACTGATACATTTTCAAAGTCAGGATAGTGATTCAAATTTGAACAATGAGAAGATAATGCTGTCTTTTGTGGATTAATATGTCTATATTTCTGATCTGATCTATGTCCAGCTATTCTAGTTCTCAATTTATTCTTCGTTGTACCTATATATACCTTATCATAATTCTCTCCGTCATTTCCACTACATGGTATTTTCTATACTATATTTGACATGTCCAATTTCTGTAACCTATCATTTGTCTTACTGTATAATTTATTTACTGTATTGTATGATTTAAAAGCTATTTTATATCTATTAGTATCTATTATCTTTGATTTCTCCAAACGTGCTGATATTTCCGGTAGATAGACCATAGACTTGTAAATTTTCTGTTCAATTAAATTTCTAAATTTATATTGATTTATTAATGAACCAATTAATCCTATCGGAAAATCATTATCCCTTAATAAATCCTTAATTATTTTCTCATTCTTTCTATAAAATTCTCTGTCACTAATATTCAATACTTTGTCTATCAAATTCTTCGCAGTGTTAATAATGTTTTTCCTATTATGATTTGAATAAAAATTAATAATTCTACCTGACGCTATTGGTTTCTGATACCAATCCATTATCAAATTATTACCTCTTCTTATTACCAAAGTATCTAAATAAGGAAGTTTACAATCACTTTCCTTTTCCATGGTAAACTTAATATCAGAACTAAATTCATTTAATGCTATTAACATATTATCAATTGCATTTTCAGAAATGACACAAAACATATCATCCACATATTTAGTCATTATCTTCGGCCTAACATCAAATTTTTTAATACAAGTGTCCAAGAAAATTGTGAAATTAAAAATTGAAAAAGAAGGTTAAATAAACGACAAAAATTTACATAAAAATATATTTCAGTTAGTTATTTTGCAAACCGACACAGAACTCGAAGATTTTCCATAGGTCAATAAGGTTTAAAAAAGTTTATTTTGATTGAATCAAAATATGAAAACGTATCAATTTTTTATATTTGTTTACAAAATAAAAAATGCAACTAAATATGAAAAATATGCACAAATATGCATTAAAAAGGCACCAAGTATGCAGTTAAAGTCGAAATATGCAAAAACATGCATTTATGTCAAAATAATATTTAGTCCATATTAGTTTTGGACTATCGAGAAAAAACATGCATTTGCATGGAATTCCTTGCCCTAGAAATTACTTATCTAGGAAAGTTTTGTGTTCCAAAGAATCGGTTGTAGAATAGCTACCCAACAAAATTGTCTGTTCCAAAGAATCGGTTGAGGAATAGCTACTTTTCCTTTACAACCCCTTCTACTGTTAACACTAACACCGATGATTTTTGTTCGAAACTGTCCCAAAAGCAACCGCTTCTATAACTCCAAAGTGGAACCGGTTGCCCTAGAATAAGTTCTCGAAGTAGTTATAGAACTGATTCTCCGTCAGTCATACTTTCCATATAACATCCGTGGAACTGCTTCCGGAACCAGTCCCATGGAATAGGTGACAGGGGAACCAGTTGTAGAATCGGTGTGGTTGCCAACCGATTGTAAAACATTTTCCTAGGGACCTTTTCATTACAACCCCTTCTACTGTCAATTCTGACACCGATGATTTTTCTTTGAAATAGTCCTAAAAGCAACCACTTCTATAGGTCCAAAATGGAACCGGCTGCAATAGAATCAGTTATGGAACTAGTTCTAGAACTGATTTTACGTTAGTCTACGTCATCATAGTTCCGGAACCAGTTTCATGGAATCGGTTGCACTGGAACCAGTTGCAGAACTAGTGTGGTTTAAAACCGATTGTAAAAAATTGTCCAGAGCATTTACTACTCCCGCCCGGGAATTTCCGAAACTCAAACCCTGTACAGGGCGCAATTTCGAGTTTAATTTTTCTTAATTTTTGAATATTATTTTTTTCTGGGAAGCTTTTGTTTCATGAATTTGCGTGATTCACGTGAATCACGCGTGAGTGTGACTGAAAGTTCAATTTACTCACGTGAGAGTGAGTAGTAATTTTTTTATCGTGAGTGATTGTGCGTGATTAAACTTTTTTTGTGAAAATGTGAGTGTGAGTGAAAATTGACTCACGTGCCCATCTCTAATTTATAGATATGTCAAAATATTTTAAATTCAAATTTAATTTGTCAAATATTTTAAACAAATACAAAAAAATTTTAACAAAATTTCATTCTTAATTTTCTTGATTTTGGTAATAAAAGAGCACAAAGGCACAATAAGAACAATCGCTTATTGAAACCCCGTGGAAATTGGGACACGCGGTGTAAAAATAAGTCGGGAATAAAAAATATCTGAAGATAAGTTTGATTTTTATTTAAAGAAAAAATTTTACTAATCTACTTTTTAGAGGAAAAGAAGAAATATAAAGATAAAAGGAGTTGAACTTAACATAATTTAAGACGTATTAGCAGAAGCCGTACTATTGTACAATAATTAGAACTTGTGTGGCTGTTCGTACGACATATAATTAAAATAAAGGAGGATTTTTGTCAAATGTATTGTCATATTATTTTGTTACTAAAATCAGAGACAATTAATTATAGAGATAGGAAATCAAAACTTACACTATATCACCGATAGAGGGCGCTGTAATTTAATATTACCTGAGCAGCTATTTAATATCAGCTTAATATCAGTTGAGCCTATATTTAAAAACTGAAAAACTGATCAAAATAAAGAAAAAACAAGCCCGGAATATATCCAAATAATAAAATTTGAGATATCCGTTTGGTTTTTTGTTTTATTGTTTGTTATTATTTAAATTTAAATAAAAAAAGAAAATTGTCAGTTTTTTGAACAAAGTGCCATCTAGTGATAACGATTTTTTTATAACTTATTTTTTTGGTGATGCCATACCCCTGACTAAAATGTTATTAAAAATTTAAATCTGTTTTGGAAAACTCTTTTAATTGGTCAAAATTGCAGTAAATTTCGATATTTTTTTTAAATACTTGGTTACTAATTACTATATGGAAAACTTTTTAAATTTCAACTAAAATATCGTTCTTATTAAATAAATTTGAGGTGACATACTTTTCAACTGACAATTTAGTATTTACAATTAATTTTTTCAACTGATACTCAGTAAGGGGTATTTCACCTGAGAATCAGTTAAAAAATTAGTAAACAGTAACTGAGAAATTTTTTCGGTGTTACCAGCAATGGTCTGGAAGGTCAGACATAGACAAAATTTCACTTTATGAGGGTCGTGGTTTAAATTACAGCCCAAATTTTTTTTTTTTATTTTTTATATAACTATGTACAGTGTACAAAAACAAAGTTGGACACTATATAAAATAAAATGAACAAAAAGATGACAAAGTAAATTGTGGAGAAATTTTTTGTTGTTTTTGTTTTTTCTTTGATATCTTATATGTTAAATGACGTTGCTAGACGAGAACAAGAAATTATCATTGAGTTTGTGATTTAACCTAATAAATATTCCTTGAAATTCTAAAACGTCGTCCCCTGACGATTTCCTTAGGCAAGAATGAAATCCGGATAGGGATATGCATCCAACAGATTGTTTTTCACAATTTGCCAGATAAGTTTTGGGATTTTAGCACATTTAATTCCTTTAATGCAATTATTGTTTGCCCCGATGAAAATAAATTTAGAACAACCATGTACGTAAAATTAACAGTTATTTTATGCTATTCAATATCTTCTTTCGTTTTTTGTATTTTGTAAATTACAGCTCGTTTCATTTTAATATATAATGTGTCCAACTTTTTTTTTGTTCACTGTAGGTATATCCCTTTTTACTTTTATTAGGTAAACTACGTTTTTAACATTAAAAACATAAAAAATATTAATCGCGTAACTTTTGGATGAAAATTAATATCGAGAAATTTCAATATTTACACTCAAATAAAAAAGTTTGTAAAAAAATTTGTAAACAGTTTCCAATCGCACTATACTATTTTTACACTGACTATTAGTACAATTTTTACTTTTAGTAATCATTTTTGCTATTCTCTTATTACAAATTGCGGATTTTTTTTACTAATTTTCGCTGCTGATTTCAGAAAAACATTTTACTAATTTTTCATTTTTTTTTTTATATTTGTTACTATTGATATATTCTTAGTTTAGAAATAACACCCAAAAAATTTTATTGCATCTCCAATGCATAAAACGGCAATAACTGGAGAACCGTTTGCAATTTTGACTCCAAATTTCAAGACGATGAAGTAATTATACGCTTGTTACAATCGAAATAAAAAAAAAAATTTTTTTTAGATTTTACAGTTTTTTTATTTTTTAGTACAATTTTTTGCTACTTTCAGCAGATTGATTTTAAATTACAGTTTACAGCAATTTACTGAAATTTAGTAGCTGCAACTAATTATTTATACTAATTTTATTGTACTAAAATTATGATATTTAGTAAGCTTTTTAACTGATTTTAGCAAATCGATTTTGAATTGCATTTTACATAAATTTTACTGAAATTTAGTAGCAGCTACTAATTTTTTCTACTAATTTTATTGTACTACAGATCAGCAGACATGTGTTGCTAAAATTAGCTGGCCTCAAAACAGTTAAATTTCCCGTAATAACAGCAAAATTTTCAGTAGCCATTACAGACTTTTTTGGTTGAGTGTAGGCTTGAAATAGAATGGAAAAAGAACCAAACTTGCGAATAATAAAAAATACAATAAATTGAGAAATTACGATATGATAAAGTGTCGAAATCGATAAGATTTTCGATTAAAAAATGTGTTCGAGAAACCTTAAAATGACGACTCTATTTCATATCGATTTCTATTCATTTTTTCGGCTGGTCATTTAGGCTGGTCATTTAGTTTTTCTTTGTCACATCAACGAGGATATAGGCTAAAGAGTTCCCATAAGAAAAAAACGTACTCTTTGGTTCCCTTAAAATTTATATGGATTGGGTTCCTGTTAATTCCTTTGAAGAATAAGAGAAACAAGAGGAAAACCGAAAAAGTTAACAGGGCACTGTTTTTATTGTTTCTTATGATTATTGATTAAAGCGGTAACAAAAACAACTTTAAGAGTGAAATAAATAATAAATAATTAATTTTAATTATTTTTTTTATTGTTTTTAATGATTTTTTTGCTTGTAAACACGTTTTTATTGAATTTTTGTTTTCGTGACGTCCTTCATTTTCTCTCGTTCGCTGTTAAATTTCTTCAAATTCTTTGTGTTTTTCTTCTCATTCGCGTGTGAATTTTTTTAGAAATCTTAAAACACCTTAATGGACACCCCCTGGTCACATCACTTTTTTATTAAATACTTTTCTTTATATTTTTACCTTTAAATTGAATTAAGAAAATTATTAACACATTTAAAAGTGTATAATAACCAGAGAAGACAAAATTACTGTTTATGCTTTTTATGCTTTTTATTGCTTGTTTTACTCATATTTCCTTGTTTTAGCTTTTTTTTGGTTTTTCGTTTTTTACCTTTAAAATAGCTTTTTCTTAAGATTTTTGAGCTTTGAATTGCTTTTTTAAAACTTTTTGCCCAAAACTTCTTTTTTTGCTCACAAAAAAATATTTTTTTGTTAAGTTTGAATTTTTTTTTTGAAAACTTGTTTTTCCAAGTTTTTTTACTTTTGCTTTTTTCTTGCTTTTTTTACAACTTTTTTTTCCTTTAAACATATCGAAATTTGTTTTTTTCTGTCTTCTCTGATAATAACACACAATTTTAAGATAAAACTGAAATATATTTAGTTAGAACTGAAATATTTAAAAATTATTAAAAAATATATTTTTGACACTTGCTTTAATTCTATATTCGTTGTAATAAGGTGTATCGAAAATTACTTTTATAAGAAACCGGGTGTATAAAAAATGCAAATTTCAGATATTTTTACTTGGTTTTCGGCAAAAACCAGGTAGAATCTGGGTTTCAGTTTGTATGAAAATTTGTGGAAAAACTAAATTAATTTTAAAGTTTTCGGCTCAAAAACTAAAAATGGCCAAAAACTATTAGTTTTTGCCCAGTCTAAATATACTTTAACAAGGGCTGGCAAAACTATTACGCGAGTGGATTTTAGGTGGCACGAGCAAAAAATTCAGTTAAATATTAAATTTCGCTACAAAAATGTGTGATTTAACTCCATAATAGTGAAATTTTTCATTGATCTTGTAAATCGTCTTTTAAAATATATAAAACTCTGTATTAAAACCATTTTTTGTTTACAGAAATACATATGGTAAATACAGAACTCGCAAATTTGATTATCAGAAATTTCTGGCAAATTTTCTAAAATTGATAGATTGAAAGAAGTTCAAATGCTTCGATGAGAAAATGCCTCATAATCGGAGAAATATAAAGTACCAGAAAATTGCACAAAAATGGAAAACAACTTATAATAAAATTGGATCTAAAAAATTAACTTTTTTTGAGGGAAAATATGTGCTACGAAATAAAGGCAGCATAAATACATTCGTTTTTTTATCTTCACATACGACACGCTTCAACTGTATTGTAAAAAACTATACCAAATACTCTGTTCAACTTAACAATAGGCAAAAACAAAAGTCAACATTAGTATGCATATGAAAACAAAAAAAAAAGAATGATGTTAGTTTTCTATACGATCGTTCGCTATCATAAGGAATTATTTGCTTCTTTTTTTATTGTTTATCGCTTCAGTGAACTACACCTTTTGCAATTGTAATTCAGAAAATATCAATTGAAATTCAGAATTTCCATTTGAAATTCAGAAAACATCAATTGAAATTCAGAATTTCCATTTGAAATTCAGAAAACATCAATTGAAATTCAGATTTTCCATTGGAAATTCAGAAAATATCAATTGAAATTCAGAAAATATCATTTGAAATTCAGAAAATATCAATTGAAATTCAGAAAATATCAGTTGAAATTCAGAAAATATCATTTGAAATTCAGAAAATATCAATTATTATTCAGAAAAAATCAATTGAAATTCAGAAAATATCAATTGAAATTCAGAAATCGTCATTTGAAATTCAGAAAATATCAATTGAAATTCAGAAAATATCATTTGAAATTCAGAAAATATCAACTGAAATTCAGAAAACATCAATTGAAATTCAGAAAAATGTAAACAGAATTTTTTAAAGAATCCGGCCAGGTAGATATTGTTATACCCTATAAAAAGTTTATATATGGATTTTATCAAAATACGTTTGATTAATAAGTGGGAGTAAAATTCATTTTATTTACGCGGGTGAGGATTATTTAAAATTTGTGTGCCTGAATGATTTTATGTAGACTAATTTCTTTCTTGTTACGAATTATGGCTCCAAAATGTAAGGCTGAAATTTAAAGCCAAATAATAGTCTTTAATATCTGCGTTACGTTTTAATGTCTAATGGAGCCGTAATTCGTTACAAGAAAGAAATTAGTCTACATAAAATCATTGAGGCACACAAATTTTAAATATTTTTCACTTGCGTGAGTAAAATGAATTTTACTTATTTTGATAAAACCCATATATAAATTTTTATAGGGGATAACATTATCTACCTGGACGGATTCTTTTTAAAAATGTGTTTACATTTTTCTGAATTTCAATTGATGTTTTCTGAATTTCAATTGATATTTTCTGAATTTCAAATGACGGTTTCTGAATTTCAATTGATATTTTCTGAATTTCAATTGATGTTTTCTGAATGAATGCACTTCTTTTTTGTTAGAGGCTCATAGTTCCCGATTTATGTAGATGAAGATGATATACAATAATATTCAATGGCTTATTTCTCCACTCAAAACTTATCGTAACAGAACAAAATATATATATCGTTGGAAAGGCACTTGAAATACTTTTCCAATGATATGCAACATGCCAAGACTTATTAACCCATTACGAGCCGGGCCATGGTTTTAAATGTTAGTTTTTTTTAAATTAAAAAAAACTTTTAAAAGTAAAAAAAAGCTTAGAAAATATTAATTTAATGAAAAAATTGAGTAAAACATATAAAGAAATTGTTTTTGGCCAAATAATATATTAATCTCGAATATATTAGTTAATCTCGAACTTGGGTCTGATATTAACTAGTATATCGTCGGTTTGCCTGCAAGTAGTCCTATGTTTTTGGTTTTAACAGGTTTTCGGGAGAGCGAAGAAACTGATTTATATTATCGTTTTAAGATATTTTATTGACATCATATGCCCTAATGATTCACGACCTTATTTACTACAATCATTATTAAGGCATATGATGTCAATCAAATATATTAAAAGGATATAAATCAGTTTTTTCGCCCTATTTGATAAACCTGTTAAAGAACACATAACACTACTTGCATGCAAGCCTATCTATTTACATTGGTGATATCAAAAAATGTGATAAAAACCATATAACCATCTAATTTCTAATGCATGGATTACATTTGAGTTATATATTTCGATATATATCAGCGCATTGTCACCTGTTTTACAAAATTTATAACAATCTGACCAATTTTTGGTTAATACATAAAATTTGTGGTCAATTTTATAGGCCAAATGTAAACTCCGTAACCACCCTACGGGAAATTTTAACAAACTGTCATCGAACTGGCCCCTTTATATGAAATAGACTGGTCACTTTTACATGGCGTTGTCATAGGAGGTGGAAATTGACCCCTTGTGACATGTCACAAGACAAATCCCAGGACAGGTTCCTGAACTTTGTTTTTTATGAGAGTTCAGTAACCTGTCCTAGGATTTGTCTTGTGACATGTCACAAGGGGTCAATTTCCACCTCCTATGACAACGCCATGTAAAAGTGACTAGTCTATTTCATATAAAGGGGCCAGTTCGGTGACAGTTTGTTAAAATTTCCCGTAGGGCAGTAACTCATAAGGTTTTTTAACTTTAATATCTTATATTTTAATAACCAATGAAGCTAAACACTAACTGGAAGAATTTTTATGAAGAGGAAAAGTAACGCTTTTAGCAAAAATTAATACGTTTTACAAACTTTTCCGTATGTCTATGCTAACACGATATCAACTCTGTAACGATTTTTCGTCATAATTTTTGATAAAAATGCATACACAGGAATTTTGGAGTTATCTATTAATTATATTACGAAAAGTATAATGTTATTTATACTCAAATGATCGTTGGACTGTAAATAATCATCTAGTATAACAGACTTGAAGTTTTTCTCCAGCATGTAACATTCTCGAGATGAAAAAGGATGTCATTAATAAGATTTGAAAAAATATTGTAAACTCCGTTCCTAATTTTTACACCAAACTATTTAACGAGTAAAAAAACGATGGCATATTTGGATTCACCTTGTAGGCATCATACGATTTTGTTTCGGAAAGAAAATTCGGACAAAGCGTTTCTGAAAGAAAACGAAAAAAGTAACCAAATGTAAACTCCGTAACTGTAAACTCCATAACCGAAATTGTTTGCATAAGATTGCGTTCAAAAAAATGTAGGTAAATGTTTAAAATATTTTAAAATAACCATAAACAGAGCTGATTCAACTAATATTTATGCCTCAAAAGACGATTCAACTAATAATTTTGGGTCAGATCAAAAAAAGTTATCAGTTTTTTACCCTAAGGTGCTGGAGCGAAAAACGATTGATTTTGCATTTCATTGGTTTGGAATCGATATTTCTAGCCATTACTGACATTTAAATTTGTTTCACAAATTAAATTTGTTTCACACAATTTAAGAATTTTTTCATTGCGAAATGTTATGTTTTTAATATATTATTTTGTAACTTCGCAACCGCTGATTGGATTTTAAAAAATTTTATATTTTTGAAAAGCATTTAAAAGGAGCAAAACTACAAAATTAAAAAAAATAAAAAAAGTTTCGCGGAATGAATTGTAGTTTTATTCGCGAAACCGCCAATTTGATAAACACAAATTGTATATTAATGAAAAGCATGTTGAAAACCCAAATACGAAAAACTAATAAATTGAAGAAAATTCGTACGCAATTTTTTTTTGTTATATCTTTTGCTTGCAGAAATGTAAACTCCGTTACAACAAAAAAAATTAAAATTGTGCAAAAAAAGTTATTGCGACAACTTGTAGAAGAGATTTTTTGCAATTAGGTTTATAATGACTAAACTTACTGATTCCATTAAGAAAAAACCGAAATATTAACACTTTTTGTTTCTCACAAATTTGGCCCAGAAACTCATCACATTTTTTGATTTCACCCATATATAAAATTTTAAACGGTTTTATCAATAATATATTCCTATATATACAATTTGCAATAAAGCAAATACTGATATATGATTTAATTTAATATGATTAAAATTTCTAAAAAATTTTCTAATATATCATCATATAAGATCGCATACAATATTTTATATTATCATATATATTAATATTAAAAAATATATGTTATATATACAGTAACGTGTAACTATGTTCTAATTGTAATTATATAGTAAATTCCTTTATCAACACTAGCAATATTTACAACAGGTGGCAACGTATTGATTGACCAATAGACATAGAGATTCTAAATTCATACTTAACGAAATTCGTTAAGTTGCTATTGGCCAATCAGAATTAAGCTTCTAAATTTTGAGGGATATCTTAAATTTTTTCTTAGGTTAAGATCATTAATAAAGAAAGTTTTGAAAAGCGCAGAAGCTAATTTCTTTTTTTAAATAAAAAAAAATACTTTTTCATCCAAGCTTTACAGCTCAGGTGTGGGGTATATTGCTCAAAGTTAATAAAGTTTTTAAATATAAATCTTAAAATGACTACCCGTATGTCCCAGCAGCAATTGCTTGATGGTCTAAAATATGCTGGTGTGGAAATTCCAGCAAACGCTTCCTCCGCTCGACTCCGTAAGCTATATGAAAACACAGTGATTAACACTGCTTGCAAGGATGGTGACAGTGCCTCTGTTTCGTTGAACGAAGTCACTGCCTTAACTGCTGGAACCACCATTTTGCGCATTGAAGACCCCGCTGAAAATCTTAAAACCGCTGTTCAACCTTCCGAAGCCATCGATGCTATCCCTAAGGCCTACGCCAAATTTAGTGCCGAAGCAAAAGCCGTAGTTGATGCCAAACCCGCTACCGAATTCAAACCCGAAGCCACTGCTGCCACCCCTAAAACCAACGATAAAACTGAAGCAAATGCCAAAATAAATTCCGAAGTCAAAACCGATGCCGATGTGAAGTCTGATGCAATGGGTGCAGAAAGTCTATCCCATGCTAGAGGTGTTACTGTTGCCGACGAAGCCGCTGACTTGGACTATCAGCTGGAAATTCTACGCAAAAAACATGAATTATTGAAGCTACATCACGCAATTGCTGTATTAGAAAATGGTGAGTCATCGCAGCCCGAAGCGCCCCGAGTAACGACGCCATTTGCATCCTCAAGCCGATTGTCCTTTAGAGACATTGAGCACGCAATTGTGAAATTTGATGGCGAAAACCGAGCCTATAGCGTATACGATTTTCTTCGCAATTTCGAGCGAATAATGCATATGGTTGCAGCTGAAGAATTGTTTAAATACACTTCATTGTGTAACTCATTGACAGGTACCGCGAAACTTCTTCTAAACAAAACAGATATTTTAAGTTATGCTCAATTAAAGGCTGCGCTGATTAAAGAATTTGGTCGCGCCATAAATCGTGGCGAAATTTATAAAGTTTTGGCCAACTATAAATGGAATAAGAAGGACAACATTCGTCGCTATGTTTTAGAAATGGAAAACATTGCTTCCCGCTGTGGGGACATCGACGAATTTGAATTAATTGGCTTCATAATTGACGGTATGCAAGACAACACTCCAGAGGCCTATTTGCTTATGAACGCGCGTACAATGAATCAATTTAAAGAGGCTTTAGATATGTATGAGTAACGTCGTGCAAATCGTTCATTCATCAACCGTGATGCCGCTTCACCAAAGCCAAGAATATTGTCATCAAAACCAGCCGACGTCAATGCCACCCCTTCCGAAGGAACTGAAGTAAGATGCTACAACTGTACACAAATGGGGCACTACCAAAGCAAATGCCCTTATGACAAGCGACCAAATGGTAGCTGCTTCCGCTGCTGGCAAATGGGCCATGATCATCGAAGCTGCACCAATCCGAAAAAGACTTTGATTGTACGTAAGAAGGTAGTTGCCGCTGTAACCTCCGATGAAAATGATGTCGAACAAGATTTTTATGAAAAATCTATAAATGCTGTTAATAACGTAAGTGTTGCCTTTTGTGATAGTAGGGTCAAGTGCAAAAGATTTATGAATTGTTTGTCTCTTTTTGATACCGGTAGTCCAACTAATTTTGTGAAGAAGTCTATTGTTCCATTTAATGTAAACAATGCCACTATGAAATCAATATACCGCGGACTGGGCAAATCTGATTTGATGACTTATGGAAAAACTAAAGCAAATATTAAATTTAGGAATCGATGCGAGAATATAGAGTTAAATATTGTGCCGGACACAACTATGTCAATCCCACTCATTCTGGGACGCGACTTTCTTAATAACTTTAATATTTATTTGTATCAAAAATGAAATAAAAACCATATTTCAAACAAATGTAATGAATTTTTTGATGAAAAACAAACATTTTTCTGTGCACTTGATCACAATAGGGAAATCAAAACAAAAAATCAATCAGCTGTTAGCAGTGATGTAGAAAATGTACGTGCATGTATTAACAGGCACTTCTAGCGATTTTAAAAACTAAAGGAAGATGACTGTTAGCAGATTAGGTAGGTGTTGTGAATGGGAAAATAAAGTTTTGTGTAAAGCTGATTGTAATGCTGATGATTTATGTAGTTTAGAAGAATTGATAAATGATATCTATGGCATTGATGTGGATTCGACGAATGTTGATGTTAACCCGAGTTTCAGTCAGATATATTATGAAGAATTGCATGAAGCTATAAAAATAAATTATTTTGAGTTAAATGATATCGAAGCGAAGCCTTATAATTATGAAATGAATATTAGATTAACAAGTGATGTTCCATTTCACTCTTTGCCTCGCCGCTTATCTTACTATGAGAGAAATGAATTGCGGAAAATTACAGATGAATTGTTGTCAAATAATATTATTAGGCCAAGTGAATCACCTTATGCTTCAGCTGTAGTTTTAGTAAAGAAGAAGAATGGTGAAATACGTAAATGTGTGGATTATCGTCCTTTGAATAAAATAACTATTAGAGATAATTTTCCATTGCCTCTGATTGAAGATTGTTTCGAATATTTAGGTGGAAAACAATATTTCACTACTCTTGATCTACGAAATGGATTTTTCCATGTCAAAATGGCCCCAGATTCTATAAAGTACACGTCTTTTGTGACACCGTATGGCCAGTTTGAGTACTTATGTATGCCTTTTGGTCTTAAGAATGCTCCTGCTGTATTTCAGCGATACATATACAATATATTTAGGGACTTAGTTGATGGGGGTTTAATAATCATTTACATGGACGATATTATTATTGCTACCGCGGATTTTGAGACACATTTGCAATTAGTTTCTAAAGTACTGCGGAGGATGAAGGAGAAGGGTCTTAAGCTAAAAACAGCCAAGTGTAAATTTGGTTATAATAGGATAGATTATTTAGGATATTGTGTGAGTCCTGAGGGAATACGCCCTGGAGATTCTCATTTAACTGCAATTAGGCTTTACCCTTTTCCACGAAATCAAGCGAAAATGAGAACGTGTTTAGGATTATTCTCTTACTTCAGAAAGTTTGTGCCCAATCACGCAAGAATAACAAAAGTTTTAAGGCACCTAACACTGGATGGCAAATATATGCCGACAGATGAATGTTATAGGGCATTCAATGCGTTGAAAGAAATTTTATCATCCGGACCGGTTCTAGCTATTTATGACCCCCATAAACCGACTGAATTACATTGTAATGCAAGTTCATCCGGGTTTGGTGCAGTACTTTTGCAACGTCAAATAGATGGAAAGTTCCGCCCTGTTATGTTTTTTTCTTGGGCAACTACCGCCGCTGAAATGCGATATCATAGCTTTGAATTGGAAACATTGGCCATTATATATGCGTTACGACGATTCAGAGCTTATCTCCTAGGTATCCCATTTAAGATCATAACTGATTGTAACTCGTTGACGCTAACTTTGGGCCGGAAACAACTGAATGCTAGAATCGCACGTTGGGCTCTTGAGTTAGAGGACTATAATTATACTATATAGCACCGAGGTGGTGTCGGTATGGGACACGTTGATGCTCTCAGCCGCTGCCCAACTGCCGGAACTGGTGATAATATTGATGCTTGCACCGCTACTGTGGAAAATAGGTCAAAGGGTAGAAAATGTGAGTTAATTGCGGCAGTAGATTCCGGAGAAATAGATTTGCACAGAAATAGGTTGCACAGAATCATGATGAGACAATTGTTCAATTAAAGAATAGATTGGAAAAGGAGTCGGTTAAAGATTTTGAATTAAGGGATGGGTTAGTTTTTAAAGTGGGCAAGGATGATGTTCTTCAGCTATTTGTACCGTCCGAAATGGAACTCAATATTATAAGGTTGATTCATGAGAAAATATGTCATTTAGGTGTGGAGAAGACTTGTGATCAAATAAGGAAAAACTACTGGTTCCCAAATATGAAGCAGAAAGTAGATAACTTTATAAAGAAATGCATTCGTTGCATTATGTGTTCGGCTCCCACCCGTATTAACGAGCATAATCTGTACAGCATACCTAAGAAACCGATCCCTTTTGATACTATACATATAGATCATTTCGGGCCTTTGCCCGCTATTAGTTCAAAGCGAAAGCACATTTTGGTCATTATTGACGCCTTTACAAAATATGTCCGTCTTTACCCGGTCATTTCCACTAGTACGAGGGAAGTTATTGCGTGTTTGGGCAAATATTTTAGTTATTATAGTAGATCGAGGCGTATTGTATTAGACCGTGGAACTTGCTTCACTTCCCTTGAATTTAGTGCTTACTTGTTGAAGAGTAATATATCACATGTAAAAATTGCTACTGCCTCTCCACAGGCAAACGGTCAGGTAGAGCGAGTAAATAGGATAATAAAGGCAATGTTGAGTAAAATAACTGAACCTATCAACCACGCTAATTGGTCCAGTATGCTAGGCAGAATTGAATATGGCTTAAATAACACTATTCATTCAACTACGAAGGAAACTTCTAGTAAACTGTTGTTTGGTATTGGGCAAAGAGGTGAAGAAGTTGATGAGCTGACGGAATATCTCGAGGAAAAGCTTGATGCGACTACAGAATGTAACTTAAATGAGATTCGGTCGTCTGCTTTGGAAGCTATAGAAAAATCCCAGCAGTACTCTCAGCGATATTTTCAGCAGCATACCAAACCGGCAAAGGAATATTGTGAGGGTGATTTTGTTGTGATTCGCAACGTAGATACAGTTATTGGAACAAATAAGAAGTTAATTCCGAAATACCGCGGTCCTTACATAATTCATAAGGTTTTGCCAAACGATCGTTATGTTATAAGAGATATTGAAATTTGTCAACTAACACAACTACCGTATGATGGTGTTATAGAGGCTTCTAGAATTAAAAAATGGCTTGTTGGTGATAGCACAGCTAAATGATTTTAAGGTTTCCCTAGGCAATTGGCAACACTTTTAGTATTAGTATGTTGTTATAAGTACCCTGCGGGAAATGAAGGGTCGATTGATCCAAAGTGACAAATCTGTGACAGGTGAATAGGGGACATGTTACAAAACTGATGTAAACCAAAATTTCGGTGCATAAAAAAGTGGTAATTGCAGCAAAATATTCAGCCACGTGACTATTGAAATGGATACCAAACATTAACTGGTTCATTTTGGATATATCATATAACTGGAGAAAAAGTATCATAACCTCAAATTGACAAAAGTTACTAGTACCGTTAAAGCTGAAGTAGTGATATAACACAGAACAGGTGCAGTATAGTATTAGATGTGTAGGAAAGTTCACATAATACTTAACTTTTTGGCCACAGAAATGATGACATAATACTAAACTAGTAGTTCAAAAATATTGTTCGGATACGAGTATGCATAATAGAGTGTCAATGACAAGCAAAACAAACTGTTCAGTGACTGACTGAAAGGCTGTACAACCCTTTTGGATTTATTCACAAACACTTCGGGGATGTTATATGTAAAATCATAATTTTTTATTGGATATTTGATTTATCTAATCGTTGGTGAAATTTGATTTAAATATTTGTAAAAGTGTTAACAGAATAAATCAAAAGAAAATGTTTTATAATACCGATATTACCATTATAAAATAGAGAGTATTCTAAAAAAAATCATTAGAGAAGCTTAAATCACTGACCCACTCGACTAAAATAGGTACATCACATCTGTATTTGCAAAAATTAATTAAAGAGAAGATTAAATTTATGTTTTTCTTTAAATAGATTAATGGAACAGTTTTTTTAAATATGCTATTCCCAATTTTATAGAAATAACTAAAAACTAGCTGAAAAAGCCCAAAATGACCCGGAAACTAGTTTAGTGTTGAATTCAAGAATGGTCTTTGTAAACTTCGTACATATTTTTTATACGTAAACTTAACAGGCTTTTACTTAAAATCTGTGCCCAGATTCTATAATACGATAGACGATTATCGTACAATTTTCAAAGTTTAATAACTAGCATATTACATAAAATTTTTAAAATATTGTAAAAAATTTGGTGAAAGACAGCAATTTTGCATCACATATTTCAACATTTTTGTAAGTAACAACTTTAAAATGTTGGAAATTTAACATCGAAAAGTTGAAGATAATCGTCAGTTTTTTATAGAATCCATAGCATGTTGCAAAAACGATCACGCAGTTAAGAAAGAAACTACTGAACCGATTTCCCAATGTTGTTTTCGCGCGAAAAAAAAAATTACTTGAACTCTAAAGGCCTCAAATTGTAAATAAAATTGAGAAACTGTATAATTTTTACTTTTATAAGAAAGACAAAATCCAAACAAACTGCATAAGATGAAAATTTGGGCAAAATCGGAGTTCTCAGTTGGGAGACTCCTTTGGAGACACTCTTTCATATGTTGATGTGATTGAGATTGTGTAAAGGGATTTTGTGTTTGAAATAGCAAAGGATTTTGTGTTTTACCTGAAAGGCATATGACACATTATGTGTGGATTATGACACCGTTTAAATGAACGCCGCGGCTTCGCCAGGGAGTGCACATCCGATATGCCCAATTAAATTTGAGCAAAGGCACGGGTTATGCAGCCATCGGTTGTTTGTGACTTATTGGCATAAACATGCGACTTGATGGAACCTCACAAGATCAAGTCTAAAGCGATCAAACCGCACGATTTCAGTGACTAGTTAAAGTCGCTTCTGTGTAAGATAACCCTCATATCGCTCGTTCAGAATGTCCAGGTCGCGTCAGCTATGTGGCACGTAGCGCCGCCTGTTGGAACCGCATGTCGTTCACATCCATATCATCCAATGTTGGCCAAAGAAATCATCATAATGTGATAATTACCTATGAAAAGGAGATAACCAAAGGAATTTTCTAATTAAGAAATATATTGCTCATGTGTTAGTTAATTCTGATTCTTCCGATTACAAAACATTCATTGTGTAGGTTATGATTGACAAAACTTCAATTAGCCACACTCATCGATGTGTCGACCATGGTGTGCCTCGTTAAGAGATGGTGCTACGGGTCGTAGCCTGTGTAGAGAGTTGCCGGTTTGATTCTCAGTCATGGAATACAGAAAAAGTGTTTCATATAGAGACAATTTAACGATTAAAAATACTTTGATCAATTCACACATAAACTTCTTTCTGTAAATGAACTATAAAAAATTGTATTTTATATTCGTAACGTATATAAAATTGTTCAGAATTTGTGCAGAAATCCTGAAAAGAAACTTGAAATCTTTAGGGACCTATAAACGGCATTCCATTTTGCCGAAATTTGGTCCGATGTATTTACGACTGACGGACGGACGGACGGACATCGCCAAATCGACTCAAAACGCGATTCTGAGTAAATCGGTACACTAATAGGTTGGTCTAGGTCCAATATTTTTTTGTGTTACAAACAGCAATATAAACTTATTTTACCCTGTCGAAGTAGTGGTGTATGGTGTAACTAGTATGTTTTAACTTTTAAGTTAAAATTTATTTGTATACTTTGATATATTTGTTAGAATATTGTTCTACCTCAAGTCCAAATTCGAATATGATATTTTGATACAACAAATAAAATCTAATATTACAATATCGTATTCGAATTTGGACTTGAGGTAGAACAATATTCTAACTAAATATATGAAAATCTATTTGAAAGTCCGGAAAAACATTTTTTGTATTTTTAATGCAAAAATTAAAATAATTTATATGTATAGCTTATAAACTTAACTAAATTGAATTGTAACCATGAGTTAATAGGGGTTTTTATATAAACGCGTATTCTGCTCGTAAACTGTGTAAACTTGGTATGTTTATGAGTTTAAATATCAAACTCCATACATGAAAAATATGTTTATGTTTATACAAGGTTTACATGGAATTTACGAGTTTATATCAAAACCCCTAATATTTATGTTTTTGGTATTTATTAGAAAAAAATAAACTATTTTTTAAAATAATTTTTTGTGACTTTGTGATGATTTAAAAACAAATTCGGTGACTTGTGATTTTACGTAAGTTCAGTGACTGGATCCTTCTAGGTTCTTCCAGCACCCGTACTTTTTATGACACATGGTGAATAATAAGTGACATGTTAAATGTCAATTAGTTGCAGTTAGTCCTGTGACATGTTAACTTAGAGCGGTATAGTGATATGTCACGAAAATATTTTTTTGTACTAGTTCAGCAACAACACACATATTGACTAATATGTGACTAGTTTTTTAACAAATATTGTTCATTAGTTCTGTGATATGTGCACTTAAACCAGTCACGTGATATTTTATTTGGCACTACTGTCGGTACATATCACATAATGTCTTACATGTGACTACTTCCGTATTAGATAATTTTAACTTGTTATATTGCATACTCTCTTAAACCAGTAGTGTGATATGTTATAATCGACAAGCTTTGCGAAAAGTCACAAGTAGCCCAAAAGGTGGAAATTGCCACCTCCTATGACAAGCCCATGTTAAAGTTGCCGGTTACTTTCATATAAAAAAACCGAATCGAGGACCGGTAACTCCCACAAAGTTCCAGTCACGTGACCAGCTCTGTGACTGATCCATTTCCCGTAGGGTAACTATTGTAAATATCCTTTTAAGTATACACCTTTCAATCGAGGTCGATTAAATTGTCAGATTGGCCGAAGTTGTAACGTGTAACTATGTTCTAATTGTAATTATATAGTAAATTCCTTTATCAACACTAGCAATATTTACAACAGGTGGCAACGTATTGATTGACCAATAGACATAAAGATTCTAAATTCTTACTTAACGAAATTCGTTAAGTTGCTATTGGCCAATCAGAATTAAGCTTCTAAATTTTGAGGGATATCTTAAATTTTTTCTTAGGTTAAGATCATTAATAAAGAAAGTTTTGAAAAGCGCAGAAGCTAATTTCTTTTTTTAAATAAAAAAAAATACTTTTTCGTCCAAGCTTTACAATACTCTTTTTTACTCGGGTATCCACAAAAACGACAGATAAAAATAGATCCCGCATTATATTTAGGTACAACGTAAGATCTTCATTTATTTGGAATTAAATAAGATCCCAGCCAGATATTGCCAACTGATTTTATAAAAATTACAATATTTTGTTAAAATAAGGTTTAAATTCAGAAGGTCTCGGGTTCGATGCCGTTCACGGCTATGCATTTTTTTTTATAAAATGAATTTCTTTTTATAAAATTATAATTTTTTTCTATAATTTTTTTTATAAAATTATATTTTTTTTTATTAAATTGAATTTTTTTAATAAAATAATTTTATCATCCTAATTTTTGCATTAAAAATACAAAAATTGTTTTTTTGGACTTTCTATATTTTCATATATTTAGTTAGAATATTCTTCTACCTTAAGTCCAAATTCTAATATGATATTGTCATATTAGATTTTATTTGTTGTTTCAAAAAGGGGGTTGATCATTTTCATGATAGACAAATCAGACAGTTCATATGCGAAGGTATAAAATTCTCATCACGTTGATTTTTTGTACCTTATGTAATGTCTTGGTTTGAGTAGGAAAGTTATCATTTTCTATTGCGGACAACTGAAGAGTAGGGTGATGCCTATGAAACAATTGTATTGTCTATCATGAAAATGATCAACCCTCTTTTTGAAACAACAAATAAAATCTAATATGACAATATCATATTAGAATTTGGACTTAAGGTAGAAGAATATTCTAACTAAATATATGAAAATATAGAAAGTCCAAAAAAACAATTTTTGTATTTTTAATGCAAAAATTAGGATGATTGACAAGCATACCACAGCTAAAATCTCATTCAAAATATTTATTTTGTTTTGAGTTTAAAGTTAGTTGTTTTTTACAAAATGTATTGACAACAAACATACATATGAATAGTACCCAAAGGGTACTTTTATGTAATTTTTGCTTTCAAAAAGGAGTTGATTTATAACTGGTTTTACCAAATCAGACAGTTCATATGCGAAGGTATAAAATTCTCATCACGTTGATTTTTTGTACCTTATGTAATGTCTTGGTTTGAGTAGGAAAGTTATCATTTTCTATTGCGGACAACTGAAGAGTAGGGTGATGCCTATGAAACAATTGTATTGTCTATCATGAAAATGATCAACCCCCTTTTTGAAACAACAAATAAAATCTAATATGACAATATCATATTAGAATTTGGACTTAAGGTAGAAGAATATTCTAACTAAATATATGAAAATATAGAAAGTCCAAAAAAACAATTTTTGTATTTTTAATGCAAAAATTAGGATGATTGACAAGCATACCACAGCTAAAATCTCATTCAAAATATTTATTTTGTTTTGAGTTTAAAGTTAGTTGTTTTTTACAAAATGTATTGACAACAAACATACATATGAATAGTACCCAAAGGGTACTTTTATGTAATTGTTGCTTTCAAAAAGGAGTTGATTTATAACTGGTTTTACCAAATCAGACAGTTCATATGCGAAGGTATAAAATTCTCATCACGTTGATTTTTTGTACCTTATGTAATGTCTTGGTTTGAGTAGGAAAGTTATCATTTTCTATTGCGGACAACTGAAGAGTAGGGTGATGCCTATGAAACAATTGTATTGTCTATCATGAAAATGATCAACCCCCTTTTTGAAACAACAAATAAAATCTAATATGACAATATCATATTGGAATTTGGACTTAAGGTAGAAGAATATTCTAACTAAATATATGAAAATATAGAAAGTCCAAAAAAACAATTTTTGTATTTTTAATGCAAAAATTAGGATGATTGACAAGCATACCACAGCTAAAATCTCATTCAAAATATTTATTTTGTTTTGAGTTTAAAGTTAGTTGTTTTTTACAAAATGTATTGACAACAAACATACATATGAATAGTACCCAAAGGGTACTTTTATGTAATTGTTGCTTTCAAAAAGGAGTTGATTTATAACTGGTTTTACCAAATCAGACAGTTCATATGCGAAGGTATAAAATTCTCATCACGTTGATTTTTTGTACCTTATGTAATGTCTTGGTTTGAGTAGGAAAGTTATCATTTTCTATTGCGGACAACTGAAGAGTAGGGTGATGCCTATGAAACAATTGTATTGTCTATCATGAAAATGATCAACCCCCTTTTTGAAACAACAAATAAAATCTAATATGACAATATCATATTAGAATTTGGACTTAAGGTAGAAGAATATTCTAACTAAATATATAAAATAATTTTATTTACATCTTTTTGACGCTCTACACCATTTCCAATTGTATCAATTGTTTTTAAGATTTATCAATTGTGTTTCAGAAATAATCAATTGTATTTCAGAACTTATCAATTATTTTTCAGATTTATGAATTGTTTTTCAGAATTAGTCAATTGAATTTCAGTTTTATCTATTGTATTTCAGAAATTATTAATTGTGTTTCCGAAATTCACAACTGTATTTCAGAAATAATCAAACTGTATTTCAGAAATTATCAAATGTATTTCAGAAAATATGAAATGAATTTAAGAAATTTTTCTCTATTAACTATGAAATACAATCAACAAATTCTGAAATAGGTTTGATTATACAATTATAATTTCTGAAATACAATTAATAGCTTCTGAAATACGCTTAATATTGTAGTTGCTGATGAGTTACCATATATGACCATATATTGTTGATATGGCACCATATATCATAACATATGGGTTAAATGTCACCATATATCTTAATATATTTTTTAAATGATACCATATATCAATACATATTGCACTATATATAGTAGCATATATTATCATATCTGGAACTGAATTAAAAATATTGTTCATGAGGTACCATATATGAGCATATATTGTTGAAATGGTACCATATATGATATAATATCCCGGTGAAAAATGTCCATATATGAACATTTATGGTTCAACCATATATGTATGGATCCGAAAAATGAGGTAACACCTAAGTATATGTTCATATATGTGACGCGCAAAATAGAAAGGGACCTAAGGATAGAAAAGGACCTAAGGTCAGGAGAGCATGGGATCGGTCTCATTCGATGCTCAGATGTTGTCCACAAAAAAAAAAAAAAAATTGATTTTTTACCCTTAGGTCCCTTTCTCTATGCGCTGTCATAGAACATATACATTTACTAAATATATGCGAATACATGCGGACGTTGCTGTCCTTTATTATAAAGTTGTACTATAGATATAAATTTACGTATGACATTCGAATTAGGCACTACATATGTTCCTTTTTTTATTGATGGCATTAAATATAATTCCATATCTCTATATATAAAAGAATAACGTGACTGACTGACTGACTGATTGACTGACTGACTGACTGACTCAACATCACCCAGCCCAAACCGCTGAAGCTAGGAAGTTGAAATTTGGTATGTAGGTTCCTCTTTCGGGGTAGACGTCCGCTAAGACGGGATTTTTGGAAATTCCTACCGGAACGGGCAAAAAGGGGGAAAGTGTCCCCCTTGACGGCCTGCAAAAACCCCTTTGGCTAGAAAGCTGAAATTTAAGATATGTGTTCCTTGGAGTAGGGGCTAACTTTTCTGGAAAGTGCTTTCTAGAATTTTGGACAGGGACGTTGTAAAAATGGGGGTTAAAAAGGGGAAAAAGGCCCCCCTTGACGGCCTGCCCAAACCGCTGGAGGTAGGAAGTTGAAATTTGGTATAAAGGTTCCTCCACTATCGTAGACATCCACCAAGACGGGAGTTTTGGAAATGTTTACAGGGACGGGCAAAAAGGGGAAAAAGTCTCCCCCTTGACGGCCTGCTCAAACTGCTGGAGCTATGAAGTTGAAATTTGGTATGTAGGTTCCTCGACCGGTGTAGCCGTCCGTTGAGACGGCATTTTTGGAAATTCTTATCGGGAGGGGCAAAAAGGGGACAAAAAAAAGTACCTTTTTCCAAAAAAGTACCTTTTCCCAAAAAACGTACCTTTTCCCAAAAAAGTACCTTTTCCCAAAAAAAGTACCTTTTCCCAAAAAAAGTACCTTTTTCCCAAAAAAGTACCTTTTTCCAAAAAAAGTACCTTTTTCCAAAAAAAGTACCTTTTTCAAAAAAAAGTAACTTTTTCCAAAAAAAAGTACCTTTTTCCAAAAAAAGTACCTTTTTCCAAAAAAAGTACCTTTTTCCAAAAAAAAGTACCTTTTTCCAAAAAAATTACATTTTTCCAAAAAAGTACCTTTTTGCAAAAAAAATTCATTTTTCAAAAAAAGTACCTTTTTCAAAAAAAGTACCTTTTTCCAAAAAAAAAGTACCTTTTTCCAAAAAATGTACCTTTTCCAAAAAAAGTACCTTTTAACTTTTCCCAAAAAACATACATTTTTCCAAAAAAAATACCTTTTTCAAAAAAAGTACCTTTTCCCAAAAAAGTACCTTTTTCTAAAAAAATGTTCCTTTTCCCAAAAAACATACATTTTTTCAAAAAAATACCTTTTTCAAAAAAAGTACCTTTTCCAAAAAAAAGGACCTTTTTCTAAAAAAATTTTCCTTTTCCAAAAGAAGTACCTTTTCCAAAAAAAGTACCTTTTTCCAAAAATTATACATTTTTCCAAAAAAAATCACCTTTTTAAAAAAAAATAGCTTTTCCAAAAAAAGTACAAATAAAGTACTTTGTAAAAACAAAGTATCTTTTTCCAAAAAATTTCGTTTTTCCAAAAAGTACCATTTAAAATAATATATAATTTCAAAAAAACTACTTTTTTTCCTCCCCCCACGGATATCTCCAATAAAACAAGGTTTCTTGATATTCGGCATAGACGTGCGCTAAGACGGGATTTTTGGAAATTCCTACCGGAACGGGCAAAAAGGGGAAAAGTCTCCACATAAACAGTCTCACAAATTGGAAAAGTGCCTGCCCAAACCACTGGAGGTAAGAAGTTGAAATTTGGTATAAAGGTTCCTCCACTGTAGTAGACATCGACTAAGTTTGTATTTTTGGAATTCCCTACAGGATATCACAAAAGGAAACTCGGTATGTGAGTTCCTCCTTCTGTGTAGGCGTCCGCTTAGACGGAATTTTTGAAATTCCTATCGGGAGGGGAAATAAGGTAAAAGTCTCCTCCTGACGGCTTGCCCAATGCCTTTTGGCCAACCTAAAATTTTAAATATGTATTCCTTGGAGTAGGACTAACTCACCGGCAACGTAATTTTTCTATTTTGGAACAGGAACATAGTAAAAATGGTGGTTGAAAGGGAAAAATGTCCCCAATAACGGCCTGCCCAAACCGCTTAGGCAATGAAGTTGAAATTTGGTATGAATGTTCCTCATCCATCGCAGATAGCCGCGAAGATAGAATTTTTGTAATTTCCTAAAGGGAGGGGCAAAAAGAAGAAAAGCCTCACCTTGGGGGCCTGTAAAAACCCCTTCGGCTAGAAACCTGAAGCTTAAAATGTGGATCCCTGGAGTAAGGGCTAACTTATTAGAAAGATACTTTTTTGAATTTTGGACAGGGTCGTTATAAAATGGGGGCTCAAAAAGGGAAAGTTGCCCCTTAACGACCTGTCCAAACTACTAGAACTAGGAAGCTGAAATTCGGTACTTAGGTTCCTCTTCCAGCCTAATTCCAACCGGGAGGGACAAAAAAAGAAAAAGTGTTCCCCTTGACAGCCTGCTCAAACTGCTGGAACTAGGAAGCTGAAATTCCCTGTCGATGGATTTTCGGAAATTCCTACCGAGAGGGGCACAAATAGTAAAAGTTGGCTAGAAATCTGAAATGTAAAACATATGTTACTTGGAGTATGGGCTCACTTACCGGGAAGGTGCTTTTTGGACAGGGACATTGCAAAAATGGGGATTAATGAAGCGAAAAGTGCCGTTTAAAGGCCTGCCCAAACCGCTGGAGGTAGGAAGTTGAAATTTGGTATTAAAGTTCCTCCTCTATTGTAGACATCCGCTAAGATGAGATTTTTGGAAATTTCTACAGGTAGGGTCAAAAACAGGAAAAGTCTCCCCCTTAACGGCCTGGCCAAACTGCTGGAACAAGGGAGCTTAAATTCGGTATTTGGGTTCCTTCTCCAACGTTGACGTCCCCTAAGATGGTATTTTTGGAAATTCATACCGGGAGGGGTAAAAAGGGAAAAAACTTCCTTGGAGTGTGGAGTGTTTTCCTTGGAGTGTGGGCTAACTTATCGACAAGGCATTTCTAGGACTTTGGACAGGAACGTGGTAAAAATGGTGGCTCAAAAGGGGAAAATTGCCCCCCCCCCCTTAACGTCTGCGTCTTTAGCTAGAAACCTAAAACTTAAAGAACAAGTGTATATGAAACACTAAAATTAAGAAACTAAATAGGAAACGAGTGGAATTGAAACACTACACAAGTGGAATGAAATGGATATAAACGTTGAACGAGTGGAATTGAAATTATAGACAATGCAAATGGATTGGAAGAGGGAATTACCTGTTCAAACACTATCCACGGAATATGAAACTTATGTAGCATAGAAACATACTCTCCAAAAAGTTAAACAAATTTTCTAAAAGAGAAAAAACCTTAGAAAAGGAATGGAACTTATATATTCCGATATTTAAACTTCATGTAACGAAGCACCGCTGGAAGAAACCGACGCAGTAAATTTTCCAACTGAATTTGTGAATTTACTTGAAAAAAACTTTAAGACACGCTAACAACGCAGCGGGCTTTGCCCGCTATTTTTAATATTATAAAATGCTTTCCAACCCTGCTGCGCCCCCCCCCCCCCCCCCCCACTAAACTTTAAGGCACGCTAACAACGTAGCGGGCTGCGCCGGCTTGTAAGAAAACAATTAATTACCGTTATTTTTGTTCAGATTTAAGATCAAATTTGACAAATTCCAAATAGAATTCACAATTAATTTCACTTGAAATTCTCCAAATTTCATTCAGAAAGATATAGTGGAGTTCCTTTTTAGGTCTTTCCAAAGGATCGTATTGAACTTATTCCATACTGTCTTTCGGAAATCCTGAGTATACATGTTGATATCGTAGAGTATATAGTTATGTTCCTGAAATAATTTCTTTTGAAATACTCAATTTTTGATTGCCTGCGAGTAATTGACTAGCGTTAGATCCTGCACTTCCTCCCAACCTGCAAAGTGTTTTAACTTTAATATACGGAATGTTGGTGTAGCGTCAAAGCAAAATTGGCCAGTAATTCTTTTTGTTAATAACGACATCTGACTCCCACAGCTATACCAAAACCGATATGAAAATTTAATTATACAAAGTTTTCCAAATGTTGATCACGAACCCCTGAGCGTCCCTAATCGCATCCTAGGAGGTCTGCGAAACATTCCGAAAAAATAATTAAAAACAAGAAGTTTTTAAATATTAGAAGTTTTTAGTTAAAATTTATAACTGAAGTATAAAAAATCAGCTTCTAATAAATAAAGTGAATATAAAAATAATGAAAATAATTTCAAAACTTTTCAGGAAATATTAACTTTTTGTATTGTTGTTAAAAAGTAATCTCTGAGTTAAATCCTTGTAATCATCTCAATCAAATTTTAAAGACTTTTCAGACTCCGGCGACATTTTTCGTAAAATTTTCAAAGTTTAATTTAATGAAATACCGCGATTTAAATCGTCATATGTATATCGAAAAATGGATTCTTTAAAATTTCTGAAAAAATATATGCGGTGTGTTCGATTAGTCGAAATTCTTACTACTTTTACTACAATTGGAAAGTTTTGTTTACTTTTTATATTGAAATTTGTAGTAAAAGTAGTAACTTGTAGTAAGTAAACGAACACGCTTATGTTGTTCCTCATTACTTTATTTTTGCCTTTACGAAATCTTATACTGGCCCTCTTATTGGGTCTTATTTCATACAAATGCTGAAAAATCGAACTGTTTTTTTTTTTATTTAATACTATACTATAACTCAGGAACCAAAAGGAGTACCAAACTGATATTTGACAGTGTCATTGATAAAAAACTAATTACTAATACAAAAATATTACAAGGCCACGATAAAGTATCCCGAACCGCGTATTAAGATGGCTTTAGACTTTTGATAACGATAAATGGTTAAAGATCATTTCAAAATAGTAACTATTCACGTGGCTCAATCATGGCTTCAATTATAAAAGGATAATTGTAGAAAAATTCTCAAAAATTTACATTTTTTTTAATAAATCAGAAATTATCAAATTAAAGAATGAGTTGCAGACCAACTTCAAGCACGCTTTCAGAAGCTTTAAAGTGATATATTAATTAACCAGTCATATAGCTAAAATAATACAAAAGTTAGACCCAAATATGTACGGAAAGTCTATAGCAAATTTGATAATTTTCCCCAAATTGAACACCAATTTTAGCTATACAAAGTATTCCAAGTTATAGCAAGTTTCATACAATTCAAATAGAGTGCGGAAATTTCAATTGTTGATTTTATATGTTATTTGATTATATATACCCAGTCAGAAATCGCCAGTGGTACAAAAAATCAAGCACTGGCATACCACTGGGTAACCACGGTATTAAAAATAAATGACTGGCAGAACACTCATTTGGGACGCTTTGCCAGCGTTTGCGAAAAGCGTTTTACCAGTATTTGTTTTACAAAAATTTTGGTGGTTTATAAAAAAAACCACTGGCAAAGAATTGGCTTAGAGTGATATGCCAAGGTTTGCAACCAGTGGTTATCCAGTGCTACCTACCCAATGCTACCAGGGGTACAAAAATCAATTCACTGGAAAACCAATGATTTTATAAAAATGATGACGCTTCGTTAAAAAATGTTTGTAGTCGGAAGTTTCCGAGTTCAAATCCGGTTGCAAGCAAACAATTTTTTTTGGATTTATTTTAATTTAAAATTTTTTTTGTTTTATAAAATCAATTTTTTTGTTTGTGGGAAAGCTCCTTCAAGACCAACTTTTTTTTTTGCCCTCCCAACACTGGCATACTAGTTACAAAAAATTATTTGCCAGTACTAGCATTTTGGCATAGCCAGTAGTTGTCCAGCTATTATCACTCATTTATGTGTTTAGCCATTAAATATTATATGTCTCGTTAGCTCAGTGGGTAGAGCAATTGTCTGCCAATCTGACGGCCTGGGATCAAATCACGGCAGGTCCAAAAAAAAAACATATGAACTTTTTTTTAATTTTATTTTAGAAAATATATTTCCAGACCACCTATTTATTGGTTTTGCCAGCGTTTTGCCAACGTTTAACAATTTTGTTCCTCCAGTGCTTTTCCGGCGCTTTTTGAACAGCCGGTCCTTTTGTCTAATGATGTTATCATTTTGGGAATGGGAAAGCACTTTCTGCCAGTACTTGTACCACCTGTTAAAGTGCTTTGCTACCACTTTCCCGTTTGTATTTTTCTGACTGTGTAATTTTTTTTACTCGGGTATATAATTTTCTATATAACTTGTTTTACTCGGGAATTACTACACCAATTCTGCAGCTGGTTCCACTGCAACCGATTCCATGGGCCTGGATCCGGAACCAGTTCTACGAGTCTTATATGAAAGGTGTGACTGACATAGAATCAGTTATAGAACTAGTTCCGGGACTAATTCTAGGTCAACCGATTCAACTTTAGACCTATAGAATCGGTTGCTTTTCGAACAATTTCAAACAACAATCATCGGTGTTAGAATTTACAGTAGAAGGAGTTGTAAAATAAAAGTAGCTGTTCTACAATCGATTCTTTGGAATAGAAAATTTTCCTGGGTAGTTTGATTTCAAAGCTGTTTATATTTTATTTAATGTTACTTCTGCTTGATTTCAATTTTCTTCTGCGTGGTTGGTTACCAGTTAAAGGTTCAATTAGACGTGCCATATCGCCATAGCCGTAACCATATCGCCATAGCAGAAAACCAAAATTCAATTGGTATCTACGGTTACGGTTATGGCGTTATGGCTTGTCACCAATAATCGAATACATTGTAGCCCATAAGATTGGTTTGAACAGCTGTTTTATATGGTTATGGCACGTCTAATTGAACCTTAAATCCCGGCATTTTGTTCGTACTTTTGAGAAAAAAGCTGTCAAAGTCCATATAAAAAAATTTAATTTTTTACTTGCGTGGAATTATTGCGAAACCCAGAAAAATTTTTTACAATCGGTGGCCAACCACACCTATTCTACAACTGGTTCCACTGCAACCGATTCCATGGAACTGGTTCCGGAACGAGTTCCTGGGATACCATATGAAAGGTATGACTGAAGTAGAATCAATTCTAGAACTACACTCATAAAAAAAAGTTAGTACAACGCGTTCTGATTAAGTTGAACTAATTTTTATGTTATTTTCTCTAAAAAAGCCCGTACAAATGGGTAAAAATTCTGCTAAAATAACAGCAAATAGTACATGTATTTGCGCCAGCACAATTTTGACCTATTTGTATGGGATTTTTTTTATTAGTGTAGTTCCAGAACTGACTCTAGGGCAACCGGTTCCCATTTGGAGCTATGGAAGTGGTTGCTTTTGGGACAATTTCAAACAAAAACAATCAGTGTTAGAATCGATAGTAGAATGGGTTGTAAAATAAAAGTAGCTATTCTACAACCGATTCTTTGGAACAGAAAATTTTTTTTGCTTCATTTTATTAGACGCGACCTTTTAAAAATGGAGCGGGAAAGTGACATTTGGCTTTGCTATACTTTAGCTTTCTACTATTAAAAATTTGTTAATTTTAAAGTTTTTAATACAGTTTTTGTGCTACAAACATAGAGCGGAATTTTTTCGCACTTGTGAACAAAATATTGGGCTTAACTGATAATGCATTATATAGCCCAATAATTGGATATGTATTTCTACACTAGGTAGTATATTGTAGAAAAATTGCATTATTTATTGTGATTTGCCATATTTGTACACAAATTCATTTTATATACTTATTTTTATAAACAGACAAAATGTAATGCAATTTAATAAGACCAAAACCTTGATAAAATTGGATGAGATTATATCAATTCAAATATTTTTTTATTCGTTTATATACAATTTGATTACTCCATTTTCCGGATTAATTATACCCTACACCACTACGTGGATAGGGTATAATAAGTTTGTGCTGATGTTTGTAACACCCAAAAATATTGGACCTAGACCCAACTTTTAGTATACCGATCGACTCAGAATCACTTTTTGTTTCGATTTAACGATGTCCGTCTGTCCGTCCGTCCGTCCGTATGTCTGTCTGTCCATTCATTATTGTGCACACTTTACAGGTCGCAAATATTAGGATATTTTAATGAAAGTTGGTACACCGACCTATGTCGATCCAAGGACGAAGCCTATTGAAGCCCATATAAAGGTCGCATCCAAAATTGGCTTGTTTACACGATGCAGGTCGCAATTAAATTTGGCTCGCTGACTCACATGGTCCGAAGGACAAAGCCTATTGATTCTAGATAGGATCTGTCCATATTTGGACCTTATTTTTATCTTATTTTATCATTTTATAGAATATGTTGATACAAATCCATTTTAACCTATTTTAAACTAATGTTTGGATCCGAAAGATGCCAGAAGATCTGGCATTTTAACCAGACTGGTGTAGGGTAATATATAGTCGGCATGACAAATAAACAACAACGATACCGAATAATTTTTTTTCACGGGTTACCAAACTTTGAATACAATACCACGTTTTGAGAAATGCCAATTTAATAATTTCGTGTCTTAAATTCGGAGAGTAGAATTGAAATCACAAAATATAATTGCTCGTTGATTTGATATGAAACAAACTTTCTCTAGATATTCTTTGGGAAACACAGTGGAAACTGTGCATAATATGGCACGTCCTCGTTTTACACGTTCCCATTTACCCTGGCATTTATTACCTATGGATTTGGAAACAACCAAAGCAAAAGTAAGTAAATATTAATGAAAGTTTAAACTTTTTTTTAATTTGAGTGAACAATTTATTATTTTCATGCAATTGAAAATTTATTTATAAATAACTTTTATATACTGAATCCGAATTCGATTTTAAAAGCTTAAAGCGAAAATACTTGATTTTTTCACCCAAGGAAAATACTGGTAGAAATTCTCATTTATGCCTCATTCATACTGAAACCAAAACTAGTAGTTTTAAAATTTATTGTGTTTTCGATTGTCAAAATCCCATACAAACTTCAAATCGAAAACTTAAAAAAAAACAAAAACTTCTAGTTTTGGGTTCAGTATGAATGAGGCTTTAGAGAATTATGCCGAATTGCAGTTATTTTTAACTGCAATTGTAGTTAAAATAAATGCAATATTAGTTAATTCTAAATGCATTTATAGTGTCCATATTTTAGCTGCAATTGGATTTAATTTTGGGACTATAATTGGCTTAGTGCTATATATTTTATTACGAATTACCTATAAACATACATGGGACTTATTAATTAGGTGGACTAATTAATTGATGATTTTATTACCATTCATATCAATTGTAATGAAATTATTTTCCTTACCATTTTTTTAATTAATGGTAATGACTTTAAAATTTAGTTCATTGACAGAGAAACTTAAAAACGGAGAAAAACTCGCTGAAATCAAGGATAGAATTTGCTCATTCAGGCTCATGCTCATTTGAAATTAAATATTACTTTGCATTCCATTGTTATTTGTATCCGGGTAATACTACGTTCACAGTACGATTGTTAAACACGTTTATGTAAAAGTTAAACATATCAGTTCACACTTAAAAATGAAGTGTTTAAGTTAAAGATCTCGAACAGCTGTTCCTTAAAAATTATAAAAAAAGAACAAAAATTTCCCAAAAACTTATTTTTTCTTCGGCCGGAGGCAATAATTAATAATTTTTGGCATTATCCAACGTTATAATTGCTATAAAAAGTTAAAAAACATTATCCGCCCCAGTCGGAAACAAGATTTTTCAATTTTTAGTTAAGGGACAACTTCATGGCTGTTTTTGGATTTTTCGTTCACCGGAAGAAAAGTTTAATTAATTTATGGTTGTTGTCTATCCGTATAACCAATAATAACTAAAAGACTTCTCTTATTTTTACATATATTTTTTATTCAATATTTTTACGTCTTTACTATTTGAAATACACTTAGCGTTTACATTAACAAAAGAATATTCTAGTTCTTTCTAAATACTATCTAACAATGTTAGTGGCGCCCCATGTTGCCAGCCTTTCTGCTGAAAAGGGGTTGCCAAATTTCCAACAATTTATAACCAAATTAGGATTTACATTTGTGTAGGGTTAACTGCCACATCACTCCCCCTTCAATATGGTTGCTATGCAACAAATTGTACGAATCTCCTCGGTATGTTAATTGCCCTACCAGATCGTGATGTTCCCGGAGGTGCATATACATTTTCCGAAGGTAGTTGTCTTATTGATGTTTCCTTTTGTGTTTGATTAACAGGAGCAAGTGGAACATTAGTATCAGGCGAATATTGTTCTTGACCTGGAATGCTTTCCGAAAAATGTTCGTTGGGTATAAACACTGCCTTAACTCGGTCAATGCTTACTTTCACTATTTTTTCGCCGATTTTGATGTCAAAAATTTTCTCGTTGCGATTTATGAATTCATAGGGACCGTCGTAGGGTGCTTTTAGTGGTGCACGAACTGTATCGTCCCGTAAGAAAACATGAGTGCAGGTTTTAAGCTCCTTTTTCACATAAACATTTTGTGATGAGTGATTAGATGTTGCAACTGGTTTCAGTTTACTAATTACGTTACGAAGATTCTTTACAAAATCACTTTTAATATACTCTTCTGTTGCACTCTCAAAAAATTCGCATGGTAATTTGATCGTGGATCCATATACCATTTCGGCTGCTGTTGCGTTTAAATCTGGCTTAAAAGTTGTTCTGAGGCCTAATAACACTATTGGTAAACTTTCAGTCCAATTTGTAGATGTATGGCACTTAATGGCACATTTAAGAGTACGATGCATACGCTCTACCAGGCCATTTGCCTGTGGGTAGTAAGCAGTTGTGCGAAGATGTTTGGAACCAGTCAAATTGGTTAGTTCCTTGAATAATTTCGATTCAAATTGTCTGCCTTGGTCGGTAGTTATGACACTTGGCATACCATAATGCGATATCCATCCGTTCAAGAATGCTCGTGCAACTGTTTCCGCGGTTATGTCCTTAATTGGAATGGCGACTGGCGAACGACTGAATCGGTCTATACAGGTCAAACAGTATCTAAAATCATCTAATATTGGCAATGGTCCCACTATGTCAATGTTTACATGTCGGAACCGTTGGTTTGGAACACTGAATTGTTGTAAAGTATATGCGATATGTCGTGTATGTGAGGGACGGGATGTCTGTCAGGCTTGGTCACTGTGTTCAAGCGCCTATAGTCGCCGCATGGTCGCCACTCACCTGCTGTTTTCTTCGGTGCCATGTGGAGTGGGCTGGACCACTGGCTGCTGCTCGGGCTGCAAATGCCTTGTTTTAACATGTATTCAAATTCCTTCTTTGCGAGCGCCAGCTTTTCCGGATTAAGTCGTCTAGGCTTTGAAAATATCGGCAGTCCCTCGGTTACGATATGGTGGTGAACTTTAGAACTTTCCGAATTTGATATATACTTAAAAGGTTGTGTCAAATCCTTATATTCGTCCAGTAGCTGTTTCACCCAACCATTTATCACTGGTGAAACAGTATGAATCTGCTCATAGCAGCTTTTGTCGAAAACTATATTCACCGTAAGTTTGGTTTTGTTGTCAATTAAAACTTTTCTACGTACATCCACCGAAAGATCATATTCATGTAGGAAATCCACGCCTATAATCGGCTTTGTAACGTCGGCAATGAGAAACTCCCAGTTCATTTGTCTTCGTAGGCCGAAGTCGACTGAAATAATTTTCGTACCGTATGTTTTTATTGGCGTACCATTTGCTGCGTACAAATCGTATGAATGTGGTATGTCACGATTTGTAGGAGGCAGAACCGAGAAATCAGCGCCGGTGTCAATTAAATACCGCAGTTTCATTTTCTGGTCTGTGACGAATAGGCGACGGCTTTCTGCAGCCTTCACTCTGTTTGCCGCCGATGACAGAGCAGCAGTTAGTTTTCCGGCTTCAGTTTTTTTAAATTGGCAAGGTTCTTCTGTCACCAAATCTGTAATGAAACTTGCAAAAAGGGAAACGGACTTTTGGTCTTGACTTACTACGTTGACGTTGATGGTTATGCTCGTTCTTATGGCCTCCATCACACCGACTTGCACGCATCTCTTTGATTTGATTACGCAGTTCTTCTCTCTCCGCTTTTAGAGTTGACTCTTGTTGAATGCTAGATATGGTGGGGTAGTTTTGCACCTCCATTAATTTATCCGCTTGCAGAGCCATCTGAGTAGAATTACCATCGACAATTGTCACCACAGAGCGAACAGTCTCTGGTAAACGTTCCCCATCCACAACGATTTCAATGCGTCATCAGATATTTTATCACCAGCTAAGTCCTTCATTCTTTTCAACAGCTGTGAGGGTTTAAGATCACCTAGTTCGATTTCCTTGATCAATTTTCCCAATTTACGATGGTCAGAATCAGTGTATTCGGCAATTAATGTTTTCTTTACAGCTTCATATTTTCCAACAGCTGGTGGGTTTCGTATAATATCTGCAACCTGTAATAAATACTGTGGTTCTAATGATGAAATTACATGATGATACATCGTCTCGTCGGTTTGTATTCCGGCAACGGCAAATTGTGATTCCATTTGTATAAAGTAAATATCTGGCTGTTCCTTACAAAAAGTTGGTGGTTTAACGCCCACTCTAAAAACTTCACGGACACTATTTGCACCTGATGTTGTAGCTTCACTTTCCATTTTTTTTCGTTAGGGGTCACCAATATGGTTGTTGTCTATCCGTATAACCAATAATAACTAAAAGACTTCTCTTATTTTTACATATATTTTTTATTCAATATTTTTACGTCTTTACTATTTGAAATACACTTAGCGTCTACATTAACAAAAGAATATTCTAGTTCTTTCTAAATACTATCTAACAATGTTAGTGGCGCCCCATGTTGCCAGCCTTTCTGCTGAAAAGGGGTTGCCAAAGTTCCAACAATTTATAACCAAATTAGGATTTACATTTGTGTAGGGTTACCTGCCACAAATTGTTTTGTTTATCTATCACTTTAATAACAAAAAAACACATTTTAACTGGTTTTTAATTAAATTTAGTTTATTTTATTCAATTTTAATTTTTTTATTTTTCTTGTTGCGTCTTCTTCTGCTTCAAACTTGCTATTCAACACCAATTGATATCAAACTTATCGTGTTTAACAACGTGTTTAAAAATTAAACACGATAATTTAACGTGTTTAAGGGCAGAAAAATGTACTGTAAAACATCTCACTTAAACATGTTTAACGCTTAAACACGTAAAATCGAGTAAAACACGTATGTGTGAATGCCGCATAAAGTAGAACGGAATGGAATGGATCCTCCTTAAAAAATTATGTTTTATAACTTCCCTGGCCCTGTCCTGAATTTTTTTGTAAACAAATGGGTTTTAACCCATTGTAATTAGTTTTTTATACATTAGTGTAATTTCATTACCATTAGTAATGTTTTTTCTAATGGAAAATATTTCATTATCATTAAATGGTGATGAAATTTGTTTCATTGACATTAGTATCAACTAGGGATGCCAATCGGGATTGATATTTGAAAATCCCGGGACTACGGGATTTTTCGGGATCCCGGGATTTTACGGGATTTCGGGATTTAAATTTTCCTTTATTTGTAAAAATTTTTATGTTATGTAACTAATTTTTTTATAGAATAAAGCGTTTTATAATTATTTAATAGTTGTTAATTAATAATGTGGTACATTTTATGAATATTGAAACATCTCAGTCAGAAATTGACAGTGGTACAAAAAATCAAGCACTTGCATACCACTGGGTAACCGCGATGTAAAAATAAATGACTGGCAGAACACTCTTTTGGGACGCTTTGCCAGCGTTTGTAAAAATCGTTTTGCCAGTACAAAAAAAGATACATATGAACTTTTTTTAAATTTTATTTTGGAAAATATAATTCCAAACCACCTATTTATTGGTTTTGGCAGCGTTTTGCCAAAGTTAAAAATTTTGTTTCTCCAGTACTTTTCCGGCGCTTTTGAACTGTCGGTCCTTTTGTCTATTGACGTTATCATATAAGAAATGGGAAAGCAATTTTTGTCAGTACTTGTACCACCTGTTAAAATACCTTTACATCGCTTTCCCGTTTGTATTTTTCTGGCTGGGATAATATATGAAGGCCTGTCATTAAGTACGCTTGCGCCCAGTATTTTGTAGGCAGATTTTAAAACAGATTCGTTGCGATAACCTTGCCCACTAAATCGTGTAATTACAGCAACAAAGTTATTTGGTTATCGTTATCAAATGTTTTTATGGAAGAATTCAAACTTACAATCTAAGCCAAAACTTACAGTCCCAGTTTCAGAAATCGATTTTCGCTTGGAAGAACAAATCGGTAAAATAACAAACAAACTTTGTTTTTCGCATGTATTACTCAAAAACTTAATATTGTTTACCAAAATTTCAAATTTTTCTGCAAAGTCTTTGCACAGTTTACTCGAATAATCTACTTAATTTATAATTTTACCAATATCTTGGCATTAATTTCTTGTCAATATGAGAAAATTCAAGAAAAAACGTAGGTAATCTAAAATTGCTAACTTTGTTTATTTGCGTTTATATTAATATTAAAAAATAAGAAAATCCCGGGATTTTTGAGAAATAATCTCGGGGTTCGGGATTTTGCCAATCCCGAAAATCCCGGGATTTCGGGATTCGGGATTTCCCGTTTGGCATCCCTAGTATCAACTAATGGTAATAAAATTTCACTGGTAATGAAAAATTCCCAAGTATGCCTATCAAGAAGGATTGGTTACTGTTTCAGTTTTAAAATTAAGGTATTTGTCTACCACGCCGAAACCACAACCGATTTAAACATTTTAAATCCTCGATATCATTCGAGGCAATTGTCGCAGGTTCGATTTCTTATTATCCGAAAATTAGCGTTATAACCCAGCAAAAATATTAGGGACTACTTCAAACAGCATTACAATTTTATCAACATCCAATAAAATAATACCAAAAATAAAATAATACAAATACAACAACACATAGAGACATGACGCACAAAAATAGTTTTCTACTGAAAATTTCTTAAATTTACAACAATACCGGTTTCCATCAATGAATTTTTCCTTATAATTCCCGGGAATTCAAAAAACACTAAAGCAACTATTTACACTCAAAAAAATAAGTTAGTAAAAAAATCAGTAAAACGTCTTGTATATCAAGTGTACTAGTTTTCAGCAATTTTTTTGCTGAAATTCCGTTTTCAGCAAAAGTTTAAGTTATATTTTTTTAGCACTAAACTAATTTTGAACTAATGTTTTACTAATTTATTTTGCTACAAAAATTATGCTAATACCGCATTTATAGTGCGGACGACAACCAGATAGACAAGATATAGATGTCGCAGGAAATGATAATAAAAAAAACTACACAATTTCTATATTAAGTGCTAGCAAAACTTTTGCTGACATTACAATTTTTTTTGGTAAAAATCAGCTCGCTGATTTTCAGCAAACACTTTTGCTGAAAATACCAACTTTTTTGCAAGCACGCTCTTGAAGAATAATTATATTAGAGTTTTAAATTATTTTTTTTTAATATAGTGGAGATTTATTGATTAAAAAGGATCACGTATCTTCAAGAACTTATTGTAAATTATTTATTTCAGTCATTAAAACATAGACTATGCCGTATTAACAAATTTTTTTTGTTGAAATTGTATCTAGCTCTTTTGGCGAATATCCCCCAGTTTGGGGCAGTTACACCGATTTGGGTTACTTTGAAAATCATTAAAAAAGTAATAGAAAATATACAAATACTGACAATAAAAATCATAGAAATTAAAGCCAATATATGTAGATTTTCAATTTGAAAGTAATTTTTGAAAAATAATTAGGGGTTAAGAAATGACAGTGCTTTGAAAAAAAAGTGGCGAAGGATCTCTACCCTAAATAGTTTAACAGTTGGCCGTTTATTTGATGATACAATGACGGAATTTGGTGTAGATAAAAATTTTGCTATATGGCTAAGGCTGCTAGAGGTATAAAGGTCTTTTATCCAAAAATTACTTATTTAACGAGCATGGAATTCACAGATTATGTGAACACATAAGACAAAATTTTCCTTATGTCGATAGATTTATTTCAAGTGAAAAAAAAACATTTTTAAAGGCAACATCTAGAATTGCACTTCTTAAAGAAGTAGATGAAAATTGCATTTTCCACCACAGCCGACAACAAAACGTTGTGGACCCTACGATTCGTCAGCTGTTAGAATTTGTCAATCTATTATGGAAAATAATATGAAAAATAAAATTAAAAAGAAATATTCCTGGAAACAACAGAAACAAAATAAATGAAAAGCTTTTAGCTAAATATTTACGAAAAGAATAATTGCTACAAAGACATTAACCCTTAAATGCATGGTGTAGCCATATGGCAACATACCAGTTTTTTAATAAAAAAAAACCCACTTGATGCACAAAACTGCATTTTTAGGCATTTGGACCCCTTCTGTACAAAGTGTTCTTTTAGTTTAGCTCAGATTTTTTTAACATTTATACACTCAAAAAAATAAATTAATAGAAAAATTTATAAAACGTCTTGTATATCAAGTGTACTAGTTTTCAGCAATTTTTTTGCTGAAATTCCGTTTTCAGCAAAAGTTTGAGTTATTTTTTTTAGCACTAAACTAATTTTGAACTAATATTTTACTAATTTATTTTGCTGCAAAAATTGTGCTGATAACCGCATTTATAGCGTGGACGACAACCAAATAGACAAGATATAGATGTCGCAGCTTGTCTGGATGTTGTACAGACAACGGAAATGATAAAAAGGGAAATCAACTCTACACAATTTCTGTATTTATTTTCAGCAAATAAATTAACTAAAGTAAAATTTTGCTACAAGTCTTTTTCAGTCTACTAATATTCAGTAAAAAGTTTAGTGATTTTAGCGAGGATTATTTTCATTTGCAATCGACTAAGTGTTAGCAAAACTTTTGCTGAAGATTAAAAATCTTGGTTTTTCTTCGTATGTTTGTGAAAAATCTAACACACGCGTTTTTTTTTTAAAGTGTAATATTCAAAAATGTTTGTTTAAATATTTAAAGTGGTATTCTCACAAAAAAATTCATTTTGGCGACAATACATGTATAGTTTATAGTTTATATATGTATATATTTTTTTTCATACACGTTAGAATAATAACAATTTAGCTATTTGGCAAAAAACCATATTTTTCAAAAAAAATCACCTTTTTTTTAATAATTTGTTTTTGGTATTTTTCTTGAAGTGTACACGCCTTTAGAAATCATATCGATACCCTAGATCAGGGCTGGCAAAACTATGACACGCGTGTCAGTAGTGGCACGCGAGTGCATTTTAGGTGGCACGCGACGTTTTCCGAATATTTTCAAAAAATTTAAACTTTATTAGAAGACCAGCAAAAAAATCAGTTAAATGTTAACTTTCGCTACAAAAATATTTGATTTTACTCGATAATGGTGAACATTTTCATTGAGTTTGTAAATCGTAATTTAAGGTAATTAAAAGTCTGTACTGAAACCATGTTTGTTTACAGAAATGGGGTTAATACAGAACTCGCAAATTCGTTGATCAGAAAATTTTCCGGCGATTAGAGACTGTCAAATTGAAAAAAGGTGACATTTTTTGTAAAAATATTCTGGGAAAGTTTTCCGACGAGAAAATGCCTCATAATCGGAGAAATAAAAAGTGCCAGAAAATGGAACATAAATGGAAAACAACTCGTAATAAAATTGGATCTAAAAAATTAAGTTTTTTTCAGAAGGAAAATAGGTACTACGAAATAACCCTCAATGAAATAACCCCCGAAAGGAAAAGTGAAATAATCTGCAATGAAATAATGTTGAATATAAAAATTAATTAAATAATAAAAAAGTTAATAATTTATTTAAATGGTAATCCACTTTGTTGGAATTTGAAAATGGGTTGTAATCGCTCTGTTCAAATCCATAATGTTCGATTTTATTCATTAATATGAAAATAAAAATGGCACCTTTCCCAACTAGCTTCTTACGTACCCAAATAATTGATGGTGGCCAAAAATGAAACGTTTAACAAAATGAAATAACCACCATAAAATGGAATAACCCACCAAAAAAGTTAAAAGGCAATAATGTCCAAACTATTTTATTTTTATTTCATTGGGTATTTTTTCATAATGAAATAAACCCCAAAAATTAAATAACCTTCAAACATTCCCAGGTGGAAAAATACGATCGCGAAAACTTTTTAAAAGCATTTTAAAAGGTGGTACAAGCGTTTTCAGAATATACCGATTTACAGATTTAAAGCGTTTCGACAACGCCCCAAATGATAACCATGATTTACGGTGTGAGTGTGGTATTTTGTAACGTTTTCAAAGCGTTCCAAAAATAGACTTTAAAATGATTTTTCAACCATCAAACTAACGTAGAATTTTATCCTCTAGTACAGTAGCAACGTTAAAAACTGATTATGTTAAACAATTATAAGCTTATTCATATCGTGGATGACGTAGCCAATATTATATATTTGTTCCTTTTACTAGTGCAAGGAGCATAGGGCATAGTAGCCAATATTGGAGCTCCTATATCAAAATTTTTGGCGTTCGATTTTGAAAACAGTTTAGGTTTTATAAAATCAACTAGCGGGCAAGCCCGCTAGATTTAGCAACATGCCTTAGGCCTAGTTTTTGGAAATCAGTTAAACCGAAAACGAACTTTGTCGTATTGTGCAAGCCCGGTACTTTATTAGTTAGCACATCTTATAAATCTTCAAAAGCCCCTTTCGATGCGAATGCCTATTAGAAGCTTATATAAAAAAGCGGTCTTAAGCCCCGGAGTCCCCAGGTAGCAAATGATTACAAATTTTGTGAAAATTAAGATTCAGGCTTATAATTTTCTATTTTTTGGTTAAGCAGAAGCCGAGGTTAAACATTTTTTACCCTGCACCACCATGGGGAAAGGGTATTATGGGTTTGCGCTGATGTTTATAAATGCCAAAAATAATGACATTTCATTCAGAATTTTCTCTACATGTTCTGTCTCATTAATGTTTTGCCCATTTAATAAGTATTGGTCACTTTTTGGAATATAACCCAAATTGTATATGGTATAGGTTGTTTCATGTTCGGGCTTGACCGACTATAATTTTTTGGCTTTTCTAATGTATAATGTTGTATTTTTCGCTAAAATAAGTTCAACAGTAGCTGTGTTAGCCGAATTTCATTTATAAGCAGGGTTGGCAACCGAAACGAATTAGAGTTGATTTTAAAGGTTATACTTAAATGCACTTAGCATCATAGTATTGAAATTGAACCCGACTTGATTGGATGAAGAGAATTTATGCGGTGTATATTCTTAGGCTGTTCGAATTAGTGTTTATAAGTAACCAAATGTTCTTAAATATGTAGAATCTCAGACACTAAAATGTTGATGTAAATCCATTAATCTTATTCGTTTCGGTTGCCAACCATGATTAAAAGACAAAGTACAAATTTTTTTCCGAAATCGTTCAATAGGAAAGGAGGAATTGCACTTTAAAAATATTGGGTTATATGATATGTGCCACTACCCATTTTCCCATCCCAGCCCATTTTAAGGTATGCATTGTATTTTAATATCGTCCAATATATTTTGATATTGTTAAAATTTTAGGATATTTTGAATGCCCCATGTTCTATTTCACTGATCCCGTCCACTTTTGGGAAAGTGTTAAAAAATATTTCTAAAAAACGCAGTGCAAAAAAAATTTGGTTTGTGCGGTACCACGCCCCCTCGTCACATACCACCCACATTTATCGCATTGTTTAGCAATATTGTTTATTTGATTGAAATAGGATTGATAGGAGCCAAGAGAAACTTATATCAAAAGGTAAAATTAGGAATGTCCCAACATTTCCATGTATGGACATTCAGACCTTTGAAGAAGTACTTTAAAAAGAGGATTTTTTTTAAATTGTCTTTGAAAAAATACTTGTTTTTCAGAAAAAGTATTTTTGGAAAATGGTATTTTTTTTTTGGAAAAAGTCCTTTTTGGGAAATATAACATTTTGTGTTTTTGACCAAGAAAAAGTTTGAGGACAGTTCTCAAACTAACCAAATGTCTCCATAGTAAACTGTGGATTAAAAATATGTCCCCACAGCATGCGCTATGCTTACTTATATAGGTATATATAATTTTTTTTTGTGTCACGCCCCCTTATTATATACCGCCCACTTTTTGCACAGTGCTTTGGAAACTTTTTATAAGATGCTGGCCATAATTTTATTCGAAACAATTGAACCTATCAAAATTTTATATAGCCTATTTTAATTCTGATCGTTTTTAATGGCTGTTCCGAAAATTTGAACAAAAATAGTAGGGATTGTAAAATCTCACAAAAATCCTATTGGACAAATTCAAAGAAAATTGCACATTTTTCATAACAAAAACTCACCAAATATTCAGTTGGTATATCTACTGTTCAAAAATACTAAATATTCTCTTGGAAAGGTTTTAGAACCCTCAGAATCAAAAGTGATGTTTTCTTTTAGAAATATTGAAGGTTTTAAATTCACTTCATCTCACCCTGAGAATGTATGCCTACACGGAGGAAAAAGACGTTTTTGTATATGTTTGGAGGTAATCAATGTATGTTTACAAACTACCATATATGTATTTGCAGTGTGCTTCCAATTATATTGTTTTTATAGTCACTATACTATATTTCCCGGTAATAATTATATTTGTGGATACAATTAACATATATTTGGAAAAACGGCGAATTTCCATTCTTGATACATATAAAGTTGTATGTAGCCATTATAACTTTTGTAGTTGGTAATAATCGTTTGGTTTAGCTAGACTGCATCTAGTCAGAAAATTTAGTGATATTTTTCCTTTATTTATTAATTTTATTGTGAAAAATGTGAAAAAATAAAATAAATTAGTATAAATAAAACATAAAATTGTGTTAAAAAAAAAATATTTAATTGTGTATATTAAAGTATTAACTTATTATAAGAGTTTTTAATTAATATTTGTTAATAAAAATAAATAAAAAATAAATGAAGAGATTGTAGTTATTGTTTTTCAATGAATGTATTAGATGTAAAATTCAATGTGATTTATAATATATTTAGTTATTAAATAATCGCCAAACAGTATGTAGATGTATTAATTTAACTTTTTATGTTTTTCCATTAAAATATATAGAAATTTTGGGAGTAGAATAAATACGCCTATTGTTTGGCATATATTAATAATTGCTTTATAACTAAATATATTATTTATATATAGTATTTGCATGGAAACATAATTTGTCTATAACACACATATTATATGTTTGCTGCCAAACATATAATATTTGTCGATAGCGTCATTTCATTTCGTCCAAACATTATATATTAACATAATATATTTGCTTACAAACATAATATATTTGCATGCAAATATATATTGTTTCTAGTAAAAACACGGCGAATATGTTTAACAATTTCTCCAAATATATATATATATTACCAGCAAAAATATGTTTGGGACAGGCCGTTTTTTTTCAGCGTGTACTCAGTAATGGAAATATTCTAGTAATTAATGAAATTTTTGGCATTAAACATTGTAAACACAATTGTGATGATATGTTTTTAATTTGTCAAATTTATAATGAAATAACTGATGTTTTTAAGAATCCACTTTCATCAAAATAAATTGGATTGTATAATGTTAAAAAATTTAATGAAAATTATGCTGATATTAGTATACAATTAGTGAGAGTAAAGTGTATTCTTACAAAGTTTCATAATGAGACAATTGCTATAAGTCTTTTGCATAAATAATGATTGGTATAACTCTTCTACATAAATATAAAAATATAATTAAAAGGAGTAAAAAGATTAAAGTCGGACATGCCGACTATACAATACCCTACACCAGTCTGGTTAAAAGCCAACTAATGTTTGGATCCGAAATTCGAATGGGTTAAAATGGGGCTTGTGTCAAAATTTTCTATAATGTGAGTCAGCGCACCAAATTTCATTAAAATATCTTAATATTTGCGACCCGCAGTTTATAACCAAGCCAATTCTGGGGGGACCCTTATATGGGCACTAGGTCTAAACATTGACCGATGTTCACCAAAATCAATAGGCTGCGTTATTGGTCCAATATAGGTCTGTGTACCAAATTTCATCAAAATATCTTAATATTTGCGACCTGCAGCGTATAAACAGTATAATTTTGGTAGGACCCTTATATGGGCACTAGGTCTAAACAAGGACCGATGTTCACCAAAATCAATAGGCGTCGTCCTTGGGCCGACATAAGTCGGTGCACCAAGTTTCATCAAAATATCTTAATATCTGCGACCTGTAGAGTGCGCACAAGAATGCATGGACAGACAGACAGACGGACGGACAGACGGACATCGTTAAATCTAAATAAAAACAAATTCTGAGCCGATCGGTATACTATAAGGTGGGTCTAGGACCAATATTTTTTGGTGTTACAAACATCAGCACAAACTTATAATACCCTGACCACATAGTGGTGTAGGTTATAATTATATACCAAAAAAGAAAAAAATTTTTTTATCATTTTGACCAAACACTTTAAAAAGTGTACTCTGACATATGGATTTAACTGCCTTTTAAATATAGGGTTTTTCAATAAGAGCGCTACAAAAGTTTTTTTAAATAAGTCCAGACGCAGAAGTCCAGACGCTGAACCCAATTTTCGCCGGTTTTCGAGCATAAATCGGCCGATACTGCTGCAATTTCACGTTCGATATTCGTACGAAGTTCATAGACCATAGATTTGACGTAGCCCCACAGGAAATAGTCCAACGGCGTCAAATCGCACGACCGAGGCGGCCAATCGACTATACCATTTCGTGAAATAACACGTTCTCCAAACTTGGTTTGCAATAAATTGATTGCGACATTCGCTGTGTGGCTTGTGGTGCCGTCCTGTTGGAACCACATGTCCTCCAAGTCATATCATCCAATTGGGGCCAAAAATATTCGGTTATCATTGAACGGTAGCGATTCCCATTCACAGTAACGTGCCGGTCTTGATCATCACGGAAGAAGTACGGCCCAATGACGCTGCCGGCCCATAAACCGCATCAAACCGTAATTTTTTCGGGATGCAATGATGACTCATGGAGTACGTGTGGATTGCTGTCTGACCAATCAATTTCAAGTTGTTGCTCAGCCCAATTCACGAACATACGACGCTTCTGGTGGTCAAGCGGCTTCAGTTCTTGCGTCAATTTGATCTTGTAAGGATGTAGGCCAAGATCTTTTCGCAAAATTCGCCACAACGACGTCACAGAGATGCCCAACGCTTGAGAACGACGTGTGAGAGACACATTTGGGCTTTCTTGAACTGAAGCCTCAGCGGCAGCAATATTCTTGACACTACGGGCACTTCTTTGTCTCACTGGCACGGGAACATTTTGTACTGTGCCTGTGGATTCAAATTTTTCCACTAGACGCTCAATTGTTGATCTGCTAGGACGATTATGACGACCATAAATTGGACGTAGCGCTCTTAATGTTGAGGCCACTGACTCCGAATGTCGTTAGTAAATTTTAATAATTTCGACTCGTTGTTGGCTCGTATATCTTTCCATCATGAAATGGCAAACCTTACTGAAGAGAAATGTCAAAAAAGCGGCAAGAAATTTGGCGTCATTTGCTGTCCCTGTCTTTCTACTTTTGTAGCGTCCCTGTTGAAAAACCCTGTATATTCCAAATTTAATACTCTCCTGCATTTTTTTTTAACTGTAGAAGACTGTTAAAGTACATTTGCAAACGTTAGAAAAACGCTTTAAAGCAATGTTTTAACAGTGTTTTTAATTCACAAACAGTTGTAAATTTTGTATGAAAATCACTCCTAAAATACTGTTCGAAAAGCAATCCAAAATGTTTTTCAAATGTTTTTTTCTCCTACCAGTGGGAATCAACGATGTGAAAATGCTTATTTTTTTGCACCATTGACAACCAACGCTTTCACAGCGCTTTGTTTTTTGTACCGTCTCCAATTTCCACCTGGGTTGTTACGTCATTTCTTGGATGTTATTTAATTTTTCCCTTTGGGAGTTATTTTATGCGGGTTATTCGAAGGGCTGATAAATATGTACATTAGACCGTACCACCTTACGGGGGGAAAAAGTGCGCGGTACACCTTCGACTGTAAATGCCAAAGATATAACGAAAAATTTAAAAAGGCGATCCCTATGTTGGCGAAAAAAAAATTTTTTTTTCGAAACCTTTCAAAAATAATTTAGATTCAGCGGTGTATTGCGAACTTTTTTTTGTTGTACGGTCTAATGTACATCTCTGTTGACATTTTCAAAAGAAATTTTCCAAATTTTTAAAAAGGACTTTTAAAAGACAACTAAAATTAAGGTGGCACGCGAGAAACACTTACAAAAAAAAATTGTCAGTATCTGGCACGTAGCGAAAAAAGTCTTGCCACCCCTGCCCTAGATTCAATACTCTATATCTGCAAAAATACAATTGTTCAGGAGAGCAATAAAACTGATTCACTTGCTTATAAGATTTTTTTTAATCAATTTGACTTCTGCAATATTATTTAAAAATGGCAACTTATTTCTATGTATACATATTTTGAAATTATTTGCATTATTTAAGTCCCTAATGTAGATATTAGTGTTTCCAAATCGGTTAATCGATTAACCGATTCCTCGATTAATTTCGGTTAATGTCGAAGCAAATAATTTAAAACTCAAATAATTATTCGACCCGAATAGTCGGTTAAAATAGGTCGATTAACCGGTTACATTTTAAGAACATAATTATTCCTTCACTTTTTCCCAAAACTTCATAATTTTCTTAAATTTGGCTAAAAAAATGCAAGAAACGTTTAGAAAAACAAATACTAGCTAAAATACGATCAAATTCTTTTGAAATCTGTAGAAAGATGTCCTTAAATCTTTAGATACCATTTTTTTTAGCAACATAAGTTTTAAGAGACTCCTAAACACGAATTTGTTTTACATTATCGCAATTAATTTTTAATAAAAGTTTTTGAAAATTTTTTAACAAAATATCAAAGTTTGTGTTTGTAAAAGAGCTTTATAAAAACATCGCGAAAGTCCAAAACAAAGGTGTTTTTTATACTTCTCAAAACATACTAAGGTTCTGGCTGGAGCAGGCTTTAGAAAATATAATAGATAATTTCTGATTTCTGTTTGAATTCTTTTAAAAAGTAAAACAAATTTTCAGAAGTGAGAGAGTTTTTTTGCCTTTAGATCAGGGATCGGCAGATGTATACAACCTTATTTTGTGCTTGTATGAGTGAGTTGCAGCCTCTCTCTCTCAATGCACTGACAAGGAACGTTTGTATAATAATTTGAAAATTTTAAATGTTTATAATGGGAATATAAAATAACCCCTAAATTCAAATATGGTCCAAATTTAAAATTCCATGGAGAGGTTTTTTTTAAAACTATTTTTTAATAAAATTATAAATTTTTTTAGAAGTTTCTCCACATAATTAAAGATAACTCAAAAAGGGTTATTAAAATAAACTTAGAAAAATTGAGATTTAATCCGTTTATATATTGCGTTTCACTCGGCTCAGTAGTTTCGGAGTTATAATCAAAAATTTAACAAAAAATATATTTTTTACGTGAAAATAGCAAATTTTTTTGTTTTAAAAAAATCATGAAAAATCGAAAACGGTAAAAATTTTTAAGATTTATTGCTTTATCGCAAAGCACATGTAATAGCAACAAAATGAGATATCGATCATAAAAATCTATTGATTCTTTTCGAATTTATTCACAATTAAGTGAATTCCTTCATTTTCACAAAATTTTAGTTTATTGTTTGATATACATAAAATTGAGTAGTTAATGTTCTTCTTTCGATTTATTGAATTTTGAAAACATTTTCCACATGCCATGTAAAAATCTTCACATCGAAAATTCATTACCTACAATACTGATTCTATTCTTCGGAAAAACATTTGAATTGGATGAGCTTAAATGTATTAAACAGTAGAAAATTTATATTTTATTATTTAAGTTTATTATAAAAAATAAAATAAGAAAATAAATAAATAATTATTATAAACTACAAACTCTGGAATTTTCTTTTATCCGATTTTCTATTGTTGAATAACGAAGTGTTACTCTGAATACTCCAGCAAAAATCAGCCATCATGTGTGCATCCCAGCGACCCTGGTATCGTTCCTCCATTGTCCGGATATCTTGGTGGAATCGTTCGCCCTGTTCCTTACTCAAGTCTCCTAGATTTTCAGGAAAACGATCTAAGTGACTGTGCAGGTAGTGTACTTTGATGCTCATGTTGCATCCAAGATTCTGGAAGTGAGTTAACATCTTTTCAACGTGCACAACGTAATTATCACCCTTGTTATTTCCTAAGAAATTTTGAATAAACCATACAAACGAATCCCATGCATTCTTCTCAATTTCTGACATTAAATTGCGAAAATCAGTATCTTTCACCAATTTGCGAATTTGTGTGCCGTTAAATATGCCTGCTTTCAGCTTTTCCATACTCAGATTAGGAAACTTCCTTGAAATATACTGGAAACATTCACTATCTTTGTTAAGTGCTTTAACATATTGTTTAATCAGACCAAGTTTAATGTGAAGAGGGGGTAATATGATGCGATCTCGGGGCACTAGAGCCACATTTATAACATTTGGCATACCTGGAACCAGTGTTTCCCTAGAAGGACATTGTCTTCTCTTTCAATGTTCTGCTTTAGCTCTGCTGTCCCATAAACATAAAAAGAAAGGGTATTTTGTAAAGCCACTTTGTTGACCTAAGAGGAAATTTACAATCTTAAGAGCAACACAAATTACCCAGTTATGTTCAGCATACTTTATCTTCTTCATGACCAATGCAATTACAGAGTATTCTTCTTTTACTTTGGTTGAATGTGCGATCGGCATAGAGTGAAATTTATTTCCATTATGCAAAAGGATACACTTCAAGCTGCGTTTTGATGAGTCGATAAATAAACGCCATTCGTTTGAATCGTATCTCTGTAAGCCCATGGCAGTCACCAGAAATATCTGTGCAGTACACAAAATCATCCTTTTCAACAAAATAAATGAAATGAAACTAGTTTCTTTAGTTATGAGATCTGTTTCTTTCATCTGGGACGCAAGTAATTCCGAAGATCTTTTCGAGAATCCAAGGTCTCTAATTACATGGTATCGGCGAGAAATTTTTGTGTGGGATGAACTCGTCATTTTTAGATGTAGATGGTAGTGCTGGATGTGAACTATCTGATTGATAACACATACTTGAGGTTGAGTGTCCTGGTGAAGATGAAAGCACTTGACTACAGCTTGGACCCCGACCTTGAGCATATTTAATTTCTGGTGAATGTAGAACTGCAAGTGTAAACCCATCAGCAGACCTCGTGGGGTAAGACCATCGCATATGTTTTCCGAAACCGGTTTTTGTACTTAAACAAAAATAAAAATCGGATTCGTGGCTCGCTGTTTCTCTCCATAGCATAGGCTTCGAAATTTGCAAGTGGCGTCTGTAAAATTGAAAAAAATTGAAATAACGAATATGAAGAATTCAAAATTTAATTAAGAAATCTTTGCTTGTCAATATGCAATACCTTCAATTAATTGTAAATAAAAACGTAAAGCATGCATCGATGTTCATCATCCATATCTACTTTAATTCACATTATATGTAGCTTCAATACAAATAAATAAAATTTAATACTTTTTTCAGTTTTCGATTTTTTCCAGTTTTTTATTTTTTATTTTTTACCAATTTTTTATTTTTTGCCTAACAATTTGTTTCATAACTTTGAAACCATTGATCACATTGAAAACAATTGTATACATCATTTAAAGATATTGTGAACCAAAATTTTTGTAAATTTAGTTTAACAAAATCGGACAAGTTGTTTTTGAGTTATGACAACATAAGTGCAGCAATATCTCAAAATATTGCCAATTTTACTAAAAAATTATTTTAAAAAAATGTATCCATAGAATTGAAATATTTTACAATTTTTGTACTTAGGTATCCATGATGCATCAAATCTATATAGTGGTTATTCAAGCCTTTTTTTGCTGTTGACCTGTGTTCTCTTTGTAAATTAGCTCAAAAGTTTGGTTATTTGTTATTAAAATGGCCCTTAAAAAACCGAAAAAGACTGACCCATCAATTCATAAATGATTTGTAAAGTTATAGCAGGTTTACAAAACGTCATTTTCATACAAAATTTGTTCAATAAACCTCCTATAATTTTACAAAGCTTTTATGAATTTAGGGGTGATAATTTAACAATTGTTTATGATATTCTCAGACTACTAATATTCAGCAAATTATTTTGCTGATTTTTGCAGAGTAAATTGGTATTTTCAAATAGAGCTAAGATTTTTTATATCGATGGCTCAATGTAAAAAGGCTCTTAATACAATATTAGAAAATTTGGATATAAATTTCTTTAAATGCAATATTATATTTTATTTTTGGCAGTATTGATTAAAATTTGCATTCAAAGAAATTTTGTATAAAAAGTTTTTCGGATTTTTAAAATTTTTTCTAAAGATGTAAAAAATCTACATTAAATTATCGATATGTAACAGTTTCGGGTTTGCTGGTCTTAACTTGCTAATAATTGGCAAACAAATCTGCTAGTTTCAGCAGTTTTTCCTGCCATTTTGAACTAATATTTAGTTGCTTTAGCAAAATTTGTAACATACAGACCTCTTTTAGTATGTATAAGAAATGTTTCAATTTCAAATATCTCAGATTGCGAAACTTTTTAACTTTTCCAGTAAAATTTTTTACAGTCGGTTGCCAACCACCTGCAACCGGTTTCACAAGAACCGATTCCATGGAACTGGTTCCAGAATCCATTCCACGAATCTTATATAAGGTGTAACTGACAATTTCAAACAAAAATCATCGATATTAGAATTGATAGTAGAAGGGTTTTTAGAGGAAAAGTAGTTATTCTACAACCGATTCTTTTAAAAATAAAATTTTCCTGCCCTAGTAAAAAAAATTATATATAATCATATGTGGCATATATTAAAATATATAATTAGACATGTCGTTATGTATATCCATATATAATTATATATGACGTCTTTCTCCAAAAATTTTCCTTATATTATGCCATATATAATTTCATCTAATTACATATCGGCCTTTATAATATTAGATATGGTATATATGATTATATATTACATAGCATGGCTGATCTTATTGCATATATAGTTGTATATAGAGCTATATCTTAATATATATGGCGGCATTTTAGGAATATATAATTAAATATGGTATCATTTAAACAATATATAACTATATATCGTGCCAGTTAAACTATATATTATCATATATGGTGGCATTTAAACAATATATGGTCATATATGGTACCTCATGAACAAAATCTTTAATACAGTTACATATATGATAATATATGCTACTAAATATAGTGCCATATATATTTATATATGGTGTTATTTAAGCAATATATTAGCATATATGGTGCCATTTAAACCATATATTATTATATATGGTGCCATTTAAACAATATATGGCCATATATGGTACCTCATGATCAACATTTTTAATACAGTTCCAGATATGAAAATATATGATTCTATATATAGTGCCATATATATTTATATATGGTGTTATTTAAGTAATATATTACTATATATGGTGCTATTTAAACAATATATATTCATATATGGTGCCATTTCAACAATATATGCTCATATATGGGACCTCATGAACAACATTTTTAATACAGTTCCAGATATAATAATATATAATACTATATATAGTGCAATATAAATTGATATATGGTATCATTTAAACAATATATTACCATATGTGGTGACATTTAAACCATACATTATGATATATGATGCCATTTCAACAATATATGGTCATATATGGTACCTTATGAACAACATTTTTATTACAGTTCCAGATATGACAATATATGCTACCATATATAGTACCATATACTTTGATATATCGTATCATTTAAACAACCCGAGTAAAAATAGTTACATATAGTCATATATGTGATTAAGTTAAATCTGTATAAATATACAATTTCATCCCAAGAATGGCCCGATATATTTTTATAAATTGTTTATCAATTTTTATCTAAATGTATCAGTTTAGATCTGACTTGATTAAATTATGTGTTAATCAGATGAAATTGTATCAGATTTTTGACCTGATACAATTTTATCGGTTTGATCGTAATTGGTTCAATTTTATATAAATAAAATATAATTGTATCCGACATTTACATTATACAATTGCATCAAAGTTTTAAACTGATGTCAGGTCAAAATTGGGATATAACTATATAATTTTGTATACAAATATATCTATTTGGACCTAAACTGATACCATGTGATATAAACCAATAAAATTGTATCAGGTCAAAAATCAGATACAATTTCATCTGATTAACATATAATTTAATCAGGTCAGATCTAAACTGATGCAATTAGATAAAAACTGATAAACAACTGATACAATTTTATCGGGCCATTTTTCGGATCAAATGATACATGGATGACTCTTAGTTATATATTACCATATAAAGCTCCATATTGTTTTTTTAAATAGGGAACATACCATATATGGTGCCATTTAAACAATATATTGTCATATATGGTGCCATTTAAACAATATATGGTCATATATGGTAACTCATCAGCAACTACAATATTAACTGTATTTTAGAAGCTATTAATTGTATTTCAGAAATTTTAAATGTATTTCAGAAATAATCAAATCTATTTCAGAACTTGTTGATTGTTTATCATAGTTAATAGAGAAAAATTTCTATCACGATTAAAAAAAATTGATATGAGGCTTTATACAGTCATATGTAATTTAACATGAGTCTTTATTAGGGTTTATGTCCCGGGAATTCCCGCCCTTTTTTGAATCCCGCAATCCCGGGAATTTTATGCGGGATTTCCCGGGATTTTTTTTTAGTCTTTTAAAGTAGTTTTAGCTAGTTTTATTGCAATTTTAGAAGCTGTATTTAAATTTAAAGCATTGCTTTTTTTAAATTAATTTAAATAAAGAATATTTAAAATTAAAAAAATACGGTTTAAAATTTAATAATTAAGCCAAATTGTTTTTGGATGCCAATTGAATTTGGTTTAGTTAAACCGAAAAATATTATATTAGCAATTACCAAATTTACAAACTAAAATACTTGTGCTTCGGGAATTTTTTTCTTCTTTAACATGATGATATTTGTTCAAATAAAGCAATATTTATTTAGGCTGTTTTAAACTACAAGATTCTCGGAAAGATTTTGCAACCTTGCCTATAAGTTTTGCACGTGTACTGAAGTAAAATCGTACCGAAAATCTTATAGTGTAAACCAGCCTTATACAACATTTCAACATCATTATTTCAGTTCCAAATACCTCCAATAAACTAGGGATTAAAGTTAAAAAATAATAATTTTTCGTATTTTCAATTAACATAAGTATTTTGAGTTTCTTTTACTTCAAATAATTTCATTTAAAGTTCAATTGCTATTCCTTTATTTTAAATATATTTTTTAAATATTATTAATTTTTAAAATAATAAATACATCAGATGCTTTTTCGAATTATTTTGAATTTTTTAAATGCTAATTTAAAATTCAACTAAATATGAAAATTAAATAATTTCTTTTTAAGGAGTTGTGGCATAAAAAATTTCTATTCAAGAAAACTAATTAAATAAATGAATGTTATTTTAGTTTGACTCAAGATCATAAATTAATATCACTTTCTGTTTCAATTATTTTCAAATCAAAGAAAGATGATACAATTTTTACAAATAAATTACAAAGAATAAAAATTATTGAAAAAATTCGATAAGACCAGCAAGGCAGAATGCGCATTTTTGGCTTTCGCTACAAAGCCATCATCAGTGCCTTTCTTTGATTTGAAAATAATTTAAACAGAAAGTGATATTAATTTATGATCTTGAGTCAAACTAAAATAACATTCATTTACTTAAAACTAATTAAAGTTATGAAACTATTTAATATTTTAGTGTCTACTTTTATAAAACAATTTATGCGAATTTGCCTAAAAATTTCTGTGAAAAATGCTCACTTTTAAAGTTTTTTATAAAATTTATTCTAGACGGATACTTCTGAAAATCTGCATAGATAAAAACAAAATATCTAGAAATAGAAATTTTTGGATTTAATGTATAAGAAATATTTAAGCAAAAAATTTATGTTAGTTCTGACTATAAAACTGGTCCGACACAAGTTTGCACCCATTAACAATTCCAATATATACTGAAAAAAGGGATCAAAATAATGTAACCGTGTCTTTCACTTTTCTATATCAATTCGTTTAACAGCTTAAACCGTGAAATTAATATTTAGTTAATATATTACTAAGAGGTTTTTTTTAATTAGGACGGCCTTCCATATAAATATATTACATAAATACTAATTCACGATTTAAATTGTTAAACGAATTGACTTGGAAAAAGTGGAAGACATGGATATGTAGCCCTCCTTTCAGAACATTTTCTCATGCATACAACCAAAAGATGAACTTTGTCGAACGGTGTTTAACCAAAAAGTAGTTTTTCAAGTACAATATATGTCGAATTTATGTATTTTTTAACGAGCGGGAATTCCCGGGATCCCGGGAAATTCCGAAAAAAATCCCGCTGTACCGGGAAATGAAAAAGTCCGGGAAAAGAAAAACCCTAGTCTTTATACAATTTTATCCGAGAAATGGGCCCATATAATTTCATAAGTTTGCATCAATTCAGTTATAATTTGATAATATTATAATATAGTGATATTATCAAATTATTAGTGGTATAAAATTATATCTGAAATGGTACAAACATATAGAAAATCAGATATTGTTATATCCAGTTTATTCTACTATAAATTTCACTGAAATCCTAAATGTTTACAGAAAGAATTACGTGAGAGTTTGTCAGACCTAAAACTTCATGAAAGCTATTAAACTTTTTGGATTTTGACAAAAGGACATTTTACAGAAAAGCACAAACGCCTTTAGCATTGCTTTAAACTGTTTGTATAAATTTCTTTCCATGGCAATTAGAGATGCCAAACGGGAAATCCCAAATCCCGAAATCCCGGGATTTTCGGGATTGGCGAAATCCCGAATCCCGGGATTATTTCTCAAAAATCCCGGGATTTTCTTATTTTTTAATATTAATATAAACGCAAATAAAAAAAGTGAGCAATTTTAGATTACCTACGTTTTTTCTTGAATTTTCTCATATTGATAAGAAATTAATGCCAAGATATTGGTAAAATTATAAATTAAGTAGATTATTCGAGTAAACTACGCAAAGACTTTGCAGAAAAATTTGAAATTTTGGTATACAATATTAAGTTTTTGAGTACTACATGCGAAAAATCAAGGTTGTTTGTTATTTTACCGATTTATTCTTCCAAGCGAAATTCGATTTCTGAAACTGGGACTGTAAGTTTTGGCTGGGACTGTAAGTTTGAATTCTTCCATGAAAACAAATGATAGCGATAACCAAATAACTTTGATGCTGTAATTACACGATTTAGTGGGCAAGGTTATCGCAACGAATCTGTTTTAAAATCTGCTTACAAAATACTGGGCGCAAGTGTACTTAATGACAGTCCTTCATATATTATCCCAGCCAGAAAAATACAAACGTCAAAGCGATGGCAAGGTATTTTAACAGGTGGTACAAGTACTGACAAAAATTGCTTTCCCATTTCGAATATGATAACGCCAATAGACAAAAGGACCGGCAGCGCCGGAAAAGTCCTGGAGAAACAAAATTTTTAACTTTGGCAAAACGCTGCCAGAACCAATAAATAGGTGGTTTGGAATTATATTTCCAAAATAAAATTTAAAAAAAGTTCATATTTATCTTTTTTTTGCCCTGCCGTGATGTTTTGTAAAACCAATACTGGATTTTTGCAAACGCTGGCAAAGCTTCTCAAATGAGTGTTCTGCCAGTTATTTATTTTTAACATCGCGGTTACCCAGTGGTATGCAAGTACTTGATTTTTTGTACCACTACACGCAGAAAAAAAAGATTGTTGGATATATTTACAGGCAATTACATATATGTTTATAAACTACTATACTTATTTTTGAGGTGTGTTTCCAATTATTTTATTTTTATCGTTATAATACGTATGTGTCCAGGCAAACACTGTAATGTTTGAATGTTAGTCATATTTTCCCACTTAAACAAAAATATATTTGCTTTTTTATTTTATCATTATTATGTTTGTGGAGTGCAAATATAATAATGATAAATATATATATGTTTGCCTGCAAACATTTATATATTTGCGAGTAGATGTATTTCATATGATTCAAACATACATATGTTTACAGGCAAAAATATTATATTTGCTGGCAAACATATTATATTAAAAACACGGCAAATATATTTTGACAGTTCTTCCAAACATATATATATCACCAGCAAATATGTTTCCTGCAGGGCGATTTTTTTCAGCGTGTATCAATTTCTGACTGAGATGTTTCAATATTCATAAAATGTACCACATTATTAATTAACAACCATTCAATAATTATAAAACACTTTATTCTATAAAAAAAATTAGTTACATAGCATAAAAATTTTTACAAATAAAGGAAAATTTAAATCCCGAAAAATCCCGTAAAATCCCGGGATCCCGTAGTTTCGAAAATCCCGGGATCCCGAGATCGGGATCCCGGGATTTCATACAAAATCCCGAATCCCGGGATTTTCAAATATCAATCCCGATTGGCATCCCTAATGGCAATGTAATATAAAATTATATCCAAAAGGCGACTGACAAGAGTTCTAGTGTGACGCTAAATGGGGTATATATAATTCTATCCAAAACGAAATCGTGTTTTTTTGAAAAATGATTTCATATAAAAACATATATTATTATTATGTACTAAATAGTTATATATAACGTCATATAAAATTGGATTACCTGTATCTAATTGTAAATGCAATATACAATTATGTACGATATGTAATAAGATGCAACTAAATACGACATCATATTACAATTTTTTGAGAAAAAAAAAATTATATATGGATAATTATATGTCCGGTTATATACACTGGTGTACAAAAACATATATGGGTATATAAAATTATACATTATTATATAAAAACGTTTTTACTCGGGATATTACATTTCATAATTTCTGCAATACAATTGATAATTTCTGAAATACAGTTTGATAATTTCTGAAATACAGTTGTGAATTTCGGAAAAACAATTAATAATTTCTGAAATACAATTGATAAAACTGAAATACAATTGACTAGTTCTGAAATACAATTCATAAATCTGAAAAATAATTGATAAGTTCTGAAATACAATTTATAAAACTGAAATTCAATTGATTATTTCTGAAATACAATTGATAAATCTTATAAACAATTGATACAATTGGAAATGGTGTAGAGCGTTAAAAAGATGTAAATAAAATTATTTTTTTAAAAAAATTCAATTTAATAAAAAAAATATAATTTTATAAAAACATTTATAGAAAATAAAATTCCCAGCCAGCAATTCCGGAGCGCTCATAAATAAGATTTTTAAATGGCTCATAGAAATGATTATTGTTTTTTTGAAAACACTGTTTTTTTTGTAGAAAATATGAACCCTCAGAAAACAATCCTAAAAGTTGTCTCTACAATCTAAAAAGCTGTCTCAAAACGAGGGTTCATTTTTCGGTCTCAAAGAAGATTCCAAAATTATTTAAATTTATAAGGAAAATTTCGATTTTATACGTTCTTTTTTCTGAGTCATTTCTGAGTACACAGGGGGCTTCTTTTGGACGGACCACTTTCATAGGAAAAAGTGGACAAATATTTATGTTTTTGGAGCACAATTCTGAGTCATTAATGATCATCTTTATTTGCTGGGTTATAATTTTATAAAAAGAAATTCTTTTTATAAAAAAAATGCATAGCCGTGAACGGTATCGAACTCGAGACCTTCTGAGTTTAAACCTTATTTTAACAAAATATTGTAATTTTTATAAAATCAGTGCTCTGCCAGTGTATTATTTTTTGAACTGTTGTCAATATCTGTCTGGGATCTTATTTAATCCCATATAAATGGAGATCTTACGTAGTACCCAAATATAATGCGGGATCTAATTTTATCTGTCATTTTTCTGGATAGTTTTAGATGTCAATCCCCAAATATATTGCTGTTTCTAATTCGATCTGCCATTTTAATACCGAAATAAATTGCTGGATCTAAATCGATCTGCAATTTATGGGATAAATTAAGATCCTACCAAATCTCCAAATATATCACTGGATTTAATTAAGATCTTACGCAATCCCGAAATATATTACTGGATCTAATTTGATCTGTCATTTTTTGGATAAATTTAGATCTTACTTAATCCCCAAATATATTGCTGGATCTAATTCGATCTGCCATTTTTCGGATCAAATTAGATCTAAGTTTATCCACAAATATATTTCTGGATCTAATTCCATCTGCCATTTTTCGGATCAATTTAGATCTAAGTTTATCCCCAAATATATTGCTGGATCTAATTCGATCTGCCACTTTTCCGGATCAAATTAGATCTAAATTTATCCACAAATATATTGCTAGATCTAATTCGATCTGCCAAAATTGAGATCAAATTAGATCTAAGTTTATCCACAAATATATAGCTCTATATAATTCGATCCGCCATTTTTCGGATCAAATTAGATCTAAGTTTATCCACAAATTTATAACTGGATCTAATTCGATCCGCCATTTTTCGGATCAAATAAAATCTAGGTTTATCCCCAAAGATATCATTGGACCTTCCAATTTTGAGATATAACTTGATCTTAGTTTATCCCCATATATAAAATCTAATACGATATCATTGGATACACCCAATTTTGAGATCTAATTGGATCACCTAGATATTACAGCAGATCTTAAACAATATCAAATTGGATATGATTAGATATTGCGCGAGATCAATTTTTTGTACTCGGGTGGTTTACAATATGAAACCTTTTTTTCTAAATACATCGAGTTATTTATATGTCACGTTAATATTTATAAATCAGGCAGCTCTGCATTTTTATTGATAAAAATTTGAGGAAATACATTGGTTTTGCATTAAACAATTAACCGACCCAAATAACCGGTTAATTAATTTTAGTGATTTTACGAATAATGCATTAACCGGTTAACCGCCTATGTCGAATAATTGGAAACACTAGTAGATATAGAGTTCTGAAATAAAATTTGAATATAATTTTATCATAATACTAGCAGATATATACTTTTGATAAATATAAAAATTATGCATTATTAGGAACAAATGGCCCTGTAAATCTCTATATACTTTTTGTGGAAAACAATATTATGTGCCTTCAAACAGGAACGGACACAGAATTGTTAGTCAGGGATGGAAAAGGCTCGCTTGTTCGGTTTTTTAAAATTAATAATTCAAGGACTATTATACCCATACCTTATACCAAAAATTAGTGGTTAGTTTGAAAAAAAAAAAAAAGATTTGCGAAAAAGATGTTTCCAAAAACGAAAAAGTTTAATTCATCATTATATTCGTTTGCAGAATGTTAATTGCTGATTAGTTTCTTTATTCATTTTCTGCGGCACAAATCCTCTTTTCCACTCCGCCATTATTTTGAATTTTTTCATTGCGGTGTATTTTAATCCATAATCCAAGACTATAAAGCTGGGAATACACTAAGGAACATTCGTTAAAAATTCCCATCTTTTTGTGAATGTGTGTGTGTTTGTGTGTGTGTGCGTGTTGACATCGTGCAGTTCGTGTTTACGAAATTTTTTGATATTTTTTGTTCTCTACTCAATGTCCATATCTTGCCCAAAGTTTAATGGATGTTAGTTTCCAAAAAAAAAAAAAAATTAGAAAAAAATTTAGCAAAGAGGATAATTTTACACCAATATATTCGTTTGCAGAATGTCAATCGCTGATTAGCTCTTTTAACCCTCGAAGTGGCACATGGTTCTGGCCAGACATATTTCATTTTCATGCTTCAATTTAGCATACTTCTATTTTAGGTACATGGCTGTAATTTCAGGTAATCTCCCAAAATATTGTTGGCTTTCGATGTATAAATTAATAATTGAAAAAAAGTCCTTGGAACAGGACAAAAAAGCCAAATAAAAAATCTTCACCTTACTTTTGGTACATGGTGTCTGGCCAGACCATTTTTTGGCCATTTTGTATGAATGCATAGGCAAAGCACATGGCACGAGTTGGAAATTTGTATTTACTTTATTCTTTTATGCTTCTTTCTTTCTTCTGATTTTGTTTGTGAGTTAGTTATTCATTGAACGTTGAACAGTGAAGAAGTAATCTAGTTTTTGTGCGGTAATTTTGAACTTGTGAATAATTTTACACAGGTAGATTTGTTGCGTTGTTAGTATATTATGGCTGATGAACTGGAATTTATTTATAATACACACTTGCGTAGCGCGAATTTGCAACCCCAATTGTCAGAGGCATTAGTGCGTGATTTTCAAAGTCAGGTAGAAGCTGATGAAAATGATGATGTTTTTGAAAACGATGGTGACGACACTGCTGATTATGTGCCAGAAGATGATGGATCAGACATAGAAAATGATTTGGAAATTGAACCTAACGAACTTTATGATAGTGATGAAGACGTAGATGAAGAAGAAGAAAGTGGAAATGATGCTGAAGCAGCAAATGAAGTCGACTCAGGCTGTTTTTATGGTAAAGACGGTACTAAATGGAAAGAAACTGAACCCCCTGCATCTCGTTTGCGCCAGCATAATATCATACGTTTTCAATCTGGAACAAAAACAAGGCTCACCAATCCAGTTGAGGTATTCAAGCTATTTTTCTCAACCAATATTACGTTCGTCATCATTAGTGAAACAAATCGGCATGGCCGAGAATCAATTAGAAAATGGAATGAAGAACATCCAGAGTCTACCCAAAGAAAATGGATTGATTTGACAAGCTCTGAGCTAGATGCATTCATTGGGATTTTGTTGGCTTCTGGTCTCAGCCATAATAATATGCAAGACTCCAGTATATTGTGGCGTTCTGATTCGCTGCCCATATTCCGTGCAGCTATGTCGCACAAACGATTCATTACTCTGTCCAGATATATTCGTTTCGATAATAGTCGTACGCGGGCATTCCGACAGCAAACAGATAAAGCAGCTCCTATCCGGGACCTTTGAAATTTTCTCAATGAAAATCTGCAAAATTATAATGAACCTTATGAAAATATCACCATCGATGAGCAGTTGTTTCCGTATCGTGGGCGCACAAAGTTCACCCAATATATCCCATCAAAACCTGCAAGGTATGGGATCAAAGTTTGGTGGGCATGCGATGATAAGACTAAATTTCCATTGAAAGGAAAACTATACACTGGAAAGGAAGGAGACAATCGGGAGATAAATCAAGGTGAAAACGTTCTAATGTATTTCGCAAATTGTTACGCAAATAATTTTTTCACCTCATTGAACGGCGCTAAACGACTTGCTGCTATGGGACTGGCATTTGTTGGCACCATTCGAGCAAACAAAAGATGACTTCCTAAGGAAGTTATGAAGAGCACCAGACGACCAATTCTTTCAAGTGTGTTTGGTTTTCATGAAAATCTTGTTGCACTTTGCAGCTACGTGCCCAAAAAAAATAAGGCAGTCAATTTAATTTCAACCGTGCATTACACGAAACATGTTGAAGGCGTAGCCATGAAACCGGAAGCAATTTTATTTTATAATTCAACTAAAGCCGGAGTCGATACGATGGATCAAATGCTAACTCATTACACAACAAAACGGTCAACCAGACGCTGGACATACGCGTTTTTCTGCAACATGATTGATGTGATGGCATTGGCAAGTTACATTATATGTAAGCTAAATGATGAAAATACAAGAAAAGAAAGAAGACGCATATTTTTATATAAACTTGCAAAGCAATTGGTACTGAAAATCGCATCAATAATCCGCACATTGTGGCTCAACCAACAACTCGTATATCATTTGAAGCGTTCTTTGGGAGACCTCTCAATATAGCAAACCTTAATGTGGCTTCACGCAGTGGTCCAGACACATTAGCTGCCAAAAAAGATTGCAGAATTTGCCTGCAGCAAGGTGACAAAATACGCCGTAAGACACGCTTTTTTTGCTGCAAATGCAACAATCCTGTTTGTCAGCAACATTCAAAAGTAGATAATTTATGTTTTTGTTGCCTTCCGCAAAATTCTGAATAAAAAAATCAATGTATTCTTCATAATAATTTTCTATTTTGTCATAAACATTTATTACTTTACCCATAGAACAAAAAAATTGTTGCACTTTTCATTCCAAAGATTTTTTCAGGTTTATTTTTTCTTCCTCAGGTAGCTAATAACATAGTAAAAAGAAATAGAAACACAAAATATAACAAATATTTTCCTATCTTAGTAAAAAATTTAACGGCAAACAGCCCTTATTTCCATACAAATGCATGTAAATGTCTGGCCAGACACCATGTGCCAGAACTAAGGGCTCAATGTGCTATGTGCCACTTCGAGGGTTAAGTAATTTTCTGCCCTTTTTCGCATTCCGCCGTTATTTAGCAATTTTTAAGTCCGATTTCTTAAAATTTATGATCTAAGGACTATAATACCCATTTCATACAATAAAGTTTGCAAAACGAAATTTTTAACATTAATATATTTGTTTACAGAATGTAAATCCCTAAGTTTTTTAATTAAATTTTTGTACCATAGAGTCTTTTTGCGCCCTTTTCCGCGATTATTTTTCTATTTTTTAAGTGTGGTTTTTAAATTTACAATCTTGGGACTATAATACCAATATCTACTCCAAAGTTTGGTTCTTAGTTTGCAAAAAAAAAATCGTGAAAAAAATTTTGCAAAAAGGAAAATTTTTGCATCATTATATTTGTTTGCAGAATGTTAATCGACGATTGAGTTTTTAAATTATTTTTTTCTACAATAAAGGCTTTTTAGCGTTCCCCTATTATTTTGCAATTTTTTAAGTATGGTTTTTTTTTTAATTTATAATCTAGGGACTACAATGTATATCTTCTACGTAAAAGAAAGTTTGGTGGTTAGTTGCAAAAAAAAAAACTTTGCGTAAAAAGATATTCTCAAAAAACTCATATACATATATACCTTATACAATTCAAATAATTTAAACTTAAATGCTGATATAGTATTTGAAAATAAATTTGTAGCTATGGGAAAATGTAAAATATTCAAAAAAGTGGCAGAGATTGGATATTTTGCTTCCAAATTGATATCATAGATAAATATAATATCAACAATGACTTTGCCGTCAGAAACTCATTTAGGCCAAAATTGCAGATATAGGGTATTGAATATGGGGTCTCGATATATAAAAAATGGTTAAAATTGAAGAGATCATGCATTTAAGGGTTAAGCAAATTGGACAAATTTTCGACGGAAGTTCAAAAAACAGAAATGAAAATTTGGAGTATCAAAGAGATATTGAATTTAAATACGCTCCTCTAAATACAGTTGATGTAAAGGGGTTTTCAATTGGCGCGGGTAGACGTTGGGGGCCTGTAACGTCCATTTTGTTTTGATGGCGTCTGTCTAATCAATTATTTATTACTCAGTTACTGTTGCCAAAGCACCATGACAAGTTACACGATTGAGCAGCGCGACGAAATAATTAAACTTTATTATCAAAATGAGTGTTCGTCATCTTTATCATCTTTAGCGACGAGGTGCATTTTTGGATGAATGGCTATATTAACAAGCGGAATTGCCGTATATGAGACGACCCCATTGGTCCGTACTTTTGTTAAAACGACGTTAGTGAGGCCATCACCGTCAACGGCCAGCGCTAAAGAACGATGATAACCGATTTCTTTTGGCCCAAATTGGACGTAGACGACATGTGATTCCAGCAGGATGGAGCTGCGTGCCACAAGGCGGACGCCACGATGCACATTCTGCATGAACGATTAGAGGGTATGGTTATCTCTCGCAGAGGTGACTTGAATTGGCCACCAAGATCGTGCGATTTGATCCTACTAGACTTTTTCTTGTGGGGTTTCCTGAAGTCGCAGGTCTATGCCAATAAGCCGCAATCGACAGATACCCTTAAAGTCAACATAACCGAGGCCATGGTTCAAATTCAGCCGGGTCCGTGCGGCAGAGTCATTAAAAATTGGACCACTCGGATCCGTGCCACCGTAAGAAGCCGCGCCGACATTTGAACGATGTTATATTCCATATATGGCTTCATGCATGTCATTGCATGTGTTTTTCAAATAAAAAAAGATTTTCGTTAATACCTCACATAAGGAGTGTAATGTTTCAAATCTGGAAATTTTAAAGTAGGCTATGTTCCAAATCATTAAAACTAAAATGAAAAGCTTTATAGGAAAATATTCAGTAACTTCATAAAATTGTGTTAACATAACATTTTGATTCCTTTGAGTGATACTTTTTCAGCAATTATGAATCAATTGGAACGACGTATCGGAGTGGACCACAAAATGAAATGGATATTTTTTGTTCTGATATACTTTTAATACTCTTATTTATCAGATAAAATAATAAAAGTAAAAATAACTATTTATTTAATTGTTTTTTTTCTTGCAAAATTTCCAGATTTGAAACATTACACTCCTTATATATAGCTTGTTTTATTCCATTTGAACTTCTACCCGCCCTTATTGAAAACCTCTTTAGAACGATCTTTCTCTCTCTCATTAATCAGTTTTAATCAATGAATAAAAAATAATTTCAAAGAAAATTTTTTAGAGTTATGTAAGAACAAATGAAGATTTGAAATGGCAAAATAAAATTTATAATTTTCAGCAATCCTATTTTGTGTTTATATATGAAACATTTTTTAGATAAACATCTTTTGGCTTCCCAGCAAGCACAATTTGGATACTTTTTTGAGGTTTGTTATTCTATGAGTCAAAAATTACTCAAATAAAATACTTTTTTTTTGAAATTTTAAAATTTCTTGTCGAAAATTTATCATATTTTGGACGAAAATATGAGCCTTTTAAAATGAATCATATAATAATTTGCCTCAATTGGATTTAACAATTTGAGGCAAATTATTAAATCCAAAAGATGGTTCAGAAATGACTCAGAAATGTAAATAAATTTGATATTTTGTGAACAATTCAAAAATGGCTCAAAAAAAGATTAATTTTTGAGCCCTTAGAATTTTTTTGCAATTTTTTTTTGAGTAATTTGGAAATCAAAAAAGAAGGGTCTTTTAATAATATTTTTGAGCTCTTTTGGATTCATTTTTGGGCTTGTTTGCTGGCTGGGTTTAGCAAGTGTTTGTAAATAATCAGTAAATTAAAAAAAGTTTTTTATAATTTTTTTTTACCCCCTGTTTTTATAAAGCGAAAGGAATCATTCCTCCAGGGGAATTGTGTGCATTTTGTTTTTGTTACAATAACAAAATACACACATTCCTCAGGCGGAATTATACCACTCGATCTATAAAAACAGGGGGTTAATATTGCAATTTACAACAACTTATTAAAATTGTATTTCAATATCAGGGTTGGCAGGCAATACCGCTAAAATACCGTTATCGATTCAAAACCCTTTCAACTGACTACTTTAACCCCTAAAATACCGTTACCGAAATAACCGAAATACCGTTATCCTTAAAATCCCGTTACCGAAATAACTGAAATACCGTTATCCTTAAAATATCGATACCGAAATAAATTAAATATCGATACCCTTAAAATACCGTTACCGAAATAAATGAAATAACGTTACCCTAAAATACCGTTACCGTTATTTTTAATTTTCTGCTTTTGGTAATTGCACGAGGGTATTGAGTATTTTTCGTACTTTAAGTTGGTAAATTGGTTTTGGTTTTAATCTCGTTTGTTTTTTGTAAAAAAAATTGCGAGATGCATTGAAATAACTGGCTACCGTTATCCTTAAAATACCGTTACCGAAATAACTAACATATTGCTAACCTTAAAATACCGTGACCGAAATAACCAAAATACCGTTATCCTTAAAATGCCGTTACAGAAATAACTAAAAAACCGTTATCCTTAAAATACCGATACCGAAATAAATGAAATAGTGTTACCCTTAAAATACCGTTACCGAAATAATCTAAAATAGCGTTACCCTTGCCGATAACCGTGTCGTTTCGGTTACCATCCATGTTCAATATGCATCTACCAACAACATATATACACATTAGAGTATGACTTCTTGATTTTTTTTTTTCAAATATCAAATTTTACATGCCCTAGCCATAAAGGGCATAAAAAATATTAAGAAACGCAATCTTAATTCTTCGCTGCTGTCAAAAAAGTTCCCGCACCAAAATGGTTGAAATTTGGTCTATATTTTTTAGTTTAAAATATTTAAAATATTTCTCCAAAGTTTTAAACAAAGGAGACTCAAATGATGCGTTTTAAAAGCTAACCAGCAAAAACGCTGCTTTACAGGTATCCGTTTACTGCTTTTTGTGAAGTAATTCTGAATCACTTCGAAAAATCACTTCTTTCATTGCTTCCAAAGTATCCGTTAGTATATTTTTACAGGTTTTATAGAATTACTTCTGAACAACATCCAATAAATCACTTAAGTATTGCTTCTAAAAAATTCCTCTCCTATGACAACTCAATGTTAAAATCATTAGTGTTTATGTTAAAAAAGAAGTACATCTAGATCATCAATTGCAGTGCTTTTTCTACTGCTTCGGCATCTCTTTTTTGCTGGAATTTACGGTAAAAAATATGAAACCTTTTTAGAGGGACTTTTGGATACATTTTTGTCATTTACAATAATTCTTATAATAATTCGTTATGTAAATTAAACAAAATTACCGAGAACGGTGATACGGTGTACATTACTGAAAGTTAGGAGCGAGGGTCTTATATATAATTGGAAAACTGCTACAGCTCCTGTGCTGAAAGCACCAGATCAACTACATTTGCTCACAACAAAAGTTATGAAATTTTAAGTGTAGTGCCTACCCTGCAATTTTCAGTATTTCAAAGCTGCAGGGTTGCCACAGTTTTCGAAAACAAAAAAATTAAAAATTGTTTTGTGAACATACATACCGGACACTACCGAAAAAATGTTCGTTGAAATAAAATGGAATTGTTCTATAGAAAAAATAGGAAAAGGAATGCCTCTGCAAGGAGAGATTAATTACAGAACCAATTCTTTGAACCCTAAAGCATTCTTGAAGCGAGGAAAGAAAATCAATGACTTTTTTCCAGAACTACTTCCCATTAATGTGGCGATTAAACCTAAAAAGAAAAAAAGATTATGGAACCCTTTTATAACACCACTTTGGGGAAAATTAAAAACATAATAATGACTTGCAATTTTACACTGAAAATGAAGTTTTTTCTTTATCTGTTTCAAAATTCACATTTGTTCCTTAATTTAATTCCTTTTCTATGAGTTTCCATAATTTTAATAAATAAATATAATTTTTAAAATATAGTGAAGTTGAATGATTAATTTTGCTGGTCGGCTATAGTGTGCTACAAAACTATTTCGATCCCATATGGAATGTAGCAAAACTCGTTTGTTTCGAAAATTGGTAGCAAAACTCGTTCGTTCCAAATTTTAATACATTATTTTTCTATATTTCAGCAAGTTTCGATTTTTCAACCCGTTGAGTTTTTAATCAAGAATGGCATAACATTTAAGAATTAAGGTGCGTTTACAATGATGGAGTACTCCAATTTGTAGCAAATTTAGTTCTTTTCTCTTTCTTGCTAATACATTTTTGTATTTTGCTATCTTTTTTTATTCTACTCCAGAGTCAAAGTTGTTTGACTCTGGAGTACGGATTCGTTGCACTCTAGAGTTAACATTGATCTGTTAGCTATGTAACATGACAAATATACCTTAAAAAACACATCACTAATAAGCTCACATCTCTAATTGTCAACAAATTAAAAACAAAAATATTACAAAACGTAAAACCAGCACAAAATATTTGTGTTTGGGATTTAATAAATAAATAAAAAATTATTTTAAAATTTAGGCAGTGGAAATAAAGCATAGAAATTCGCGAAACAAAATGTAAGTATTGAAGTGTCAAATATTTTTTGAAAAGTATTTCAAGTCGCAGGTACTCAGAATGTCGTTCTTTTAATATTTTTGTACTATTCTTTCTTGCAAACTTCATTGTGCACAGTAATTAGGGTTTGGGGTTCGGGAATTCCCGGGAAATCCCGGGAAAAGTTTTTCCCGGGATTTCCTAAAAAAAAAGTTTTTCCCGGGATTTCCTTAAAATTTCCCGGGAAAACGGGAAATTTTAAAAATATTAAATTTTTAAAATTGTTTTTGTTTCGAATAGGATTTTTTTAATTTTAGTCATAAAAAACATTTTAAATACCAAAACAAAAATGTCATTGTTAAAATCTTTTAAAAGGGAATACATTTATTTGACACGCAAATAAAACTTTGCCAAGTAATTAGGAGCATTTCAACTAATAAAGATTTTTCGCATAACTTATTCAAAATTTAAGTAGTAAAACCTAAAAACTTGGTAAAATGTTTAAAAGAAATATGAAAAAAAGCTTTGTTTCTTACAAATAATCGCCCTTACTATCTAAATTTTTCAAATGTATAATTTAGGTAAAGTCGACTTTAGTTAAAATATTGGGTGGCAGTATACCTTGACTTCGTTTATTTTTGAAGCGTTCTGATTGGTTAATTTATTTTCAACCTATCAAAATATTTGAAAATATAAATATTTTTGTAAGGTTTTCATACACAAAATGAACAAAACCGTTTGATTAAAAATAAAGTCGACTTTAAATTTAAAATACTCTTTTGTATTAAGGGCCAATAATTTTATAAGTAACGTTTTTTTTTCATTTCATTTCATTTCATTTATTCAGTCTATGGATACAAAATTCCTTACAGACTATGATGTTACAGTTTTAGAATAATCTAAATATTAATTTATACATTATTTTATTAATTTACAAATTTAAACCCATCAAAATGGAATATAAATATTGCTTAAAGGCAGATTTTGATGCACAAAACTCTATTTGCGGTTTTAAATGAATTTGTTGATAATGATTAATGTCATTCAGTTGAATAAACATGCGGGTCAAAATGCTATTAAGACCGTAATTGGTACGATGTAGTGGTACATTAAAAATATTGTTATACCTAACACTTCTAGGTGGAACATGAAATCTAATAAGACAAAGCAACTCTGAACAGTCAATACCACCACTAATAATATCGAAAACAAATAAAGCAGATTGCAATAACCTACGAAACTCAAGGGTTTCCAAACCTATTAATAAGCTTTTAGATCTGTAGGATGGTATAGGATCAACAAACGTAAAAGATGAGATTGCAAATTTAACAAATTTTCTTTGCACTCTCTCAATACGCGAGATATGAGTTCCACAATGGGGAGCCCATATAATAGCTGCATACTCTAATTTAGATCTGACAAAGGCAGTATAAATTAACTTCAATGTCATAGGATCAGAAAACTCAGCACAATTTCTCTTTAAGAAAGCTAACATAGAATAAGCTTTCGGAACAATATAGTCCACATGCTGTTTAAAGGACATCACTGAGTCAAAAACAACACCCAGATCCACTGTGGAATCCACAGAAACCAGATTATAGTCACCTATATTAAAGGTAGTATAAATAGGATTTAAAGACCTAGAAAACGAGATGTGGAAACATTTGTTGAGATTTAAATGGAGCTTGTTTAAATTACACCATGCAAGAAGATTGTTTAAATCTACTTGCAAATCTAAAACATCACGAACTGAGTCGATTCTATGAAATATTTTCAAGTCATCAGCATACAACAGAAGTTTAGCTTTATGAAAACAAGACGAAATGTCATTTATAAATAAATTAAATAGAAGTGGACCTAAGATGCTGCCTTGAGGTACACCGGAAGTTTGAATGTACGGATCAGAAAAGTAGTTTTCTATGCTAACTTTACAAACTCTATTGTATAGATACGATTTAATCCAAATTAAAAAAATAGAATGAAATCCCATTTGATGTAACTTGGCAAGAAGAATGCCATGAGATACCTTATCAAAGGCTTTAGAAAAATCTGCATAAACTGTCTCAACTTGGCTACCTTGTTCTAAGGCTGATATACAGTATTCATTAAAAATTGCTAAATTTGTTGTAGATGATCTACCAGAAAAGAAACCGTGTTGATAAGGAGAAATCCATGATTTAGTAATAAAAAAAAGTATTTTATAGAGAACATGTTCAAATATCTTAGACACACAGGACAACTTAGAAATAGGTCGGTAACAAGTTACATCATCCCTCTTTCCGTCTTTGAAAACCGGTGTAATTGTTGCCAACTTCCATCGGTCAATAAAAACACCTTCCTTAAGAGACAAATTAAAAATGTATGTCAATGCTAAAGTAATAGAAGATGCACACTTCTTTAATAAGTGAGCACATAAGCCATCAGCATCCGATTTGTAACTATCCTTGATTAGCAAAATGCCATTAAAAACCTCATCCTCAGAAATAACCATATAACCAATGTCTAACATAGACATGGAACTAGAAAAGCCAAAAATATTACCATTTGAAGGCTCAAAATTAGATTTAAAAAAGTCTGCAAACATATTCACAGATTCAGTGCAAGATTGGGATATTTTATCAGCGTATTTAACAGTAGATGGTATATCAGATACTTGTTATTTTTAATATCATCTTCCTTTTCAAGAAGATACTGTTTGTACAAAAACTTATTTAAACAATTAAACTCACGTTGATAATGAATAAATTTATCTTTACAATCAGTAGATCCTGATTCCCTAAAACGTTTATGAAACTTATTACGAAGATTTTTAAGTTTCTTAAGACCACTAGTGTACCATGGCAACTTGTAAGGCTTAGCCCTTTTAAGAGGAATATTTTCTTTACATATACTCAAAACTTTATCCAAAAATTGAGCATAACATGTTGATGTTGATAGCCCGGAAAAGATTTCCAACCAGTCAACTCGATTAAAAATAGAGTTAAGTACATCAAAATTACAAAAATTAAAATTGAAATTCAAAGAATTTAAAGATTGAGAGCATTTAAAAAATTCATATGATTCTATTTCAATGACTAGTGGCAGGTGATGAATATTAGATTGCGATATTGGCAGTAAACTCTCGTATAGTTTAAACTTACAATCCTGAGGAACAAAAATTAGATCCAAAAATCGGTTTAATTGATTAGCAATATGATTAATTTGGATTAAATTCAAACCAATCAAACTATCAATAACCTCAATTTCATGAAATTTATTTACATTAATCGGTGATAAAATAGCATTATCATAAAGTTGTGACCAAAGAACATCTTTAAGATTAAAATCACCCATAATACAAAAGCGAGAATTTACTGACAAGTTCTCTTCCAATGATAAAATATTGGAAACATGTGCGGAATAAATTAAGTCTGAGCTATTAGGAGGAATATATGATACACACAAATGCAGTATAATATTAAAGCCGGAAATTGATACTATAAGTTGATCAAGCAAACCATTATTATCATCAATATTAACAAGAAAAGATTTATAATGACTTCTAACGGCCACTAAAACACCACCACCTTTAGAATGACCAGTACGCTCAGCATTCCTATCCTTACGATATATATTGTACAGCTTAGTATCAAAATATTCGGCATTACAAAAATCAACATTCAACCAAGTTTCCACCAAGACAATGACATCATGTTGACATTGAGAAGAAAAATCATATATACTTTTAGATTTTGTTCGCATTCCAGATAAGTTCTGGTAATAAATTTGAAAGCCAGTTTTCACCGAGTCTAAAGTTTTTCCGCAGGTGCTGGTTTCCTTGGAAAATTTACAAATTGGCGAACCTTAATATTTGATGGCCAAAGATCAGGTTTTAATATTTCATTATAAGCACTGGGAGAAACACCGAGCTTAAAGTTGACTCTTTTGAGTTGCTTAAGATCAGTATCTTTTTTAACTAATAAATAGCACTCAATATGCTGTTTACCAATACCAGCATTTTTTTCCACATAACTTATTATTTGATCAGTCGTAACAGTTGGCTTAAATGATGAAAGATGCACCCATTTCTTTTTGATTACAACTTCCAGATCGTTAGAAGTATTAACCCCAAATACTACAGGCCCCTTTCGTCGTCTACGCCTAAGTTATATGTGGTGGACTACCAGGTTTAAAAAAATAAAGGAAAAACACAACTTGTTCTTTTTAATACTTAAAACAAACTGATTTTTATTTTAAAAATTGATCTTAAAGTAACTTAGCTTAACAAAGAAAATGAAATACAAAAAGTAATAGAAGTAAAAGTGCATTCTACAATTCCCAAGAATTCAAGTAAACAAAATTTAATTGACCTAAAATTAATTGCTTATTTACAAAAAGTAATAAAAGTAAAAGTGTATTCTACAATTCCCAAGAATTCAAGTAAACAAAATTTAATTGACCTAAAATTAATTGCTTATTATGTTTATGTTGCAATTTGTTATTGGAAACATTTAAGTGGAGTTAAAGTGGTTTTAAGAATTCTTAGAATTGGTTAGGCTATTGATACAATGTAATGATTGATATGGGTATGAACTAAAATGTGTAATATGACGTTGCTCAGCATTGTACTCTTCGTGGTTTTGGTGGTGGTAATGTAGTGATGGTTGTTGTTGTTGGTATGGTGGGTGTCGTAACTCCTCCCCCCTTAAGATAGAGCGACGGCCAAAATGATGTTGTTGGGGTCGGAGCGATATACTGTAGATCGGATAGGTGTTGTTTGTAGCTGTTTTTTCTTCTGATGACTATGATGAGTATAGTGATGACGATTATGGTACATACTACGGTTGTGGAAGTTGTGATTGAATGTATTGTTGTTGTTGTTACTTCGAGCTTGTTGACCTTGGAGTCCGTTTGTATGTTTAAGTCTTTTAGTTTCTTTAAGTTTAGAACTTCAGTTGTGGAGTTTGCGGAGACATTGCTGTTTGGTAACGGGGGAATGTGAATTTGGTCCCAGAAGGTATCAGCATCATCGTGGTATGTTATGCCGTTTATTGAGACATCACAGTGTTGGAAGTGTAATAAAGCAGTGCCTTCTATCTTGAGAGTTTTGGTGCTGCAAGTAGAGTTTATTAGTGTTTCTGGTGAATTAATAAAAATAATGTAATTTGGTTCAGCCTGTAAGATTGATTCTATTTTTCCGACGTCATTGAGAGGACAGTTTGCTGCTTTGTTGTTCATTAGGTTTCCAATGCAAATTGAGTTCCTAGTATCTTCTTGTTTGGTCGGCTTGTTGCAGTAATATGTTCCTTCGATCTTGGGGCAAAGTGTTTTGTGATGTTGTGTGGAATTTTCATTAAATATTATATATGGTTCAATTTTTACAATTTTTGTTTCATGTATAGGTAAGGGAATTATATGGTATAAAAAATATTTTTCATTTGAAATATTAGGTATAAGTATGTTAAATATAATATTTGATTTATTATAGTAGGCCTGCATGCCTAGCATTTCATAAATGTTCTCGACTGATTCGACTTTTATGTCCTGGGTTCTTAGTCTAAGTTCAATAATGTCAAGTTCCTCTGGGTTAAGCAGGAATCTTGAAATTATATTGAGTTTCGATAGAACCACTGCTTCGGCTATATTGGATAAGTGATCTGTTAATAAGTCGATATTAAAGTTAACCTGATTTAGATATTGTGTTCTAATAATAATGTCTTCTTCGTGCTGTATTCTGTTGGCTGTATTTGTTATGTATTTTTCTATTGTGTGTTGTTCGTTGTTGATGTGTGATGTGATGTTCTTGAATCTTTCCATCATCTTAAAATTTATTGAATGTTGGTGGGAGAGTGTATTTGTGACATTCCCAAGGTTTGTGTATATGTTGTCTATTTGTTCATTAATTGTTTGTGCGTCTTTAGCGTCCATGTTACCCGTTATTAATTTAATCGCGGAACCTAGTCCGTTGAACAAACCTCTTTTTTTTCTTTGTATTGGGTATAATGTTAAGAATTTGTTCCTTAACTCTTTGAGTTTCAGTGTAGTTAACTTTTCGATGTTAGTATCGGATGTATGTTTATCAAAAAGTGTAAGGGTGGTCTCAATATCGTCAATGTTAGTTTTGTAGTCTTCAAGATTAATAATATGTATAAAGTTGTGAAAATTAGTAATGGATCTTGCAGGACCCAATCGTAAAGGTAATATACTCTGGTTGGTTGGTAAGTTATGTACTTCGAGTATTTGTGAGTGAGTTGGGAGGGTTCTGTAGGGGAAATAAGTTAGTGTGTTAGTATAGCGCGAATACAGGGTTTCATATCTATTTATTATTCATCTGTTTTCTTAATCTACATTTGTGTATTTTCTTTTTGCCTGTAGTTACTATGGTAATATTGTTATTCTTATGAACTATTTGTTTAGAGAATCTAGGAGTTAGTTTATTGCGTCTTGCTTCCTTCCTGAAAACAATTTGGCCTTCGGAGTTGTCTACTGGGTCCTGCCTGGAAATGTTCGCATTTTCGATTCTAGTTTCCGTTGCACTTTGGACTTTTCCCCGAATTTTCGGATAAAGTTCGTCAAGGAAAATATTCAGTTTGGATAAATAGTCGTGTTCATTTGAGAAATTTAGTGTTTTCATGAATTTATATGGTCGACCAAAAAAAAGTTCGTATGGTGTGAGTCGTGTTGCGGAGTGAATTGCGTTATTGTAAGTTATAAGCGTTTCAAAAAGTATTTCCCCATGTTCTATTGTGAGTCTGTTCTCCTTTCTCTTGGACAGGATTAATCGGTATATTTCAGTGAGTGTGGAGTGTAATCTTTCTACTGGAGAATTACTGCTGGTTTGTTGGAAGGATGTTATGTGCAATTGAATTTGAAATTGTTTACAGAAGTCCTGAAAAATGTTCGCAATGAATTCAGAGCCCTGGTCGCAGACAACCGTTTTGGGTATACCATAGGTGCTAATATAACTCTTGAAAGCCCTAAGGACTGTTATGCTACTTCTGCAACTGAGAGTGTATCCCCAGGCAAATTTGGAACATTTATCGATAACAGTGAGGATCTGGTTATTGTTTATGGTGTAAATATCGATGTGGAGTATCTCCAGGGGTTTCAATGGAGTTTCAGGGATTAAAAATTTTAGTTTGGGGGGGTTTCTGTCGTACTTAAGAGTCTTACATTTTTCGCAGTTGTTCAAGGTTTTCGTAATTTTATCCTTCATATTGGGAAAATAATATTTCCTTTTCAGATGTAACAGTGTTTCGTTTATTCCCCTATGATTTGAGCGTTCATGATAATCGCGAATTGTTCCCTCTTGTTTATCTTCCGTTGTTATATCCTCAAGAATATCCATACACCTGACAAGACGGAAAGTTCTGGCTTGAGAAAAGTATTTGGAGAATGTTGCCTGTACTATAAAGAAGATGTCGTCATCTGTGTAAATGGCTGTTTGCCTATTGGGAGAAAAATATTTTTTAAATATGTCCAACATGATCTCTTCGTTAAATAGTTCCCTACGTAGAATTCTTCTCTGTTTATTCTTGAAAATTGTTTCAACGGTCATTGGGGACCCTGTTTCTTTTCTTTCAAGGATGATTTGTAGGTTAAATTCATTCAAAGGTTTCTCAGATATAGGTATACCGTCGTCTAGATTTTCGCCTGCACTGTGAATTGTGCTAGTGTTGATGAAAAGTTCCTGATTGTTCCCTTCTGGTGATTCATTTATCTTGACGCGGCTGAGAGCGTCAGCATTTGTATTGTGTTTACCTTTTTTGTAGATGATTTCATAATCGTATTCTTCCAATTTTAACCTCCATCTTACCAGTTTGGAGTTGGGTTCCTTCAAGTTCATTACCCAAGTAAGGGGTCTGTGGTCCGTAAAAATTTTGAATTTCCTCCCAAAGAGATACGGACGGAAATATTTGACAGCCCAAACTATAGCAAGCAATTCCTTCTCTATTGTGGAGTAATTACATTCGGTTTGTGATAGTGTGCGACTCGCGAAACAAATTGGTTTGTCGCTTCCTATGTGACCTTGGGATAAGACTGCTCCCAATGCGATGTTACTTGCGTCCGTTGTAAGGATGAATGGTTTAGTGAAATCAGGGTGTTGGAGGATAGGATCGTTCATTAATAAGTCTTTACAGGTTTCGAATGCTTCAATGTAGCTTTGGTCCATTGTAATGGTCGCACCCTTTTTTAAACATAGAGTAAGGGGTTTGGTAAGCCTGGCCAAATCTTTAATGAATTTACGGTAATAACCAATGAGTCCCAGGAAGGCTTTGATCTCGGTACGGGTTTTAGGCATTGGGAAGTTTTTTATCGCTTCAATTTTCGTCGGGTTCGGTTTAATCCCTTCTGAATTAATGATATGTCCTAAAAAGGATATTTCTTTCCTGAGGAACTCGCACTTATCCATTTGAATTTTAAAATTAGCCTCCCTGAGTTTTTCGAATACTTGAGTTATGCTTTCCAAATGTTCCTGTAAGGATGTAGAGTAAATGATGATATCGTCGAGGTAGACAAGACATATTTTTCCTACTAGGTCCTTTAGGACGTTGTCCATTACTCTCTGAAATGTGCTTGGGGCATTTTTCAACCCGAACGGCATCCTAGTAAATTCGTAGTGACCATTTTCCACTGTAAAGGCCGTTTTTTGTATGTGTCCAGGATCCATCTCGATTTGGTGGAAACCGCTGGCCAGATCTAGTGTAGTGAAATACAAGCATCTGCCAAGTTTGTCTAATATCTCAGATATATTTGGTATTGGGTATCTGTCAGATATGGTTTTGTCGTTGAGTTTCCTGTAGTCGATTACTAATCTCCATTTTTTATTACCATGAATGTCAGTCTTCTTTGGAACTATCCATACTGGAGAGCTCCAGGGTGAATAGCTATGTTGAATAATATTATGTTCCAGCATCTTTTTTATTTGTGTTTGTATTTCCTGTTTATGTACGTATGGGTATCTGTATGATTTTGTATAGATGGGGATGTCGTCGTTGGTAATAATTTTGTGTTTTATCTTGTTGGTGAATGAAAGTGGTTCGCCTTCCTTGTAAATAAGATCACTAAAGTTTCTACACAGTTTCACAATTTTTCTTCGTTCTTCGCTGTTGAGTTGATCTGTTCTTAATAGGTCATTTAAATTCAATGAAGTCGACTGACCATTTGTGGCTTCGGTATTGCCATATCCGACGTTAAAATTATTTAACTCGATATAATCTATTGCATCGTATTGTTCAGCGACCAATGGGGATTCTAACAAAAATGTTTGGTCTTCATGTGAGAAATTTGTTATTTCGACGTAGCCACGCCCGAGTCTAACATTGTACAAACCTGGACTAACAAATAATTTGGGGTTTAATTCGATGGAATTTACGTATACAGTGCCATTCTGTTTATTAATAGGTAATTCCACTAGTCTTTTTGAATTGGCCGGTATATTCAGAATGCCAGTAGATTGGTTAGTTTTGAGGTTGATATTATTAATGGAATTTTTCGTAATTAGGGTTCTATTCATGAGGTCAATTTTAGCGTTGAGCAAAAGTAGTATATCCATGCCCAAAAGGCCATCGAAGAAATTATGGAACTTGAAAATGAGGAATTTGAATGATCCGGTCTGATTAAATTCCGAAAATATTGGTAATATTATCTGTTTGTCCACTTGATAACTTTTGAAAATGGTCGTAATCGTAGTTGGTTCGCATTTAATTTGGTCCTTAGGTAAAACGTATTCGGGGTTCATAAAAGACGAAGATGCTCCAGTGTCTAAAAGAAATTTAAGGGGTTTTCCAGAAGGTAGATGTATAGTTATGTAGGGTAAGTTTGATGGATGTTTAGATGGATTTATGTAACCGGTTGGTTGTTCGAGGCTGTGGTAAAAAAATTTTGGGATTCTTCAATGTTGGTCGATCCGATGTTGTAATGTTGGTCTAATTGTTGGTTACTATTATCGGAGGTACCTGGTCCGGTTAAATGGGGGTTATCAAAAAATTTATCCCTTTGGCAAGAATTTTGATCAGTGTTGAAGTTGTTTGGGTCGTTATCAATATATTTATCCAATTGTTGGTAATTGTTGGAAGGGATCGTTTCATGGAAATTGAAATTTGGGTTTCCAGCAAATCGGGTTTGCTGGCTTGGGCTCGCTTTTATTTGTGGAATGTTCTGTTGTTTGAAATTGTTCGGAGTATATTGGTTTCTAAAATTTTGGTTAGTTTGTTGGGGATGTTGTTGTCTATTCGGAAGTTGGTATCTTTGATCCCTGTGATCGTTATTTCGTTGCCAATTATGGTTCCAGTTAGTCTGCTGGGGTTGTTGTTGTCTATTTGAAGACTGATATTTTTGATCCCTTTGAAAACGGTTATCATATGGTCTGTACTGGGAGTAGTGCCCCCTATTTGATGTTGGGATTCTCTGATAGGAAATGTTCTGTTCCTTTATGCAACAGGATAGTGCCGTGGAAAGCGAAGTTGGTTGCATTGCCCTTACCCTCGAACCTAGTGGTTCGTTAAGGCCACTAAGGAAGGAATTTAGGCACATCTCAGAGTAAAGGCTCTTTTTTGCATTTATGACGCCAGCATCCTTTTCGTGAATAAGTATGTTGTTGCAAAGGGAGGATTGGAGTTCAATAATTTCTCCGTAGAAAGATTCAATAGTCTTGTTAAACTGTTTAATGGTATGCAAGTCTCTTATTAGAGACGTTTCGGTCCGTTTGTCGGAGTAATGTAGAACGAGGTTGTTCTTTATGTCATCCCAAATAAGCGGGGTTCCATACATGTTAAGGACCTCATTGGCTTGCCCTTCAATCTTGTTCCGTATGGCCCTTAGTAAAATTTGGCCATAAGGAGTATTGTCCGTTCCCCGTATATAAAGAAGAATTTCCTCAACGTTGTTGAGGAATTCGTAAAGAAGTCTGGGGTTACCATCGAATTTCGGCAAATCTTTAATCGCATCGGGTATTCTTAACGAATTGAAAATATCGATTTGATTATTCGCCTGGTTTTGTGTGGGTTGTTCCGTTGACATTGTGTCAGAAATGGAACAAGAACTAAGGTCGGAAATGGTTGAGTTATTCCCGGGGAGATTGGTATCTGACTTCTCAGCGAAGGTAGAATTATTGTTTTCAGGGATAGATGTCAAACTAGCAACTTTTCTCAGATTATAAGGAAAGAAACGGAGTTTCTGTTTTGGTTCCTTATTATTCGGCATAAAAAAAAAATTTGTCGATTTTACTTTAATTTGGTATTCACAGTACCTTGAACATTTAATTTACAGGTTCGTATCGATATGCCCTCGATACTTTTCTTTTCCGATTGCAATCACTTTTATCTCGTTTCCCTTATATATTTTTCTCGTTAAATTTGTACCGATATGCCTTCGATACAAGTTTATATATATTTTTAACAAAACTTCGCGTATTCCCGTTTCAAATACTGAGTTTTAATTGTGTACCGATATGCCCTCGATACCATTAAAGTCTCATGTATTATTAAATTCAAATGTTCAGTTTGCTATATTCTGTTTTCTTAAGGCTAAGTCAAAAAAAAAAATTTTTTTTTTTTATAAAATTAATTAAATTATTATATTTTTTTAAAATTTTCGCTTTATTTTGTTCAAATAATTTTTCATTATTTTTTTTTTTTTTTTTTTTTTTTTTTTTTTTTACTATTTGGAATTAAAAATATATTTTTCTATTTTTTTTTTTTCACTTAAATATTATACATATAAACAATTTTATTTTACTATTATCTTTATAACATCACAAAAACACTTACATGCACCCGATCAGGAACGTTAGGATGAACCACATGGTATGATGATCGCGTTGTTTATCCTTATTTCCTTTCCTTTTGGGAGTGGGGGTTCCAGTGAATTTAAGGGTCAAAACCCTCGGTTGTTTCGTCTTGATGTCGTCCTTGCTTGCACAAATATTTTCCTTTTAGGACACTTAAGTTTTCTTCTTTTTTTTTTCTTATTTGCGAAAAATGACACTTGCGTTCTCTTTTTTTTTTTTTTTTTTTTTATATATCTTTCTATTTGTTAAATAAAAAAGGACAATTTAAAACAAGACACCGAAACCGTTCACTGAACTTTCGACTGCGCCAGTTATATGTGGTGGACTACCAGGTTTAAAAAAATAAAGGAAAAACACAACTTGTTCTTTTTAATACTTAAAACAAACTGATTTTTATTTTAAAAATTGATCTTAAAGTAACTTAGCTTAACAAAGAAAATGAAATACAAAAAGTAATAGAAGTAAAAGTGCATTCTACAATTCCCAAGAATTCAAGTAAACAAAATTTAATTGACCTAAAATTAATTGCTTATTTACAAAAAGTAATAAAAGTAAAAGTGTATTCTACAATTCCCAAGAATTCAAGTAAACAAAATTTAATTGACCTAAAATTAATTGCTTATTATGTTTATGTTGCAATTTGTTATTGGAAACATTTAAGTGGAGTTAAAGTGGTTTTAAGAATTCTTAGAATTGGTTAGGCTATTGATACAATGTAATGATTGATATGGGTATGAACTAAAATGTGTAATATGACGTTGCTCAGCATTGTACTCTTCGTGGTTTTGGTGGTGGTAATGTAGTGATGGTTGTTGTTGTTGGTATGGTGGGTGTCGTAACTCCTATGCACTTCAACCCAATCATGTGTTTTCTGTGATTGTTGTATGTTGTCATCAAACATGGCATTATTCATTTGAGCATCAGACTTAGTAGGTAATGAAGCTACAGATGAAGCAGCAGACAAAAGAGGTTGGCTGTTTGTTATAGCAGCAGCAGCTCGTGCACTTGTACTTGGCTTAACAACAACACTAGTAGCATCAATTGCATTAGTATTAAGTACATTAATGTTGTTTTTTCCTTTTTGTTTATTTTTTGGCGGTTTCACTTTATCTTTATTTTTTGAGAACTCACTAAACTGTTTCTTTAAACCACGTAGTTCAAGATTTAAAGAGTTTTTAAGCTCTCTTACTTCATTAGAGAGAGATGAGATCTGTGCAATTAAATTTGATGAAACACCCAAACAATCATTACCAGTGTTGCCATTTCAGTGCTTTTCGGGTATTTTTTGGTGCTTTTTTCCTTCCCGTACCCGGTGATTTTTTACAAATACCCGTTTATAAAAAGCGGGTATTTACAGTGCTTTTTCAGATTTCTGGCAGTGCTTTTAGTGCTTTTTGTACAGTTTATATTTTTGGTATTTGTTCTCCTTTTTTCAATTTTTTTTGAATTTTTTGTCAAAATTGAAAAAATAATACAAAATATACAAAAAATACATTTTTGCAAAATGTTTGTAGTACCATTTTAAATAACAACCCAATAAGCACATAGGTTTTAAAAATTCAAGTGCTTTAAATTTAGCTTGAAGTAAAGTATATTTCAAATTCTAGCACTTGTTTTTTTAACAAAAATATTTCAAACTTGAATTTTTGTTTCCCTTTTGCTGGAGTATGCTATTGAATTAAAATGTAATAGAAGTTGAATTCAAGCCTTGAAACTGGAAAACAGGGCTGGAATTGAACTTAATTTCAACTTGAATTCCAGTGAAAATGTTTATAGGGAACTTCGTTATATTTAAACTTCAATATTTTGAAATATTAGTTTGGTGCTTTTTTACCCCTTTTTTGGTAATTTTATGAACCTTTTTTACACGATTTTACAAAGCTAAAATGTGTTTTTAAAATCTTGACTTAAATTTTTCAAAAAAATATTATCGTACTTTTTTACCCCATTTTTGGTAAATTTTTACCCTTTTTACCCGTTTTCAAAATGCTCACGGTGCTTTCCTGCCTTCAAGAGTTGGCAACACTGATCATTACAATTATACACAATGTTTTTATTATTAATTTAATTTAATTTATTTATTTCAATCATTGGTACAAATAAGACTTAGATTCTCTTAAAGCACCTCAAACATTTTAAGTCACAGTGATTAAATGCTTAAATAAGATACATAAAATCTTAAAAATAGACAGTAATAATAACAACAAACCTAAAAAAAAAACAGAACAACATAAACGATTAATCTTTGAACAAATTCATAATTGCCATTTTAAAAAACAATACACGGGGTTCGGATTTAATTTGATTAGGTAAAGAGTTCCAAAATTTCACAGCACTAACAAAGAACAATCTTGAGGATGATAAGTAATTATAAGCAGGCGTAATAATATTGCTTGTTCGACTTGATCTGGACATATTAATTTTCCGGTACAAATAATCAGGTTCCTTCGTATATATAATTTTGTGTAAAAATACTAAATTTCGAATGTTTAGATATGAAGTTAGATTACATCCCAAGATTTGAAGGGAGTATTGAGATATTCTATCATATTTTCTCTTGTTGAATACAAATCTAGCACAATTATTAATAACCATTTGTAATTTAGTATTAGATGTGGCATCGAGGTTTCCAAAAACAATTGCTCCATAAGTCAAAATTGGTATAAGTAACGTTTTCACCAATTTGAGCTTAGTGTGACTCGGAACAAACGCTGATGCATACCAGAGTTTCCGTAGAGCACAATACATTTTAGTAATTGTATAATTAATATGATCCTTGCAATTAAGCTCAGAATTAATTAAAAATCCAAGATTTTTTACCACTCTCACATATTCAACTACTTCATTCTGCATGGTGATAATTGGCAATATTTCAGAAGAGCAACTGCCAATTAATAGGGCTTGAAGCATTAATTAACAGATTATTTTCAACCGACCAACGGCAAATTTCGTGCAAGTCCTCATTAAGTCGACAACCCAAATCTTCCATAAGTCCAGGAGGGCGCGAAAGATATATTTGGGCGTCGTCTGCATATAAGTGAATATTAGAGCTTTTACAGCAGTGTACTATATCATTAATAAAAATACTAAACAGAATATTATTGAAGTATTCAATTAAATTATGACTAATATTGGCACAAATTAAATGGTATTTGGCCCTGCAAATATGGCAGACGATGAAGTTTCTTTTTGCCGAATTGAAACATTTAGCACAAAGCGATTTTGATGCGGTATTCATTGTAACACGTCTAAACAAATTAACTATCAGGCGTAGACTTTTTTTCATTAATAAATGTGAAAAGAAAAGACTGGTTAACGGTGGTATCTAAATTTGGTTATCCGACATCTAAATTTGGTGCACAAAAAAAAAATTTATGGTCATGCAACTTCTCTTGAAGAAAAGAACAACAAGAATAACGTTTCAGCTAAAATTAGCAAAGTACCCGAAGAAAAAAGTGTAAGCTGAATAGGCATTAAAGGTTTTATGGTAGGGCAAACATTTCCTGAAAAGGTATCCAAATTAGCTGCAGTCAATCCACACCATAACTAGATCTTCGTTTATTCGAGAAAGTTTTTATAATAAAAACCTGGCATTGCAAAAAAATGAAACCGATGTAAAGAACATTATATTAAATTACTACAATAATGTAAAAGATATCATGATGAAAGAAATATCGAGCAATATTTCTAACAAAAGGAGATTTACTATAATCTTAGATGAATGGACAAGAATATCACAACAATGTATAAATGGAAATAATTCATTTTATAACCTGGGGTTGGTTTATATATCAGGAAGATGTAATGCTGATGAAATAAGAAGAATTGTAGAAATAAGACTAGAAGAGTTTTATTTGTCTTTGGAAAATAACATTGTGGCCACCATATCTAATGGGCCAAGTGTGATGAAACGGTTTGTTTCCGACAGTCCAGTAGTAGGTGCTTTCTACTGGAATCATGCAATTCATTTGGCAGTGCTGCGAGTAATTTATGTGAAATCAAATCTTCAACATTCTGATATTTTTTACTTTGAATTCTCATTACACAAACTGCATTTGTACTGAAATAGTTTTTTTTTTTAACAAAAATTACTTATATAGGTGGTTTCTATTAACAATTTTGTTCAAAAATATTTACCGGGATTCCCGGTAATCCCGGGAATTAAATTTTTTCGTTCCCGTTTCCCGGGAAATAAAAAAGTCCGGGAAATCCCAAACCCTAACAGTAATACATGTTTTTTTTCAATAACAGTGACTTGCTTTCACACTCTTCTGAATAAAATGTCTCCTTCTATCATGTCTTTGTTACCGGTCGCAACTATTCTTCTTTTAAGGCCCAGTTTTTAGGAAGTGGATTATTTTTAAACTTAGTTTAACGCAGTTTGTAACTGGAATACTGCTTTTAAAATGTGGTTTATTTTGTTTTATTTCAATAAAGAAATAAATTATACTCCAGAAAAAGTTTTTCCGGCAAATTTTTGTTAATAAACTTTGAAATGGCTGACAAAATTCGTTTTCAGTTTAACGAAACCAAGTTTAACTGACATCTTAATAACTCGCCATAAATATTATTTCGTTTATTTATCAGAACAGCGATTTGCAAATAACATTCACTGAGAACAATGTTATTGAAAAATCGCCGGATCGACCATCTTTATTACAAACCCGTGATCACGGTCACTGTTTAAAAGAACGGTGATTTGAAAATCACGATCACTGGTAGCAGCGTTACTCAAAAATCACCGGATCGCTCATCTCTAATAAAAATAAATATTACATATTTTGGTGAGTAGTTAGGGAATGCATCCCGGGATTTCCCGTCCCGGGATTCCCGGGAAATTAAGCATTTTTTAGTTCCCGCATTCCCGTGAATTTGGACCGGGAATCCCGGGATTTCAAAAAATGCAGTTTAAAATAATAAATTTAATTATTTTAAATTTTCTTATGCACAATTTTCCAACCTTTTGAAAATAGTAAACATTTTACATTAGGCTTGTTCGTTAACTTACTATAATTTGTTACTTTTACCACAACTGGAAAAATTCAAAGAGTACCTACCTAACCAAAACATTGATTGAGTAAAAGTCGTAAGATTTTCGAGTTAACGAACACACTGATTAATTTGTGTACTTGATCGAACTTTTTAAGTTCCTTTCAGCAAAGAGTATACATAATAAAGAGATTGGGGGACTCTCTATCACTGAGAAAGCATTTGTTCTATTATGTGCCTTGGAGCAGCAACATACTCAAACCGATATCACCCAGCAAACATGGCAATACGAAGAAGATTCTTCGAACATATCACCAGGAAGAAAACATTTATTGCCGGCAATATCAATTTCGTATTCCGGAAGTTTCCTCCGTCGGAAACAACTGTTACACTAAAACAATACTTCCAGGCAATATGGAAGCAATAACTCATATGGAAGATAAAAGGGATATCGCTAATTAAACTCCCAGTACAATAAAAAAAACGATTTAATTTACATTATCCATTGACCAACTTATAAATTATTTTGATTTCATCTTAGCCGATTTTTCCCGCGCAATTAATCTTAACTTTTCACGAGTTTATTTCCTATATATCTTTTGATTGTTTTTGTACAAATTTTTTCCAAATTGATAAAATATTTCAAACAAATTTGCTTTATCTTCCAAATGATACAAAGATGATATTGCCGAAATATTGTCATAAAAAGTTATGACAAAGATAAAATTTTTGAATTATTTTTTTACAAATATCGTCGAATTATCTTCCAAGTGATAAAAGGAAGACAATTTCAAAGTAAATACCACTTGATTATTTTCATTAAAATGACAAATAGAAGATATCGCTTTAATATCTTCTTGGAAGGTATCTTTTAAATGTTTGCAGGGTCATTATGTGCGCTCTTTGTATGACTCAAAATAATAATTTAGTTATAAAAATAAAGAATGGAACTATACTATGGAATTATACTATTCCAACAGTATTATAGACCTAGATTATGAATTTTAAAAACCATACGTAAAAAATTTCAAAATAATATTGGAATGCGAAAAAGGCTTTTGAGTTCAAAAAATTAATTAAAATATTTACATTCTGCAAACGATGCCAAAATTTTCTTTTTTTGCAACTAATCACCAAACTTTGTTTTATGAAACGGGCATTATACTCCGTAGATTATAAATTTAAAAAACCGCACTTAAAAAATTGCAAAATAATAGAGGAACGCGAAAAAAGCCTTTGTGGTAGAAAAAAATAATTAAAAAACTCAATCAGCGATTAACAATCTGCAAATGAATACAATGACGCAAAAATTTTCCTTTTTGCAAATACTTTTTCGCGATTTATTTTTGTTTTTGCAAACTAAGCACCAAACGTTTGTGTATAAAATTGGTACTATAGACCCTAGATTATAAATTTAAAAAAACCACACTTAAAAAATTGCAAAATAACCGCGGAAAGCGAAAAAAACTTTATGGTACAAAAAATTAATTAAAAAACTTAATCAGCGATTTACATTCTGCAAACAAATATATTGATGCAAAGAGTTTCCTTTTTGCAAATTTTATTTTTCGCGATGTTTTTTGCAACTAGCCACTAGATTATAAATTAAAAAAAAAAAACGCACGTAAAGAATTGCAAAATAATAGCGGAATTTGAAAAAAGACTTTATGGTACAAAAATTTAATACCTAGGTTATATATTTAAAAAAAACCTCACTTAAAAATTGCAAAATAACGGCGGAATTCGAAAAAGGCTTTATGGTACAGAAAATGAATTAAAAGAGGTAATCAGCGATCGGTATTCTGCAAGCGAATATATTGTTGCAAAAATTTCGTTTTTTGCAAATGTTTTTTTTCCGCAATTTGTGCTAATATTTGCTAATATCTAAATATTTAATTTTTATGTTTTTTAACGAGCCAAAGAGGAAGCTATTTTTTAGTTACATACATTTTTAAATATGTAAGAGCGATCTAACATTTTTTGGTATAAGAGCCCGATTAAATGAACCTTTTCCATCCCTGATTCACCAGTCGGAGTTCGTTCCTGTTCCAAGCCGCCTAACATTGTTTCTGTATTCGGAATGAAAGACAAATTTGTCCTTTGATTTTTAAAAATTTTCAAGTAAGTTGAAATTTGTTTCCATAATTTAAAAACCCAGTGTAGAAAATCATTACCAGATATGTGAATATGTAACTACATACTGGGTAATGGTAACTAGTTACTTTTGTTATTACATTTCTTATTACCTTGATATGGCGATGTCGCGAAAAATAATAAGTTATGGTTACACAACAGCATACGAAAAATCAAAAAATCTATCGTTACCTATGTGCTTACCAGTACTGACAAAAATAATGAATCTAAAAATAGATTTTCAAAAAAAATAATTTATATAAAAAATATATTTTTTATTGTATTTTTTTTAAATAAAATTTGCTGGTGCGGGAATCGAACCTGGGTCTACAGATTGCCAGTCAATAGCTCTATCATCTGAGCTATATCGACTTGTAATATTTAATGGATAAAAATGTAATTGACCTGCTGCACACAAGTACGCTTACTCGCCAACATACAAAAAATCAAAAAATATGTGATTACATATATTGAGTCTAAAAATAGATTTCAAAAAATTTAAAAAAAATAATGATAAAAATAAGTCATTATCAGTACCTCATTATTATATGTTTTAAAATAATGCAGAAGGTAAGTGGGTGTCATTACTGGTAGTCCAAAAAATAATGATATGTCATTACCGTTTTTACACTGGGAATTTATTCCAATTTTCTAAAATATTAATTTTTTTATTTTTTTTTTTAGTCTAAAAATTAGTTTTAGTTTATTCAATTTTTAAAAATAAAATTAAACTTATATAATTATATAATAATATAATAATATAAAATTATTTCTTTCTCACTACGAAAATTCCAAGAAAAATCATGAAGATTTTAGATCTTTAAAATATTTTATTTATAAAAATTTTTAAATTATTATAAAATATTTTCTAATTTATTTCCCTTGAGGGATGCCGGGATCCCGGGAATTCAAGATAAATTTCCCGCTTTCCCGGGAAATCAAAAAGTGCGGGATTTTGCATTCCCTATGAGTAGTGTAAGTTTTGATTTCCTATATCTATAATTAATAGTCTCAGATCAGGGATAATAAGGTTGGTACTATAGTACTTTTTATGGTACTATTAGAACCTCAGAAGTACTATGGTACTCCTCTGACTCATTTAGTACTATTTACACATTTTCATATTTTATTTATTTATTTTTTTTTTTAATTTTCATACCAAATATTATGTTTAACTTGTTAACTATCGGAGTTTAAAATAAAAAGTGTGTTGAAACGTAATTCAATGAAACAAATTGTTAAAATATGTATACAAAAATATTTAAAATAAAGTAAATTTAAATTTTTCGAAAATTTCGTGTTTTTTTTTTTTAATCGCGTTCATCGAGGTTTATGTTAATTGAGGTGGTACTCCGAATTGTAAATAACGGTTCGACAGTCAGCGAGATAAAGCCAAAATGATAACCTGGATTTTTCGGGGTTGTTTTTAACTTTACACGTTGGTTTTCTAGCCGGGTCATACACCTACACTCATAAACAAAGTTAGTACAAAAGTCTGTTAAACGCGTTTTGATTCAATTGAACTAATTTTTCTGTTATTTTGTCTTAAAATTTAGGATTGACCTAACATTTTTTTAAATCCAAATTAGCATACACTGAAAATATTATTACAGTAACTGACTGTAGTTTATTTAAAAAGTTATCCGTACATTTATTTTTAAATGATTATACAGTTAAAATAAAAGGAAATATATTTTTTTAACTGTCGTTTATTTAAAAAATAAATTACATATAAAAACGGATTTTCTGTTACAGTTAATATTTTCATTTAAAATGTTTTGTTAAAAAAAGAATTTCTTTTCGATTTCTAGGTCAGCTAAAAAAACGAAATAAACTAAATTCATTTATTCTTACGGATTTTGTAGTTACTTTTTTGAAATTTAAAAAAACTAAATAAATGAAAAATCATTATTTTTTAAGGATTTTGTAGTTTATTTATTAACATTTAAAAATAAATGAAAAGTGCTTTTGATTTAAATGAAAAGTCAGTAGACCGGTTTTCAAATGATTTTTCATTTATTTTAAATTACATATTCAGTTAATTTAAACTACAAACTATTTTGAGTGTAAGAATGATTTTCATCCGTATTTAAACTAACTTTTCAACTTAATTTTTAGTAATTTGTGTTTCTCAATTTCAGAAGTTTTTCAGCTAATTTCAACAACTATTATTTCGAAATAATTGTATTTTTGTGTCTCTACTGTCGACATCACAGAGATAGCGCTATATTTTCATATTTTTTATTGTATAATTATAAAATGGCTTATATCTCGGAAACTAAGCGAGATAGAGCAAAATGCACCACAATTCGTTACTCTTCCAATAATAAATATGGGCCTGTCTCGGGGCAGATCCGGATATTCCAGAAACCCAGACTGTAAGCGATATTTTAGCGGAAATTTTCTGTTGAATCAGGTAAATTTTTTGCTGAATTTTGCTCAAAGTTCTAAACAAAGTGAACTAAAATTTTCTGTGTATTTAGCAGTGTGTAAAATTTAGCTCTCCTAAATTTAGCAGACCATAATTCTCAACTCCACTGCAAATTCTGCTATTTCCTGTTATTTTAGCAGAATTTTGAACTATTTGTACAGGTTTTTTTATGAGTGTAGATACAGTCTAACAGTTAAAGTCTATAGTGACTATGCATAATAATTTGAAAACCTTATAACACATTTATAAAATGAATTTTGTATGGAAGATTTGTTTTACAAGTCACTTATAAATTCTAAAACTGATTATGCATGTGACCCTATACATATAGCGAATATATAGCAAAGAATAAAAAACCACTAAAAAGCAATGAAATATTCGTAATTTTTCAAACTTTTCGGATTACAAAACGCTGTAAAAAAGACCCGGGAAGAACAAAGCCAAATTTGAGTATGGGTATTTGCCAAAATGACCACTACCTTATTAATGAATAAAATTGTATAGGTCCCGGGAAAGAAATCGTATAAAATCGCTTTGATTTGATTATACCATTAAATATCAATTCACTCAATATCTGATGGGACCTCTTCATGATTACTGGGTCAAAATATGGTGCTTGATGCAATACAAACTTGTATATAAAATTTCGTCAAATTATCTTTTAAAGCGCGACCTGTGGTTTAATTATAAGTATCGTTCATTTTTACGGACAGACGAATCGACATCATAAGCATCAACTTATGGGTGTCACACGCAGAGAAAGGATATGGTTGTAATATGATCATGGCTACAAAACTATGATCCCTACCGCCATACATGGTTGTTGCAACCATATTATTAATGTATTAATCATACTTTACAAGTTATATGGTCGTCTGTAATCATTTTATAGTTAAAATCTCTCCTTTTTTCGCTTATCGTATTTTTCTCTAATCTACAATCATATATTATCCGGACAACCATATTCCTCTCTTCGAATTACAGTCACATTTTTTATTTGTACTGAGAGATATCATGTTCACAATCATTGGTATGGTTTCGACAACTATAAGATGGTCAGTATATATGTTTTTATTAGCGTCATTGATCAGTTAGCGTCATTCTTGTTTCAGATTTTGTGAAAAGAAGTTATAAGGCGCAATCAAAGAAAATAATACATAATAAACAAAAAAAAAAAAACAAAAAATAGAAAACAACTTACTGATATTCATTTTAATATTGACATTGTTTGTAGAAGAAATAATTCGGTCTAAACAGGAACCTTCAAATTAGATTTTACTTTGAAGTGCTCAGTGTTATAAAATAAGTAAAAAGTGATAAAAAAAGTGTTTTTTTATTTTTTGTACTCACGTAGAAAACTTATTGTTGAAGAGTGTCCATAATAAGGAGTGTTACAGCTTTTAGTTTTGTACGTAAATCAAATTAAAGAAATGTACAAAATTGAAGAAAATGTAAAGAGTGCACAAAATAATCATAATATGTTCCTAGTGATCATAATATAATTCTAAGTGATCACAAATTTTTCGACAGGAAAATAATATGATGACTGGGAAAATATTATGATCATCAATAAATATTATGATCATAAGGTAAATAGTATGATGAATTTGGATGTATCGTGAAATTTTAATCCAGCTTCAGCAAAATACTGGGAGAATACTATAGGGATTATAGGACAATAATATGATAATATGCAGGACTATAATATAATAATATTGGGAGAATTTTACAATCATAGTGTGATAATTTATTGTCCATATTAGGATAAAAATGAGGTAAGAGTATGTTTGTGCCAACTATGTAATAACATGATTGTCGCAATCATATACCCAAAAATATATGATGCTCTTAGAATATGATCATCCCAACCATGTTTTTTCTTTGCGTGCAGAGAGTGGTGTAGAATACAAAAGGAATTTTTTGGTACCATGAAGGTCGAAAAAGTACTATTTTTAAAGAAGGTTGGTACTATTTTGAAAATCCTATTTATCATCCCTGTCTCAGATTATCGCAGCTGTCAAAACATGAAATATATCAAATTAAAGAGCATATTTCATCCTATTAAAATTATTAAAAGAATGCAAAAACTCTACAAAGATTTTAGTGAGATTTCTTATAAATCTCGCGAATTTACGGGGTTTCATTTATATGGGGAATCTCGGGATTTCACATGCGATTTTCAATGATTTTTCGAATAATTAACCGGTTAACCACCTGAGTAGAATAATTCGAAACAGTAATTGTTTTTAATACAAAATTTACATTTAAAGCTGGATTCACAATTCTAGAGTATCTACTTCACTCTAAACAGTGGATTTGTTTTTATCCTGCCATCATGTTTGCAGAGTGGAGTACTTCGGCATTGTGCATCCAGCTTAACTATTGGTTAAATTGAAGCGAGGTATTCAGTAATTCGATCATATCGACCCTTGAAATGCAAAATATCATTTAACAAATTCTATCAAAATCGAATTTTCTTTCACCAAAATAAGCGGGTTTTTGAACGTTTAAATTTTCTATTTTTCTAAACTTTTGTTGATCAATTACAGTGCTTATGGTATAAGCAAAACGTAGCGATTTTATAAACAAATTTCTGAAAGCGGCTGTCAAAAATTTTGCTTCTCCTGAAAGAAAAAAGCATTGTTATGCTTTTAACCGATATTAACCCCTCAATTCATAAATGCTTTGTAAAGTTATAGCAGTTTTACGTCATTTTTATACAAAATTTGTTCAATAAACCTCCTATAATTTTACAAAGCGTTTAAGAATTTAGGGGTAAGGATATAAGTATATTTAAACGTTTATCTCTTGGCTTGAGATTTGATGCTGTCCCATTAAAATCTAAAAACATTACGGGAACTAGTAAACCATGGTTTTCAGCAGCTATAAAAGTATTTATTGAAAAAAGAGATGTTGCGTACTGACGATGGAAAAGATTCAAAACTCCCGAACTGAAAGCTGAATATCGTGTTGCTAGAAGCAATGTCAATAATATTATTACTCAAAAAATATTACTCAAAACGCTTTGAACATGCTATTCGTGAAATCGGTATGGGAAAGGTTGAAAACAACTCCGCTCTCGATTATGATATGTTTAAATTTTCTTGTGTCACCCAGTTTGACATTATGTCAACTCTTTCATTAATAAAATCCGAAGCAGTAGGATACGATAACATGCACCCAAAATTTTTAAAGATAATTATGCCATTTCTTCTGCCTTATACATTTTTTTAATACAATCATTACCACAAGAAATTTTCCGCTGAAATGGAAGCACGATAAAATTATACCAATCCCGAAAACAAATACTGAGTTTCGACCAATTGCCATTTTATGCTTTCTTTCAAAAGTATTAGAGAAGATTTTACATTTGCAAATCAGTAAATATATAGAGGATAAAGGTCTGATGTTCGATAAACAATCTGGCTTTCGCCCAAATCATAGCTGTGTCACAGCTTTGATCGATGTATCGGAAAATATTCGACGTGAACTGGATGATGGTAAACTAAATTTCCTAGTATTGCTCGACCACTCTAAAGCAGTGGTCGGCACAAAGAGAGAATGTGAATGTATTGTGAGAAATTAGTTTATCATTTTTAAATTTATATTTTTATATTAAGGACATGAATTAATGAAGAAATGTAATAATGAATGCATGAATGAATTAAAGAAATAAAAAAAAATAATTTATAGTAACCCGTGTAAAAAAGTTTAGATCTGATCAGATCTTTTTGGATCTAAATAGATATGATTGAAACTAATTAGATCCTGTACCAGATCTCATCAAATATGATCAGATATGGCATATGGAATAATACCTTATGGCAAGATCTGATCAGATCTAGTGCCAAATCTGTTCAAATCTAAAGTGATCTGGACAATTGCGCCAGATATGCCTAGATCTGATCAGATCTAATTAGATCTCAAATTTGTCCCCAATTTTGAGATCTTATTAGATCTGGTAAGATCTACTAAGAACTGGACAGATATGCCTAGATCTGATCAGATCTAAATAGATTTCAAATTTGTCCCCAATTTTGAGATCTAATTAGATCTGGTAAGATCTACTGAGATCTACTGAGATCTGGCCAGATCTGATCTTTTTTACACGGGAATTTAATTTTTTTAAATAATTTATAATAAATTTTATTATACATATTATTAAAAAAATATTTATTTTTTTGTATATAAATTATTTATTCATAAAAAGTATTCCATTAGTTAGTAAATTTAAATGAACTAAAGAAATAAAAGTAATTCATGATAAATTTCCTATTCTTGTAAAATTTTAAGAGTGTAATATTTTTCTAAAATTTCTTAAACAAAGCGACGTCAAACTGCTTTGTTGAAAGATACCATGCTACTAAATAAATTTTACGCTCTTAGTTGAGAGTTTTGTTGCCATTCGTGTTATGTACGTGTGAAAAGCCGATAATGATCGGCCACTGGTGGCTGCCGACCACTGCTTTAAAGCCTTTGATATGGAGGACCACTTCATTTTATGTATGAAATTAAGGGGGTAATTTTCTAAAACACTTCGGTGAAGGTTGCGTTATTTCTATAGAAATTGTTTGTGTTACAAAAACAATTTACATTGAAAGTTCCCTTCACTTCACTCAAGTGTTTTACGAAATTAGATACTAAGAAATTTTTTCAAATTTTCTTCTACATAAACTCAGCTTTTATTTTCACATCTATCTGAACGTATGCAATCTGTATTTGTAAATCATATTTGGTCTAATTCGTTAACCCTTTTTAGAGGAGTGCCACAAGGGTCAATTCTTGGCCCTCTCCTTTTTTCGTTGTATGCAGGACTGCCAGAATTGCCGATTTTTTGACATTTTGCCGATTTTTTATTAAAAAATATGCAAAATGCCGATTTGCCGATTTTTGGTCCAAAAATGCCGATTTTTTGTTAAAACTCAAAAACACGAAATTTAAATTTTTGCTGATTTATAAATAAGAAAATAATTCTGCCTTTGACATTTCGAAAGTTCATGTAAATTCATGTTGGTTATCGTTAGCTGAAAAAGAATGTTAACAAAATATCTTTGCGATCAACAAATTTTCAGCAAAATTGCATCGATTTTTTAATGCTAGTTTTTTCATATTTTGCTGCAAATGCATGTTTTTAAAATATTTTGTTATAAATACATATTTTTTTGCATTACAGTACTTTTCGCTTAGAGTCACATCGCTTATAGTCCATTTAGCGATATAATTCGAAATATACGTTTTTACAGCCCTCTATAAGTCAAATTCATACAAAATATTAACGATATAGTCCATTAGCGATATAATCACTTTTGACATATATGCCACCTATGTGTGGTTATTAAAAGTTTACTTACATGAAAATTATTTAGGATATTGTCACATTTAGATAAAATTAGCTATTTAAGCCACAAACCAATAAAATGTACTAAAAATCAAATGGTAAAATACAACCGTGCTTTGAAAAACCTGTCAAACTAAAAAGAAATAAATAAAACAGAAAAAATGAGTAAACGAGTGAATTTATCTGTAAAACAAAAAATTTGTTTGTTAAATGACTATAAACATAATTCTTTAACAAGAAAAGAATTGGGCTCCAAATACAAAATCGATGTGTCTACTGTTTCCAAAATTATAAAAAACGAGGAGAAGATTCGTGGGCTGGCAAATTCATCTAACTTAAAGTCTAAAAGACAACGAAAAGGCGATCATCCCAATATTGAAAGGGCTCTTACGATTTGGTTCAATGATATGCGTAGCAAAAACGCTGTTGTAACTAGTTTAATGCTTATGAACAAAGCTAAAGAATTTGCTGTTCAATTGGATGAAGAATTTGAGCCAGATTCAAGTTGGTTATTCCGATGGAGAAAGCGCTCCAACATAAACTTTGGAAAGATTCATGGAGAATCTAAGGACAACGACGAATCGTCGGCGGAGGATTTTAAGACTAGTGTTTTACCCCATTTGCTCAAAGAATATTCTGCAGATTGTGTTTTTAATGCTGACGAAAGCGGTTTATACTACAAAGCATTACCCAATACCACTTATTTAATTAAAGGAGATCAGCCCAAGGGGTATAAAACTCAAAAATCTCGACTTACACTCTTATTTATATATAATTCAACTGGTTCATATAAACGAGTGTTTTGTATTGGGAAACCAAAAAAGCCGAGATGTTTTAAAAACAAAAACATACCAGTCGAATATTTTTCCAATAAAAACAGCTGGATGACGAGTTTAATATGGAATGAAATACTTTCTACGATAGACAATGAAATGGTTAAGGAGAACAAAAAAATAATTTTACTTATTGATAACGCCTCTTGTCATAAGGTAACCACATCACTGTCAAATATAGAAGTCAAATTTTTACCACCAAATACCACTGCACTAATACAGCCGTTAGACCAGGGCATTATACATGCTTTTAAATATCAATATCGGCAGATTATAGTTAAAAAGCAATTATGCGCTATAGAAAAGGTGCCAGATTATCTGAAATCGGTTACAATATTGGATGCATTAAATTTTGTAAAACGGGTATGGTGGATGGTGAAACCTGAGACAATTGCAAACTGTTTCAAAAAAGTACGTATATCAGTTAAAAGTTTCCATTTATTTTTCAATTTTTAATTTAATATTTTTTACAGGCTGGTTTCCATACCAATACTGATCTCAATGAAAATGATGAAGACGAAGATTTTATTACCGAAGTTGTTTCTAATCCATCTGAATATTTGCATTGCGATGATGATCTTGTTTGTTTTGGAAATTTGAGCAATGAAGAAATTTTACAGGCGGTTTACGAAGAAGACTCTACACAAGAAGATGATGATTGTAAAAATAAAGACGAAATGTTTATTGCTGAAAAAGATCCACCCACAACAAAGGATATTTTAAACTTCGCACATGTTTTGAGAACGTATTGTATGGAAAATGAATTGGAGTGCAATTTTTTGTTTGACAAAATAGAAGAAAAGGCTCTAAAACATTCGTTGAAATTAAGCCAAACTAAAATAACAGATTTTTTTTAATTAAAAACTTTATTTTTTATAAATAATTTTTATTGTATTAAATATTTAACTTTTTGAAGTTTCGTTATTTCAATCAGAAAATATTTAATGGAGTTTTGAAGGCAATCAATAATTTTTTTGAAGTTTTTTTTTATCAAAATATTTTTTTTTTTTTCTTTTACTTTATTTTAATAAAATTTTTATAATTTAACCTCTTAACGTACAAAGTATTTATGTATTTGTTTATAACGTATACAATACGTATACTATACATATATAAATGAAATAAATTTGTTTTCTTTTTTATAATCACATAAATTGTTTATATTCGATTTTGCTTATATGCCATATTGTGGCATATAAAAAAATTAGGCTTATAGTCACATTAGCGATATAGTCACAACATTACGTGCAACTAAGGGATGTGACTATAAGCGAAAAGTACTGTATTTGCTAAAACCGAATATTTTTTAGCATACTTTTTGGTATTTACTTTAAAACTGTTTTTGCTTATACACTGTACAAAAAAAAATATTTTTAAAATTTATAAATACCATGTAGGTAGAACAATATTCTGTTTTATGTATGTATGTATGATTAAAATCGAAAAATATGCACTTAAAATTTTAAAAATATGTATGCATTTAAAATTTAAAAACTATGCATTTATTATTGATTTTTCCAACGTTTTTGATATTATCAATTCAGTTTTAGTATTACATATTGGTCTTTAAAAGTAGTTTAAAGATTAAAAATTGCCATTAATCATCGTCAGAAATTGATTTATGTTTGATATTTTTTATATTTTTTAATTTATTTCGAACGAAAAATTCGATCACGGGCATCCGTGCATGAATATACGAGCCCTAATAATAATAGGCCTTTTTTTAATCACTGGATTTATTTTTTTTAGATTTATTTTATTTTGTTAAAAATCCACATTTTGTTTTTTAATTTTCAAAATTTAATATTTTTATCCAAATTCTACACTTATCGCTAAGATAATATGAAAGAAAAAATTTGAATTTTTCGAAAACGCAATTTCTGGAATTAAGTTAAGCTAAATCCAAAACGGATTTATTTTATTTATAAATCTATTTTGGATTTAGCTTAATTCATTATTTTACACGAAATGTCTTTTTCACATATATTTTTATGTAAAGTAACCTAAATAAATGGGTATTTTTGAAAGTGCCGATTTTTGCCGATTTTTTAAAATCAAAAAGCCGAAAATGCCGATTTTTTTTGCGAAAAAGTGCCGATTTTTCATCAGAATCATCTGACAGCCCTGGTTGTATGAGAATGATTTACCTAATCAGCTATCATATTGTAAACTGCACATGTATGCAGATGACGTCCAATTGTATTTGAGTAGCCCAATGCAATCGATTGAAGAAATTATTAAAAACATTAATTATGATCTGGATAAAATACATTCATGGGCTTCAGCAAATGGGCCTTTTCTAAATCCACAAAAATCTAAGTGTATATTAGTTCATAGACAACGTAGTGTACCGGATTTGGAGAATGAAATAGTTGTAAATGGAGGAAGAATTGAGATCGTTGAAGTAGCTAAAAATCTCGGAATACCGTTTAACAAACATTTAACTTGGACCAACCATATAAACTCACTTGTTGGTCAAAGCTATGCTAAATTAATGTCTCTCTGGTCAACACTGTTTTTCACCCCATTAAAAATTAGAATACTACTCGCAAAATCGTATCTAATTCCCGGCTCCCGGTTGTGAGCTTTTAGAAAATTGTGATGCTGTTAGTAAGCGCAAGTTAACTGTGTTGTACAACAATATCGTCAGATATGTCTATGGATTAAGGAGGCTGAACGTATTTCATCATTTGCTACTAAACTCTATGGCGTATCTTTTGAAAATCTTCTAAAAATTCGGGTACTTTTATTTTACCATAAAATTATTTACAAAAAAACCCTCTATATCTGTATACTGTTATAGAATTTGCCCTATCCCCTAGGGATAGAAAGACTATAATACGAAATCATCGATATCATGTGTCTGAATCGCACTTTTATATAAATGCTGCACGTCTTTGGAGATACATACCTTCCAGCAACCCAACAACTCAACAGCAACGCATACAACTTTAAACAATTTCTTTATAATTTATTTGCCGATATTTAGTTTTGTTTCTATCTTTGTTGACATTTTGACGAAATTGCCAAATTATTTTATATTTGTTTTTAACAATTTGTGATAATAAAATAAAATATATATTAAAATGTAGTTTTAAGTTTTATAAAATTTGCAATGTCTAATTTCCACACACTGCTTTCCTGTACTTTAATTATGAGATTTAATCTTGTTGTACAGGATATGTGAAAAATTAAATTAAATAAATAAAAAAATAAAATAAATAATTTAAAATTCCTATTTTTAAATTAATCTTTTCAGATCATATATACAGCTCGTAATCCTAAAGATCTTTGCGTTTCCTTTTATCATTATTGTAAGCTTATGCATGGATTGCAGGGATCGTTTGACGATTTTTTGGATCTATTTATAAATGAACATACTCCCGTTGGTTCATATTGGAAACATGTTTTACCCTTTTGGAAGCGTAGTACTGAACCTAATGTCTTGTTTTTGAAATATGAAGATATGAAGCGCGACTTACCAGCTGTTGTTTGGAAATGTGCCAATTTCTTAAAAATCGACTATCAAATTACCCATGAGGATATGAAACGTATTTGTGATCATTTGAAATTTGATAAAATGCAATCAAATCCAGCAGTTAATATGGAACCCATTCTCAGTTATACTGATGCGAATGGCAATAATGGTGATGCGTCTGATGGGGGAACTAAATTTATACGCAAAGGTCAGATAGGCGATTGGAAAAATTATATATCAGCAGAGACGTCAGAACGTTTTGATGAGTGGATCGTACAGAATTCAAGAGGCAGTGGCTTAGTGTTTGATTATGAGTAAAATAAATAACTCACTTATTACTTATTTAGCATTTTTATAAATGTTAGTGAAATATTATATAATTATTATAGAAAATACTCGTAATAAAAAATAAAACCTTTTTTCATACACCGACAATTTTTTTCAGTTACTGGCTACTAAATCATTAACTGAGGTTCAGGTGATATACACATTACTGAGTATCAGTTTACCAATTTAATTAAATATAACTAATTCCATTTTAAGTGCTGGTAACTTTTCTCCACCCGAGTAAAAATTGTTATATATTGCCATATATAATGTGATTGAGTTATATCTGACAATGAATGGAGTCACATTAAGACACATATCATTACCCGAGTAAAAAAGTTCATATATAAAAATATATTTTTTTAATACAAAAATATACATTAACATATAGTAATATAAATGGCTTTGCATCCATATGTATTCATATATTTCTTATGTATAACCATATAAAATCATATACCAAAAAATGTGTTAGTGTTAATGATACACATAACTTTATGAGGTTAAATATACAATTAGATATAACCCAATACATTATCACTTATAAATCCAAATCGAAGAAATTTTCTAAGTCATTTTAGATATAATTTAATATAAACCTCTATCAAAAAAATTGCTAAGTTGTTTTAGATATAACTTTGTATGATAAATAGTGTTTCCAATTATTCGACATAGGCGGTTAACCGGTTAATGCATTATTCGAAAAATCACTAAAATTAATTAACCGGTTATTCGGGTCGGTTAATCGAGAAAATTGGCGATTAATCGTTAATGCAAAATTAATGAATTTTTTTTTACATTTTATCAATAAAAACACAAAGGGCTGACTTTTTTTTAATATTAAAAACCAGAAGAGCCTTTTAAATTGAGCCATTAATATAAAAAATGTTTAGCTCTATTTGAAAATACCAATTTACTCTGCAAAAATCAGCAAAAAATTTTGCTGAAATGTCTTTAAAGTTTGGCGGTTGTCCATTCAGTTTTTTATATAAAAAAATTTTTCAAATGCAATTAATATAAATTTTTTTGTGTTAAAATGTAAGCGCAGGACCTGTGGCCATATTTACGATATAAATGCGATGTACTTATCTTGATATTTAAACAACTACTTAGCGTTTTAAATAGGTTTTTTGCTATTTCATCGATTTTAGTCGCCGAATGTACAATCTACCTCAATAAATGTAATGCCTTAGTAAGGAAGCAAGGAAAATATTTCAATAAAAAAATGTATTCATCTATAGTATTTATCCTATACGTTAAAATCGCGAATTTTCAAATATTTTATATGGCAGCATAGCTTTCCAGATGTCTCCAAAGTCCAAATTTTAGTATAATACGGGGTCACCTCCAAAAACTGTTCTTGCAAAATTTCAAGCAAAACAGTTTCCATTTGCAAAAGTTATCGCAATAAATACATTTTTTATAAAGGGTAGTATCGTACTAAAGATACTTTAGTATCATTCAGGTTTTAGATTTTTGTTTATCTTCCAATCTCCTCCGTGTTTCAATAGACGAATTCCAGCGAAATTTCATTGAATCAATATAAATAAAGCATGTAGACAATTCCCTCAGTGTACTGTAACAGATGTCAAATGCCAAACAGATTTGTTTGTTCGAACTTTATTACAGATTTCCAAAAGTGAGAGCAGTTTTTCATAGTGGTATGGCATCACCAAAAAAATAAGTTATAAAAATATTGGTGTCACTTGATGGCACTTTGTTCAAAAAATTGACAATTTTCTTTTTTTATTTAAATTTCCATAATAACAAACAACAAAACAAAAGGATATATCCAATTTTATTATTTGAATATATTCCGCGCTTGTTTTTCCTTATTTTGAGCAGTTTTTGAGTTTTTAAATATAGGCTCAGCTGATACTAAATAGTTGCTCAGGTAATACTAAGTTTCAACGCTCTCTACCGGTGAGTAGTGTAAGTTTTGATTTCCTATCTCTATAATTAATAGTCTCTGGTTTTTCAGCTTTTTAAAATTCTATGTTTGCTATAATAAAATTTTAAAAATTAATACGCACTTTTATTGTTAAAACCCTATAAAAAATTTCACTGGAATTCAAGTTGAAATCAAGTTCAATTCCAGCCCTGCTTTCCAGTCTCAATGCTTGAATACAACTTTTATTACATTTTATTTCAATAGCATACTCCAGCAAAAGGGAAACAAAAATTCAAGTTTGAAACATTTTTGTTAAATATACACAGGGGTATGGCATCACCAAAAACAAAAGTTATAACGTCATCGTTATCACTAGATGGCACTTTGTTCAAAAAATTGACAATTTTCTTTTTTTATTTAAATTGAAATAATAATAAACAAAAAAGTAAATAAAAAAGAGGAATTCTCAAATTTTATTATTTGAACATATTTTGCGCAGTTTTCAGCAATTTTTGAGTTTTTAAAAATAGGCTTACCTGATACTAAAGTGATTCTAAATAGTTGCTCAGGTGATACTAAATTTCAGCGCCCCTACCGGTGAGTAGTGTAAGTTTTGATTTCCTATTTCTATAATTAATAGTCTCTGAATATACAAATGCTAGAATTTGAAATCTACTTTACTTCAAGCAAAATTTAAAGCACTTGAATTTTTAAAACCTATGTGCTTATGGGAATAAATATAAATAAAATCATCGACTAGAGGTTGAAAAACTGCTCTCACTTTTGAAAATTAATTCTACATTTTAAAGAATTAAAATAGAAATAAAAAATTGTCTATTGTATTTTATAAAGCCTGCTACAGTCATTTTTTTTTAGAAATCGAGACTTTGTTATTTTGCTAAAAAAAATCAAAAAAAATGTATTAAAAATTAATTGCGATAATGTAAATCAAATCCGTTTAAGAGTCTTTTAAAACCCATGACGTGTCTCTCTGGTTCAATGTCGACTTGCTTGGAGTTGCTCAAAAAATGGTATTTAAAGGCTTCTCTTTCAATCGATTTTAAAACAATTTGATCGTATTTTAGTTAGTATTTGTTTTTTTCTAAGCGTTTCTTGCAATTTTTTAGCCAAAGTTAAGAAAATTATGAAGTTTTGGGAAAAAATAAACCAAAAAATTACATATTAAAAATGTAACCGGTTAATCGACCAATTTTAACCGATTATTTGGGTCGCATAATTATTTGAGTTTTAAATTATTTCTTTCGGCATTAACCGAAATAGAGGCGATTAATCGAGGAATCGGTTAATCGATTAACCGAATTGGAAACACTAATGATAAATTATCAAACATATTTTCTAAGACCCCCCGAGTAAAAAAGTTTTGATATAATCATATATTATTTTATGTAATTACATATAGTAACTTATAGTTACATATGGCCACATATGCTTTTAAATTGGAGCATATATACTTTTATATAACTTTTGATATTATATATAATTATATCCGAAAAATGAGAACATCTAATTGTAAATGAGAACATCTAAATTAGATCGTATTATGATCATATTAGATCTAATTTGAAACAATTAGATCTAATTTGTTGGAATAAGATATGGTTTGATACAATTTTATCCGGATTTTGTCCTCATCCAAATGTATCAAATATAATATAATCATATCCAAGTAGATATAATGGTATATAATTCGATACAGTTATACATAATTATATGCGGCATATGTAACTATATATAGGTCTATATATAATTGGATATTGTAATATGTTGAATTATATATTGTGCAATATATAACAAGATATAGTTATACATTTAGGATATAATTTGGTAATGTTTTATATAATTATATCTTGGAATATATGTTCCAACATATAATTATACAAAATTTTATATGATAACATATGACTATATCAAAACTTTTTTACTTGGGTACATAAAATAACATATAAAAGATATAATTACATATACGTTTATATATAATTTAGTATGACACTATACCTAATAATATAAAACTATATATTTTTTTTTTTTTTTTAAAGGGAAGCAACACTCAGGAAATTCTTCCTATTAATTAACGTGTTGCTTCCTTTGGAAAGGGGATAGAGAAGAAGTGAAAGGTGGTGAAAGATGAAGGGCTTCAAATATGGCAACACTGTAATTGCGCGAGATGTTGAATTTAAGAACAGTAGTTGCGCGTCATCTGATGGTGAGTTGGCGAACTTTGTTGAAGCTTTTTAGTTCATAGCCCTGTTATATTATTTTACTTCGGTGGGGTTAAGTGCTATGGGAACACCGAAGGAGGACGCTGCGATATGTATGAGGGATAGAAAAAACTCATACATATTACCATATTTCATAAATTTATGTTGCCTTGGTTGGGGCTCGAACCCGCAACCTCACGTGTAACAGTCCAACGCGCTAACCATTACCCCACAGCGCCCACAAGCCATTTAAGAAATATTATATAATAGGTGTTATATATGATTATATATTGACCCATATGAACCCATATATAACTTAGTATGGTTTCATATCTACAATATTTCATGATTTCTTTTATATATAACGACATAACGTTCTTTATATAATCATCTATAATTATATATCATCCCACATTAGCAATTTTTTCAAAGTGATTTTATATAAAAAAAAGGTCCTTTTAACCTTCGCACTCCTGAAACCCACCCGGGTGGGTTTTTAGATTTTCAATAATCGATAACTTTACGATTTTTGGTCAAAACAACAAATGCTTTCGACTCAGTGACTAATTTTTTTACTTTTATCAGAAACTGTTAAATTATTCAAGATTCGAATATTCTTTATAATTTTTTTCGTTAGTTTTTCAATTTTTCTACGTTGTCGCCTGAAACCCACCCAGGGGACTTGTTTCATAATATTGGGTTTTTTATCACTATTTAATATAAAAATAGTACAGAAAGCACAATTACTTTTTAAAAATATTGTTTTTATTCATTTATTATTCAAAATACAATAATATTTTGATAAATTTATCTAAAATTTATTATTCATTGTTAGTCCTTTTTTTAACTACTTTGTTGATACAAATTACAAGAAGTTTGAACAAGAAATTATGCATATTGATGCTTATGCTTCACGGTATGTATTGTTAGCCATACTTTCTATAGTTTTTTGTTATTATTCTTTTTTTCATCTCTTCTTCATTAACCCATTATGTAACCCATTATATGTTAGAGGAAATGCATTTTTTTTCTTTAAAATGTGTGTAAAATATGAAAAACCCACCCGGGTGGGTATTCTACGTATATAAAAAGCTTTAGGAGTGCGAAGGTTAAAACCGTATTGTATTAAATGTGGTTCCATATTAAAAATGATTTTGAACTAGTTTTAAATTTAGTAATTACTAGGGATTGGCGCATGACACGATCGTGAGTGAAGTTATTCACAAGTGATCGTGAGTAATAATTACTATAGCATAGTAATTCGCACGTGAGCGTGAGAATATATAATTCGTACGTGAGCGTGAGTAAGAATATATAACCCGTGCATGATTCGTGTGTGAGTTTATTTTTTGCATCATATGTTTTTAGTAATTTTTACTGTTTTGCGTGAGAATTTTCTGATTGTGAGTAAGTTTTTAATATACTCATGTCTGCGTGAGTAAGACACGAAATGCAGACAAAATGGCTAACGCGACCATAAAATTAACAATACTGAAGCTTTAATATGTAAATAATTCTCTATACTATAACGCACACTTGACTGATTTCTTATATCTTGGTTGTATATCACAATCCTATTAAGTTAAAAATTTCAGTGTTGTTAACCTTGTTTTAAAATTACTAAAAACAAAGAAAAATTTGTTCATGTTTAATGCACTGTCATGGTAAATCTAGATAAAAGTAATGGAAGATTTATCGAAATTATAGGACCAGTAGACCTTTGGGTTAATCATTATATTTGGAAATTAATTACACATGCAATTACACAATTACATGTAATTATAATTGAAAAAAAATCAATTACAATTACATATTATTTGTAATTTTAATTAAAAAAAACAATTACAAGTAATTTGTAATTGAAAATTTTCAATTATATATAATTGTAATTGAAAAAATGTCAATTACAATTAGATTTTTTTGGAAAAGAAATAATGACAAAAAGCACAAGTGAGGGGTCAGCCCAACATGACGTATTCTTTTTATACTTATCCACGCCTATCCAACCTACCCCAGTCAGTTTTTTCTACAAAATTTTAACAAAAAACACTTTAATTCTAAATGTAATTGAAATTTGTAATTGAAATCACTTTCAATTACAATTACTTGTAATTGAGTATTTTAATTAACAATTACATGAAATGTAATTGAGTTTTTTTTTTAATTTCAATTACATTTATTTGCAACTGTAATTGAAATCCCCCAGGTCTGATCTCCAGATATTGCATATCTTTTTTATTTAAAAAAATATTTTTTGTATATTGTTAGATGTGGTCATATATAATATGATCTAAAGTATAAGGTCAATATTTAGATATAATTGTATCAAACTATGTCCACTTTTATAACATTTTATATAATTCTATACAAAAAGATATAATTTGATGTAATTGGATGAGGACAAAATTCGGATACAATTGTATCGAATTGCATAAAATTGTATCAAATTGTACCAAATTGTATCCAATTGTATACAATTCGATACAATAAGATGTTCCCATTTTTCGGATATACTTATATCTAATTACATAAAAGATTATATATAATTAAATATAACTTCATATGGCTCCATATCATTTTTTTTACTTGGGTACTGAGTCAATTTTTGATAAAATTTTATATTCCCGAGTAAAAAAGTTTATATAAAATTATATATGAATGGATATAATTGTATTTACAATGATACAAAGTTATATCAAATGATCAACTAACATCCGAGTTTTGTCCCGATCAAATTGGATATAAGTTAATACAATACGATATGATTAAATTTAAATGATAAAAAAAAACTTTATATTGGAGGGCAAGAGGATTTCACGTCCTACACACCACCAGCCGCAGGCTACTGTGAATAATGAGTACCTATTAAAGACGTTAATGTATAAATACTTTATTGTTGAATTTTTTTAAGACTAGATCATTTTTTTCTCAAATATGGGAATGTTCTTTGGACTTGGAATTTTTTTTTAATATGTTGTTTTTTATTTTAAATAAAATTTTAATGGTTAGCGCGGCAATGCATTTCTTTTTTTTTATTGGATACTCATAGTTCCCGATTTATGGAGCTGAAAATTATCTATGACAATATTCAATGGCTTATTTCACCACTAAATACTTATGGGACCAGAATAAAATATATATATCGTTGGAAAGGTAATTGAAATACCTTGCCAATGGTATGCAACATGCCTGGACTTATTAACCCATTACGAGTCATGGTCATGGTTTTAAATGTTAATTTTATTAAATTGGACTTTTTAAATTACAAAAAATATTTTTAAAAGTAACAAAAAGCTCAGAAAATAATAACTTAATGAAAAAATTGAGTAAAAGATTCACTCAAAAAAATTTGACAGTTCTTACATGACAGTTGTTTGTGTAGTAATCAGTAGTTGTTGTTTTTAACAGTAATTACAGTTGTTTTTCTATAGAAAAAAACAACTTTTATGACAGTAATTTAAGAAAACAACTAACGAAAAGTACTGTAATTTCGTAACAGTTGTTTAATTCAGCTATTTTTAATTTCATAATAAAAAACTACCAAAACAGAAAACAGTTGTTTTTGTTAGTTATTTAAAAAACAAAAAATTTCGTTGAATTTTAAAAACCATTTAGTTTATATTTGTTATCTATATGGGTGAAATCAAAAAATGTGATAAGTTTTTGGGCCAAATTTGTGAGAAGCAAAAAATGTTAATACTTCGGTTTTTTCTTAATGGAATTTGTAAGTTTAGTCATTATAAACTTAATTGCAAAAAATCTCTTCTACAAGTTGTCGCAATAACTTTTTTTGCACAATTTTTTTTTTTTTTTTTTGTGGTAACGGAGCAAAAGATATAACAAAAAAATCGCGTACGAATTTTCTTCAATTTATTAGTTTTTCGTATTTGGGTTTTTAACATGCTTTTCATTAATATACAATTTGTGTTTATCAAATTGGCGGTTTGGCGAATAAAAATGCAATTCATTCCGCGAAAATTTTTTTTATTTTTTTTAATTTTGTATTTTTTCAGCGGTTGCGAAGTTACAAAATAATATATTAAAAACATAACATTTCGCGATAAAAAAAATTCTTAAATTGTGTGAAACAAATTTAATTTGTCAAACTAATATCAGTATTGACTCGAAATATCGATTCCAAACCAATGAAATGCAAAATCAATCATTTTTCGCTCCAGCAGTTTAGGGTAAAAAACTGATAACTTTTTTTGATTTGACGCAAAACGATTAGTTGAATCGTCTTTTGACGCATAAATATTAGTTGAATCACTTTTGTTTATGGTTATTTTAAAATATTTTAAACATTTACCTACATTTTTTTGAATGCAATCTGTTGCAAACAATTTTGGTTATGGAGTTTACAGTAACCGAGTTTACATTGCGTTACTTGTTCCGTTTTCTTTCAGAAACGCTTTGTCCGAAACAAAATCGTATGATGCCTACAAGGTGAATCCAAATATGCCATTGTTTTTCTCACTCGTTAAATAGTTTGGTGTAAAAATTAGGAACGGAGTTTACAAAATTTTTTCAAATCTTATTAAAGACATCCTTTTTCATCTCAAGAATGTTACATGCTGCAGAAAAACTTCAAGTCTGTTATACTAGATGATTACACTGCTATACAAAAAAAAAAGGCGAATGCTATTGCAGTGGTTTTAGGATAATTAGGGGGTGCTGATTTCGAATCTGCAACCAGTTTGTTCAAATTGGATCTAGGTTTCGCGCAATTCGCGATTTAAACTTTTTCAATTTTTCAGCCGATTTTTTCAAAAAAAAATTTATAATTTAGTAACTTCGGCTTCGGCAAAAAACGCTTTACACAGTTTAAGCTTAATTTCGTGCCATATTTTTCAAACTTAAGTGTGTATCAATATCTCAATAACTTTTCTAAATATAATCGCTCAAAATCAAAATATAAACATTTTTTAAGGTTTTTTTTAAAGAAAAAATTTAAATATAAGACGAAGTCCAATTTTAATATCAAAGCCAATTTGGAAATAAAAAGGTCGAAAATTTTTGAATATGTCATATTGCATTAACAAATTATGTGCACTTTTAGAGCCTTTTGTAATTTAATTTAGACAAAAATATTTTACTGTACTAAAAATCGACTGTACTGTTACAGAATTTTTTTTACTAAAAACATCAGATTTCATTCCCTATTGATTTTTTTGCGATACTATTGCGATTTTCAAAGTTTTATATTTAAATCACAGTATTTTCGTACACATTCAAAATGAGTTCGTCGAGAAATAATTGTAGAAAGAGTTCGAAGGAATTATCTAAATATAAACTTTGAAAAACGCAATAATTTCGCAAAAAAACCAATAGTGAATGAAATCTGATGATTTTTGAAAAAAAAAAAACTATGTAATAGTACAGTAGATTTTTAGTACAGTAAAATATTGTTTTGTTCATTTTAAGTATAAATTTAATTACAAAAGGCTCTAAATCTGCACATAATTTGTTAATATAATATGACATATATATAAGTTTTTACCTTTTTCTTTCCAAATTGGCTTTGATATTTAAAATCGGACTTCGTCTTATATTTAAAATTTTTTTTTTTAAAAAACCTTAAAAAATTTTTAAATTTTGACTTTCAGCGACTATATTTAGAAATGTTATTAAGATATTGATACACGCTTAAGTTTGAAAAATAGGGCACTGAATTAAGCTTAAACTGTGTAAAGAGTTTTCTTTCCGAAGCTATAGTTACTAAATTATAAATTTTTTATTGAAAAAATCGGCTGAAAAATTTAAGAAATTTAAATCGCGAATTACGCGAAACCTAGAGCCAATTTGAACAAAGTGATTGCAGATTCGAAATCAGCATCCCCTAATTATCCTAAAACAACTGCAAAGTTGTGCAACTTATAATTATTGTAATATTTTGTAGAGCTGTGTTATTTACAGTCCAGCGATCATTTGAGTATAAATAACATACTTTTCGCAATATAATATATATATGTATATATAATCTATATCTATATTATCTATATATATATGTGACGCGCAAAATAGAAAGGGACCTAAGGGTAAAAACCGGTTTTGTTCAGGAGAGCATGGGATCGGTCTCATTCGATGCTCAGATGTTGTCCACAAAAAAAAGAAAAAAATTGATTTTTTTACCCTTAGGTCCCTTTCTCTATGCGCTGTCACATATATACATTAGGGCGGGTTAATTTTTTTTTTTTATGAAGCGTATGGCAAAAACGTAATCTATAGGTGATTCTGAGAAATTTTGCTCAAGAGACCATAGCTCTAAGTCGGATTTGGAGCCCACCAAAATTTCAAAATATATATTTTTCCATATATACGTAGAATAATTTAATTAAATTCGTCATAAAATCGGATAGAATTATATTAGATTTCTTAATCTGGGCTTGTTTGAAAGGTATTTCTATCACCTTTCAGAATCTGTATTGATACCAATATTTTTTTTATTTTTGGTAGAGATATTAGGAATTTTTTGTCGAAAAATAGCCTAAAATGAACTTTTAACTAATAAATTCTGAATTTTCTTCGATTTTTTTCGAGTTTTTTTTTTGCAGATTGTAAAAGTTCAGATAATTTCCAACAACTTTTTTAACGATAAATTTTTTTGTTTTCAAACTCCTTTTTGTAGGAAAATCGATCTGAAAAAATCAACATTTTCAAGGTTTCAACAAAAAACCACTATTTTTACATTTTTAATTCAATTTATTTTTAAATATTATTCTCGACCTACAATTTAATGTTTTAACATGGTAGTATTATTTTTTAAGGTCCTTTTTACTTTCCATTCGAGGAGTTTTCTTACGACTTTCTAATGTCACTGGCATAACTCCTTCACGATTCTTTTCTATAACTCGTTTTGAAACACTCCCCAGCAAAAATATGTGGAAGTCATTCAAAACAAACAACTTTTAAATTGGTTACAATGGAGCGATAAGTGCTCTTTTTCTGTTTCGAATGTATGTGCTTTAAAACAACTTTCAAAAATGTATATGTAATGTTGTTTTTTCTTTGTAAATGCATTTGTTTGTAAATTACGAATTTATTAGAGATTCCATTTTTTATCTCTAAAAAAGCAAAATAGTTAATTTTATTAACGTACTTTATTAATTTACGATTATTTACATATTTTTTTAATTATTCGTACATATTTTAACAAATACTTCAATTACAGTTCCCATTGAAAAGCCTCCTGAACTATGACCCAAATATGAATTCTTCTTTTCACTAAAAGCAAATATATAAAAGTTAACAATTAAAATGTATTGTTAAGGCTCTATGAAGTCGCTCGCGTGCTTTGTTGCTATGTTAACATATTTTATCGTTTAAAACGGACCAATCAAGAGGTTCGTTAACAGAGGTTGGTCCCTTACCTTTGCTTATAAATTAACCCCTCAATTCATAAATGCTTTGTAAAGTTATAGCAGGTTTACAAAACGTCATTTTCATTGCTATTACACCTTAAGAGTCGTAAAATCAAGCTAAATAAATAATTCTATAATGACAAAAAATATATTATTTCTTCAACTCAAAAATAGATTTAATAAAATAACTGCCGTCAACTTTAAAATGTCCATTAAAGTTCCAAATTTTGATTAAAGTTAAAATTTTGCTAAATGAACTTCTTCAACATAAGAATTTAACTAATCAAAATTCAAATGACGACATGGTATTCGCCTTCGAAATATGTCTGGGGAAAACTGTCCTCCAACGGTTCTCGGATTCTTTAATGAATTTAAAGCTAAAATTTCAATCATAGATCTGCGGATTCAGCAAATTTATATAATGACCTTATTACTGTAGAGTTGTAAAATGAAAAAATAGTTTCCTAGTACGCTTTAATATTCAGAAAATTCCTTGAGTAATGTTTTTAAAAAAATTAATCAGAGGGTTACATATAACTTTTAGGCCCAGCTTTTAGGATGTAGATTATCTTTAGACTTAGTTTAACGCAGTTTATAACTGGAATACTGCTTCTAAAATCTATTTTATTTTTCATTTTCGGTTTAACTAAACCAAGTTTAACTGACATCCCAAAAACTCGGTTTTAATGTATTAATCTTTTTTAATTCAATATCGTATCTTTTTTGAATTTAAAGACTGAAGAAAACATGTTACAAACAAAAGAAGTGTTTCCTTAATATTGCCCTAAAAATAATAATAAATTGAAGCTTTTGTTACACAATAGGTTCAGAAATGGGCTAATGGGCTCTGTAAAGGCTAAACATTAAAATTGCCTCTAAAATATGCTATTTCAGACATTATAAAAACCACATTTGAATCACTTTGAAAAACGTATTATATTATATATTATAAAGAGTACTTCTAAATCACTCTAAAAATGCAAACAAAATGTACTCGTATTGATGTGATGAAAATGTGTATCTAAAAACCATACTTTTATTAACATTATGTTATCACTTTTAAATTATTAAAAAATGCTTAAATTGAACTACTGACAACATGGGACATGACGTGTAAAATAAATCAGTGTTAAAGCTAAATTGTAACTACTTCACAATCAGTTGATGCTATTCGGAGTGCTTTTAAAATAACTTTTTTGTAATGGATTTTTTTGCTGGGTCGTTCATAATTGTACATGTCTTTCTGTTCCTTGTATGTGCATTGGAATTTGTGGATCAGCCAGTGGTGGTTCATCGAAACTAAGTATTCTACCAAGTGATCATATGGAATCTGTAGAGTAAATGCTGGTTCAAATAATATATCGTCGTTATTCATATCAACCATATTGACATAATCGGTAGCATCGAAATTTAATATATATTTTTTGTAAACTCTGAGTTTAGTTGGATCGTACAATTTTTCTCGATAGTGTAAAATCTTTTTGATAGCTCTATCCCGTATTGCTTTTCGATCATCAAATAACATTGTTAATAAGATATTTTCTGGATTTGCGTAATACGAGTTATTTTGAATTACACCATCTACAATATTACGTAAGTTTGGTTGTAAGTATCGTGTCCAACGTATAAATTTTAATAAAAGTGCACTGCCGTACACAACAGAGTTATAAAACTTCACATTGAAGTACATTGGCACATAAGCTGTAATAATATAAACTGCCAAAGTTTTTAAATTGGTCGATGGTGTATTAGTTGTTACATATAATCGTAGTAATCTACTTGCTTTGGTTAACCAACGAGAATGTGCAATTGGTCCTGGTTTAATGTTAGCCAAATCAACTGGAACAATACCATTCGAAATTGCTTTAGCTATTTGATATAAATATTTAACATCTGTTGATAGTTCGAGCTCATGTTCATGATCCATCATTGCAGGCATATTCTCCAGTGGTATTGGATCAAAATCAACTATTACCTGAGAAATGAAATGTTTAGATCAATTAAAATGCAATTATTTTATTTTAACTTTATTCCAATCGAAAAACTAAAATAATGACAATAAATAATGATAATAAATGATGATATTAAATAAAATAAAGTGTTACATACTTGCAATTTCTCACATTCTTGAATAGCTTTGAATAAATTTCCACTTTCTGCTCGTGGTCCACTGGTGACTGTTTTGTCCAATGCTTCATATAAATGACGAAATGGCAGTTCATTGAAATGAAGCAGACATATAAACCAGTGAATTGGTCTATTTAATTGTTTTTAAATTAATCGTAAAACACAATTTTCTGTTCCAGTATTTGCTGGCTCACCATCACTGCATATGCCAATTAATTGATCAACTGTTAATGTTTTATTGTTGAAAAATTCATTCAGTTTTCTGTGATTGGTTTTTGCATCTTCTTGACTACCCAAATTTACATATCCAAGTAACTCATTATAGGGCTCTTTCAGAACAACTAAATGCGGTTCTTTTACCATAGTGGTATGAAATTTGTCATTAATTTTCTCTGTAGTTAATGAGTCATCTTTTCTACCATCGAAAGAGAATGCAGTTATGGAAGAATTTGTATGTCGTGTACGAAGCACTGCATCTCTAGATTTAACTTTTTCTCTAGCCACTTTTGATTTATCCATAATAACAAGATTAACATGAACAGCTCTAAAATTTATATCTTCGAATAAAGCTGTTGCTAAACATGAAGCGACTCTATCTAAAACACCGAATCTATCACATATCATAGCAAAATTTAAGGCATCGTATCTTTGAGTATAACGACCTCATCTCATTTGAACAGTTGCTTCTGGAACTTCTGTTGTTGCTTCATTTTCATCTTCATCCATGTGTAATTCAGGTGGTTCGTATGTTGGATCATCGGTACCAGTTGTAAGTGTTGGTATTGTTGTAGCTACTTCTTCAACGTCTTCCGTATATTCAGGTATTGTGAATTTTCTATCATAATGCTGGTCCATCATAAATTCTTTTAGATGTTCTGGAATCAATCCACACGAGCATTCTGTTGTTTTTAATTTGCAAAAAATAATTCGTTTATTGAATCAACAAATGCTTTAAATTCATCTCTTTTGTTTCTATGTTGTACATGTTTCTGGTATTTATCAAGCAAACCAGTTAATTTTTTGAAAACACTCTTTCTATTAATGATTTCAATATTTAATTTACACCAAATTGGATCAATTTATCTGTTACGTTAGGAGTAAAAGTTTTATACGAGAACATTTTGTTTTCAAATTTAGCACGATCACTTAAAAAAAAATAATATTTTAAAATGTCACATTTAGTAGGCAAATTAAGATCATTTAAATCAATTGATAAACCAAAAACAACAATATCTTGCTGAGGCATGTTAGTCAATCTAGAGCAGAGGTCGGGAACTCATATGCCCATGAGCGATCTCTCACACATACATAAGCTCACACATAGTACAAAAAAATAATCAGTCGCATACAAGATTTCAATGAAGTAGGTTTTCATATCGCTTGTTTGCCAGATTTTTTACACTCTGCATAATGTTTATTGATACATTTTTTTGGTAATTTATTTTTAAGTTTTTTTGTTTTTATTTTTTTTTTGTGTTGTTGTTTTTTGATATTTGTTTTCGTAGTTGTTGTTTGCTTTTAAATTTTTATTTTATATTCCCATTATAGACATTTAAAATTTTCGAATTATTATACAAACGTTCTTTGTCAGTGCATTGAGAGTGAGATGCTGCAACTCACTCATTCAAGCACAAAATAAGGTTGTATATGTTTGCCGATCCCTGATCTAGAGTCGAAACTTGTTGATGTTGTTGCTTCCATTTGCGAAGACAACGCAGACGATGTTGATGGTTCTTGATTATCCATAATAACTTTGATATTATCACTGCACTCTTTGATTGTGTCACACTAAATTTTAAAATTAAAAAAAAATATTGGTGTAATAACCGAGTTTTTATTTAAGTATTTTGGCAAACTGCGTGCGCATTGCACGATGAACGATTAAGGAAGAAGGAAAAGCAAGCTTGGCAACGTTTAGTGTTGGTAAACGTCATTATTTTGTAACGTCATTATTCAGTGTTACAAAGTTGTTCAATTGAACAATGCTGCCATTGACGACTTATTCTACAGGTATCAATACAGATTCTGATAAAATCTGTATAAATACCTTTCAAACAAGCCCATATTGAGAAATCTACTATAATTCTATCCGATTTTATGACGAATTTAATTAAATTATTCTATGTATATATGGAAAAATATCTATTTTGAAATTTTGGGGGGCTCCAAATCCGACTTAGAGCTATGGTCTCTTGAACAAAATTTCTCAGAATCACCTATAGATTACGTTTTTGCCATACGCTTCAAAAAAAATCGTTCCATACAATTTGATCCGCCCTAACATATCTATAATATATATATAAGATAAATTATCGTTATTTAATTTTATTAAAAAAATTATTTTGGCTGTGCGGTTTTTAAGCGCACAACAAGTCTTTATTTGTTTAAATTGAAAATACAAGTGAAGTTTAATTTTTTTTTTAATACTACCTTATTCTACCCTACCGTATAGGTTAACACTACACCACCTCGTGCACTTGCAGTTGCTGCATCAGCATGTGAACGTTGGAAGTATGGGTACGGCTTAGATCCGCGTGTTGATAGTAGACGCTGTCTCAGCATGTGAACGAACAAAGCTTAGTTGCAAATGAGGTGTCGGGTGTCATCGAATGCAACGTAGCTTGTGAGTTGTTTTTATTTTATTTTGATGTTTTAAATATTTTTTGTGTTAACTCCTCCCTCCTTAAATACAATCGTCCCGATTGTCTAGAACGCTTGTAGATCATAAATACTTGGATTTTTCTTCTCGTTTTTCTTCTTTTCTATTTCCAATGTTTTTTTCACTTGTTGTACAGTGTTAGTTTTTGGTTCCATATTTGGTTCTTCTTCCGTTGTTCTATGAGAATTTTTTTCCGTGTCCATTTCACAATTTTTTTGATTAATTTTCCTTTTCACTAATATCCAAACTACAGCCAAAAATGCAGCAGCTATAGCTAATATGCTTGATGATGTTAATATGTTGTTTTTGTGTTCAAGCAGCTCGAGTCTTTTTATATTCCCCATGTTTATCTTCTGAATTCTTTCTAGGGATAATACTTCTTCCGTTATTACATTATTAGCTTTTGGTTGCAGGAATGCTGGTAGAGGTTTACTGCCGCTTACTTCCTTTGAAAAAAATTTTCGGTCGTCTATGTAGATTGTTGGGTTAAAGTATTTTACCAAGTAAGTTCCATTTAAGACAATTTCTTCCTCGTTCGCTTTGATTGTTCCATCATATTGATTCAGAAGTATCAGGTCGCTTTCGATTTCCTCTATGGTGGGTATGTGTTCGTTGTTAACCTGGGTGAAGTTCCCTATCTTGTTCTTAAATAGGTTAGTTATACAATAATCTTCTTTTAATTCAATAAGCTTATCTCTATTACATATAGTTAATTCGTTATAATTCTTGCAGTTGTCTTTAATAGCGAAAAGATCGTTATTACAATTCAAAATTTTATTAAATTCAATTTTATCAACAAAATATCCAATTTTTACAGGTTTTGCCAAGAACATTTTACAGACATTGTTTTTAGTGATTGGAATACTTAGAATGTACAGAATTTCCTTATTGTTTGTTACAATTTTAACATTTCCGAAAGACAACAACTCATCTACACTAAAAAGCGGAATAATATAGGTAGTTAATACATCATATAGAGTTTCAACTTCAGTTTTCGATAGGATAAATGAGTTAACAATATTTACTCTTGCCCATTGGATGGCATATTCGATATTCTGTAATTCTTTTTCTATCAAAATTAATTTGTGTTCCAAGTTACTTGCTAATTCATTGTTCCAATCTTCCCTCTTTACTTTTAATATTTCATTAGCAATATTCGAAATTTCCCGTATCCTGTCAGTGGCCAGTTCGTTTATTTTCAACTGTCTATTATTATTCCCGAGGAGATTCCCTATTTTCCGGTCCAGAATCTCGAAATCATGACTGTCCGGGGTTCCGGCAATCCACTTCCATGCACTGCCAATAAAATCGATCGACCTCCTAGTTCTGTTTGGAGCTAGGCGTCTCAGAAGACTTTTTATACTCATGACCTGTTGTGTTAAAAACGGACGGAGCGGATGACTATATGTAATATCCTGTCTACTATAGACTCTAGATCTTCCGATAAGGTTCGATATTGTTTGAGATTGATTGAGTGTATAACTTTGAATGTGCCATCCTGTTTCCTCGCAATACCATTCTGGATGGTTATCAATCTGGCATTAGAGTAGTCCAAAATGTTGAAGTCCACGAATACGGTTCCAACAAGTAATCTGTAATAGTAATAAAAAATTAAGGAATACAAATGTATTTTGAAATTACCTAAAAATTAAAAATCATATCAATTCCTAATGTGGCTTTTATGCACGACGCGGCCACTTTCGGTAACTATAGTTGTATGCCGGTTTTCCCTAACAAGTTCCCCCTTAAACCGATTACTCAGCTTTGTACCCAAACGTTTGTTGGTTCTAACGTAAACCAGTTGTCCCGGTACGTAGTCTTTGACCGGTTTTCGCTTCCTATTGTGATATTCCAAATCTTTTCTCTGCTTTTGCCTGAGCCTCTCCACATTAAATTGTCTGGTTATTTCGGCATCCTGCGGGGAAAAATTCACCGTCCTCCCAAAATATAAATCGACTGGCCTCCTGTTTGTTGTGGAATGAATTGAGTGATTATACTCGGTAACCGCCCTTTCCAATAATTCTTCGAAATTCCTTGATGTTCCATCACTATTAAGGCATCTCATAATTTCGGCTAGAGTAGAATGGAACCGTTCTATCTGACCATTAGCCTCGCTTCTGTACACGGGGGTTGTGAAAACATTAATTTTCAAATCGTCCCTTAGCATGAACAAGATTGATGCCGAGTTCAGAGAAGGTTCGTCGTCCATAACAATATTCCCTAGAATGCCGAATGAAAACAGAATTTCCCTAAGGGGCTTTCTAACGTCTTCTATTGATCCTCCGTTCAGTAACTTTACCTGTGCAAATTTTGAGAACTTGTCGATAGAGGTTAATATCAATTTACGATCCGTTGAGAATATATCAAGGTGAATTGTATGTCCGGGATAAGTTGGTATTGGTGTTTCTCCGAGCTCAGGCGTATTTGGGTGTCTTTCATATTTGTTCTTTTTACACGTTGCGCACAATTTTATAATTCGTTTTATTTTCCCCGCCATTCCTGGAAAATAAAATTTTCATAAAATCTGTAGTTTGTTCTCCTTTTCATTGCGATGGGCCCTGTTATGTTCCTCCAGAATTATATTTTCCTGGTCGTTTTCGGGATGTGAACTCTCATCCTTGCTGAAAATAATAATATCATCAACATAAATATGACATATTTTACCGATATATTCCCTTAGTATATCATCTAGAGCCCTCTGAAAAATCGCTGGTGCGTTTTTCAGTCCAAATGGCAACCTGGTGAATTCATATTTTCCGTTATTTACTGAAAATGCTGTCTTCTGCATGTCCTTTTTCCTCAGTGGAATTTGATGGAACCCACTCTTTAGGTCCACCACCGTAAAGTATTTATTTCCCCCCAGATTGGCCAATACTTCGTTTATTTCAGGAATTGGATATCGGTTTGCAATTGTCACGGCATTTAATTTTGTGAAATCAACCACTAGTCTGTGTTTCTGTTTTCCTGATAAGTCTTCCTTTTTTGGTACAACCCATATCGGTGAGTTGTATGGAGATCTGGATGGTTTTATTATACCGTCTCTTAAGAGCCGGCTGACTTCCTCCACGACCACATCCTTTAGCGCCATAGGGTACGGATAACTTTTTGAATACACTGGATCATTAGTTGTTATACGGATATCACCTTCTACCACAGTAGTATACGTTGCTTTTTCGTCCGGATCCGAAAAGAGCTGATAATGCCTATTGATTATATTCTCCAATGACCTTTTTTGTTCTTCTGGCAAATGTTGAGTTCTTAATTCCAGACTATTGACGTTTTGCGTAAAGTGTTGTTTAATAGGAATTTTTCTTCCTCCTCTAACAGTAAAATAGTCTTCGCTTGTGTAAATGACGGCAGACAATTCCTTCAAACTATCATTACCCAAAATTCCGTCAAATGACTTCAGTCCATCAAGGAGGAAAAATTTGATTCGGGTGTCGTCGATTCCAAACATATTAAGAAAATCGTGATGAGAAACCTTACTGTTGCCACCTATCGATTTTGTGTAAAATATTTTGTTGTTCTCCTTTGGGTTTTTTATAAAGCTGGGTCTAATATAATTTTTGTTACTACCTGTATCTAATAAGAATTTCAATGTTCGCCCGTCCCCCGTTTTTGCCTCAAAATAAGGTAACGAGGAACAGTTTAATCTAAAAAATTAACTGCATCTTGGACGTAATCGAGTTGATTTTCCGCATTTTCTTCTGTTGCAAAGACTTCTGGAATTTTCTGGTAGTATTCTCCGATTGTGTCAGCTTCACCATTTCCCGTTCCATCTGTCTCGTATCCTTCTATCGGATAATTATCCCAATTATGCTGAGGATCTTCGGTCAGGGTTTCCATATGGAAGTTTCTCTGCATTTTATTAACCGGTCCCTGGAAAGAAGTTCCAGCAGTCCTTTTGGGAAATTGATTTATCGGGGGTCGATTCATGTAGTTAACTCATCCCGTTTGAACGGACCGATCTATATCCATAGGTTCCACACCGAGTTGTCCTTGATGACTCGAATTTTGATTTGGGCTCTGAACGTTGTTATATTGATAAAAGGGTCTATTCGGGATTTGCGGATTAAATGATGGTCTAGGTCCTGAGTTTTGATAAAAATTTGTACGTATATTCTGATCCCGATATACTGGACTGTAATTTGGAATGGAGCTTGCGTTGAAATTCGGTACATAACGAGGTGGAAGTGGTGGTCTAGTTGACATTATCCCGCCCATATGGGCAAGTTCTGGATAGAACTTCTTCCCACTTCCCGATTGGGAATTTGTCGCGCCGATTCTATCCCTCTGTATATTCCCCCTAGGTAACTGCCCATGTGCATAACTCATCCTGAATGTCATATTATCCAGTTTGAGACAAATATGCAATGCCTGGGGTAATGAAGTTGGTTCGCGAACGCTTAGTAATCTCGGAAGGTCCCCATTGAGACCTCTAATGAATGTATCCAGTGCCTTTTCCCTGTAAGTATTCGTCATTGCCCTGAGACTGTTCTCCTCCAATTCCAAGCAAAAAACTTTATCGAGTATCAATGAAAGATGTTGGTACACTGCCTGGTAGAATTCCGTTATTGTTTTATTTCCCTGGCGGAGTACCGTCATCTGGTACTCCAATGTTCCAATATCCCGCTTGTCGGAATAATGCATAATTAAGCACTTCTTTATCGAACTCCAGTTTAGTGGGGTCCTGTATGACTCTAAAGCGGTATCTGCTTCACCAGTGACCTTGGTGCGAATTGTATGTAATATAGCATAATAACGCCCCGTTCCCCTAAGAGACTCGTACAGTTCCAGGACTCTATCCACGGACTTTCTCCATGAATTAAATTCTCCAACTGCACCAGAAAATTCCCTCAAGGATTTCACCAAATCGGGCACTCTATCGATCTCCTCCAGTTTTGTAGGCGTTGTACCAATGGGTTGATCCACGTCCTCTTCGGGGGTATTGTCCGAAGGCGTTCCCATAGCCTCCCGAACTATCTCCTCTATCTGAGTCCTCTGGAGCTCAGTGAGTCCTTGTCCGTTAGAAGTTGTCCCACTCACCGTGAGTGTTCTACTAAGTCTATTCGTTAGCTCTTCGATTGTCTCGTCAGGCATGTTGTCGGAGTATAATGTCAGTTATAGTTATACAGGAAATTTCCAAGATTTGTCCTAACTGGGAAATTCGGAATCAATCGAAATCAATTGTAGGGAAAAAGCTTATCAGTTGTGAGGAAAAATTTATGTTGAAATATTATTTGGAAAAATTAGTTTGTTTTAGCTCCCGTTATTTTCAAGGAGTAAGAAAAAATATCATAAAACTTGGATTCAATATTAATCGTAAATTTAACTATTTCTCCTACTTCTAGGAAAAAATTTTCTAAATTTGCTAGAAAAAGAATTATTCTCTAGATAATAGACGAATTTAGACTCTGACAGAAATTACTTTTTAAGATATTAACCAAATTGTTAATCCCGTTTGGAAGTTGATTTTTCTAGGGCAATAAACGAATTTTAGGGCAGATGGGAAATTATCTTCAAGTTAATAAACGACTTTTAATTTCAATAGAAAATTATTTAAACAAATTTTAACTCCAATAGGTAATTATTTTAAAAGCAAGTTTTAGTTTTGATGAAAAGGGGAAAAAATATTCTTAAGATATTAACCACTTCTTAAAGCTATTCTTACATAAATAATCCCGGTTGCATTGCTGTTGCTCTTGGTGATCGCTGTATGTGTGTTGTCGGCAGAATCTTCTTATGCTGCTACTGCGTATCAGTGTTGGAATGATGATGATGTTAAAGCTGGTAATTTGTTGTGCACTTCTTGTTGTTGATTATAATAGGTTTAATTTTTGAATTAGTTTTTATTTTTGCGAGTCGCGCACAGAAAGGCTTTTAGTTGTTATTACTTTTAAATTTTCTATATTCTTTTGAGGAATTTAGTACTGTTAGTTTTTTTTTCTTTTAAGATTATTAAAATCCTTAAGTCACTACTTTAAATTAAAAAAATTTTTTTGATAAGATTTTTAATTTGTATTAATTTTAATTAACTTTTTTTTATATTTCTTTTAAACTTCTTTAAGTCGCTATTTTCGTTTAAGTTCACTTAAAATTTTATTTTTAACTATTTATTTTAAATTTTTTTCACAAATTTGTGGTCAATTTATGCCAAATTTCTTTTTGTTTAACTTAAATTTAAGCCTCAGTTACTTATTTTTAATTTGTTGTCACAATTTTCTTATTTTTTCATCACCTTCTTATTTTTTTACAATTTTAGGTTTGCCACAATTGTTCTTTGTTTAAATTATTATTTTAATTCGAATGGAGTTTTGTTTTAATTCCGTTTTAACTTAGTTACTTAACTTTACTTATTAATTTACTTATTTCGCGTTAGCGAGCTTGACCGGCTTCGGCGTACGCATGACCCTTTTTGTCCGCTTTGAGGATTACTAAGGAACCGATGTCAAGGCTTGACTTGTTTCAATTTAACGTAAGGACCTTCGTTAGTTTATCGAAGGGTCCCTGCTCGGGCGCCAGATAAATTATCGTTATTTAATTTTATTAAAAAATTTATTTTGGCTGTGCGGTTTTTAAGCGCACAACAAGTCTTTATTTGTTTAAATTGAAAATACAAGTGAAGTTTAATTTTTTAATACTACCTTATTCTACCCTACCGTATAGGTTAACACTACACCACCTCGTACACTTGCAGTTGCTGCATCAGCATGTGAACGTTGGAAGTATGGGTACGGCTTAGCTGCGCGTGTTGATAGTAGACGCTGCCTCAGCATGTGAACGAACAAAGCTTAGTTGCAAATGAGGTGTCGGGTGTCATCGAATGCAACGTAGCTTGTGAGTTGTTTTTATTTTATTTTGATGTTTTAAATATTTTTTGTGTTAACTTATATATATATATTGTAACGTTTTTACTTTTTAAAAACGTTGGTTTATTTCCCTTAAATAAACCGGATTCTTTTCTATTGCAATCAAAATAACCAGTTCCAATGCTGACACCAATTGTTACGTTTTACCTTATAAAACGTTCGTTTATCTCCCTTAGATAAACCGTCCTGGTGCTGTCACAGCGATATTAACAGCCAATTATAATAACCAAAACACGAACACACTTAAGTTTGAAATATCTTAGACACTCGTATTTATTTACACACTATTACTTATTTATAAACTCTCTCTATTATGACCATTACTAGAGCGCTACTAACTTTAACACGATATTAACTCGCGGTCTTAACAGCACAACTGTTAATTATCAACTTCTTCTTACTAATGTTAACGCGCGCCTTATATAGTAACAGCCATTCTTCTACAACATGCTGGATAATTCTAGCATGCTATACTTAACTCTACATACGCTTAAAGACTATATACACAACCATCTATACAATATTACTCTATATTAGTCTTAACACTATACACAAACTGTTAAAATAAACACTTATCATTAACCAACTATACAATAGGCTTAACATTGTACATATACACAAACTCTTATAGTCAAACAACTATACAATTCTAAAACGTAATTAATCATAGCATATTCTTAGGTGTATAATTAAATGTAGTACTATGTTGCCAGATTGATGTATTTTGCCCATCCCGTCTCTTGGGCTATTTTCTTCTAGAAAAGTCCAGAGTTTTCTATACTAGGCCAAGCCATTTTCGTAACACTGCCGCCCACTGAAGCCTCTTCGTCCCGATTAGGCACATATGTTCCCTTTCCGTAATTGGCTAGTCTCTCCAGGTGTACCACCTTCATTTTAGATCTTGGGCTGTTGTATTTTTGGATTCTATAAACCACGTCATTTAGCCTCTTGACTACTTTATAGGGGCCGTCCCAATGGGTTTGCAGTTTCGGTGACAATCCTTTCTTTCGTTGTGGGTTAAAAAGTATAACCAATTGCCCTTCGTTGAAACCTTCAGAGTTTGCAGCTCGGTCGTATCTGGCTTTCATTTTATCACTGGTCATTTTGATTCGGTTACGCACGAATTCATGAAGTTCTTCAAGGTCATTCATGGAGGGGTCTCCACCATCTTGCTCTGTTGGTGTAGGCTTAACGCCAAACTCTAAGTCTCCAGGCAGTCTTAACTCAGTTCCAAATATAATCTTTGCAGGTGCTCGTGAGGTGGAGTCGTGCACGGCTGACCTATATGCCAACGGAAATTTTGGTATGTGCTCATCCCTTGATGTCCGCTGACCACTTTTCTCAAATGTTCCTCCAGGGTGCGATTGAATCTTTCAACCATGCCATCAGATTGCGGATGTAGTGGCGTTGTTCTTGTCTTTCTTATTCCATATTTTTCACACATTTCCTTAAATATTGCAGACTCAAAATTCCTACCTTGGCCGAAATGCAGTTCTAAAGGAGCTCCATAACTGCACACCCAATTGTTAACAAATACGTCTGCTACCGTTCCAGCTTCCTGGTTCGGTATCGGATACACTTCTGGCAATTTGCTGAAATAATCTATGACCACTAGTATATATCGGTTTCCAGCCTCACTGACAGGAAAAGGACCGGCTATATCCATTGCTACGCGCTCAAATGGGGCACCCGAATTGTATTGCTGAAGCTGCCCGCGGCTTCTTCCTATTGGACCTTTGGCTATAATGCATTGCGGGCAGTTGGCTATCCAATCGGCCACAGCTTGTCGACATCCAACCCAATAACTAACTTTTCTAGCGTTTTTGTCACACCAAGATGACCGCCACTAGGACCATTATGGAATTCTTTTATTACTTCGTTTATTTTGGAGGATGGTACAACAATTAAATCAGTTTCCGCTTTTCCGTCTGCATCTTCCCATGTCCGGTATAAGCAGCCATTTATTAGCCTAAGACTATCCCATTGTGTCCAATATGATTTCATTATTGGGCTTTCTGAAGATATTTCGATACTTCAAATAAACAACCAATTTTTATTTGCAAATAATAAAACAAATGTTTGTTATTTACATGGTGCCGAAACCCGTCGTAAATTATAACGAAAATAAAATTTTAAATAAAATCTAATAGAAAAAAAAAAAGTAAGCAAACGAATTTTGCATAAACTAAAGGTTTTCTAAAAATGGCGGATACTTGCAAGTTTTTAAGACCTCCGAAGCCATTGGTAATTGAACACGATAAAGATATGGCAAAGGAGTGGAAACTATGGAAGCAGCAATATGAATATTTCGAAGTGGCAACTGGGTTAACCGAAAAACCTGAAAATATACAATTTGCAACCTCATGTCAGCTATTGGGTATTCTGCAATACAAGTTTACAATTTATTGCCAGCAACATCTAAAGAAACATTGGCCCAAGTAAAAGGAAAATTTAAAAATATTTCACACCGAAATTGAACATTACATTTGAAAGGTATAAATTTCATAAAATTGTTCAGAATGAGGGCGAAACTATTGATGAGTACATAACACGACTAAGACTGCAAGCACAAAACTGTGAGTTTCACTTTACGTGATCAATTAATTTTGGGAATAAAATGTGATACACTTCGCACCAAATTATTGTCAGAAGACATAACCTTACAAAAAGCCCTCCAAATTTGTCAAGCAACAGAATTGGCACAAAAGCAAACTGCTGAAATACACAACGAAAATGAAAAAAATATAAATTTAGTGAAAAAATATGAAAAATCCAAAACTTTGGAAAACCCTACATTTGATTGCCGTAATTGTGGAAAAAATCATGCCATACGCAGTTGTCCAGCATTTCGTCATATTTGTAAAAACTGCAAACAGAAAAATCACTATGAAAGTATGTGTAAAAGAAATCTAAATAAGAAGTTTTATAAAAACAGTAATGTTGCTTGTTGTGAGGAGCTAAGTGAATACAGTGATCCCGAATTGTTTATTGGTTGTGTATCACAATATTCTGATAAAAAAGAAGATAAAGTTACAGAAATTTTAAAGATTGGTGATGAAAAATACAAAATTAAACTTACTGGTGCTGAGTGCAACGTTTTACCAAAAAACATTGTTGATCAAATCAATTATTTTAAGGTTCTGACAACAATACATCCCTGTAATGTCAAACGTTTGGTATCATTTGGTAATCATAAATTGAAAGTTTTGGGCCAAATATTGTTAAATTGTGAAATAGCAGAAAAACCCTGCAAAATCAATTTTAAAATTGTAAATGAAAATGTCAACCCAATTCTTGGGGGTGACACCTGTGAAAAACTCAACTTTATTAAAAGAGTGCAACAACTAAAAGTAAAAGATACTCTGTTTGATGGCTTTGGATGCTTGAAAAATTTTATTTACGATATTGACCTGATTGAAAATCCTAAATTCGAAATATGTCCAGCAAGACGTGTGGCTTTTAAAATTAGAGATGACGTGAAAAAAGAAATTGATAAAATGGTAAAAATGGACGTCATCGAACCAACTAATGAACCAACTCCGGCTGTTTCTCCAATGGTGGTGGTACGTAAAAACAACAAAATAAGAATTTGTATGGATCCTACAAGTGTTAATAAAACTTAGAGCGTCGTCATTTTCCAATGAATACACTGGAAGAAATTTCAGCCCAACTTAGAGGTGCTAAATTTTTTACAATTTTAGATTGCAAAAGAGGCTTCTGGCAAATCCCAGTCTCTGATCGCAGAAAAAAATACTTAACTTTTCAACACCGTGGGGAAGATATTCCTGCAAAAGATTGCCATTTGGTATATCATCAGCGCCAGAAGTTTTTCAAAGTGTAATGCAACAGCTTTTTTCAAATTTGCCAAATGTAAAAGTAGCTATTGATATTTTAATACATTCAAATACTTTGGAAAATCTGCGCAGAGGTAATTAATATTATTGAAAAAAGTGGTATGAAATTAAATAAAGATAAATGCGAATTTGAACGTAACAAGGTTAAATTCCTGGGACATATTATTAGTGACAGCGGAATGTATCCAGATCCAGAAAAAATCGATGCAGTTAATAGACTCCAACCACCTAAAACTCGTAAAGAACTACAAAGAGTTCTTGGTAAATTCACATATCTTAGTAAATTCATCCGAAATTTTTCTCAGATCACAGCACCGTTGAGAGCTTTGCTTGAAAAATCAAGTGCTTTTCATTGGGATTCAATTCAACAAGATTCTTTTGATAAACTAAAAGAAATTATAAGCCAACCACCAGTACTTAAACTCTACGACGTCAACAAAGAGGTTAAGTTGCAAGTTGATGCCAGTTCGTATGCAATGGGAGCAGTTTTGCTACAAGATGATCATCCAGTTGCGTATGCTTCTAAATCTTTGACACATTGTCAACAGAGATATTCCCAACTAGAAAAAGAGGCATTAGCTGTTAAGTTTGGTTGCAAGAAATTCCATCAATACGTTTGGGGTAAGCAATTAACTGTAGAATCTGATCATAAACCCTTAGAATCGATTTTCAAAAAGCCGTTACACTCATCACCTACAAGACTACAAAAAATAAGACTAAGTTTACTTACCTATAATCCAAATGTTATATACAAACCTGGCGAAAAAATGTATTTAGCTGATCCTTTGAGTCGTGATTCTAAAAATAAAATCAGTATAGATGAGGAAGAAAATTTGGAAGTCCAATTGCTGCTATCTATGTCTGATAAAGAATTTTAAAATTTAAAAAATCTTACAAAAACTGATAGTTCTTGTCAAATTCTCATCAAATTTATTCGAGAAGGATGGCCAAATTCAAAAGACAAATTACCCATTGAAATTAAGCAACATTGGCACTTTAGAGACGAACTTTCGGTTAACGATGATGGCATAATTTTGAAGGCTTCAAAAGTTCTAGTACCCCTTAGTTTGAGAACAAGTTTTTTAAAATACATACACAATGGACATTTCAGTTATGCAAAATGTGTCAGAATGGCTAGAGAATCAGTTTTTTGGCCAAGAATGAGTCAAGATATTTTTGACTATATAAAAAATTGTGCTGCTTGTCAAGTGCATCAACGTAATAATACTAAAATAAAAATTGGCGAAAAAGAAATTCCAAATCACGGTTTCGACATTGGTGCTACAGATTTATTTCATTTTAACAATAACGACTACATAGTTTTCATTGATAGTTACTCTGGCTACCTTAATTTTAAAAAACTGACGGAAACAACAACGAAAAACGTAATTTTATTTCTAAAAGAAATTTTTTCAACCTTGGGACCACCGCTTACGTTAGAATCTGATAATGGCCCACAATTTTCAAGCAATGAATTTAAACTATTTTCATCAAACTGAAAATTTAATCACCGCACAAGTTCACCATATCACCCCAGTGGCAACGGTTTAGCAGAAAAATCAGTCCAAATAGCAAAAAATATTCTTAAAAAATCTACCTATGACAACAGTGATTATTATTTGGGACTCTTAAACTACATGAATACTCCTAGAGGAAATATAGTCTCTCCATCGCAACGTCTATTTGGCCACGAAGTTAGAGGAATGCTGCCTACAATAAAAGAAAAATTAGTAACATCAGAACATATTAAAATTAGTGAACGTCTTAAGGCTGAAAGAGAAAAACCTGAAACCGAACATATCGGTTCAAATGTTTCAATGAATGCTGATCCCAGTCAATCTATAAGTGCTAATCTTAGTCAATCACAAAATATGGAACATAACACATCACCAGTTCTTAGAAGATCGTCCAGAGTTAAAGTTCAACCTCAACGTCTCCAGTATTGTCAATCAATTGTCGAAGAAGAGGGATGAGAAGGATATCATTCACCTATATACTACTGTGTGTGTCCTACTATTTGTTCCAACACTGTCTATTATTATTGTTTTCTTTTAGTTATGACTTCGTTCATACACATACATTGTATCCTTGTATTATTAGTTTTGTGGTTGTTGTTCATTGTGATCTCTAAATATATTAAAAACAAGTGTTTAGAACTAATAATATTAATACTTCAAATAAACAACCAATTTTTATTTGCAAATAATAAAACAAATGTTTGTTATTTACAGTCTTCTCTCCCGTTCTTTAGCAGATATTATTTTTGACAATATGGGATCATTTCTCTGCGCCGTTTCCAAGTCCACACTGGAGTCTATATGCGTTAGCCGAATATCAATAACGCATTCTTTCCTCTCCGCCCTGCTACAATGTTTGCACTCCAGGTTGCAGGGCCGTCTTGAGAGAGCATCTGCATTATTATGCTTACCACCTTTCCTGTGCTCAATGCTGAAGTCGTAGCTTTGAAGGCGTTCAATCCAACGAGCAAGTTGTCATTCAGGGTTTTTAAATTGTTGTAACCACCTGAGTGCGGAATGGTCTGTCCTTAAGGTGAAATGCTGACCATATAGATACTTGTGGTAATGTTTTACGCACTCTAATACTGCCAGAAGTTCCCGTCGCGTTACGCAGTAGTTCCTCTCAGGCTTTGAGAGTGTTCGGCTATAGTAGCCTATGACTTTTTCTGCCCCATTGACTATCTGCGAGAGCACACCTCCTATTCCGTAACCGCTCGCATCACTACTAGTACAAATTTCTCTCCAGAAATTGGAAATGCCAGGACTGGTGCTGTACATAATAACCCTTTTAGCTCCTGGAATGCATGTTCTTGTGATTCAACCCAATAGTATGGCCGGGACTTTTGGGTCAGCTCATGTAAACTTGCAGCAACTTTGGCAAAATTCGGCACAAATCGTCTATAGGATGTGCAAAGACCTAAAAAACTGCGCAATTCATGAAGATTTTTCGGACGAAGCAAGTCTTTTACTGCTCCTATTTTATCTTCATCGGTCGATACACTCTCTGTTGTTACGCGATGTCCTAAGTACTTAACTTCTTTCTGGAATAGTACACATTTCTTTGCATTTAGCTTTATCCCAGCCGCTGATATACGATTAAGCACGTCTTCTAGGTTTTTCAGATGTTCGTCAAAAGTCTTTCCCGTGACTATAATGTCATCAAGGTACATCAAACAAGTCTTCCAGTGAAGTCCTTTTAACATCCGTTCCATCAAGCGCTCGAACGTAGCCGGAGCGTTGCAAAGCCCAAATGGCATCACGTTAAACTGCCATAAACCATCGCCCGCACTAAAGGTAGTTTTCTCTTTGTCTTTGTCTGCTATTTCAACCTGCCAATATCCGTTTTGAAAATCTAATGTGGAGAACCATTTTGTTCCGGCTAGCGTGTCCAAAATGTCGTCAATTCTGGGTAGCGGATAACTGTCTTTCTTGGTGACGTCGTTTAGCTGCCTATAATCGACACAAAATCTGGTGCTGCCATCTTTCTTCTTAACCAAAACTACTGGCGAGCTCCACGGACTTGTAGATGGTTCTATTATCCCATTTTGCTCCATTTCATTGATTAGATCTTTTACCTCACCTCGCTTTGCTAAGGGGATACTTCTAGGTGCTAGTTTAATTGGCCTCGCTTCGCCAGTATTTATTTCGTGTTTAACAATAGCCGTTCTCCCATGGCTTTGGCTCTTAAAGGCGAAGACGGAGGCATATTTCTTAAGCAGCTGTTTGGCTTTATTTCTATCAGGCGCCGCTAATCCTTCTACCCATTTCCTTGCATGTTCGGTTAGCAACTCATGTTCTTTTGCTGACATATTAGCAGGTTCCGGTCTTCGCTCACAATTTATTATTGCCTCTGCTGGAGCACATTGACCTATGTCGGTGTTTTGTTTAACTAATTTTTCGCTGCTGGATAGATTTAATACTCTTACCGGGACTCTTCCGTCGTTACAGGCTCTTACGAGGGCTTTTGCTGTTATAAGGTCACTCTTTATTTCTATAGGTTCTACTACCCACAACTGATTGTCCACACAATTTCCCTCCATACGTGCTAACACTACGGTTTCTGACTGTGGTGGTAGTTTCTGGCGTCCAACAGTAGCTAGCTTTCTTATTTCAGCCTTACTTTTTCGCTGAAAATGGCCAACTTTACCGCAGTTGTAGTATTTAGCTTGTGGCTTGTTTTGTTTTGCAATATCCTGGTTACTTTTTATTTTGCAATCCCACTTCTGACACCAATTGTTACGTTTTTACTTTTTAAAAATGTTGGTTTATTTCCCTTAAACAAACCGGATTCTTTTCTATTGCAATCAAAATAACCAGTTCCAATACTGACACCAATTGTTACGTTTTACCTTATAAAACGTTCGTTTATCTCCCTTAGATAAACCGTCCTGGTGCTGTCACAGCGATATTAACAGCCAATTATAATAACCAAAACACGAACACACTTAAGTTTGAAATAGCTTAGACACTCGTATTTATTTACACACTATTACTTATTTATAAACTCTCTCTATTATGACCATTACTAGAGCGCTACTAACTTTAACACGATATTAACTCGCGGTCTTAACAGCACAACTGTTAATTATTAACTTCTTCTTACTAATATTAACGCGCGCCTTATATAGTAACAGCCATTCTTCTCCAACATGCTGGATAATTCTAGCATGCTATACTTAACTCTACATACGCTTAAAGACTATATACACAACCATCTATACAATATTACTCTATATTAGTCTTAACACTATACACACTGTTAAAATAAACACTTATCATTAATCAACTATACAATAGGCTTAACATTGTACATATACACAAACTCTTATAGTCAAACAACTATACAATTCTAAAACATAATTAATCATAGGTTACGGAGTTTACATGGTGGAAAAAAGTTCTAAATAGGGCAATACGGATACCAAAACTTTTTTTTTTGACAAGTAAATCATCGCTGAGTGGATATAGTTTGGAATTTTGCAAATTTCGTACATTTTGCACGATGCTCTGGACCAAATTTTGTTAAAAGTTTTGAGTTACTGCCATTTTGCATTTGAATTCAGTATGTAGTTGATGTAAGATAAAAATGCCACTTAACAGAAAAAGATCCATCACGCGTTTTTTTGGCGGATTAACTTTTTTTGGGAAAAAAATTTTTTTAATAAGTTTTTAATAATAATTTAAATTCAGTTTCTAAGTAGTAGATTTGGGGATAAAAATGCGACTTAACAGAAAAAACCCAACACGCGCTTTTTTTGGCGGAATCTCTTTTCTTTTCGCGAAAAAACGTATTATAAAATTTTATATTTAGAATTTTCTTAAAAAAATTACAAACACGCGTATTTCGATAAAATATTTTATTTAATAATAAACCTACAAAAAATTTCATCAGATTTTTTTATTTAAATTTTTATCAAAATTGTTCCAGAGCACCGTGAAAAATGTATTTAATTTGTAAAATTCTAAACTATATCCACTCAGCGATGATTTATTGTCAAATGAAAATTTTTGGTATCCATATTGCCCTATTTAGAACATATTGTTTCCACCACATCGAATTTCTGATAAAACGCAAAAAATCGCGAATTTCAAAAAAATCTGAAACACGTGTTCATTTAAATCGTCTATAAATTATGATATGTAAGTTTGACATTTCAATCACAAATATCTCTGTACAAAAGAGTCAAAAATTTGTTTTTTTTATAGAATATCCCTGAAAATAGGACATGTCAGGATATGCTTGATCATGTTATATATACCGCTGGACGCGCCTCTAAAAAATATTTCATATGATACCCATTGAGTATGTTGTCTTCAGCTAAGATTCTAATTTCTTACAAAAACTAAAAAAAATACCTTTTTTAAAAATGGTCCAGCTCGTGAGATCTCATTGCTAGACCCGAATTATTTTGGGAATGATCATAAAACAAACCAAGGTTTATTTTGAGGGGGCACTTTTTTTACTTTTTTTCGTGAGTCGGTCTAATATATGGGCAAATCTACAGAACCGGGCGATTCCATGTAACTCAGTATTTAAACCATTTTAATAATAATATATAATATTTTTGATGGTATCAGCATTTTCGAGGCAACGAATTTAATCAGGCCAACATCTTAAATTTTAATATTTATACTGCTAATGTTTTCTACTCAATTAAAAACTACCCTAATTTACCCTAATTTTGCTTGTAACTTTCAAGAGTTTTTCAACTCTTTTGGTTATAACTTTTTCAGCATAAAAGAAAATCGCCCAAAACCTTTGGTGGATAATAATTATGATGTTAGAAAATCTCCCACTTGTTGAAAAAAATAGGTACCCTCAATTAGGAACAAATGGTAGTTCTTTAAAATCTGTAACTCTGTTTTTTGAATAAAGAGTAATTTCAGACATCTTTAATTTTTGCGCTTTCAGCCTCAATGCAATTGAACATTTTTTGATACTGACATATAACTGACAAGTAAACAAAAAAATTGAGATCAAATTAATATGTATGCCTTGAAAAATAAAGAAAATATTACAATAATAATCTCTTCACCTCTATGCGTGAACAACTTGACATTTGATATTTTTTGAAGGGCACATCCACAGTTTGAGAAATAATTAGTTGCAGTCCCGCGTGATCGGTATATATCGGTGATACTAATATTGTTTGTAAGTGCTAAATAGATCGTACTATTAGTTTGATGTCCAGACCCATTTTAGGTTAAATTTTGTAGCTTTTCATAGATTTTTGGAGCTAAAAGTGATGTAGAAACCAAACGGCTAATCCGATCGTTTTAGCACTTACACACAACAATATTATTCGCGATATACAGTGGTGGAACATTAAATAGGAACGATTCAATTTTTTTTCTAATTTTATTCTTATTGCCTTTATTTTGAAAGATCAAAATATTGGCTAAATTCGCCCCGAAAGGCAAATATTTGGTCTATAATATTATGCACAATTTTAACGTAATGTCTGTTTGTTTTATTTTGTCACTTGTTTTAAGTGGGCATGGCTTTCAATGAAAAATTAGCGACATCGACATGTTATCAAATTACATAGTAAAATTTAGCGATTACTGATCGGATCTATACAAGCTGTATATTTTTGGAAAATTTCCTTAAGTCTTGCATTGTTTTTATCCAGAAATGGTCGCCAGACTTAAAATGACAGTGTCTTAAACATGAAAAAAAATTTATTTGTTTTTAGCAATTTTAAAATAAAGTTAACAACACTGAAATTTTAAAGCGAATAGTTTTATGCTATACTTGCTACGATATAACAAATAAGTCAAGTTTTTTTCTATATTAAGTATAAAGCATTTCCTATTAAAATTTCAGTGTGGTTAACTTCATTATAAAATGGCTAAAAACAAAGAAAATTTTTTTTATGTTTAAGGCACTGTCATTTAAATTCTGGCGACTATTTCTAGATAAAAATAATGCAGAATTTAAGGAAATTTTGTAGGATTTCCAAAAATATACGGTTTGTACACTCATAAAAAAAAGTTAGTACAAAAGTCTGTTGAACGCTTTCTAATTCAGTTGAACTAATTTTTCCTGTTGTTTTCGTTTAAATTCGTTGTTTAGCTAAAGTTGTTAGTTATCCAATTTTAACATATTTCTGCTGTACTTGAACTAATTTTTCCTCCTGATATTTAGCAATTTTTCTGTAAATGATTTTGACAATGTTATCAGCTAATATAGATAAATTTGTTTGGCAACTTTTTTAATATTTGTGTTTTCAAAAGAAAACGATAGGGACGCTAGTGTATAGTGATTGATGGTGCTTGATGGTGAAGTGTGCATTTGTGAGTTTGCCGACCAATACAAATTAGAAAATTTGTATTTTAATGTGTGTGATGAGTCATCACTGATGACGCTTACCAATACAAATAAAAATAATATGGCGCTTATTAGGAAAGTTCTAGTAAATAAAATAATATGATACGAGCATGTTTTCTCTTGTTTCTGTTAGTCAGCTAGAGTTGGGCTTAATCGTTCATTTTGGTGACTCGGTTATATCGTTCATTAAATTTCATTGAACTAGTTCGATCAAATCATTCTTTTTTGTCATGATCTGTGTCTGAACAGTGATTTGTGAACGATGTCGTTCGTTTGATAATTTATTGGCGCACTACATGTTACATGATTATATTAATTTTATTGTGCATAGACTAATAGCGTCAGAAAATGACAATTTTAATAAAAAATTTAAATTATTAAGAAAAACATTTAATTCTGTAATAAAATTAATAAGAAAGGGATACAAATTTTCTATGACTAAAAAAAAAGAACGAAATGAACGATTGAACGAAATGAACGAAAAGAACGAATAATGGTGAACGATGTCATATCGTTCAATGATCTGAATCGTTCAAATGAACTAGTTCGTTCACGAACGACACAACTCTATAGTCAGCAAAGGAACGCAAAAGAAAACGGAAGTATGCTGGACATTAACATTTCGCAGTTAAAATTGTATTTAAAAAATAAATCAATAGAGGTTTGTTTTATAATATAAACTATATTTATTTAAAGGAATACTATCAAATATGTTATTTTTTTTTCTTTTATTTCAGTCCTTTAACCTTTTCATCTAAATTCGACCCACAGGTAGACGAAAAAAAAGAACCAAATAATACAACTCCAGCGGAAGTTTAACATATTGGCAAGAAAATAAAAGTGATATATAGTGTTTTTGGATTGTGTAATTTATTCGAAAATAAAATTAACAATATTTACATTAATTTGCTTTTATTCAATTAATAACAAAAAGTGATTGTAATTTTAGCAGCATGTTTTGCAGATTTCAACTGACCCACTTTCATTTCTATTAAACGAAAATTCTTCTAAATTTTTGAATGTTAACTGCATTTTTTACCTGTTTATAACCAACTAAAATTTAGCAGAAAACATGTGCTGATTTCAGCTGAGTAATTTTCATTTCCATTAAACAACATTTCTTATAAATTATTGTATTTGAACTAACTTTTTTACCTAAAATTTAGGTCACCTAAATTTAGCAGACCATGATTCTCAACATCATTGAAATTTCTGCTGGCGCAAATTCAGGTACTATTTCCTGTTATTTTAGCAGAATTTTTAACTATTTATATGGGCTTTTTTTATGAGTGTATAGATCCGATCAGTACTCGCTAAATTTTATTCTGTAATTTAATAACAGGTCGATATCGCTAATTTTTCATTGAAAGCCACGCCCACTTAAAACAAGTGACAAAATAAAAAACAGACTTTATGTTAAAATTCTGCGCAATATTCTAAACCACATATTTGCCTCCCGGGGTAAATTTGGCCACTATTTTGATCTTTAAAAATAAATGCAAAGAAAAAAAAATTATAAAAAACTTGAATCGTTCCTATTAAATTTGCCACCACTGTATATCATATAAGCCAGATTTCAGCCATTAATTATTTTATCTGTGGATGTGCTAGTCAATTAAAAGTTGGATTTTTAGCTTATTGTACAGCGAAAATTGATGTAAAGCGTAAAAATAAAATCCGATCTGTTTAGCACTTTCACATAATGACAGCTATGATAAGATCTACCGTTCCAGATAGATCGGACTCCATAATTCTTAAAACCGTGGATGTGCCTTCAATTTGAATTTAACCTTTTAGCGAAATTTGGAGAAAGATATGTTGTAGAGAATACGAAAGTCGTCCGATCCGTTTAGCACTTTCAGATAATAATAGTAATGAAGATATGTACCATTCAAGACATAATTGATCCCATAATTCTTTAAACCGTGGATGTGAAATTTATATGGGTACAAGTCCAAACATACACCGATTTAAACCAAAATCAATAGACTTCGTCCTTGGGCCGATATAAATCGGTCTAGCAAATTTTATCAAAAAATCTTAATATTTGCACCTGTAGCGTGCGCACAAGAATACATGGAGAGACAGACGGACGGACGGACGGAAAAATTTAAAAAACAACATTACTTATAATCAATAATGGAAATATAGCGCGACTATGAATTTTCGAATAAAATTACCGTGATGATTGAAAAATTTGTGTAATTTTTTTTCATTAAATCGAGGTAAAAGTGTGTAAAAACAACTCAAAAATAGCCAAAAAAAAGGTTTTTGGTAAATTTGACCTCTATTTGCTCAAAAACCAGAAGTGCTGGAAAAATTTGGAAACCAAATTCGGACTCAGCACGGAAAAGTTACTTGAAAATGTGTGGTCGCATGCCCGAAAAATCCAAAAATTTTAAAATATTTATTAGCGAAAATGTTTTCGGTTTTTTGTTTATAACTTTTTCAGCACTCAAAAAAAATTATTCACGCGAACAGATTACTTCTTTTTAATGTATTTTAAATAAGTTTATCTAGAAAAAAATGTGTGCCACTAATTTGAAATTTTTAAAATCTGAAATCGACCTGTTTCGTAGATTTTCCCATATATAAAAGAGTTCCGTGAGTGACTGACGATCAACGCCGAGCCTAACCACTGGACCTAGGAAATTTGGCATAAATGTTCCTCCTCCAACGTAAACCCTCACTAAAACGGGATTTTTGGAAATTCCTACCGGAACGGACAAAAAGGGGAAAAGTCGCTTTTTTGACGGCCTGCCAAAACCCTTTTAGCTAGAAAGCTGAAATTTAAGATATATGTTCCTTGGAGTATGCGCTAACTTTCCTGGAAAGTACTTTCTTGAACAGAAAAGAAGTCAACATAAATTGGACCAAGAATTATAGACGTCTGGGCGCATCGTGGAACAAAAATGTTCCGAAAATCGTAATAGAATTCAGAAAGTGCTGCGTTTCCCATGTATTTATATGAAAATGCCACGGTCTTTTTCGGGTAGTAGTACGGCGTTTTTACATCGTGCCTTCAAATGGGCTGAAACTTTACAGGAAATATCTAGACATAAATTGGACCAAGAATTATGAACATCTGTGTAGATCGTGGAACAAAAATGTTCCGAAAATCGTAATAGAATTCAGAAAGTGCTGCATTTCCCATGTATTTATATGAAAATGCCACGGTCTTTTTCGGGTAGTAGTACGGCGTTTTTACATCGTACCTTCAAATGGGCTGAAACTTTACAGGAAATATCTAGACATAAATTGGACCAAGAATTATGAACATCTGTGTAGATCGTGGAACAAAAATGTTCCGAAAATCATAATAGAATTCAGAAAGTGCTGCATTTCCCATGTATTTATATGAAAATGCCACGGTCTTTTTCGGGTAGTAGTACGGCGTTTTTACATCGTAGCTTCAAACGGGCTGAAACTTTACAGAAAACAAGTCAACATAAATTGGACCAAAAATTATAGACATCTGGGCGGATCGTGGAACAAAAATGTTCCGAAAATCGTAATAGAATTCAGAAAGTGCTGCATTTCCCATGTATTTATATGAAAATGCCACGGTCTTTTTCGGGTAGTAGTACGGCGTTTTTACATAGTAGCTTCCAACGGGCTGAAACTTTACAGAAAACAAGTCAACATAAATTGGACCAAGAATTATAGACATCTGGGCGGATCGTGGAATAAAAATGTTCCCAAAATCGTAATAGAATTCAGAAAGTAATGCATTTCCCATATATTTATGTGAAAATGCTACGGTCTTTTTCGGGTAGTAATACGGCGTTTTCACACCGTAGTTCAAAATGTGTTGAAACTTTGCAAAAATTATAGGAAGGTAAATTCGATCAATATTTAGAGATATCTGTCTACTTTGTGGAACAAAAATATTCTGAAAATTACTATAGAATTCAGAAACTACCGCATTTTCCATACATTTACATGAAACAGCCACGGTCTTTTTCGGGTAGTAGTACGGCGTTTTTACACAGTGACTCCAAATGAGTTAAAAATTTACAAAAATTATCTGGATGTAAATTCGACCAACAATAGCAGCGAGTTTTTTAGGTCGTGGAACAAAAATGTTCCGCAAATCGAACTAGACTCCAGAAAGTGCAGTGATTTCTATACATTTCTATAAAAATGCCACGGTCTTTATGGGATACTAGTACGGCGTTTTTATACGATAACTCCAAAAAGGTCTAAACTTTACAGAAATTATCTGGACGTGAATTTTATCCCCAATTATAGCCTTTTGTGTAGGTCATGGAACAAAAATGTGCCGAAAATCACAATAGAATTCAGAAACTACTACGATTTCTATACATTTATATAACAATGACACTTTTTCCGGTAGTTGCACGGCGTTATTACACCGTAGCTGCAAATAGGTTAAACACGTAAACCAGTTATCTGTATATAAATTGGACAAAGAATTATAGACATCTGCGTAGGTCGTGGAACGAAAATATTTCAAAAGTTACACTAGAATTCAGAAAGTGCTGCATTTTATATACAGTCACATCAAACTGCCGCGGAATCTTTTTAATATCTCGAAAACTAAGCGAGATAGAGCAAAATGGTTAAAATTTTTGCCTTTGGGTGTTAATACACCCATAAAACCTTTTTAGTGAAATCAAATTTTAGCTAACTCTGCTAGATTTTAAAATTGCAAATATCTCATTAACTACTAATGCTAGAACGAAAAGGACGTTTATTTGGTTTTTCGCCTCTAACTCGAAAACTAAGCGAGATAGAGCAAAATGGTTAAAATTTTTGCCCACAGGGTGTTAATACACCCATAAAACCTGTTTAGTGAAATCAAATTTTAGCTAACTCTGCTAGATTTTAAAATTGCAAATATCTCATAAACTACTAATGCTAGAACGAAAAGGACGTTTATTTGGTTTTTCGCCTATAACTCGAAAACTAAGCGAGATAGAGCAAAATGGTTAAAATTTTTGCCCTTTGGGTGTTAATACACCCATAAAACCCTTTTAGTGAAATCAAATTTTAGCTAACTCTGCTAGATTTTAAAATTGCAAATATCTCATAAACTACTAATGCTAGAACGAAAAGGACGTTTATTTGGTTTTTCGCCTATAACTCGAAAACTAAGCGAGATAGAGCAAAATGGTTAAAATTTTTGTCCGTAGGGTGTTGATACACCCATAAAACCTGTTTAGTAAAATCAAATTTTAGCTAACTCTGCTAGATTTTAAAATTGCAAATATCTCATAAACTACTAATGCTAGAACGAAAAGGACGTTTATTTGGTTTTTCCCCTCTAACTCGAAAACTAAGCGAGATAGAGCAAAATGGTTAAAATTTTTGCCCACAGGGTGTTAATACACCCATAAAACCTGTTTAGTGAAATCAAATTTTAGCTAACTCTGCTAGATTTTAAAATTGCAAATATCTCATAAACTACTAATGCTAGAACGAAAAGGACGTTTATTTGGTTTTTCGCCTCTAACTCGAAAACTAAGCGAGATAGAGCAAAATGGTTAAAATTTTTGGCTTTTGGGTGTTAATACACCCATAAAACCTGTTTAGTGAAATCAAATATTAGCTAACTCTGCTAGATTTTAAAATTGCAAATATCTCATAAACTACTAATGCTAGAACTAAAAGGACATTTATTTGGTTTTTCGCCTATCACTCGAAAACTGAGCGAGATAGAGCAAAATGGTTAAAATTTTTGCCCTTTGGGTGTTAATACACCCATAAAACCCTTTTAGTGAAATCAAATTTTAGCTAACTCTGCTAGATTTTAAAATTGCAAATATCTCATAAACTACTAATGCTAGAACGAAAAGGACGTTTATTTGGTTTTTCGCTTATAACTCGAAAACTAAGCGAGATAGAGCAAAATGGTTAAAATTTTTGCCCACAGGGTGTTAATACACCCATAAAACCTTTTTAGTGAAATCAAATTTTAGCTAACTCTGCTAGATTTTAAAATTGCAAATATCTCATAAACTACTAATGCTAGAACGAAAAGGACGTTTATTTGGTTTTTCGCCTCTAACTCGAAAACTAAGCGAGATAGAGCAAAATGGTTAAAATTTTTGCCCACAGGGTGTTAATACACCCATAAAACCTGTTTAGTGAAATCAAATTTTAGCTAACTCTGCTAGATTTTAAAATTGCAAATATCTCATAAACTACTAATGCTAGAACGAAAAGGACGTTTATTTGGTTTTTCGCCTCTAACTCGAAAACTAAGCGAGATAGAGCAAAATGGTTAAAAAAATTTTTTATGGGTGTTAATACACCCATAAAACCTGTTTAGTAAAATCAAATTTTAGCTAACTCTGCTAGATTTTAAAATTGCAAATATCTCATAAACTACTAATGCTAGAACGAAAAGGTTTTATGGGTGTATTAACACCCCGTGGGCAAAAATTTTAACCATTTTGCTCTATCTCGCTTTGTTTTCGAGTTAGAGGCGAAAAACCAAATAAACGTCCTTTTCGTTCTAGCATTAGTAGTTTATGAGATATTTGCAATTTTAAAATCTAGCAGAGTTAGCTAAAATTTGATTTCACTAAAAAGGTTTTATGGGTGTATTAACACCCAAAGGCAAAAATTTTAACCATTTTGCTCTATCTCGCTTAGTTTTCGAGATATTAAAAAGATTCCGCGGCAGTTTCATGTGACTGTATATAAAATGCAGCACTTTCTGATTTCTAGTGTAACTTTTGAAATATTTTCGTTCCACGACCTACGCAGATGTCTATAATTCTTTGTCCAATTTATATACAGATAACTGGTTTACGTGTTTAACCTATTTGGAGCTACGGTGTAATAACGCCGTGCGACTACCGGAAAAAGTGTCATTGTCATATAAATGTATAGAAATCGTAGTAGTTTCTGAATTCTATTGTGATTTTCGGCATATTTTTGTTCCATGACCTACACAAAAGGCTATAATTGGGGATAAAATTCACGTCCAGATAATTTCTGTAAAGCTTAGACCTTTTTGGAGTTATCGTATAAAAACGCCGTACTAGTATCCCATAAAGACCGTGGCATTTTTATAGAAATGTATAGAAATCACTGCACTTTCTGGAGTCTAGTTCGATTTGCGGAACATTTTTGTTCCACGACCTAAAAAACTCGCTACTATTGTTGGTCGAATTTACATCCAGATAATTTTTGTAAATTTTTAACTCATTTGGAGTCACTGTGTAAAAACGCCGTACTACTACCCGAAAAAGACCGTGGCTGTTTCATGTAAATGTATGGAAAATGCGGTACTTTCTGAATTCTATAGTAATTTTCAGAATATTTTTGTTCCACAAAGTAGACAGATATCTCTAAATATTGATCGAATTTACCTTCCTCTAATTTTTGCAAAGTTTCAACACATTTGGAACTACGGTGTGAAAACGCCGTATTACTACCCGAAAAAGACCGTAGCATTTTCACATAAATATATGGGAAATGCATTACTTTCTGAATTCTATTACGATTTTGGGAACATTTTTGTTCCACGATCTGCCCAGATGTTTATAATTCTTGGTCCAATTAATGTTGACTTGTTTTCTGTAAAGTTTCAGACCGTTTGAAGCTACTATGTAAAAACGCCGTACTACTACCCGAAAAAGACCGTGGCATTTTCATATAAATACATGGGAAATGCAGCACTTTCTGAATTCTATTACGATTTTCGGAACATTTTTGTTCCACGATCCGCCCAGATGTCTATAATTCTTGGTCCAATTTATGTTGACTTGTTTTCTGTAAAGTTTCAGCCCATTTGAAGGCACGATGTAAAAACGCCGTACTACTACCCGAAAAAGACCGTGGCATTTTCAGATAAATACATGGGAAATGCAGCACTTTCTGAATTCTATTACGATTTTCGGAACATTTTTCTTCCACGATCTACACAGATGTTCATAATTCTTGGTCCAATTTATGTTGACTTGTTTTCTGTAAAGTTTCAGCCCGTTTGAAGCTACGATGTAAAAACGCCGTACTACTACCCGAAAAAGACCGTGGCATTTTCATATAAATACATTGGAAATGTAGCACTTTCTGAATTCTATTACGATTTTCGGAATATTTTTGTTCCACGATCCGCCCAGATGTCTATAAATCTTGGTTCAATTTATGTTGACTTGTTTTCTGTAAAGTTTCAGCCTGTTTGAAGCTACGATGTAAAAACGCCGTACTACTATCCGAAAAAGACCGTGGCATTTTCATATAAATACATGGGAAATGCAGCACTTTCTGAATTCTATTACGATTTTCGGAACATTTTTGTTCCACGATCTACACAGATGTTCATAATTCTTCGTCCAATTTATGTTGACTTGTTTTCTGTAAAGTTTCAGCCCATTTGAAGGCACGATGTAAAAACGCCGTACTACTACCCGAAAAAGACCGTGGCATTTTCAGATAAATACATGGGAAATGCAGCACTTTCTGAATTCTATTACGATTTTCGGAACATTTTTCTTCCACGATCTACACAGATGTTCATAATTCTTGGTCCAATTTATGTTGACTTGTTTTCTGTAAAGTTTCAGCCCGTTTGAAGCTACGATGTAAAAACGCCGTACTACTACCCGAAAAAGACCGTGGCATTTTCATATAAATACATTGGAAATGTAGCACTTTCTGAATTCTATTACGATTTTCGGAATATGTTTGTTCCACGATCCGCCCAGATGTCTATAAATCTTGGTTCAATTTATGTTGACTTGTTTTCTGTAAAGTTTCAGCCTGTTTGAAGCTACGATGTAAAAACGCCGTACTACTACCCGAAAAAGACCGTGGCATTTTCATATAAATACATGGGAAATGCAGCACTTTCTGAATTCTATTACGATTTTCGGAACATTTTTGTTCCACGATCTACACAGATGTTCATAATTCTTGGTCCAATTTATGTCTAGATATTTCCTGTAAAGTTTCAGCCTATTTGAAGCTACGATGTAAAAACGCCGTACTACTACCCGAAAAAGACCGTAACAGTTTCATATAAATGTATGGGAAATGCAGCACTTTCTGAATTCTATTATGATTTTCGGAACATTTTTGTTCCACGATCTAAACAGATATCCATAATTCTTGGTCCAATTTATGTCTAGATATTTCCTGTAAAGTTTCAGCCCATTTGAAGCTACGATGTAAAAACGCCGTACTACTACCCGAAAAAGACCGTGGTATTTTTATATGAATATACAACTTATAGTAGAGTTTTTTGTAGTACCATAGAAAAACTATCATATAAAAATGTACTTTTTCTGAAAAAAGGACTTAAAAAAAAACATTTTATAAAAAAAAAAAATTTTAGGAAAAAGTACTTTTTTCAAAAAAAAAAAAAAAAAAGTACTTTTTATGCAAAAAGTACTTTTTAATGGAAAAAGTACTTTTTTATGCAAAAAGTACTTTTTTATGCAAAAAGTACTTTTTTATGCAATAAGCACTTTTTTTTGGAAAATGTACTTTTTTTTAGAAAAAAAATTTTTTTTTTCAAAAATAGTACTTTTTCGTAAAAAAAAATTTTTTTTCCGAAAAACTTTTTTTTTCAAAAAAGTAGTTTTTTTTGTAAAAAAGTAGTATTTTTTTTAAAAAATATATTTTTTTTGGAAAAAAGTATTGTTTTCGAAAAAATGTACATTTTTATGTAAAAGTTACTTTCTTCTATGGCTTCTACGGGTAGACCGGTCTGACCGGTCTACCCGGGTTTTCGGTCTACCCGGTCTTCGGTCTGGCCGGGTAGACCGTAAGACCGGTTTTGAGACCGGGTAGACCGAAAACCGGGTAATGGGGGGCTCTACTAAAAATCTTTAAAATTTTTATAACAGTTACTGGCTTTTATCAGACTAAAATATTCTTATAGCAGCACAGTGCGACAGGCTAAAATATATTTTAAATAATTCTTCAGTCTTCGTTAACATGTAAAGGCTGTTTTTATTATAAATCGCATCCTATAGCTGAGTTATATGCCCATTGTAAACTGTGTCCAAATATTAACCGATTTTTTTTAACTTTTGTATTATTTTAGCTATGTGACTGGTTAATATATCACTTTAAAGCTTCTGAAATCATGCTTAAAGTTGGTACCCAACTCATTCTTTAATTTGATAATTCCGGATTTTTTTAAAAAAATTTTAATTCTTGAGAATTTTTCTACAATGAATCAATTGTTTCTATCTTTTTATAATTGAAGCCATGATTGAGCCACGTGAATAGTTACTTTTTTGAAATGAACTTTAACCATTTATCGTTATCAAAGGTATAAAGCCATTTTATCTTAATCCGCGGTTCGGGATGCTATATCGTAGCCTTTTAATATTTTTGTATTAGTTCTTATTTACAAAACTGTGGGAAATTCTAGATCATAGTAAATACTATTTAATTAAAAAAAATTAAAAAAACAGTTCGATTTTTCAGCATTTGTATAAAAAAGGAGCCAATAAGATTACCAGTATACGATTTCGCAAAGACAAAAATAAAGTATTGAGGAACAACTACTGTTTCCAATTATTCGACATAGGCGGTTAACCGGTTAATGCATTATTCGAAAAATCGCTAAAATTGATTAACCGGTTGTTCGGGTCGGTTAATCGAGAAAATTGGCGATTAATCGATTAATCGTATAAAGCAAAATTAATGTATTTCCTTAATTTTTTATCAATAAAAACACAAACACATGCCTGTTTTTGTTAAATATCAACGTGGCATATAAACACGATGTATTTAAAAACTATTTCATAATGGTTGAAAAATTTCGGAGTCTGAAATTTTTTAAATTGAAACATTTCTTTTACTTTTAATAGAAAAGATCTCTAAAAATTTTGCTAAAGCTACTAAAAATTAAATAAAAATTAAGGGGGGATACTTAAAAACTGAGTAAGGTAAGAACAGCAAATCTAAAACTATTACATATCGATAATTTAATTTAGATATTTTATTTAGAATAAAATTTTAAAAATTTGAAAAACTTTAGATACAATTTTTTTAATGCAATTTTCAATCAATACTGCCAACAATAAAATATAAAATAAAGTTAAAATTTTATTAAGATTCTTCCTTCTCCTCTGAAGATATAAAAAAACGAGCTAGAGAATTTTCCCATTGAGCCATCGAGTCATTAGTCGAAAATATCAATTTACCTGCAAAAATCAGCAAAAATTTTTGCTGAAGGATATCGTAAAGAATTGTTAAATTCTCAGTCTTTTTCGGTTTTTTAAGGGACATTAAAAATAAACAAAATAACTTAAAGTTTACATTTTATTGGTCGAGTTTTAATTAAAATAGTTACTAAATTAATGAAAAATTTCTTACATTTTATGAAAAAGCTTTTTAATTTTTACTACCCTAGTAAAAATGATTTTTATATATTCATATATGATTTTTATACATTCGATTATGATTTTATACAATTATAACTTGTCGAGTATTGTGAAACATATATTTTTATATGATTATATCAAGAGATATTTAATTATATAAAATCATATTAACCAATCCACCATTTTTCGGATCAGATAATATATTTTTTATATAATTATATTAACCCATACATGATTTGATCCGGAAAATGGTGGATCTGGTTAATATAATTTTATATAATTAAATATCTTTTGATATAATCATATAAAAATATATGTTTCACAATACTTGGCAAGTTATAATTGTATAAAATCATAAATCTATATATATAAAAATCATCTCTGATTATATAAAAATCATTTTTACTAGGGTATGAAGCTGTTTCTAATAAAATTTTTCGGTGTATGAAATTTTTAATAAATAAAATAAAATATTTCATAAAGTTTTATGTAAAACTGCATTAATATAATGAAAGTTTTCAATATACGACTTCCAGCGAATCTTCATTGAATCAATGAAAAAAGTCATAAATAGCATGTAGACAATTATCTCAGAGAACCAGGGTTGGCAGGCAATACCGCTAAAATACCGTTATCGATTCAAAACCCTTTCAACTGACTACCGTTACCCCTAAAATACCGTTTCCGAAATACCCGGAATACCGTTATCCTTAAAATACCGTTACCGAAATAACTGAAATACCGTTATCCTTAAAATACCGATACCGAAATAAATGAAATATCAATACCCTTAAAATACCGTTACCGAAACAAATGAAATATTGTTATCCCTAAAATACCGTTACCCAGTCAGAAAAATACAAACGGGAAAGCGGTGGCAAAGCACTTTAACAGGTGGTACAAGTACTGGCAAAAAGTGCTTTCCCATTCCCAAAATGATAACATCATTAGACAAAAGGTCCGGCTGTTCAAAAAGCGCCGGAAAAGCACTGGAGGAACAAAATTTTTAAACGTTGGCAAAACACTGGCAAAACCAAGAAATAGAAATATATTTTCCAAATATATTTTCCAAAATAAAATTAAAAAAAAGTTCATATGTATTTTTTTTTTTGGTCCTGCCGTGATTTGAACCCAGGCCGTCAGATTGGCAGACGATTGCTCTACCCACTGAGCTAACGAGACATATAATATTTAATGGCTAAACACATAAATGAGTGATAATAGCTGGACAACTACTGGCTGTGCCAAAATGCTAGTACTGGCAAACAATTTTTAGTAACTAGTATGCCAGTGTTGGGAGGGCAAAAAAAAAGTTGGTCTTGAAGGAGCTTTCCCACAAACAAAAAAATTGATTTTGTAAAACAAAAAAAATTTTAAATTAAAAAAAATCCAAAAAAAATTTTTTGCTTGCAACCGGATTTGAACTCGGAACCTTCCGACTACAAACATTTGTTAACGAAGCGTCAGCATTTTTATAAAATCATTGGTTTTCCAGTGAATTGATTTTTGTACGCCTGGTAGCATTGGCTAGGTAGCACTGGATAACCATTGGTTGCAACTACCGTTACCCCTAAAAAACCGTTACCGATATAACTGAAATACCGTTAATCTTAAAATACCGTTACCGAAATAACCTAAATATCGTTATCCTTAAAATACCGTTACCGAAATAACTCAAATACCGTTATCCTTAAAATACCGATACCGAAATAAATGAAATAGCGTTACCCTTAAAATACCGTTAGCGAAATAACCTAAAATATCGTTACCCTAACGATAACCGCATTCGTTTCGGTTACCATCCATGCAGAGAACAGCTACAGATGTCAAATTCCCTGTAAATTTGAATTTTTAAACTTTCATTTTTTTTAACTTAATGTTATTTGTTTATTATTAATGAAACCAACGCGAATAAAAATTTAAATCATGGATGGCAACCGAAACAAATAATGGACGATTTTTCAGTCTACATTAACTTTTTAGTGGCAGAGTTTCTATATATTTAAGAATATACAGCACTTAAATACTCTTCAGCTTCAATTTTGATAGTATGGCGATAACTGCATTAAACTAAAATTAAAATTGGTGGATTAACTGGTTACATTTTTAATACGGAATTTTTCCTTAATTTTTTCCCAAAACTTCACAATTTTCTTAATCTGGGCTACAAAATTACCAGAAAAGCTTAAAAAAAAATACTAACTAAAATAGCATCAAATTCTTTAAAAATCGTGTGAAATAGGTCCTTAAATACGTTTTTCGAGCAACTGCAATTTTTAATAAAATTTTGCGCAAATGTTTTAAAAAAAATATGTATCAAAGTTTCTATTTGTAAAAAAGCCTTAAGAACATAACAAAAGGCCAAAATGAAGGTGTTTTTTAAAACTTCACAAAACACACGAAATTCACGACTGGCTGCAGGATGCTTTATGAAATAAAATAGACAATTTTGCATTACTGTTTCAATTCTTTTAAAAATTTAAACTAATATAAATTATATCTCCATGTGCTTTAAGACAAGGCTGCATTTGTTTTAAAACTGTTACACAATTAACATGTTAATTCTGTAAGAACTTTCTTATTTTTCCTAAGAAAGTGTACATACACATCGGTTCAAAACCACATCAATTCTAAAACATGTTCCACTAGAGCAACATTGAACCCGAACCCGTTTCAAGGAATATAAATTCGAATTAAAACAAATAACCTAAAGTTAAAAAATTTCAATTTATATAGAATTTGACTTCTGTAACTGCACACTCAGTGAATTGTCTATATGCTATTGATGAATTTATACACTGATTCAATTAAGTTTCGCTGGAATTCGTCTATTGAAACTTTTAATTGAATTGATGCAATTTTTCATAAAATTTTATGAAGAATTTCATATTATTTATTAAAAATGTCATACACCCAAAAAAGTTTTTTTAGAAAGAGATTCATAAAAATTGTGAAGCTTTTTCATAAAATTTAATAAATTTGGCTTTTACTTTTTGAAGAAAACTTCATTAGCTTATTGAAAATTTTGTTTACAGCTCGTCCGATAAAATTCTCTCAGAGTAAGTACGCTCAAACTTTAGGTTATTTTTTTACTGTTAATGGCCTTTAGTAACGAAAAAGATACTGAGAAACAAAGTAAATTGGTATTCTTAATTAACTGAAATTAATCTCAAAGAGAACTTAAATTTTTTATCGATGACTTTAATGAAAATTTCGTAGCTGTAGGAAGAATCTTATTAAAATTTAAAAAACTTTAGGTATAGAATTTCTTTAACCCTTTCAGACACAGCATACACGATTGTGAGATGTGATGTTTTCTCTTAAAATTTCAAATATTTAACGGTTATCGTTAGGGTAACGACATTTTAGGTTATTTCGGTAACGGCATTTTAAGGGAAACGCTATTTCATTTATTTCGGTATCGGTATTTTAAGGATAACGGTATTTCAGTTATTTCGGTAACGGTATTTTAAGGATAACGATATTTAAGTTATTTCGGTAACGGTATTTTAAGGTTAACGGTATTTCAGTTATAAAGGTAACGGTTTTTTAGGGGTAACGGTAGTCAGTTATTTCGATGCAACTCGTAATTATTTTTACAAAAAACAAACGAGATTAAAAACAGAACCAATTTATCAACTAAATGTACAAAAAATTCTCAATAACCACGTAAAATTATCAATATAAGAAAATAAAAAATAACGGTAACGGTATTTTAGGGATAACAATATTTCATTTGTTTCGGTAACGGTATTTTAAGGGTATTGATATTTCATTTATTTCGGTATCGGTATTTTGAGGATAACGGTATTTCAGTTATTTCGGTAACGGTATTTTAAGGATAACGGTATTCGGGGTATTTCGGTAATGGTATTTTAGGGGTAACGGTAGTCAGTTGAAAGGGTTTTGAATCGATAACGGTATTTTAGCTGTATTGTCTGCCAACCCTGTATAAAATGGATACATTTTTGCAAGCTAGTTGGGTCTGAAAAAGTTAAATGCAATATTAAATTTTATAGTGGCAGTATTGATTAAAAATCACATTCAAAGAAATTTTGTATCTAAGCTTTTCAGATTTTTAAATTTTTTCTAAATAAAAAATCTACGTTAAGTAATCGATATGTAACAGTTTTAGGTTTGCTGTTCTTAACTTACTAATATTTTGTTAGTTTCAGCAGTTCTTTCTGCCATCTTCAACGAAATTTTAGTAGAATTAGCAACATTTTTACAGACCTTTTTTTAAAAAAGTCTCAGATCCCGAAACTTTTCAACCTTCGAATATGAAAACTTTTTTATTAAATACATCAAATCCATATATGACGTTAATATTTAATGAAAAGAGTCAGCTTTTTGTGTTTTAATTAATAAAAAGTTAATAAAGTACCTTAATTTAGCATTAAACGATTAATCGATTAACCGCCAATTTTCTCGAATAACCGACCCGAATAACCGGGGGTCAAGGGAAATTATTTCCAAATGCCAACCTCACCCACAGTCCACCTTGGACATGGTGTCCCCTGTTAACGCTGACGAGCCTCTGACGACCGAGTATGGGCGGTATAACCCGGTTCCCACGGCAATCGGAACGATTCGGATGTATTCGAATCTTCGAATTTATCCGAGCAAGGATTGCCTATGTCGAATAATTGGAAACACTAAGTATTTCAAAAGAAATATCAACATTTATGCTCATGATTTCCAAAAGACTGACTGGAATAAGTTCAATACGATCTTTTGGAAAAACCTAAAAAAGAACTCTTTCCGAATGAAATTTGGATAATTCAAGTGAAATTAATTGTGAATTCTATTTTAAATTTGTCAAATTTGATCTTAAAACTGAACAAAAATAACGGTAATTAATTTTTTTTCTTATTTATACACAAAAAATTCCTGTAGGGAAAGCGATGAAAGCATACTTATTAAAAATTTGTTCATTAAAATTCGTGGATTTTATCAAGTTTTGTATAAATTGTGTACTTTATTGTGTTAATGATGTTGTGACAACACTCATTTCAAAGAGGAATAATGAAAATAGAAATTTTGCGTCATCACATTTTTCCCCTCACAGTACTCACAGCATCTTTTGTGTGCGCAAACTGTTTTCACCCGGTTTTCATTTGCTCGCCCAAGTTCGCTACAAACATAAAAGAGTCATAGGAAGAATCGTCTCTCTAGTAATGTATACACGCAGAAAAAAACAGGGGGAATAATATCTAAGTGCTATGTAATTATACAACTACATAATTTTCAAGTTAGTTTTACAAAGTTCTTGTAAAGTATGCACATTTTTTTGTAAAATATATACAATCCTTGCAAAATATATACATGTGTAGTGGAAAATATCCGAAAAAATGCATATATTTTGCTAGAAAATTGTAAAACTTACTTCGAACTTATGTAGTTGTATAATTACATAGCACTTAGATAAAGTTCCCCCTGTTTTTTTCTGTGTGTACTCTTTGCCGAGATCCTTCTGCCGCCGTCGTTCAATTTTTCTAAGGTACCGCTAACTATTTTGCGCCGACTTGCATCTCTCAATTACAGAGTTGTTAGTTTTTTCTTTATTTCATCCCAACAAAACAACAAATAAATTTACGCAAACAGACGCGCATCAAACGAACAATAGCCATTGAAAACACAACAACAAGGAGCGCATTAAAGTGAAAAAAATCTAAGGAAAATTGTAATATATCAAACGTTGTAATTACCAAACAAAATCTTTGGTATTTAAACAGTTTTTTTAAAAAATGGCAGCAGCATCTGAGGATCAAGTAGGTACATTAGTGGAACGTGCCACTAATACCGATGATATCACTGATGCGTTCGGTTCCCTGGGAGGATCTAGTAATGTTAACACTGGAGGTGTTGGTTACTATAGTGGTGCCTATAATAATGCGGCCGCTTCGTCCAGTCAGCAACAACAACATGGCGCCATTGCTCAGTTGGCAAATAAAAACTTTAATTCATCTTCATCCAACAATTACATAGCTAAAATGCCTACCGACCGTCATGCTGTCGAATATAATATGCGTCATAAAAATCGTGGGTTGGCGTTGATTTTCAATCATGAAGTTTTTATGGTACAAACACTCAAGCCACGATCTGGAACAAATGTTGATTGCGATAATTTAGCGCGATGTCTAAAACAATTGGACTTTGATGTTAATATATATAAAGATTGTACGCTAAAGGAGATATTACGTCAAATAGAATGGGCCGCCAATCAAGATCATACCAATAATGATTGTATTTTGGTTGCCATTTTATCACACGGAGAAATGGGTTATATATATGCCAAGGATACGCAATATAAACTCGATAGTATATGGAGTTATTTCACAGCCCAACATTGTCCAACCTTGGCTGGTAAACCTAAGCTTTTCTTTATACAAGCTTGTCAGGGAGATCGTCTTGATCCTGGTGTAACAATGAAACGTATAGTCACGCAAACAGATGGTGAGTCATCAATGTCATATAAAATACCCGTTCATGCCGACTTCCTTATCGCTTATTCTACTATACCTGGATTTTATTCATGGCGTAACACTACACGCGGTTCCTGGTTTATGCAATCGTTATGTGCTGAATTAGCTGCAAATGGAAAACGTTATGACATTTTAACTTTGCTAACATTTGTTTGTCAACGTGTGGCTGTTGATTTTGAATCATGTACTCCTGATTCTCCAGAAATGCACCAACAAAAGCAGATACCATGTATTACCACTATGTTAACACGCATTTTACGTTTTTCGGATAAAAATCCTGTTGCGCCAGCTGGCAGAGTATAGATAATATTTTTGATGAATATCATATTTTTTAGGTGAGTTTTAAATGTAAGGGAGCAATAACATGTGATACTAAGCACAAAAATAAAATCAAGCACAACATTAACAAATAAATTAAGATAATTTTCATATAGCCTATCAAAAATTCTTTATCTAAACAATCGGGCATATTCTGTAATTGACTTCTGGGTCAAAGCGAAAATTTCATAAAATTCAAAATTTAAGTGAATTATAATTGTATTTATATTGGCATTTAATGGAGAAAAGTTTAATTCGGATTAAATAGAATTATAGAACACAGATATCAATTTCACTGCGATTTTAAATCACTTTGAAATGCAGAACATAGCCGAATAATTTGATGATTCATTAATAATGTTATATGTATATTCTCGAAACTTTATTAAATTTTAAAATGGATTTCACAATAGCTATTTTTTTCTGGTCATCTAAAATATTTGATTGAACAAACATTTTACAAATAAGTTCCCTTGAAGTTGGGTGCTTCATTTCATAACACACTTTGGTGAATGATGCTTTATTTATGTACAAATTATTTTTGTTATAAAGTTCACTACACGACCAAAGTGATCTACAAAACCAAATAAGATTTTACTTATTTCTGCTTAAATGTTTGCATAATTTAGCCCAATATTGATAACAAGAGCGAAGTAATTTTGTATATGCTTAAAGCCAAACTTAAAATGCGAAAAAACGTTGGTAGTGGATATGCTAGCTAGCAATAACTTGGCACAAATTTTTTCCTGTACAGTGACTGACAAATAGAATCAACGATTTTCCTAATTTTATTCTTGTTGTCTTTATTATTAAAGATCAAAATAATGGTTAAATTTGTCTCGAAAAGCTAAGAGATAGTCCTGAAAATTGTACATATTTTTATGTATTTTTACGAATGTAAGGCTTGTTTTTCAATTTCGATTATTGTTTTAAGTGGGCGTGGCTTTTAATGAAAAATTTGCGATATCGTTTATCATATTACGTAGTAAAATTTAGCGAGAACTGATCGGATCTATACAAACTGTATATTGTTGGAAATCCTATAAAATTTCCTTAAATCTTGAATTATTTCTATTCACAAATGATCGCCAGATTCACCTGACAGTGCCTTAAACTTGAACAGATTTTGCTTTGTTTTTAGCGATTTTAAAATAAAGTTAAAAACACTGAAATTTCAAAGTGAATATGATTATGCTATAAGTGTTTTCCTTTACTTTTTAGGTAAAGTTCATTAAAATTAGAGTAAGCACAAAATGCTCCGACAAAATGACAAAATTATCCAATAGTACGGGAACGCAAAAAAACACTTTTCCAGCCCAAAAATTTATTTCAAAGAATAATGTGAAAATACGTACGAATATAATTTCAGTTTGAAAAATTGCACATTTATTTGCATTTAAAAGTTCTTTTTGATTTTATTCAATTCTTATAAAAAAATAAATTGCTTCTGTGTATTTCTTTATTTAATTCAAATTTTGAATTTATTTTCAAAATTCTTTTTTATTTAAGTTACCAAAGTTTATTTACCCTAATGAAATCCTGTAAATAATGAAATAAGGACTGTTCTGAAAAGCTAATGCTTCAATCTTTGTTTTTAAGATTTTTGAGAATTGTGTTTGTGTTAAAATATTTATTTTTTTTAATTTTAATTTAGACACTTTCTCACTTCCAAACCGTGCACTGTACACCAAAAATTTATTCATAAAAAATTTAGTAAATAATGTTTTTTTTTTTATCGAAAAAGCTTAATTTCTTATTATGAAATACTCATTTGGCGATTTTTTGGTCAATTTAATACACCCCACCTGAATTCGTGCTTGCCGGTTAGAGGGTTAAGAACACATAGTATTTATATACTTCTTTTAGATGAAAAATTCTCCACTTGTCAATTGGCTTCTCCCAGACCATTACGAATTCGAGTACAATATTCCATTTCACAGTGTTTTGGGAGTTGTGGGATTTTTTCATCTTATCTCAGATATTTTTTTCTATTTTTATAAAAATAATAGTAACCAATAAGATATGGCTGAATTATTGCCAAAATATTTTGAAAACACTCCACTGTGCACTAAACGGCAGAAAACAGCTTTTGAAATTTTTTTTAATTCACTGAACAAAAATGAAATTGATCGAATTCAGAGGTGAATTAATTCAGTAAGGAATTAATTCACTTGATTTAATAAAAAGAACTATAGCAACTTAATTAATTCTTTGAATTTGTTTTTTGTTGAACGCGGTTAGTTAAACGAATTCAGTGAATTGCTCAAGAAAAGGAATTCATTCAATTCTAAAGAAAATTGAATTCGATTGGTAGTGAATTCATTCAAAAACGAATTAATTCTTCAGACAAGCTATCGTCTATGGTCAAGTTCCTCTCGAACCCGTCCAAAAGGGACGACAGGGTTTCGATCATATTTGCCGACAGAACGATATCGGACACAAAGGACACGAGCTTTTTTAGCCGGAAGTTTATAAAACGAGCCAAATCATCTAGAGCTCTAGAACCCGAAGGAATTTCCATGCAGATGACCAAGCAATTGGAGGTGCCGGGAGTCGATTACCTGACAACGGTCTTCAACTTATCTTTATCATTCGTAATTGGGTCCGAGGTCTGAGAAATGGGCAGGGTGGTACCGCTTTTAAAGCCGGGAAGGGAGCTCACCATGGAGCATCCCAGCCACCACAAATAAATAATTCTGACACAACAATGGGTTTAAAATAAATAAATATTTGATCACTTTTTATCATGAAAGTGGATTGTTAGTAACAGGGTTGGCAGACAATACCGCTAAAATACCGTTATCGATTCAAAACCCTTTCAACTGACTACCGTTACCACTAAAATAGCGTTACCGGAATACCCGGAATACAGTTATCCTTGAAATACCGTTACCGAAATAACTGAAATAACGTTATCCTTAAAATACCGATACCGAAATAAGTGAAATATCGATACCCTTAAAATACCGTTACCGAAATAAATGAAATAGCATTATCCCTAAAATACCGTTACCGAAATAAATGAATTTTCTGCTTTTGCTAATTTCACGTGGTTATTGAGTATTTTTTGTACATTAAGTTGATAAATTGATTATGTTTTTAATCTCGTTTGTTTTTTGTAAAAAAAAATTACGGGATGCATCGAAATAACTGCCTACCGTTACCCTTAAAATACCATTACCGATATAATTGAAATACCGTTAACCTTAAAATACCGTTACCGAAATAACCCAAATATCGTTATATTTAAAATACAGTTACCGAAATAACTCAAATACCATTATCCTTAAAATACCGATACCGAAATAAATGAAATAGCGTTACCCTTAAAATACCGTTACCGAAATAACATAAAATATCGTTACCCTAACGATAACCGCATTCGTTTCGGTTACCATCCATGGTAAGTAATGAATCCATTACAAATTGCAATATACGTGTGTATGTATTGCAATATACGTGTGTATGTGTATGTATGATCCCACCAAACCTAACCTTCCGATTTCTTAAAGAATTCGTAACGACTAGTCGGCAACATTTGCCAACTTCGAAAGCGAAATCGTAACGTAATTCGATACCAAAATCGTAATGATATGTAGGTACGAAATCTTAACAATTTGCAGATACGAAATCGTACACATATATCGGTGCGAAATCGTAACGATTTCAGGTAAGAAATCGTTATGATTTTTCGGAACGAAATCGTAGCGATATATAGGTACGATTTCGTTAAGGGTTTTTATTAACTACTTCGTTAAGAACTGTTGTTTTATATAAAAATTGTTTATTTAATGATTTAATGTGATACGTATTGATATACATGTACATACATACAGTGGTGGAAAATTCAATAGGAACGATTCAAGTTTTTTTTTAATTTTTTTTTCGTTGCCTTTATTTTTAAAAATCAAAATAATGCTAAATTCGCCCCGGGAGGCAAATATGTGGTTTAGAATATTGTGCAGAATTTTAATATATTGCCTGTTTTTTTATTGTGTCCCTTGTTTTAAGTGGGCGTGGCTTTCAATGAAAAATTAGCGATATCGACCTGTTATCAAATGACAGAGTAAAATATAGCGAGTAGGTACTGACCGGATCTATGCAAACTGTATATTTTTGGAAATTCTACAAAATTTCCTTAAGTCTTGCATTATTTTTATCCAGAAATGTTCGCCAGACTTAAAATGACAGTGTCTTAAACATGAAAAAAAAATTTCTTTGTTTTTAGCTTTTTAAAAATAAAGTTAACAACACTGAAATTTTAAAGCGAATAGTTTTATGCTATACTTGCTACGATATAACAAAAAATTCTATTTTTTTTTTTCTATGTTAAGTATAAAGCATTTCCTATTAAAATTTCAGTGTGGTTAACTTAATTATAAAATCGCTAAAAACGAAGAAAATCTTTTGTATGTTTAAGGCACTGTCATTCAAGTCTGGCGACTATTTCTAGATAAAAATAATGCAAAAGTTAATGAAGTTTTGTAGGATTTCCAAAAATATACAGTTTGTATAGATCCGATAAGTACTCGCTAAATTTTACTCTGTAATTTGATAACAGGTCGATATCTCTAATTTTTCATTGAAAGCCACGCCCACTTAAAACAAGTGACAAAATAAAAAAACAGACATTATGTAAAAATTCCGCATAATATTCTAAACCACATATTTGCCTCCCGGGGCGAATTTAGCCACTATTTTGATTTTTAAAAATAAAGGCAATGAAAAAAAAATGAGAAAAAACTTGAATCGTTCCTATTAAATTTGCAACCACTGTATATAATATGAGCTATGATTTAATTTGACATGAAATAATTATAACTTAAATTTCAGCTGATATTCCTGGCAGCTATATAAAAATAAATAAAGGAGTTATTCAAAATGACTGACATATAATATAATTATATATAGCATAATGTATAAAAATATTACTATAACATATATTCGAACTGATATTCCTGAATACTGGTTTTATATAAAAATAAATAACTCAAATTGACATGTTAGAGTTTCCAGTCTTTTTTCTTTTTAACGACTTTTGATGTCGGTCCTTTGCGGTATTAAAATATTTCTTTATAGTTTCATCAATTTTTTCGTAGTTTGGCTATAATTATTGATGCATGAATCTGTGGAATGTTGAAAATTTGTTATTTGCTATTTACTTTTATATGTGTGGTTAGAAAGTACCTTTAAGAATCTTAATAAACTTAAAATTCTTCACACCAATGTTTTTGTTGACGTTTGTCCACGAAAATGTAGATGCAAAAGTGTCATTGCCAACTACTGCTTTTAAATATTCAAAAATAAATTTCTTTAGGTCGTCCTTTGACTGCTTATTAAACTTTGTCATCTATTTAACCCTACGGCCCATAACCGGGTACCCGGGTACTTTTTTGAACTTTAAAGTGCTGCTGTTCCTTTATTATTGAAGATATCAACATGAAACTCCGGATCATCAGAGATTTCGGCTAAACTTAGAGACTAGAAAAAAGTTTATCAAATTTGGTTAAATATATTAACTAAAAAATGAGTTTAATGTTTTTGCATACAGGGGTCCATGACCAGGGTACCGGGGTACCTTAGTGCAAATTACCTTATATTTCAAAGAAAAAACGTTTGTTTTATTTTTATTTTGTTTCAAAATGTTTATTGATGTGTAAAAAATGAACTGTAATTGTTTTTTAGTTAAATTATTTATATTTTATTCATTTTAACTTATTTTTAATATTTGATGTCTTATGTTGAGTCATTGTTGAAACATGGAAAACATTTTGATATTGTTTGAGTATGTTGATCGCAAACTGGTTTCTTGCAAACGTTGCAGACTTTTCTCGTCTTCTCCTGTTGTCTGGCAAAGAAGCGCACAAATAGCAGCATCCTGTTATTGGCTTCCTGCCATCAGTAGAAGCAGCCACAGAAGTAGATGGTTGCTCGGTATAGGTTACCGTCTCCACTGGTCTTCCCAAAAAGCTCTCCATTGCTGATTTGGTGGAAAAATGGCGCATACTTGGCGATTGGCTACTCTTTCTTCTATTATTGGCGCACACAAATCTCCAGCAAGATTACGCAAAAAGCGTTTTCTCCGTGTTGTTTGATATGGAACAGGTATTTTATTATCATAAAATATAGTGTATGCCGCGAAAGCACTAACATCGAGCATATTGTACAAAAACGACAAAGGCCACCTTTTTGTGTGTCTCTGTGTTGTATACTCCCGAAGCGTCTGGTCCATAACATCCACGCCACCTTTCGTTTTGTTATAAAAATTGATGATTTCTGTTTTGCCGTTTTCTTCTACAGTTGCATCATCATGCAGAGTCGACAACAATATTACGGAATTTGTTTTCCTCTGTTTGTATGAAACCATAGTCACCTTATCGTGGAAACCAAATTTGCTTGTCCCAACGGTCCAACTCTTATCGTCTTTCATTTCTGTTGGTATATAGGCTTTGTTTCGCCGCAGTGTTCCAACAATGCTAAGTTTGACGGATATCAGCTGCTTTGCCAGTGGCTTTGGCCATGAAGAGGATATGAATTTTTAGCATCGCATATCCACCATACCTTGATCCCGTATTTCGCAGGCTTCGATGGAATATACTGGGTAAATTTTGTTCTGCCGCGGTACGGATACAATTGTTCTTCGATTGTTAAATTTTCTGTAGGCACATAATATTTTGCGAGATTGGCGTTCAACATTATCCAAATATCTCGTATTGGAGCAGCTTTGTCTGTGCGCTGCGCTGCCTCTCGTTTCTTGTTCTCGCGTCATCAAAACGTATAAAACGAATAAGATCCCAGAAGCGGTTTAATCCCATTGTTGCACGGAATAGAGGATGAGACAATTGCGTCCATAAGTCCCTTGCATTTTCATCATTGGAATGATTTGCGCCTGCCATTATCAGCATTCCAATGAATGCGTATATTTCTGCCACTGTCGTATCCTTCCACTTCAATTGACGCTTTGTTGGGTTTGCTGCATTGTAGGCATCATAAGTTGAATTGGTTTTTTTGTTGGTATGACGCACGATTATATCGACCATTTCTATTGTAAAATAACTCTTGAAACATTGCATACCAGTCATACTTTCCGTCATTCGTAATGGACCACTGCGATTTCTTACGATGTTGTGACTCCTTATTTGTTGACAAACAAGTGGTGTTGGTTGCCATTGAGTACCATCACGTGCAATCATACTTTCTGTTGTGCTTTATGTTGGTGCATTTTCTTTTACCATATCAGTTTCGCTGTCACTTTCATCTTCAAATACATCTTGCTCAATTTGCATTGGCGTGTCAATAGCGGCTGGAATTTCGTTGTCATTGTCTTCACTTTCTGAGTCTTGCACTTCTCCCGTAAATACCTCTCCTTCTTCCTCAATTGGCTCTAAAGCGTCGTCATCCACGGTAATCATATCAAGTATAGACTCAATATATATGCTTCTTCACTCAAACGCATATATTGTCTTTCAGTTAAATATTCTATTTTGCGGTTCATTTTTCTTCAACTTCACTGTTCAACTGGTCAACTTATACTGACGAAATCATTGAAATGTATTCTTTTTCTACCGTAGCTGAACATTTGCTACCTAAAAACACAAACAAAAAAAACACAAAAAATACAAACACAACATTTGCTACCTAAAAACACAAACAGAAACATAAAACCAGTTTCTGTTTACTTTTGTGTGCCTTTTAGGTAGAAAATGCCCATAGAAACCAATTTTATCTTACAAACATGAAATTTGTACAGTTCACATGTAAAAACTAAGCGTTTCTAGTAATCTGTGCATATATATATTATTTTATTTGAATATAAACGAAAAAACTTCACTAGGGTACCCGGGTACCCTGCTTATGGACTCCCGTTCGTCCAGGTGGTTATGGACCGTAGGGTTAAATGAAATTTATAAAGATAAGGTTATTACATTGAAACGAGAACAACTTACCAGTTCAATTACCAGGTCGTCTTCCTCCTCTAATTTTTTTTCAAACGCCAACAAATCATCTACATTTTGAAATGGTAAATGAGAAAGCTTCTTATTTGTACTATTTTGACCCTCTAATGTATTTAAGCAGCGCTCAATTGTCCTTTTTAATGCAATAAACTCTTCTGTAAAATGTTGATATATTTTGAGATTGTCTTCGCGAAGTCTGTTGTTTTGTTCTATTAATATTTTGTTTTGGGCAACCACTTGTTCTAGCAATTCTTGTGTTCCTATAAAATAGAAATATACAAGACAACAGAACTAAAATACTAAATAAAATTTTTTATGTCTTACCAATTTTCTGTTGTTGAGTGGATTGAGTTGATGTGTTTTCCGTCCGTTCCTCTGTGAAAATGAAAACTTCGTTTGCTGGAAGTTAAGGTAATATGAATAGTTAATAATATTTTATTTTGTATTCAACACAATAGTTTACCGTAATCAGTTCGATCGAAATGTTCCATCTTGCAGCAACGGTATAAATGTGTACTCGGAAATAGTTTCTAAATGGAAATACAAGTATTTGGAATCAATGTTTGTTAATTTAAATTTAATTGCATCATCCGAAAGCAGCAAACATTTGGTGTTCAATATCTTTAAAATGTTGTTTTCGACTTCAAGCCTTTGGACTTCTTTAGCGAAAACATTAATTTCATCATCTTCTAGAATTCTATATTATGTTCTTTGCGCAGCAATAATTATCTGGGGGACGGACGGATAATTTAAAGTTTTCGCAAACTACCGTTTTAAACTCATTTCCATTAACGCATTCTTTTAGAAGCGGATACTTTTTGTCTAAAGTTCTTTTTTTAATTATTGAACTTTCTTCAATTATCCTATTTGATATTTGCGATAAAACGCAGGATCCTTTTTTCACAAATTTTTTAATATTATAGATGTAATTCTCATATTGCAAAACGTCATTACTAGGGCAAGGAATTTCATGCATTTAAAAATGGAAAATATGCGCCTAAAATATGCGGCTAAAAAAGAAAAATAAGCATTAAAAATATAAGAAATATACACTAAAAACTAATAATTTTGCAAAAATAATGTAATTTAAAACTTAAAAATATAATTAAGTTAGTTATTTTGCAAACAGACACAGAACTCGAAGATTTTCCATAGGTCAATAAGGTTTTTAAGAATGTTTATTTTTATTGAATCAAAATATAAAAATTTTAATTTTTATATTTTTTTTACAAAATAAAAAATGCTCCTAAAAATGTTCCTATAATTGCTCCTAAAAATTAAAAATATCCACAAATATGCATTAAAAAGCACGAAATATGCATTAAAAAGGCACCAAATATGTATTTAAAGTCAAAATATGCAAAAACATGCATTTATGACAAAATATGCAAAAATATGCAACTACAAATCGATGCCATTTTGTTCTAAATTTGATGATTCGGATAAATATTTAGTCCATATTAATTTTGGACTATCGACAAAAAACATGCATTTGCATGAAATTCCTTGCCCTAGTCATTACTCAAGTGAATTAAGCTATGGCAATTATACGTCAAATATTCTTGGCCATATAAACCTGCAAAACCAGCTACAAACTCCTCGATCAGGTCTTTGGCGAGGTTATTATGTTGTATGCACAACAAAGGATAAGATAGAATTCTTATTGCGCAATGCAGCACACAAAAATGTTTATAACGCTCTTCGTCGAGTTTATTTTTTAATACATAAGGGCCACTTTATAGCAAAAAAGAGCGAAACTCGGTAGCCTTCCATCTATCCAGCTCATCTATTCTTCTTGGTTTCCGAGAGAATTCAGCAGAATACTGCTTACTGACTAAAAAATTATCACTCGACAGGCTTTCTATTTGTGCTTTTGACAAAGAAAAACCCGAGTGGCTTTTTATATTTAGAAGAAATGCTCGAGCAGGAGCATCGCAAACAAAAATACCAACAGAAACGGGCAATACATTACCATTATAAAAAATCCTTCGTGCAGAAGTAATTTTAGCTCATTTACCAACGGTTCTAAAAACATTTGAGCTTTCTGGTTTTGTTTTGGGGCTTTGTAGACTATTTACATCTGAATTAATATAACATCCAATTAAGTGTAGGTCAGGAAATTGAGAAACACTCATCATAATTGGCCATGTAGTCTGCTTTGAAGAGGAAAACAACTGCATTCCATCAATTCCAAAGTTTATTTTTAAATCCTTTATTTCCATACTTTCGTTTTTATAAAGAAAATCTGTCAACGCGTTCTCTAAACCGTAGTGAGTATAAGATCCATTCCCCATGCTGAAAATATTTGTGTTTCTAGGTGTTCCTCGCAATGTTCTTATATCACATGGTAAATCATGACCTTCTGTTTTTAATTTACATAATAGCTCGTTTGCAGCAACAGTTGAAATTCCATGTCTGATTGTCCAAGATGCAAGAACATTGTTTAAAGATTCTGGAATTTCTCTTCGTTCCGTCATTTTGCAATAATTTACGTTTTTTAATGAATTAATATTGTTAACACTAGGGCTTACCGGCAATATTTTTATTATTTCTTTTTTAATGATTTCATTACTTTCAATTTTTTTGTTGTAATTATGCACGTCATTAATTAGTTTCACCTTTTTTAATTTTTGTTCAGAACCACCCTCTTCTGTATTTAATATTGTATTTAGCAAATAATTTGCTTCTTTTTTAATTCTTTTACGAGCGGCCTGACGCGACATTGTTTTTGTGCAGCGCAGTACCGATTCACCTTTATGTTGCTGCTTTCGTAAAATTTTTTTATTTTTTATAATAATTCTTTTTGTATATTAAATATAGATATTTCTTTTCAACATTCAATAAGTTTTTCACCGTTTTTACCTATAAATCAATGTTTTATACTTTTTTTTTTTTAGGTTTTACACATTACAATTCTCACATTAAAAAATCACGTGGTGACAAGTCCGACTTCAGAAAACAACTGAAAGTCTTAACGAATTCGTTACGACAAGTCTGATTTCAGACTAACTACCGAAATTTCTTAACAAATTCGTTGTGATAAGTTTGACTTCAGACAAACTACCGAAATGTCTTAACGAATCCGTTACGACAAATCTGACTTTAGACTAACTACCGAAATTTCTTAACGGATTCGTTGCGACAAGTCTTACTTCAGAAAAATTCGAAACTTTTGGTTTGGAGGGATAATTTGGTAAAGTGCGAACTTAGGTAGATAGACCCGTAAGTAGTTTTGTTCATTTGTGTTTTGAATGAAAATAAATAGCATGGTTGGCAAGCGATTTATAATATTAAAGATAGCGGCAAAGCCCGCTACGTTGTTAGTAGGTAGACCTGGCAATCAGAGAAACAAGCCGACCAAAATAATCGGCGGCGGCGGCGCAAGCAAATAATCGGCGGCGGCGGCGGCTTGATCGGCTGAAAACAACATTTTGTAATGTGATTTGAAAACGTTTAAGTTTTTTTACGAAAGATAGATATTTTACTATCACTCTATATGCCTTTACGTTTTTTGCCATTACTCTTACCTGACCATCTCTCAAGGATTTGTACGAATAATCTTCAAGGTTTACTATTTTTGAAAAGTTATTCATCATCGCTCTTATATCTGAAACATTTGGAATAATTATTGGAGGCGGTTTTTCGTCAGACAGCTCTTTGTTAGCATTATCGTTAATATAATTATCATCATCATTATTGTCTACATCAAGTGCAGCAAACATGTTGTTGCTAGTAGGTACTTGGTATATCATCATTAGGGCAAGGAATTCCATGCACTTAAAAATGAAAAATATGCGCCTAAAATATGCGGTTAAAAAAGAAAAATATGCACTAACAATATAAGAAATATGCACTAAAAACTATAATTTTTGCAAAAATAATGCACTTTAAAACTTAAAAATATATTTAAGTTAGTTATTTTGCAAACAGACACAGAACTCGAAGATTTCCCATAGGTCAATAAAGTTTTAAGTGTTTATTTTGATTGAATCAAAATATGAAAACGTATAAATTTTTTATATTTTTTTACAAAATAAAAAATGCTACTAAAAATGAAAAATATGAACAAATATGCATTAAAAAGCACAAAATATGCATTAAAAAGCACAAAATATGCATTAAAAAGCCACCAAATATGCATTTAAAGTCGAAATATGCAAAAACATGCATTTATGTCAAAATATGCAACTACAAATCGATGCCAGTTTGTTCTAAATTTGATGATTCGGATAAATGTTTAGTCCATATTAGTTTTGGACTATCGAGAAATAACATGCATTTGCATGGAATTTCTTGCCCTAATCATCATTGTTGGTAGTTTTTTTATTTTGATTGCATGCTTAACTAATCCTGGTGATCGATTTTGTCGTTGTTTTGTTTTCAGCGACTGTCTACCAGACAATATCGCTTGCTTCAGTAGACTCGCTACTACTATCCATTTTGCTGTAACAGCAGAGGATTAGTATAGCAGAATATTAATCCCTTTGTTTACTACTGATTAATAAGTAATAATTTGTTGTTGATTTCAATATACAATGCAGTGTTGCCAACAAATTTTCAAAATAAATGGCTGCTAGATCACACCCAAAAATCGCTAGAAAATCTCTAGATTATAAACAGTGTAAATATTTAGCGATTTTATCGCTAGATTGTTGAAAAATGGTACTGAAAGCAGTTTTTACTCAAAAATTTCTTTAATATGTTATTAAGAAGTGTTATAAACTTTTAAATAATGAAAAGTTTTACGATTAAGCTTCAAATAATGAGTCCTGATTTTCATTGAATTAATCTTAGTATTGCGAATACACAATAGAGGGCGTTGTACGATGAAAAAGTGCATACCCATATTTTATCGAAATGTGTATTTTTAGAGTTTTTTTTACTAAAATCGCTTAAGATGTTGTGTTTTATAATAAAGGAATATCAATGTGCGAGTTTTATAATATTTTTCAACATAAAACCGAGTTTTAAAAATTATATTACGGCTGATAAAAAAAATCGCTAGATTTTTGGCTAATAGCTACAGGACAATTTTTCCCGCTAGGGGCGAAATAAAATCGCTAGATCTGACGAGAAAATCGCCGTTATGGCAACACTGATACAATGTATTAAAAAAGTTTTTTCTTAAAACAATAAAAAATGTTTTTGCTTTTAATTTTAAATAGAATTATAGAAAAGAAATCACAATTAACGTCTGCACTTTATCACGGTCAGAAAATCACTCGCAAAAAAATATATGTATATAAAATCAATTATACACTCTAAAAATTGCGTAGTTGATGAACACTATTTTTTCAACTATGTCATAGGTGAAATAACCCTCACTATGTCATAGTGGGTACAAAGTAGTGAACACTAACTAGGTTTATTTTAAATAAACAAATCAACTATGGAGAATGTTATTAGCAACGATTTTATAGTTGAAGTGGAATTAATTTTAAAAATAGTTGATATCAACGATTACACATTTGAAAATCTTTAATATAATCCACAAATCCAGCAGTTTTGAGTGCATTAGAAAAGTAAATAAGAAGAAATCTTTCATTTTACACTTTTTATTAATATTTTCAAAATTTAAAATTTAAATACTTAAGATGTTACCCTTTGCAAACCCTCTGAATCCGCCATATTCATTTAATTTTATTTTTTCTTTTTCCATAGTTATTATTGATTATAATAGTGGATTTATTTAAAATTCAAATTGACTATGGATTTTGTTTACTATGCCACTATGTAATATTTTGAGTGTATAAGATTTCTTGTTGGTTCACGTGTGATTTGTTTCATGTTCGCACAGATCCATGGCTAGTCAAGACTATATCTAACAAATGGTCCTAAATATTTAATATAACATACAAGTTTTATTTAATAAATTATAAACATACCCTTTTAGTACCAAGTCCTTTTCGTTGAAACATAACTTGCAAAATATTAATTTTGCCAGCACATTTTTTTGCCAAAGTAAAGGGCTCCAAAGTAATCCCAACATTGGGAAAATGTAACCCCCTTGGAACTCAAAACCATTTTTGCCTCTTAAAGAATTTTCAGACAATTAAAGCATACTGGGAATCAATTTTTTTTATTTATTCTTTTTAATTTTAACAACCCGAGTAAAAACAGTTACATATAGTCGTATAAAATTCGATTAAGTTATATCTGTATAAATATACTGTTTTATCCGAAAAATGGCCCGGTGTAATTGTATCAGTTGTTTATCAGTTTTTATCTAATTGTATTAGTTTAGATCTCAACAAATAAAACTATACATTAATCAGATGAAATTATATCCAATTTTTGACCTGATACAATTTTAACGTTTTAAATCTAATGCTATCTGTTTAGATCGTAGTTGATACAATTTTATATAAATAAAATATATTTGTATCCGACATTTGCCTTATATAATTGTATCAAAGTTTTAAAGCAGATATAATTGCATCAGGTCAAAATTCAGATATAACTATATAAGTTTGTATAGAAATGTATCTATTTGGATCTAAACTAATACCATGCGACATAAACCCATAAAATTGTATCAGGTCAAAAATCAGATAAAATTTCATCTGTTTAATATCCCTACGGGAAATTTTAACAAACTGTCACCGAACTGGCCCCTTTATATGAAATAGACTGGTCACTTTTACATGGCGTTGTCATAGGAGGGGGAAATTGACCCATTGTGACATGTCACAAGACAAATCCCAGGACAGGTTACTGAACTCTCATAAAAAGCAAAGTTCAGGGACCTGTCCTGGGATTTGTCTTGTGATATGTCACAAGGGGTCAATTTCCCCCTCCTATGACAACGCCATGTAAAAGTGACCAGTCTATTTCATATAAAGGGGCCAGTTCGGTGACAGTTTGTTAAAATTTCCCGTAGGGATATAATATAATCAGTTAAGATCTAAACTGATGCAATTAGATAAAAAGTGATAACCAACTGACACAATTATATCGGGCCATTTTTCGGATGAAATGGTATATGGATCACATTAAATTATATATTACCATATAAAGCTCCATATTAATTTTTTTTAATAGGGAAATTAAGGAATAAATAAAGACCATAGAAAAAATACATATCGATTGATTTAAGAAATTAAACTTGTTTGAAGGCTTTTTAATGGAGGCTTTGTTAGAAAGTTTGGGCAGGATGCACATATCTTGTAGGGACCCATTTGAATTAGATGCCCAATCAATAATGTCCTTAAATGATGAAATTATGTGATCAATTCGAACATTGGTTTGAGCATTTTTTCCGTAAAAGTGTCCTTTTCTAAATATTATAGAATTTTACAATATCTCTTATCTTTACTTTTTCATTTATTTGTTACAAATTGTCTAATTTATCCAAAATATTCAACTGGACCATTTTTAAAAATGTATTTTAGAATTGAAAAAATATATATGGGTGATATCAAAAAATTTTATAAAAACTATGTAACCAGCTAATTTCAAATGCATGGATTACATTTGAGCTATATATTTCGATATATATCAGCGCATTGTCACCTGTTTTACAAAATTTATAACAATCTGACCAATTTTTGGTTAATACATAAAATTTGTAACCAATTTTATAGGTCAAATGTAAACTCCGTAACCAGTAACTCGTAAGGTTTTTTAACTTTAATAGCTTATATTTTAATAACCAATGAAGCTAAACACTAACTGTAAGAATTTATATGAAGAGGAGAAGTAACGCTTTTAACAAAAATTAATACATTTTACAAACTTTTTCGTATATCTATGCTAACACGACTTCAACTCTGTAACGATTTTTCGTCATAATTTTTGACAAAAATGCGTACACCAAATACATATATTGAGTTTTAAATGCAAAGTTAAGCAGCTATGTTTTTTTATTGATTTTTTACACATCTGCAAAGAGTTGCATTCTGAAGTATTATATTAACCCATTAAGAACTTTTTTTTAAATTTTTTCACAGTATAAATTTATATAAGCTTTTATAGCTTAAAAAAATTATATTTATAAAAATTTAATATTTAGAAGATTTTAACTTTTTTCTTTTCATATAAAAAAAATTGTTTTTAGCTCTGGTTGTTCAAGTTTAATGAATTAGTAAATTCTTTTTAAAAAATATATTTATTTTTAAATTTTTTATATTTGAAAATTGATACTTCCAGCCGAAATGAGCCGAAAAAAATCGGCGGCGGCGGCTGAAGCAAAAATGACCGGCGGCGGCGGCTTAAACGGCTCACGGCGGCTGGCTTGTTTCTCTGCTGGCAATTCAAGTAAATTCAAAAATTCAGTTGGAAAATTTACTGCGTCGGTTTCTTCCACCGGTGCTGCAGTTTAAATATCAGAATATAGAAGTTCCATTATTTTTCTAAGGTTTTTTCTCTTTTAGAAAATTTGTTTAACTTCCCCTTTTGAACCACCATTTTCACCACGTTCCTGTCCAAAGTCCTAAAATTGCCTTGTCGATAAGTTAGCCCATACTCCAAGGAAAATATATTATAGATTACAGGTTTCTAGCCGAAGGGTTAGGTTAGGCCATCAAGGGGGCGAATTATTCCGTTTTTACCCCTCCCGGTAGGAATTTCCTAAAATTCCGTCTTAGAGGACGTTTGCGTTGGAGGAGGAACCTACTGCATACAGAATTTTAGGTCTCTATATCCAGCAGTTTGGCCAGCCTGTCAAGGGGGAAGTTTTTTCCCTTTTTACCCCTCCCGGTATGAATTTCCAAAAATACTGTCTTAGGGGACGTCTAGGTTAGAGAAGGAACCCAAATACCGAACTTAAGCTCCCTAGTTCCAGCAGTTTGGCCAGGCAGTTAAGGGGGAGACTTTTCCTGTTTTTGACCCTACCTGTGGAAATTTCCAAAAATCTAATCTTAGCGGATGTCTACAATAGAGGAGGAACTTTAATACCAAATTTCAACTTCCTACCTCCAGCGGTTTGGGCAGGCCTTTAAGGGGCACTTTTCGCTTCATTAATCCCCATTCTTGCAATGTCCCTGTCCAAAATTCCAAAAAGCACCTTCCCGATAAGTGAGCCCATACTCCAAGGAACATATGTTTTAAATTTCAGGTTTCTAACCAAAGGGGTTTTGGCAGGCCGCCAAGGGGGAGACTTTTCCCCTTTTTGCCCGTTCCGGTAGGAATTTCCAAAAATCCCGTCTTAGCGGACGTCTACGCCGGAGGAGGAACCTACATACCAAATTCCAACTTCCTAGCTTCAGTGGTTTGGGCTGGGCGATGTTGAGTCAGTCAGTCACTCACGTTATTCTTTTATATATGTGACAGCGCATAGAGAAAGGGACCTAGGGTAAAAAAATCAATTTTTTTTTTTTTGTGGACAACATCTGAGCATCCTGAGACCGATCCCATGCTCTCCTGACCTTAGGTCCCTTTCTATCCTTAGGTCCCTTTCTATCCTTAGGTCCCTTTCTATCCTTAGGTCCCTTTCTATCCTTAGGTCCCTTTCTATTTTTCGCGTCACATATAGAGATGACTTTCTTTTCTTATCTATTTAAAAAATTGTCAATTTTTAGTTATATTATGGGAAAATGATAAAAAAAATTATGTATAATAGCCCTACGGGGAATGAGGAGTCAATTGCCCTTCAAGGACCTATCCCGTGACCGGTCAACCGAAGGTATATTACTAAATTAGTACAAATACGAACAAAAGAAAATGAATTAATTTTTTAAGTATTTTCTGATCCGTTATTTTCACTGTTGCTTTTAAAAAAAACTTGACTGATACCGAAATAAAAACAAAATTCGCGGCATATATTTAAAAATTTTTTTTATTTATTTTACTCTTTTATTTATTTTTAACTTTATTTTTTCACGATTTGCTTATTTTAGCTCTTATTTTAAATTTCTATAATGTTTTGCTAAGAAATTTTAGGTTTTGTGTTTTCAGCGTTTTTTTTAATGTTAAAGCTGTTTTAGTTTTAACAATTGGTATTTCATTTAACTTTTATTTGTAACTTAAGGGGAATTTTTTAAATTTTTATTTATATTATCAGAGGTTTTGAGGTAATTTTCTAATTTTTAATTGATTTTTTAATTTAATTATGGCCAACGCAAAAAACAAGTCAACTGCCATTAAGGGACCGATCCCATGACCGGTCAATCGGGGGCATATTCAAGGCACTTCCACCATATTTGTGTGTGTGTTAATGTTGTTTTCTTTTCTATTTTTTTCTTTTCCATGTTTTTTTTATCTGCTGTGTGTGTGTTTGTTTTTTCTTTTTTATTTGAACAGAAACGAAAAACATATAACTTAACCATCAGCCAGCCATCACGCATAAGCAACGTTAGCTCAGACGGTAGAGCGTTTGCCTTACAAGCAGAAGGTTGTGTATCGAGCTCTACTTCGACGCCAAGTAGATTATTTTTAATTCTTAATTTTTTATTAGATTATTTGAAAAGCTATTTTTAGACACACCACCTTACTGCCACAATGTGTCTAAACTGTGGCAATATGTCATTTTCAATGACAACCCCATATTAAAGTGATATGTCTTTTTCAAACAAAAAGACCGATCAACGACCGGTCTCCGCCCCCTTGGGACCTATCATGCGTGTCATCTGGGACCGGTCCCTTTCCCCGTAGGGAGTGAATTAACATTATGATCGAAATCGAGTTACATGTAGATTTCGACGGAAATCCAATAAAAATTTGGGATTTCAAACAGATTCCCATAGGAAATGAAATCCCAATTTAATTTGGATTTCAGCGAAATCTCATCGAAATCCAAATTGAAATCCAATTTTTCCCCATATTTGCAGAAAAGTAGGGAAGTTTGCAGAAAAAGTGGCAACATTTAGCAGCTGGTTATGTCATAATAAATTTTAATAACTTTTAAAAAATTAACGAGTAACATAATAAAGTCTGTTATTTTTAATTGAAAGAAATATTTAAAGTTGAAAACGGCTATTTTATTGTATCCGACGAAGAGAAACTATGAAAAATCATTTGATGACGCCGGCAAGGCCATTGACAAAACAATGAATATTTTAGTTTTCTACTCATCCCTACACTTAAACACATTTCTTATCAAATATAACATTGTATCTTTCATAATATAAATGATTTTTGTGTTCCGCCATTAAATAAAATGGTTTTTGGAAAATCTTTTAATTTTGGCTAGTTTGGTTAGTTTGTTTACAAAAAATTGTTGTTGGCCGATCAAAACCCATTCATCTGTCAAATATTCTAATGTAAACGATATAGATTTCGAATTGGATTTCAAAACGAAATCTAGTGAACATTTTAACAATGTAAATTCGCTATAAAAACTAAAAACAAAAAAAATTATAAAACTTTTTCCCCTGTAAAGTGTTAGTTTTGTCGCTTAAGCTTTTTTTGGCGAATATGGCTCGATACTATTGGATATAGTGTAATTAAGTTTGCATTCTTAAAATGAAATAAAAATCAATATCGACGTACATATATATTGAGGGTATTCACAGTTCATGCTATTTTAAGAAGAAAATTACCACTATCATAAATTTGACAACTTTCTATTGGTTAAACTTCAAAAAATCATGCTTTTTTGCAACGATAGCACATTAGCACTTTAACTGTGAATTCCTTCATTTAATTTTATTAGCAGAGCTTTTTAAATTGTTAAACTCTGGGAAAGAGGCATTTTTCGGCTCTTGCTCATACTGAAAAATGAGTGAGCCCATTTTGGCGAACTCATTCGAATGAGATATTTTTTTTTTTTTGTAAACGAGCCAAACGAGTTTTCAAATTTACTTGAAAAGAGCTTACGTTTTCATAATGCTCGATTTTATTTTTTTGAAAACAGCTTTTTTATGAAGCGCTTTTTAATTTTTGGAGCTTAATCATTGAGCTCACTTGTTTTAAAAATGTGAGGAAGCTATATTATTTTAAGCTACTTACATTTTTAATAAGAGCGCGCTAGCATTTCTAATTAATTTTTTTTTTTTTTGTTAGTTTAAAAAAAATGAGCGAGCCTTTTCCGTCCGTGGTAAATTGTTATTGTTATTTTTTACCGTAAAATACCAATAACGATTTAAAACCCTATCAAATAACTACCTTTAACCTTTAACCGAAGATAATACGTGAAATCAAAGATTATATATTTTATAGATTAACTATGCTATTCACGGTTCTCGCGATAATTAGTGAACTCGGCCAAACTCGGGCAAAGTGAAAAATGCATAAGAAAACCTATTTATAATAAATGCGACCAAATAAATAGAGCCAGGTTTGAGCACGATGAGGTGGATAGATACCCACTGATGAAATGTGGTTTATACAGAGACACACAAATAAGGTTTTACAAAGTGAAGTTTTCGAAATTTTCAGAAAAGGACTACCGTTAACCCTTAAATACCACTAACGAAATAACTTAAAATACCGTTAACAAATTTTCAAGTTTTTTTATAATAATCTTCAGTTTTTTTATCAAAAAAATTTGTAGATAATAATTTCATTTATTGAAACTACCAACATTGAATTTAAAGCTTATAATCTGGGATTTTAACGCTTAAAATGAAAAATATGCTAAGTTTTTAATTGTTTTTATATGTTTTTAACGCAATTATAATACCGGTACGTACCGGTATTGCTGTTTCGATAACGGTTTACCATTACCGAAACAGTCTTAAATACCGTTACCGTAATAAACAAAATTCGATACCGTTACCCTTACCCTTACCGTTATTCGTTTTAGTAACCAACCTTGGGTTTTTGTTTATAATTACAAAAAGTTATGAGATAGATGTTTAATAATAAAAACTGGGATCTAATCGCTGCTTTCGATATCGAACAAGCTAACGTATCGAACAAAAATTCGTTACATATCACTATCGTATCGAAATTTTAAGCTAATTTACTTCACTGAACGTACACAGTTGAAAACAAAAACTTGTAAACAAACACATTTTGTATATGGGTGATATCAAAAATTGTGATAAATTCTAATTTCCAGCTAATATCTAATGCATGGATTACATTTGAGTTATATATTTCGATATGTATCAACGCACTGTCACCTGTTTTACAAAATTTATAATAATCCGACCAATTTTTGGTTAACACATAAAACTTGTGACCAATTTTATAGGCCAAATGTAAACTTCGTAACCTGTAACTCGTAAGGTTTTCTAACTTTAATAGCTTATATTTTAATAACCAATGAAGCTCAACACTGACTAAAAATTTTTTTGAAGAGGAAAAGTAACGCTTTTAACAAAAATTAATACATTTTACAAACTTTTTCGTAAGTCTATGCTAACACGACTTCAACTCTGTAACGATTTTTCGTCATAATTTTTGATAAAAATGCATACACCAGAATTTTGGAGTTATCTATTAATTATATTGCTAAAAGTATTATGTTATTTAACTAAAATTATCGTTGGACTGTAAATAATCATCTAGTATAACAGACTTAAGTTTTTTTTGCAGCATATAACATTCTAGAGATGAAAAAGGATGCCTTTAATAAGATTTGAACAAATATTGTAAACTCCGTTCCTAATTTTTACACTAAACTATGTAACGAGTAAGAAAAACAATGACATATTTGGATTCACCTTGTAGGCATCATACGATTTTGTTTCGGAAAGAAAATTCTGACAAAGCGTTTCTGAAATAAAACGAAAAAGTAATCGTAACCAAAATTGTTTGCATCAGATTGCATTTAAAAAAATGTAGGCAAATGTTTAAAATATTTTAAAATAACCAAAAACAGTGGTGATTCAACTAATATTTATGCGTCAAAAGATGATTCAACTAATAATTTTGCGTCAAATCAAAAAAAGTTATTAGTTTTTAACCCCAAACTGCTGGAGCGAAAAACGATTGATTTTGCATTTCATTGGTTTGGAATCGATATTTCGAGCCATTACTAACATTAGTTTGACAAATTAAATTTGTTTCACACAATTTAAGAATTTTTTGATCGCGAAATGTTATGTTTTTAATATATTATTTTGTAACTTCGCAACCGTTGATTGGATTTTAAAAAATTGTATATTTTGAAAAGCATATAAAAGGACCAAAAATACAAAATTAAAAAAAAAAACAAAAATTTTTTTCGCGGAATGAATTGTATTTTTATCACCAATTCGATAAACAGAAATTGTATATTATTGAAAAGCATGTTGAAACCCCAAATACGATAAACAAATAAATTGAAAAAATTCGTAGGCAATTTGTTTTGTTATATTTTTTGCTTGTGGAAATGTAAACTCCGTTACCTCAAAAAAAATTAAATTGTGCAAAAAAAGTTATTGCGACAACTTGTAGAAGAGATTTTTTGCAATTAGGTTTATAATTACTAAACTTAGGTACTGAGTCCATTAAGAAAAAACCGAAATATTAACACTTTTTGCTTCTCACAAATTTGGCCCAAAAACTTATCACATTTTTTGATTTCACCCATATGAATTTGTTAAATAAAACTAAAACACAACTTGTATGTGCAGAATATGCAATATAATTTAAAAATTAAATTGTTAATTGCAGAAATAAAGTATTTTAGACATAAAATTGTAATGATTTGTCTAAAGGAAAAAATATATTACATTGATTTTTTTGATTAATTTTTACTAGTTTCACTCAAAAATTCGTTCGTGTAAAAAAAATAAAAAAAACTAGTGAAGAATTTAAGGGGGAACTAGTTTTATAAAGTAAATGCTCCAAAGGTTGCACTCCGCGTGCGATTTTTCCCGGTTTTCGTAATATTTTTTTTGTATGTTTACTATTTTTACAATTTTTTGCTTCGAACACATTTTTATATTTTCACAACTTTTTCTTTTTTACTACTTTAACCTGAATTCTATTAATGTAAACCCTATTCATTTATAAAAAGTACTTTAAAACAATGTTCATATGCTTTTTGTTCCGAAACAATGTAAAAATATATGATTTCGATCATTAATTATGTATCGAATGAAAAAGTGACAGTTTTGTTCGATCATACTCTCGCTATCGAAGGCCATCATCCCAAATTAAAAAAAAATCGATATAGAATACTCGATATCGAAAGCGGCGATTAGACCCCTGAATTTTGTAAATTATTTCTGTGTATATAGAAAAGTTCTCAAAAATATCCTAACTAAATATATGAAAAAATCATAAATGTTTGTAATACTAGTTTAACAATAATCCACTGCCATAAAAACTAACACATACCAACATATTTGTACTAAATTTAAGTTTTTTTTTATATTTGCTCCCTTTAGTCTAAGATGTATTCAGATGTTTACACAATAAAAAGTTACGGCCGTATTCATAAATAAAAACTAATGATTTTATAATACTGCCTTATGGGAATTAGTTTGTACTCGTAAACAAATTTATACACTCCTTATGTAGCCATTAATTTTTACATATGGATACGGGAGTGAACTTATTTTTAAGCTTTTATTTTTCAATATTTTAGCAATTACATACATATTTTCTCTTAAAATTAATTAATTTTACATTTTTATAATTATTTTGAATATATTTTATTACAAGCGAAATTATGTACTACAAAGCCACAAATTTATATAAAATTTTATAATAAAAATTAAATAAACATAACTTATAACGTATATTTTTACAATGCAGTTTTAATAAGGCCATATCTCTCTTTAGAAATCAATAAAAAGAAAAATATTTAAACAATTATAGAAAAATAAAAAAATGGTGTATTAAAAATATCTGTTTATGATAGAAATTAAAGGTCTGCATGAATGCATTTAAAACATTCTGTAAAACATTCACTACACTTTTTGCAATTCAGAAATCTTCAATTAAAATTGAGAGAATATCGATTGAAATATAGAAATAATGAATTAAGATTGTTATTATGTTTTCTGAATTTTAATTGATATTTTCTGAATTTCAATTCATGATTTCTGAATTGCAAAAAGTGTAGTGAATGTTTCACAGCCTGTTTTAAATGCATTCATGCAGGCCTTTAATAGAAAGACACATTTATTTATACAGTAGTAAACTTTAATGTTTACATGTTGCAGACAAATTGATTAATTGATTACTCTGTAACTCATTAGCCCTTGAACTTATTGGAAATAAAACAATGAAACCTTGAATGTGGTCATTATTCACAATGTTAAAGAAGCATTGTTTTTGAGCCCATTCGATCATTTGAAACGATAGATTTGAACCAATGTTTAGTCAAAATTTTCCTCGGATATATTTCTTATGTCCGAAATCCGAGAAAAAAAAATATTTATTTATATCTGTGTGTGAATGAAATAAACTAAATTCCACGAGTATCTCGGCTCGGTTATTAAAGGATGCTTTCAAACTATTTCTCTGAGCGGACGAGAAGCCTGAGTTGTAGTAACACCAATTTTGGTATTTTGTTTGCAAAATGCAAGTATAGAAAACATAAAATTTGTTTCTTATTAAAAATCAGTAAAACACAAAAAATTCGCGAAAAAAATTTCGAAATGCGAATAATTTAATATTTCTATTTGACACTCAATACGTATAATTAATATTCATCGACATTTTTTAATGATTTTCAATAGAGTGCTGTAATTAGCAAAACCGACTCCCACTAGATTTGGGACAGAATAAAGAGATAGTGGGGATCAATTCGCTTTAAAATTGATAACAATCAATTGAACAGTATCATACACCAATTACGAGGGCGACCGCAAAAGTAACTGGCCTAACATAAAAAGAACCGTTTTTTTTGGAAGTATTATTATTTATTTTTCAACATAATCTCCTTCCAACTCAATACACTTCATCAAACGTTTTTCAAGTTTTTAATTCCATCCGAAAAATAAGATTTTTCAAGACCTTCAAAATATGCCTCAGTTTCAGCAATAACCTCGAACGAAAATTTTTAGCCACCGAGAAATTTTTTTAAATTTGGAAACAAGAAATAATCAGAAGGAGCTAAATCTGGACTATATGGTGGATTCGGAGCAATTTCAAATCGTAATATGTCTGTGAAGATAAATGTAAATTTAACTAGCAAAGACACAAACCGATTTCGTTAACAGAGCTATGTTATGGGTCAACAGAGCTCTGTTAACTACTTAACAGTAACATCTTAAAATTTTTGGAATGAAGGGTTATGAGTTTCAAGCATTATGGGCGATAGGGGCGTGGTCCGACTGACGGAATGAACACAATCTGTGAAGCAGGGTGTATATAACTTTCATCATTTTTTTTTTTTGAAAACGCACGTAAGGAATACGTGTAAATAAAGTTTTAAATTCAGTAATTTAAGGCCAAACTGCGGGAAATGTTTGGAGCCACAACGGACAACTGGGAACAGGTTCCTCAATGGTGTATATACTGAAGGTAATACAAGTGATGTATGTTTCAGCCTTGCTATTGAAATCTTCCCCGTCAATTTAGAAAGTTCTAAAAAATGATGCTAAAATTTTCATATTCTATGTTAAATATTTGGATGAAACTGGTGGCCAGTATGGAAAATTGGACAGAGGTTCCTGGATGAAAATCATTTTACAGACTATATTATGGCTGAACTTTCCAATTCTAGTCCTGAAATTTTCCAGGTCAATTTAGAATTGGGAGCAATCTAACATTAAAATAATGTCCTTTTAAGTGAAATTTCATGGGTGAACCTGGTGGTCACTATGGAAAATTGGACAGAGGTTCCTGGACGAAAACAATATCGTAGGCTATTTAAGAGGTCTAGTTTCCAGCCAATGTTTTGGAATTGTGCTGCTCAATTTAGAAACTTGTTAAAAAGGACCCTAAAATTTTTAGAACCTATGTTAAGTATTTGGATGAAACTGGTGGCCAGTATGGAAAATTGGACAGAGGTTCCTGGATGAAAATCATTTTACAGACTATATTATGGCTGAACTTTCCAATTCTAGTCCTGAAATTTTCCAGGTCAATTTAGAATTGGGAGCAATCTAACATTAGAATAATGTCCTTTTAAGTGAAATTTCATGGATGAACCTGGTGGTCACTATGGAAAATTGGACAGAGGTTCCTGGACGAAAACAATATCGTAGGCTATTTAAGAGGTCTAGTTTCCAGCCAATGTTTTGGAATTGTGCTGCTCAATTCAGAAACTTGTTAAAAAGGACCCTAAAATTTTTAGAACCTATGTTAAGTATTTGGATGAAAGTGGTGGCCAGTATGGAAAATTGGACAGAGGTTCCTGGATGAAAATCATTTTACAGACTATATTATGGCTGAACTTTCAAATTCTAGTCCTGAAATTTTCCAGGTCAATTTAGAATTGGGAGCAATCTAACATTAGAATAATGTCCTTTTAAGTGAAATTTCATGGATGAACCTGGTGGTCACTATGGAAAATTGGACAGAGGTTCCTGGACGAAAACAATATCGTAGGCTATTTAAGAGGTCTAGTTTCCAGCCAATGTTTTGGAATTGTGCTGCTCAATTCAGAAACTTGTTAAAAAGGACCCTAAAATTTTTAGAACCTATGTTAAGTATTTGGATGAAAGTGGTGGCCAGTATGGAAAATTGGACAGAGGTTCCTGGATGAAAATCATTTTACAGACTATATTATGGCTGAACTTTCCAATTCTAGTCCTGAAATTTTCCAGGTCAATTTAGAATTGGGAGCAATCTAACATTAAAATAATGTCCTTTTAAGTGAAATTTCATGGGTGAACCTGGTGGTCACTATGGAAAATTGGACAGAGGTTCCTGGACGAAAACAATATCGTAGGCTATTTAAGAGGTCTAGTTTCCAGCCAATGTTTTGGAATTGTGCTGCTCAATTTAGAAACTTGTTTAAAATTTGTCCTAAAATTTTTAGAACCTATGTTAAGTATTTGGATGAAACTGGTAGCCAGTATGGAAAATTGGACAGAGGTTCCTGGATGAAAATCATTTTACAGACTATATTATGGCTGAACTTTCCAATTCTAGTCCTGAAATTTTCCAGGTCAATTTAGAATTGGGAGCAATCTAACCTTAAAATAATGTCCTTTTAAGTGAAATTTCATTGGTGAACATGGTGGTCACTATGAAAAATCGGAAAGAGGTTCCTAGACGAAAATTGTGTCATAGCTAGCATAAAGGATATATACTCCGGTCGTGGTGGTAAAATCTTCATCGTCAACTTAGAAATGCATCAATTTACAACTTTAAAAAGTTTAAATTTATGTTAAGCAATATAATTAAAATGGCCATCCAAAACTGTTAACTGAGCTATGTTAAGCATTTAACAGCGCAATATAAATAAAAATAATGCCAACCAATACTGTTAACTCAGTTATGCTAAGTAGTGGGAAATATCTGAAGCTACATCGGGCAACTGGAAACAGGTTCCTCAATGATGTATATACTGATGGTAATATAAGTGATGTACGTTCCAGCCTTGCTATTGAAATCTTCCCCGTCAATTTAGAAAGTTCTAAAAAATTACGCTAAAATTTTCATATTCTATGTTAAATATTTGGATGAAACTGGTGGCCAGTATGGAAAATTGGACAGAGGTTCCTGGATGAAAATCATTTTACAGACTATATTATGGCTAAATTTTCCAATTCTAGTCCTGAAATTTTCCAGGTCAATTTAGAATTGGGAGCAATCTAACATTAAAATAATGTCCTTTTAAGTGAAAATTCATTGGTGAACATGGTGGTCATTATGGAAAATTGGACAGAGGTTCCTGGATGAAAATCATTTTACAGACTATATTATGGCTGAACTTTCAAATTCTAGTCCCGAAATTTTCCAGGTCAATTTAGAATTGGAAGCAATCTAACACTAAAATAATGTCCTTTTAAGTGAAAATTCATTGGTGAACATGGGGGTCACTATGGAAAATTGGACAGAGGTTCCTGGATGAAAATCATTTTACAGACTATATTATGGCTGAACTTTCCAATTCTAGTCCTGAAATTTTCCAGGTCAATTTAGAATTGGGAGCAATCTAACATTAAAATAATGTCCTTTTATGTGAAATTTCATTGGTGAACATGGTGGTCATTATGGAAAATTGGACAGAGGTTCCTGGATGAAAATCATTTTACAGACTATATTATGGCTGAACTTTCCAATTCTAGTCCTGAAATTTTCCAGGTCAATTTAGAATTGGGAGCAATCTAACATTAAAATAATGTCCTTTTAAGTGAAATTTCATGGGTGAACCTGGTGGTCACTATGGAAAATTGGACAGAGGTTCCTGGACGAAAACAATATCGTAGGCTATTTAAGAGGTCTAGTTTCCAGCCAATGTTATGGAATTGTGCTGCTCAATTTAGAAACTTGTTAAAAAGGACCCTAAAATTTTTGGAACCTATGTTAAGTATTTGGATGAAACTGGTGGCCAGTATGGAAAATTGGACAGAGGTTCCTGGGTGAAAATCACTTTACAGACTATATAATGGCTGAACTTTCCAATTCTAGTCCTGAAATTTTCCAGGTCAATTTAGAATTGGGAGCAATCTAACATTAAAATAATGTCCTTTTAAGTGAAATTTCATGTGTGAACATGGTGGTCACTATGGAAAATCGGACAGAGGTTCCTAGACGAAAATTGTGTCATAGCTAGCATAAAGGATATATACTCCGGTCGTGGTGGTAAAATCTTCATGGTCAACTTGGAAATGCATCAATTTACACCTTTAAAAAGTTTAAACTTATGTTAAGGAATATAATTAAAATGGTCAACCAAAACTGTTAACTGAGCTATGTTAAGGATTTAACAGCGCAATATAAATAAAAATAATGCCAACCAATACTGTTAACTCAGTTATGCTAAGTAGTGGGAAATATCTGAAGCTACATCGGGCAACTGGAAACAGGTTCCTCAATGATGTATATACTGATGGTAATATAAGTGATGTACGTTCCAGCCTTGCTATTGAAATCTTCCCCGTCAATTTAGAAAGTTCTCAAAAATTACGCTAAAATTTTCATATTCTATGTTAAATATTTGGATGAAACTGGTGGCCAGTATGGAAAATTGGACAGAGGTTCCTGGATGAAAATCATTTTACAGACTATATTATGGCTAAATTTTCCAATTCTAGTCCTGAAATTTTCCAGGTCAATTTAGAATTGGGAGCAATCTAACATTAAAATAATGTCCTTTTAAGTGAAAATTCATTGGTGAACATGGTGGTCATTATGGAAAATTGGACAGAGGTTCCTGGATGAAAATCATTTTACAGACTATATTATGGCTGAACTTTCAAATTCTAGTCCCGAAATTTTCCAGGTCAATTTAGAATTGGGAGCAATCTAACATTAAAATAATGTCCTTTTAAGTGAAAATTCATTGGTGAACATGGTGGTCATTATGGAAAATTGGACAGAGGTTCCTAGACGAAAATTGTGTCATAGCTAGCTTAAAGGATATATACTCCGATCGTGGTGGTAAAATCTTCATGGTCAACTTGGAAATGCATCAATTTACAACTTTAAAAAGTTTAAATTTATGTTAAGCAATATAATTAAAATGGCCATCCAAAACTGTTAACTGAGCTATGTTAAGCATTTAACAGCGCAATATAAATAAAAAAAAAATGCCAACCAATACTGTTAACTCAGTTATGCTAAGTAGTGGGAAATATCTGAAGCTACATCGGGCAACTGGAAACAGGTTCCTCAATGATGTATATACTGATGGTAATATAAGTGATGTACGTTCCAGCCTTGCTATTGAAATCTTCCCCGTCAATTTAGAAAGTTCTAAAAAATGACGCTAAAATTTTCATATTCTATGTTAAATATTTGGATGAAACTGGTGGCCAGTATGGAAAATTGGACAGAGGTTCCTGGACGAAAATCATTTTACAGACTATATTATGGCTGAACTTTCCAATTCTAGTCCTAAAATTTTCCAGGTCAATTTAGAATTGGGAGCAATCTAACATTAAAATAATGTCCTTTTATGTGAAATTACATTGGTGAACATGGTGGTCATTATGGAAAATTGGACAGAGGTTCCTAGACGAAAATTGTGTCATAGCTAGCATAAAGGATATATACTCCGGTCGTGGTGGTAAAATCTTCATGGTCAACTTGGAAATGCATCAATTTACAACTTTAAAAAGTTTAAATTTATGTTAAGCAATATAATTAAAATGGCCATCCAAAACTGTTAACTGAGCTATGTTAAGCATTTAACAGCGCAATATAAATAAAAATAATGCCAACCAATACTGTTAACTCAGTTATGCTAAGTAGTGGGAAATATCTGAAGCTACATCGGGCAACTGGAAACAGGTTCCTCAATGATGTATATACTGATGGTAATATAAGTGATGTACGTTCCAGCCTTGCTATTGAAATCTTCCCCGTCAATTTAGAAAGTTCTAAAAAATTACGCTAAAATTTTCATATTCTATGTTAAATATTTGGATGAAACTGGTGGCCAGTATGGAAAACTGGACAGAGGTTCCTGGATGAAAATCATTTTACAGACTATATTATGGCTGAATTTTCCAATTCTAGTCCTGAAATTTTCCAGGTCAATTTAGAATTGGGAGCAATCTAACATTAAAATAATGTCCTTTTAAGTGAAAATTCATTGGGGAACATGGTGGTCATTATGGAAAATTGGACAGAGGTTCCTGGATGAAAATCATTTTACAGACTATATTATGGCTGAACTTTCAAATTCTAGTCCCGAAATTTTCCAGGTCAATTTAGAATTGGGAGCAATCTAACATTAAAATAATGTCCTTTTAAGTGAAATTTCATTGGTGAACATGGTGGTCATTATGGAAAATTGGACAGAGGTTCCTGGATGAAAATCATTTTACAGACTATATTATGGCTGAACTTTCAAATTCTAGTCCTGAAATTTTCCAGGTCAATTTAGAATTGGGAGCAATCTAACATTAAAATAATTCCTTTTAAGTGAAATTTCATGGGTGAACATGGTGGTCACTATGGAAAATTGGACAGAGGTTCCTGGACGAAAACAATATCGTAGGCTATTTAAGAGGTCTAGTTTCTAGCCAATGTTTTGGAATTGTGCTGCTCAATTTAGAAACTTGTGAAAAAGGACCCTAAAATTTTTAGAACCTATGTTAAGTATTTGGATGAAACTGGTGGCCAGTATGGAAAATTGGACAGAGGTTCCTGGACGAAAATCATGTCATATATAATCAAAAATGTACATTTTCCAGCCATTGTGGTATAATATTTCTGGTCAATTTAGAAATATTATTAATTTAACTTTAAACACATTATGTTAAGTTATAGATATTAACAGGTGGCCAACCAATGTTAACAAAGCTGGTTAACAGTGTAGTATATTTTTTTAATCAGAAATTTATTGGCGGCAGGTATCAAGTGTTGTAATTTCAATATAGGGTTGCCCACTAAAATAGTAAAAATTGCATTAAAAAATATATGCAAAATTGTTTATTGACAATAATGTCATGATAAAAGTAAAAACTGCATTTTCCAAGTCACATATAATACATTTTAAAATTAAATAAGAAAAATCCATGAAGACATTTTTAATGACAAAAACAAAGGCATGGAAAAAGTTCTGGGATGAAATATTTATCCTTTTTACAATATCGTATGTATGTTCCAAAGATGCCATTTCCATTCTTCTGGTCGTGTTAAAAATTGGAGCAATTTAATGTTTAAATTTTACAATTTTATTATGAAAATTCATACAGAATTTTTAAGTAAAAACTAATGTGGTCACAACTAAAGTTTGGAAAAAGGCTCCTGGAAGAAAGTTTGATCATTGGTGCTTTAGGGTATATACTTTCCAAAGATGCTATTTCCAGTCTCCTGGTCATTTTAGAAATTCCAACAATTTGATGTTGAAATTGAAAAATTTTATTATGAAAATTCTTACAAGTGACAACTAATTAGGTAACATTTTCGGATGGTAGTTACAGTGGAGAATTGGTCAATTTGGAAATATTATTAATTTAACCTAAGATGATTTAAAGGAAAGAGTTTTCTTCCCAAGAAATTATGTTAACTCGTGCATAATTATTTGTATGGATGCTCGGGTCTGTTAATTTCAGTGAAGAATGAGAAAAAGAAAAGTGAAAAAATTAATATTCTACGATTACTGAATAAAACGGTAACAAAAACAACTTTAATAAGGAAATAAATAATAATTAATTAATTTAAATAAATTTTTTGCTTTTAACTTTTGTTTTTTTTTTTTGTTGTAAAAACGATTTTATTGTTTTTTTTTTTGTTTTCCCGAATTACTTCATTTTATCTCATTCGCTTTTAATTTTCTTCATATTCCTTCTGTTGTTCCTCTCTTTCTTGCGTGAAATTTTTTGGCTCATAAACCATTTTTAAAAGCAGCTGATGGAAACCCCCTGATTTAACTTTAAACGCATTATGTTAAGTTATATAATTTAACATGTGGCCAACCAATGTTAACAAAGCTGTTTAACAGAGCAGTAATGAGAATAACATCATAGTATTGGCGCGCAAAAATATATTTATTGGCGGCAAGTACTCAGCGTTGTAATTTCAATATAGGGGTGCCCACTAGAAAAGAACAAATTTCATACAAAAATATACATTTCAACATCAATATTGCAGTTCCAAATTAGTAAATTAGTAATATTTTCGTATTTTAAATTAATATACATAAGTATTTCGACTTTTTTTTTACTTCAAACAATATCATTTAAATTTAAATTGCTATTGCTTTATTTCAGTTGTATTTTTAAATTTTATTTATTTTTGAAATAATGCATCAGATGCTTTCTTCAAATTACTTTGAATTTTTTTTCTATGTAAGCCCCTGTTTATGTAATACGAAAATGGTGTAAACGAAAGCAAAGTAACGAAAATTTGTTTTTGTTGCCCATATATTTTTGACGAAAATACCCAGTGTAGAAAATCATTACCACATATGTGGTTATGTAAGTACATACTTTGTAATGGTAACTAGTTACTTTTGTTATTACATTTCTTATTACCTTTATATGGCGATGTCGCGAAAAATAATGAGTTATGGTTACACACCAGCATACGAAAAATCAAAAAATATAACGCTACCTGTGTGCTTACCAGTACTGACAAAAATAATGAGTCTAAAAATAGATTTTCAAAAAAATTAATTATATAAAAAAAAAATATTTTTTATTGTATTTTTTTAAATAAAATTTCGTGGTGCGGCAATCGAACTTGGGTCTACAAATCGACATGTAATATTTAATAGATAAAAACACAATTGACCTGCTGCACACAAGTAAGCTTACTCGCCAACATACAAAAAATCAAAAAATATGTGGTTACATATATCCTTACCAGTGATTAAAAAATATTGAGTCTAAAAATAGATTTCAGAAAATTTTCAAACAAATCTAGCAAATTATTTTCTATTTGAAATAATGATAAAAATAAGTCATTATCAGTAACTCATTATTATATGTTTTAAAATAATGCAGAAGGTAAGTGGGTGTCATTACTGGTAGTCCAAAAAATAATGATATCCCATGTAAAAAAAAATGATATGTAGCCATATGAAGTTATATTTAATTATATATAATCTTTTATGTAATTAGATATAATTATATCCGAAAAATGAGAACATCTTATTGTATCTTATTGTATCGAATTGTGTACAATTGTATACAATTTGGTACAATTTGATACAATTTTATGCAATTCGATACAATTGTATCCGAATTTTGTCCTCATCCAATTACATCAAATTATATCTTTTTGTATAAAATTATATAAAATGTTATAAAAGTGGACATAGTTTGATACAATTATATCTAAAAATTGACCTTATACTTTAGATCATATTATATATGACCACATCTAACAATATACAAAAATTATTTTTTTAAATAAAAAAGATATGCAATATCTGGAGATCAGACCTAGGGGATTTAATTACAATTGCAAATAAATGTAATTGAAATTAAAAAAAACTCAATTACATTTCATGTAACTGTAATTGAAAATTTTCAATTACAAGTAATTGTAATTGAAGGTGATTTCAATTACAAATTTCAATTACGTTTAGAATTAAAGTGTTTTTTGTTAAAATTTTTGAGCTTTTTGTCATTATTTCTTTTCCGAAAAAATGTAATTGTAATTGACATTTTTTCAATTACAATTATATATAATGTATAATTGAAAATTTTCAATTACAAATTACTTGTAATTGTTTTTTTTTTGAATTACAATTACAAATAATATGTAATTGTAATTGAATTTTTTTCAATTACAATTACATGTAATTGTGTAATTGCATGTGTAATTTACAAATATAATGATTAACCCAAAGGTCTGCTGGAGATCCTATAATTTCGATAAATCTTCCATTACTTTTATCCAGATTTACAATGACAGTGCATTAAACATGAACAAAATTTATTTTTAGTAATTTTAAAATAAAGTTAACAAGACTGAGATTTTAAAGTTAATAGGATTTTGTTATACAACCAAGATATAAGAAAAATAGTAAAAAAAAAATAGTAAAATATTACAAAATAGTAAAAATTACTAAAAATATATGATGCAAAAAATAAACTCACACACGACTCATGCACGGGTTATATATTCTTATTCACGCTCACGCACGAATCAAGTAGGAATTATATATTCTCAGACTCACGCACTTGAGTATAGTAATTATTACTCACGATCATGTGTGAATAACGTGACTCACGAACATTTCTAGTAACGCGTCAATCCCTAGTAATTACTAAATCTAAAAATAGTTCAAAATCATTAACATAGAACCACATATAATATAATACGGTTTTATATGGACCTTATATATTTTTATACAAAATCACTTTGAAATAATTGCTTATGTGGGACAATATATAATTATAGATGATTTTATAAAGAACGTTGTATTGTTATATATTAAAGAAACTATGAAATATTGTAGATATGGAACCATATTAAGTTATAATCATATCTAAAATATATATAATCATATCTAACACAAATTATGAAATATTTCTTATATGGCTCCACATATAGTTTTATATTATTATGTATAGTGTCATATTAAATTATATATAAACGTATATGTAATTATATCTGCAATATGTTACTTTATGTACTTATATATAGCACATGCAATTATATGTAGGCCTGTATGTAATAATATAAAATCACATATGTCTCCATATTAAAACCTTTGAGGAAAAAATATCTAACATATGACTATATAAAAGTATATCTTCTTGAATTTAAAAGCATATGTGGCCATATGTAACTATAAGTTACTATATGCAATTACATAAAATAATATATGGTTATATCAAAACTTTTTTACTCGGGATGTCATTACCATTTCTACACTGGGTAACAACTAGTTATTTTTTTCCATTATTTCAAAATAAAAAATAATGCGTTACCAATAATGACTTATCTCTATCATTATTTCAAATATAATTTTCTAGATTTTTCTTTAAATTTTTTGGAAAATCTATATTTAGGCAGAATATTTTTTTAACACTGGTAAGGATATAGTAAATATTTTCGATTTTTGTTAGTTTGTCGCATAAGCATAGTTGTGTGCAGCATGTCAATTATTTTTTTATATATCAAATATAACATGTCTAGATAGCTGAGATGGTAGAGCTATCCCGTCACGAGCATACTTAATTAAAACAAAATTCTATAACAAAGAAATATTTTTTGGTATAAAACCAATGGCCTTGCAACTCTCTCAATATTTTTTATTTGAAAAAATATTATGCGGCTTGGAACAGGAACGAACTCCGACTGGTTAATCAGGGATGTAAAAGGCTCACTTAATCGGGCTCTTATACAAAAAAAATGTTAGATCGCTCTTACATATTTAAAAATGTAAGTGACTAAAAAATAGCTTCCTCTTTGGCTCGTTAAAAAAAATTAAAATTAAATATTTAGATATTAGCAAATATTAGCACAAATTGCGAAAAAAAAACATTTGCAAAAAGCGAAAGTTTTGCAACAATATATTCATTTGCAGAATGTCGATCGCTGATTACCTCTTTTAATTCATTTTCTGTACCATAAAGCCTTTTTCGAATTCGGCCGTTATTTTGCAACTTTTTAAGTGCGGTTTGTTTTTAAATATATAACCTAGGGATTAAATTTTTGTACCATAAAGTCTTTTTTCAAATTCCGCTATTAGTTTGCAATTCTTTATGTGCGTTTTTTTAAATTTATAATCTAGGGGCTATAATACACATTTCATACAATAAAGTTTGGTGGCTAGTTGCAAAAAAACCCGCGAAATATAAAATTGGCAAAAAAGAAAATTTTTGCATCAATATATTTGTTTGCAGAATCTAAATCGCTGATTACGTTTCCTAATTAATTTTTTGTACCACAAAGTCTTTCTTCGCGTTCCGCTTTTATTTTGCAATTTTTTAAGTACGTTTCTTTTTAATTTATAATCTAGGGACTATAATACACATTTTATACAACAAAGTTTGGTGGCTAGTTGCAAAAAAAAATCGCGAAAAATAAAATTTGCAAAAAGGAAAAATTTTTTCATCAATATATTTGTTTGCAGAATGTAAATCGCTGATTAAGTTTTTTAATTAATTTTTTGAACCATAAAGCCTTTTTTCGCTTTACGCGATTATTTTGTAATTTTTGTAAGTGTGGTTTTTTTAAATTTATAATCTAGGGTCTATAGTAACAAATTTATACACAAAAGTTTGGTGCTTAGTTTGCAAAAAAAAAAAAAAAAAATTGCGAAAAAAATATTTGCAAAAAGGAAAATTTTTGCGTCATTGTATTCATTTGCAGATTGTTAATCGCTGATTTAGTTTTATTATTTATTTTTTTCTACCACAAAGTCTCTTTTCGCGTTCCTCTATTATTTTGCAATTTTTTAAGTGCGGTTTTTAAATTTATAATCTACGGAGTGTAATGCCCATTTCATAAAACAAAGTTTGGTGGTTAGTTGCAAAAAAATAAAATTTTGGCATCGTTTGCAGAATGTAAATCTTTTAATTAATTTTTTGAACCCCAAATCCTTTTTTCGCATTCCGATATTGTTTTGCAATTTTTTACGTATGGTTTTTTAAAATTCATAATCTAGGGCTATAATACTGTTGGAATAGTATAATTCCATAGTATAGTTCCATTCTTGATTTTTATAACTAAATTATTATTTTCCATCCCTGGTTACAATCGATGTTTTGAGTCATACAAAGAGCGCACATAATGACCCTGCAAACATTTAAAAGATACCTTCCAAGAAGATATTAAAGCGATATCTTCTATTTACCATTTGAATGAAAAAAATCAAGTAGTATTTACTTTGAAATTGTCTTCCTTTTATCACTTGGAAGATAATTCGACGATATTTGGAAAAAAATAATTCAAAAATTTTATCTTTTGTCATAACTTTTTATGACAATATTGCGGCAATATCACCTTTGTATCATTTGGAATATAAAGCAAATTTGTTTGAAATCTTTTATCAATGTGAAAAAATAGGAAATAAACTCGTGAAAAGTTAAGATTAATTGCGCGGGAAAAATCGGCTAAGATGAAATCAAGATAATTTATAAGTTGGTCAAAAGATTATGTATGCAGATATTGTTTTTCAGGCTTAAATTTAATAATTAAAAAACTAAATCGTTTTTTTATTGTACCGGGAGTTTATTTAGCGATATCCGTTTTATCTTCCATATGAGTTATTGCTTTCATATTGCCTGGAAGTATTGTTTTAGTGTAACAGTTGTTTCCGACGGAGGAAACTTCCAGAATACGAAATTGATATTACCGGCAATAAATGTTTTCTTCCTGGTGATATGTTCGGAGAACCTTCTTCGTATTGCCATGTTTGCTGGGTGATATTGGTTTGAGTATGTTCCTGTTCCAAGGCACATAATAGAACAAATGCTTTCCCAGTGATAGAGAGTCCCCCAATCTCTTTATTATGTATACTCTTTGATAAAACAAATTTTTTGAAAATCTATTTTTTGAATATCTACACCATTTTCACTAAATTTCAGAAGATTTCAATTGTATTTCAGAAATTATCAAAAGTATTTTAGAAATTGTTAATTGTATTTCGGCAAATATTATTTATATTTCAGAAACTGTTAATTGTATTTCAGAAACTATCAAATGTATTTCCTAGTTAATAAAGAATAATTTCTGAAACACATTTGATAATTTCTGAAATACAATTGATAATTTCTGAAATACAATTGACGGTTTCTGAAATACAATTGATAATTTCTAATAATAACTTCTGAAATGCAATTGATAAAACTGAAAATTAATTATTTCTGAAATACAACTGATAAATCTGAAAAATAATTGATAACTTCTGAAATAAAATGATAATTCCCGAAATACAATTGAAAATGGTGTATATTATTTTTGTCAATACTGGTAAATATATAAGTAACGACATATTTTTGATTTTTCGTATGCTGGTGTGTAAGCATAACTCATTATTTTTCGCGACATCCCCATAGAAAAGTAATAAGAAATGTAATAAGAAAATTAACTAGTTACCAATACCAGTTAAGCAGTTACATAACCAAATATCTAGTAATGTTTTTCTAAACTGGGAAATTGAAAATTAAAAGTAGATTTGTATATAATTGAGATTTATTTAACAGTAGTTTAAATAGTATTTGTCATATAATTTAGAGAGGCATTTTGAAGGTAATATCTGTGTCATTATAGCAAAATACATATGTATATTAATTTAAAATACAAAAATATTACTAATTTACTAATTTGGAACTGCAATATTGATGTTGAAATGTGTATTTTTTTCTATGAAATTTGTTCTTTTCTGGTGGGCACCTCTATATTGAAATTACAACGCTGAGTACTTGCCGCCAAAAATATATTTTTGCGCGACAATACTATGATGTTATTCTCATGACTGCTCTGTTAAACAGCTTTGTTAACATTGGTTGGCCACATGTTAATTTCTATAACTTAACATAATGTGTTTACAGTTAAATTAATAATATTTCTAAATTGACCAGAAATATTATACCACAATGGCTGGAAAATGTACATTTTTGATTATCTATGACATGATTTTTGTCCAGGAACCTCTGTCCAATTTTCCATAGTGACCACCATGTTCACCCATGAAATTTCACTTAAAAGGACATTATTTTAATGTTAGATTGCTCCCAATTCTAAATTGACCTGGAAAATTTCAGGACTAGAATTTGAAAGTTCAGCCATAATATAGTCTGTAAAATGATTTTCATCCAGGAACCTCTGTCCAATTTTCCATAATGACCACCATGTTCACCAATGAAATTTCACATAAAAGGACATTATTTTAATGTTAGATTGCTCCCAATTCTAAATTGACCTGGAAAATTTCAGGACTAGAATTGGAAAGTTCAGCCATAATATAGTCTGTAAAATGATTTTCATCCAGGAACCTCTGTCCAATTTTCCATAGTGACCCCCATGTTCACCAATGAATTTTCACTTAAAAGGACATTATTTTAGTGTTAGATTGCTTCCAATTCTAAATTGACCTGGAAAATTTCGGGACTAGAATTTGAAAGTTCAGCCATAATATAGTCTGTAAAATGATTTTCATCCAGGAACCTCTGTCCAATTTTCCATAATGACCACCATGTTCACCAATGAATTTTCACTTAAAAGGACATTATTTTAATGTTAGATTGCTCCCAATTCTAAATTGACCTGGAAAATTTCAGGACTAGAATTGGAAAATTTAGCCATAATATAGTCTGTAAAATGATTTTCATCCAGGAACCTCTGTCCAATTTTCCATACTGGCCACCAGTTTCATCCAAATATTTAACATAGAATATGAAAATTTTAGCGTAATTTTTTAGAACTTTCTAAATTGACGGGGAAGATTTCAATAGCAAGGCTGGAACGTACATCACTTATATTACCATCAGTATATACATCATTGAGGAACCTGTTTCCAGTTGCCCGATGTAGCTTCAGATATTTCCCACTACTTAGCATAATTGAGTTAACAGTATTGGTTGGCATTATTTTTATTTATATTGCGCTGTTAAATGCTTAACATAGCTCAGTTAACAGTTTTGGATGGCCATTTTAATTATATTGCTTAACATAAATTTAAACTTTTTAAAGTTGTAAATTGATGCATTTCCAAGTTGACCATGAAGATTTTACCACCACGACCGGAGTATATATCCTTTATGCTAGCTATGACACAATTTTCGTCTAGAAACCTCTGTCCAATTTTCCATAATGACCACCATGTTCACCAATGAATTTTCACCTAAAAGGACATTATTTTAATGCTAGATTGCTCCCAATTCTAAATTGACCTGGAAAATTTCAGGACTAGAATTGGAAAGTTCAGCCATAATATAGTCTGTAAAATGATTTTCGTCCAGGAACCTCTGTCCAATTTACCATAGTGACCACCATGTTCACCAATGAAATTTCACTTAAAAGGACATTATTTTAATGTTAGATTGCTCCCAATTCTGAATTGACCTGGAAAATTTCGGGACTAGAATTGGAAAGTTCAGCCATAATATAGTCTGTAAAATGATTTTCGTCCAGGAACCTCTGTCCAATTTTCCATAGTGACGGGACTAGAATTTGAAAGTTCAGCCATAATATAGTCTGTAAAATGATTTTCATCCAGGAACCTCTGTCCAATTTTCCATAATGACCACCATGTTCACCAATGAATTTTCACTTAAAAGGACATTATTTTAATGTTAGATTGCTCCCAATTCTAAATTGACCTGGAAAATTTCAGGACTAGAATTGGAAAATTTAGCCATAATATAGTCTGTAAAATGATTTTCATCCAGGAACCTCTGTCCAATTTTCCATACTGGCCACCAGTTTCATCCAAATATTTAACATAGAATATGAAAATTTTAGCGTAATTTTTTAGAACTTTCTAAATTGACGGGGAAGATTTCAATAGCAAGGCTGGAACGTACATCACTTATATTACCATCAGTATATACATCATTGAGGAACCTGTTTCCAGTTGCCCGATGTAGCTTCAGATATTTCCCACTACTTAGCATAACTGAGTTAACAGTATTGGTTGGCATTATTTTTATTTATATTGCGCTGTTAAATGCTTAACATAGCTCAGTTAACAATTTTGGATGGCCATTTTAATTATATTGCTTAACATAAATTTAAACTTTTTAAAGTTGTAAATTGATGCATTTCTAAGTTGACCATGAAGATTTTACCACCACGACCGGAGTATATATCCTTTATGCTAGCTGTGACACAATTTTCGTCTAGGAACCTCTGTCCGATTTTTCATAGTGACCACCATGTTCACCAATGAAATTTCACTTAAAAGGACATTATTTTAAGGTTAGATTGCTCCCAATTCTAAATTGACCTGGAAAATTTCAGGACTAGAATTGGAAAGTTCAGCCATAATATAGTCTGTAAAATGATTTTCATCCAGGAACCTCTGTCCAATTTTCCATACTGGCTACCAGTTTCATCCAAATACTTAACATAGGTTCTAAAAATTTTAGGGTCCTTTTAAACAAGTTTCTAAATTGAGCAGCACAATTCCAAAACATTGGCTGGAAACTAGACCTCTTAAATAGCCTACGATATTGTTTTCGTCCAGGAACCTCTGTCCAATTTTCCATAGTGACCACCAGGTTCACCCATGAAATTTCACTTAAAAGGACATTATTTTAATGTTAGATTGCTCCCAATTTTAAATTGACCTGGAAAAGTTCAGGTCTAGAATTGGAAAGTTCAGCCATAATATAGTCTGCAAAATGATTTTCATCCAGGAACCTCTGTCCAATTTTCCATACTGGCCACCAGTTTCATCCAAATACTTAACATAGGTTCTAAAAATTTTAGGGTCCTTTTTAACAAGTTTCTAAATTGAGCAGCACAATTCCAAAACATTGGCTGGAAACTAGACCTCTTAAATAGCCTACGATATTGTTTTCGTCCAGGAACCTCTGCCCAATTTTCCATAGTGACCACCAGGTTCATCCATGAAATTTCACTTAAAAGGACATTATTTTAATGTTAGATTGCTCCCAATTCTAAATTGACCTGGAAAATTTCAGGACTAGAATTGGAAAGTTCAGCCATAATATAGTCTGTAAAATGATTTTCTTCCAGGAACCTCTGTCCAATTTTCCATACTGGCCACCAGTTTCATCCAAATACTTAACATAGGTTCTAAAAATTTTAGGGTCCTTTTTAACAAGTTTCTAAATTGAGCAGCACAATTCCAAAACATTGGCTGAAAACTAGACCTCTTAAATAGCCTACGATATTGTTTTCGTCCAGGAACCTCTGCCCAATTTTCCATAGTGACCACCAGGTTCATCCATGAAATTTCACTTAAAAGGACATTATTTTAATGTTAGATTGCTCCCAATTCTAAATTGACCTGGAAAATTTCAGGACTAGAATTGGAAAGTTCAGCCATAATATAGTCTGTAAAATGATTTTCGTCCAGGAACCTCTGTCCAATTTTCCATAGTGACCCCCATGTTCACCAATGAATTTTCACTTAAAAGGACATTATCTTAATGTTAGATTGCTCCCAATTCTAAATTGACCTGGAAAATTTCGGGACTAGAATTTGAAAGTTCAGCCATAATATAGTCTATAAAATGATTTTCATCCAGGAACCTCTGTCCAATTTTCCATAATGACCACCATGTTCACCAATGAATTTTCACTTAAAAGGACATTATTTTAATGTTAGATTGCTCCCAATTCTAAATTGACCTGGAAAATTTCAGGACTAGAATTGGAAAATTCAGCCATAATATAGTCTGTAAAATGATTTTCATCCAGGAACCTCTGTCCAATTTTCCATACTGGCCACCAGTTTCATCCAAATATTTAACATAGAATATGAAAATTTTAGCGTCATTTTTTAGAACTTTCTAAATTGACGGGGAAGATTTCAATAGCAAGGCTGGAACGTACATCACTTATATTACCATCAGTATATACATCATTGAGGAACCTGTTTCCAGTTGCCCGATGTAGCTTCAGATATTTCCCACTACTTAGCATAACTGAGTTAACAGTATTGGTTGGCATTATTTTTATTTATATTGCGCTGTTAAATGCTTAACATAGCTCAGTTAACAGTTTTGGATGGCCATTTTAATTATATTGCTTAACATAAATTTAAACTTTTTAAAGTTGTAAATTGATGCATTTCCAAGTTGACCATGAAGATTTTACCACCACGATCGGAGTATATATCCTTTATGCTAGCTATGACACAATTTTCGTCTAGGAACCTCTGTCCAATTTTCCATAATGACCACCATGTTCACCAATGTAATTTCACATAAAAGGACATTATTTTAATGTTAGATTGCTCTCAATTCTAAATTGACCTGGAAAATTTTAGGACTAGAATTGGAAAGTTCAGCCATAATATAGTCTGTAAAATGATTTTCGTCCAGGAACCTCTGTCCAATTTTCCATAGTGACCCCCATGTTCACCAACGAATTTTCACTTAAAAGGACATTATTTTAATGCTAGATTGCTCCCAATTCTAAATTGACCTGGAAAATTTCAGGACTAGAATTTGAAAGTTCAGCCATAATATAGTCTGTAAAATGATTTTCATCCAGGAACCTCTCTCCAATTTTCCATAATGACCACCATGTTCACCAATGAAATTTCACTTAAAAGGACATTATTTTAATGTTAGATTGCTCCCAATTCTAAATTGACCTGGAAAATTTCAGGACTAGAATTTGAAAGTTCAGCCATAATATAGTCTGTAAAATGATTTTCATCCAGGAACCTCTGTCCAATTTTCCATAATGACCACCATGTTCACCAATGAAATTTCACATAAAAGGACATTATTTTAATGTTAGATTGCTCCCAATTCTAAATTGACCTGGAAAATTTCAGGACTAGAATTGGAAAGTTCAGCCATAATATAGTCTGTAAAATGATTTTCGTCCAGGAACCTCTGTCCAATTTTCCATAGTGACCCCCATGTTCACCAATGAATTTTCACTTAAAAGGACATTATTTTAATGTTAGATTGCTCCCAATTCTAAATTGACCTGGAAAATTTCGGGACTAGAATTTGAAAGTTCAGCCATAATATAGTCTGTAAAATGATTTTCGTCCAGGAACCTCTGTCCAATTTTCCATACTGGCCACCAGTTTCATCCAAATATTTAACATAGAATATGAAAATTTTAGCGTAATTTTTTAGAACTTTCTAAATTGACGGGGAAGATTTCAATAGCAAGGCTGGAACGTACATCACTTATATTACCATCAGTATATACATCATTGAGGAACCTGTTTCCAGTTGCCCGATGTAGCTTCAGATATTTCCCACTACTTAGCATAACTGAGTTAACAGTATTGGTTGGCATTATTTTTATTTATATTGCGCTGTTAAATGCTTAACATAGCTCAGTTAACAGTTTTGGATGGCCATTTTAATTATATTGCTTAACATAAATTTAAACTTTTTAAAGTTGTAAATTGATGCATTTCTAAGTTGACGATGAAGATTTTACCACCACGACCGGAGTATATATCCTTTATGCTAGCTATGACACAATTTTCGTCTAGGAACCTCTTTCCGATTTTTCATAGTGACCACCATGTTCACCAATGAAATTTCACTTAAAAGGACATTATTTTAAGGTTAGATTGCTCCCAATTCTAAATTGACCTGGAAAATTTCAGGACTAGAATTGGAAAGTTCAGCCATAATATAGTCTGTAAAATGATTTTCATCCAGGAACCTCTGTCCAATTTTCCATACTGGCCACCACTTTCATCCAAATACTTAACATAGGTTCTAAAAATTTTAGGGTCCTTTTTAACAAGTTTCTGAATTGAGCAGCACAATTCCAAAACATTGGCTGGAAACTAGACCTCTTAAATAGCCTACGATATTGTTTTCGTCCAGGAACCTCTGTCCAATTTTCCATAGTGACCACCAGGTTCATCCATGAAATTTCACTTAAAAGGACATTATTCTAATGTTAGATTGCTCCCAATTCTAAATTGACCTGGAAAATTTCAGGACTAGAATTTGAAAGTTCAGCCATAATATAGTCTGTAAAATGATTTTCATCCAGGAACCTCTGTCCAATTTTCCATACTGGCCACCACTTTCATCCAAATACTTAACATAGGTTCTAAAAATTTTAGGGTCCTTTTTAACAAGTTTCTGAATTGAGCAGCACAATTCCAAAACATTGGCTGGAAACTAGACCTCTTAAATAGCCTACGATATTGTTTTCGTCCAGGAACCTCTGTCCAATTTTCCATAGTGACCACCAGGTTCATCCATGAAATTTCACTTAAAAGGACATTATTCTAATGTTAGATTGCTCCCAATTCTAAATTGACCTGGAAAATTTCAGGACTAGAATTGGAAAGTTCAGCCATAATATAGTCTGTAAAATGATTTTCATCCAGGAACCTCTGTCCAATTTTCCATACTGGCCACCAGTTTCATCCAAATACTTAACATAGGTTCTAAAAATTTTAGGGTCCTTTTTAACAAGTTTCTAAATTGAGCAGCACAATTCCAAAACATTGGCTGGAAACTAGACCTCTTAAATAGCCTACGATATTGTTTTCGTCCAGGAACCTCTGTCCAATTTTCCATAGTGACCACCAGGTTCACCCATGAAATTTCACTTAAAAGGACATTATTTTAATGTTAGATTGCTCCCAATTCTAAATTGACCTGGAAAATTTCAGGACTAGAATTGGAAAGTTCAGCCATAATATAGTCTGTAAAATGATTTTCATCCAGGAACCTCTGTCTAATTTTCCATACTGGCCACCAGTTTCATCCAAATATTTAACATAGAATATGAAAATTTTAGCATCATTTTTTAGAACTTTCTAAATTGACGGGGAAGATTTCAATAGCAAGGCTGAAACATACATCACTTGTATTACCTTCAGTATATACACCATTGAGGAACCTGTTCCCAGTTGTCCGTTGTGGCTCCAAACATTTCCCGCAGTTTGGCCTTAAATTACTGAATTTAAAACTTTATTTACACGTATTCCTTACGTGCGTTTTCAAAAAAAAAAATGATGAAAGTTATATACACCCTGCTTCACAGATTGTGTTCATTCCGTCAGTCGGACCACGCCCCTATCGCCCATAATGCTTGAAACTCATAACCCTTCATTCCAAAAATTTTAAGATGTTACTGTTAAGTAGTTAACAGAGCTCTGTTGACCCATAACATAGCTCTGTTAACGAAATCGGTTTGTGTCTTTGCTAGTTAAATTTACATTTATCTTCACAGACATATCGTAATTCGGCCAGTTTTTGTTGAGTTAAAAATGCGGGGCAAAGTCAACAAACGCGGCACCCATCTTTCAGATAGCTTTTTCATGTGGAGTTCATCATGTAAAATACTCCAAACTTGTTTTTCGTGTATTTTAACAATATCAGCAAGTTCTCTGAGCTTTATTCGTCTATCTTTAGTCACTTCATTAAATATTTTTCTAATGTTTTCAATAGTAGTAGCAGTTTTCGGTCTTCCAGAGCGTTGTTCATCTTCCGTACTTGAACGACCCATTTTAAATTGTTGAACCCAGGATTTCACGGTGGAGTATGATGGTGCATTATCACCATGAACCAATTCATCTTTGATTAATTGTGGCGTATAACCTTTCATATAAAAGTGTTTAATTACCGTACGAAACTCTTTATTTTCCATTTTTCAAAAATTACAAAACTTGTTTACTTCAACCACCTGTAACAAAGAAAATAATCGTTAAATATTTCGGAAATTTTGACAGATGGCTTTTAAAAGATTGCTTTAAAAAAAAAAAAAAAAAGTTGCTAGTAAAACAGAAAATGTGCCAGGCCAGTTACTTTTGCGGTCGCCCTCGTATATCTTATTTAAAATTATTTTTTTATTAAAAAACGTCTCCCTAATTTATTGGAAAACATAAACAAAGTGTATGCATTGCTGACCTACTTACACATCGTATTAGTTTGATATACAGGCATGTCACAGGTTTTTTCGGAATTGATTTGATTTCGCAGTTTCACTTCCGAAATTTTTTTCCTAAAGTGATCGAAAACAATTTTTTTCCTTCTGAATTTTCAGTTTAGTGTGCCACGGATAATTTTGTATTGAAAATAAAACGTTCTGGTAAGTATCGAGTATCCTACAGGCTTTTTAGTGGTACTTAAAACGTTAAAATATTCTCCAAAAAACGTAAAACGAAAAAAAAATTGTTTACATTCCACTTCCAAAAACCAAAGTGGAATTGATATTTAGAGCAGCTTAAACTCAAAAGCTTTTCAATAGTGCTTGGTATGTATTCCCTAAAGTGTCGTTAACTATTTCACTTAAAAATTAATTGGAGTAACAATTTTAAAACAAAAATTTTATTGAATTACTGATAAATATGGTTTGTTCTTGTGGTGTTTACAATATTGATGTTGGTGTTGACCGAAAGCGGAATTTATTGTGTACAACATGTAATCAATGGTTTCACATCGACTGTGAAGGTGTATCCAAGGAAGTATTTGCTATGCTTGACAAAAATCGTAATTTGTTGTACACATGCAAGCAGAATCCACCAGAGTAAGATGAGGTAAATGTCTCTTTCAAAGAAAAACTGCGAAATGAATTTGCCGTCCTAAAAAATACACTGAGCCCATGAAAATGAAATGAAAAAGGAGCAGGCAGAAATCAAATCGAAATTTGAGTCTGTGATTGGTAAAATTCGTAATGAAATTTCTGTAAACATGAAGGAAATAAAAGACGAAGTTACTGATTGATTGCAAACTGCTAGTAAATTTCAATGATGCAGCTACCAAAAAAGAAAGATGTTTTGGGTATACAAGTTAATAATGTCGATTTTTTTGCTTGAAAAATGCATTTATTATAATAACAAAATGAATTCATACAAAGTATCGTCAAAGTATCGTCCATCGTTAGCCACTACTTTTTCCCATCTTTGTGATAGCATATGGATTCCGCGCCAAAAGAACTGCTTCGGTTTTGAGGTAAAGAATGAATCAAGCCAATTTCTGATACCCTGTTCTGAAGTGAAGCGTATTCCAGTAAGAACTTTCTGCATCGATCGAAACAAATGGTAGTCAGAAGGGGCAAGGTCTGAGCGTTGAGCCAAATCTTCCCATCCACGGGTGAGACACTTTAGTATATTAAAATGTCTTTAGTACGATACTATATATCAACGGTGGGCAAATGTGGCCCATTGGGCCGCATGCGGCCCTTTGCTGATTTTTGTGCGGTCCTTGTTGAAATTTAGATTTTGTTTTTTCAAAAATTTTTTTAATATCTTATTTTGCAATGTTTTAAAATTTTTTATTTCGAAAATTTTTAGATATAATTTAGGGCCAGTTTTATTGCCACGGCTATGGTCGATTTGAAAATTTCTTACTTAAGAGATATTTAAAGGAACAATTGATATTATTCTTAGGGCCAGTTTAGTTAGAAATTTCTTACTTAAAAATTATTTAAGACAAAAATCGATCTTAGTTCTGACTATGAAACTGGCAATTAATTCTTTACAAAATAAATTCAACATCTTTTACGCTACTGTTGACATTGACAACTACTTTGTCACAAATTTAAAAAACATGTAATTTTGTATTTAAAAAAAAAACTTTGTCACATTTTGCAAGTTTAAGTTTTGTTTTTCATCACATTTATGAAGCTTTTTATAAATATGATGGAGGTTTTTCTCCGAGTAGCCATTTCATTTAAATTTTCAGTAACCATTTCAGACTTTTGTTGGACGAGTTTTATAGTCAGCACAAAGCACGATTTTAAACTCATATTTTATTTTAGTAAGAAACTTTGTTTGAAAATTTCTTACCAAAGTGTAATTAAAATTCGTACTTTGTGCTGACTATTGGTGTTAAATTTAGAACTGTGTGAAAAAGTTGGCGTTTTAATTCATCAAAAAGTACTCAAGTTACTGACTAAATCTTTAAGTTTGTAATCGTCGTTTAAATTTACCCTTTAGTGCATAGTGTTCCTTTAAAGGGGAGAGTTTTTTTGTTGTGCGCAACGAAATTATTAAATTCAAACCCGAATCAAGGATATAATTCTTTATACATGTTTTTGTTGTCGGAATAATATCACTGTTCAAGTTGTAAAATGGTACTAACGTGAAAACCATATGGTTGTGTTTGGATGAGCCCCCTGACTACTACTCCACCGATGAAAGTGCCAATTTGGCTCATTGGGAAAAATTTATAGCGTTTTTTTTTTAATTTCGGTCAATTAGTCAATTTTTGACCATTTTCAGCCCATTTAAGTCGCTTTTCCTGTATTCAAAATTTCTTGTGTTATCTTTATACGGCTCACAATTACTATTTCCACCATTAGAACGCACATTTCAACTGAGAAAATCTAGATTTTTAGCCTATTTTCATGATTTTTGCCCATTTTTCATCGATTTTCCCCATTTTTGTGCTGTTTTTATGCGCTTTTTTGTAGTTCTTGCACAAAGCGTTGATGAGAGAATAATTTGTTTCTCATTTTACCAGAAGTTACCCGTACTTTTTTTTCGGATAAAATGGTAAAACTGTCAAATCACTTGTTGTTTATAAATCAGCGGTTTTAAATTTGTAAAAATAATTAAAATATTAACAAAACTTGTAAACATTAATTAATATCGTTAACAAATACCGCGTTCTAACACTTTCTCTCTATTCCCTTCGCTATTTTACTGCTAAAAATAGCTTTTGTTTATATGAATAACTTTGACGTTTATTTTTGGGCTTGAAATGTGGTTTTGTGCGTTCCCGGTATTGTGAGCAATTTTACCATTTTTTGAGATAATTATTTGTTTACTCTCATTTTACCAGACTTTACCAAGAATTACGTGGAACAAACCTATTATTGCCATTTCAAGCAACTCAACACACTTTTTAAATACAAAAACTATCGTTTTTTACGCTTTTTCGGACGATTTTCGGGTTTTTTATTGATTTAAATAAATTTTTTGTGGTTGAATACATTTTTTCGGTATAAAAATTACTGGAAATGTGTGTTTCTCCGTATTAATGTAATTCATTTTAAATTGGCAATTGAAATAGAGAAATAAGCAATGGAATATCATTCGTTATCCTCCAATTCCATTAAAAAATTCCAGCAAAGATCTGCCAAAAGTGAATCTAATTTTTTTCCACTATACCAGTGTTCCAACTGTGCTGATACCTGGTGGAAACGTTCCCCATGCTCGTCTGATTCAGACGGCAACTGACGCTCGAAGTGATCCTGGTGGTGATGCATGAAATGCACTTTCAACGACATTCGAACACCGATGTTTTCGAAAGATTGCAGCATATCATCAACAATGGCACGCCAATTGTCCACTCGATGAATGCCGAGAACTTTTTCGATCACTGCTTTCAGGCTATCCCAAGCGATGAGATCCTCCTCTTAAAGGACATTGTTGAAGTCTTCATCCTTCATCAGTTTGCGAATGTCTGGGCCATTCAACACACCTGAAATAAATATATGATTTTATATAAAAACTTTCAAGAATACTTCATCTTTGTTTGGCGGAAAAAGAATTCCAAATATTTATTTACCTTCTTTAATTTTCTCTTCACTCAAGCGTGGAAAAATGTACTCCAATCGTCCAAAAGGCAATCTATTTCCACGCACCAGTAACGCTTTGATGAAATTCTTCATTAACCCAAGTTTAATGTGCAATGGTGGCAGCAATACCTTATCCATCGGCACCAACTCCTCGTGGATAACGTTCTGCTGCCCGATTAGACGATTTGTTCTCGGTAACCAATCTCGTTTTTGATACTGTGGTGTATATCGCGAATCCCACGTACACAAGTAGCACATATTTTAAGTGAAACCAGTTTGAAGGCCCCAGATAAGTGCAACCACTTTCAAATCAGCGCATATTTTCCAACAATGTTCATGGTATTTCACAGAATCCAAGATTAGTTTCATGGAATCATACGTTTCCTTTGTTTTCACGGCAAGCGCAATTGGCACAGAGTTTTTTGTATTATCGAAATACAGCAGCACAGCCTTGAGACTGCTCTTCGATCCATCGATGAACAACCGCCATTGGTCCGCATTGTACGTGTAATTCATGGCCGACAACAAACTATCGATATCATTACAGTACGTAAATGAATTGTTTTCGTTGCGAGTAAAAAACGGTAGAAATTTATGCTGTTGACCACGCGAACCGAACACTTTAACTTCTGGTGACAGGATGTTCACAGCTTTAAGATGTTGAGCAAGAATTATGGTTTTATTTTGTGACAACTTTAGTTGTCTTGACATTATGTTCAAGCGCTGTTGTGTAACTTCAATGTGTTTGCATGGTGGCGTAATATTTGATGGCTGATACAAAGAAAAATTCGATTCTGGCTCCGAAAAAAAAGATGGTGGGATGTATTCTTCAGTTGGACTCGGTTTTCTCGGGATTGGCACTGGCGGAGAATGGGGAAGAGTGGTTTGAGCTGACGGAACACTTTGGTAAATATATTCCATCGGCTTTCTTCTGTTCATACCCACAACATTATTTTTACATACGTAGCACATGTTTTTTTCGTGGTCGACTGGCTCTGACCAAATCATCGGTATTCCATATGGCATGCTTTCCCGTCGACCTGTTCGCCAATCATACAAACGTGCTACACACGATGAACAAGCTATTTTAGGCACCCAGTCAACATTACGAATCACTGGAATATTGAAGTACTGCTCGTACAATGTTGCAATTTCATGAGTAATTTTTTTCTTAGACGACAATGGTCCACTTTCCGCACATATAACAGTAATGATTGAAGTTTTTCAGGCATTCATCCATTTTTTACCGTAAAAATTAATCACTTCAAACTGGAAACTTTATTTATACTTTTATTACTTTTTCGTCACTTTAAAAAAATCGTACTTTACGCGTTCGGAGACACTTGTTGAAGGACAAAAATCGATCAATGAACATCTATAAATACTACGTAAGTTTCAATATTTTGCTGAGAGGTACTTATGAATTGGCGCATCTTTTAAGGGTGGCTATATACCTGATTCGTGTGCGTTTGTGTAAAAAAAAATTGTGTAAAAAAATCATGCAGGTAGCCAACGGAAAAAACCCAAATAATTAAAAAAGTACACTTTCCTTTTTTCCTTTTAATTGTCCATGCACATTACCGAAAAAGCGTAAAAAACGATGGTTTTTGTATTTAAAAAGTGTGTTGAGTTGCTTGAAATGGCAATAATATTGCATAATATATTGTAAAAAGGAAAAACGGTAAGAATTATGTCGATAAGTTTGCGCAAGAACTACAAAAAAGCGCATAAAAACAGCACAAAAATGGGGAAAATCGATGAAAAATGGGCAAAAATCATGAAAATAGGCTAAAAATTTAGATTTTCTCAGTTGAAATGTGCGTTCTAATGGTGGAAATAGTAATTGTGAGCCGTATAAAGATAACATAAGAATTTTTGAATACAGGAAAAGCGACTTAAATGGGCTGAAAATGGTCTAAAATTGACGAATTGACCGAAATTCAAAAAAAACGCCATAATTTTTTCCAAATGAGCCAAATTGGCACTTTCATCGGTGGAGTAGTAGTCAGGGGGCTCATCCAAACACAACAATATGGTTTTCACGTTAGTACCACAAATTTCGTGTTAAAAACTTGAACAGTGTATTCAGTCTTGTATAACTCGTTGAGTTTTAAATTTTCGTTGGCCGATTCCGCGACACCGCAGTTTAATGCAAAAACTATGAAAAAAAGTGTTCCAAAAATGTTTTATTCTACTTATGTAAGTAAAAAATATCAAAACAGAATTTGAAAAAAGTTGAGTTTGCAATGAGTTCTTGTGGAACCAGTTTTGGAATGGATTTGAGAACAGATTTTTTTCTTACATGAAAAATAAAATAAAACATTAGTTCCGTCCGCTTTCATTTAAGGTAAAGATTTGTAGTTTTACTTTTTTTAATGTATAGTGCGGCCCTTTATAATTTATTAAAAACCACAATATGGCCCTCGGTGAAAAATCCGTGCCCAACCTTGCTATATATATATATACAGTGATGTGCGATATAATAGAGCCATTCAAGTTTTTTTTTCTAATTTTATTCTCGTTGCCTTTATTTTTAAAGATCAAAATAGTGGATAGATTCGCCCAAAGATGCGAGAAGACAGTTCAGAAAATTATGTAGAATTTTAACGTGACATGTGTTTTTCTATTTTGTTACTTGTTTTAAGTAGGCGTGGCTTTTAATGAAAAATAAGCGATATCGACCTTCTATCAAATTACATAGTAAAATTTAGCGAGCACTGATCGGATCTATATAAACTGTATATTTTTGGAAATTCTATAAAATTTCTTTAAATCTTGCAGTTCTATTTTTGTGCAACGTGTCCACGCGTTACGTCCTTGCTTTCGTTGGCCTTGAGGATTCCAATCGAGCGCAGCTCTAGCGATTTCTATAGCTGGTCGTCTGAGGATATGACCGATCCATGTCCATTTGCGTCTACGGATTTCAATTGGCCTACAATTTGTCTTTTGTTTTGCCAGAGGTCTTCATTTGAAATCCAATTTTACCAGTATATCCGTAGTATTTGCCTTAAACATCGATTGATAAACGTCTGTATCCTCCTTAGTGTCAGCTTTGTTAATGTAGAGATACAACCTTGCGGTTTGTTCTGCGTTTATTTTTTTATATGGAGTTTTGACAATTAAAACCGCACTGCGGATCAGTGTTACCATATATTTTTTTAGAAAAACTGTAAATAAAAACTGTTTATTTATAGAAAAACTGTTCTTCGAAAAATTTTTAAAAATTAGAAGAAATTCTGGGATCCCGAAGTATCCTGGGACTAAAATATTATCCCAGGGTATCAATTTTCAAAATATCGAGATTTTAATAGTTTAATTGCCTTTGGCATTTATAGTAATCGACTTTTTGCATAGCCTCCTAATAAAACTTTTTTTTTAAGAATTTTGGTCTCCTAGGCCCGAATCTAAAGTTCATCGATAGAATACTTTAATGGTCAATGTTGTACTTCAAAATATTCTTTATTGATTTGCATTCCACATAAAATTGATATTCATTTGATTGAGTATTGTTATGTCGGGAATTGTTTGTTTGAAAAAATTACGTTTTTGGAATTGTCCTTGATCATAATTGAAAAAATAGTAGGAAATTGTTATTCGGAATTGGCAAATATTTAATTAAAAAAAATAAAAAATCAATTTTGGCCTTTCTCGATGAGACATTGTTTTAATTTTTTCAAAAAATATAAATTTCTAAATTATCTTAAAAGTTCGGACAAAAATTGTCCGTCGGGTCTATGACTTGTCAAATATGGCTTAGCCAATTTTATTCCGTGCTAATTTTTGATGAAAGTTGTTATAAAAATGATTCGTTTTTCCAGTAAGCATATTTTGTAGTATTATATTGGTATTTTTAAATTTATTTATGTTTTGATTTGTACCTAATTTTTGACAATTTGGAAGTTTTATTGTAATTTTTGGGTCGTATGCATAACCACTTTCTAAGTTTATAAATGGCTTATAAAACAAATATTTTATACAAAATTCATTTTATAATCGTGTATAAAGTTTTCAAATTATTATGCATAAGCACTTTTATATTTTAATTCTTAAATTTTAGTTAAAAAATAAAAGAAAAATTGTAAATGAAACAAATGTGCCGATTTAATATAAAAAACTGTAAAAAAAAATCCATGAATTTAAAAAAACAGTTTTTTACATGAAAAAACTGGAAAACTGTTAGGCATCCCAAAAAACTGCAAAAAACAGTTAAAACTGGCTATATGGCAACACTGCTGCGGATTCTCTCTAAATTAAAACTTAATTATGCATTAAACACATAGACGACTGCGGCTACATGACTACACGACTACAAATGCTGCTGGCTGCAATTGTAGTCGTGTAGTCAGCTACTTAATTTTTTTGAAAACGACAGCAACATAGTAAACAGATGATGCAAAAATTTGACGTTTTGATAAATGTTAATCTTTTTTGGTTTGTGCTTCTAAAATAATGGCTGAGGAATATTTTGTTAATTTTGTAAGATCCATTTTTTTTTACAAAACATCACAATAAAATTAGTTCCAAATATAAATTAATGAAACCTTCAAACAATTGTAAAATATAAACAGGTGTTTCTTCAGTGTTCCCATAACGGTGATTTTTTAGTCAGAACTAGCGATTTTATTTCGCCTCTAGCGGGAAAAATTGTCCTGTTTTACATATTTTGTTATATTGTCAACACTATTTTTGTTTTGTAGCCAACAAAAATAGAAATTATCCTAAGTTGACTACAGCGGCAAAAGTAGTCGTGTAGCTGTGTTGGTGTCAAAATAATCGTTTTCATATAATTGTGTGTATTTTATTTTTGACAGGCTGTAGTCGTGTAGCTGCAGTCGTCTATGTGTTTAATGCTTTACTCTGCGTTTTCTCTATTTTCATTCTCACTACAGTGTTCCCACATTTCTAAAAAATTATCCCGATATTTGATGATGTTCAGAGATGGAAAAGTTGAAACGATTGAACTTTTATTTCGAAAAATCATTGTTTTTCATGTTTATTACTAGTTTCGAACTCATTTAGCCTATCATTTTAATTTAACGATATTTGCCGAAGTTAAAATGAAAAAAATATAAAAAATTAAAAATTTTTCTATACTTAAACAAAAACCTTATTTTCCATCTTTGGTGCTCTCCACACATACACTAAATGTACACACACATACATGTAAAGAAAGTGTGAATGTATGTATAAAAACAATCGTAACCGCAGCCGCAGTCATTTAATTTGGTTTTTCTCTCCGCAGCAGCATCTGCAGCCGCAGCCGCAAGTTTGTATCTCTACTCTTAGGCTCCACGTAGTACTACCATACAGAGCTTCGAAAAACTTAATTCGATTTAAGCTTAAATCACGAAAAATTAAATTCAGATTTTAAAAATATTCATGAACCATTCCCTTAAACCATTCGTAAAGAATTCATTCATAAGCTTCATTCCCAAAGCTTTAATATGAATTGAATGAATTCCTAACTTGAATCATTCAAATGGCATGTTCATTCGCCATTTTACTAATTGAATGTAGATATTTTATTACCATTCACTTAGTGCAGTGTAGTTTGAAACTAACATATAATTAAAACCAAAGCATACAAGCTGTAACAAAGCATATGATACTATTTATTTCTGTTAGATGAATTTTAAACGTTTTTCATTTGTATTATGCTAATATTCAGCAATTACATGCAAATTTAAATTTTTCTTTTGATTAAGTGAATGAAAACAAATCATTTTGCATTCACCTTTTTATTAAATGAATTCAGGTAAATTGGGTTTCATTCAGTTAGAATTCAATCAAAATAGAATGAATTCATATAATTTAAAGCTATTGGGAATTAAGCTATCGAATTAATTCCATAAGAATGCTGTTAGGGAATGAAATTCAACCCAAATTTCATTAATTTTTAAAAAGTGAATAAAGGAATTAAGCCTTTTAAACCTTTGCTACCATATAAGAGATTAATCAAAACTGGGTCGACAACGACATGTGCTTTTTCATATATTTTGTATGGGAAGCAAAATGTCGCCATGTCGTCCGGCGATTTGTCGTCGTAATAGAATCTATTCTATTTTCGTGACTACACACTAATACACACTCAAAATATTTGTGAAATAGTTGCCATATTTTTAACTAATTAAGGGAACAGAGTTGCAGAAATTCGTATTAGAGTTGCAAAAATTCGTACCTTGTTTACAAAAAAAATATTTTTTTGACAGAAGAAATATAATTGAAAATAAAAATGCATAATTTACCACAAAAAAGCAAAATTAAATACAAAAAAATGTAAAACAACAGGAATTAATGGAAAACTAATTGAATTGGTGAAGAATTGTGGCGAAAAAAATACAAACATATTCCTGTTTTGCTTTAATTTTTTTCTAAATGTCAAAAATGTCGACAATCGATTGTCGCTGACTTTAAATTATTCGCGACGACTTTTGCTGTCGTCGGTCGACAATCGACACAGTTGTGATTATTCTCTAAGTAGTACAGATTTAATACTGCAGTTAAAGATTCTCAACTTAGTCCTCTGTGAGATAGTATTTGCTTGCCAGATTTTGTGTAAACGTGCCCTATTTATACGGTCACAAATATCTTCTCCAGAACCGCCATCTTTCGCTCCCAAGGTAGTTAAACGACTCAACATCTTCAATCACCTTATCATCAACTATAAGAGGTGTTGTAATATGGGTGCCTATGCGCATTAATTTTGTCTTATAGTTTATCCTTAAACCCACTTTTTTTGCATTTTCGCAGAGCCTCCTTATTTTTGTCTCTATATCTGCAAAACGATGGGACATTAGGCATAGGTCGTCAACGTAGTCAATGTCGTTTAAATACTCCGACATATTACATCGTTAACCAAAAAGTGCTTCTCTATTTGTTTCTTCCATAACACTAACCAAAAGTAATAGGAAAAGGGTTGGTGACAGGATACAACCCTGCCTAACGCCTGTATTTATTGTAAAGGGTTGGCTTTCCTTTCCATTAAAACGTGCTTTATGCCGAGAGTCGTTATATAGTTCACGTATTAATATGACAATTTTTTCAGGTATTCCTTTATTAATTACCCAGTGTAGAAAAGCATTACCAGATATGTGGTTATGTAACTACATACTTGGTAATGGTAACTAGTTACTTTCGTTATTACATTTCTTATTACCTTTATATGGCGATGTCTCGAAAAATAATGTGTTATGGTTACACACCAGCATACGAAAAATCAAAAAATATATCATTACCCATGTGCTACCAGTACTGACAAAAATAATGCGTCTAAAAATAGATTTTCAAAAAAATAGGGAATTGAACCTGGGTCTACAGATTGCCAGTCAATAGCTCTACCATCTGAGCTATATCGACATGTTATATTTGATAGATAAACACATAATTGACCTGCCGCGCACAAGTAAGCTTACTCGCCACCATACAAAAAAGCAAAAAATATGTGGTTACATATGTCCTTACCAGTGTTTAAAAAATATTGAGTCTAAAAATAGATTTCAAAAAATTTAAAAAAAAAATCTAGAAAATTATTTTCTATTTGAAATAATGATAAAAATAAGTCATTATCAGTAACTCATTATTATATGTTTTAAAATAATGCAGAAGGTAAGTGGGTGTCATTACTGGTAGTCCAAAAAATAATGATATGTCATTACCGTTTCTACACTGGGTAGTGTCGACCACATAGCATTTCGGGAGATATTGTGTCGAAAGCTGGTTCAAAATCTACGAACAAAAGATATAAATGAGTATTGTACTCCGCCGATTGTTCAATAATTACACGTACACTCAAAAAAAGTCAGTAAAGTCAGCAAAAAATGTTGCTGTGTCAGCAAATTTTTAGTCAGGAGCGTGCTTGCAAAAAAGTGCAAAAGTGTTTGCTGAAAATCAGCGAGCTGATTTTTACCAAAAAAATAGTAATCTTAGCAAAAGTCTTGCTAAAACTTAGTCAATTGGAAATGAAAAAAATGCTAAAATCACTAAACTCTTTGCTGAATATTAGTAGACTGAAAAAAACTCAAAAAATTTGTAGATAAATTTTACTTTAGTTAATTTATTTGCTTTAAATATAGAAATTGTGTAGAGTTGTTTTTTTTAATTATCATTTCCGTTGTCTGTACTACATCCAGACAAGCTGCTATATCCTGTCTATCTGGTTGTCGTCCACGCTATAATTGCGGTTATCAGCACAATTTTTTAGCAAAATAAATTAGTAAAACATTAGTTCAAAATTAGTTTAGTACTAAAAAAATATAACTAAAACTCTTGCTGAAAACGGAATTTCAGCAAAAAAGTTGCTGAAAACTAGTAAACTTGATATACAAGACGTTTTACTAATTTTTCTACTAACTTATTTTTTTGAGTGTAGTGTAGTGTATTAATGTGATCGACACACGATCGACCAGGACGAAACCCGGCTTGTTCTCTTCGCAACATTAGTTCCAACCCTGGCGAAATTCGTTGGAGAATTAGCGTTGCTATCACTTTTCTGATAGCATTAAGCAGGGTTATACCTCTCCAGTTTGTGCAGAGAGTAAGGTCACCTATTTTTGGAATGGTGACAATTACACCTTTCCTTCTGGAGACAATTACACAAATCTTCTCATCCACTTTAGTATCCCGAGTAAAAAAGAATATATATAACATATATTTTTTAATATTAAAATATATGATAATATAAAATATTGTGTGCGACCTATATGTTTTTATATGGTGATATATTACAAATTTTTTTAGAAATTTTCTCATATGTAATCATATTAATTCATATATAAGTATTTGCTTTATTGCAAATTGTATATATAGGAATATATTATTGATAAAACCGTTCAAAATTTTATATATAAATAGATACGAAAAATATTTTTAATTTTATTTTTTATATAACAATATCGTCGGCTTGCCTGCAAGTAGTGTTATGTGCTCTTTAACAGGTTTTCAGGAGGCCGAAAAAACTGCCCAGGTAGAAAATTACAAAGGGGCCAGCACTGGCAAAGCACCGAAATGGGTGGTATGAGTGCTTGTTAACAGCGATTTCCCAATGCCCAAATGATAACACCGTTCCACGCTTTACCAAGCCCTGGGAAAGCACCCATAAACATAAAAATCAAATGCTTTGCCAACGCTCTTATAAAAAAATTAAAGTGCTTTCCTGATAACACCGATCTATTTAATGTTTTGCAAAGTATCGAGATAGCACCAAGACCACACAAAAATCAAGTGTTTTCCCTGCCACCAAATTATGTGCCCTCATCACTGAAGAATTTTAAATTACTCTAAAAATAGATGATTCTTGGAGTTATTGTATTGTGGAGTAAAAAATTATCTAAATGTCCACTCTTCTTTGAAGCTTCTTTTAAAAACAAAATAATGTTTTAGGAAAAAAAGCGCTGGGAAATCACCCTTTTCAAGCGTTGGTAAAGCGTCCAAATTTAGTGGTTTGCCAGTACTTCTCTTTGTAAGACCGCGGTCTACTTGTGCTTTGCCAGTGCTTCTTTTTTGTTACCACACATAATTTCTACCTGGGTGGTTTATATTATCCTTTTAATATATTTCATTGACATTATATGCCTTAATAATGATTGTAATAAATAAGGTCGTGAATCATTAGGGCATATGATGTCAATAAAATATCTTAAAAGGATAATATAAATCAGTTTTTTCGCTCTCCTTAAAACCTGTTAAAACCAAAAACAGCACTTCTTGCAGGCAAGCCGACGATATATTAGTTAATATCAGACCCAAGTTCGAGATTAACTAATATATTTGAAATTAATGTATTATTTGATCAAAAACAATTTTTTATATGCTTTACTCAATTTTTTCATTAAATTAATATTTTCTGAGCTTCTTTACTTCTAAAAGTCATTTTTTTAATTTAAAAAATCCAATTTAAAAAAATTAACATTTAAAATCATGGCCCGGCTCGTAATGGGTTAATAAGTCTAGGCATGTTGCATATCATTGGAAAGGTATTTCAAGTACCTCCCCAACGATATATATATTTTGTTCTGGTCCGATAAGTTTTGAGTGGAGAAATAAGCCATTGAATATTGTTGTAGATCATCTTCAGCTCCATAAATCGGGAACTATGGCCTCCAACAAAAAAGAAGTGCATTGCCGGGGTAACCATTAAAATTTTATTTAAAATAAAAAAAGCTTTACATATTTAAAAAAAATTTCTAAGTCCAAAGAAAATTTCCATATTTGATAAAAAAAATGATCTAGTTTTTAAAGAATAACAGATTTATACATGCATGTGATGAATACCGAAAACGATCTGATTTTCAATGGTAAATATTTTAGGATCTGTACAATACCAATTATATTTTATTTCCTAATTTAGAAGTCCGACGTCAAATAAAACGATAAATAATAACACAGTACAACAGCCAATCTGGGGGGTGAGAAATTCCAAGTCAGGGTAATGGTACTAGGTCAGTATAGTAAAGCCCTCAAAGGGTTTGGCGTTCGTATGTGTCATTTTTTTTTTTTATGACCTTTTAAATTTTTTCCTTATCTTGATGTTTTTTCGCTTAGTTGTAACATTTTGGCAAAAACGTAGTTTAACATAACTCGAGAACCACTTGTCCGATTTTGATGAAACAAATTTAGAAAAATTTAGAATTACAATTTCTTTAATCCGTTCATATAACGTTTTTCTTTATAATCAACAGTTTTGCCGGTAAAAATAAATTTGTGGAGAAAAAAAATATTTTTTTGCCTAAAAATTAAAATTTTTTTTTTAAATTCATAAAAAATCCAAAACGGAAAAAAGGATCAAGTGTTATTAAATTCATGTAAAGTCACATAACCTATAAACAAAATTTAACGCGTTCTGCTTTTATTTACAATTAAGTGAAGGTATCCCATTTTGACAAGAATATTGATATTTGTTTTTATTCAAAAAAGTGTCATTTATCGCCTTTTTCATAAATTTTCCCCAATAACTCCAGACTTCTGGCCATAAACTACTAAAAAAATTAAGTAAACATTTTTATAATTTTTTATTTTTATTTTATTTATTTATTTTTATTTATTTTAATAAATATTGCCTAGACTTTTTCGATGGTGGTTGTTCGGAGTGTTGCCTGACGACTTCGATAAGCTGTGACTTTCACACCGGGTGCCAACAAATTGTTTGATTTCAAAATGGAAGCCAGCTCTTCCGATTTATGCTGTGTTAATTCCAACTTGGCAACAATTGAATCAAGCTTATTTTGATTTATTAAAATTGGCTCATTGGATACTGATGGCTCATATGGGGAATCATCACGTGCATGATATGTCGGAGCAGTCGTAGAAGAGAAAATATCTGGGCTAGAAGCTTTTGGCACAGGAATGTGGTCCGAATGAGGCAATGGTGTTGCGGCACTTGCAACACCAACGTAATTATACGATTTTCTTATCCTTTTTGCGGCTCCTTTATTCGCACATGCATAGCAATTCAATGGATTGTGACCTTCGCCAGGATTAGTCCAAGTCATTGGGATACCGAATGGCATACTTTCACGTCTTCTATTTTTCCAATCCATTAGACGGTTGTAGCAGCTTTTACACACTATATTTGGTACCCAATTTTCGTTCACTATAACATTTTGGTTGAAGTACATCTCGTATGTTTGAACAAAATCAGTACTGAAATTTCCCCTTTTTTTATGTGTTGAGACATATTGACCACAGCAGTAGCAAAAGCTATTTATATCTGGCTTGCACAGTTCCATATTCTGTTCTCTTTTGTTCACTTTTAAAAAACTGGAGAAAAATCACTTTTACTGTTCGCGTTCGTCGGCACTTGTTGAATGACAAAAATCACAGAACCAGTGTGAGAAAGAGAAGAAGTATAATGACAATGCATGTTTTATGTGAACATTACAGAACCAGTGTTGCGACATCAATATTTCTCTTTTAGTACAGTAGAAAAATATGAGAGAGTTCGGCTTGTGAGTGTCAATGTTTTCTCCAAATAATGTTGTGCATATCTGGAGCAAATTTTTGAAATTCATACATTTACCTAATTGTGAATAAATGAGAAACGCGTGCATCGATTTTCATGATCTATGCCTTTTTTTGCTCATGAGTTATGTGACTTTACGCGAAAGTAATTAGTTTTGGCACTTTTTTCCATTTTGGATTTTTTATGAATTTTTAAAAAAAAATATTTAAATTTTTAGGCAAAAAATACTTTTTTCCCTTCATACATTCATTTTTAACTTCGAAAGTGTTGCACATATAGAAAAACGGTATAGAAACAGATTAGAGAAATTGTAATTCTAAATTTTTCTAAATTTGTTTCATCAAAATCGGACAAGTGGTTCTCGAGTTATGTTAAACTACGTTTTTGCCAAAATGTTACAACTAAGCGAAAAAACATCAAGATAAGGAAAAAATTTAAAAGGTCATAAAAAAAAATGACACATACGAACGGCAAACCCTTTGAAGGTTTTACTATACTGACCTAGTACCATCACCCTGACTTGGAATTTCTCACCCCCCAGACAATAATCCCAAAAATGTTCCATAGTGTAATTTGAAGCCAATTTGATTTTTGCGAAACAAATTATTCTAGATTGAAAAACTGTTCGTTTTCGATTTTCATCACACCCCTGAGTGTGTAGGACCAGAAATCCTGCTGCCCTCCAATTCAAAGTTTTTTTTTTATCATTTAAATTTAATCATATCGTATTGTATTAACTTATATCCAATTTGATCGGGACAAAATTCGGATATAAGTTTATCATTTGATATAACTTTGTATCCTTGTAAACACAATTATATCCAATATGATACAATTTAATATAACCATTTTTCGGATGAAATTATATCCAGTTACATATTGCAAATATATCCATTCACATATAATTTTATATACATTTTTTTACTCGGGATATTAAAATGTCTTTAGTACGATACTAACCTTCCCAGCCAGCAAGTTCGGAGCGCTCATAAATAAGATTCTTAAATGGCTCGTAGAAATGATTATTGTTTTTTTGAAAACACTATTTTTTTGGCAGAATATATGAACCCTCAAAAAACAATCCAAAAAGTTGTCTCTACAATCTAAAAAGCTGTCTCAAAATGAGGGTTCATTTTTCGGACTCAAAGAAGATTCCAAAATTATTTAAATTTATGAGGAAAATTTAGATTTTATACGTTCTTTTTTCTGAGTCATTTCTGATTACACAGGGGGCTCTTTTGGACGGACCACTTTCATAGGAAAAAGTGAAAAAATGTTTATGTTTTTGAAGCTCATTTCTGAGTCATTAATGATCATCTTTGTTTGCTGGGTTAGTAAAAAATGTATTTATTGCGATAACTTTTGCAAATGGAAACTGTTTTGCTTAAAATTTTGCAACAACAGTTTCTAGAGGTGACCCAATATTATACTTAAAGTTGTACTTTGGGGACTTCTTGGAAAGCTATGCTGCCATACTAAATTTTTGAAAAATCGCGATTTTAACGTATAGGCCGCTATAGATGAATACATTTTTTTTTATTGAAATATTTTCCTTTTAATTGTTTCCTTACTAAGGCATTACATTTCTTGAGGTCGATTGTACATTCGGCGACAAAAGTCGCTGAAATAGCAAAAAACCATAAAAACCTATATAACACGCTAAGTAGTGGTTTAAATATCAAGATTAGCACATCGCATTTATATCGTAAATATGGCCAAAAAAAATCATATTAATTGACATTTAGCGAAAAATATGTACCATTGATCGAAAAATAAAGTATGCCATTGTAATCAGCATGTCCGAAATATATAGAATTGATGGTCAGAGCTCTATTAATTTTTAAAAGTCAAGATTTTGTCATGCAGTGTAATTACTCTCCTTTGGCTAATACATTTTTATGGATCTGCTGGAAGCTGGCTAATGATGGCAAAATTGAACGTTATAGTATCATAAACCGTGAAAATCTGAAAGCAAAGTTAACAATGCCGAATAGTGATGTAAGGACTGTAAATATAAATGAATGTATTGATTTTTTTTAAATTGGACACTTAAGTAAAAAAATGCCTTATATTTTAGCTTTTGCCATTATGTTATTCATCTCATTTGTTTTTAATTCTTGTTGTTTTTGCTGTACCTATACCTTGCTATCTTACTGAGGTGTTCAACTTTTTTTGATATTAAATGGTTTTCAATTAATTGGATAATAATTAACTCTTTCACTACCCTTGTACGCTACAGTGTACACATCTTTAAAAGAATATATAAAATTTAATAGTGCGAAAAAAACGTTATACTTTTTACAAATAAGTTTATTAGGATCTTGGACTTCAAATAAAAATCATTATTTGTATAAGCACCCAGTCAGAAATCGCCAGTGGTACAAAAAATCAAGCACTGGCATACCACTGGGTAACCACGGTATTAAAAATAAATGACTGGCAGAACACTCATTTGGGACGCTTTGCCAGCGTTTCCGAAAAGCGTTTTACCAGTATTTGTTTTACAAAAATTTCGGTGGTTTATAAAAAAAACCACTGGCAAAGAATTGGCTTAGAGTGATATGACAAGGTTTGCAACCAGTGGTTATCCAGTGCTACCTAGCCAATGCTACCAGGCGTACAAAAATCAATTCACTGGAAAACCAATGATTTTATAAAAATGCTGACGCTTCGTTAAAAAATGTTTGTAGTCGGAAGGTTCCGAGTTCAAATCCGGTTGCAAGCAAAAAAAATTTGTTCGATTTTTTTTAATTTAAAATTTTTTTTGTTTCATTAAATTAATTTTTTTGTTGGTGGGAAAGCTCCTTCAAGACCAACTTTCTTTTTGCCCTCCAAACACTGGCATACTAGTTACTAAAAATTGTTTGCCAGTACTAGCATTTTGGCACAGCCAGTAGTTGTCCAGCTATTATCACTCATTTATGTGTTTAGCCATTAAATATTATATGTCTCGTTAGCTCAGTGGGTAGAGCAATCGTCTGAAAAAAAAAATACATATGAACTTTTTTTTAATTTTATTGGTTTTGCCAGCGTTTTGCCAACGTTTAAAAATTTTGTTCCTCCAGTGCTTTTCCGGCGCTTTTTGAACAGCCGGTCCTTTTGTCTAATGATGTTATCATTTTGGGAATGGGAAAGCACTTTTTGCCAATACTTGTACCACCTGTTAAAGTGCTTTGCCACCGCTTTCCCGTTTGTATTTTTCTGACTGGGCAGTTCAACATGGCAATGTGGTCCCTATATTTGTTAAAGAAGTCTAATTTTTTTAATATATCATAATCTCCGTGAAAAGGGGCTTTTGTTGTTTTTCCTAAACTAATGAAGATAGATAATTGAAATTTGGCATATAGCTTCGTTTTATGATGAGAAGAAAACCAACCAAAGGATTTTTGGCTACACGAATACTTAAGAGCTAAAACGGGGTTTAGAAGTTTGAAAAAATCGATTTTCGAACGTCATTTTTGGTGGGTACGAGGGGGAGGGGGCAAAATATGTTATATAATTTTTTCTAATTTCAGAATTCTTAACAAGAATCTGAAGTCAAAATAACGATACATCCGCAAACAAAAAGTCGGTAGTGAAAGGGTTAAAGAGGTTTTGAATTCTGTATCTGTCCTGTTGCCAGAGATGAATCTATTTTGAAATCAAATTTGTCTGCATATTCAAATAATTTAAACATCGGACTTGTTAATGCTCAAAGTTTAAACCCTTCTGTCTCTAGTGCTAAATTAGAAGAATTCAAAAGTATTTTTATGCGTTCTGGTCTCGATATTATTGGAATATCAGAATCATGGTATAAATCTAATATTTATTCTCAATCTTTGGCTCTTCCAGGTTATAATCTTGTTAGGAATGATCGTCTTGATAGAGATCGTGCTGGCGGTGTTTGTTTGTACATTTCAGATAAGTTGCGTTATAGAATAATTTGTAATGGTGAACAATACCATCGCTGTGAGTCTTTATTTGTTGCAGTTTTTGGTAATGGCGTTTCGGATGTAGTAGGGATCGTTTATCTGCCAAATGGCGATATAAATTTATTTGAAGAACTCCAATGGTGATTTATTTGATCGTTTTTCTAACATTATTACTATGGGGGATTTCAATTGTAATCTTTTTGATGTTTCGATTTCTGAAACAGTTCGTTCTTTAAGCTCTAGATGTGGTCTGACGTGTTTACATAATTGCTTACCTACACACTTGTGTGTACGAAACAACAGTACTTCTTTAATTGATTACTTCATGCTCAGCCAGTCATCCTTAGTAGCGCACAAAGATCAAATGTAATTTCCTTTTTTCAATTCCCATCATAGTTTTATATTTATTTCGTTTAGTTTTGCTCCTTTGGAGCAGGAAAATGGAGTTGAACTTAAGGATTATAAACGAATAAATTATGATGAATTTGATCAATATGTAAATCGATTCGACACATCCCCTATTTATTGTACCAATGATGTACAATTATATCGAATTTAAATTGTTAAAATGTTCACTAGATTTCGTTTTGAAATCCAATTCGAAATCTATATCGTTCACATTAGAATATTTGACAGATGAATAAGATTTCGATCGGCCAACAACAATTTTTTTGTGAACAAATTAACCTTAAAAAATAACCAAAATTAAAAATTTTCTAAAAACGATTTTATTTAATGGCGGAACACAAAAATCATTTATATTTTGAAAGATACAATGTTATATTTTCTAAGAAATGTGTTTAACTATAGGGATGATTAGTAGAAAGCTAAAATATTCAATGTTTTGTCAGTGGTCTTGCCCTCGCCATCAGATGATTTTTCATAGTTTCTCTTCGACGGATACAATAAAATAGGCGTTTTCAACTTTAAATATTTCTTTCAATTAAAAATAACAGACTTTATTATGTTATTCCTTAATTTTTTAAAGTTATTAAAATTTATTACTTATTAATTTTTTATGACGTGAACAGCTGCTAAATGTTGCCACTTTTTCTGCAAACTTCCCAATTTTTCTGCAAATATGGGAGAAAGACGTTGAGTCTATTGCAACTGGGTTTTTAAATAACATGAATCCAAATCACCTGGGTAATTATGATTTTGAAAACTTTATTGATGGCCAAAACTCCTTTTCTTTTAATGCGGTTACGGAATATGATGTTTTTATTGCCATTAACTCAATTAGGTTTAATGCAGCTGGTCCCAATCATAAAAATTATATACCCGCTTTCAAGTGCGTGGAAATTAGGTCGTGCAGTACCGATTGCTAAATCTAATAACTATAACATTGATAATTTGAGACTAGTGTTTCTAATTATTCGACATAGGCGGTTAACCGGTTAACTCGTTATTCGAAAAATCAGTAAAATTAATTAACCGGTTATTCGGGTCGGTTAATCGAGAAAATTGGTGATTAATCGATTAATCGTTTAATGCAAAATTAATGTATTTTCTTAACTTTTTATCAATAAAAACACAAAGAGCTGACTTTTGTAACATTAAAAACTAGAAGAGCCTTTTACATTGAGCCATAAATATAAAAAATGTTAAACTCTATTTGAAAATACCAATTTACTCTGCAAAAATCAGCAAAAATTTTTGTTTAATATATAAGTAGTCTGAGAATATCATAAATAATTGTTAAATTCTCAGTCATTTCGGTTTTTAAGGGCCATTAACAATAAACAAATTTTAAGCTAATTTACGTAGAGAGAGTTTAATTGCACGAGTTTTAATGAAAGTTTTCACTAAACTAATGAAGTTTTCTTCACAAAGTTAATGCAAAACAAATTTTATGGGTATATGTAATTTTCAATAAATAATACGAAAGTTTTCATAAAACTGCATCAATGAAAAGTTTAGTACAGTGTTGTTTTAACGTCCTATAGACAGCTGCAATTAATATGGTAATTAATATGCAATTTTATCAATTTTAGTAAATGAATGTTCTTTAGTTTGACTCTAGATCATAAATTAATATCACTTTCTGTTTAAATTATTTTCAAATTAAAGAAAGATGATACAATTTTTACAAGTAAATTACAAAGAATAAAAATTTTTGAAAGAATTCGATAAGACCAGCAAGACAGAATACGTATTTTCGGCTTTCGCTACAAAGCCATCATCAATGCCTTTCTCCTTGGATGGGATATATTATCCTTTGTTATTATTTCTCTTTTTTTTTGCTTTGATATCTCAGCTGATTCTATTCAACTCTGTGTATGATAACCACAGATTATTTGAATTAATACGAACCGTTAAATTTAAATGTATGTTATTTAAATTATATTTTGGACCGTGTCAATGTGTTTTTAAGATGAATGAGGGGAATGTTTAGTTAATAATTTTAATTAATAGATTTGAGGTTAAGAAGAAGATAAAGCTCAAATTAGTTTCGAAGTAAAGTGCGGCGAAATGAGGTATCGTAAAGAATAAAGGCTCCATTAGTCTGGTAGTATCGTAAAGTATCGTGTCAGCTGTTTACTTTTAGTTAATGAAAGTATACACAACTACTTAGTTTGGAAGTACATTTGAGGTAAGAAAATCTATTGAAAATAGATTTCTACTTTACGATACCTCATTTCGGCGCACTTTACTTTCAAACTAATTTGAGCTTAAATCTATTTTCAATAGATTTTCTTACCTCAAATGTACTTCCAAACTAAGTAGTTGCCTATACTGTTATTAACTAAAAGTAAAAAGCTGACACGATACTTTACGATACTACTAGAGTTGTGTCGTTCATGAACGAACTAGTTTATTTGAACGGTTCAGTTCATTGAACGATATGACATCGTTCACCATTATTCGTTTTCGTTCATTTCGTTCTTTTTTTTTAGTCATAAAAAATTTGTATCCCTTTCTTATTAATTTTATTACAGAATTAAATGTTTTTCTTAATAATTTCAAATTTTGGAACAAGTTGAGTTTAGGGGCACAGCTCCGTTTTTTTTTGATTTTTTTTCTCCAGATAGTACTTTCTGGGCTGAATAGGAAAACAAATTCTTTTTTTGTCGGAGACCCCTATTTTTTTTTTTTTTTTTTTTTTTTTTAAGAGAAGCAACACTCAGGAAATTCTTCCTATTAATTAACGTGTTGCTTCCTTTGGAAAGCGGATAGAGGCGAAGTGCAAAGTGGTGAAAGATGAAGGGCTTCAAATATGGCAACACTGCAATTGCGCGAGATGTTGAATCTTAGAACAGTTGTTGCGCGCCATCTGATGAAGAGTTGGCGGACTTTGTTGAAGCTTTTTAGTTCATAGCCCTGTTATATTATTTTACTTCGGTGGGGTTAAGTGCTATGGGAACACCGAAGGAGGACGCTGCGATATGTATGAGGGATAGAAAAATTCATGCATATTATTATTTTTCATAAATTGATGTTGCCTTGGTTGGGGCTCGTACCGGCAACCTTACGTGTAACAGTCCAACGCGCTAACCATTACACCACAGCGCCCCCTGCCTTATCAATTTCAATTCAGTAAGTAAGAGCCCCGCTTACTAAATGGGTAATATAGCTTTATAAGAGATTTTGGGTGTTATTTGGGGTCAAAGTCGAAACATGGATTTGCCCGTATCTTCGCTATTTATAATCGGATTTGGACAATATGAGCACCATTGGAAAGATAAATGAAATGGCTTTAATATTCCGTAAAAACTTTTAATATTTATTAACCCACTACGAACCGGTTCCGTTTTTTTTTTTTTGAATTTTTAAAGCGAGTTTTTGGAGAAAATCATTTGAATATCAAAAATGTGCTTATATAATGGTATGATTTGTTTACACAAAATTGTATGTAGGATTACAAGGTTTAATTTGAGGTACAACTTTTGCTTTAAACGCTTATACGTACAAAGTTGTAAGGGGTTAAAATTATTTTTTTTTTTTTTTTGTTAAATAAAAATTTAAAGAAAAAAGTAGTTAAATAGGAAAATAAATTTGTGTTTTTTCTTTTATTTAGGTTGTTCATAAGGGGTGTGCTATCTGTTGTATCGTCCTAACAAAAAACAGAGTTGTTAAAATTTTTATTTGTGTTTAAAAACGATTTTCAATTCAGTTTTCTGTCTGTTAGCACACTCAAACATAGGACACTAAACATACGTAAAAATGTTGTATCGTGCTATTCTGAAATGTTGTATTTTTTCAATTTAATTTTTAACAACTCTGTTTTTTGTTAGGACGATACAACGATACAACAAATAGCACACCCCTTGTGAAAACCCTTATTATAAAAGTAAAATAAGACCGATTAGTTAACCAATTGAGAAAAAATAAACTTTTCAACCGACTTTTTCATGGCGCAATTTTTTGACTTTCCAAATATGGCTATTTTTTTGCGAAATTCTAAAGTCTCACCATGAAAAAGTCTCTTGAAAAGTTTCTTTTTTCTCAATGGGTTAACTAATCGGTCTTATTTTTTGTCCTAGTGAAAGATATTTCTATATCTCTATCATACTTGGGACTAGTTAATTGAATGGACCAATTAATTGATGATTTCATTGGCATTACAATTGACCAATGCCAATGAAATTTTTTGGTATTACAATTGATCAATGCCAATGAAATTTTTTTCAATTGGCATTGTTCAATGCCTTAATGCCCAATTATAATTGACGAAAAAAGCATTTGTTTTCTTGTTTTGATAAAAGAACAAATTAAGAAAAAAAAACTAAACATTCGGGTATTTTTATCTAATATTCGCTATTTCGTCAAGTTTACATTACTAGAGGCTGATCCATCTAGAATGACCAGGGTTAAATAAGAGTGAACAGCAGTATAATTGATACAACTCTGAAATTTTACATTCTTGTCTTAATTTCCTTTTTTATAAAACAATTTTTTTGTATACAATGCTTTTTTCGTCAATTATATGTACATTTCATTACCATTGGGTGTACATTTCATTACCATTGTTTCAATCAATGCCAATTTAAAAAAATTTCATTGGCATTGAATGGTAATGACATTTTTTGGCATTGGCATTGAGATCAAGTAATGCCAATTAAATTTCAATGCCAATGAAAAATTCCCAAGTATGATCTCTATATTTGACATGAATTTTTTTGAGTTAATATAAAAAAAACTAAAACTTTGACCTCCAATAACTTTGTTGTTTGATGGGTTAAGTGGTCGAGCTATATCTTGAATGAATGGTGTAAGTACAAATTATATTGTTATATACGCAATCTTATGAAATAAAACCCTTCTTTGTTAAAATGAACCTTCTAAAAATTAAAAAAAATTTTAAGTGGGCCGCAATGGACTAATTGGTATTTGTACTGCCATATGAAAGATATTTTAAATACCTATCTAATGGTGCGCGTATTGTCCAAATCCGACCACAAATCACGGAGTTATAAGCAAGTCCAACTTTGAACCGAAATAACTCCCGAGATCGGTCCGACCGACAAAAAAAAAAGTTGATGTGGAATCCCAATGAAAAGTTTTACCTGTGGTAAAAATTTTGACCTGATCGGAGCTGTGCCACTAAACACAACTTTAACCCAAATTTTTAATAAAATTGTAATTTTCTGACACTAAGGGTGTGTGTGAAACGATAGCAAAGTATCATGGTGAAAAATATTCCCAATAAACATCGATTCAAACCTTTGAGCAATTTTTAAATTTTTTTTGATAATAAACGTACATTTCAAATTATTCTCCATAAAATAATTGTAGTCCTTGAATTAAATTCGATAAACATTCGAAAAAAAAATTTAAAAATACATTTGAATTTGTTTTTATTAATTTCAAATTGTTGTGTTTACCTTAAGTGTATATCTCAAGCATTATTTTTGTTTAAAAAAACGTTTGATATATTTCGTATATTTCGAGTTTTTATCAAATGTTTTTCATAGTAGAAAAATGTTTTATAATAGAATTTGAGAACGGTTTCAGAAAATATTTTTTTTTCAATAATTTTTTTAATAGCAAAAAAGAAATAAATAAAAATAGAAATCATTATTGAAAATTAAGAAAAATTACGAACTTTCTGTAAATACCGCGATTATGTCCTTTACAAGTAATATATACAATGGACTTTATCTTTTTTAAGACCTTAAGATATTTTGGCGGAAATGGCTGGATATATTTTACTAACATAATCTTTTATCTTTTCTTTGTAGATGCAGAAATCTCTATGCAGTTTCTTAATATGCAGAAGTTGGAATAATGAAGGAATTCTCAAATATTGCTAAGATAAACCAAATATCTAATATTTTTAATATTCTGTATAACTTTTTTCTAAGTGTAAAAAAATATAAATTTTATAAAAAAAAATTAAAAATGTTTGATTTTTAGATAGGAGAAAAATTTGAAAAATATTATTTTCAAGTCATTATCAACAATATTCCTCGATTTAAATTTTCTGTTTTCAGGTTTGAGAAAGATAAAATTCTCAAATCATTATCAGCAATATTATAAAGTTAAATTATGTAGTAATATCGAGTCTAATAATTGAGTCGAAAAATATTTACAAAAAAGCTTGATATCAACAAGCCGTTTTTATTGAGAACCCTATAGTTCTCAGTTCGAGAACTATAATTTCTCAACCGTATTCTCTAAGGTTAATATTTAAAAAAATTATTGTTATAAAATCGAATTCCATTTAGTTTTAAAGGTAAATGTTTATTGGGTTTGTTCTATGGTGAAAAAAAATTAAATGTTCCTGTGTGAAATCAAATCTTTTTCGACAATGTAAAATTTTTGACAGTTGTAAATAATAGTGAAAAAAAGTAAAAGGAAACAAATATTTTTAGGAAATATATGCGTTTGCTAATTGCAATTCTCCTACAAACCAGATCGTTGCAATTAATTGAAGTTTTAGTTTTGCATAACAAAAGAGAAAAGTTACCTACATGTAATGTAATATTTTACAGCCTCTTTCTGGTACGTTAATTTTAAATCTTTTTTGTTTTTGTTCAGAATTTTTGATTATACATTGTTTCTTAATTTTTCTTTTAGAGAACATTCACATTTTTAAATGTCAAATATTTCTATGCTTATGTCACAAATTCTACTAGCCCTATGGGCTAGTGAAATTTTATTCACCTCAAAACTGTCAAAAATTTACCATAAAGAATACTTTGCTACCGTTTCACACACCCCCTAAGTATTTATATGTACAATAAAATTAATATCAACATCCCAGTGTAGAAACGGTAATGACATATCATTATTTTTTGGAGTACCAGTAATGACATCCACTTACTTCTGCATTTTTTTAAAACATATAATAATGAGTTACTGATAATGACTTATTTTTATCATTATTTCAAATAGAAAATAATTTTTTAGATTTTTTTTGAAAATTTTTTGAAATCTATTTTTAGACTCAATATTTTCTAAACACTGGTAAGCATATATGTAACCACATATTTTTTTGATTTTTTGTATGTTGGCGAGTAAGCTTACTTGTGTGCAGCAGGTCAATTATGTTTTTATCTATTAAATATTACATGTCGATATAGCTCAGATGGTAGAGCTGTTGACTGGCAATCTGTAGACCCAGGTTCGATTCCCGCACCAGGAAATTTTATTAAAAAAAATACAATAAAAAATATTTTTTTTATATAATTTTTTTTTTCAAAATCTATTTTTTGACTCATTATTTTTGTCAGTACTGGTAAGCATATAGGTAATGACATATTTTTAGATTTTTCGTATGCTGGTGTGTAAGCATAACTCATTATTTTTCGCGATATCGCCATATAAAGGTAATAAGAAATGTAATAACAAAAGTAACTAGTCACCATTACCAAGTATGTAGTTACATAACCACATATCAGAAGTGATCAATAAAAACACATACAAACATTCTGTTTTTAGATTTTTGTTTATCTTCCAATCTCCCCCGTGTTTCAATGGACGAATACCAGCGAAATTTCATTGAATCAATATAAAAATTCATAAAAACCATGTTGACAATTCCCTCAGTGTGCAATAACAGATGTCAGATCTCAAACAGATTTGTTTGTTCTAACTTTATCACAGATTTTTAAAATTGAGAGCAGTTTTTCAGCCTTTCAAAATTCTATGTTAGCAATAACAAAATTTTAAAGATTAATACGCACTGTTTTTTTAAAATAAATATAAATAAAATCATCGACTAGAGGCTGAAAAACTGCTCTCACTTTTGAAAATTAATTTTACACTTTAAAAGAATTAAAACAGAAATAGAAATGTATCTATTGTATTTGCTAAAGCCTGCTCCAGCCAACACATAGTGTTAAAGCGTTTTTTTACAAATAGAAACTTTGTTATTTTGTTAGTGTTTCCAATGCGGTTAATCGATTAACCGATTCCTCGATTAATCGCCTCTATTTCGGTTAATGTCGAAACAAATAATTTAAAACTCAAATAATTATTCGACGCGAATAATCGATTAAAATAGGTCGATTAACCGGTTAAATTTTTAATATGTAATTTTTTGCTTTATTTTTTCCCAAAACTTCATAATTTTCTTAAATTTGGCTAAAAAATTGCAAGAAACGCTTAGAAAAACAAATACTAACTAAAATACGATAAAATTGTTTTAAAATCGATTGAAAGAGAAACCTTTAGATGCCATTTTTTGAGCAACTCCAAGCAAGTCGACATTGAACCACCGAGACACGTCATGGGTTTTAAGAGACTCTTAAAACGGAATTGTTTTACATTACCCAAATTAATTTTTAATAAAATCTTTTTGAATTTTTTTGTAACAAAGTAACGCAGTTTCTATTTGTAAAAAAATGCTTTAACACTATGTGTTGGCAGGACCAGGCTTTAGGAAATACAATAGACAATTTTTCATTTCTGTTTTAATTCTTTTAAAGTTTAAAATTAATTTTCAAAAGTGAGAGCATTTTTTCAGCCTCTAGTCGATGATTTTATTAATATTTATTTTAACAAAAAGAGTGCGTATTAATTTTTAAAATTTAATTATTGCAAACATAAAATTTTGAAAGGCTGAAAACCTGCTCTCACTTTCGAAAATCTGTGATAAAATTCGAACAAACAAATCTGTTTGAAATTTGACATCTGTTACTGCACACTGAGGGAATTTTCTACATGCTTTTTATGAATTTTTATACTGATTCAATGAAATTTCGTTGGAATTCGTCCATGGAAACACGGAGGAGATTGTATGATAAACAATCTAAAAACAGAATATTTGTACGTATTTGTATTGATCACTTCCGACTAAAAACAATAACAGAAAGCTGAATAGAAAAGAAAACAACGAATTAGTTATATTGTATTCAAGGCCTTACTTGGGTGACGGGTTGTTGAAAAATATTATCATATGACAATAAAAACATATAAATAATTGATACCTACAATTTAATGGAAAGCCACTGACTACGCCTGTCCATCAAACAAAATGCAGAAACTAGATCTAGTCTGATCTGAAAATTATAATGTGTTTATAATTTTTAGAGAAAAAGGTTTATTCTTCTTCTTAACCTCAAATCTATTTAAAATTGATAAAATTGCATATTAATTACAATATTAATTGCAGCTGTCTATATTACGTTAAAACAACACTGTACTAAACTTTTCACTAAGTTGATGCAGTTTTATGAAAAATTTCGTATTATTTAATGAAAATTATATACATCCAATGAAAAAGCTTTTTCGTAAAATTTGATTTGCATTAACTTTGTGAAGAAAACTTCATTAGTTTAGTGAAAATTTTCATTAAAACTCGTCCAATTAAATTCTGTGTGCGTAAATTACCTTAAAATTTGTTTAATGTTAATGGCCTTTAAAACCGAAAAGACTGAGAATTTAACAATTATTTATGATATTCTCAGATTACTAATATTCATTTGCAGAATAAATTGGTATTTTCAAATGGAGCTTAACATTTTTTATATTGATGGCTCAATGTAAAAGGCTTTTCTAGTTTTTAATGTTAAAAAATCGGCTCTTTGTGTTTTTATTGATAAAAAGTTAAGAATATACATTAATTTTGTATTCAACGATTAATCGATTAATCGGCAATTTTCTCGATTAACCGACCCGAATAACCGGTTAATTAATTTTAGTGATTTTTCGAATAATGCATTAACCGGTTAACCGCCTATGACGAATAATTGGAAACACTATATTTTGTTAAAAAAATTCAAAAAAATTGTATTAATAATTAATTGCAATAACGTAAAACAAATCCTTGACGTGTCTCGCTGGTTCAATGTCAACCCAGCAAAATATTGGTAATGACACCTCATTACTATCTGCATTACCAAAAATGATATATCATTACCTTTTGCATTATTTTATAATATAAAATAATGACTTCCTAATAACGGCCTATTGTATTCATTGTTTCTAAATATAAAACAATAACTTACTCGTATTAGTTTAAATAAGTACTTTTTACACAGTTAAATTTTTTTATTATATGTAAATATGTTTTATGTTTAAATTTTTATGACGAGTCCTAAAATTACACACTAGAGAAAACTTAAATTTTTCTTAATGTATTTTCTTAGGCTAATAGTATTTGCCTTACTCCTTATTTTTAAGAATCAAGTAGGCACTTATAATTAAACTTTTTGTAAGCATGTGTGTAACCACTTATTATTCAGAATCTCATAACTACATATTTCTCATTTTTTCGTAAGCGAGCGGGTAAGCGTGACTACCCAGTCAGAAAAATACAAACGGGAAAGCGGTGGCAAAGCACTTTAACAGGTGGTACAAGTATTGGCAAAAAGTGCTTTCCCATTCCCAAAATGATAACATCATTAGACAAAAGGACCGGCTGTTCAAAAAGCGCCGGAAAAGCACTGGAGGAACAAAATTTTTAAACGTTGGCAAAACGCTGGCAAAACCAATAAATAGGTGGTCTGGAAATATATTTTCCAAAATAAAATTAAAAAAAAGTTCATATGTATTTTTTTGACCCTGCCGTGATTTGAACCCAGGCCGTCAGATTGGCAGACGATTGCTCTACCCACTGAGCTAACGAGACATAATATTTAATGGCTAAACACATAAATGAGTGATAATAGCTGGACAACTACTGGCTGTGCCAAAATGCTAGTACTGGCAAACAATTTTTAGTAACTAGTATGCCAGTGTTTGGAGGGCAAAAAAAAAGTTGGTCTTGAAGGAGCTTTCCCACAAACAAAAAAATTGATTTTATAAAACAAAAAAAATCCCAAAAAAATTTTTTGCTTGCAACCGGATTTGAACTCGGAACCTTCCGACTACAAACATTTTTTAACGAAGCGTCAGCATTTTTATAAAATCATTGGTTTTCCAGTGAATTGATTTTTGTACGCCTGGTAGCATTGGCTAGGTAGCACTGGATAACCACTGGTTGCAAACCTTGGCATATCACTCTAAGCCAATTCTTTGCCAGTGGTTTTTTTTATAAACCACCGAAATTTTTGTAAAAAAAATACTGGTAAAACGCTTTTCGCAAACGCTGGCAAAGCGTCCCAAATGAGTGTTCTGCCAGTCATTTATTTTTAATACCATGGTTACCCAGTGGTATGTTAGTGCTTGATTTTTTGTACCACTGGCGTTTTCTGACTGGGTACTTATAAAAACGATCACGCCAAACAAAAATAATGAGTTTAGACGCCAAAAAATAAGTTGTACGGAGCTATAAATTTCTATTATAGAACCACTTATTTGATAATGAAAGATTTTGCTGGGAACTTGCTTGGAGTTGCTCAAAAAATGATATCTAAAGGTTTCTCTTTCAATCGATTTTAAAACAATTTGATCGTATTGTAGTTAGTATTTGTTTTTTTAAGCGTTTCTTGCAATTTTTTAGCTAAAATTAAGAAAATTATGAAGTTTCGGGGAAAAATAAAGCAAAAAATTACATATTAAAAATTTAACCGGTTAATCGACCTATTTTAGCCGATTATTCGGGTCGAATAATTATTTGAGTTTTAAATTATTTGTTTCGACATTAACCGAAATAGAGGGGATTAATCGAGGAATCAGTTAATCGATTAACCGAATTGGAAACACTATTTGAGACCCATAAGCATCTTGCCAGCTATTGTGGAAAATATTATCAAGTCACAGATTTTATCACATTGTGATCGTTTTTCACTCTTTCACCCTAATCAATATGCTTTTCGTCTTAACCATAAAACAGCATCTCTACTTATTTCCCTTACTGATTCTGTAATAAAACAGCATAAAAATTGTATTGTGGTTTCTCGCGATCTCACCAAAGATCGAATAAACCATAATGTTCTCATTAAAAAGCTTCAGGATGAATTCAATTTTCCTAAATCTTCATGCCGCACAGAGGAGTATTTGACCCGAAAAGCTGGCCAAAAAGCCAAAAATGAATTTAAAGAAATCTAAAAAACAAAGTACGCAGCTGAAAAGGCAACTAAATTCTGCATTATATTCCAAATTTTCAAGGTATTAAGTTGAGATTTGTTGTTTCGGGACACTGTTAAAGTCAGGAAAGTTAAAATAAGTTCATCCGTTTTTATTGATTTTTTTCAGTTTTAAGAGGTTTATATTATATTTTTTTTATGGCTGAACGAATGGAAATTCTAAATTGATTTTTCTTTATTCAATGAAAGACTTGATTAATGCTACTTTCAGCAATTTTTAAAAATTTTTATCTTAAATAATTATGTTCGAACACTTCGTTCAAAAATTAAAAAAACATTTTTCTACACACTTTTTTTTGCAAAAAAAAACGAAGATTTTTAAAAGCCAACGTAGTAAGTGTAGTAAAAATGTTATATACCAAAATAAAATCGGAAATCTCTTATTTAAAAAAAAAAAAAAAGTTTGCGCCATGATTTTTTTAAAATTTCATCTTTTTCAATTTTTGCTCATCAGGCACTTTTTCTCAAATTTTTTTTTGAGTCATAAACATAATGATGTGGCCAAATTAATAATGGATATAATAACCGGTCAATCCGGTACGAAAAACCAATATGAAATTATATTGCTAAAACTTGCTAAAAAAAATTTGTTGTCCTACTGAAGATGCCATAACCGTAACTGAAACCTTATCAAAGCTTCACTCTCTTCTCGACCGATTAAGTAAATACCTTGATGAGATTTTACTGCAGTTGGACTATGAAGAACCTCATTTTCTGGAACTTATAAGTAAATAGGGTTGTGATGGTTCGCACCAATCATCTTATATGCAAAAATTTTAAAATAAAAAGCATAGTGACGCTAGTATATTCCAAAGCTCTTGTGTGCCTTCAATTAATCACAAATGCTAAAAAGAAAAACGGTACACTCAAAAAGTTTGGCGGTAGAATCTACTAAAAAAGACAGTTAAAACAAAGGTATATGCAATTAGAAAGGCAACAAAGGTATTTACTTTTAAAATAACTAAAAATGTTGTTATTTTTTACTGTTGAAAAATAACTAACAAATGCGTTAAAAAATAACTAATGATGTCGTAAACTTAAGTGAAAATTTTTTCCTACAAAAATTTTAAAACGACTGACAAAATGGGTAAAATCTACTGTTTTTTACAGTTAATTCTTTTGGTATTAGAAACGCATATTTCAATAAAAAAAAACAATGTTTTCTTTCGATTACAAAAATAATCGTAATTACTTCAGCCTACTTAAAATTTTAAGTAAAAATTCCAAAGGGTTCTCCAATTATTATGCTTTTATGCATTGGAGATACAATACAAGTTTTTCATTTTATTTGCAAACTAGGAATATATCAATAATAACATATATAAACTAAACAAGAATTTTTAACGAATTTTTTTATTTTTTAAATAACTAACAAAAAGAACTGTTTACTGTTATAGTACTGTTTTATGATATTTAAAATAATTGCTTTAAACAACTGTTACGAAATTACAGTAATTTTCGTTAGTTGTTTCCTTAAATAAAGTCTCATAACAATTGTTTTCCATTTGTCCTTAGAAAAACAACAATAATTACAGTTAAAAACAACAATTATTGATTACTATACAAACAACTGGCATGTAGTAACTGTCAAACTTTTTTGAGTGTATGGCAAAATCCAACAACATCCTCAACTAGGTTGTGTAGACCAATCCGCATTTTAGTTTTGGAAAATCTTGACTAGTTCCGGAAATACAGCATGTCAAAATTTGAATTTTAGTTGCAAATATTTCCACTAGGGGGCACAAAAGCACAATATAATCTAAAATAATTTCCTTATATGTGACCTTCTCCGAGAAAAGGGACCTAGTGTGTGAAAATGAAGTTTTGAGAAGAACGCATTTAAAGTTTCAGATTTTAACCCTTTGACCCGGGAATTTTAATGGCTAGGAATTTTTCGACCAAACTTCGTGGAAATGTAGATCTATGCCCAAGAAATATTGTTTATTACTTTTATGTCTTTGCAGCGCCCCCTAGAGGAGATATTTGGAATTAAAGTTCAAATATTAACATGCTGCCGACTCCGAGCGGGTTAACATTTTTTTAAAATTTAGTTTTATATTTTTCCTATTACTAATCTATACATAAAACCTTTTGAATTTTTGAATTTTATTCATCACACAATTTTTGAGACTAAACTTTAGCCTTTTTTGAACTTTTAAATTTTAACACATTCTCAGCAGCGTTGATGATCACAAGACAAAACGCACTCTACTTGTCATGTTATTTTGAAATTTCACAGCCTGCATTATATTTTAATAAGAACAAAATAACGAACCGATAACAGTAAATGAATAGCGCTTTGGTTAAAATTCAAATCAGTGACGAGTTGATGAAGTCGACGTACATTATAATTAGGGAATGCAAAATCCCGCACTTTTTGATTTCCCGGGAAAGCGGGAAATTTATCTTGAATTCCCGGGATCCCGCAAGGGACATAAATTAGAAAATATTTTATAGTAATTTAAAAAATTTTTATTAATAAAATGTCTTAAGACCTCAAATTTTCATCATCGTGAAAAAGCTCAGGTGGTTTTTCTTGGAATATTCGTAGTGGGAAAAATTAATTTTATATTAGAAATTATATAAGTCTAATTATATATGTAATTTTAAAAATTGAACAAACTAAAACTAATTTTTAAACTAAAGCACTTGTCCGTAAAAAAAATAAATAAAATTAATATAGAAAATAATTTTAGAAAATTGGAAAAAATTTTAAAAATTATGGGAACTTTGGAAATTTTTAAAAATCAATGGTCAAATTTGTCTTTAATTCTGTACAGAATAAGTGCGATTCAAAAATTTTTATACAAACACTATTTAGTTGAGTGGTTTTCTTAAAAAATATATTTTTTAAGTTCCTTTTAGTGCCAGTTAAAAAAAAGAACTTAAAAAGTTCGATTAAATACACAAATTAATCAGTGTGTTCGTTTACTCGAAAATCTTACCACGTTTACTACAATTTTGTAAGTAAATGAGCAAGCCTAATGTAAGATTTTTACTATTTTCAAAACGTTGGAAACTTTTGCATAAGTAAATTTGAAATAATTAACTTTATTATTTTAAACTACATTTTTTGAAATCCCGGGATTCCCAGTCCAAATTCCCGGGAATGCGGGAACTGAAAAATGCATAATTTCCCGGAAATCCCGGGATGCATTCCCTAATTATAATGTACGCCACTCGCTTTTCCCAAGTTCCCGTTTTTTGACATACTAGGTCCCTTTTCTCGGAGAAGGTCACATATGTATCTTCAAACTTTGGTCGATAAAGGATTAAAATACAAAATAATAAAAAAAAATTGGAAACTCTCATTCTTCTGCGAAGTACTAGAGAGAGGAAGGTCAAAATCAACACGAACCCTCCAAAAATCCGCCTCTGGATTCTTTTTATCAAACTAAACCTAAAAATATCAAAATCCCCGAAGTTTTAGTTCAAAAAACACAGCTTTTCGGGTCAAATACTCATCTGTGTACCACTGTTGGTAAAAGTGGCACAAAAGTGCCATTTATGGCACTATTGAATGTTCAATGGCACCATGGCACTCTTCATAGAATTTTGGCACTTTTTAAGAAAATTTCTATATAATTTGATAAAAGGTCTATATCGCTGGCTTTTCATTAAAAGCCACGCCTACTTAGAATGAGTACCAAATTAAAAAACAAACGCTACATTAAAAATTTCTACAATTTTCTGGACCAGCTTCCAGTTCTTCGGGGACAATTTAATTATTATTTTGATCTTTAAAAACTAAAGCAATAGGGATAAAATTAGAAAAACTTTAATTGATTCTATTGTATTCTCCGTCACTGGAATTTTTCAAAAATTTGTTATGGTATTCTAGTTTTTTTATGACAAGCAAAAGTTTTAAAACTTTCACCATACAATGGTGAAAGCTTTTTCTGCCAAAAATAAAATTATCAAAAATTGTAATTTGTGAAAAATTACGATTTTTTCGATAATTTCATGAAATCTTAAATGATATGAAAACTTTAAAAAAATGTCCAGGAACCGCAGAACACGAGAGAACTAGTTCTAAGTACTTGGAGTTTCCTTAAAATTTTAGCATCAAATACCCTGAGCTTATTCCTAACAACTTTAGCCCCAAAAATCCCATGTTAATACGTAATATTTTGGAGGAATTTGCAGGAATGTTAGAATCGGTAAAAGGTTCCATGCATCTTAAAATAATACCTCAAAATATATTTCATATTTTATTTCTGTGAAGAAAAATTTTAAAATTATTCAAAAGAAAATAAAATTTTTATATTTTAAATTGTTGACAATTGAAAATATTTGGTTATTATGTGCTTTTTATTACATGACAATTTTTTCAAGGTTTTGCTGTGACAATTTTTCTGAGAATACAAAAATTATAATAATTTCCATTCACACCAGTTTTGTGACAATTTTGTTATTGTTATAAAGTTTAGAATAAGGGTGTAAATGTATAAATATTTGAAATAAAAGCTGAACATATTATTTGAAACATTTGCATGTTGCTTAATTTTTTTTTTTTGCACTTTTAAAGCTATTTTGGCACTTTTTTGGCATCATTTAGGCACCAAACGAAAATTCTCAAATACCATCACTGCTGTGTACCGGTTGATATACTCTTATCGTAATGACCGTTCTCAGTATGTATCTCTTGGGAGAATAAGTTCTAGTGTTGATAGCGTTACCTCCGGTGTGCCACAGGGCTCTGTATTAGGCCCAATATTTTTTCTAGCTTATTTCTCATGGATAATGAGTTTTTTAAATCTTATGTTTTTGCGGATGATATTTTTCTTGTATATAATATAGATTCTGAAATAAAATCCGTTTAAATAATCATATTAATTAGGGTTCGTATTTGCACGCACATGTGCGCACATTTTCGCACATCTTGCACTTGCACATGTGCATGTGCAAATTTGTGTTTATACTTCGCACATGTGCATGTGCAAATTTTTGTTTATACTTCGCACATGCACATGTGCATGTGCGCATTTGACTTTATACTTTGCACATGTGCATGTGCGAAAATATTTTGCACTTCGCACATCAAGATGTGCAAGTGCAAATACTATTCGCACATGCACATCAAAATGTGCATGTGCGAATGCTATCCGCACATGCACATCTCCATGTGCGATGTGCGAATACAAATTCGCACATGCACATGTGCAAGTGCAGACTGGTACTTGCACATTACACATCAACATGTGTATGTGCAAAATGTGCACACATGTGCGCGCACATGGATGCAAAAAATCGCTGAAATTGATAAAAGTTTCAATATCAGAAAAAAACGCCGAAACAAGAAAAAAAATGCAAAAATTTTTAAAAATCGTCAAAATTGAAAAAAAAAAAACACCAAAAATCGCCAAAAATCGCCAAAAATTTGAAAAATTGCCAAAAATGAAAAGTTTTGAAAAAATCGTCAATATTTGAAAAAATTGCCCCAAACTAAAAAAAATCGTCAAAAATTTCAAAAAGTCGTCAAAAATTGGAAAAAATCGAAAAATTGAAAAATTTTGTAAAAATTTAAAAATTTTGTAAAAATTGAAAAATTTTGTAAAAATTTTGAAAAATACGTCATTACTTGAATAAATCGTCAATATTTGAAAGAATTGCCCAAAATTAAAAAAAATCGTCAGAAATTATACAAAATTGCAAAATATCGTAAAAATTTTGAAAAAATCGACAAAATTTGAAACAAGTAGTAAAATCGTCAAAATTTCAAAAAGTCGTCAAAAATTGGAAAAAATCGAAAAATTTGAAAAATTTTGTAAAAATTGAAAAATTTTGTAAAAATTTTGAAAAAATCGTCATAACTTGAAAAAATCGTCAATATTTGAAAGAATTGCCCAAAATTAAAAAAAATTGTCAGAAATTATACAAAATTGCAAAATATCGTAAAAATTTTGAAAAAATCGATAAAATTTAAAAAAATCGCCAAAAATTAGACAAAATTTTGTAAAAATTTTGTAAAAATTGAAAAATTTTGTAAAAATTTTGAAAAAATCGTCAATATTTGAAAGAATTGCCCAAAATTAAAAAAAATTGTCAGAAATTATACAAAATTGCAAAATATCGTAAAAATTTTGAAAAAATCGATAAAATTTAAAAATATCGTCAAAAATTAGACAAAATCGCCAAAATTGTGAAATATCGCAAAAATTCTGAAAAAATTTTCAATATTTGAAAAAATTACCAAAATCGTCAAAATTTCAAAAGGTTTTCAAAAATTGGAAAAAATCAGAAAATTTTGAAAAATTGCCAAAATTGAAAAATTTTGAAAAAATTTTGAAAAAATCGTCATAACTTGAAAAAATCGTCAATATTTGAAAATATTGCCCAAATAGTCAAAATTTAATAAAAAAATCTTCAAAAATTAGACAAAATCGCCAAAATTACGAAATATCGTAAAAATTTTGAAAAAATTGTAAATATTTGAAAAAATTACCAAAATCGTCAAAATTTCAAAAAGTCGTCAAAAATTGGAAAAAGTCGGAAAATTTAAAAAAATTGTCAAAATTGAAAAAATTTTAAAAAATATCAAAATTTCAAAAAGTTGGCAAAAATTGGAAAAAATTGCAAAATGCCAGAATTGAAAAAGTCGTAAAAATTTGTGAAAATCGACAAAATTTGTTTCTCGAATTTATTTTTCCTTGTTCCAAAACCGTTGTCCGTTTTCATCTAACTCATTTAGTTTTCGAGATACGGGAGATATTCCAAATAAAAGCCCTTTTCGCTTAGTTTTCGAGAAAAACGCGATTTTTAGAGAGAAAAGGGCTTTTATTTGGAATATCTCCCGTATCTCGAAAACTAAATGAGTTAGATGAAAACGGACAACTGTTTTGGAACAGGGAAGTCATACTGAGTCATCTGTGGAAAAATAAGTGCGAAAATCGCTTAAATAAAATTTAAATCGTCCATATCTCGAAAACTAGAAGAGCTAGAGGAAAACTGAGGGCACCAAAGTTCAAAACTCGCCACCAATACCCCGATAGCGGAACTAGATTTTGACTTGCATTGCTAGATTTTAAAATCGCGTTTTTCTCGAAAACTAAGCATCGTAGAGAGAAAAGGGCTTTTATTTGGAATATCTCCCGTATCTCGAAAACTAAATGAGTTAGATGAAAACGGACAACTGTTTTGGAACAGGGAAGTCATAGTGAGTCATCTGTGGAAAAATAAGTGCGAAAATCGCTTAAATAAAATTTAAATCGTCCATATCTCGAAAACTAGAAGAGCTAGAGGAGAACTGAGTGCACCAAAGTTCAAAACTCGCCACCAATACCCCGATAGCGGAACTAGATTTTGACTTGCATTGCTAGATTTTAAAATCGCGTTTTTCTCGAAAACTAAGCGTCGTAGAGAGAAAAGGGGTTTTATTTGGAATATCTCCCGTATCTCGAAAACTAAATGAGTTAGATGAAAACGGACAACGGTTTTGGAACACGGAAGTCATAGTGAGTCATCTGTAAAAAAATAAGTGCGAAAATCGCTTATATAAAATTTAAATCGTCCATATATCGAAAACTAGAATAGCTAGAGGAAGTGCACCAAAGTTCAACACTCGCCACCAAGACCCAGATACCGGAACTAGATTTTGACTTGCATTGCTAGATTTTAAAATCGCGAAGTCAAATTCGCACATGCACATGAAGTCAAATTCGCACATGCACATGTGCAAGTGCAAAGTATAAACAAAAATTTGCACATGCACATGTGCATGTGCATCTTTTGTCTGCACATCAATTTTTACACATGTGCATGTGCGCACATGTGCGTGCATTACGAAGCCTGATATTAATACTGTCATAAATTGGATGCATTTAAATTTTTTAGAAATAAATTCAACTAAAACAAAGGCAATATTCTTTCATTTACCTAACCAAATTTTAAATTATCCCAGAATTCGTATAAATAATCAATTAATTAGTCATGTTGACTCCCTTAAATGCCTTGGTGTATTTGTTGGTGTAAATGTTTATAATGGGAATATAAAATAATGTGTAAATTCATAAATGCTTTATAAAGTTATAGGAGGCTTATGAAACAAATTTTGTATGGAAAATTCGTTTTGTATGCCTCCTATAACTTTATAATTATGAATTTACATATAAAAATTTAAAAGCAAACAAGAACTACAAAAACAAATATCAAAAAACAACAACACAAAAAAAATAAAAACAAAAAAACTTAAAAATAAGTTACCAAAAAAATGTATCAATAAACATTATGCAGAGTGTAAAAAATCTGGCAAACCAGCGATGTGACGACCTATATCCAAATCAGGGAGAACCACACCGCAATGAGTTAAAGAGTTAAAGAAGAATATAAGACCCCGTACATTAATTTTTGATCTCTTTCGTATGCATTGAGAGAAATTCTGTTGAGAATTGATTTTCCCTCTACGTTTCCGTACCACCATCCCTTTATTTTATTAATTCAGAGTACTCACTAAACAAGCTTTATTACATTGAGCATTAATTATAATTAATAATTCTAATAATCATTAATTACAATAATTATTAATGCTTTGGTTTAATATCAACGTTTAAAAAGTCGTAAAAAATAATTAAAAATGTATTATACTTAAATAAGCACCCTATTCTCCAGTGGGAGTTAGATATAAATAGATACCACTACTTTACAAGATAAGTCACAACAACAGAGTAGTAATTTGAAAGATGACAAAGCAAATTATGATGTTATGTTTTTTGTTTTTTCTTTAGGATTGAAGATGTTTATTAACGCTCCTACTTGAAAACATGAAATTCTCATTGAGTTGAAGATAACAAATATTTCTAGAAATTCTAAAAGGTCGTCCCTTAATTATTTTCTTAGGCCAGAATAAAATCCGGATAGGTAGAAGCTTACAGCAAATTATTTATCACAATTTTTCAAAAAAGTTTTGAGATTTAAGCACATTTACTTTAATAAAAAATTTATATTTTTTAAACATTTTTGTAAGTTTTTACCAATTTCGACTAATCGTATGAAATTATTCGAATTATTCGTTATTCGAAATTTGGACATTTTAAATTATCTTAAATTACCAACTTTTTCGCAAGCACGCTCCTGACTAAAAATTTGCTGACACAGCAACATATTTTGCTGACTTTACTGACTTTTTTTTTTTTGAGTGTATTAAAGCATCCATCAAAATCTTTCATTACCAAATAAGTGGTTATATAATAGAAATTCATAGCTCCGTATTTCTCAAAAATTGTTCGATTAATCGAATGACGATTAATCGATTGAATGCCCTAGTATCAACGTACCAAATTTCATTAAAATATCTTCGTATTTGCGAACTGTAACATGCGAAAAATCAATTTTTGGGTGACCTTTATATGGGCACTAGGTGTATCCGTGGACCGATTTTAACCGTAATACATAGCCTTCTTCTTTGGGACAATATAAGTCAATGTACCAACTTTCATTAAAAATATCTTAATATTTGCGAACTATAGAGTGCGGAGATCAAATTTTTGGGGGACCTTTTTACAAGCACTAGATCTAAAAATTTACCAATTCTAAAACAAATCAATAAGCTTTTCCGTAGGCCCATGTGAATCAGCGTACCTAATTTCATTAAAATTTATTCATATTTGAGACCTGTACCGTGCGAGAAAGTAAATTTTTGGGAGAAACCTTTATATGGACACTAGGTCTAAACACTGAACGATTTTAACCATAATCAATAGGTTTCGAAGTTGGGCAGATACAGTATAAGTCGATGCACCGAATTACATTAAAATATCCGATTTCGACCAATATTGACTGATTTCAACCAAATTAAATGTGCTTCGTCCCTGGGATGATATAAGTCGGGATTCCAAATTTCATCAAAATATCTTAACATTTCCAACCTGTAGCGTGCGTGCATTTTTAGGCTGATTTATGTCATCTGCTTAGTTAATCAAAAATATAAATATTTTGAGATTTTTTTCTTATAATAAGGAAAGCCGATGAAGACTCTTATCTAAAAAGTCCAAAACTCTTATCCTCGTTCACAACACTTACATGTTAACTAGGGTTTGGGATTTCCCGGACTTAATTACTTCCCGGGAAACGGGAATGAAAAAATATTTTCCTTCTATTTTCCCGGGAAATATTTTTGAACAAAATTGTTAATGAAAACTACCTATATAAGTAATTTTTGTTAAAAAAAACACTATTTCAGTACAAATTCAGTCTGTGCAGTGAGAACTCAAAGTAAAAATATCAGAACGTTGAAAATTTGATTTCACATAAATTACTCTAAGCACTGCCAAATGAATTGCATGATCCCAGCAGAAAGCACCCACTACTGGACTGTCGAAAACAATCCGTTTCATAACATTTGGCCCAATAGATATGGTGGCCACAATGTTATTTTCCAAAGACAAATAAAACTTTTCTAGTCTTATTTCTACAATTCTTCTTATTTCATCAGCATTACATCTTCCTGATATATAAACCAACCCCAGGTTATAAAATGAATTATTTCCGATTATACATATGTTCAAATATCTCTTTTGTTATATTCTTGTCCATTCATCTAAGATTATAGTAAATCTCCTGTTGTTAGAAATATTGCTCGATATCTTCTTTTATCCTGATATCTTTTACATGATTGTAGTAATTTAATATAATGTTCTTTACATCGGTTTCATTTTTTGGCAATACCAGGTTTTTATTATAAAAACTCTCGAATAAACGAAGATCTAGTTATGGTGCGGATTGACATTCCGTTGACTGCGGTTAATTTGCATACCATTTCAGGAAATGTTTGCGCTACCATAAAACGTTCAATGCCTATTCAGCTTACACTTTTTCCTTCGGGTAATTTGCTAATTTTAGCTGGAACGTTATTCTTGTTGTTGATTTCTTCAAGAGAAGTTGCATGACCATAAATTTTTTTTTTTATGTGAACTAAATTTAGATGTCGGATAACCAAATTTAGATACCTCCGTTAACCATTAGTGTTTTAGGGCAAATATTGCACTGCGCTGCATTGTCCTTTTTTGTGAAGTATTTCCATACTCCTGACATTTTATTCTTTAATATAAAAGAATATAGTAGTTTGAAAGCAGGTGTATTTAAACAAAGTAAACTTACTTGAAAATATCACATTTATTAATGAAAACGTTACTTATAAAATTATTGGCCCTTAATATAAAGGAGTATTTTCAATTTAAAGTCGACTTTATTTTTAATTACACGGTTTTGTTCATTTTGTGTATGAAAACCTTACAAAAATATTTATATTTTTCAAATATTTTGATTGGTTGAAAATAAATTAACCAATCGGAATGCTCCAAAAATAAACTAAGTCAAGGTATACTGCCACCTAATATTTTAACTAAAGTCGACTTTAAGAAACAGAATTTGTAAGAAACAGAACTTTTTTTTCATATTTCTTTTAAACATTTTACCAAGTTTTTAGATTTTACTACTTAAATTTTGAATAAGTTATGCGAAAAATCTTTATTAGTTGAAATGCTCCTAATTACAAATTTTACACAAACATTGCAGTGAGGCACTACTCGCTCGCTGATTTTCAGCAAACACTTTTGCTGAAATTACCAACTTTTTCGCAAGCACGCTCCTGACTAAAAATTTGCTGACACAGCAACATATTTTGCTGACTTTACTGACTTTTTTTTTTGAGTGTATTCCCAGCAAAATTTTTCATTACCAAATAAGTGGTTATATAATAGAAATTCATAGCTCCGCACAACTTATTTTTTGGCGTCTAAATTCATTATTTCTGTGTGGCGTGGCCGTTTTTATAAGTAGTCACGCTTACCTGCTCGCTTACGAAAAATGAGAAATAAGTAGTCATGAAATTTTGAATAATAAGTGGTTACACACATGCTTACAAAAAGTTGAATTATAAGTGGTTATCCGATTGCTTATAAATACTATTAGTTTAAGGAAATACATTCAGAAAAATTTAAGTTTTCTCTAGTGTGTAATTTTAGGACTCGTCATAAAAATTTAAACATAAAACATATTTACATATAATAAATAAAAATGTATAAAATTTAACTGTGTAAAAAGTACTTATTTAAACTATTACGAGTAAGTCATTATTTTATATTTAGAAACAATGAATACAATAGGCCGTTATTAGGAAGTCATTATTTTATATTATAAAATAATGCAAAAGGTAATGATACATCATTTTTGGTAACGCAGATAGTAATGAGGTGTCATTACCAATATTTTGCTGGGTTAAAGCATCCCAGCAAAATCTTTCATTATCAAATAAGTGGTTATATAATAGAAATTCATAGCTCCGTATAACTTATTTTTTGGCGCCTAAACTCATTATTTCTGTTTGGCTTGGCCGTTTTTATAAGTAGTCACGCTTACCCGCTCGCTTACGAAAAAATGAGAAATAAGTAGTTATGAGATTTTGAATAAAAAGTGGTTACACACATGCTTACAAAAAGTTTAATTATAAGTGCTTACTTGATTCTTAAAAATAAGGAGTTAGGCAAATACTATTAGCCTAAGGAAATACATTCAGAAAAATTTAAGTTTTCTCTAGTGTGTAATTTTAGGACTCGTCACAAAAATTTAAACATAAAACATATTTACATATAATAAAAATATTTAACTGTGTAAAAAGTACTTATTTAAACTAATACGAGTAAGTCATTATTTTATATTTAGAAACAATGAATACAATAGGCCGTTATTAGGAAATCATTATTTTATATTATGAAATAATGCAAAAGGTAATGATATATCATTTTTGGTAATGCAGATAGTAATGAGGTGTCATTACTAGGGCAAGGAATTTCATGCACTTAAAAATGGAAAATATGCGCCTAAAATATGCGGTTAAAAAAGAAAAATATGCGTTAAAAATATAAGAAATATGCACTAAAAACTATTATTTTTGCAAAAATAATGCACTCTAAAACTTAAAAATGTATTTAAGTTAGTTATTTTGAAAACAGACACAGAAGTCGAAGATTTCCCATAGGTCAATAAGGTTTTAAGAATGTTTATTTTGATTGAATCAAAATATGCAAACGTATAAATTTTTTATATTTTTTTACAAAATAAAAAATGCTCCTAAAATTGAAAAATATTCACAAATATGCATTAAAAAGCAAAAAATATGCATTAAAAAGGAACCAAATACGCATTTAAAGTCAAAATATGCAAAAATATGCATTTATGATAAAATATGCAAAAATATGCAACTACAAATCGATGCCATTTTGTTCTAAATTTGATGATTCGGATAAATATTTAGTCCATATTAGTTTTGGACTATCGAGAAAAAATATGCATTTGCATGAAATTCCTTGCCCTAGTCATTACCAATATTTTGCTGGGATAAAAAGTCTTATTTTGAATGAAAAGGAAACGTTTGAGTTAGAAGCTAACCAATTTTTACAAAATGCTGTAAAATACTTAGAAAAAAGATATGATTTTGGAGAAAAATCAGTTTTTTTCGCAAATTGCTGCACTCAAAAAAAAAGTCAGTAAAAAATTTTGCTGGGTCAGCAAAAGGTTTGCTGAAAATCAGCGAGCTGATTTTTACCAAAAAAAAATAGTAATCTTCAGCAAAAAACACTTAGTCGATTGCAAATAAAAAAAATCCTTGCTAAAATCACTAAACTTTTTGCTGAATATTAGTAGACTGAAAAAAAACTCAAAAAACTTGAAGCGAAATTTTACTTTAGTTAATATATTTGCATAAAATTTAAATACAGAAATTGTATAGAGTTGTTTTTCTTTTTTATCATTTCCGTTTTATCTGTACTACATCCAGACAAGCCGACATCTACATCTTGTCTATCTGATTGTCGTCCACGCTATAAATGCGGTTACCAGCACAATTTTTGTAGCAAAATAAATTAGTAAAACATTAGTTCAAAATTAGTTTAGTGCTAAAAAAATATAACTAAAACTTTTGCTGAAAACGGAATTTCAGGAATAATTAAGCAGAGCTGCCATTTATATTAAAAATATCAAATTCAATTAATACTGATATGTTGGATGCAGATTACTGCTGCCTTCGGGCAATTTTTGTAGAATTGCCAAAAGACATATCCATTGACAACATATGGGCCCATTTCTTTAAAAAATATGGTACAAAGAATGTACAAAATCTATATAAATTAATATCATTTAAATTTTCAAGTCAATTTTGCAATTTTTTTTTTTTTTTGCTAATTTAACTGAATTTTAAATTGTCAAGAAAAATCAAGCCTTTTTTGAATGTCCAGAAAAATCAAGCTTTTTTCTCTGAATGTCAAGCTTTTTGCCAATTTCGATCTGGCAAGCCTAGTTGCGAATTTCATGATTATCTACATTTGCGTCTATTACTTTATTTTTATAAAATCATGAAATTAAGACAGCCTATTTTTTTGTGAATGAATTCAGCTTTATTCACTCAACCCATAATATACAAATCGAGATACCTTGAATACATCTTTCTATTTTGGAGCGTTCTTTTAAAATAAGAGTCTGTCGTATTTGGAATAATTTACCACCTAATGTAAAACTGTTTTCATACACCTACCTTACTTTCAAAAAAATGCTTTTGATGCGGTCTGTAGACATTTAAAACCCTTTTTGTTGGTAAATTCAATAATTTTCTTATTGATTATGAAAACGTAATTTTTTCTGAAAAATTTTAAATTTTGATCGTCGATCTTCTCTTTTTTAACTACAAATGGCAACTTATATCAAAAATTAGCAGTTGGAACACGAATTTACCACAAAAAGTCTTTTTTAACATTTTAGAATTTCCGAAAAATTAGAATTTCCGCCCTTTTTCAAGAACCGGTTTAAATAACCCGGAAATATAGAAAAAACGAATGTTGAACCGTGTTCAAACTTATGGTTTGGTATATGTACATATTTATATTTTTTCTCTTAAAAGGAAACCAGTATTTGCTTTTCTCGCATTTAATTACTCTAATATTCTCTAAATGTTCCCCTTGAATTTAATTTAATTGGCTACATTGTAGCGCCTTTTTTTGTACATAATGTTTATAATTAGTTAGAGAACCTTAACTTGAATTTTTTGTAAATACATAATTTTCATTTTTTTTGTTAGTCTAAGAATACTCATCAATAAAGCAAGAAGCTTTAATTTTATTAGAAAAAACAACCCTTAGCGTTTTTTTCTCAACGGGGATTTTTCATTTGCTTGGAAAGGGAGTCACCCTGCCCAACATATTGGTCCTTCGAAAAAGTCCTAGAATAGGCTAGGACAGGAAGAATTAGTGACTTGGAGTCTACTAATTAAAAAAATTGGCAGTTGTCCCCCCTAGTGGCAACTTCAACATCAACAACGAAAACAGACAAGGGAGTCTGTGTTAATAAAAAAGGTACTTCATCGTGCATCCCGGCAGAAGGAAGTCATAAAATCAAGTGACACATCATTGGACATCCCGTTCTTGTGAAGCTGTCATCATCAACAAAAGGTTTAAAGTGCATATATCTGCAACAACAAAAGTCTACGAGGCAAAAGAAAAGGTATGTATGTACTGTGTTTTTTAGTGATTTTGTGCGACATTTTTTTTCTCTACAAAAAGAACGAAGAGGCTTAGATTAAAAAAAAAAAAAAAAGCAACAAACAAAAACAATTTGCAAAAAAAAAAAAATTTTAAAAGAAAGCTGCCATTTTCAATAAAAAATTCTAACCTCAATGCAATTATAATATAAAAAGTTTCATATCAAATAAAATCCCACTAAATTTGTAATTAAAAAAAATACCCATCACTAACAAAAGAACAAAACAAAACATTCACCACTGATAAAAAACTACAAACAAGAGTACAAGAGTTAAAATACAAATTAACTTGTGCCGCTGCATAAAACGAAAGTGCGAAAGAAAAAAGAAATTAAATAATCGTGTGACTTTAAAGGAAAACAATAATAATAAATATTTCCAAAATATTTTAAAGTGGTGAGAGAAAATAAAAACACTAAAATAAAATGCAATCAGAAAATATAAAAGACAAGTTTAAAATACAAACAACAAGAAAGTGATAAATACTCAGCCACTGCAATAATAAATTTGTGTATAAAGAGGAAAAAACGTCATCAAACAAAACATTAGTTATTTAGTGCATTCCTTTCAACAACAAATAAAAAGAGTGGAAGAAAATCAGTGTGTTTTTTTAAATATTATTGAAAATATTTGCCAAAGAATCACTATAATAATCCAGTGCTTTGCTTTAACGAAAAGGGAAAAATTTAAAACAAACAAACAACAAAAGAAAAAGTGGCAAAATAGACTGTGAAAAGAAGTTTCAAAAAAAAAAAATCTTCGTCAAGAAGATCCCAACTACTTGTTAAAATCAGCAGAGTTTCTCAAGGTACAACAAACGAGGAACTTTTTTTAAGGGGTGAGTGGTTTTATTCTAATTATTGATTTTTTAATATTTTATATAAAATTTGGTGGGTAGTTTTTTGGAAAAAGGAAAAAATAAAACTTAAAATTTGGAAAATCAAAGGAAAATTTCATATTGAAAAATTTTGCAAATAGAGTGGCACGAAAACTACAATTGTCTGAAAAAATTTTCTTGGAGAAAATTTTTCACAAATTAAAGTGGCCTGAACATATGATTAATGAGGTTTTTTTGAATTATAAACAATTTTTATATTGAGGATAAAATTTTACTGTTATTAATTTTTCGTGGGGAAATTTATTGGAACAAAATCTTTGGGTGAGATTTTTTGAACAATAGGGTGGAACGATTTAACGATTTACAAAATAATTTCTTGGAGAAAGTTATTCCAGTTAAATCATTTGGTTATTCTTCACGAAACCAATAAGGGATTGCGATAAGGGGACAATTCACATAAAATACCTCAAGTTTGATTTTAGTCAACAGGGTTGCTTTCGGTCAAAATAGTGAAAATGACAGCGTCAAAAAGAAGATGTAGGTTCGATCTGACACAATTAGCTGCGTTCTGCACTAACTTCGAAAGAACCTGTCCCGAAGATTGTACGTTAGCGTTTCTTGATGTCAAAAGGCTTTTGGTGCAGGATCAGATGAAGAAAATTCATGCGGTCTCTCCAGCTCAAAACGAAAACGTCAAATCTCTTAGAATCATTCAAAATGCAGTTAACGATTGTTTATAGATTTTAAAAAATCATAAAATCGAATTGCCTGATTATGATCCATTCATGATTCATGTAGTTGTTTCAAAACTTTCTGATGAAACCATGAAAGAATGGGAAATGTCTTTGAAAAATCATCGTGAGCTGCCCACATGGACACAATTAAATGAATTTCTCTCGGAGAGAATTGAAATTTTAGAAACGATGACTGATAGGAAAAAGCCTCCGCTTAAAGAAAGCCAGTCTTCAAGAACCCAAGCATTTCACGCCCGGGCTGAGCAAAATTATAGCTGCAAAAAATGTAAACAAAATCACCCTTTAAGAATTTGCAAATCTTTCAAGGCCATGTCGCCAAACGAACGTCAGAAATTTGTTTTTGCAAATAAATATTGTGTTAACTGTCTCTCGCCTACACATTTCAAATCAAAATGTCTGAGTACCGGTTCGTGTATTAAATGTCACAGAAAACATCACACAATGTTGCATATTGAAAACCCTGAAAATTCAAAAAGGGATAGTGTGCCAAAGGGGCATTCACAGCCAAATCCCCAAGATAACGAAAGGGCTTCAACATCAGGTACTCAAAACGAAACCCACACTTTCAATACTCAAGTCGAAAATTTATCTACTTCCGTAAATGTACCAGAAGATAATATTCAGGCTTATTTTGTTCGACGAGAAGGAACTACAGTGTTACCGACAGCGCTGATTCATATAGAAAATTCTGGAGAATTATTTACTATTCGGGCTCTGTTAGATGCAGCAGCAGAAAGAAGTTTTATTACAACACGTATTCAGCAAAAGCTTGCAATACCCCTCGAGAAACATTGTCATCAAATATCAGGTTTTGGTGGAATGGTAGTGGGTAGTTTAAAGGTAAATACTATGTTACCGTAAAATCGAGAATTTCTGATTTTAGAATAAAAATCTTAGCCGTTGTCGCACCCAAAATAGCTAATGTTTTGCCCTCCCGTCCCATTAAACTTCGGAATTATGCGGAAATCAAAAATTTAACACTAGCCGACCCATATTTCTATCAACCTGCCGCTATTGATATGATAATAGGAAGAGATTTTTTACCTTTTATTAACCTTAAGGGAGTGCGACAAAATATATCAGAAAACTTGGAGGCCAGAGAGTCACATTTTGGTTGGTACTTGTCAGGCCCAGATGATATAAGTGAAATAAATGCGTTTTCTACTACAGTTTCTACTTCGGATAATCTTCTTCACGATCAAATAAAAAAGTTCTGGGAACTTGAAGAGGTCGAAAAAGACCGTGCCACAACTGAAGCTGATAACTTTTGCGAAAATCTTTTCAAAACATCTACTATCAGGCAGTCGGATGGGCGTTATGTGGTACGTTTACCTTTTAAAGAAGAGTATCCAAGTGAAATATTTTTGGGTCAATCAAAAAATAGCGCTCTGGGTCAATATTTTCGAATGGAAAAAACTCTCGAAAAGACTCCAGATTTAAGGGAATTATATCGGCAAGTTCTTCAAGAATACATCGACCTGGATCAAATGGAACCAGTGACTCACCATGAAAATAATGCTGAAAAACAATTTTCGTTTTTTCTACCACACCACGCGGTTATTCGACCCGAAAGTAAATCGACGAAAGTTAGGGTGGTCTTCAATGCCTCTAAGAAAACGAATAGTGGATTTTCATTGAACGACGTTCTTCATCAAGGCCCAACTCTTCAGACCGATTTAATGCAAATAGTGCTTAGTTGGCGCTATTATAAATACGTTTTCACAGGCGACATTGAAAAAATGTTTTGCCAAATAATAATTCACGAAGCTGATCGGCCATATCAGCAAATTTTGTTCCGTAATGAAACAGATAGTTTTGTAAAATCTTTTCAAATGAAAACAGTCACATTTGGGGTGAACTGTGCGCCTTTTTTGGCTATACGAACTCTACTGCAGTTAAGTGATGACTGTAAATATTTATATCCAAAGGCATCCACGATTTTGAAGAGCGAAATTTATGTGGATGACATTTTGTCTGGGGGACATACTCTTGAAGAGGCAAAAATGAAACAAAGTCAAATAACTCAGGCTTTAAATTCTGCAGGCTTCCCCATGAAGAAAATGACAGCCAATGACAGTTTTTTACTGAAACACTTGGCGCGGGAGGATCTTCTTGACGAAGATTTTTTGAAGTTTGACGATTCCAGCACCATCAAAACCTTGGGGATTCGCTGGAATGCGAAATCAGACTTTTTTTATTATGTTGTAGAACCGAAACAAATTTCGCCCTCCTCTACAAAAAGGCAGATTTTATCGGTTATAGCGAAATTATTTGACCCTCTAGGCTGGCTGGGACCAGTTGTGGTAATAGCAAAACTTTTGATGCAAGAGTTATGGGAACATAAGGCGGACTGGGATGAGGGTATCCCACCGCATATACTCCAAAATTGGAACACATTTTTAGAAAATTTACCACAAATTTCATCGTTAAAAATTCCTAGATGGGTACATTTTACACCGACTCATCAAATACAAATTCACGGTTTCTGCGATTCATCAGAAAAGGCCTATTGTGGTGCAGTCTACATGCGAACTTTACATCTGATGGAGAAATCAACTGCAATTTGCTAGTGGCAAAAACCAAGGTTGCACCGATAAAAAAGATTACAATCCCGAAACTTGAATTGTGTGGAGCGGTTTTACTCTCAAAATTAGTAAAAGGTCTAATGGAAAATGCAAAGTTCTCCTACGAACTATATTTGTGGACGGACTCCTCTATAGTCCTTGGTTGGCTACAAAAACCACCACAAACTTTGAAAACCTTTGTTGCAAATCGTGAAAACGGACGACAACCCAGCGGATTTAGGTACCCGTGGTTGTACTCCTCAGGAACTCATAAATTGTGGTGGCATGGACCCACCTGGCTAACCCAGCCTACTGAAAGTTGGCCGAAACCACGAACTTTCGATCCAACAGATTTGGAAACCAAAAAGGTATCAACTTTTCATCTAAAAACTACCCCAGTAGACCCAACCAGCAAAAATACACATTTTCAGGCAGATGACGTTTGCGACATATTGGAAAACTTTTCATCTTTCGCTCGATCTCTAAGGGTCGTAAGTTATTGTTTTCGTTTCATTAATAGCATTCGAAAACGTCCATTTAGAACTGAGCAGTTTATAACTACGGAAGAAATTCGATTCACCAAAAATCGCCTAATTTCGATTGCTCAGAAAAACCACTTCTACAAGGAGTATGAATGCCTGCAAGAAAAACGCCATATAAGCAAAAAGAGCAGACTTCTTACTTTGAGTCCTTTTCTCGACGAAAGTAATCTATTACGTGTTGGAGGTCGACTTAATAACTCCGGATTAAGTTTTGAAGAACGTCACCCCGTAATAATTCCTGAAAAATCCCGCATTGCTACTCTTTTCGTCGAATACACTCATACAATTCTGCTTCATGCTGAACATCACATCATGCTACGGGCTATAAGACAAGGGTTTTATATCCCTCGACTTAAAAATCTAGTACGAAAATGTATTCGAAATTGTAAAACGTGCACTATTTACAAGCATAAAGTTCAAAATCAAATAATGGCCGCACTCCCCCCTGAAAGAGTAACTTTTTCGCTGCCCTTTACATACACCGGTATTGATTTCGCTGGCCCGTTCAACATAAAATCATCAAATTTAAGAAACGCCAAATTGATTAAAGGTTATGCAGCCGTATTTGTATGCTTCTCCACGAGAGCGGTTCATTTGGAAGCCTGCTCAGATCTTTCTACGGACGCATTTCTAGCTTGCTTTGACAGATTTACCGGGCGTAGGGGTTTCCCAAAAACTATGTTTTCTGATAATGGTCGAAACTTTCTTGGAGCTAGTCTCGCCTTACTTAAAACTCATAATGAATTTTTGAAAACAACGGAGAGGGCCTTAGTAGAAAAATATAGTGCCCACGGATTCACATGGTCGTTTATCCCACCTTATGCACCGCACATGGGCGGCCTCTGGGAGGCTGCTGTAAAAAGCATGAAATCTCATCTGAAAAAGGTAGCTGGTAACCTCAACTTTACGTTTGAAGAATTTTCAACAATGTTAATCAGAATTGAAGCTGTATTGAATTCCCGTCCAATGTCCTCATTGACTGAAAACCCATCTGAACTACTTCCTTTGACTCCAGGTCATCTCTTGAGAGGTGCACCACTTATCGCTCCGCCTGAAGCCCCTGAAGAACCCCCATTGGAAAATTTAAGTTTCATTAAACGCTGGAACCGTCTAAAGGCTCTTCAACATATCTTTGCCCGTCGTTGGAAGAACGAATACATTACAGAACTTCAACGAAGAGTCAAATGGAAAATTGAACAACACAACATAAAACCAAACGACTTCGTCATCTTGAAAGATGATTTACTACCACCTACCGAGTGGCGTCTGGGACGCATTACCAAAGTAATATATGGAAAAGACAGCAAAGTACGAGTAGCAGAGATCAAAACACAAAATGGAACTATAATGCGCTCGATTGCCAAACTTTGTCTTTTGCCCATATCTAATACCACCCCCGAGAAACCTCACGAAAATCTCCAAATTAATCCACCAGATTAAAAATTGAAAGCCATGTTAAAACAAGAGAAAAAGTCGCTAAACAAAATTTCTAATAACACAGTATATATATATTTTCTTTTCATCCTCTCTAGCCATCATCATACCTCGATGCGAATTGTGCATTTATTTATTATCAGGGTGAAGAAATGGAACGTTTTTCTATGTCGCCCCCACGTGTGAGCAGCACCGATACTATGGCGACTTCCATTGCGGGATGACGCAATTAAAGTCCCACCGGCTATAACGGATCCGTTATTGGTGGAACATTTTAAACCCGTAGTGCCCCAAGCACACCCAGGTTTCGCCACCTGCCGCACCATCGACGGCGTAATTGGCAAGAGGACGCCGTCTTATATTCTACAGGAATCCATAATCCAGCCCGATGACACCCTTCCAAAGCCGCAGCGATCCATTTTTGGGAGGGTCATATCGGGAGTATGGAAAGGCTGCGGTTGTCACCAACTTCCTCGCGCGGGAGGATGTTGAACCGTGTTCAAACTTATGGTTTGGTATATGTACATATTTATATTTTTTCTCTTAAAAGGAAACCAGTATTTGCTTTTCTCGCATTTAATTACTCTAATATTCTCTAAATGTTCCCCTTGAATTTAATTTAATTGGCTACATTGTAGCGCCTTTTTTTGTACATAATGTTTATAAATAGTTAGAGAACCTTAACTTGAATTTTTTGTAAATACATAATTTTCATTTTTTTTGTTAGTCTAAGAATACTCATCAATAAAGCAAGAAGCTTTAATTTTATTAGAAAAAACAACCCTTAGCGTTTTTTTCTCAACGGGGATTTTTCATTTGCTTGGAAAGGGAGTCACCCTGCCCAACAACGAATTATTCGGAAAACGGTTTTGACAACTCTATTCGAAATCATATTAGGTGTGTTTCTTTACTTTTTGGGTAAAATTCGGTAAAATGAGAGTAAGCACAAAATCCTCTCGCAAAATGACAAAATTACCCAATAGCACGGGAACACAAAAAACCACTTTTCTAGCCAAAAATCTTATTTCAAAGAATAATGTGAAACAGTGATGGGACTTGAAAAATTTTGTTTTGTGCCAAGTGTGTGACTAAAATGTGCCAAATAGGCCTTCATTGTGCAAAAACTCAATTTTCACTCAGTACCCGTGTTTTCAACTTTAATTTCATTTCGTAATAGCATTCTTAAGGCACATCTACACGGGATAGAAAACTCGCGAGACTTTACGAAAATGCAGCTCTGTATAAGTCTACGAAATGTAATCTCTAGACCATTGACAACTCCTGTCATACACAATGTTTTTAATTAATAACAATTTTTAAAATGTCTTGTAACATTATTGAACATTTCAGTTTGTTAAATGCACATTATGGTATTTGAAATATAAAATTATTCTTTTAAATACAAGAATTTTAATAAAAACAAATACTTGAAAACTAGAGATGGTATTTTTATGATTAAAATTAGTGCCAACAGTATTAGAGATGACAAATTGAACGCAAACTCTACGAGTTTTCTATCCCGTGTAGATGTGCCTTTATGGAATTAATTCTATTTTGAATGAATTCTAACCAAATGAATTAAAATTTTCTTGAATTCATTCAATTAAAAGGTGAATGATAATTGAAATTCGATTCGATTCTTATTAAAGATTTGGGAATGCAGCCAATGAATGAATTCTTTAGGAATGGTTACACGCAATGGTGTACATAGAAAGATTTTCTAAAACTGAATTAAAATTTTCATGAATTAAACTTAAATTAATTCTTTCGAAGCTCTGAGCTAAAATTAAATTAAAATTCTATGGGTTATTCGGTAATATCTTCGATGACATTTTTTAGTTTTGCTTTGTTCGAAAAGGTATTTTAATAACAATAAATGCTTAGAAACTAAAAATTAAGGAATTTTTAGAGAATTGTTTGTTATTTTTTAAATCCATTTTCTATTAAATTCTGTAGATAACCAAAATGTGCCAAAATTGTATCGGTTGTGCCATTGTACCAATCAATCTTAGATTGTGCCACAAATCCCATCACTAATGTGAAAATGCGTATAATTTCAGTTTGCAAATTGGCACAAATACCCATATTTATTCGCATTTGAAAGTTGTTTTTGATGTTATTCAATTAATTCTTATAAAAAACAAGTTTCTTTTGCTTATTTCTTTATTTAATTAAAATTTTAAATCTATTTTCACAATTGTTTTTTGTTTATATTTACATCAGCTGTTTTACCAAAGTTTACCCGAAGAAAAAGTCTGGGTAAATTTTGGTAAAAAGAGAAACACTAATACACTCTCATTAGCGCTCTCATTTACCTAATTTTCGAGTACGGGAACGCTTTTGGGTAAATTTCGGTAACTTTGGGTAAATTTCGGTAACATTGGGAACGTACGGGAACGCACTTATTAATTTATTACGAAATGTGTGTTAAAACTTTAAATATGCTCTCTAACAAAAACTTTTTTAAGTGAAATTATTAAAAACAGCATTCTTAAATTATAATTAAGTTTATCTGTTTTATTTGGTCCAAATATGCATTTACTTCTGGAGAAGCAATTTGCGTTTTCCATTTGACTTTCAAGTGAAATCGAAGTCTGTGACATGACTGATAATTTCATTTTAGTTTTTTTTTTTGTTACTTTTTAAACTTCGGAGAATACAGAGAATTCTCATTTATTTAAAAAGTGGGGATCGGTATAAACTCTGATGTTTTGCACATAAGTAATCAAACTAACTTTAGTCATAATCTTTTATGGTTATGATCTAATGAGGGGGAGTAACGCCCTCCGAAACAGCTGTCTATCCTGTTTTCAAGAACAAAATTTTGAAAATCTAATACGCACGGTATTTATTTAAATAAAAACATCGAACTGGAGGTTGAATAATATCTGCTCTCAATAAAGTTCGAACAAATAAGTTTTATTTTCTTTTTTCGGTTTTAAAATTTTGGTTTATTTTTTTTTTTTTGCGTTATTAGGTGTGTTTCTTTACTTTTTACTTTTTGGGTAAAGTTCGGTAAAATGAGAGTAAGCACAAAATCCTCTCACAAAATGACAAATTACCCAATTGTACGAGTACGCAAAAAACCACTTTTCTAGTCCAAACATTTATTTCAAAGAATAATGTGAAACAGTAATGGGACTTGAAAAATATTGTTTTGTGCCAAGTATGTGACTAATATCTGCCAAATGGGCCTTTATTGTGTCAAAACTCAATTTTCACTCAGTACCCGTGTTTTCAACTTTAATTTCATTTCATGTAATTCAACTTTAGTTTCAATTCGTAATAGCATTCTTATGGAATTAATTCTATTTTGAATGAATTAAAATTTTCTTAAATTCGTTCAATTAAAAGGTGAATGATAAATGAAATTCATTCGATTCTTATTAAAGATTTGGGAATGCAGCCAATGAATGAATGAATTCTTTAGGAATGGTGACACGGAATGGTATACATATAAACATTTTCTAAAACTGAATTAAATTTTTCATGAATTAAACTTAAATTAATTCTTTCGAAGCTCTGAGCTAAATTTAGAGTATTTGAATTTTTAAAATTCTATGGGTTATTCGGTAATACCTTCGATAACATTTTTAGTTTTGATTTGTTCGAAAGGGTATTTTAATACCAATAAATGCTTAGAAACTAAAAATTAAAGAATTTTTAAAGAATTGTTATTTTTAAATTTATTTTCTATTAAATTTTGTAGTTAACCGAAATGTGCCAAAATATTATCGGTTTTGCCATTGTGCGAAAAAGGGCACAATTATGCCACAAATCCCATCACTAATGTGAAGATGCGTATAATTTCAGTTTGCAAATTGGCACAAATACACGTATATATTCGCATTTTAAAGTTGTTTTTTATTTTATTCAATTAATTCTTATAAAAAAAACAAGTTTCTTTTTTACTTGATTAAAATTTTTAATTTATTTTCACAATTGTTTTTTTGTTTATATTTACATCAGCTGTGTTACCAAAGTTTACCCGAAGAAAAAGTCATAGTAAATTTTGGTAAAAAGAGACACACAAATACACTCTCGTTAGCGCTCTCATTTACCCAATTTTCGAGAACGGGAACGCTTTTGGGTAAATTTCGGTAACTTTGGGTACGTACGGGAACGCACTTATTATTGCACATTTAAATTTTCAACAGTTAGCAACACTGTCGCAGATTAAAACTATACGTGTGCGCCATATAGGAAAATCCTTTAAAATAAAAGAAGAGAAGCAACACTCAGGAAATTCTTTCTCTTAATTAACGTGTTGCTTTCTTTGGAAAGTGGATAGAGAAGAGATGAAAGGAGGTGAAAGATGAAGAGCTTCAAATATGGCGACACTATAATTGTGCGAGATGTTGAATTTTTTGGAACAGTTTTTGTGCGTCATCTTTTGATGAGTTGGCGAACTTTGTTGAAGCTGTTTAGTTCATATCCCTGTTATATTATTTTACTTCGGCGAGGTTAAGTACTATGGGAACACCGAAGGTGGACGCTGCTATATGTAGAGTTTGCTAAAAACCGAAAAATCTGAAAACCGCGGTTTCGGTTTTTCAAAATTAAAAAAACCGCGGTTTCGGTTAATTTTCGGTTTTCTTGTGCTAATAATAGAATTTTTTTTAAATAATTAAATAAGTATAAAAGTAAATAGTTTAAAACGTACAATGTACTTATTACTTAAAATTCAATTGAATTTCTCATTCAAATATATGCAATAACGCCGTTTCGAGGGCTTTGAGGGAGAAAAAAAAACGCGGAAAACTATTATGAATTAAATTTTTTTTATTCTTTTGTCCGCAACTAAATCAGTATTTTCAAGAGTATAAATTTAAATTTTAGCAGTTTATTTAAAACAATATAAAGATAAAATTTCATAAATTTCGCGGACTACTAAAGAGGACTTTTTGAAAAATACAGGGCTAAATTTGAACTGAATATGTGAAACTAAATATCTTCAAAGGAAAATAAATATCTCTTAAACCACTTGATTTTTTGGGGCAATTTTTTTCTAAAATTATAAGCCTCAGTTTATGTTATCCGTAATAACAAAAATAAAAAAATTCTTTAAAGTAATATTTAATGGAGAAATTAAATACAAAATTGTGTAAAATAGGAGCTGAGCCCTTTTTGAAATTCAAGATTCAATAATATCCCAGCCGACATTTTACTGAGCGCCCAGAAATTTTTACTCGTAGAAGACTCAAATTTTGGAGTTACAAATAAGCATGTTCGACTGGTATTTATGAGTTCATTAAAATTTTTTCAGAGTACTCAAATTTTAGATTTATAAATGAAACATATTGGACTCGTATTTATGAGTGCATTAAAATTTTTTCATTATTGAAAAATTAATAGTAAATAACTCATAATTGCTCAGAAAATTATAAATTTTCCAATAATTTCATTATTCGGAGGCTGCATCAGAAGGTGTTAGAGCTCTTTTATGAATCTTTGCAATTTATTAAATTATTTTAATTTGTTAAAGTATTTAAGAAAAACTTAATAACCGAAACCGAAAACCGACTTATTTTTGTCGGTTTTCGGTTTCGGTTTTGAGGCTTAAAAAACCGCGGTTTCGGTTTCGAATAAAACCGAACAGCAAACTCTAGCTATATGTATGAGGGATATAAAAATCATACATATGATTTTTTCAAATTAATGTTGCAATCGCTGGGGATCGAACTCGCAAGCTCATTTGTAACAGTTATTCTGATACATGAAATCTTATAAAAAAGAATGAATTTAATTTAAATTTTTATGGTGTTATGTATAATGTTTCGTTCAATAACGAAAGTTTGGAAAATAGTTTTCATTTATTTAAAGGCTTTCTCAAGGGTCATCCACCCAAGAATACGTAGAATCTAACATTTTGGAGCCAACAAATTAAAAAAAATGGAACAATTGCACCATTTAAGCGTTTTTTCATTAAATTTTCACAAATTGGTGTACAAATAAAATACAAAATAAACTAAACAAAATAGTGATGTTGATTTAATCAAAACATAATCGTCATTCGAATACATTCAGTATTCGTAATATTAAACTGTTTTTAAAATATTATTTTAAACTATTACATAACCAAGATATGTATAAAAATTGTTTTTGTCAAGTTTTGATTTATTATAAATTATTTTTATTGATAAAATCTTCAAACCAACATTATTCACCTATGATTAACGAGTCAATCGTTTACTAACTTTGTGAATCACTAACAATTTATTTGAAAGTGGAGACACATTAAATAAGGGTGTTGCCAGAATAAAACGAGAAATTAACAAACTGTTATTTAACGATTATGCATGACATTTTTTAGTAAACGTTTAATAAGGAAAATTAATACTTCAGCAATTGTATTCTTTAACGGAAAATTAAGAAAAGTTTATGCCTTAATCTTTTTTTCTTTTTTATACTGATTTAATATTAGCTGTGTTTTCGACTTAACTACATCCGTTAACTCATAAAAAACCTCAAAGTGCATAAAAACGCTTTTAAGACAAAAAACTAACACATTACTTTTTGTATGCACGTTAACTTTTCAACGTTGAAAACTCAGCGCCCACAAATGCTTGTTTCCTAATTTATTTGTTAATTTTTACTAAATTATTATTTTTATTTTTTTAAGTAAATGAAATAAAGGTTTATTCTTCTGCTTAACCTCAAACCTACTAAATTAGAATTAATAAAATACATATTAATGACAATATTAATTGTATTTGGTCTATACGACGCGTTTGAAAAAACAACCATTTACTACGAAATATATTTTCCAAAATAAAATTAAAAAAAAAGTTCATATGTATTTTTTTGACCCTGCCGTGATTTGAACCCAGGCCGTCAGATTCGCAGACGATTGCTCTACCCACTGAGCTAACGAGACATATAATATTTAATGGCTAAACACATAAATGAGTGATAATAGCTGGACAACTACTGGCTGTGCCAAAATGCTAGTACTGGCAAACAATTTTTAGTAACTAGTATGCCAGTGTTTGGAGGGCAAAAAGAAAGTTGGTCTTGAAAAAAAAAATTTTTTTTGCTTGCAACCGGATTTGAACTCGGAACCTTCCGACTACAAACATTTTTTAACGAAGCGTCAGCATTTTTATAAAATCATTGGTTTTCCAGTGAATTGATTTTTGTACGCCTGGTAGCATTGGCTAGGTAGCACTGGATTACCACTGGTTGCAAACCTTGGCATATCACTCTAAGCCAATTCTTTGCCAGTGGTTTTTTTTATAAACCACCGAAATTTTTGTAAAAAAAATACTGGTAAAACGCTTTTCGCAAACGCTGGCAAAGCGTCCCAAATGAGTGTTCTGCGAGTCATTTATTTTTAATACCATGGTTACCCAGTGGTATGCCAGTGCTTGATTTTTTGTACCACTGGCAATTTCTGACTGGGTGCTTTTCCATTACCATAATGATAACATCATTAGACAAAAGGACCGGCTGTTCAAAAAGCGCCGGAAAAGCACTGGAGGAACAAAATTTTTAAACGTTTGCAAAACGCTGGCAAAACCAATAAATAGGTGGTCTGGAAATATATTTTCCAAAATAAAATTTAAAAAAAGTTCGTATCTATTTTTTTGGTCCTGCCGTGATTTGAACCCAGGGCGGCAGATTGGCAGACGATTGCCCTACCCACTGAGCTAACGAGACATATAATATTTAATGGCTAAACACATAAATGAGTGATAATAGCTGGACAACTACTGGCTGTGCCAAAATGCTAGTACTGGCAAACAATTTTTAGTAACTAGTATGCCAGTGTTTGGAGGGCAAAAAAAAAGTTGGTCTTGAAGGAGCTTTCCCACAAACAAAAAAATTGATTTTATAAAACAAAAAAAATTTTTAATTAAAAAAATCCAAAAAAAAATGTTTTGCTTGCAAACGGATTTGAACTCGGAACCTTCCGCCTACAAACATGATTTTTGTACGCCTGGTAGCATTGGCTAGGTAGCACTGGATAACCACTGGTTGCAAACCTTGGCATATCACTCTAAGCCAATTCTTTGCCAGTGGTTTTTTTTATAAACCACCGAAATTTTTGTAAAACAAATACTGGTAAAACGCTTTTCGCAAACGCTGGCAAAGCGTCCCAAATGCGTGTTCTGCCAGTCATTTATTTTTAATACCGTAATTACCCAGTGGTATGCCAGTGGTTGATTTTTTGTACCACTGGCGATTTCTGACTGGGTAGAGTATCGTTTTATGCGGATTTTTGCGGAACGAATCATTCGCACAAAACGAGGTTTGAGTGTAATCAATTTTTTTTATTTATATATTAGTATTTGTAATACTTTAACAATACTTATAAAAAACTAGTAAAAAAGTTAATACTAATACCCTACACCAGTCTGGTTAAAAGCCAACTAATGTTTGGATCCGAAATTCAGATGGGTTAAAATGGGACTTGTGTCAAAATTTTCTATAAAATGATAAAAGAGAAAACGGAAATATAGCCCATATGGGCGATAGGTCCAAATATGGACCGATCCTATCTAGAATCAATAGGCTTTGTCCATGTGAGTCAGCGAACCACATTTCATTGAAATATCTTCGTATTTGCGACCTGCAGCGTGTAACCAACCCAATTTTGGGGGGCCTTATATTGGGTCTAGGTCTAAACATGCACCGATTTAAACCAAAATCAATAGGCTACGTCCTTGCGCCGACATAGGTCGGTGTACCAAATTTCATCAAAATATCTTAATATTTGCGACCTGCAGCGCGGGGGGGGGGGGGGGGAGGGGACCTTATATGGGCACTAGGTCTAAACATGGACCGATTTTAACCAAAATCAATAGGCTTCGTCCTTGGGCGGATGTAGGTCACCAATATATCTTAATATTTGCGATTTGTAGATTGCGCACAAGAATGCATGGACAGACGAACAACTTTTGTTGGATTTCGCTCGTCTTGGAATACCCACACGGTCGATTGCTGTTTTGGTTCCGGCTCATTCGCATATATCCATGATTCGTCACCTGTCACGATTTTATACACGTCTTCTGAAGCACCATGGTCGAACTTTTTAATCATTCCCTTACACTCTGGGAATTATGTAGGTAAAATCAACTGCAAATGACAGTTAAAATAACTGCATTTGAAGTTAAAAAGGTGAAGACTACATTTGCATTTAAATCAACTGCAATATGAAGTTATTTTTAACATGAATGGGGGAAAAGTTTTTAGTTGATCTGTTATTTTAAGTAAATGAATGTTATTTTAGTTTGACTCAAGATCATAAATTAATATCACTTTCTGTTTAAATTATTTTCAAATCAAAACAAAGAAAGATGATACAATTTTTACAAGTAAATTACAAAGAATAAAAATTATTGAAAAAATTCGATAAGACCAGCAAGGCAGAATGCGCATTTTCGGCTTTCGCTACAAAGCCATCATCAGTGCCTTTCGCCTTTGAGTGGGTTAATATTTTGATAATCGTCTACTTATATGAATGTTGAAAGCAAATCGAGTTTGTTATCAACAACTCAACTTAGACTAACATCAACGAAATTTAACAATGCTATTTTTATCCTTTTGTTATTATTACTCTTTTTTGCTTTGAACCTTAATTCTTAAGATATCTCAGCTGATTCTATTCAACTCTGTGTATGATAAACACAGATGTTTGAATTACAACGAACCGTTAAATTTAAATTTAAATGTATGTTATTAAATTATATTTTTGCACCGTGTCAATGTGTTTTAAGATGAATGGGGGAAAAGTTTTTAGTTGATCTGTTATTTTAAGTAAATGAATGTTATTTTAGTTTGACTCAAGATCATAAATTAATATCACTTTCTGTTTAAATTATTTTCAAATCAAAACAAAGAAAGATAATACAATTTTAACTGTTAAAAATCAACTCACAAATGTAGTAAAAACAACTACACTTAAAATAATACGTCAGTAGAAAAATCTGTCAAACCGGTTTCAAATCGATTTGACTAAATTTTAACAAATTTGTAGTTGAAACACTGATTTAAGCAAAGATTTTAGTTATCTTCATTTAACACAATACTAAAAATCCTCAATACTTTAACTAATTTCGAGTGTTAATTTTAAAAATTATTTAAAACTAATTTTTAACAACCCATTCGTTAAATTTTACAAAATTTATTGTTAAAATATAATATTTTCATGTTAATGTTATTACCCCGTAGATGGCGCCACTAATATATCCGAAGTTTTAAAGATGGCGCTATTTCGTTCCCTCCCGATTTTTTGAAATGGCCCATATCTCGAAAACTAAGAGAGATACAGCAAAATTGATGAAAATTTCGACTACCCCTAACCGTGTAATACCCCAGCGAAAGGGGTTATGTCTCATCTCCACAGGAGTGCCCTTATATGCCCTCACATGATATGGACTAGGCCCGGGGAGGGTCCCGAGACCCTAAATTTGGATAAATTCTACGACTCAGTATAATTACAGATAAAACTGTAGTTTTACAAATTTTTTACTTAAATTTAGATTTGTTAAATTTAATAAAAGAATTTGTTAAAATCAACAAATTTTATTTTAAGCGAAAAAATAGGAATAAATTTTGTTAAAGTAACAAATTTTTCTGTCCAGCCAACAGACGTATTATTTTGAGTGTACAAATGAAATTAAAACAACATACATGCAAATTATTGTAAAACTGTATAAACAACTGATTATTTTTCACAATTTGTTAAATAAGTTTGGCATTTTATCATATTTAATTCCTTTAATGAAATTAATCTATATCCCGATAAAATAAATATGCAAGTGCTTGTGCAAATTTAAATGTTAAGCATTAAACACACAGACGACTGCAGCTACAGACTACAGCCTGTCAAAAATAAAATACACACGTTTATATGAAAACGATTATTTTGACACCAACACAGCTACACGGCTACACGACTACTTTTGCCGCTGTAGTCAACTTAGGATAATTTCTATTTTTGTTGGCTACAAAACAAAAATAGTGTTGACAATATAACAAAATATGTAAAACAGGACAATTTTTCCCGCTAGAGGCGAAATAAAATCGCTAGTTCTGACTAAAAAAAACACTAAAGAAACAGCTGTTTATATTTTACAATTGTTTGAAGGTTTCATTAATTTATATTTGGAACTAATTTTATTGTGATGTTTTGTAAAAAAAATGGATCTTACAAAATTAACAAAATATTCCTCAGCCATTATTTTAGAAGCACAAACCAAAAAAGATTAACATTTATCAAAACGTCAAATTTTTTGCATCATCTGTTTACTATCCCAGCAAAATCTTTCATTACCAAATAAGTGGTTATATAATAGAAATTCATAGCTCCGCACAACTTATTTTTTGGCGTCTAAACTCATTATTTTTGTTTGGCGTGGTCGTTTTTATAATTAGTCACGCTTACCCGCTCGCTTACGAAAAAATGAGAAATAAGTAGTTATGAGATTATGAATAATAAGTGGTTACACACATGCTTACAAAAAGTTGAATTATAAGTGGTTATCCGATTGCTTACTTGATTCTTAAAAATAAGGATTTAAGCAAATACTATTAGCTTAAGGAAATACATTCAGAAAAATTTAAGTTTTCTGTAATGTGTAATTTTAGGACTCGTCATAAAAATTTAAACATAAAACATATTTACATATAATAAAAAAATTTAACTGTGTAAAAAGTACTTATTTCAACTAATACAAGTAAGTCATTATTTTATATTTAGAAACAATGAATACAATAGGCCATTATTAGGAATTCATTATTTTATATTATAAAATAATGCAAAAGGTAATGATATATCATTTTTGGTAATGCAGATAGTAATGAGGTGTCATTACCAATATTTTGCTGGGATGTTGCTGTCGTTTTCAAAAAAATTAAGTAGCTGACTACACGACTACAAATGCAGCTGGCTGCAATGTAGCCATGTAGCCGCAGTCGTCTATGTGTTTAATGCATTACTGACACTTTAGAAAACATTAGGTCCGTTCCGGGACCCGCGGGATCCCAAACTTACCCAAAAAGCGTTCCGGTACTCGAAAATTGGGTAAATGAGAGCATTCAAGAGAGTGCACTTGTGTTTCTTTTTGTAAAACTAACAGCTGATGAAATGATAACCAAAAATAACAATTGAAAAATTAAATTAAACAAACCAATACGCAAAAGAAATGTGTTGTTTATAATAATTAATTGAACAAAATCAATAAGAACTTTTAAATGCAAATAAATATGTGTGTTTATTAAATTTTTCAAACTAAAATGATACGCATTTTCACATTTTTCTTTGAAATGCATTTTTGGGCTCGAAAAGTGGTTTTGTGCGTTCCTTTACTTTTGGGTAATTTTATCATTTTGTGAGAGGATTTTTTGCTTACTCTCATTTCACCGAACTTTATCCAAAAAGTAAAGGAACGCACTTATTGTTTTCTATTGTTGTTTATACATGAACGGATGTCACTACATTGCTAGATCTGTCAAAACAACAGAGTAGATGACAAAGCAAAATGTGGATAATTTTTTGTTTTTGTTTTTTCTTTGATATTTTAAATGTTTAATAACGCTCCTAGACGAGAACAAGAAATTCTCATTGAGTTTGTAATTTAACTTAACAAATATTTCCAGCAATTCTAAAAACCTCGTCCCCTGACGATTTCCTTAGGCAAGAATGAAATCCGGATAGGGACTTCCTACAACGGATTATTTTTCACAATTTGTTAAATAGGTTGGGGATTTTAGCATATTTAAATCCTTTAATGTAATTAATGTATATCCCGATAAAATAAATAAATAATAAAAAAACTGCAAATGTAGTTAAAATAACATAAACAAAAATTATTGTAAAATTTATTAATTTAATAAAAACAAATTTATGTAAATACCCAGTCAGAAATCGCCAGTGGTACAAAAAAGCAAGCACTGGCATACCACTGGGTAACCACGGTATTAAAAATAAATGACTGGCAGAACACTCATTTGGGACGCTTTGCCAGCGTTTGCGAAAAGCGTTTTACCCGTATTTGTTTTCCAAAAATTTCGGTGGTTTATAAAAAAAAACACTGGCAAAGAATTGCTTAGAGTGATATGCCAAGGTTTGCAACCAGTGGTTATCCAGTGCTACCTAGCCAATGCTACCAGGCGTACAAAAATCAATTCACTGGAAAACCAATGATTTTATAAAAATGCTGACGCTTCGTTAAAAAATGTTTGTAGTCGGAAGGTTCCGAGTTCAAATCTGGTTGGAAGCAAAAAATTTTTTTGGATTTTTTTTAATTTAAAATTTTTTTGTTTTATAAAATCAATTTTTTTGTTTGTGGGAAAGCTCCTTCAAACAAATTTTTTTTTGCCCTCCCAACACTGGCATACTAGTTACAAAAAATTGTTTGCCAGTACTAGCATTTTGGCACAGCCAGTAGTTGCCCAGCTATCATCACTCATTTATATGTTTAGCCATTAAATATTATATGTCTCGTTAGCTCAGTGGGTAGAGCAATCGTCTGCCAATCTGACGGCCTGGGTTCAAATCACGGCAGGACCAAAAAAAATACATATGAACTTTTTTTAAATTTTATTTTGGAAAATATATTTCCAAACCACCTATTTATTGGTTTTGCCAACGTTTAAAAATTTTTTTCCTCCAGTGCTTTTCCGGCGCTTTTTGAACATCCGGTCCTTTTGTCTAATGATGTTACCATTTTGGGAATGGGAAAGCACTTTTTGCCAGTACTTGTACCACCTGTTAAAGTGCTTTGCCACCGCTTTCCCGTTTGTATTTTTCTGACTGGGTACTCTTAATTTTATTCTCAAATAAATTTAAAATTGAGAAAACAAAATTTACACTTATCACTTTTATTGTTCACTATTAAGATATTGTTCTAGATGTCCGTCTGTGAGGGATGAAATATTGTTTGTTGGCTTCCTTTTTTTTTCTCCAGGTAGAAAGTGATGAATATATTAAAGAGCTGAAAAAAATAAATACAATAGGGGTTTTCATACAAATTCGTAAGTGCCTTGTAAACCTTGTATAAATACAAACCATATTTTTTATGTATGGAGTTTGACATTAAACTCATAAACATACCAGGTTTACACATTTTACGAGTAGAATACGAGTTTATATGAAACCCCCTAATATTTTTTAATATTCCCGTAAATAAATATATATTCTATATTATAAAACTTACCTTATTATTTTATTTATTTAATAAAATAACCGTGGATAGTAACCGAAATGATGCGGTTATCGGTAAGGGTAACGCCATTTTAGATTATTTCGGTAACGGTATTTTAAGGGTAACGCTATTTCATTTATTTCGGTATCGGTATTTTAAGGATAACAGTTTTTTAGTTATTTTGGTAACGGTATTTTAAGGATAACGGAATTTTGATTATTTCGGTAACGGTATTTTAAAGTTAGCGATATTTCAGTTATTTCGGTAACGGTATTTTAAGGATAACGGTAGTCAGTTATTTCGATACATGCCGCAGTTTTTTTTACAAAAAACAAACGAGATTAAAAACAAAACCAAATTACCAACTTAAAGTACGAAAAATACTCAATACCCACGTGCAATTACCAAAAGCAGAAAATAAAAATAACGGTAACGGTATTTTAGGGTTAATGGTGTTTTATTTATTTCGGTAACGGTATTTTAAGGGTATTGATATTTCGTTTATTTCAGTATCGGTATTTTAAGGATAACGGTATTTCAGTTATTTCGGTAACGGTATTTTTGGGATAACGGTATTTCGGTTATTTCGGTAACGGTATTTTAGGGGTAACGGTAGTCAGTTGAAAGGGTTTTGAATCGATAACGGTATTTTAGCGGTATTGCCTGCCAACCCTGAAAATAACCTTTTTCCTTATTACGCGTCTTCAGTCTTTAGCGTTGTTTTATAACTAAAGATACAAGAGAAAACATGTTCTCATATTCTTTTACTAGAAATTTCTAAACAAGCGCCATATTATTTTTGTGTGCTTCGTACATTTTATTTTTCCAAAAATTGAAGTATTTGTAACAAAATTCAAAACAACTGAATGAAATAAATGTTTCTACAATGTAGTGGTTTTGGTAGTTTTTTTTTAATAACTGTCAAAAACATTTTTCTCTAAGTAAATTAACAGCAATTGTAGTTAAAATAAGAACAACCGCATTACTACGCAAATAACTGTCATGTAGTAACCACAGAACTTTTCTGAGTGTACACCAATCGACGTGAGCCTTTTTTTGAGCGATTGATAAATTATGGGGTATCCAATAGGGATGCCAATCGGTATTGATATTTAAAAACCCCGGGAGTTTATAGAATAAAGCGTTTTATAATTATTTAATAGTTGTTAATTAATAATGTGGTACATTTTATAAATATTGAAACCTCCCAGTCAGAAATTGACAGTGGTACAAAAAATCAAGTACCTGCATACCACTGGGTAACAGCGGTGTTAAAAATAAATGACTGGCAGACGACTAATTTGGGACGCTTTGTCAGCGTTTGCAAAAAGCGTTTTGCCAGTATTTGTTTTACAAAAATTTCGGTGTTTTATAAAAAAAAACACTGGCATGCCAACGTTATGCTAACTTTAGCAACAAGTGGTTATCCAGTGCTACTACCTAGTCAAAAATTACAGTGGTACAAAAATCAATTCACTGGTAGAGCAATGATTTTATAAAAATTATGACGCTTCGTTAAAAAAACGTTTGTAGTGAGAAGGTTCTGAGTTCAAAATTTTTTTTTAATTTAAATTTTTTTCCCAAAAATTTTTTGCGAGTGCTAGCATTTTAGTACAGCCAGTAGTTGTCCAGCTGTTATCATTAATTTACGTTTTTAGCCACCAAGTATTATATATCTAGTTAGCTCAGTGGGTTGAGCTGTCGTCTGCCAATATGACGGTCTGGCTTCATATCACGGCAGGACCAAAAAAGACATATGAACTTTTTTTAAATTTTATTTTGGAAAATATAATTCCAGACCAGACTATTTATTGGTTTTGCCAGCGTTTTGTCAACGTTAAAAATTTTGTTTCTCCAGTACTTTTCCGGCGCTTTTTGAAAGCCGGTCATTTTGCCTAATGACGTTATCATTTTGGAAATGGGAAAGCAATTTTTGCCAGTACTTGTACCACCTGTTACAGTACCTTGCCATCGCTTTCCCGTTTGTATTTTTCTGAATGGGATAATATATAAAGGCTGCACTTAAGTACACTTGCGCCCAATATTTTGTAAGCAGGTTTTTAAAAAGATTCGTTGCTGAATCGTGTAATTACAGCAGCAAAGTTATTTAGTTATCGTTATCAAATGTTTACATGGAAGAATTCAAATTTACAGTCCCAGCCAAAATTAGGTTTCAGGAGTCGAATTTCGCTTGGAAGAATAAACCGGTAAAATAACAAACAAACTTGATTTTTCACATGAATTGCTCAAAAACTTAATAACTTTTACCAAATTTTCCAATTTTTCTGCAGAGTCTTTGCATAGTTTACTCGAATAATCTACTTAATTTCTATTTTTACCAATATCTTGGCATCAATTTCTTGTAAATATGAGAAAATTCAACAAAAAAAGTCGGTAATCTAAAATTGCTCACTTTGTTTATTTGCGTTCATATTAATATTAATAAATAAGAAAATCCCGGGATTTTTGAGAAATAATCCCGGGATTCGGGATTTTGCCAATCCCGAAAATCTCGCGATTTTGGGATTTCCCGTTTGGCATCCCTAGTATCCAACGAAATCAATTTTTTTTACAACTAAGTGTTCATGTAAAATCTAATGTATTGAAGTGGAACTAATGTGCAAAGATGCCTCCATCTCACGATATGTCACATGACGATCTTGCATTATCAGTTCACGCACTGCATCGATGTTTTGTGGCACAACAACCGATTTTGGACGACCTCCACGGAATTCGTCGGCGACCGAACTACGACCACGATTGAATTCACTATACCAGCGATATACTGTGGTTTTTGATGCTGCTTTATCGCCATACAAAGAACTGAGTTCATCGACATATTCTTGTTGAGATAATCCACGTCGAAAGTTTTTATTTATTTATTTTATTTAGCATACCAGTGCAACAAGAACTAGTCTTTTTAACAGCACATGGTTAAATAATGTTACATTAAATTGTGTTTGTATAAAAAACCTCTATAAGAACAGTAATATAGTTGTAAAAAAGAAAATTTAAAAAAAAATTGACATTAGTTACATGAACATTGTTACAATAATAAAATATGGGTACAAAGATTCGAGAAAAAAATATAATAAATAAAAATAATAAAAGTTTAATTAAAAAAATAATTTTTACAAAAATAAAAAAAGTTTACAATTAAAATAATTTAAAATGTGTGTTACCTAAAATGTTTAAAAATATCACGTTTAAAATGCTTTGCATTGCTTGTGATTTGAATATTGTGAGGTAAGTGGTTCCAAAGAAAAATAATCCAACGAAAACCTCTGAAATTTCTATTTTTGGCCAAAATGATTTTCTTAACTTACTGTAAAACAAAACAAATAGCACTTGTACATCAAAACCTTGTGAGCACGTTTATGCTAAAAAATGTCAAATTTTATTATAGTGTTGCCAGATTTTAGCTATTGACAATAGTGTTGCCAGTTTCCGAAATAGTAGTACCCCTCGTACTGAGGCCGAATTATAATTAATAAAAAATGTTTTTATATATCCACTTATGGGGTAATGAAAGATTTTGATGGGATATTATTCCATAGAGCATACAATATTAATATGCCCGTTAAGGATAAACTTTTCAGGCCTATTTTGGCAAAAAGGTCAAAATTTGCATCTTGGGATTGCAATGGAGTACATGAATGCTTCTGTTTCAACAAGATTGTCGTTACAGAACTTTTGATGCTCATTAGACCGACTCACGAAAAAAGTAATAAAAGTGCCTCTTTAAAATAAATCTTGGTTTGTTTGTAAGGAAGCAATTAAGAGGAAAATATTTCAATAAAAAAAATGTATTCATCTATAGCGGCCTATACGTTAAAATCGTGATTTTTCAAAAATTTTGTATGGCAGCATAGCTTTCCAAGATGTCTCCAAAGTCCAACTTTTATTATAATATGGGGTCACCTCTAAAAACTGTTCTTGCAAAATTTCTAGCGAAAAAGTTTCCATTTGCAAAAGTTATCGCAATAAATACATTTTTTACTAAGGTTAGTATCGTACTAAAGACACATTAGTATCTTAAAATAATCGCTTAAAATATCGCTCATAAAAAAAGCCCGTACAAATAGTTAAAAATTCTCTAAAATAACAGGAAATAGTACCTGAATTTGCACCAGCAGAAATTTCAATGATGTTGAGAATCATGGTCTGCTAAATTTAGGTGACCTAAATTTTAGGTAAAAAAGTTAGTTCAAATACAATAATTTATAACAAATGTTGTTTAATGGAAATGAAAATTACTCAGTTGAAATCAGCACATGTTTTCTGCTAAATTTTAATTGGTTATAAACAGGTAAAAAATTCAGTTAACATTCAAAAATTTAGAAGAATATGAAAGTGGGTCAGTTGAACTCTGCAAAACATGCTGCTAAAATTACAATCACTTTTTGTTATTAATTGAGTCCCCCTGATTATGTAAGGCGTAGGCGTAGACGTTTTTAGGCGTTTTTCCAGCGAAGTCGTTAGAACAAATATTTTTGCAATATTTAAGAGTCGAGTACGACTTATATTTTATCAAAATTGTATTAGATTCGCCAGAAAAATTTCACTTTTCGTTAATTTCGATTTTGGAAAATTTGATTTGTATGTAGGCGATTTTACTAAATACTCCAACGCCTTACATAATCAGGGGGAGTAAAAACAAATTAATGTAAATATTGTTAATTTTATTTTCGAATAAATTACACAATCCAAAAACACTATTTGCACTAAATATCACTTTTATTTTCTTACCAATACGTGTGCCAGCGGAAGTTGTATTATTTGGTTCCTTTTTTTCGTCTACCTGTAGGTAGAATTTAGATGAAAATGTTAAAGGGCTGAAATAAAAGAAAACAATAACATATTTAATAGTATTCCCGTAAATAAATATAGTTTATATTATAAAACAAACCTCTATTATTTTATTTTTTTAATACAATTTTAACTGCGAAATGTTAATGTCCAGTATACTTCCGTTTTCCTTTGCGTTCCTTTGCTGACTAACAGAAACAAGAGAAAACATGGTCTTATCATATTATTTTATTTACTAGAACTTTCTTAACAAGCGCCATATTATTTTTATTTGTATTTAGTAAGCGTCATCAGTGATGAAACTCATCACACACCTTAAAATACACTTACTGGAAATTTTCTAATTTGTATTGGTCGGCAAACTCACCAATACACACTTCACCATCAATCAATATACACTAGCGCCCCTATCGTTTTCTTTTGAAAACACAAATATTAAAAAAGTTGCCAACAAATTTATCTATATTAGCTGATACATTGTCAAATTCATTTGTAAAAAATGGCTAAATATCAGGAGGAAAAATTAGTTCAAGTACAGCAGAAATATGTTTTTGTGGTGAAATTGGATAACTAACAACTTTAGCTAAACAACGGATTTAAACGAAAACAACAGAAAAATTAGTTCAACTGAATTAGAACGCGTTTAAGAGACTTTTGTACTAACTTTTTTATATGAGTGTACATCTCTGGTTAGACCAATTATGGAGTATGGTTCTATACTCTGGGACCCTGAAAGTACTGTTGTCAGCAATCGTATTGAATCGGCCCAGAAACAATTTCTTTTGTTCTGTTTAGGAAACTCAACATGGAACCCATATGTTGATCTTCCATCGTATACCATTAGGCTTGATAGAATTAAACTGCCTACTTTAGTAAGCCGAAGGAAAATGCTAAATGTTTCATTTGTGAGAAACTTGCTTAAAGGTGACATTTCTTCTGACTTCCTGCTTAGTAATGTTCAACTTCATATTCCTCAAAGATCTACTCGCTCTTATATGCCGTTATATTTACAAGTCTTTCAATCAAACTACGCTAATGCTGATTCCTTTCGAAGAATATGTACAGTTCCGAGCATAAAAAATGCAACGCTACGCTAAATTATCTAAGTATGCTTTTATTTCTTCTAATGGTTTTTTTTTATCTTATCTTTTGTTAATATATTCGTTGATGTGTATTTTCATATTTTAAGTCGTTTGATTTGCATTTATTTATGTGAATTAGTTTTTACGAACTTTTTTATGAAACTACTGGCCATTTTTTGCGAGCAAAAAAAATGCAACTTTTATGTATTTTACATTTAATCGATTTTAATTGTTAAAAAATTCAGCATATTAATTAGATTTTTATTATTTAGTGGAATAGCCATTGTTTTTAGTTACTCCTTTCATTCGTGAAGGCATGGAATCCATGAGCGCAACCAATTTTGTGAATCTTGCAACCTTGCTACACCTGTTTGGCAACAATTTCGAAATCCCTTAATTTTGAATGCTTTTTTCTTTCGCATTTCGATGTCTACAAGTTCCCCATAGAAAATCAGGTGACTGTGCTGGCCACTGTAAAACTTTCACACCGTTGTTACTTAGAAATTGCCTAGTTAAGCGAACGGTGTGCTTAACGTCATTGTCGTATTGGAATGTGCTTCCAGCAGCCATTTTTTTCTGCATGCAGTGTTGCCATAAGACAAATGCGAAAAGGTGCTAGATCGTCGAAAAAAAAGTGATAGAAAGTGCTAGATTCAAAATAAAAAGTGCTAAAAAAGGTGCTACATTTTTTTTTTGTTTTTAACATGCATTATGGGTTTTTATCAGAGTTGGCAACCGATTCATAAGGCCAGTTTACATTATAGACAAGGTAGCAAAATCTTTCCGAAAATCTTATAGTGTAAACCAGTCTTTAGTGTTAATGGGTAACGTTATTTCATAAATATTTCGTTAGGGTACTTTAAGGTTATCGGTATAATAAGTTATTTCGTTAAGTTGTTTTAGAGTTACCGGTATTTAAAGTTATTTCTTTTGATTATTTTAAGGCTTTTTAAGTTATTTTAGGTGTGTTTCTTTACTTTTTGTGTAAAGTTCGGTAAAATGAGAGTAAGCACAAAATCCTCTCACAAAATGACAAAATTACCCAATAGTACAGGAACGCAAAAAACCACTTTTCTAGCCCAAAAACTTATTTCAAAGAATAATGTTAAGCAGTGATGGGACTTGAAAAATTTTGTTTTGTGCCAAGTGTGTGACTAAAATGTGCCAAATGGGCCTTTATTGTGCCAAAACTCAATTTTCACTTAGAAACCGTGTTTTCAACTTTCATTTTGAAAATGCATTCTTATGGAATTAATTCTATTTTGAATTCTTATGGAATTAATTATATTTGAATGAATTAAAATTTTTTTTCAATTAAAAGGTGAATGATAAATTAAATTCATCCGATACTTATTAAAGATTTGGGAATGCAGCCAATGAAAAATTCTTTAGGAATGGTTGCACGGAATGGTATACATATAAACATTTTCTAAAACTGAATTAATTTTTTTATGAATTAAACTTCAATTAATTCTTTCAAAGCTCTATAGCATTTGAATTTTTAAAATTCTATGGATTAGGCACCTGTTATACTCCATATAAAAAAAAAATTATTTTTTACGACAATGAGTTTCACGTGAAAATTGTGCAAACTTAGTTTTCACGCAAATTTAATGTACAAGACTATTATTATTTTTTTTTTTTTTTTTAATAATAAATACAGCATTTATTTACTTCAAATTACATAACCAAAGCCCTGGGGCCATATATGATTAATAAAAGCTACTACAAAAAAATAATTTAAATAAAGATAATAAAAAAAAAATAATAATAAAAATAAATAATAATAAAAATAAATAATAATAAAAACAAATAATAAAAAAAATAAGTAAAAAATACAGTAAAACTATCATATAAAAAAAATACCGCAAACATTATCTTGAAACATTATCTTTCTGGTGAAAAAGTGACATTTTGTGTTAATTGTGATTGTGGCTTTGTTATAAAATTAAAACATTGTTAATTTTTTTAACTTAAATTGCAATTTAAAGCATTTAAAATCTGAGAGAAATTTTTTCACGTAAAAAACAACTTACGGTGCTTTATTCGGTGATACCTTCGATGCCATTTTTTAGTTTTGCTTTATTCGAAAAGGTATTTTAATACCAATAAATGCTTAGAAACTAAAAATTAAAGAATTGTTATTTTTTAAATTCATTTTATATTAAATTTTGTAGATAACCAAAATGTGCCAAAATAGTATCGGTTGTGCCATTGTACCAATCAATCTTAGATTGTGCCAAAAATCCCATCACTGATGTGAAAATACGTATAATTTCAGTTTGCAAAACGGCACAAATAGACATATTTATTCTTATTTAAAAGTTGTTTTTGATTTTATTCAATTAATTTTAACAAAAAACCAAGTTTCTTTTGCTTATTTCTTTATTTAATTACAATTTTTAATTTAATTTCACAATTGTTTTTTGTTTATATTTGCATCAGCTGTTTTACCAAAGTTTACCCGAAGAAAAAGTCTGGGTAAATTTTGGTAAAAAGAGAAGCACTAATACACTCTCATTAGCGCTCTCATTTACCCAATTCTCGAGTACGGGAACGCGTTTGGGTAAATTTCGGTAACTTTGGGTAAATTTCGGTAACATTGGGAACGTACGGGAACACACTGTTTGTTATGGCTAGTTTACACTGTACGATTTTTGGTATGATTTTGCTTTAGTACACATGCAAAACATATAGGCAAGGTTGCAAAATCCTACCGAAAATCATATAGTGTAAACCAGCCTTTAGTGGTATTTTAAGGTAAATTATGGTCCCTAGGATATTTAAAATTTTTGAGTTAGGGTCTGTTAGGTTAAACGGTATTTTAAATAATTTCGTTAAAGTATTTTGCGGTTAGTGATATTTCGTTAATGGTATTTTTAGTTATTTCGTTAATGGTATTTTTAGGTTAATTGTAGTTATTTGAATGCATTTTAATCGTTATTGATGTTACAAACCATGGTTTTTATTGATATATTGAATTATTAATAAAAAAAAAAGCTATGCATTTCATACAGTCGCCATTTCTTTTGCTGGCTTTAAATCAGTAAAGAAATTAAAAAATCATAATTTGGAGATAAATTAGAAACGTTCTCCATAGAAATAATTTCAGATTTTGAGGCTAAAACATATCAGATTCTACAGAAAGATTAGCTATTATACGAAATATTGTAGGTTTTGTTAACTATTTCGTTAGAAAAGTCATCAATTATGTGAAATTTTTCACAGAAATGCCTTCAGATTTTGAAAATATTTTTTTATATTGATAAATCTTCAGATTCTAATGCCTTTTGCGGTCAAGAAAATTATATTTATATAGAGAAACCATCTAATTTTAAATACTTCCTGCTGTAGAAAAACTATTTAAGATTCAGAAAATTTTTACTGAACAATATTTTTTGTTAGTACTATAATTTTGTAATTTTAATATACATGCAGGAGCACCAGAGTCTTAGCAATATTTTTTTTCGAAACAGATTTTTACCATTCTTTCCAAAAGTTTAAAAATCTGCTAACAACCTCAGACAGGGTTTTCGAGTTGTACTTTAAGGTCATTTCGATTCCCGTTAACAATCAGATGTTGGTTTTCAAATTGGAACTCTTTTGGCAGTGATCTAGTGTGAACTTAAGTCAGAAATGCCAAACTAACTTTTCTTATTTCTTCTTTTTAGAAATTCGTAAATATTGTTATGCCAATATTTAACAAAAAGTTGGCATGACTGGTAAAGATATTTATTCACTATTCAACTTTAAGCCAATTCAGAGAAGCTGTATATTTGTGTGTGTACTGTGATATTTGTAAATTCTGTTATTTCTTGAACTCGAGAAGTGTTTCAAGACATTTTTCATATAGATATTGAATTATTTAAAAAAGTGCCAAAAAATTTCAATATTTTTAAAAAAGTGCTAAACTAGCACCTAGCACTTTTTTTAAATTTTTGGGTGCTAACTCCCAAAAAAAAGTGCTAGATCTAGCACCTAAAGTGCTAAAATGGCAAGCCTGCCTGCATGTGAGGAAGCATGTGTTCTTGTAGTAACCCTCTGTGTTTATTCTGTCCTCAATTTTGACTTCTGGTCTAACACCATCACGGGAGAATGCACCTCAAAATAAAAGTTTAAACAAGTGTGTTATATTTAACACAACGATTTCATACCCCACAGTATTTTAATTTTTTGCAGACACGTCTTTGGGGTTTCAAATTTAAAATCCAGAAAATGTCCTTGTTCAAAACTTCGAATGCAAAGAGAAGAAAGGCTGTAAAAAATTTGATGTGTGTTTGTGTCTGAGGTTGGTATTTCATTGTTCTTTTGATGTGTAATTTTTAATAAAAAAGTTGTCAATAATTTTCTCAAATATTTTTAATTTCATTGGAAACAAAAACAAAGTATGATATCTATAGTGCTATTAACCATTTGTTAACGTGAAGTAGTTGATTTCAATTAATTTTTTTTATATAGAAAAACTTAGTTATCATCAACTAAATCAATTCAACAATATATTAGTTAGGGGTATTTCACCTATAATATAGTTGAAATATTCATTATAATCAACTAAGGAATGTTTTGATTGTAGGTTATAATTCGTATTTGTTAATCATGTTTTTCTTTTTTAATATTATAGTCTGTAAGGATTTTTATCCATAGACTTAAATAAATAAATAAATAGTGAATTCAATCGTAGTCGTAGTTCGGTCGCCGACGAATTCCGTGAAGGTCGTCCAAAATCGATGCAGTGCGTGAACTGATAATGCAAGATCGTCATGTGACATATTGTGAGATAAAGGCATCCTTGCACATTAGTTCCACTGCAATACATTAGATTTTGCATGAACACTTAGTTTTAAAAAAAAATTTGCTCTCGTTGGATACCCCATAATTTATCAATCGCTCAAAAAAAGGCTCGCGTTGATTGGTGTAAGGAATGATTAAAAAGTTCGACCGTGGTGCTTTAAAAGACGAGTATAAAATCGTGACAGGTGACGACTAATGGATGTATGCGTATGAGCCGGAAACAAAACAGCAATCGACCATGTAGGTATTCCAAGACGAGCGAAATCCAAAAAAAGTTGTTCGTGGAAGAAGCACTGCGAAGCAAATGGTCGCCTGTTCCTTCGTCCGAATGGGTCATGTCGCCACTGTTCCGCTTGAGCAACATATGACGGTCAATTCTGAGTGGTATACGACCATTTGTTTGCCGGAAGTCTTCGGAGAAATTCGTAAAACCAACCGCGAAAGACCAATCATTCTCCATAATGACAATGCGAGCTCTCACACATCTCGTCAAACAGGTGAATTTTTGAGCAGTCAAAACATCGAATTGATGACTCATCCTCCGTACAGTCCTGATTTAGCACCCAATGACTTCTTCTTGTTCCCGAATATCAAAGGTAAACTGCGTGGTCAACGATTTACGACTGCCGAAGAATCAGTTGACGCGTTCAAAAACCATGTTTTGGAGGTGTCTCTAGAGGAATGGAAAAACTGCTATGACAAAGCGTTTGAAAGAATGCAAAATTGTATTGATCATCAAGGAGAATATTTTTAAAAACAATAAATCCATTTTCATTTAAAAATGTTTGTCATTATTTGCTATTTCCGAAATATAAATAGTACCCTTGTATTTCCCATTTATCCACTATATTTGGCATATCATTAATATAAATAATAAATAGTGAGTTCCTAGAATTGACCCCTGAGGAACCCCAAAATCGTTATATATTACATTTCACAATTAAAATTATATAATTTAAAGAAAAAAATATAATAAAAAAATCTAAGCAGACGAAACCCTTAAACATATTGCACTACATACTTCTGTAAGTTTTTACAAAACGCATGTATAAAAAATCTAGCATAAGTCAAAACTAGCTAATATTTGTTTTGTGTGAATGAAGCATTAAACAAAAAAAATTAATTTAACATTCCTTTAATGACATGAAGTTTGTATTGATCATGACCTTGTTTCACATTATGTTTTTGTTATATAAGTTAAACAAAATTACTATTTTTGTAAATACTACAGTTATTCGGATTGTTAATTTTTTGTTTGTTAAAATAAACAAAAACTTTTAAATATCTGTCGAGTGATTTGTTAAATGTTTCTTTGAGTACAATTCATCATAAAAAATCTAATATAAAGTGAAAACTGTATTTTGTACACAAGAAATGTAGTTTAAACCATAAATGGAAACTGCAATATATAAATGTTAAATAACGAAAATAATTCAGGGTAAGTGTGATATTTATATTTTTATTATCAAAAATTTAATCTGTACAAAGTTTATTTGAAGTTACCTGTAGTGCGATTCTCTAACTTTCTTAACGATTTTATCGATTTCGGTTAAGCCCCGTTTAGATTATCACACAAGTGTGTTATACATGTCAGAAATGTGTTGTATAAAGAAAATGTATAATAGTGTGAACACTGTTCGTTACACAGATGTCAAAATGGGTGTGCACTACTGTTTCCAATTATTCGACATAGGCGGTTAACCGGTTATTGCATTATTCGAAAAATAACTAAAACTGATTAACCGGTTATTCGAGAAAATTGGCGATTAATCGATTAATCGTTTAAAACAAAATTAATGTATTTCCTTAACTTTTTACCAACAAAAACACTAACAGCTTCCTGTTTTTGTTAAATATCAATATGACACATGATCACGATGTATTTAAAAAAAATGTTCAAATAAAAAAAGCACATCTACACTAGAGAGAAAATGCTAGAGATGAAACAAAAATCACCTCTAATTAGCTCTATTTTGAATGAGTTTATCTATTTTGGAGTGTTTTTGCTCAATTGCTAGCAGTTTTCTCTCGCGTGTAAATGTACCTTAAGGTTGAAAAGTTTCGGAATCTGAGATTATCTAAATTGAAACATTTCTTATACTAATAGAAAAATTTATGTAAAATATATTTGAAGCTATTAAAAATTAGTTAGAAATGGCAAAAAAAAACTGCTGAAACTAGGAGATTTTTTTCTAAATATTTGTAAGTTAAAAATAGCATAACTCAAGGTAGATTTTTTACTTACGAATTTTTTTTTTAATCTGTAAAACTTTGGATACAAAATTTCTTTGAATGCATATTTAATCAATACTACAATAAATATAATATTGCATTTAAAAAAATTATTATCCAAAGTTCTTCCTCCTCCCCTGAAGAAATAAAAAACATTTAGTTCCATTTGAGTAAAATATTAGTTAAATGAAAATACCAATTTACGCTACTAAAATTTGCAAAAAAAAATTCTGAATAGTAGAGTTAGTAGACTAAAGAATATAAGCAATTGTTAAATTTCTCAGTCTTTTTTCCGTTTTTAAGAGCCATTGACAATAAACAAAATTATCCAAAGTTTGAGCTAACATTCCCTTTTGTATTAATGTATTTAATAAAATTCTACATTTTTCCAAATGTATTTCAGAAATTTCTATTTTTATTTTTATTTTAACCCTTTCGACCCCAACTTTAAATGGCTGGGAATTTTCCGACTAAACTTCTTGTAAATGTAGATCTATGCCAAAGAAATATTTTTTATTACTTTTGTGGCATTGCAGCACCCCCTAGCGGAGATATTTGGAATTAAAGTTCAAAAATTAATATGCTGCCGGTCCCGAACGGGTTAAGATTTTTTAGAAATTTTAATTTTATATTTTTTGTATTACTAAACTCTACATAAAAATTTTTATTTTTTTGAATTTTATTCATCACAAAATTTTTAAGACTAATTTAAACAAAAAAAGTATTTTTCCTTAAATTTTGCTGTGAGAAAAAATGTGTGTTGACAATATGAAAAATATCTCGCAAATCAACACTATCAAAGACTGCTAAATGAAATTGCACACAGGTATTCTAGAACTGCAATGCTACTGAGTAAAAAAATTTAAAAAAAAATAAATATAACAGCAGTTATAGGCACATAACAACGAAGTTGCTTGTAGGCAACTTTGGGGTCGAAAGGGTTAAAAGCATTTTTTCAAACATACACGCTTTCTCTTTCTCTTAAGTCTCATAATTCCTATAAAATTTTCATTATGAAAGAGAAAACATGTATGTTTGTAAAAATGCTTTTAAAATAAATACATTTGGAAAAATTTGAAATGCAATTGGAATATTATTAAATACATTTGGAAAATTTTGGAATACAAATAGAGTCTTTTTAAATACATTTGGAAATTTCTGAAATACATTTGGAGAATTTTGAAATACAAATGGAATTATTTTGAATGCAATTTTACAATTCTGAAATACAGATTTAAAATGTTTAAATGCAAGTGAATAATTTTGAAATGTATTTGAACAATTTTAAAATACAAATATAATTTTCTTAAATACAAATAAAATATATTAAAATATATTTGTAATTTTGAAATACATTTCGAAAATTTTAAAATACATTTTGGACAATTTTGAAATGCAATTGGACAAATATCAAAGTTTTTTAGACAATTTAAATTTTTTAGACAGATTTTTGTATAATTCTAAAACAGTTTTGAACAATTTTGAGTGATTTTTGGACAATTTTAAAACATTTTTGGAAGAATCAACAAGTATAAATCTATAGAGAGACTACCGTCCTCACCAAATTTTGTTGTTGTGTTGCGAACTTGGGAAAGGCTAAGAAAACATGATGATAATGTTGTTAAGAGAAAAAATGAGTTGGAAGAGCAATTTGAGAAACATTTTTCGTTTTTTTCTTTTGAAAAAAACTTCTTAGATCTGTATTGCCAAGTTTGATTTTCCCTTTAGGGGTTTTTTAATGAGTGTAGTAAATTTTTTCAACTACTGTTTTTAATAATTTTTGTTAATATTATTTTAAAATTTTGTAAATAATTTATTTTATTATACAAATAATATATAATTAATTTTCACCGTTCTTGTTAATTTAAATGTATATTGTTTTTGTTAAAATAAACTATATTTTAAAAAATAAAACTATATTAACTATCAATATTAGTTTAAAAAAACCCAAAATTGACACCATTGACAAATGTTTGTTAGCACGGGAAATTTTTGCGTGTTGAGGCAACATTGGAATCTCTTAAATCCTCTTAAAAATCTGAAAATTTTCTTAAAAATCTGAAAAAACTCACTCAATCAACTTAATGCTTTTTATTTAGGGAAATGTGTAAAAAAAACAATCAATCTCTCATTTGTTTTACAATGTTTACCAACATGTTTTGGTTTGCGTTCCCGACTTCACGAACAAAAATAAAGAGTAAAGGTTAACAGAGGAAGAGTGGTATAGAAACCCACTGGAAGAATTAAAAAATTTTTGGATCATTTTGGACAATTTTGAAACTTTTTAAACAATTTTAAAATATATTTGGATAATTTTAATACATTTTTAAACAATTTTGAAATAAAACTGAAAATGGTGTAGTTGGACATGTTGTAGAATTGATGTGGTTATGTGAGAAAAGGTAGAGTTTCTACAGAATTAAGATGTCAGTTGACAGTTGTAGGACACATATTTGAAAAAATGCAACCTTGCCTTGAAGGACGTGGAAATAGAATTTACATTAGCTTTAATTTTTAAAAGAACAGAATCAAAAATCGCCTACTGTATTGATTAAAGCCTATAGAGCACTTCGACGCTGATCCAGCTAGACACTTCGTGTATTTTGGGTAGTTTTAGAAATACCTTTATTTTGCTTAAAAAAGGTATCTAAAGGCTTAACGAACTCTTTCACTCAATTTTAAAAGAATTTGGTGGTATTTTAGTAATTTTATGTTTATTCTAAGCTTTTCTTGTAATTTTTTAGCCAAAGTTAAGAAAATTATGAAGTTTTGGGAAAAAATAAGAGAAAAATTCCATATTAAAAATGTAACCGGTTAATCGACCTGTTTTAACCGATTATTCGGATCGAATAATTATTTGAGTTTTAAATTATTTGTTTCGACATTAACCGAAATAGAGGCGATTAATCGAGGAATTGGTTAATCGATTAACCGAATTGGAAACACTAGTGTGCACACATTTTAAAATACGGTCACACTTTTTTGACAAGATTTATTTTTTGAAATATTTCATAAAGTTATCACTTGTCTCAACACAAGTGTTGTGTTATTCACAAATAAATGTTAAACAAAGATTAAAAACAACTAGGGTGAAAAAAAGTAATAATAGAAGAAAAATAACTGTTTTAATTCATTTGTTGTGTGTGTCGATAACAGTCTGAACACTGAAAAGATTTTCTTTTATACTTTTTTGACAACCAGACAATTTTAGCATACTTTTTTGTCATACTTGTGTGAAGAAAAGTATAAGCACTTGTGTGATACTGTGAACGGGGCTTTACTAACAATAATTGTCGGTAGAGTTACCGTAAAAGCGATTCACTATATTTTAGTTAACGATATTATTCGCTAGAAAAGTTACCGAAAAATTTCGGTAGAAATAGAAAATGGCAAACAATTTAATAGAAAATATTTGTAAATAAAAAACTAAATGAAAAACAACATTTGTATCAACAAAAAAATTTTGTGAACCGGCGAATAAGGAAGTTTTTCGCGGTTTTTTGCTTGCTATCGGGCTTAAAAAATATGGAATAACGTTCCACATAGTTTTTTTTTCTAAATCGCGAGAGCCCAAATGCGTTAAATTTAAAGTGCATTTTTTCACGCTATTGCAATTTTATAATATTAATCCATAAGGTAAGTGAATGTAATAAAATCGACTGGAAATTTAATTAAAAGTGTCTTTAAAGACGTTACGCGCCCACCGCGGTTCTTATTTTTCTTGTGAAATTGTGAAACTGTTAGATCGTTAGTGAAGCTAAGGTTATTCAAGTGAGTTGTACTTATTCGAGTTTGAAAAAATCGCCGTTGATCAGTTACAAAGTCAATGGCACATTTTTGTGATTACCGTGATTTCCCCTGCTTTTTCATTTTGAATTTGTTCATTTAGCGACTAAATTACCTGAAGTTGAGTGATACGAAACTTTCGCGGTTTGCATAAGTTAGATTTTTCAGAAGTCTTGTATTGATTACACGTTGAACTAAAAAATTAAATAAGTTAATTTCAAATTGAAAAAGCAAAAAGAAATCGCGTTAGTCGCAAAGATGTGTCATTAACTTTGTAGCTGATTCACAGCGATTTTTTTAATCACGTGTACGCACGACTTACTTGAATTACTTTAATTTCACTAACAATCACACAGTTTATCAATTAAATTAAAGAAAGTAAAAAACCGCGGTTGAGCGCGTAAAGCTTAACTTTTTAAAGAAATTAAAAATAAAAATGTTCATTCGCATTTATAACTTACACCTAATGGAAAAAATATACCTTAAATTTAACGCCTTTAGCGTTCCGCCATTCGAAAAAAATATGTGATCCGGTATTCTATATGTTTATTTTCTGGTTATTTTGAAATAAGTTTTTTTTACAATATATCCAGCAAAAAATATACATGGTTTTAGCAGAACTGCAGAATTAGAAGTGCATTTTTAGTGCTACTTGTATCCAGAGATGGGCTAAAATTATTTCCATTACATTTTGATTACAATTACTTTATGTAAAGGTAATGAAAGTTTTATCTTCATTACTATTACATAACGTAATGGTTTGATTTCCATTACTTTTTTGTAATGTAATAAAAGAAAATTAATTAATTATAATGAAATGAAACAAAAAATCATTACTTTACTAAAAGCGAAATACTTTTGATTTTTCTATAGTCGCGCCTTTATTGGCAAAGTTATAAATTTTCATATAAAATATTGTGGTTGAGAAGCGCTTTTGGAGCACTTTATACCTTTATAAGCGACGAATCAACATACCATAAATTCAAATTAAAGCACACGAAAAAAGAAAAATATTTACTTTAGTTTGACTCTAGATAATAAATTAATATCACTTTCTGTTTAAATTATTTTCAAATTAAAGAAAGATGATACAATTTTTACAAGTAAATTACAAAGAATAAAAATTTTTGAAAGAATTCGATAAAACCAGCAAGAAAATACGTATTCTGTCTTGCTGGTCTTATCGAATTCTTTCAAAAATTCGATAAGCGAGACAGAATACGTAGCGAAAGCCGAAAATACGTATTCTTTCTTGCTGGTCTTATCGAATGCTTTCAAAAAATTTTATTCTTTGTAATTTATTTGTAAAAATTGTATCATCTTTCTTTAATTTGAAAATAATTTAAACAGAAAGTGATATTAATTTATGATCTAAAGTCAAACTAAAGAACATTCATTTACCAAAATAAGAGATCAACTAAACATTCCCCTCAAAAATATTTACATTTATATAAAAGTAACGGTAAAAAAAATCCATGTCTAATTTTGTAATAATTAAAATTAATTTCATTACAATTACTTGAATGTTATGGAAATGAAAAATATTTCATCACAATTCATTCCGTTTACAGGCAGAGCCACAAAAAATTCTATTTTTGCTGGATTGATATTAATTATCACCCCGAGTAAAAAAGTTTTGATATAACCATATATTATTTTATGTAATTGCATATAGTAACTTATAGTTACATATGGCCACATATGCTTTTAAATTCAAGCATATATACTTTTATATAGACATATGTTAGATATTTTTTCCTCAAAGGTTTTAATATGGAGACATATGTGATTTTATATTATTACATACTGGCCTACATATAATTGCATGTGTTATATATAAGTACATAAAGTAACATCCCTACGGGAAATTTTAACAAACTGTCACCGAACTGGCCCCTTTATATGAAATAGACTGGTCACTTTTACATGGCGTTGTCATAGGAGGTGGAAATTGACCCCTTGTGACATGTCACAAGACAAATCCTTTGACAGGTTACTGAACTCTCAATTTCAGGGACCTGTCCTGGGATTTGTCTTGTGACATATCACAAGGGGTCAATTTCCACCTCCTATGACAACGCCATGTAAAAGTGACCAGTCTATTTCATATAAAGGGGCCAGTTCGGTGACAGTTTGTTAAAATGTCCCGTAGGGATATTACAAATATAATTACATATACGTTTATATATAATTTAGTATGACACTATACATAATATTATAAAACTATATGTGGAGCCATATAAGAAATATTTCACAATTTGTGTTAGATATGATTATATATTGACGAATAAGAACCCATATATAACTTAATATGGTTCCATATCTACAATATTTCATGATTTCTTTAATATATAACAATATTACGTTCTTTATAAAATCATCTATAATTATATATCATCCCACATAAGCAATTATTTCAAAGTGATTTTATATAAAAATATATAAGGTCCATATACACATGTGTGCAATATAATAGATACATTCAAATTTTTTCTAATTTTATTCTCGTTGCCTTTATTTTTAAAGATCAAAATAGTGGATAAATTCACCCCAAAATGCGAGGAGATTGTTCAGAAAATGGTGCAGAAGTTTAGCGTGACGTCTGTTTTTGTATTTTGTCACTTGTTTTAAGTAGGCGTGGTTTTTTATGAAAAATAAGCGATATTGACCTTCTATCAATTTACATAGTAAAATTTAGCGAGTACTGATCAGTTCTGTAAAAACTGTATATTTTTGAAATTCCTACAATATTTCCTTAAGTCTTGCATTATTTTTTTCTACAAATGGTCTCTAGACTTAAAATGACAGTGCCTTAAATATGACTAAATTTTTCTTGTTTGTAGCGATTTTAAAATAAAGTTAACAACACTGATATTTAAATACGGAATGCTTTATACTACAACGTAAAAAAAAGTTTGTCTGATTTGTTATATCGCGGTAAGTATAGAATCAGGCCATTCAGTTTAAAGTTTTAGTGTTGTTAACTCAATTTTAAAATCGCTAGAAACAAAGAAAAATCTGGTCATGTTTAAGGCGCTGTCATTTTAAGTCTGGAGACTACTTGTAGATAAAGATAATGCAAGATTTAAGGAAATATAGAATTTCCAAAAATATACAGTTTGTATAGATCCTACCATTGCTCCCTAAATTTTACTATGTAATTTGATAGAAGGTCGATATCGCTTCTTTTTCATTAAAAGCCACGCCTACTTAAAACAAGTTACAAAATAAAAAAACGGCCATTACGCTAATATTCTGCACCATTTTCTGAACAATCTCCTCGCATTTTGGGATGAATTTATCCACTATTTTGATCTTTAAAAATAAAGGCATCGAGAAAAAAATTAGAAAAAATTTTAATGTATCTATTATATTGCACACATGTGTAAAACCGTATTATATTATATGTGGTTCTATGTTAACAACGATTTTGAACTAGTTTTAGATTTAGTAATTACTAGGGATTGGCGCGTGACTAGAAATGTCCGTGAGTCACGTTATTCACACGTGATCGTGAGTAATAATTAAATATAATTCCTACTTGATTCGTGCGTGAGCGTGAATAAGAATATATAACCCGTGCATGATTCGTGTGTGAGTTTATTTTTTGCATCATATATTTTTAGTAATTTTTATTATTTTGTAATATTTTACTATTTTTTTACTATTTTTCTTATATCTTGGTTGTATAACATAATCCTATTAACTTAAATATTTCAGTCTTGTTAACTTTATTTTAAAATTCCTAAAAATAAAGAAAATTTTGTTCATGTTTAATGCACTGTCATGGTAAATCTGGATAAAATTAATGGAAGATTTATCGAAATTTTAGGATCTCCAGCAGACCTTTGGGTTAATCATTATATTTGGAAATTAATTACACATGCAATTACACAATAACATGTAATTGTAATTGAAAAAAAATTCAATTACAATTACATATTATTTGTAATTGTAATTAAAAAAAAACAATTACAAGTAATTTGTAATTGAAAATTTTCAATTACACATTACATATAATTGTAATTGAAAAAATGTCAATTACAATTAAATTTTTTCGGAAAAGAAATAATGAGAAAAAGCACAAGTAGGTACTTATCCACGCCTATCCAACCTATCCCAGTCAGTTTTTTCTACAAAATTTTAACAAAAAACACCTTAATTCTAAATATTATTGAAATTTGTAATTGAAATCACTTTCAATTACAATTACTTGTAATTGAAAATTTTCAATTACAGTTACATGAAATGTAATTGAGTTTTTTTAATTTCAATTACATTTATTTGCAATTGCAATTGAAATGCCCCAGGTCTGATCTCCAGATATTGCATATCTTTTTTATTTAAAAAAATAATTTTTATATATTGTTAGATATGGTCATATATAATATGATCTAAAGTATAAGGTAAATTTTTAGATATAATTGTATCAAACTATGTCCACTTTTAAACCATTTTATATAATTTTATACAAAAAAATATAATTTGATGTAATTGGATGAGGACAAAATTCGGATACAATTGTATCGAATTGCATAAAATTGTATCAAATTGTACCAAATTGTATACAATTGTATACAATTCGATACAATAAGATACAATAAGATGTTCTCATTTTTCGGATATAATTATATCTAATAACATAAAAGATTATATATAATTAAATATAACTTCATATGGCTCCATATCATTTTTTTTACCTGGGACTATAAACAAATTCAAAAGCACGAAAAAATTAAGTAATTACCTAAAAAGCGTGAAAAACAGTCATTCATAAATGTTAATTTATGTTGAAATTAATCCAATTGAATTAATTTGATGCAATTGAATTAATACGATCTAATTGGATTAATTTTATTTGCACATGTAGGGTAAAAAATTATGTAATTAATTTTAAGCACTAAACCATTATAAATATTGGCAACTTTTATTTTTAGGAATGTCGCAATTTATAAAATTTTTAGTCGAAAAAACCAGTATGTATCAGAGCAGTGTTAATTCACTGATTCACTATTAAACGAGAGCCATTGAATTTAATGCAAACGCATTATTCTTAATGTTAATTTTTAAGAAATTTGCACTGAAATACATTTCTCTAACGCATTTTGAAATTATTAATTATTTTTTTACTCATCTTTTACCTTATCTACAACTTTTTTCTGTTGTTAACTTAACAATAGCTGTGTTCATGCGGCAACATATCAACGTTGGCTTATGTCATTCCCATACAAATTTGACATTAGTAAAGCCTATATGACATTTGCTAGTTTCAGTATTAATAATCCAAAATAGAAGAGAACACGAATTTCCTTATGTGAGAAATAATGTGTGTGAAGAGAACTACTATATCGAAAAATTATCAAACTGTCAAATTGATGTTGGTAATGCAGCAAAGACTATTAATTATAGAGATAGGAAATCAAAACTTACACTACTTACCGATAGAGGGCGCTGAAATTTAGTATTACCTGAGCTACTATTTAATATCAGTTTAGAATCAGCTGAGCCAATATTTAAAAACTGAAAAACTGCTCAAAAAAAGGAAAAAAACAAACGCGGAATATATTCAAATAACAAAATTTTAAATATTTGTTTGTATTTTTTCCTTTGTTGTTTGTTATTATTTAAATTTTAATAAAAAAAAAAGAAAATTGTCAATTTTTTTACAAATATAGTATCAGCTGAGCCTATATTTAAAAACTGAAAAACTGCTCAAAAAAAAGGAAAAAACAAACGCGGAATATATTCAAATAATAAAATTTTAAATATTTGTTTGTATTTTTTCCTTTGTTGTTTGTTATTATTTAAATTTTAATAAAAAAAAGAAAATTGTCAATTTTTTTTACAAAGTCCCATCTAGTGATAACGATTTTTTTATAACTTATTTTTTTGGTGATGCCGTACCCCTGTAATGCAGTAATGAAGAGTACTGCATTGATGGTGCAAAAAAACTAGAATCTAGAAACTAGCAAGTGTCATATGGGCTTAACTTTAAGAGTTAACACTAAATGTTGGCTAGTGTCAAATTTATATGGGTATGACATAAGCCAACGTTGATAGATTGCCGCACAAACACAGCTAATAATTGTCAGAAGTTAACGATATTATTTTAAAAAAAAAAAAAATTTAACTACCGATTTTTGTCGTTAAAAAGTTAGAGAATCGCACTACAGATGTGATAAACCACATTAGTTTTTCTTCAAGTGGCATTTAAAAATCTTTCGCTACAACTTACGTTCACCAAAGTTCTAATGGAAAATACATATACAGCTATTTAGAACTAATTTTGTTGTAAATTCATATTTTTACATATTTTGCTATAAATGCATATTTATTGCTGGTTTTGCCTAGCATACTTTTTGATAGTTTACCAACAATTTTATATATTTTATAAGAATAAATCATTTATCAATTATTTTAATTTTTACATTAAAAAATACAAAAATTGTTTTTTCGTACTTTCTATATCTCTATATATAAAAGAATAACGTGACTGACTGACTGACTGACTGACTGACTCAACATCGCCCAGCCCAAACCGCTGAAGCTAGGAAGTTGAAATTTGGTATGTAGGTTCCTCTTTCGGGGTAGACGTCCACTAAGACGGGATTTTTGGAAATTCCTATCGGAACGGGCAAAAAGGGGGAAAATGTCCCCCTTGACGGCCTGCCAAAACCCCTTTGGCTAGAAAGCTGAAATTTAAGATATGTGTTCCTTGGAGTAGGGGCTAACTTTTCTGGAAAGTACTTTCTAGAATTTTGGACAGGGACGTTGTAAAAATGGGGGGAAAAAGGCCCCCCTTGACGGCCTGCCCAAACCGCTGGAGGTAGGAAGTTGAAATTTGGTATAAAGGTTCCTCCACTATCGTAGACATCCGCCAAGACGGGAGTTTTGGAAATTTTTACAGGGACGGGCAAAAAGGGGAAAAAGTCTCCCCCTTGAGGGCCTGCTCAAACTGCTGGAGCTATGAAGTTGAAATTTGGTATGTAGATTCCTCGACCGGTGTAGACGTCCGTTGAGACGGCATTTTTGGAAATTCTTATCGGGAGGGGCCAAAAGGGGACAAAAAAAGTACCTTTTTCCAATAAAGTACCTTTTCCCAAAAAAGTACCTTTTCCCAAAAAAAGTACCATTTTCCCAAAAAAGTACCTTTTTCCAAAAAAAGTACCTTTTTCCAAAAAAAGTACCTTTTTCCAAAAAAAGTACCTTTTTCCAAAAAAAGTACCTTTTTCCAAAAAAAGTACCTTTTTCCGAAAAAAGTACCTTTTTCCAAAAAAAAGTACCTTTTTCCAAAAAAAGTACCTTATTCCAAAAAAAGTACCTCTTTCCAAAAAAAGTACCTTTTTCCAAAAAAAGTACCTTTTTCCAAAAAAAATTCCTTTTTCCAAAAAAAGTACCTTTTTCCTAAAAAAGTACCTTTTTCCAAAAAAAGTACCTTTTTCCAAAAAAAGTACCTTTTTCCAAAAAAAGTACCTTTTTCCAAAAAAAGTACCTTTTTCCAAAAAAAGTACCTTTTTCCAAAAAAAGTACCTTTTTCCAAAAAAAGTACCTTTTTCCAAAAAAAGTAACTTTTTCCAAAAAAAGTACCTTTTCCAAAAAAGTACCTTTTTCCAAAAAAAGTACCTTTTTCCAAAAAAAAGTACCTTTTTCCAAAAAAAGTACCTTATTCCAAAAAAAAGTACCTTTTTCCAAAAAAAGTACCTTTTTCCAAAAAAAAGTACCCTTTTCCAAAAAAAAAGTACCTTTTTCCAAAAAAAGTACCTTTTTTCAAAAAAAGTACCTTTTTTCAAAAAAAGTACCTTTTTCCAAAAAAAGTACCTTTTTCCAAAAAAAAGTACCTTTTTCCAAAAAAAGTACCTTTTTCCAAAAAAGTACCTTTTTCCAAAAAAAGTATCTTTTTCCAAAAAAAGTATGTTTTTCCAAAAAAAGTACCTTTTTCCAAAAAAAAATCCTTTTTCCAAAAAATGTACCTTTTTCCAAAAAAAGTACCTTTTTAAAAAAAAGTACCGTTTCCCAAAAAACATAAATTTTTCCAAAAAAATAACTTTTTCAAAAAAAGTAAATTTTCCAAAAAAAGTACCTTTTCCCAAAAAAAGTACCTTTTTCTAAAAAAATGTTCCTTTTCCCAAAAAACATACATTTTTTCAAAAAAATACCTTTTTCAAAAAAAAGTACCTTTTCTAAAAAAAGTACCTTTTCCCCAAAAAAAAGTACCAAAAGAAGTACCTTTTCCAAAAAAGTACCTTTTTCCAAAAAACATACATTTTTCCAAAAAAAAACACCTTTTTAAAAAAAAATACCTTTTCCAAAAAAAGTACAAATAAAGTACTTTGTAAAAACAAAGTATCTTTTTCCAAAAAATTTCGTTTTTCCAAAAAAGTACCATTTAAAATAGTATATAATTTCAAAAAAACTACTTTTTTTCCTCCCCCCACGGATATCTCCACTAAAACAAGGTTTCTTGATATTCGGCATAGACGTGCGCTAAGACGGGATTTTTGGAAATTCCAACCGGAACGGGCAAAAAGGGGAAAAGTCTCCCCATAAACAGTCTCACAAATTGGAAAAGTGCCTGCCCAAACCACTGGAGGTAAGAAGTTGAAATTTGGTATAAAGGTTCCTCCACTGTAGTAGACATCGACTAAGTTTGTATTTTTGGAATTCCCTACAGGATATCCCAAAAGGAAACTCGGTATGCGAGTTCCTCCTTCTGTGTAGGCGTCCGCTTAGACGGAATTTTTGAAATTCCTATCGGGAGGGGAAATAAGGTAAAAGTCTCCTCCTCACGGCTTGCCCAATCCCTTTTGGCCAACCTAAAATTTTAAATATGTATTCCTTGGAGTAGGACTAACTCACCGGCAACGTAATTTTTCTATTTTGGAACAGGAACATAGTAAAAATGGTGGTTGAAAGGGAAAAATGTCCCCACTAACGGCCTGCCCAAACCGCTTAGGCAATGCAGTTGAAATTTGGTATGAATGTTCCTCATCCATCGCAGATAGCCGCGAAGATGGAATTTTTGTAAATTCCTAAAGGGAGGGGCAAAAAGAAGAAAAGCCTAACCTTGGGGGCCGGTAAAAACCCCTTCGGCTAGAAACCTGAAGCTTAAAATGTGGGTCCCTGGAGTGAGGGCTAACTTATTAGAAAGATACTTTTTTGAATTTTGGACAGGGTCGTTATAAAATGGGGTCTCAAAAAGGGAAAGTTGCCCCTTAACGACCTGTCCAAACTGCTGGAACTAGGAAGCCGAAATTCGGTACTTAAGTTCCTCTCAGCCTGCTCAAACTGCTGGAACTAGGAAGCTGGAATTCCCTGTCGATGGATTTTCGGAAATTCCTACCGAGAGGGGCACAAATAGTAAAAGTTGGCTAGAAACCTGAAAAGTAAAACATATGTTACTTGGATTATGTCCTCACTTACCGAGAAGGTGCTTTTTGGACAGGGACATTGCAAAAATGGGGATTAATGAAGCGAAAAGTGCCGCTTAAAGGCCTGCCCAAACCGCTGGAGGTAGGAAGTTGAAATTTGGTATAAAGGTTCCTCCACTATCGTAGACATCCGCCAAGACGGGAGTTTTGGAAATTTTTACAGGGACGGGCAAAAAGGGGAAAAAGTCTCCCCCTTGAGGGCCTGCTCAAACTGCTGGAGCTATGAAGTTGAAATTTGGTATGTAGATTCCTCGACCGGTGTAGACGTCCGTTGAGACGGCATTTTTGGAAATTCTTATCGGGAGGGGCCAAAAGGGGACAAAAAAAGTACCTTTTTCCAATAAAGTACCTTTTCCCAAAAAAGTACCTTTTCCCAAAAAAAGTACCATTTTCCCAAAAAAGTACCTTTTTCCAAAAAAAGTACCTTTTTCCAAAAAAAGTACCTTTTTCCAAAAAAAGTACCATTTTCCCAAAAAAGTACCTTTTTCCAAAAAAAGTACCTTTTTCCAAAAAAAGTACCTTTTTCCAAAAAAAGTACCTTTTTCCAAAAAAAGTACCTTTTTCCAAAAAAAGTACCTTTTTCCAAAAAAAGTACCTTTTTCCGAAAAAAGTACCTTTTTCCAAAAAAAAGTACCTTTTTCCAAAAAAAGTACCTTATTCCAAAAAAAGTACCTCTTTCCAAAAAAAGTACCTTTTTCCAAAAAAAGTACCTTTTTCCAAAAAAAATTCCTTTTTCCAAAAAAAGTACCTTTTTCCTAAAAAAGTACCTTTTTCCAAAAAAAGTACCTTTTTCCAAAAAAAGTACCTTTTTCCAAAAAAAGTACCTTTTTCCAAAAAAAGTACCTTTTTCCAAAAAAAGTACCTTTTTCCAAAAAAAGTACCTTTTTCCAAAAAAAGTACCTTTTTCCAAAAAAAGTAACTTTTTCCAAAAAAAGTACCTTTTCCAAAAAAGTACCTTTTTCCAAAAAAAGTACCTTTTTCCAAAAAAAAGTACCTTTTTCCAAAAAAAGTACCTTATTCCAAAAAAAAGTACCTTTTTCCAAAAAAAGTACCTTTTTCCAAAAAAAAGTACCCTTTTCCAAAAAAAAAGTACCTTTTTCCAAAAAAAGTACCTTTTTTCAAAAAAAGTACCTTTTTTCAAAAAAAGTACCTTTTTCCAAAAAAAGTACCTTTTTCCAAAAAAAAGTACCTTTTTCCAAAAAAAGTACCTTTTTCCAAAAAAGTACCTTTTTCCAAAAAAAGTATCTTTTTCCAAAAAAAGTATGTTTTTCCAAAAAAAGTACCTTTTTCCAAAAAAAAATCCTTTTTCCAAAAAATGTACCTTTTTCCAAAAAAAGTACCTTTTTAAAAAAAAGTACCGTTTCCCAAAAAACATAAATTTTTCCAAAAAAATAACTTTTTCAAAAAAAGTAAATTTTCCAAAAAAAGTACCTTTTCCCAAAAAAAGTACCTTTTTCTAAAAAAATGTTCCTTTTCCCAAAAAACATACATTTTTTCAAAAAAATACCTTTTTCAAAAAAAAGTACCTTTTCTAAAAAAAGTACCTTTTCCCCAAAAAAAAGTACCAAAAGAAGTACCTTTTCCAAAAAAGTACCTTTTTCCAAAAAACATACATTTTTCCAAAAAAAAACACCTTTTTAAAAAAAAATACCTTTTCCAAAAAAAGTACAAATAAAGTACTTTGTAAAAACAAAGTATCTTTTTCCAAAAAATTTCGTTTTTCCAAAAAAGTACCATTTAAAATAGTATATAATTTCAAAAAAACTACTTTTTTTCCTCCCCCCACGGATATCTCCACTAAAACAAGGTTTCTTGATATTCGGCATAGACGTGCGCTAAGACGGGATTTTTGGAAATTCCAACCGGAACGGGCAAAAAGGGGAAAAGTCTCCCCATAAACAGTCTCACAAATTGGAAAAGTGCCTGCCCAAACCACTGGAGGTAAGAAGTTGAAATTTGGTATAAAGGTTCCTCCACTGTAGTAGACATCGACTAAGTTTGTATTTTTGGAATTCCCTACAGGATATCCCAAAAGGAAACTCGGTATGCGAGTTCCTCCTTCTGTGTAGGCGTCCGCTTAGACGGAATTTTTGAAATTCCTATCGGGAGGGGAAATAAGGTAAAAGTCTCCTCCTCACGGCTTGCCCAATCCCTTTTGGCCAACCTAAAATTTTAAATATGTATTCCTTGGAGTAGGACTAACTCACCGGCAACGTAATTTTTCTATTTTGGAACAGGAACATAGTAAAAATGGTGGTTGAAAGGGAAAAATGTCCCCACTAACGGCCTGCCCAAACCGCTTAGGCAATGCAGTTGAAATTTGGTATGAATGTTCCTCATCCATCGCAGATAGCCGCGAAGATGGAATTTTTGTAAATTCCTAAAGGGAGGGGCAAAAAGAAGAAAAGCCTAACCTTGGGGGCCGGTAAAAACCCCTTCGGCTAGAAACCTGAAGCTTAAAATGTGGGTCCCTGGAGTGAGGGCTAACTTATTAGAAAGATACTTTTTTGAATTTTGGACAGGGTCGTTATAAAATGGGGTCTCAAAAAGGGAAAGTTGCCCCTTAACGACCTGTCCAAACTGCTGGAACTAGGAAGCCGAAATTCGGTACTTAAGTTCCTCTCAGCCTGCTCAAACTGCTGGAACTAGGAAGCTGGAATTCCCTGTCGATGGATTTTCGGAAATTCCTACCGAGAGGGGCACAAATAGTAAAAGTTGGCTAGAAACCTGAAAAGTAAAACATATGTTACTTGGATTATGTCCTCACTTACCGAGAAGGTGCTTTTTGGACAGGGACATTGCAAAAATGGGGATTAATGAAGCGAAAAGTGCCGCTTAAAGGCCTGCCCAAACCGCTGGAGGTAGGAAGTTGAAATTTGGTATTAAAGTTCCTCCTCTATTGTAGACATCCGCTAAGATGAGATTTTTGGAAATTTCTACAGGTAGGGTCAAAAACAGGAAAAGTCTCCCCCTTAACGGCCTGGCCAAACTGCTGGAACAAGGGATCTTAAATTCGGTATTTGGGTTCCTTCTCCAACGTTGACGTCCCCTAAGATGGTATTTTTGTAAATTCATACCGGGAGAGGTAAAAAGGGAAAAAACTTCCCCCTTGACGGCCTGGCCAAACTGCTGGATATAGAGACCTAAAATTATGTATGTAGTAGGTTCCTCCTCCAACGCAGACGTCCTCTAAGACGGAATTTTTGGAAATTCCTACCGGGAGGGGTAAAAACGGAATAATTCTCCCCCTTGATGGCCTAACCGAACCCTTCGGCTAGAAACCTGTAATATATAATATGTTTTCCTTGGAGTATGGGCTAACTTATCGACAAGGCATTTCTAGGACTTTGGACAGGAACGTGGTAAAAATGGTGGTTCAAAAGGGGAAAATTGCCCCCCCCCCTTAACGTCTGCGTCTTTAGCTAGAAACCTAAAACTTAAAGAACAAGTGTATATGAAACACTAAAATTAAGAAACTAAATAGGAAACGAGTGGGATTGAAACACTACACAAGTGGAATGAAATGGATATAAACGTTGAACGAGTGGAATTGAAATTATAGACATTGCAAATGGATTGGAAGAGGGAATTACCTATTCAAACACTATCAACGGAATATGAAACTTATGTAGCATTGAAACATACTCTCCAAAAGTTAAACAAATTTTCTAAAAGAGAAAAAACCTTAGAAAAGGAATGGAACTTATATATTCCGATATTTAAACTTCATGTAACGAAGCACCGGTGGAAGAAACCGACGCAGTAAATTTTCCAACTGAATTTGTGAATTTACTTGAATTGCCAGGTCTACCTTTACATAAACTGGAATTAAAAAAAAAACTTTAAGACACGCTAACAACGTAGCTTTGCCCGCTATTTTTAATATTATAAAATGCTTTTCAACCCTGCTTTACGTTATTTATTTTCATTCAAAACACAAATGAACAAAACTACTTACGGGTCTATCTACCTAAGTTCGCACTTTACCAAATTATCTTGACATACACACGTATATTGCAAATTATTATGGATTCATTACTAACACTCCACTCTCATGAGCAAAAGTGATCAAATATTTATTTATTTTAAACCCATTGTTGTGCAGAATTATTTATTTGTGGTGGCTGGGTGAAGGCTTTAAATAAAAAAACGAATTTAATAAAAATTGTGGGGGGCGCAGCCCCCGGGGGGGAGGGCGTAGCCCTCCCCCCCTTAACCTTTAAGGCACGCTAACAACGTAGCGGGCTGCGCCCGCTAGTTTTCATATATTTAGTTAGAATATTGTTCTACCTCGAGTAAAATTCGAATATAATATTGTCATTAGTGTTCGACCGAACTCACTTTTTTAAGGCCGAACCAAAGCCGAACTTCGGCCAAAATTGCTAAGTTCGGCCGAAATCAAAGCCGAATACTTTTGTGTTTGAATAAAAATACAATTTCATGCAACTTTTTCAAATTCAAAAATGCGGAAACCAATTTCTAAATTGCAAAAACATAAAAAAGTTGTATTTTTCGCTCTTTAAGTAAAAATAAGTTAAAGATGTGTATATTTATAAAAAATTAAAGAGTTAATGTTGCAAAATATTGATTTATAGAAAATTTCGGTATACCGCCAAAATTTTGCCGAACACCGAACTTGGCCGGTGTTATGTAATGTCTCGGTTTGTGTATTTCAATTATCATTTTCTTATTTCGGACAACTGATGAGTTGGGGTGATGCCTACGAAACAGTTGTATTGTCTTCATGGTCAACCTTTCTGAAACAACAAATAAAATCTAATAAGTATGACAATATCACATTAGAATTGGGACTTGAAGTAGAACAATATTCTAACTAAATGTATGAAAATAGAAAGTCCGAAAGAACAATTTTTGTATTTTTGAATGCAAAAATTAAAATAATTATTGAACAATGCATACCACCCCAGTAAAACCACGCATTACCAAATAATGTGTAAAGTAATGTGTTTCCATAAGAGCCGATGCATTACTTTACACCTTACTTCACTGATGAATTTTACAGTCGATGAGTCCCAAGGTAATGTATGGGGAGGAGGTGATAAAGTAATTGTTTACTTTTGTGGTTACTACTATGGGAAAAGTAATGGTCTACAAATAGATTTTCGTAAAAAAATTTATTTAAAAAAAAATTTATTTAAAAAAAAAGAATTATAAATATTTTTTTTTTAAATATATAAACGTGGTCACGCTGGGATTCGAACCTGAGATCCCTGCTTGTTAACCCAGAACTCTACTACCTGAGCTATAGACACATATAACATTTGATTGCTTAACCCTGGAACACTAATCTTATTTTTTATACGTTAACGCTAATCATTTGTCGAATCGACTAACATATATAAGTTAACACCAAATATGTTTAAAAACATAAAAATAAAATAAATATGTCACACGCTCACAAAGCTGACGTTGTGTCTACGATTTCAACATTCCAACAGCAACGTAGCTTTGTTCCCATCAGAAATGCTGACACAGCGTCTGGCTACTGCACATGCCAACACAACAATGTGGCGTGATCAGCTAATGGAAAAAGCCTGTGGTTGTTTGTTAGGGTAGATTTTAAGAATAACAATAATTAAAAAACCACTTGTAAACTTGCATTCGCTAAATAAAGAACGTTGTGTGCTCTGATACGGCGCACAACAATTTTTTTAAATTAAAATAAAAATATATTTTAATTTAATTTAACCACAAAAAAATCTTTACCAGGTTGACAGTTGGTTTTATTTTAAATGTAAATCAATTTACAAATTTAATTTTTTTGTAAAACAATTAGTTTAAAATTTATATTAATAACAAATACACTCATAAAAAAAAGTTAGTACAATAGTCTGTTAAACGCGTTCTGATTCTATTGAACTAATTTTCTTGTTATTTTGTATTAAAATTTAGGAATGAACTAATATTTTTTGTAAATCTAATTTAGCATTACAACTACCTTCAGCCATATTTGGACTAATAGTGTATTTAGACTGGGCGAAAACTAGTAGTTTTTGGGCATTTTTAGTTTTTGAGCCGAAAACTACAAAATTAATTTAGTTTTTCCATACAATTTTCATACAAACTGAAAACCAGATTCTACCTGGTTTTTGTCAAAAACCAAATAAAAATATCTGAAATGTGCATTCTTGATACACCCGCTATCATTTATAATTAATTTTCGATACACCCTGTTGCAACGAATATAGAAGTAAAGCAAGTGTCAAAAAATATTTTTTTAATTTTTTAAAAATATTTCTGTTTTAATTTGCAATTGTGTGTTGTTATTCTTTTTTAAATGTATTAATTAATTCTACATTAATTTGATAATAAAAAAAGAAAGAACAGTGTGTTATAAAAAAGTGTTGTGGCAAAGAAAAACTTAATAACCAGTGTAAATGACTTGTCTTTTGCAATTTAGTTTTGAACAAAAACCAACTGGTTTTTGCTCAGTCTAAATTCAGTATAACTTTGCATGCTAATTTTTAGTAATTTGTGTTTCCTAACTTTGCAAATTTTTCACGATTATTTTCTAATTATTATATTTTTGTGTCTCTGCTATCAATATCACATAGAGATGGCGCTATATTTTAATTTTTTTTATTATAAAATCGTAAAATAGTTTGTATCTCGGAAAATAAGCGAGATAGAGCAAAATGGACAAAAATCCGTCACTGTAACTATAAATTAACCCTTATCAGACAAATATACTCCCAATAATAAATATGGGCCCGTCTAGAGTCAGATCCCGGAAGTCGAAATTTTAAGCGACATTTTAACAGAAATTTGTAGTTAAATCAGGTAAAATTTCTGCTGAATTCAGCTCAAATTTCCCAGCTAAATTAACTAAAATTGTCCGTATATTTAGCAGTATGTAAAATTTAGCAGAACTTCATTGAAAATTCGGGTACTATTTCCTGTTATTTTAGCAGAATTTTGAACTATTTGTACGGGCTTTTTTTATGAGTGTACTCTTGAGATCAATTGTTCAAGATAATGAATAATTAAGAAATAATAACACTGGCTATTAGTCGAATCGACTAACATTTTGCTAAATAACTCAAAAATAGCAATACTTACTGCAACAATAGCTGTGTTTGTGCGGCATTCCTATCAATGATATTTTGAACAATTTTGACAGTAGAAAGCCAGAATACGTTGGAAAACTGTCAAAATCGTTCTTGATAACACTGATAGAGAGTCACACAAACACAGCTAATGTGACCATTCAGAACAAGAGAACACCTTTGACTGAGAATTAGGGTTTGGGATTTCCCGGACTTTTTTATTTCCCGGGAAACGGGAATAAAAAATTTTATTCCCGGGAATCCCGGGGAATATTTTTGAACAAAATTGTTAATGAAAACCACCTATATAAGTAATTTTTGTTAAAAAAAACACTATTTCAGTACAAATTCAGTCTGTGTAGTGAGAATGTAAAGTAAAAATATCAGAATGTTGAACATTTGATTTCACATAAATTACTCTAAGCACTGCCAAATGAATTGCATGATTCCAGCAGAATGCACCCACTACTGCACTGTCGAAAACAAACCGTTTCATCACATTTGGCCCATTAGATATGGTGGCCACAATGTTATTTTCCAAAGACAAATAAAACTCTTCTAGCCTTATTTCTACAATTCTTATTTCATCAGCATTACATCTTCCTGATATATAAACCAACCCCAGGTTATAAAATGAATTATTTTCATTTATACATATGTTCAAATATCTCTTTTGTGATATTCTTGTCCATTTATCTAAGATTATAGTAAATCTCCTATTGTTAGAAATATTGCTCGATATTTCTTTTATCATGATATCTTTTACATGATTGTATTAATTTAATATAATGTTCTTTACATCGGGTTCATTGTTTGGCAATGTCAGGTTTTTATTATAAAAACTTTCTCGAATAAACGAAGATCTAGTTATAGTGCGGATTGACATTCCGTCGACTGCGGCTAGTTTGGATACCATTTCAGGAAATGTTTGCCTTCCCGAGTAAAAAAAATTGATCTCGCGCAATATCTAATCATATCCAATTTGATATTGTTTAAGATCTGCTGTAATATATATAGGATCCAATTAGATCTCAAAATTGGGTGTATCCAATGATATCGTATTAGATCCGATTGTATATATGGGGATAAACTAAGATCAAGTTATATTTCAAAATTGGGAGGTCCAATGATATCTTTGGGGACAAACCTAGATCTAATTTGATCCGAAAAATGGCGGATCGAATTAGATCTAGTTATATATTTGTGGATAAACTTATATCTAATTTGATCCGAAAAATGGCGGATCGAATTAGATAGAGCTATATATTTGTGGATAAACTTAGATCTAATTTGATCTCAATTTTGGCATATCGAATTAGATCTAGCAATATATTTGTGGATAAACTTAGATCTAATTTGATCCGAAAAAGTGGCAGATCGAATTAGATCCAGCAATATATTTGGGGATAAACTTAGATCTAAATTGATCCGAAAAATGGCAGATGGAATTAGATCCAGCAATATATTTGTGGATAAACTTAGATCTAATTTGATCCGAAAAATGGCAGATCGAATTAGATCCAGCAATATATTTGGGGATTAAGTAAGATCTAAATTTATCCAAAAAATGACAGACCAAATTAGATCCAGTAATATATTTCGGGATTGCATAAGATCTTAACTTTTCCGATAAATTGCAGATCGAATTAAATCCAGTGATATATTTGGGGATTAGGTAAGATCTTAATTTATCCCATAAATTGCAGATCGAATTAGATCCAGCAATTCATTTCGGTATTAAAATGGCAGTTCGAATTAGAAACAGCAATATATTTGGGGATTCACATCTAAAACTATCCAGAAAAATGACAGATAAAATTAGATCCCGCATTATATTTGGGTACTACGTAAGATCTCCATTTATTTGGGATTAAATAAGATCCCAGACAGATATTGAAAACAGTTCAAAAAATAATACACTGGCAGAGCACTGATTTTATAAAAATTACAATATTTTGTTAAAATAAGGTTTAAACTCAGAAGGTCTCGAGTTCGATACCGTTTACGGCTATGCATTTTTTTTATAAAAAGAATTTCTTTTTATAAAATTATAATTGTATTTTCTATAAATGTTTTTATAAAATTATATTTTTTTTTATTAAATTGAATTTTTTTAAAAAAAATAATTTTATTTACATCTTTTTAACGCTCTACACCATTTCCAATTGTATCATTTGTTTTTAAGATTTATCAATTGTATTTCAGAAATAATCAATTGAATTTCAGTTTTATCAATTGTATTTCAGAACTTATCAATTATTTTTCAGATTTATGAATTGCATTTCAGAACTAGTCAATTGAATTTCAGTTCTATGAATTGTATTTCAGAAATTATTAATTGTATTTTCGAAATTCACAACTGTATTTCAGAAATTATCAATTGTATTTCAGAATGAAATTATGTTATGTAATTTAGAAATTTTTCTCTATTAACTATGATAAACAATCAACAAGTTCTGAAATAGATTTGATTATTTCTGAAATACAATTAAAAAATTTCTAAAATACACTCCATAATTTCTGAAATACATTTAAAATTTCTGAAATACAATTAATAGCTTCTGAAATACAGTTAATATTGTAGTTGCTGATGATTTACCATATAAGACCATATATTGTTTAAATGTCACCATACATATAAGACAATATATTGTTTAAATGGAACCATATATGGTATGTTCGCTATTAAAAAAAAACAATATTGATCTTTATATGGTAATATATAACTTAGAGTCATCCATGTACCATTTGATCCGAAAAATGGCCCGATAAAATTGTATCAGTTGTTTATCAGTTTTTATCTAATTGCATCAGTTTAGATCTGACCTGATTAAATTATGTGTTAATCAGATGAAATTGTATCAGATTTTTGACCTGATACAATTTTATTGGTTTATATCACATGGTATCAGTTTAGGTCCAAATAGATATATTTGTATACAAAATTATATAGTTATATCCCAATTTTGACCTGATATCAGTTTAAAACTTTAATACAATTGTATAAGGTAAATGTCGGATACAATTATATTTTATTTATATAAAATTGAACCAATTACGATCAAACCTGACACCATTACATATAAACCGATAAAATTGTATCAAGTCAAAAATCGGATACAATTTCGTCTGATTAACACATAATTTAATCAGGTCAGATCTAAACTGATACAATTAGATAAAAATTGATAAACAATTGTTAAAAATTTATCGGGCCATTCTTCGGCTGAAACTGTATATTTATACAGATATAACTTAATCAAATATATGACTATATGTAACTATTTTTACTCGGGTTTTTTAAATGATACGATATATCAAAGTATATGGTACTATATATGGTAGCATATATTATCATATCTGGAACTGTATTAAAAATGTTGTTCATAAGGTACCATATATGACAATATATTGTTGAAATGGCACCATATTTCATAATGTATGGTTTAAATGTCAATACAATGATACCATATATCAATATATATTGCACTATATATAGTAGCATATATTATTATATCTGGAACTGTATTAAAAATGTTGTTCATGAGGTCCCATATATTAGCATATATTGTTGAAATGGCACCATATATGATAATATATGGTTTAAATGGCACCATATATAGTAATATATTACTTAAATAACACCATATAAAAATATATATGGCACTATATATTGAATCATATATTATCATATCTGCAACTGTATTAAAGATTTTGTTCACGAGGTACCATATATGACCACATATTGTTTAAATGCCACCATATATGATAATATATAGTTTAACTGGTACCATATATAGTTATATATTGTTTAAATGATACCATATATAATTATATATTCCTAAAATGCCGCCATATATATTAAGATATAGCTCTATATATAACTATATATGCAATAAGATAAGCCATGCTATGCAATATATAATCATATATACCATATCTAATATTATAAAGGCCGATATCTAATTAGATGAAATTATATATGGCATAATATAAAGAAAAATTTTGGAAGAAGACGTCACATATAATTATATATGGATATACATAACGACATGTCTAATTATATATTGTAATATATGCCACATATGATTATATATAATTTTTTTTACTCGGGTTACCATTAAACGTTCAATGCCTATTCAGATTACACTTTTTTCTTCTGGTACTTTGCTAATTTTAATTGGAACGTTATTCTTGTTGTTGTTTTCTTCAAGAGAAGTTGCATGACCATTTTGACCAAATTTAGATGTCTGATAACCAAATTTAGATACCTCCGTTAACCATTAGTCTTTTAGGGCAAATATTGCACTGCGCTACATTGTCATTTTTATGAAGTATTTCCATACTCCTGTATTTCTTTAATATAAAAGAATATATTAGTTTGAAAGCAAGTGTATTAAAATAAAGTAAACTTACTTGAAAATATCACATTTATTAATGAAAACGTTACTTATAAAATTATTGGTCCTTAATATAAAACACTCCTTTATTTTAAATTTAAAGTCGACTTTATTTTTAATCATACGGTTTTTTTCGTAAAGTCGACTTTAACAAAAATATATATTTGAAAAATTTAGATAGTAAGGGCGATTATTTGTAAGAAGCAAAACTTTTTTTCATATTTCTTTTAAACATTTTAACAAGTTTTTAGGTTTTACTACACTCAGAAAAGTTCTGCAGTTACTACATGACAGTTATTTATGTAGTAATGCGGTTGTAGTTATTTTAACTACAATTGTAGTTAATTTACTTAGAACAAAATTTTTCAATGTTTTTGACAGTTATTTTTTTAAACAAACTACAAAAATTACTACATTGTAGTAACATTTATTTTATGCAGTTATTTTGAATTTTATTTACAAATACTTAAATTTTCAAGTGTGTATGCACACACACGAAGCAAACAGAAGTATGTGTATGAATCACTTGTTTAGAAATTTCTAGTGAAAGAATATGAGTATAACATCCCTACGGGAAATTTTAACAAACTGTCACCGAACTGGCCCCTTTATATGAAATAGAGTGGTCACTTTTACTTGGCGTTGTCATAGGAGGGGGAAATTGACCCCTTGTGACATGTCACAAGACAAATCCTAGGACACGTTGCTGAACTCTCATAAAAAACAAAGTTCAGGGACCTGTCCTGGGATTTGTCTTGTGACATGTCACAAGGGGTCAATTTCCCCCTCCTATGACAACGCCATGTAAAAGTGACCAGTCTCTTTCATATAAAGGGGCCAGTTAGGTGACAGTTTGTTAAAATTTCCCGTAGGGATGTTTTCTCTTGTCTTAGTCATAAAACAACGCCAAAGAGTGAGCACGCGTAATACGGAAAAGGTTATATATTTTTTATTAAATTACTAAAATAATAAGGTAAGTTTTATAATATAAATTTATTTACGGGGAATGTTAAAAAAATATTGTATTTATTTTCTTTCAGTTCTTTTATATTCTCATGCCTTTCTACCTGGAGAAAAAAAAGGAAGCCAAACAACAGCATATTTCATCCCTCACAGACGGACATGTACAACTATATCTTAATAGTGAAAAAAAAGTGACATTAAGTGTAAATTTTGATTTCTCAATTTTAAATTTATTATAGAATAAAATTAAGTTAATAGTGTTTACATAAATTTGTTTTTTTTATTAAATTAATAATTTAAAAAAAAATTTTTTATTTATGTTTTTTAACTACATTTGCAAGTTGTTTGTACAGTTTTACAATAATTTGCATATATGTTGTTTCAATTGCATTTGTAGTTGTTTTTACTACATTTGTCAGTTGATTTTTAACAGTTAAAAAGTACTTCATATTGCAGTTAATTTAACTGCAAATGTAGTCTACACCTTTTATTTTAACTGTCATTTGCAGTTGATTTTACCTACATAATTCCCTGAGTGTACTTAAATTTTGAATAAGTTATGCGAAAAATCTTTATTAGTTGAAATGCTCCTAATTACTTGGCAAAGTTTTTTTTTTGTGTGTCAAATAAATTGATTCCCTTTTAAAAGATTTTAACAATGACATTTTTGTTTTGGTATTTAGAATGTTTTTTATGATTAATTAACTAAAAAATCCTATTCCAAACAAAATCAATTTAAAAATTTTATATTTTTAAAATTTCCCGATTTCCCGGGAAAAATATATTATTTTATTATGGCAAACTTTTCCCGGGATTTTCCGGGAATTCTCGAACCCCAACCCTACTGAGAATACAAGAAAATTTAGACCGATCGGTAAAACGAGAAAAAAGCTGTGCACAAAAATGTAAGTGGTGTTAGTCGAATCGACTAACATTAGCGTTCTTGGATTAAAAAGTAAATGAATTGTTGTGCTTTGTATTTTCGTTCGTATTAGTAAGAAGCAGACTCAGATACCGGACAGATCGGAATGGTCAGAGGGGCTCGACATATCTATAGGGGTACTCGAAATTTATACGAATGGCTGCATGAGGGATGGATGAGAAGGGGGGGGGGGGGGGTCGCTATGGTTATCGACACTCATTTAGGCTGCCGGGTCAGTGCAGCATTATACAGATTAAGGTAGCGGGCTATCACTTGGATAAGGTGCCAAGGGATATCCTCAGAGGATATTGTGGTTGGACTAGCGGATGGACGAGCTGCACGCGGAACGATGCTTCACGATGGGGAGATCGACCACACGCGCAGCATACCGCTCACAGCGAGCAAGCAGCGGGCTGAGCGTCACTACCTGCAGCTTGCCTCAGCCAGTAGTGCGATTCTCTAACTTTCTTAAACAATTTATCGATTTCTTTAACTAACGATAATTGTCGGTTGAATTATCGAAAAAATGATTCACTATATTTTAGTTAACGATATTATTCGCTAGAAATGTTACCGACAAATTTCGGTAGTGGGCAAAGCCCACCCTGGACTACTTTTTGCCCACCCCAGAATTTAAAAAATATCAATTAGTCCTGTGTTTTTCGTTGGAAAATGTCTATTTGTTGGAATCAAAGGGTCAAATTTATAGTAAGAACTTAGATCGATTTTTGTCTAAAATATTTCTTAAATAAGAAATGTTGTTTGAAAAATTCTTACTTAATAGATATTTAAGAAACCAACCGATCTTAGTTCTGATTATAAAACAGGCTCTAAGAGTTTTTCTTTAAGAAAAATTATTAAAATCACAGAGTTATTTCAATAAGCATCCGAAGGCAGTTGACAAGAAAATGGAAAAGGATATTCTAACATGGAAGTTACTTCAAACTAAACACTACTGTTTTGATGAAATTTCAATATGTTGTAGAAGCATAAATTCTAAGATGAACATCTCACGGTTTTTTGCCACCTCGGTAATTAAAGTTGTCAAAATAATGGGTTCGTCCAAAGTGGACAAAAAAATGAGACAGGTTGATCTAAGATTTCTTTTCTCTATCAAATATCCAAATTTTATACTTATCTGAGAGCATAGCTTGTACGAGGTTTTCTTCAGAAAAATATATGCAATTTTCAGAGATTTCTGTAAAAACATGGAGGATTATTGAATTTTCAAAATTATGAATATTTTATCAGAAGGGAGGGAGTCATTTAAAATATGTTTTTTCTTTTGTATGAAAGAATTGTTAGCATAATGTCGAAAGTGTTTTTTAAGGCTAAGAGCCTGAGAATGGGCAAATTAAAAGCCGAATATAAATGGGTCTCTTGCCCACCCCAGAAAAATGGTCTAGGTACGCCTATGACCCTATAGCAGTATTTTAATAAAATCCATAAGGTAAGTGTATGTAATAAAAGTGACTGGAAATTTAATTAAAATTGTCTTTAAATGCATTACGCGCCCCACCGCGGTTTTTGTTTTTTTTTTGTAATTGTGTAACTGTTGTGAAAGTGAATTTTACGTGTTGAAATAACCCCCGTTAATCAGTTACAAAGTCAGTGGCAAATTTTTTCGATTACCGTTGTTGTTGTTGTTGTAGCAACGCCTCCTACAATAAATATGTAAGCATATATAAGATTAATCTTCTTCTTCATCTTCTTCTGCTGACTCAGCTAGATCCAGACCCAGGAACCGGGCCGCCTCCACCGGGTGGGTCCATAGTGACGTGGGATCTAGGTGAGTCGGGTTTGCCGTGCAGCCAAAGAGGTGGTTTACGTCGTGGGGACCTCTCTGGCATGCGGGACATGTGTTCGGGATGGTGGGCTCGATCCGAGACCAATATGAATTAAGGCGTGAACACCATCCCGAACGCAATTGCGCGAGGAGAACTCTCGTAGATCGTGGGAGAGTCCTCTCCTCGTTCTCCGGAATAGGTGGGGGGCGACCTCCAAGAACGATATTCATCCAGTAAGAATTGATGGCGTCATTTACCGTGTCCCGATGAATATCGTTTATACCTGCCCTATAGGATGCTTCGTCCAGCGGATCTCTCATATAACGCTGGACCGTGGCCTCAAAGATACGAAGGTCCTTTCTGACATGCCTCGGGGGGGGGGGGGGATCCACCTCCGTAAGATGGTGATTCGGGTGGTTCCTCCGATGACATCCCAGCAGGAACTGCTTCGAGAGCATTTGGCAGTGTTCCTTTACTGTTAGGACCTTCGTTTCCTCGTGAAGATGTTGAACCGAGGACATTTGTAGGCATCCTGTTATTGTCCTGAGGGCAGAGTTTTGGCAGGTTTGTAGCTTTCTCCACTGGGTATCGCTGACTCTAGGCGACCACACTGGCGCAGCATAATTAACCACTGACCGACCAATTGTTTTGTAGGTTGCCAACAAGGTTTCTTTGTCCGTACCCCAAGAGCTGCCGGCTAGCGACTTGAGGACCTTGTTCCTACTCTGCATCTTGTTGCAAATTGCAGTGGTGTGCGCTGAGGACATGAACAGGCTGTCGAATGTAACCCCAAGAATTTTGGGGTGGTTTAGTGTCGGAATTCGTACGCCATCGACTACTACATTCAGTTCCAGCCTTACTTCCTTCGTCCAAGTGGTAAAAAGAGTCGCCGAGGATTTTGCAGGGGAGAGCTGCATATTCCTTCCAGTGAAGAAATTCGTAAGATCATGAAGATAACTGTTCAACCTACCGCATAAGCCATCAATGTCGTGACCCGTCGCCAGTATCGTACAGTCGTCGGCATAAGAAATCTCCTCCACCCCTTCTGGTGGTGCCGGGAGTTTCGAAACGTAGAAATTAAACAATATCGGGGAGAGAACTCCACCCTGAGGAACTCCTTGTTTAATCCTACGAGGTTTGGATCTTTTGTTACGAAACTCCACAAACGACTGGCGACCACACAGATAATTCGCTAACCACCTCTTCGTACCATTTGGGAGACTGGATTCGGCGATGTCTCTGAAGAGGGTCGCGTGGCTGACCGTATCAAATGCCTTCGATAGGTCAAGCGCCACTAGAACCGTCCTTTAGCAAGGGCGGCTCTGATTTAGACCGCTGGTTATCTGTGTGGCAATGGCGGTTAAAGCTGTTGTTGTGCTGTGCTGTTTCCGGAATCCATGCTGGTGCTGGGCAAGCTGAAAATGCCGTGTGAGACTGGGGAGGAGTAGAGCCTCAAGTATCTTAGCGACCGGTGACAGTAGGGAGATTGGTCTGTACGATACTCCCTGGTTCGCATCCTTTCCCGGCTTCAAAAGTGGTACCACCCTGCCCATCTTCCAGACCTCGGGTATTATTAGGGTGGATAGGGAAAGGTTAAAGACCTTTGTCAGGTACTCTACTCCTGGCATCTCCAGTTTTTTGATCATCAGCATGGAAATTCCGTCGGGTCCTAGAGCTCTAGATGGTTTGGCTCTTTTGATGGCTTCGGCAACCTCTGTTGACGTAAAAGCTAATGGCTCGTCATTGACTCGGAGTTCGTGGATTTTCCTCACGACACTCCTTTTCGCCTTGTCTCTCTCGGGGTGCTCTATAAACTGCCAGCTAAAATAGCTCGCGCACCTCTTCGGGTCCGATATCGTCCTGTCGGCAAATGAGATCGATACCCTGTCGTCCCTTTTGGACGGGTTCGAGAGAGCTTTGACCGTTGACCATAGCTTGCTGGCTCCGGTGCTGAGGTTGAATGTTTTCAGATGATCTACCCATTTGTTCCGTTTATGCTCGTTGACCAACTTGCTGATCTCCCGGTTGAGTTCGTTGATCCTGGGTTGGTCGAACGAAGCTCGTCCCGCTCATCTGCGTGTTCTGCCGCTTCGGCTGGGAAATTTGGTCTGATGTTGGCGATCCTTCCAGCCGGAATGAAGCGAGCAGCCGCTGCGTTGACGATTTCACGGAACTTCCTTTCCGCGGAGCGCATATCGGTTGGGGTGGGTAGGTCACTGAATTTGCGGTTGGTGAACTCTCTGAACGCTAACCAGTCAGCTTTCTTGTGGTTAATGTACGTGCGGCGTTCAGAGACGATGAAGTCATTTGGTCTATCAAGCGCGATAACTATAGGAAGGTGGTCTGAGGCCAACGATATAATCGGCCGCCAGGAGGCGTAATTTATCAGACCTGCACTCGAAATTGTTATGTCTGGCGAGCTAGTGCAACTTCCTACAATTCTGGTGGGGGCGTCCTCATTCAGTGTGCAGAATGTGGAGTCATCGACCTGTTCCGCCAAGGCTATCCCTCTCTGGTCTTCCCCCAGATTGGAGTGCCAGAGCTCAAGGTGTGCGTTAAAGTCGCCCATCACCATGCGGTTATCACCCACCAGAAGGAATCTGATGTCCGGGTGATATCCTGCGGGGCAGCTGGCCACTGGCGGAATATACACATTGTACAGTTCGATCTCGGCAGCTCCTGACCTTACTGCTATACATTGATGTTCCATGTATACGTCACGTACGTTAGGGTCAGGCGAGATCATTCTGTACTGCACGGTGTTGTCGATAATGAATGCGAGGCCCCCGCCTCCGCTCCGTGTGCGGTCCTTGCGCAGAATGTTGTAATTACTACAACTCTGGAGTCTACAGGTGGCATTGAGTTTAGTTTCCTGGACCGCAGCGACCATGACTTTGTGGAGCTGCATGAATCGGGTTATCTCCGTGATCTTACCTTGGAGGCCGTTGCAGTTAAACTGCATAAGTGTTATCACCTCAGGTCGGGGGACAGCCACATGTGGTGTTAGTTGTGGTGTCTGCTGTTGGTGTTGTAGCTGGTGTTGTTGCTGTGGTTGTTGCTGTTGGGACGAGATCGGGGTCACCACGACTGGAGATGTCAAGGCCGACGATGTCGCCGACGTTGACAGCTCCGATGACGATGAGCTGTTACGTTGGCCTATACAGCATGGGGCCACGTAATTACCGTCCCAGTCCCTATGGGTTCTTAACCCACTGCAGTTTCTACTCCTGTCCTTCCTGAGGTGAACCCACTGATTGCAGATGTTACACCTGACTGATGTTCCGCCAGAGTGTAACCGGTCCTGGCAAACCGAGCAGAACCATGGTCCTGGATTTTGTTCGATTCCGGCACGGACCAAAAGAATATGGAGCAAGTTCGCCGGATAAAGTTGCTCCAGGTTAGAAAAAAGAAGAGGGCATACATACGTATTGTTGGTTTGTTGAGTTGGCACTCCTTTGTCGAGGCTTGTTGGGCTCCGAGTCGTTCCGGTACGAAGAACCGAGTGCCGCGGGAACGATTACCGTGATTTTCCCTGCTTTCGATTTTAAATTTGTTCAGTGACTAAATTGTATAAAGTTAAGTGATATGCGGTTTGCATAAGTGAGATATTTCACACGTCTTTCTATTGATTACACGTTGAAGCTAAAAATTAATTAAGCTAATTTCAAATTGAAAAAGCACATATAAATCGCGTTAATGGCAAAAATTTATCATTTACTTTGTAGCTGACTCACGTCGATTTTTTCAATCACGTATTTGCACGACTTTCTTGAATAACTTTAATTTCACTAACAAGCGCATATTTTACTAATTAAAAATTAAAAACCGCGTTAGAGCGCGTAACGCTTCACTTTTTAAAGAAATTTAAAAAAAAATGTTCAGTCGCATTTATAACACACACCTAATGCATTCAATTCTAATACTTCCGTAGTTTAAAAAATATACGTTAAATTTAAGGCGGAATCCTAACCGCGGTTCCAAAAAATATGTGATCCGGTATTCTATATTTTTACTTTTTGGTTATTTTAAAATAAGTTATTTTATATCCCAGCAAAAAAAAGACATGGGTTTAGCAGCACTGCAGAACTAGAAGTGCATTTTTAGTGCTACTTGTATCCAGAAATGAGCCAAAATTGTTACTATTACATTTTCATTGCCATTACTTTATGGTAATGAAAGTTTTATCTTCATTACGATTATATAAAGTAATGGTTTAATTCTTATTTCCATTACTTTTTTGTAATGTGAATCATATATGAGAATATATGGTCCCTCAAATTTCGGATCCAATGGTATATGGAAATATATGAGATCATGTATGGTCATACATTCATAAAGGGTTCTTCAACAGGAACGCTACAAAAGTAGAAAGACAGGGACAACAAACGACGCCATATTTCTTGCCGCTCTTTTGACATTTCTCTTCAGTAAGGTTTGCCATTTCATGATGGAAAGATATACGAGCCAACAACGAGTCGAAATTATTAAAATTTACTACCGAAATTCGGAGTCAGTGGCCTCAACGTTAAGAGCGCTACGTCCAATTTATGGTCGTCATAATGAATGGCTTCGTCAATAAACAAAATATGCGTTATTGGTCAGACAGCAATCCACACCTACTCCATGAGTCATCATTGCATCCCGAAAAAATTGGTGCGGTTTATGGGCCGGCGGCGTCATTGGGCCGTACTTCTTCCGTGATGATCAACACCGGCACGTTACTGTGAATGGGAATCGCTACCGTTCAATGATAAAAGAATATTTTTTGCCCCAATTGGATGATATGGACTTGGATGACATGTGGTTACAACAGGACGGCGCCACAAGCCACACAGCGGATGTCACAATCAGTTTATTGCAAACCAAGTTTGGAGAAAGTGTTATCTCACGAAATGGTCCAGTCGATTAGCCGCCTCGGTCGTGCTATTTGACGCCGTTGTACTATTTCCTGTGGGGCTACGTCAAATCTATAGTCTATGCCAACAAGCCAGCGACGATTGATGAACTTCGTACGAATATCGACCGATTTATGCTTGAAAACCGTCGAAAATTGGGTTCAGCGTCTGGACTTCTGCAAGCGTGCCCGTGGTGGCCATGCAAAAGAGGTCGATTTCCATACATAATGGCATCGAACGTACTTTCACGGGAATAAAGAATTTCATTGATATCCAAAACCGTTTGTGTTTTATTTAAAAAAAAACTTTTGTAGCGCTCTTATTGAAGAACCCTTTAGTTGAATTGATTTAGTTGATGATAACTAAGTGTTGTAGATATCTAAAAATTAATAGAAATCAACTATATAATATAAAAGATAGTTAATCGATACTACAGATATCGTTTTCTTTTAATTTAAAAGAGAAATTACAAACATTTTGACAAATCTTTTTATTAAAAATAATTTTAAATGATTCAACACTTCAAAAGGAAATAGAATAGAACCAACACAATTTAATATAAATAAGGATTTCACAGACACACTTAAAACTCAGAAGTTTTTAAAGTTCTTTTTAGCTTTTCTAGATTTATTTGTAACATGCGCATTTTCAGGCAATTTTAGGCCAAGACCTCGAAATTAAAAACATGGTAGAAAGGATCCTTTAGTTGGCGTTTTTGTTATTTCGTCTTAATAAATTCTTCATTAGATATTCCAAAATTGTATCTGCAAATTATAAAAAACATATTAGATATTAATTTTATATGGTTTAAAATATAAATAAATAATAACTTACCAAATCAATTACAATTTCACATATTATTTTCTGTTTCTCATAAAAAAATATACCGAAGTTGCTGACAACTTAAAATTAAATGAAATGTTACAGGGTAACCAAAATTTTATTGATTTCAACGAAAACAGTAGGTGTTCTTGATTATGCAAGTTATTTACATATTTTTTAATTTCAACTATAGATTTTGTTAACTATCTAAGAGAATAAGCACAATACAAATGGAAAAGGAATCTTAAATCGTGACGGAAAAAAGTGAATAAAATAGCAACGGAAACGGAATCTCACTTTTACAACACAGAACACATAGAAAGTCAAGTTGGTTATATTTTATATTTTTCTTCTTGACAAATTTCAACGTATTGTTGTTGTTTTACATTAGTTAGAATAAAAGGCTGGGAAAGTGTTATTGTGTTATTGCTGTTTTTTATATATTTTATAAATGTGTAAAGTTAAATCCTTTGAAAATACTAATGCATGTGCATGTCGAAATCAACCATGTAATCGTACTATACTTGTACTGTGATTGAAACTGGCAACATTAGTAAAATAATATGAGAGTAAAAACAGGAGAATAAGAAATTCCGTTGAGAAACTAAAATAAGTTTTATATCTCACGGAAATCGTTGCACGATTTTAATTGTCAAATTGTATGGAAAAAAACGGGGACCTTTGCATTGTGCTTATAATCTAACTATGGAATTTTATCGGTGTAGCATAGTAACATGCAAGTGTGGCTACTCAAATTAGAGGAAATTGTCTCACGATTCCAAAAATGATATTTTTTTATCCATAAAACACAGCCTAACTAGAGCCATTTTAGCCCCTTAAAAGGGGTGCCCAAAATGATGAAATTTTGGTCCTATCCCAATAAACCAAAGAACGATACGAAAGCGAAATCGCTATCACCTTAAAAATCCGAAAACGATATCATATTCCAATAAGATTATAATATCGTTTTCGATAAAGTATAATTCAAAATATTCATTATTTACAAAAATTCAAACAGTTTTCAGAAACAAATAAAATTTGTACAAGCCTGCAATTTTTACTTCGTTATTGGACAATTATAGTTGCAAAATCTAGGTGAATTCGACTTTTCTTCTGTATATGACGATTTCATTATCAATTTTTCATTATGACTTCATTTCAGTTCATTTTAAAAGAATTCCGGTTTTGCTATCATATATGATATCATTTTCGATATCGAAATTCTCTGGAATAAAGATAGTGTTTCGATGCTGGACCATATTTTGGCGATTTTACTATCGTTATTCCAGGGAATTTCGATAGCGAAAACGGTATTATAATTCCTTGGAAACACGATATTGTTACGAAAGGTACATTTTAGAACAAAATATCTATCGTTTTCGTATCACAAGTGATTATCATATATGATAATTAATACCACCTAAGTGATATCGTGACGATATCGTTTGGTTTATTGGGATGGTACTCAAATTATGGGAAATATTTCCACGACATCAAAAATTATTTTTTTTGTAATCTATAATCCCATTAAAAATTTGGCCTTTCGGCTATGTTATTATAATAAATAAACACCTTTAAGTAAATGAATGTTCTTTTTTTTTTTTTTTTTTTAGTTTGACTCTAGATCATAAATTAATATCACTTTCTGTTTAAATTATTTTCAAATCAAAAAAAGATGATACAATTTTTACAAGTAAATTACAAAGAATAAAAATATATTTGAAAGAATTCGATAAGACCAGCAATACAGAATACGTATTTTCGGCTTTCGCTACAAAGCCATCATCAGTGTATTTCGTCTTGTGTGGGCTAATATTTTAATGTTGTCTACTTATGTGACCGCTGAAAGAAAATCGAGTTTCGTATCAACAACTCAACTTAGACTAACATCAACGAAATTTAACAATGCTATTTTTATCCTTTTGTTATTATTACTCTATTTTGCTTTGAACCTTAATTCTTAAGATATCTCAGCTGATTCTATTCAACTCTGTGTATGTTAACCACAGATTTTTGAATTACAACGAATCGTTAAATTTACATGTTCCCTAGTGTGTAGGCAGCTTTATGTTTGAGTGTGCTAACAGATAGAAAACTGAATAGAAAATCGTTGTTACAGTGAGGTTACATGATCAAGATTTTGCTTTCAAGTTGATAACACATACTGCTTGTCAAATTCAGTTGAACTTGAAGCTGTGACGTAGCCTGCATGCAACTTGATAGTCAATTTTGCTTTCAAAATGCCGTCGTCAAGGAAAGAACTAAAAATGCTCGCCTCTGTGGGCTGTTTCCGCACTGTAGGCTGTTCGAAAAGACTTTATTTTTTCTTCACATATTCCACAGACATTTTCATGTCAGCAGAAATTGATTTTTTATTTATTTTTAAATCATTTCGTCGATATACCGAAATATTCACATTCCGTATTTTATCAAACGTCTTTTATTGCGGCACAATATTTGTAAAAAGAAAAACAAATTTACAAGAAATTGATCAGCTGTTTAAAACTTGGCCGTCAAGTTTTCTCAAAACTTGAAAGCAAAAATTGATATCAAGTTGCTGTTCAATTTTTAAAATGTGAGTGTGTTAGTAAATAAGTGTGAGTGTATTAAAACTTGAAAGGAAAAAATTGATCGTGTAACACCTATGTTAGTAAAAAAATGTGAGTGTATTGAAACTTGAAAGCCAAAAATTGATCTTGTAACCCCTATGTTAAACACAAATAAAAATTTTAACAACTCTGTTTCTTGTTACACTCAGGGAATTATGTAGGTAAAATCAACTGCAAATGACAGTTAAAATAACTGCATTTGCACTTAAAAAGGTGTAGACTACATTTGCAGTTAAATTAACTGCAAATGAAGTTATTTTTAACTGTTAAAAATCAACTGACAAATGTAGTAAAACCAACTACAAATGCAATTGAAACAACATACATGCAAATTATTGTAAAATTGTACAAACAACTGCAAATGTAGTTAAAAAACATAAATAAAAATTATTTTAAAAATTATTAATTTAATAAAAAACAAATTTATGTAAACACTCCTAACTTAATTTTATTCTATTTAAAATTGAGAAATCAAAATTTACACTAATGTCGCTTTTATTTTTCACTAGTAAGATATTGTTGTAGATGTCCGTCTGTGAGGGATGAAATATGGCGTTGTTCGGCTTCCTTTTTTTTCTCCAGGTAGAAAGAGATGAGAATATAAAAAAACTGAAAGAAAATAAATACAATAATTTTTAATAATCCCGTAAATAAATTTATATTATAAAACTTACCTTATTATTTTAATAACTTAATAAAAAATATATAAACTTTTCCGTATTACGCGTCCTCACTCTTTGGCGTTGTTTTATGACTAAGACAAGAGAAAACATGTTCTACTCATATTCTTTCACTAGAAATTTCTAAACAAGCGCGTCATACACATGCTCCTGATTTGTTAGTGTGTGTGCACACACACTTGAAAATATAAGTATTTGTAAAAAAAATTCAAAATAACTGCATAAAATAAATGTTACTACAATGTGGTAGTTTTTGTAGTTAGTTTGAAAAAATAACTGTCAAAAACATTGAAATATTTTGCTCTAAGTAAATTAACTACAATTGTAGTTAAAATAACTACAACCGCATTACTACACAAATAACTGTCATGTAGTAACTGCAGAACTTTTCTGAGTGTAGGACGATACAACAGATAGCACACCCCTTATGAACAACCTAATTGTATGGTACGGTAAAAACCAAACCTTTGCTTTAAAATAAAGTCGACTTTAACAAAAATATACCTTTGAAAAATATTGATAGTAAGGCTGAAAGAAATTAAATTGAAATTAAATTAAAATCGCGCAATTTTACTAACTTAAAAAAATAACAAAAAAGAATTATAATTTTTAATTTTTTGAGTCAGTCTGCACGAAAAAAATATATTTGAATATATAAATTTAATTGTCATAAATCTATATTCAAAATTAATTAGTACAACATTGCAGAAAAGATAACGTTATCCTTGCAATTTTTCATAAAATATGACTTTTTAGCAGTTTGTTTACTAACTTTTGAAATGATATTCAAATTTTTTAATTTATTAAAAACTGGACTTCACACAGAAAATGGTTTTTGGGATATATACACTATCCAACTCTCCCTACTGTCCTGTCAGCTGGGAGATTAATTAAGTGTGACCAGATTGTTGGCGGTGCCCGCGTTTCTGCTCGGCTAGAGCTCGTCGGTTTTGGGGGTGGTTCTTGCCAACCTCTGGTAATATTCGACAGGAACAAGAAAAATTTATTCATGCCAGGCTTAAAAAAAGAAAATTAAATCGTAAAAAAACAAAATATTTTGCCTTTTTTTTAATCACTGGATTTATTTTTGGATTTATTTTATTTTGTTAAAAAATCCACATTTTGTTTTTTAATTTTTTAAATTTTATATTTTTATCCAAATCTAACACTTATTCCCTAATATAATGCGAAAGAAAAAAATTAAATTTTGCGAAAATGCAATTTCTGGAACAAAATTAAGCTAAATCCAAAACGGATTTATTTATTTTTTAAATCCATTTTGGATTTAGCTTATTTTACAAAATTTAATGATTTTCTTGCACTATATATTGGCGAATAAGTATTAAGCTACATTCACAGTGATGGAGTACTCCACTCTACAGAGTGGATTTTGTTCCTTTCTTTTTCGCATTTACATATTTTTTGTATCATGCCATCTCTATTTTAGTACACTCCACTCTACAGAGTGGTGTACTCCATCACTGTGAATGTAGCTTTAGATTTTAATAAAAATTATAAATTTTGAAAATTAAAAACCAAAATATGGACTTTTCAACAAAATAAAATAAATCCTAAAATAAATCCAGTGATTAAAAAAAAGGCCAATTGTATAGGTACCCGAAGCATGCTAGAACAAATTAACAAAAGACCACACGAACTTCCTGCTGTACACCCAAAAAAAATCATTATCAAATGACCTGGCAGATGTTTCGCCAGGCAAGTCACCCACCCTCTTGAAATCCATTGGAATTTCACCATGACATCCAGCACGCTTCTTCACTCGGATGTCCCAAACATACTTGCGCCGGTTTTCTAATTTTTCCCTACTACCACTGCTTTTTTTTAATTTAGCAGTCCATTATTTAAAATCATAAAACTTTCAAAAATTTCGTTCAAACATCCCAGCAAAAAAAGTCATCATCAAGTTACTTTAAAAGCACTCCGAATGGCATCAACTGATTGTGAAGTACACTCAGGGAATTATGTAGGTAAAATCAACTACAAATGACAGTTAAAATAACTGTATTTGCACTTAAAAAGGTGTAGACTACATTTGCAGTTAAATTAACTGCAATATGAAGTTATTTTTAACTGTTAAAAATCAACTGACAAATGTAGTAAAAATAACTACAAATGCAATTGAAACAACATACATGCAAATTATTGTAAAACTGTACAAACAACTGCAAATGTAGTTAAAAAACATTAATAAAAATTATTTTAAAAATTATTAATTTAATAAAAAAACAAATTTATGTAAACACTCCTAACTTAATTTTATTCTATTAGCTGTGTTCGGGTACTCAACATTGGGATCCCGCGGGATCCCAATTTTACCAAAAAGCGTTTTCTTACTACACAATTGGGTAACTGAGAGCTGTCATGAGAGAGTAATATTCTTGTTCTTCTTGCACGAGAAAGCCCAGACTTTTTTTTCGTGTAAATTTGGGTAAATTGTTTTAATCAGCTGTTATATCATCAGTTGGGTGCAACTAGTTCAATTGAAATATTCACTTAGTTGAACCAAAGACCTAGTTCACAACTAATAGCTCTTTTAGTTCAATCGATCATTTCATTCATTCAGAAAATATGTTTATCATTTACAAAAATTAGTATAAAAGTTGCAAAAGCCTATCGGTGATTTTACAACTCCATAAAATTACCGACAATTTTGTGAAGACGCTTGTTTAAATGTGTTAAAGAGTTAAATATGTAAATAAATCGAAGCTTTTGTTTAATATTAAAATCTTTTCCAAATTTAATAAACTATGTATTCCTTTTGGTAAATAGAAATGCCTAAAAAGGAAATTTTTATTAAATTTTTGATTTAAAAGGGGGTTTAACTAGAAAAGCTATCTAGATTTTTACAACAAATTGAACAAGAACTAGATAGAGCTCTCACCAAAACGAACGATAATGCACAAATCTATTGACATTTGTTTTTCGGGCTTCAAATGTGGTTTTTCGCGTTCGTTTACTTTTGTGCATTTTTGTTATTTCGGGAGAGTATTTCTTGTTAACTCTCATTTTACCGAACTTTACCCAAAAAGTAAAGAAACAGAGCTATTTTAAATTGAGAAATCAAAATTTACACTAATGTCACTTTTATTTTTCACTAGTAAGATATTGTTGTAGATGTCCGTCTGTGAGGGATGAAATATGGCGTTGTTTGGCTTCCTTTTTTTCTCCAGGTAGAAAGAGATGAGAATATAAAAGAACGGAAAGAAAATAAATACAATAATTTTTAATAATCCCGTAAATAAATTTATATTATAAAACTTGCCTTATTATTTTAATAACTTAATAAAAAATATATAAACTTTTCCGTATTACGCGTCCTCACACTTTGGCGTTGTTTTATGACTAAGACAAGAGAAAACATATTCTTTCACTAGAAATTTCTAAACAAGCGCGTCATACACATGCTCCTGATTGCTTCGTGTGTGTGCACACACACTTGAAAATATAAGTATTTGTAAAAAAAATTCAAAATAACTGCATAAAATAAATGTTACTACAATGTGGTAGTTTTTGTAGTAAGTTTGAAAAAATAACTGTCAAAAACATTGAAATATTTTGCTCTAAGTAAATTAACTACAATTGTAGTTAAAATAACTAAAACCGCATTACTACACAAATAACTGTCATGTAGTAACTGCAGAACTTTTTCTGAGTGTAATTTAAAAGTGATTACATGATGTTAATAAAAGTATGGTTTTTAGGTATACTTTTTCATCACATCAATACGAGTACATTTTGTTTGCATTTTTAGAGTGATTTAGAAGTACTCTTTATAATATATAATATAATACATTTTTAAAAGTGATTTAAATGTGCTTTTATAATGTCTGAAATAGCATATGTGACGCTCAAAATAGAAAGGGACCTAAGGTCAGGAGAGCATGGGATCGGTCTCATGCAATGCTCAGATGTTGTCCACAAAAAAAAAAAAAAATTGATTTTTTATCCTTAGGTCCCTTTCTCTATGCGCTGTCACATATTTTAGAGGCAACTTTAATGTTTAGCTTTTACAGAGTCCATTTCTGAACTTATTGTGTAACAAAAGCTTCAATTTATTATTATTTGTAGGGCAATATTAAGGAATCACTTCTTTTGTATCTGAATCAATTCGATTAAGTCAAAATCAGACAAAAACAATTTTTTTTTTTTTTTGTTCAACAATTTTTTTTTAAATAAGTTTGTAACATGTTTACTTCAGTCTTTAAATTCGAAAAAGATACGATATTGAATTAAATAAGATCAACGAGCATAGAAACTCAAGAGGATGCATGTGTCTCTTTCAATGTTAACTGGCTCTGGCCGACATTTGAAGAAATTTTATTAGAAGGTGATAGATAAAGTTTTATTGTCAAATTTTAATAAGTATTAAAAATTGTTTCAATAAATATGCATAACATGAAAAAATGTAATAAAAAAACTAAACGCGTTAGCTGCAATTTTACTTCTTGAAATCTCAGCCAGAGCCAGTGAGAGAGCGGTTAACAGTACGTGAGCATCTTGCATAGAGCCTGATAAGATTAATACATTAAAACCGAGTTTTTGGGATGTCAGTTAAACTTGGTTTAGTTAAACCGAAAACGAAAAATAAAATAGATTTTAGAAGCAGTATTCCAGTTATAAACTGCGTTAAAATAAGTTTAAATTTAATCTACATCCTAAAAGCTGTCCCTAAAAGTTATATTTAACCCTCTGATTAATCTTTTTAAAAACATTACTCAAGGAATTTTCAGAATATTAAAGCGTACTAGGAAACTATTTTTTTCATTTTACAACTCTACAGTAATAAGGCCATCATTATAAATTTGCTGAAGCCGCAGATCTATGATTGAAATTTTAGCTTTAAATTCATTAAAAAATCCGAGAACCGCTGAAGGACAGTTTTTCCCCAGACATATTTCGAAGGCGAATACCATGCCGTCATTTGAATTTTGCAAGTCAACAATCGTTAGCTTAAAATCAATGTTTTCATTAAATGATGCATTAAGTTCCAATGCTATAATTTGCAATAGTGATTAGTTAAATTCTTATGTTGAAGAAGTTCATTTAGCAAAATTATAACTTTAATTAAAATTTGGAACTTTAATTGACATTTTAAAGTTGACGGCAGTTATTTTTTTAAATCTATTGAGTTGAAGAAATAATATATATTTTTGTCACTATAGAATTATTTATTTAGCTTGATTTTACGACTTTTAAGGTGTAATAGCAATTAAAGCATATCGACATTTAAAGTAGGTGACATTTATAGAACTTTTAATGTATAAGCAAAGGTAAGCGACCAACCTCAATTAACGAACCTCTTGATTGGTCTGTTTTAAACGATAGAATTTGTTAACATAGCAACAAATTTTATTAACATATTTCTTTGGTGCACGGTGCATAGAGCCTTAACAATACATTTTAATTGTTAACTTTTATATATTTGCATTTAGTGAAAAGAAGAATTCAATGGGTTCAATGGGATCCAGTTTCAATGGGAACTGTAGTTGAAGTATTTTTTAAAATATGTACGAATAATTAAAAAATATGTAAATAATCGTAAATTAATAAAGTACGTTGATAAAATTAACTATTTTTTTTTTAAGAGATACAAAATGGAATCTCTAATAAATTCGTAATTTACAAACAAATGCATTTACAAAAAAAAAAAACAACAATATATACACATTTTTGAAAGTTGGGTTTAAAGCACATACATACATACGAAACAGAAAAAGAGCACTTATCGCTCCATTGTAACCAATTTAAAAGTTATTTGTTTTGAATGCCTTACACATATTTTTACTGGGATCTTATTATTTTATTCTTTTATTTAAATTTATCAAATTTAGTTCACAAATTTTTTTTCTCTATTTAATTTAATAAAAAATTTAATCTTAAATAAAAACTATATTTTTATTTTGCGAAAACCTATATTGACCGATTACAAAATGGCAGCGAGATTATTCATTTTAGCACAAAAGAAATTTAATTTTATTTAATAAAAATTTAAATTCAATTTGCTAAATGCATATTCAATGGTTTTTTTATGAAGAAGGATTCAAATTCTTACACAAATCAAATTTTTAATACAAAATTTTATCTAAAACAGTATACGATTTCAATGAATTCTTTAAACGATTTCTTAAAATTTTCAATTCGAAAGGCTAAAATGCACAAAATCATATTTATATTCCGGTTTTGAAAGTGATTTTTGCCTTCGAGAACTTATTCCAGGCTTCAATAAAAACTTTTCCTTTCAGGCTTCGTATCACGATGAAATGGCTTCTCTCAAAATTTCAGGCGTAAATCAGGGAGTGATGTGGCTGGCGCTAATTTATCCACTATGGTTTGTACGTCCGTTTTCAGTCTAGTTCATGGTAAATTCAGTAGGTATCACAAATTTTCAAAATATATATTTATTTTCTTTTTCTTCACTTTTATGTTCTTCCGTATTCTTTAAGGCAAACATATAAAACTTTCTTTAATATGGCAACTAACCCGAAGTCTCGTTTTTCCTAGGCCTGAGCTCAACCCTATAGATGCGCACCTTTTGCCTAATATTTCAAAAGGGACTGATAATTTCATATAAAAAACTAAATAAATGTTTCCCCTATATTTGAAACCTTAATTAAAAAATACATATATTTTTCTCCTTTCAGAGCAAATTCTTGTCAGTCTGGTCGTCCTGGTGGTAACGTAAAAATATGGTCAATAACCCGGTGGATACCTCAGCACCCCAGGCTTGGTGGTGCGGATGCAGCTTCTCCAAACGTTGGGTAACTTACCCCCGTATTCAAAATGAAAAAGTTAATGCTAACTAACTCGGTGCTAACTTTTTTACACACAAACTCCCATAAGGGAAAGTTAGTCAGCATTTGCTTTTTCATTTTGAATACGGGGGCTAGTGTCTTCAAATGCAATGAAATGTGCAAAGAAATTTGAAAATAACACACAAAGCAACAACGAAAATAATTTTGTTGTTGCTTTGTGTGTTATTCGTAAATTTTATGGCATATTTTATTGCATTTGAAGACACTAGGTAACCTAGTGTCTTCAAAAGCAATGAAATGTGCAAAGAAATTTGAAAATAACACACAAAACAACAACAACGAAAATAATTTTGTTGTTGCTTTGTGTGTTATTTTCAAATTTCTTTGCACATTTCATTGCATTTGAAGACACTAGGTAAGGACAGAGGTGGCTTTCTTGTTTACCTTTATTGTTATTTAAATTTGTGTTATAAATCTTAAACTTTGTTTTCGTTATCAATTTTACACTATTAAACCATTGAAACTTTAATAAAAAATCCAAAAACTTGTTGCGTTTTAATTTGAACAAATTTCCAAACGGTAAGAGCCACTTGTCCTACCTTCTCCGAAACCAAAAAGAAAAAGGAAGTCTTTAACCTCCATTTTTCTGGCAATATTTTCCGACCATCTTTTACCTAACATTAGGATTACGATTGTCAAAACAAACAAAATTTATCCAAATCACACGTAGTTGCACATAGTGCAGCACAGATTAATACCAGATGTGAAACCAATGAAAGGTATCAAAAAAGTATTCTCGAACCGTATGGTTTTGTTTACATGGAAGTCAAGTTAAGAGGGAGATAACCATATAAAATCTCCATACATTTTGTATTGCGCATTTTTTGTATATATCTGTCTCTTTTTAAATTATTGTGCTTTATCTTTTGTGTTTTTCTTAAATTTTTGCGTTTTGCTTTGCTCATTTTCTGTCGGCCATATTGCCTAAATCAGCTGATTCATATCTGGTATAATTTGTGTAGTGCATTTTTCATGTTTCATTCCTAGTTGTTCCCCCGACACCTACCCTCTTCTACCTACACATGACACTACCACCACAAATTGACACTGTTTGAAGTTTAGACTTCATATTCGTAATTATCAGCAAGATATTTAAGAGATTTGATGTATCACGTTCCACGTTTTTGTTCACCTAAAGCGATAATTTTATCGAAATTTGGTGACCTAAAGATGAAAACTTTTTTAAGTTTTTTTTATTGCATAAACTTCTAAAAGGTAGTAACATTGATGACGCCTTGAGGAGCTGGAAAATTCGAACGTCTTGCAATTTGAAGAACCCTAGGGAACACCCAGTCAAAAACCTCACCGCACGTCCCTGCTTTTAACCCATCAAACAACACAGTTATTAAGGGTCAAACTTTTACTTTTTTTCTTTTACATTAAATCAAAAAAATTCATGTCAGTTATAAGGTTATAGAAATATCTTAAACCCATTGAGAAACTTTTGAATTTTTACTTAACAAAAAAACTTAAATATAACCCCTAACAACTTTGCCCGTATAGTGGTTTAAAGTAGAGATGAGCGATATTTTCATACCGGTGATTTAATCACAGTTATTGATAAATCACTGGTAACGGCAGTGATGAAATATTTCAAGTCGCAGTTACTCGGAATGTCGTTCTTTTAATATTTTTGTACTATTCTTTCTTGCATACTTCATTGTGCACAGTAATACATGTTTTTTTCTTCAATAACAGTGACTTGCTTTCACACTCTTCTGAATAAAATGTCTCCTTCTATCATGTCTTTATTACCGGTCGCAACTATTCTTCTTTTAAGGCCCAGTTTTTAGGAAGTGGATTATCTTTAAACTTAGTTTAACGCAGTTTGTAACTGGGATACTGCTTTTTAAATGTTGTTTATTTTGTTTTATTTCGATAAAGAAATAAATTATACTCGAGAAAAAGTTTTTCCGGCAAATTTTTTTAATAAACTTTTAAATGGTTGACAAAATTCGTTTTCGGTTTAATTAAACCAAGTTTAACTGACATCTTAAAAACTCGCCATAAATATTATTTCGTTTATTTATCAGAAAATCGCAGTCTTTTCTATAGAACAACCGTGATCACGATCACAGATTAAAAGAACAACGATTTGCAAATCACATTCACTGAGAACAATGTTACCGAAAAATCGCCGGATCGCCCATCTCTATTACAAACCCGTGATCACGGTCACTGTTTAAAAGAACGGTGATTTGAAAATCACGATCACTGATAGCAGCGTTATTCAAAAATCACCGGATCGCTCATCTCTAGTTTAAAGCAAAATATTTACCTTAGGAATATATAGTTGCAACAAAAAGTCGACTTTTCGACTTTTTGACTTTTTTCAAATTTTGAAAAGTCGACTTTTCGACTTTCCGACTTTTTATAGGTAAAAGTCGATTAATCGACTTTTTGACTTTTTTTAAATTTTGAAAAGTCGACTTTTCGACTTTCCGACTTTTTATAGGTAAAAGTCGATTAATCGACTTTTTATATGAAAATTTCTGAATATCAAAAAATCATATTTTTTTAGCTTATTTGGGGGTCAGTTAACTAGATTCGAAACGTAGAATTGCACCTTGTTGATAATGAGCATAAATTCGACTTTTATGCATATAAAATAAAATTTTTCCGTGTTTTTTATCATCGCACAGTGGTTTTTAACATCAAATGTAGCACAAAACTTATATTCATTAAGGCTTATTTAACTACCTAATTTCGTAAAACACTTGGGTGAAGTGAAGGGAACTTTCAATATAAATTGTTTTTGTAACAAAAACAATTTCTATAGAAATAACGCAACACTTCACCGAAGTGTTTTAGAAAATTACCCCCTTATGCTTATACATTTAAATGCATGGTGTAGCCATATGGCAACATACCAGTTTTTTTTAATAAAAACCCCCACTTGATGCATAAAACTGCATTTTTGGGCTTTGGAGCCCCTTCTATAGACAGTGTTCTTTTAGTTTTTTGAGCATCACCTTGGTATTTTAAGCTGGCAGAGTTAAACTTTTAACTGTCCAGTTAATTTTTTAACTGACAAAAAAAGCATTTTTAAACGATGTAGGTTAAAAGGTTGGATTAATTGTAATCAAGTATTTACAATAATTTCTCTGTCTAAAAAAATTGGGGAGCTATATTTTACGCACCTGTGAAAACTTAAAATTAAGTTCAAAAATTTTCTCGCTTTCAACAAATGATGAGCGTAGATTGCATACACCGTCGTAGGTAGACCATTTTTCTAGGGGGGCTATAGCCTTTTAAATTTTTGGTTCCTCTGTTTTCATTATGATCATCAGTGCTATCGGCCCTGCAGAAAATAACTGCCGAATCTGTTTAGTAAATTTTAGTTAGATAAAACTACCCTTCTCATATTAGCAAAACAATTATCTCAATAGTAGACAAAACACAATGGAAAAACTGTTATTTCTATAAATTTTTTGTTAAAAGTTAAAATTAGTTAAATGCCAATAATATTCTATCCTGCTGAAATTAACGAAAAGTTTTGTTGAAAAATTCTTATTAAGGGCTTTGGAGCCCCTTCTATAGACAGTGTTCTTTTAGTTTTTTGAGCATCACCTTGGTATTTTAAGCTGGCAGAGTTAAACTTTTAACTGTCCAGTTAATTTTTTAACTGACAAAAAAAGCATTTTTAAACGATGTAGGTTAAAAGGTTGGATTAATTGTAATCAAGTATTTACAATAATTTCTCTGTCTAAAAAAATTGGGGAGCTATATTTTACGCACCTGTGAAAACTTAAAATTAAGTTCAAAAATTTTCTCGCTTTCAACAAATGATGAGCGTAGATTGCATACACCGTCGTAGGTAGACCATTTTTCTAGGGGGGCTATAGCCTTTTAAATTTTTGGTTCCTCTGTTTTCATTATGATCATCAGTGCTATCGGCCCTGCAGAAAATAACTGCCGAATCTGTTTAGTAAATTTTAGTTAGATAAAACTACCCTTCTCATATTAGCAAAACAATTATCTCAATAGTAGACAAAACACAATGGAAAAACTGTTATTTCTATAAATTTTTTGTTAAAAGTTAAACTTAGTTAAATGCCAATAATATTCTATCCTGCTGAAATTAACGAAAAGTTTTGTTGAAAAATTCTTATTAAGACCTGCTAACTTATCCCAAAATAAACTGAGTTTAGTGCTTAACCATAGTTTTGAATCTCAAATTTATATGAAAATATCTGGGGTTAACGTTTAACCATGGTTACATTGGAAAAACGTTACTTGCCCTAAGTATAATTCAAAAAGTTTAAATTCATTGAAATCGACCGACAATTTAAGAAGCAAGGGTTCCGAAAGCTTGTTATCACTCGAGCTGGTCTACTTTGCACGCTGGTGCTAAATAAATGCCCTATTAATAAAACAGGTTGACAAAAAGCCTTATTCCTACTCTACTATATCCTATAAACTTTGTCCAAATCGGACGATTAGTTTAGAAGTTGTGTATGTATTACCACTTCTCTCAGTTTAAAACCACTGTGTGTCGTAGACATTTTAGAGTTTTTATGTCATATTTCACTGTTTTGTTTTCCAATAGATTAGCAACACTTGCTTAATTTTTTCTATTGTGTTATATCAGCGAAAACAAAATTTACTTCTTAGCCATATGGTAATAAGTAAAAAAGTCGAAAGCAAAAGTCGACTTTTCGACTTTTGCATCACAACAAAGTCGACTTTCAAAAAGTCGAAAATTTTCGCAAAAAGTCGATTAATCGATTAGTCGAAAGTCGACTTATAGAACCCTAATTTACCTCAAATTAAAACTGGTAATCTAAGCTACAATTATATATGCACAAATCATACAAGCACTTTTTTGATATTAAACTGCTTTACCCGAAAAACTCGCTCTAAAGCCCAAATTAGTTTGGAAGTAAAGTGAGGCGATATGAGGTATCGCGAGGTAGAAATCTATTTTCAATAGATTTTCTTACCTCAAATGTACTTCCAAACTAAGTAGTTGTGTATACTGTCATTATCTAAAAGTAAGCAGCTGAGACGATACTTTACGATACTACTAGACTAATGGAGCTTTAAAAATTAAACAACGGAACCGGCTCGTAATGGGTTAATAAATATTAAAAAAATATGTGCGTTCCCGTACGTTACCGCGGGTACCCGCGGGATCCCAAAACAGCCCAAACAACAACAATTTACACGCAATTTTGAGTATGGGAACGCCTTTGGGCTAGATTGGGTAACCGCGGTAAAGTACCTGAACAGACATAATGTATGTCATATTAAAGCTATTTCAATTACCTTTCCAATAGTGCTCATATTGTCCAATTCCATTTTTTTTATTTATTCTTCAATTACATAACCGAGCCCAAAGGGCCATATATGGTTAAGAAATAACTACTACACAAAACTACTGAAATAAATAAAAAAAATTCGTTTTTATATCAATTATCTCTCTCGTGTAGATGTGCCTTTAAAAAGTTAAATACCCAAGTAAAAAAATTAATATGGGGCAATATCAAATTGTATTAAATTCTATATAAATTAGATAGACGACGAGATGCAATTTGATCCGAAAAATGAGAACATATAATTGTATCTCAAATAAATCAAATTGTATCGAATTCGATATATGTGTATCGAATTAAATCTAATTCGATGCGATTGGATACAATGTTGTACAATTTGATGTATATTAGATACAATTTCATCCGAATTTTGTCCCCATACAAAATTGTGTGTATTATATATAATTATATTGATTTAGTTATAATTCGATGTTATTGGATAAAAGTTCATACAACAAGTTCCCATTTTTCTCAAAAATGTTTATAAAATTATACATAATTTCATAAAATTATGAAAAGGCTTTTATGGAGGCCTTACATTCCGTAGGGGCCATATGCGGTTTTCAATAAAATTAATTTTTGATTTCAAACGTTCAATTGTACAGCCTTAATATAAGGTATTAATTTAGTGCCGGAAATATCATTATAAAGCCTCAAGAAAAAGATATTTCAGAGACCTTTATTTTGGTGTTCATGGTTTACTTATAGGATATGTACTTCCGAACTCATTTGAGGTTTAAATTTCAGCCAGATACATCACGATATTTTACATGAAATTCAATAACAAATCTAGTAGTATATGAACCGTGAAGATGATCTGATATCAAATTAATAAAAATCAGTTTACAAAACTTTTTCAAATTTTTAATTTTGCAAAAAATGTTATTTTTATATTTGGAAATTAAGATTAGATTTGTGATTTTTCAAAATTTGAAAACAAATTTATGAAATTTTTGATAAAAAGTAGCTAACATCTTAAAAAACAAGCTTAGTAATTAATTTAAATCAAAATACTAATACTATAATTTTTAACCACTCGTTTGGAGCTTACATATTATTAATTTTTTTTATTATAATTTTAATTTGTTCTATACGTTTATTTAAATTAGTCTTCTTGCCCAAAATCCTCTGTAAATTTACGCAGTTTAATTAAATCATCATAGTTAACTGTAGGCTTTGTACGCAACAATAATTTTAACATATCACGTATTGTAACAGGTTGTTCGAATAGTTTGTCACCTGGCACATCCATCCAGTTCATTTCTGTAGTTCCATCATCACCAGGAGAAGATGGTACTAATAAATCATCGCATATCACATTTTTATAAAGTGGCTATGGATCTGTCACTTTTTTTAAAATGTGTAGCAGTTTATACTTCACGTACTGGTTCCATAAGAGCATCTCGGACAACTATTGATATATCAGCACCAGAGTAACCCTCTGTTTTACCAGCCAATTCCTTTAAATTTTATTCCGTCAATACATGCGTTGTATTGTCCAAATGTATCTTAAACATAACCAAAGAAGCATGCGCTTCTGGGAGGGTATATAAATACGCTTTTCAAAACGACGACGAATAGCCGAATCCAAAACCCAATGTACTTATATTCGCAGCACCCAATAATGAAATCCCATCGGTATCATTGAACAATTTCATCAATGAAAATATCCGATGGTTTATGTTGGCGAGCCAATTCAAAAATATTCTTTACTAATTTCTCAGATTCAACCAACCATTTAGACATGAGAACTGAACTGGAAACTGAGAAGAAAGTGGAATTGTTGGCTTCGGTGGCCACAGCTTTGGCTAAATATGATTTATCCGTACCAGGAGGACCGAAAAGTAAAATGCCCTTCCTTGGCAGCATCTAAACCAGCAACATCTGACCTTTTTACTTTTGGTTTTTCAATAACAATGGCCGCCTCAAGTTTACTTCGTAATTTTTTCTTTTGCGGATCTTCACCATCTGAGTCACTATCACTTTTTTATCTTTGTCGTCTTTGGAACTAGATTCACCTTCCTTGACTGGCTTCTTAAGCATTAAACACATAGACAACTGCAGCTACACGACTACAGCCTGTCAAAAATAAAATACACACGTTTATATGAAAACGATTATTTTGACACCAACACAGCTACACGGCTACACGACTACTTTTGCCGCTGTAGTCAACTTCAATGTTGCCAACACTTGAACTAAAAAAATGGCTAGATTAAAGAGAAAATATGGCTATAAATGGCTAAAATTGGAAAATAATGCTAAAACCTAATAATTCTAATCAGCTTAATTGCGGTTGTCGTATACGACAAGAAAATTTGTCGTTTTTGCCAAAAGGCATTTTTTGGTACCGCGAATGTCGTTTTTGTCGGTCAAATACACCAAAAACTGTCGTATACATTTTTGTTCACGACAGCCTCAAAAAAGTATTAAAATAAGTAAAATTAGACGTAAAATCACTTTAACCCTCTAACCGGCCTAAGCTTTTTTGCAATGAAATTTATACCATGTGTTCCTCACGAAAAATAAACAATAAGTTCTTCTACAAATATTTTTTTCGTTGCCTACTTTAGGCGATATGGGCCAAGATAGTTTAAGGGTGAATCTCGAAAACTAGCGCATAAAAATTACTAGGTAAGGCACAAATTACTTCTCTTACCAAGATGTAATTGCAATAAAAAAATTATATTTTTTGTGCTATTACTTAAGAGGATGTAGCGATTTTCGTTTTTCGAAAAACGCGAAATTGAGCGAAAACGCACAAAAACTTCAATTTATATTATTCAAACTTATAAACTTTGCTACCTATACCAAATATTATAGTTTTACCAAATTTCAGAAAAATCCGTCGATTCGTTTTAAAGTTAAGGCGATGTCCTTTAAAGGTATCCTTATGGAATCCTGTGCGTCCTTGGACCAAAGTAAGGAACTTTTTGAATAGATTAAGCTCCAATCTTACTTCGTGATCACTATCAATTGTTTTAGTCAATTTAAATATGTTTTTAAGATTTTTGAAAATCTTGGTTGTTTTAAAATATTTAATTTTTGAAATTTTACGAAATTTTATCTTTGACACTTTCTCGCTTCCAAACCGTGCATTGTATACAAAAAAATTCTTCACAAAAAATTTAATAAATTTTGTTTTCTGTTGAAAAAGCATAATTTCTTATTATAAAATACTCCTTTGGCGTATTTCTGGTCAATTTAATATACCCCGCCTGGAGGCGGGCTTGCCGGTTAGAGGGTTAATATATTAATAAAATTAGAAATTTTTTATTTAAATATAATTTTTTTAAAAGAAAAATTAAAAAAATTTAATGCACTGGGTATTTTACAACTTGTGGAAAAACACACTATCCTTAAAATGGAAATTTTCACTCTGACACCTTGCTTTTATGAGACAATAATGGTTTTATTATTACAAAATTTATTTTTTTTTTGATTATTTTATGAAAACACTAAAAAAATAAATGAAATATTTAATTTTCTTATATTTTCTGTCGTATATTTTACACAATACCAAAAAATAATGAAAACGACAACGACAACGCCTGCTGTCGTAATACGACAACGACAACCGCAATAAGGCTGAATATAAATCAGTGATAATGAAGAGTTCTAACACGAATTTAATGAAATTAGCCTTTAAATTTTAATGTTTTCCGAATTTCTAAAATATTTTCATTCAAATTTTACAAAAAACATGATTTTAAATCGAATGTAAAAATTACATGTGTCTGTGGACCCAAATAAAAGTTTCAAAAATTGAAAATTTTGTACTAAAATTTTGAAAATCATAAAAATTCAAGCACTTTTATATGAAATTAACCGTAAAACATTAAAAGAAAAAATGGCTAGGGCAAAATAAAATGGCTAAATCTTCCGGCTAGATCCAATCTAGCCATTTTTTTATGGCTAAATGAAATTAAAATGGCTAGATCTAGCCGGAAAATGGCTAAATTGGCAACCTTGGTCAACTTAGGATAATTTCTATTTTTGTTGGCTACAAAACAAAAATAGTGTTGACAATATAACAAAATATGTAAAACAGGACAATTTTTCCCGCTAGAGGCGAAATAAAATCGCTAGTTCTGACTAGAAAATCACCGTTATGGGAACACTGAAGAAACAGATGTTTATATTTTACAATTGTTTGAAGGTTTCATTAATTTATATTTGGAAATAATTTTATTGTAATGTTTTGTAAAAATATATGGATCTTACAAAATTAACAAAATTTTCCTCAGCCATTATGCTGCCTACACACTAGGGAACATACTTAAAAAAAGAGAGCATTTTTTGTGAATGTGTGAGTGCGTTTGTGTGCGTGTGTGTGTTGAGAGCGTGCATTTCGTGTTTACAAAATGTTTTGATATTTTTTGTTCCCTCAACCATGTTCCCTAGTGTGTAGGCAGCTTTATGTTAGAAGCACAAACCAAAAAAGATTAATATTTATCAAAACGTCAAATTTTTAGGATCAGCTCTACTATGTTGCTGTCGTTTTCAAAAAAATTAAGTAGCTGACTACACGACTACAATTGCAGTCAGCAGCATTTGTAGTCGTGTAGCCGCAGTCGTCTATGAGTTTAATGCAATACACTTTTTCAAATATTTCTTAAGTTTTTCAGCACGATCTAAATACTGCAAGCACTTGGCTCTTATTGAATCTTTAGCCACCGTGTTCTTACAAACGTAAAGCCTCAACATAATTTTTATTGCGATCCTCTTCTGTGGCTTTGGTTACTAAATCAATGATAGCATTCGGCAGAGAAACCTTAAATTGATACCGGTGACTTGTAGCGCTTTGTGATTACTTACTCTGCTGAACGATGTTTTCTTTGTTTTGTTTTTAAATACATTTTTTCTATATTTTCCTTTGATTTTTTAAATTTTTTGTTTTTGAATTATATTTGTATATTTTTATTTGTCATTCATACAAAACAAAAATTTTTTAAAATCAACAACAAATGCATCACTATTTGATCAAAAGTAGAAAATTTTCCACAATTTGCTTTGTCATCTTACAATGTACTACTCTGTTGTTTTGACAGATCTAGCAATGTAGTGACATCCATTCATGTAGAAACAACAATAGATAACAATGTTTTCTAAAGTGTCAGTAACATTTAAATTTGCACAAGCACTTGCATTAGTTTTTTTAATTTTATTTTATCGGGATATACATTAATTGCATCAAAGGAATTAAATATGCTAAAAATCCCAAACGTATTTAACAAATATGACAGCACCACTTGAGCGATTAGTGATCATGTCGTTCAGCAGATAGTTGCACAACTGTTGTAGAACTGTTGACTGTCAAATTGTATCTGCCGAACGCACCCAATGGCTTTTTGAAGGGTAGTACATGAAGCCATTGCAAATACAAACTTGTTATTGGGTGCGTTCGGCAGATACAACATAATAGGCAACAGTTCTACAACAGTTGTACAACTATCTGCTGAACGAACTGATCACTATTCGCTCAGTCTGAGCGCTCAGGTAGCGCTGTCACATTTTGGTAGCGTAAAAAATGTTTCCTACTTTTGATCAAATAGTGATATATTTGTTGTTGTTCATTTACAATAAAAATTGTTTTGTAAGAATTACAAATAAAAACATACAAATATAATTCGAAAACAAAAATTTTAAAAAATAAAAGGAAACTATAGAAAAAGTGTATTTAAAAATAAAACAAAGAAAACATCGTTCGGCAGGGTAAGTAATCACAAAGCGTTACAAGTCACCGGTATCAGTTTAAGTTTTCTCTGCCGAATGCAACCATTTATTTGTTACTGCAAAATTTTTAAGCTGCCTACACACTAGGGAACATACTTAAAAAAAGAGAGCATTTTTTGTGAATGTGTGAGTGCGTTTGTGTGTGTGTGCGTGTTGAGAGCGTGCATTTCGTGTTTACAAAATTTTTTGATATTTTTTGTTCCCTCAACCATGTTCCCTAGTGTGTAGGCAGCTTTAAGTAGCTTTAGTCATAGTATAATATAGTAGCTTGACTCATTTTCTGTCATTTGAAAAATGAAGTAGTGTTTGTAATTTTACTTGTACATATGGTTCTTAATACCACTACAATGACATGAAATAGGGACAAGCTCTCATTTTTTTAATGAGTGGGGCTACTATAGTATACTATGGCTTTAGTTGCCACTAGACCAGTGATGTAAGCCATCCAATTTTCGCCGGTCAGTCGATCTGCCGCCGATCACTTCCCTCAGCCGCGCCGCCGCCGGTCATTATCGGTTGCAAACGGCTAACCGGCTGAAGCTGGTGGGAATATGGGAATTTTTTTATGAGTTTAAAATTTGGCGTTTTGTGCACAGAAATACTTTAATTTCTTAAACCCCAATAATATGTACATAGATACATATTTATTTTTAATTGAGGTTTGGAAGTTAGTGAATTTCGAGTCACTGATTCTTAATACGGTTTTAAAATTATTCTATCATAGTTTGAAGAATCTCACGATTGAAACCCATGTTAAGCATTTAATTCTGCAGAACTTACAAGGAAGCTATACCGATTTGTTCCCAAGTTGTCAAATTTACGATAAATGCTAATTTACTTCTTAAAGTAGTACGAACTGTGAATTCCATAATCTTATGTAAATTTTAATTCAATACAACACCAATTTCATATACCAATGTGCTATTCGCTAAAATCTTTTTTTTCAAAACAGATAGTATTGGACATTCTTGGACGTTCGTCTTCAAAAAACCTTTAATTTGATACCCTATTTGTCTTAGTTTTGTTTTTTAATATAAGAAACAAACTCTTAAGGCAAACATACACGTTCAATATTATTGATCAATGTTTTTAAAATCAACCAATCAGAACAAAGTATTTAAAAATAAAATGTTCTGATTGGTTGATTTTTGAAAAATTGTTCAATAATATTGAACGGAAGTTTGATTAATCGATTAATCGTACATCCATACATTTGACACTTTTTTAAATAAATTTTTGGGCTAAAAAGTGTTTTGTGTTCCCGTACTATTGGGTAATTTTGTCATTTTGTGAGACGATTTTGTGCTTAAGTCTCATTCATACTGAACCTAAAACTAGAAGTTTTAATTTTTTTTAAGTTTTCGATTTGAAATTTGTATGGGATTTGACAATTGAAAACACAATAAATTTAAAAACTACTAGTTTTAAGTTCAGTATGAATGAGGCATTACTAGGGAATGCAAAATCCCGCACTTTTTGATTTCTCGGGAAAGCGGGAAATTTATCTTGAATTCTCGGGATCCCGCAAGGGAAATAAAGTAGAAAATATTTTATAATAATTTAAAAACTTTTATAAATAAAATATCTTAAAGATCTCAAATTTTCATGATTGTGAAAAAGCTCAGGTGGTATTTCTGGGAATTTTCGTAGTGAGAAAGAATTAATTTTATATTAGAAATTATATAAGTCTAATTATATATTTTTAAAAATTGAATAAACTAAAAACTAATTTTTAGATAAAAAGCTTGTCTGTCAAAAAATTAATATAGAAAATAATTAGAAATTTATTCAGTTCGAGGCCAATTTCCTGATGAAGAAAAATAGCAGTTTTTGAAAAAAATTACACTCATAGAAATAAATCTGCAAAAACAGCAGAAAAAATTACTAAAAATTATGCTGCAGAAAAAATTGCTAAAATTAGAAAATTTTTATTACTAAATACTAGTAAAATGAGAACAGAAAAATTAAAACTGTTCAATTTACAGAATTTTAGTAATATTTAGGCTAACTTTAAGTTAATTGAAAATAGCAACAAACAGCAGTCTATTCTGCTAAAATCAGCAAAAATATTTGCTAAAAAATTGTAAACTGCTGTTTTCAAAAACTTTGAAAATTTTAAATTTTTTAGGCTACTAATTATTTAGCAAAATTTTTTGCCGATTGCAGCAGGTTAATTTGCTATTCTCCATTTACAAACATTTAGCTCAAATATAACTAAAATTCTGTATATTTAACAGTTTTATTTTTGCTGTTCCTATATTACTAATATATAGCAAAAATAAAATGCTAATTTAGCAGTTTTTATCTGCAACATAATTTTTAACTAATTTTTAGTTTTAACCAAATTTTTTACGAACTTTTTTCTATTAGTGTACTTATGTTAATTCATAATAAGGAAATTGGCCTCGAACTGAATTAATAAATTTCTAATTATTCAATTAAAAAGGTCGAAAAAACAATTTTTATTTTTTAAATAAAAATTAAAAACCAAAATAGAAAATAATTTAAGAAAATTGGAAAAAATTATGGGAACAAATTTTAACTTGCAAATTTTTAAAAATCAATGGACAAATTTGTCTTTAATTCTGTACAGAATAAGTGCGATTCCAAATTTTTTATACAAACACTATTCGAGTCGTTTTAAGACATTGAAAGGAACTTAAAAAGTTTGATCAAGTACACAAATTAATCAGTGTGTTTGTTAAGTCGAAAATCTTAATTTACTCATCATTGCTTTGATTTCTCTTTCAATTTTTCCAGTTGTAACAAATTGTAGTAAGTAAACGAACAAGCCTAATGTAAAATGTCTACAATTTTCAAAAGGTTGGAAAAATTTGCATAAGAAAATTTAAATTAATTAACTTTATTACTTGAAATCCCGGGATTCCCGGTCTAAATTCCCGGGAATGCGGGAACTGAAAAATGCTTAATTTCCCGGGAATCCCGGGATGCATTCCCTAGGCATTACTCTCAATTTTACCAAACCTTACCCAAAAAGTAAAAAACCACACCTAAATATTTATTCATACAAATGTATTACAGCGATTTGTTTAAAACACAATAGCTCTGTTCCACGTACGTTACCACGGGTACGCAATTTTACCAGAAAGCATTTCTAATGTAAAAATTGTTTGTGAATTGTTGTTGTTGGGGTAAATTGGGTACCTGCGGTAACGACGTCGAACAGACCTAATAACCATCTTTATCTTTTTAGTACAGCCAATGATTCGAACAAAAAATTAAGAAATTTGAATTACTATGTACTTAAATTTCTGGGTGTTTTAAAAACTGCTATAATAAATGCACATTTCATCAATTGATAGTAATAACGAATTTAGTGATTAACAATGGCCACCTTCCTTAAGTTTAGCAACCAAAGTATCAACATCGGGGACAACAGTACCAGCTTGACGTACGGGTGGATCTTCAACAGAGATGATATCAATGCGTGGTGAAGTATCAACATCTAAATCACCAGCAGAGAATTTCTTCAAAGGCTTCTTTTTAGCCTTCATAATATTGGGGAGAGTAGCATAACGCGGGGTATTCAAACGCAAATCAGCACTAAGAACAGCTGGCATCTTAGTTTTAATAGTCTCTAGACCACCGTCAATTTCACGAGTGATGGTTAGACCATCAGTAGATTTTTCGATTTTGTTACAGAAGGTGCCTTGAGGCCAGTCAAGGAGAGCAGCGGTCATTTGAGCAGTTTGATTGCAATCATCATCAATGGCCTGTTTGCCTAAAATGACTAAATCAGCATTTTCATCGATAGCCAATTTGGCAAGAATCTTAGAAACATGAAAAGGTTGCAACAAATCATAATCCTTTCCAGAAATTTCAACGTGAATACCACGATCAGCGCCCATAGCTAAAGCAGTACGAATAACTTCTTGTGATTGAGAGGGTCCAATGGATACCGCAATAACCTCACTAGCTAATTTCTTTTCCTTCATTTTAACAGCTTCCTCCACGGCAATTTCATCGAAAGGATTCATGGAGTGTTTAACACCTTGGGTGACTACGCCAGTCTTTTCTGGATTGACACGAACCTAAACCACAACAAATACAAAGGTGAATTATTTTTTATAAAACGGGCATCATCAAACTGATTATACAAAAAATGAAATGCAACAAATGTGATAAGAAACAAAACCACATTCTGAAATCTTTTCGATGAGACTAACAAAATATGGTAACGTACCCAGAGATATATGTATATATTTAATTTTATGCAGTTGTCTTACCTTAACCGCGTAGTCTACCACACGTTTAACGCCAACTAAGATGCGAGACATTTTTTGTAATGTTTTTCCTAGAAGGCAACTAGAATCTAATTGTAATTTTAACTGATTCTTTTATAAATTAAACGAAACCACAACTTACTAAAAAAACAGTCTACAAAGTCTCGAAAAACTGAAATGAAGTCGAATAAGCATTTGGCAAGTCCAAAGGTTAAAACAAAGAGCAAAGCCGACAAGGCGGCTAAAAATCGACTGCAGCCGATGGATTTAAAAAAATGTAAATACACTTAAGTCTTTTTTTATGCGGTGTTTGCGTTCCAGAAAAAAACCGCATAAAAAAAATCCGCATAAAAAAGAACTTTACTTCCATACAAAAATGGGAGATGCGTTCCGAATATTTCAAAAACCGCATAACTTTAAAATAAGGTGAGAAAATTGAACTAAAATCGCATAAAAAAATCTATAGAATAAAAAATTTAAAAAAATTGTTCATTTATTTTTACTTTTAACTGAAAATAACACATGTATTCATACAGTACATACTAAAAAAAAAAAACAAATAATCAAGAAAAAATAATACCCCTGCTAAAAATCTACATATATATATTCATTCAGGTTTAATGTATATTCGTGAATGATCATAAACATGAATGCATTTCCACACATGGATACATAAATCTCCATACATGCATCCACACACAGGGTATACCAGTGAAGTCAAAAGTGACAGCAGAAAAGCAAGCCGATCGAATGTTTTCGGCGGCGGCTGAAGAGCAAAATTTTTCGGCGGCGGCGACTTATCGGCTTTGCGCCGAGGTGTCAGCCGGCTGACAAAAATTTTCGGCTACGCCGCGCTAAATTACATGGGGGTTACACGATTAAGGTTTGTCTTTCAAGTTTCAATTTTTTTACTAACACACTCACACTTTTCCAAATACATATTTGAAAAAGTGTGAGTGTGTTAGTAAAAAAGTGTGAGAGTATTGAAACTTGAAAGCCAAAAATTGATCGTGTAACCCCAGTATTAGTAAAAAATATTGGGTTAATCCCAGCGAAACCTTCTATTAACCGGTAATGAGTTTTGTAAGAAGAAATAAGGGGCATGTCCATCGAGTTAACTTCTTACAAAACACCCATTACTCAAATCACACGGAAAAGTATAAGAGGGTATAACTTATATAACCTCTAGAACCGTTCTGTAAAACTAGTACCTGCTCCTCAAACCATTCCCTAGAACTAGTTCTAAGGGTGACTATTTGAAATAAAAATCATGAGTAACAGTGCCAAAGTAGAACTAGTACTGGCTCTTAAGAACTAGTTGTAGAACTAGTTCTGGAACTGATACATGTTTTGCTGAGTAAATATAAAAAACTAATTGTTTATGTTAATAAAACATCCAAATGTCTGAATTTGGTATCCGAAATAATGCAAGGGTAGGGTGTAAGGGCCTTAAATAATGCAAGGGTTAGGGGTAGATGTATTACCAGGTAATAGGCTTGGCAATACCAACATATTATCAAGGTTTTGCTGGGATTTGGTAAATTTTATGAATATTTTATTTAAAAAATTTTTTTTAGATAATATATCGTTTTATTATTTCAATTAAATTAAAAATATATTAATTTCATTAAATTGTTTTATTTATTAAAACAACAAAATTAATAAAAACTAAAAAAGAGATCATAAATGAAAAATACATATAAACAAAGAGTAAATCTTTATAATTGCGCTTATATATAATATAAAGATTGATCCAAATGTTAACCAAATGTATCCACCCATATATACTATTTTAAACTATTGGGGATATGAAACGTCATTTTCCAAAGAAAATTGAAAAAAAAAATTTACAATTCGAATCGCCGATACTGGGAAATATGGGCAGTCAACGTGTGAATTCCTTTTTATAGCAAATATATCAATATATACATATCTTATTTTAAACGATTTAAAATATATTTAAGACCTATAAAATACATTAAAGTAACTATAAAAGTCATTAAAGTAAAAAAAGAAAATCATATCTTTTTAAAATAAATTTAATTCTATTTAGGAACTAAAAAGAGATCATTTAGCCTTTCTGCACGCATAAAAAAACAGGGGGAATATTACCTAAGTGCTATGTAATTATACAACTACATAATTTTGAAGTTAGTTTTACAAAGTTCTAGGAAAGTATGCACATTTTTTTTGTAAAAAATATACAATCTTTGCAAAATATATGTGTAGTGGAAAATATCCGAAAAAATACATATATTTTGCTAGAAAATTGTAAAACTTACTTCGAACTTATGTAGTTGTATAATTACATAGCAGTTAGATAAAGTTCCCCCTGTTTTTTTTCTGCGTGTGGTACTTGATTTTTTCAGAAAACTTCATCAAGGGTTTTGTTAAAAAAAAACGAAATATTTAAAAGTTATGGACCTTACTATAAGAGAGTATTTTATTTTTTTAATTAAAAGTCGACTTTATTTAAAAAATGCAAAATATTTGAAACTTATGGTCCTTATTAAGGCACATCTACACGAGAGAAAAAACTGCTAGAAATAGAGCTAAAAACACCTCTAATTAGCTCTATTGTGAATGATTTAAACAATTTAGAGGTGTTTTTTGCTCTATCTCTAGCAGTGATGGTATTTGAGAGTTATCGTTTGGTGCCTAAATGATGCCAAAAAAGTGCCAAAAAAGCTTCAAAAGTGCCAAAAAAAAAATTAAGCAACATTTATTGTTTCAAAAAATATGTTCAGCTTTTATTTCAAATATTATACATTTACACCCTTATTCTAAACTTTATAACAATAACAAAATTGTCACAAAACTGAGGTCAATGGAAATTTATTATAATTTTGGTATTCTAAGAAAAATTGTCACAGCAAAACCTTGACAAAATTGGCATGTAATAAAAATCACATAACAAACAAATATTTTCATTTGTCAACAATTTAAAATATAAGAATTTTATAATTTTTCTTGACAGACATAAAATATAAAATACCTCACTCATATTTTGAGATATTATTTTAAGATGCGTCGAACCTTTTACCGATTCTAAAATTCCTGCAAATTCCTCCAAAAGATTACGTATTAACATGGGATTTTTTGGGCTAAAGTTGTTAGGAATAACCTCAGGGTGCTTGATGCAAAAATTTAAAGGATACTCCAAGTAGTTAGAACTAGTTCTCTCGTGTTCTGCGGTTCCTGGACATGTTTTTATTTCATTTAAGATTTCAAAAAATTATAGAAAAAATCATAATTTTTCACAAATTACAATTTTTTTGATAATTTTATTTTATTTTTGGCAGAAAGAGCTTTCACTATTATATGGTAAAATTTTTAAAACTTTTGCTTGTCATAAAAAAACTAGAATACCATAACAAATTTTTGAAGAATTCCTATAACAAGAAACATGACAATTTTAATAACAAAACAAATTGTCACATTTTCCTAGAATAAGGGTATTAGTTACTTTAATAATAAAAAGACAAAAAAATTAAAAAAAAAACTTTAAGGGCGGGTAACTTATCTAAAAACTAACCCGAGTTTAACATTACCACAAATATTTTCATATAAATTTGCCATTCTTAACTATAGTAAAGCACTAAACTTACGTTATTTTAAGATAAGTTAGCAGGTCCAATTCTTTCAAAAAATTCTACATACATATTTTATATATATATTGACGGAGAATACTATAGAATCAATTAAAGTTTTTTTAACTTTCTCCGCGTTGCTTTTATTTTTAAAGATCAAAATAATTATTAAATTGTCTCCGCAGAACTGGAAGGTGGTCCAGAAAATTGTAAAAAATTTTAGTGTAGCGTTTGTTTTTTAATTTTTTTTTTATTTTTTTTTTTTATTTTTTTATTTATTTATTATTTCAATACATTGGAAGCCTTAAAGGCCAATTATACATGTATTGTTAGATTAATATCTATGTTATATATATGTATGACAAAGATTTTGACTATGAAATAGAATTATGTTGAGATACACTGTAACTTAAAACTACTTTGTAAAAAAAAAGCAAAAAAATATATAAGTACTACATAAGTGGCTCCCCAACCACACGAAACTGCAAAAAAATCTAATAACCATAAAATTTCCATAAATCCTGTATACCAGAGATCAAATCACATAAAAAACTAAGAAAAAATAATCATACAGACCTAATCAAAAGCATTCTTTTATAAGTGAGGTAGGAGTATGAAAACAGTCGTAGATTAGGTGGTAGATTGTTCCAAACACGACAGACTCTTATCTTAAATGAATGTTCATAAATTGAAAGATGTATTCGAGATATCTCAAGTTGTATATTACGCGTTGAGTGAATAAATGTAAATTCATCGACAAGAAAAATAGGCTGTCTTAATTTCATGATTTTGTAAAAATGTAGTAAAAGACGTAAATGTAGAAATTCATGAAATTCGCAACCTAAAAGTTCAGGGACAAGCTCAGTCACTCGATCATGATCACGAATACGAACAGTAAATACATAACGAACAACTTTTCTAACAATCCTCTCAAAAAGGTCCAAATTACCAGACAATGTTCCGGAAAAAACTTCCAAACAGTAGTTAATTTTAGACATAAGCAAGGCATGAGCCAAGCGATATCTCACATATCTTGGTGTATATGCTTTCAAGGCATACAATCTCCTCAAAATAAAAGAAACTTGATTCGATATAGAATTAATATGATTTGCAAAATTAAGATTTGAATCAACAATTATACCAAGGCATTTAAGTGAGTCAACATAACTAATTAATTGATTGATTATTAATACGAATTCTGGGATAATTTAAAATCTGATTATGTAAACGAAAGAATATTGCCTTAGTTTTAGTTGAATTTATGTCCAAAAAATTTAAATGCATCCAATTCAGAACAGTATTAATATGATTATTCAAACGGATCGCAGACATTATATTTATTTCAGAATCCATTTTATATACAAGCAAAATATCATCCGCAAAAACATACGATTTACAAAACTCACTATCCATGAGAGGAATGCAATCATTCAAATAAGCTAGAAAGAGTATTGGGCCTAATACAAAACCTTGTGGCACACCGGAGGTAACGCTACCAACACTAGAACTTAATCCCCCAAAAGATACAAACTGAGATCGATCATTAAGATAAGAGTATATCAACTGGCACGAGGATTTAGAAAAATTGAATTTATCCTGAAGCTTTTTAATGAGAACATTATGGTTTATTCGATCAAACGCTAATTTTGCTAATTTAAAATCCAGCGATATCGACCTTTTGTCAAATTATATAGAAATTCTCTTAAAAAGTGCCAAAATTCTATGGAGAGTGCCAAGGTGCCATTGAACATTTAATAGTGCCACAAATGGCACTTTTGTGCCACTTTTGCCAACAGTGATCTCTAGTAGTTTTCTCTTTCGTGTAGATGTGCCTTTATAAGAGACTATTTTAAATTTAAAGTCGACTACTAAAAACTAGTTCCAAATTACCTGGGCAGTCAAAAGAAATTATTATTTGGAAATCAAATCAGATGGAAGATTGAATAATGTTTTTAAGATCTGCAATTACCCAGCAAAAACAGACATTACCGAGTAATTAACCAAGTAGCACACAAAGGGTTTCACTACTTACCAGGCTATTCTCGCAACATTACTTTTGTTCGCGATGTCCAAAAATTCATGGGTGGTCATTACCCTCTCGCTGACAAAAAAAGTGCGAATAATGAGTTACTTTGGAGGTCCATAACTTGGGAACCGGGGGTCGGCGACAAAAAAACATATATCGTTGAACTCGGCATTGAAAGTTCTATCGTCCGTGAAAATTTGAAACAAATCCGAGTTATGCCCGTTAACTAGAGTTTAGCCAAATTTACTTACCCTTTTAAAGTTGTAAGCTCCATTTCGAAACAGAGCTTAAAAAACGAATTTTATCTAATACGGCTTTACCTCGAAGAGTAAGGGTTCCAAAGTAGTCCCACACTACGGAACCGATTCCGTTTCTCTGGCTCAGCACGACTTTAGCCACTAATTTAGCTCCTTCATTTCTTCGTAGAATAGATTGATAATCAGCAACCTAACGATCTGAGTGACTTCTTATGAAATCGACTTCATCGAAATCCCCAGAATCGTTAGAGTCAACATTAAATCTTTGGCTCCCCAAATCTTCCGCATCATCATTTTCTATGACGCCTTTTCCAGAAGGCTTAAAATATCTTTTTATATTTCCATCCATTCTTTCTTTTTTTTAATATTAAACTGTTTATATTTTATCACTTTTTCACTTTAATAACTTTTCTAACGTCTTTTATTTCTTTATCACTGTTGCCATAATGGCGATTTTCTCGTCAGATCTAACGATTTTCTTTTGTTCCTAGGGGGAAAAATTGTCGTGTAGCTATTAGCCAAAAATCTAACGATTTTTGAACAGCCATAACATAATTTTTAAAAACCGGTTTCATGTTGAAAAATATTATAAAATTCGCATATTGATACTCTTTTATTTTAAAAAACAATTTCTTAAACGAGTTTATTAGAAAAACTTTCTAAAGAATACACATTTGGATAAAATATGGGTCTGCAGTTTTTCACCGTACAGCGCCCTCTATTGAGTATAATATTATTCAATATTAATTCAATGAAAATCGTGATTCATTATTTGGAGCTTAATCGCAAAATTTTTCATTATTTAAAAGTTTACAACATTTCTTATGAATAGATTAAAGAAATTTTTGCGTAAAAAACCCCTTTAGGCATGGATGGTAACCGAAACGATACGGTTGTCGGTAAGGTAACGCTATTTTAGATTATTTCGGTAACGGTATTTTTAAGGTAACGTTATTTCATTTATTTCGGAATCGTTATTTTAGGGATAACGGTATTTCCGTTATTTCGCAACGATATTTTAAGGATAACGATATTTCGGTTATTTCGTTAACGGTATTTTATGGTTATATATATATTATATATATATTTTGCAAAAATCAAACTAAAATAAAAAACCAACCAAATTTATCGACTTAATTTATGTAAACTACTCAATAATCACGTGCAATTACCAAAAGCAGAGAATTAAAAATAACGGTATCGGTATTTTAGAGGTAACGGTATTTTATTTATTTCTGTAACGGTATTTTGAGGGTATCGACGTTTCATTTATTTCGATATCGGCATTTTAAGGATAACGGTATTTCTGTTACTTCGGTAACGGTATTTTAAGGATAATGGTAGTCAGTTGAAAGGGTTTTGAATCGATAACGGTATTTTAGCGGTATTGCCTGCCAACTCTACCTTTAAGTTCCATTTTTCAACAATCTAGCGATAAATCGCTGAATTTATAAATCTAGTAATTTTGTAGCGATTTTTGGATCTGACGTAGTTATTTGTTTTGAAAATTTGTTGGCAACACTGTTGCTTATATCGAAAATGTGTAATGTAAAACTAATGGATGTTTGAGTACTAATAATTATATAATACCGAAGTTTTGTTAGTATCCAAAATTACATATGTAGAAAAACGAACAAATTTTTCGACTGAGTCGATAAAATCAACTAGAAGTTTAGCCGCCGAAAAGCCGACAGTATCGGCGGCGGCGCGACTCGTTAAAAAAAATCGGCTAGCCGGCTAGCCGCCAGTCGCGCCGGTACGGGTTGCTGCTCTGAGTGACTGCTGTCAAACGAGTAAACACAAACCGTATGGTGTGGTTGTTGTTGTAATTTTTAACCGAAGTTTGAAGGAGATTTAAAAAAAAGTATATATACGAAACCCATGAGTAAAAGTATACAACTATACAGCATGTATTCAAACATGTATTCACAAAAAAAAAGTAAAAGATAGCCTAGAAAGTATGAAGATACACACCATGGTTGTATTGGGTAAACAGTTTAACTTCCCTGGTGTGTTACAAACTCACAAAATAATTATATATTTGTAGTTACACATTGTAATGAATAAAACAATATTAATTTAAACTTTTTTTTATAAAATTTGTGCATATTAATCATACATGGGACTAATGAATTAGGTGGACTAATTAATTGACGATTTCATTAACATTGATTGATATAAATGGTAATGAAATTATTTTCGTTACCATTGTTTCAAATTAATGTTAATGATTTTGGAATTTGATTTCATTGAATAATGACAATTTCATTACCATTGATAATGTATCAATTAAAAAAAATTATTACCATTGACAGATAATCCTTTCGAGGAACGTAAAAATGTAGAAAATTCACTGAAATCAGGGTTGGAAATTGTCAAAATTTTAAAAAAATTCCAAAATTGAAAAAAATGACAAAAATTGGAAAATATTGGAAAAAATCGTCAAAATTTGAAAAATCGTCAAAAATTTTAAAAAATCGCCAAAATTGAAAAAATCGTCAAAATTTGAAAAATCGTCAAAAATTTCAAAAAATCGTTAAAAATTTTAAAAATCGCCAAAATTAAAAAAATTTTCAAAATTTGTAAAAATTTCCAAAATTGAAAAAAATTATAAAAATTGGAAAAAATCGTCAAAATTTGAAAAATCGTCAAAGTTTGAAAAATCGTCAAAAATTAAAAAAATCGCCAAAATTTCGGTTTTACAAAATTGAAAAAATCGCCAAAATTCATTTCTCGTAAAAATTGAAAATCGCTTAAATAAAATTTTAATCTTCCATATCTCGAAAACTATAAGAGCTAGAAAAAAAATTACTGCACCAAAGGTCAAAACTCACTACCAATACCCCGATAGCGAAACTAGATTTTGACATGCATTGCTAGATTTTAAAATCGCGTTTTTCTCGAAAACTAAGCCTCGTAGAGGGAAAAGGGCTTTTATTTGGAATATCCCCCATATCTCGAAAACTAAATGAGTTAGATGAAAACAGAACAAGGAAAAAATAAATGCGAGAAATAAATTTTGGAAATTTCGTTTTTTAATACCTGGACTATTTTTTAAATTTTGGCGATTTTTTCTAATTTTTGTCGATTTTCACAAATTTTTACAAGTTTCTCAATTCTGGCAATTTTTTCCAATTTTTGACGACTTTTTGAAGTTTTGACGATTTTGGTAATTTTTACAAATATTGACAATTTTTTCAAGATGATTTTTTCAAAATTTTTACGATATTTTGCAATTTTGGCGATTTTTTTAATTTTGTCGATTTTTTTAAATTTTGACTATTTAGGTAATTTTTTAAAATATTGACGATTTTTTGAAGTTATGACGATTTTTTCAAAATTTTTCAATTTTGGCAATTTTTAAAATTTTTCTGATTTTTTCCAATTTTTGGCGATTTTGTCTAAGTTTTGACGATTTTTTTTTTAAATTTTGACTATTTGGGCAATTTTTTAAAATATTGGCGATTTTTTCAAGTTATGACGATTTTTAAAAAAATTTTCAATTTTGGCAGTATTTCAATTTTTCCTATTTTTTTCACGACGACTTTTTGAAATTTTGACGATTTTGACAATTTTTTCGAAATTTTTACGATATCTCGCAATTTTGGCGATGTTGTCTAATTTTTGACGATTTTTTTTTTAAATTTTGACTATTTGGGCAATTTTTTCAGATTTTGACGATTTTTTGAAGTTATGACGATTTTTTGAAAATTTTTACAAAATTTTTCAATTTTTCAAATTTTTCCCGTTTTTTTCCAATTTTTGACGAGTTTTGGTAATTTTTACAAATATTGACAATTTTTTCAAGACAATTTTTTAAAAATTTTTACGATATTTTGCAATTTTGGCGATTTTGTCTAATTTTTGACGATTTTTTTTTAAATGTTGACTATTTGGGCAATTTTTTCAAATATTGACGATATTTTCAAGTTATCCAAGTTTTTCAAAATATTTACAAAATTTTTCAATTTTGGCAATTTTTCAAATTTTTCCGATTTTTTCCAATTTTTGACGACTTTTTGAAATTTTGCCGATTTTGGTAATTTTTTTCAAATATTGACAATTTTTTCAAAATTTTTACGATATTTCGCAAGTTTGGCAATTTAGTCTAATTTTTGACGATTTTTTTTAAAATTTGACTATTTGGGCAATTTTTACAAATATTGACGATTTTTTCAAGTTATGACGATTTTTTTAAAAATTTTTATAAAATTTTTCAATTTTGGCATTTTTTCAGATTTTTTCCAATTTTTGACGGCTTTTTGAAATTTTGACGATTTTGGTAATTTTTTCAAATATTGAAAATTTTTTCAAGACGATTTTTTCAAAATTTTTACGATATTTTGCAATTTTTGCGATTTTGTCTAATTTTTGACGATTTTTGTTTAAATTTTGACTATTTGGGCAATTTTTTCAAATATTGACGATTTTTTCAAGTTATGACGATTTTTTACAAAATTTTTCAATTTTGGCATTTTTTTAAATTTTGGCGATTTTTTATAATTTTTGCATTTTTTTTGCGATTTTTTCTGGTATTTGAAACTTTTTTTAATTTCATCGATTTTTTGCATCCATGTGCGCGCACATGTGCATGCGCGTTCCGCTTTTTAGAAAAATGTTTATATTTTTGGCTAGCTTGAGGGCTTTTCCATCCCTGATTGTAGCTTATGTTATATATTAAAATTTTTGTAAACAAATGATTTTTTAATCAATTGTAATTAGTTTCTTTTTACATTAGTGTGATTTCATTACCATTAGTAATGATTTTTCTAATGAAAAATATTTCATTACCATTAAATGGTAATGAAATTTTTTTCATTGTCATTAGAATGAACTAATGGTAATGAAATTTCAATGGTAATGAAAAATTCCCATGTATGATATTAATGCCCTTTATTAACAATAAAGAAAACTTATACAGTACTATTATACATAACACAACATACAACAAACTCTCACATCCATATGTTCTGTGAAATGTATAAAAAAAACACAAACGCACTCACAAAACAGATTTATATTATTTATTATTATTCGACAACATAAAATATTCACTTTATAACACTATTTTTTTTTTTATTTTTATTATTCAATCATTATTTGAGCTATATAATTTTATTTTGTTACACAAACGATGCCGTGAAGAAAATTTATTAAACAAACTAAAAAAAAGCACAACATATCGTCAGCTTAGTATTGGTTTGGTCGATATGCCAAAAAATCTTTATCCAGAAAAACGATCGATTTGCATCTTTTTAATTTGTGTATGCACTAGGTATCTCAGATATGATACATTATAGCAAGAAACTGTCTCAAATTCTGAATGAAAATATGTATTTAATAAATTTTCTAACTCGATATTTTCAAAAACGGCCAGTGGCCCGAACCAATAATAATGCGACGAATTGGAAAACTTTTGGGAAAGAGAGACAGAACTAGTTGTAATATATTTGTTTCTCTCGCACTTACGTTTTTGGTGCAGCTCTGCTAGTTAGTTGCAGAGTTGCAAATTTCGGTAGTTCCAAAAACGTCCGCCCGCAGCGCTAGTGCGTGTCTTCACCCTATACCCTGTGCATCCACATATGTCCACACTTGTGTTTTAATGAGAATACGATTGTATTCCCGAGACAATGTTAAACTCCGTTGTGAGCCAGAAATAACAGATTTTCTTGTTTGAGACCAGAGCTTTGAAGAATTAATTCCTTTTTGAATGAATTCACTACCATCGAATTCAATTTTCTCTAGAATTGAATGAATTCCTTTTCTTAAGTAATTCACTGAATTCATTCAACTGAATGCGTTCATCAAACAACAAATTCAAAGAATTAATTCTATTGCAATAGTTCTTTTTACTAAATCAAATGAATTAATTCACCGGTGAACGCGTTCAATTTTATAAATCGAACGGAAAAAAAGTGAATTAATTCTTAACTGAATTAATTCACCACTGAATTCATTCAATTTAATTTCCATTCAGTGAATTAAAAAAAATAAAATTACATCCAGTAAATTAAAAAAAAAAATAATAAGTTCACTGAATTGAAAAAAAATAAAATAAGTTCACTGAATTAAAAAAAATAAAATAAGTTCACTGAATTCAAAGCCTGTTTTCTGCCGTTCAGTAGAAGAAAACAATAATGTACAAATAAAATTTTTAAATAAGCAATTTTACAGCGTGTGCTAGTAACAAATTAGAAACCGGATGCTGTTTATCATCCTACATGATTCAAAAATAAAGCCTTTTACTATTAAAAATAAAAACTTTACAGATATAGATAAATTTGGAAAAAAATATAACTATATAAATAGTTTGAAAAATTAATAGTTATATTTTTTTCCAAATTTATCTATATCTATAAAGTTTTTATTTTTAATAGTAAAAGGCTTTATTTTTGAATCATGTAGGTTGATAAACAGCATCCGGTTTCTAATTTGTTACTAGCACACGCTGTAAAATTGCTTATTTAAAAATTTTATTTGTACATTATTGTTTTCTTCTACTGAACGGCAAAAAACAGGCTTTGAATTCAGTGAACTTATTTTATTTTTTTTTAATTCAGTGAACTTAATTTATTTTTTTTTTCAATTCAGTGAACTTATTATTTTTTTTTTAATTCACTGAACGTAATTTTATTTTTTTTAATTCACTGAACGTAATTTTATTTTTTTTATTTCACTGAACGAAAATGAAATTGAACGAATTCAGTAGTGAATTAATTCAGTAAGGAATTAATTCACTTTTTTTCCGTTCGATTTATAAAATTGAACGTGTTCACCAGTGAATTAATTCATTTGATTTAATAAAAAGAACTATTGCAATTGAATTAATTCGTAACAAAATAAATCGAACGAAAGCAAATATGAATTAATTCCATTCAATATATGGTGCTTAGTGAATTAATTCATCAAATTTTTGATTCAGAATTGAAAAATTGAATTAAGGAATTAATTTTTCAAAGCTCTGTTTGAGACTCATTCACTTTAATTGCGCTTATTGAAGATTCTTCAAGTTTAATATATTTTTCAATAGGGGAATATCTTTCACGATTTTCTATGCGATTTAAAATTACCATTTTTATTTCTAACGAAATTACTGTCTTTTTTTCTCTTGGTTTTATCCATTTCTTTTAAGAAAACCTTTAAAAAATAAGACAAATTTTTTTTATTTTATTTTAAATTAAATAAAAAGTATTATAAAAGTTGTAAAAAACGCAACGTAAGTTGATTTTAAAACCGCATAACTTCAAATCCGCATAAAAAAAACCGCATAAAAAGAGACTTAAGTGTAGTTATTACGTCCATTCGATTACTGGATAATTTTTACAAATTTTTACTGGATGGCGTTCGTTTACACAAATACTCAGTATCAGTAAACAGTAGTATTTCCAATTATTCGACATAGGCGGTTAACCGGTTAATGCATTATTCGAAAAATCACTAAAATGGATTAACCGGTTATTCGGGTCGGTTATTCGAGAAAATTGGCGGTTAATCGATTAATCGTTTAATGCTAAATTAAGGTATTTCATTAACTTTTTATTAATTAAAACACAAAAGGCTGACTATTTTCATTAAATATTAACGTCATATATGAATACGATGTATTTAATAAAAAAGTTTTCATATTCGAAGGTTGAAAAGTTTCGGGATCTGAGATTTTTTTAAAAAAAGGTCTGTAAAAATTTTGCTAAATCTAGAAAGAACTGTTGAAACTAACAAAATATTAGTTAGTTAAGAACAGCAAACCTAAAACTGTTACATATCGATTACTTAACGTAGATTTTTTATTCAGAAAAAAATTTAAAAATCTGAAAAGCTTAGATACAAAATTTCTTCTTTGAATGTGATTTTTAATCAATACTGACACTATAAAATTTAATATTGCATTTAACTTTTTCAGACCCAACTAGCTTGCAAAACTGTTTTCATTCTATAACTTTAAGGTAAAATGGTACTAAAACTATTAAAATTTCCTGGTGTCAATTCATATTTTATGAAATATAATTTAGCTAAAAGTATAACTGAAATTTTTTATCTAAATAAACCTATTAGTATTTAAAATATTTGTAATTTTAAGAGAAAACATCACATCTCACAATCGTGTATGCTGGGTCTGAAAGGGTTAAAGAAATGCTATACCTAAAGTTTTTTAAATTTTAATAAGATTCTTCCTACAGCTACGAAATTTTCATTAAAGTCATCGATAAAAAAATTTGAGTTCTCTTTGAGATTAATTTCAGTTAATTGAGAATACCAATTTACTTTGTTTCTCAGTATCTTTTTCATTACTAAAGGCCATTAACAGTAAAAAAATAACCTAAAGTTCGAGCGTACTTACTCTGAGAGAATTTTATCGGACGAGCTGTAAACAAAATTTTCAATAAGCTAATGAAGTTTTCTTCAAAAAGTAAAAGCCAAATTTATTAAATTTTATGAAAAAGCTTCACAATTTTTATGAATCTCTTTCTAAAAAAACTTTTTTGGGTATATGACATTTTTAATAAATAATATGAAATTCTTCATAAAATTTTATGAAAAATTGCATCAATTCAATTAAAAGTTTCAATAGACGAATTCCAGCGAAACTTAATTGAATCAGTGTATAAATTCATCAATAGCATATAGACAATTCACTGAGTGTGCAGTTACAGAAGTCAAATTCTATA